>OY740767.1:72708431-74104346 GCA_963513935.1 Aphrophora alni
AATTTTTAAATTTTGATGTATTCGTTATAACTATTTTGAGGTATCGAGATATACGACAGTCAATGACACTCATAGATTAATTTTCGTATTTAATTTTATATTACTTAGAAGGTAAAAGTGAAGTATAATCTCTTTTTTAAAGAATCAGTTTGGTATGTTTGTTTATGAAATAAAACAAATTTTAATAAAAAGTAGTTACAATCGGGTTTAGAAACGGATTTGTTTCGATTTTAATGTTTTTAATATCTCACGTCCTTACTTTACATCTCAAACTACTTAACTGATCAGCAGTTATCATAAATAATAAATATACATAAAGAATGAATAACAAAACCTCCAGTATTCTTCTATGTTCTCCACTATTATTCCTTTAACAATTACAAGCAATTTGTTTTCATATCAGAACAAAGACAATGTAATTTGAGAATTTATAAAATTTTGTCCACCATTGGTAACTATTAAACATTTTAAATAGCAATATATTTTTATATCAACAATATCCTTCGAATATAAAATGTCAAATTATCCAATTATTATTTTATTTTGCAATATGTTTTAATGTATAGCCGTTGTTTATGAAATTTACAAAATTTACAAATTTAGAACATATTCAACATTAAATTTAAAATTAGCCTCGTTGTGGAAATTTCGTTAAATTATTACATTAAACTATAGAAGTTGGAAATATTTTAAATTAAAAATTTATTTCTTAGGTGCAGGGGCTAATTTTTAAATATGTTAATTAGTAGCATAGTTTTGCCTCTGATGCTCAATAAATGAGTATTTTTAAATACAATGTGAAAATCTATCACCAACATTCCAACAAAAATTAAAAGACAAATGAAAATTTTCTTGATGTGAAAAATTCAATCCAATAGTGCGGACATATTGTTAAATACCTTAAAAGTTAATGTTTGACTTCTAATATATAACTTATTTAGTCAGAAATTAATAGGTGAAAATGGTGAGAAAACATAAGAACACGGGTTTACTCTATTGGTACAGGTCATTTTATACAAACCCTCAAACATTCTAAAATGACTGGTGACTGAATAATCTGACATAATTCACAACCCAAACAACCACTTGAATAAGAAAATTAAAACGTTGACACACGTATGAAACCTTTGCAATATCTCATGAATATTTAACAAATTTTTGAAATTGAAAATTAGATCAATAAGAGAACACATTGTTTCCATTTTGTTTTTTAATTATTTAAGTTAACTCAATACTGCTAGCAGAATAGACCGAAGGGCGATGACTATAAGACCTTCATACAACGCTCTAAAAGTCACTAATACAAAACAATACTAATAATAATAATAATACAAATATTCTCTGTAGTGATTATTCAGTATTCACTGCAGCATAATAAATGTATCTGTAATTTTCTATCTGGGAGCCCAAAAAGAACACAATTTTTTAATTTGTTTTAAATGGATTTACTTTGGTGAGTGAAGCCAGGTCTTGTATCATAGCTGTTTCATTTAAAAAAATACATTTATTTTGATCTTTGTATAGGCTATAGACACTAGTTACGTAAATATTGAATTAAATGAAACAGCCCATTAGATTAATCTGTTTGTAAATCAAAGCTAAAATTAATTTTTTTAAACTATTTAACTGCACCAACATAAGATAATAATAATAATAGTTTGTTTGTTGTATTTAAATATTATGTAAAATAATGAATGAATGTTGATAGCCTATCTTAGTTGATAAGATGGACACTAGATATCGCCGGTAGTGGTCCAGTTGCCGCAACAATACATTCACTTTCAGTCCGTCCCCGTCTTCAAGAGTGGCAAGAAGTCTTGGCCTACGCGGGAAGTCATGTGCCTGTGCTAGTGTATATAGTATATATTTATATGTGAATTGTGACTGTTTTTTGGTGTGTCAGTTGGAATTTGTTGGTGGATCTTCAAATTTTGTATTCAGTTCAGGTAGGGAAAAAGAAAATTAATTTATTTAAAAAAATATACATGCAATTATGTACAAATATAATTAACTAATACTTTATAAATATAATTATGAAAGTATTTTTCTTTTTTTTAAATTTGTAACAGATTTATTGCTTTTAAAAAAATTCAAATAGTAATTTTAATTTGTTTACAATTTTATGATTATGGATAACATTTCAATGATACAGTACCTAAATCTAACCGTTATACAGGTTTTATTTTGAAAAGCTTAACACAGATATAAAAAATTGATTACTTATTATAAATTATATTTATTTCATTTTATTGTTATACTTTTCAATTTATATTTTGTAATAATTTGCAATAATTATGTACAAATTAAAAAAATAAAATTGAGTTTAAATTAATTATATTTTTTCATTTGAGTATAATTTTGATTCAGTTAAGATTTGAGTTTGTCCGCATCATAAATTGTTCTGAAATATTTTATAAGATTATACAATAATTCCAATTTATCAGTAATAAATATTTAGATAGACATAAAATAAACCCATGATAATTTAGTGAAAAGTGGACGAAACAAACAGAAATGAATGAAATGGGCTACATCCTAGCTAGTATGGCCTGTTTTATTAAATTTTCTTTTAATGTTCAAATTTTATTATTTCTGTAACACATTAAATATAAATAGTTTCAAATAAAAACTTAGCCATAAACTTTGGTTATACTCTTAACATAACAGCTTTCACAATTCGGAATAAACAATATATTCCTCAAATTGCTGCCCTAAGAGATGAGACCAACTCAAGAAAATAAAGACAAACATTATTGTTGTATTTTGTTTAAAGTCAAAATGCCGTTTTTGTCATCATTGTACGTAACCCCCTACTTTCCAATTTAGCAATTCAATTTTTCTTGAACCCCCCTCTCCTCTTCATTCACAACACCTTAAACACTAAGCGAAAACAAAAATTGGCCCCTTATGATAATTAACAATTGTTTTCTAAATTCTTTTTGTTCATTTAACTTTGCCTAATATAAAAGTAGTGACAAGTTACTCACGGAAGCGAAGCTGATGGTTTAATTGCTTTGCTTTGTATTATAATCTCAACAAAATAATACAGCCCTGTACCCAAAATAATTTAAAATATACACTTTTAAATCGTTAGTTTCTAATTTAAAGCAAGTAAAGTCCAACTTATATAAAGTAAAAGCTGAGCTGGAAAGAGTTTTAAAATAATTATTTCATTAATAGTTTTTTTATTACACCTATAATTAAGTACAAGCCCTATAGATGAGAAAAGAAATAAATAAAACGAAATAATTGGTATTTAAATTAATTATATTCTTAGTGATTAGATTTTATTATTGATTACAAGTTTAAAAACAACTTCTATTTTGTAGACTTTTACGATGATGAAGAAATCACCATTTTATAATACTGAGAATATTGAAGAGACCATTTTATCAATGTATCTCAGTGAAAGATTTGATAAATTGCCTTCTCTTTTGCACGTCAATTATATTAAAGTTTGTCAAAATGCCTGTTCTCGCTCTAAGAATGGCTACACTTTAGGAGACAATACATATTTAATTATATATTAAATAACCTTTCATATAAGGATTAACACTTTATCTCTCGCGAAGTTATTAGGGGACTATTTCAATTACCGAGTGTAAATTGTTAAACCATTTTGCTAACCAAACAATTTTTCCGATATTTACGTGGTTAAATGTAATTAGGTTCATCTTTAAAACTGTAATCCGAAACAACTATATTCTTGGTCTGTTTAAGACATATATAAAATAAAAATAAAGGCCAACTGTAAAGAAGAATTACGATACTTTATCTGTGAAAACTAAAACTCATATAAAAACTTAGAAGTATACTATAATGAAAACCAGTTTATTTAACTTGCCTTTTAAAGTGTTAAACAGATTTACCTGTAACAAAACTAAAGTAGTAAAATTATAGAAAGTAAATCATAACTGAATAGACTAGATACACTTTATGCGCCACATGCTATAAGCAGGATAATATTCTAGGTCTCATGCAAATCAGCTTTTCCTTTGGCATAGAATGGAAAGTTAACAGATTAAATCGCAGCTTTGGTTATGCAACATTCTAGCTAAAAGATTTATTTTAATATTCTGCCGTTTGTATTTTTCAAACTACTAAATGATTTAAAATTTTAAAATTGATTTTATTCCTTTTGATGTTTTATATATTATTGAAGCATAAAATGTCCAACGTATATTTTCGATACTTCAGTCACCAGACAGCAGATTGAGGTCTCAAAGCGACGAGCTGACCAAAATAAAATTTTATAATACAAACATTTTGTATAGTAACAAAAAAGTCAAAAGTTTAATTTAAGAATTACTGATTGCATAATAATTTTTCCAAAAGAGAGTCAAAATGCTTAAAGTATTGAGTATCGGTTGCATAATATAAGCAATTATCTTTCTAAATGTACATGTAAAAAGTAGTAGTTATTATTTTTTTTATTTTTTTTTAAAGTCAAAAGGTAAAGTTTAAGATTTTGACGTTTAATTTAAACTCCTTCTTTTTTGAACTTTGATGTATCTTGACTTCTGATTTTTGGGTTATTAAACCCGAATTTCTCACTGGTTTAAATAAAATTTAAAACCAAATTATTAACCACTAAGCCCAAATTAATCTTTTTAAATTACCACATAAAAAAATCTTCAAATAAACAACTATTAATGTTTTGAAAAACTTTATGAAGAAAAAAGAGTAATACAGATAGTTCGAATCCTGTTTTTGAGTGAAGGAATAATTCAAATAACAGTATCCAAAATATGGTTAACGTAATGAAATGTTAATTTATTGTGATTTATTAATTATATTTTGTTGATACAGATTTATCTTCACAACAATATACTGCACCTAGTGGAAGTGTTTCAATAGGTTTAACACTAAAAAAATGTTCTGCTATTAAATAGAAGTTTGTTAGGTTTTTTTGTTCAAACTTTAGTGACGTAAAGACAATTTTTCTCATTATCTGACCTCTACAATATATGATTCTAGAAAATGTGTGAATTCACGCTTCAATTCTATGTATTTTTATCTAATTAATGGTATATAAGAAGTTGAGTTTAAGAACAATAAATATTTTTGGTGAATGTTTTAGATTTTGTCTATTTTTATCCACACAATTTTTTTTTTTTTTAATACAAATTTTCGAAATTGATATATTTTTTACAGGATTTTAATCACAAGTATATTACAAAACTTTTGTATATTTAAAAAAAAATTATTATTATGGTAAATATAAGCATTTTTGTAGCGTTTTAGTTTCGTTTATTACACATGTTTTGATTCCTGACAGACTAACTTCAAAATTTTTACGTGTATATTTTTTTCATTACTTATGTGAATTTGATGAATTCTTTTGAGGAAAATTATATATAACAAATTGTGTTTTGGATAATATTGGTGTTTTTGTCCAATTTATCAATATAAACCTAACTTTTAATCTACATTTCACTTTTTTCATAAAAATTTATTTTTCAAAATGTAACTTTTCAAAAATTATATATTTTTCTACCTATTTTTCTCACAAATAAATTTCAAAACTTTTGTATATATTGAAACAATATTTAAAAAAAATGCTTATATGGTGGTCATGGGCACCATGAGTTTTCGCTTTTTTTCACTGTATTTATTTTATATTTTTTATTCTTGACATACTAACTCCAAATTGTATCGTATAGGCCCTATATGATTTTCTCATTTCATAAATGAGTTCTATGAATCTTTCTGTGAAAAATGAAATATAACGAGTTGGTTTTTGGATAATATTACTATTTTTAATGAATTACAAAAAAAAATCGAAAAATTGACTGCAATTGAGTGGCAACTTCTTGGGTTTTAACCAATAGCTGGGATACTGTAATATGAAATAAACCTGTTTTAATAACTTTAAACAAATCCCTTTAAGACTTTAATGTTAAAAGCATGTAAAACACACACCCCCCCCCACACACACACACACATTTATATATATTTTTGAAATGCATACAATAAGAAAGTTTAGTAGAAATACATCTTATATTGAGTTGGAAGTAATATTTTAATTATTTTCATTGCGGGTTAACATATTCTTACATAGACGAAAAACAGTGTTAATAGTTTTAGGTACTGTAATTTGTAATTATCGAATTGAAGAATTTACTTTCGAAATGTACGGAAAGCTAGTTTAAAAATATATTTATTTTAGAACAAATATATTTATTTTATTTTTGTTTATTTGTGTTTTTTGACACACCATAAATTTTTTTAAAGTAAGAACATTATAGGTTTTTACTAGAAACTAGTAAAAAAAGGGAGAGTGGAATGTGGATATTCCCTTAGTGCAAACCATGCAAAGATATCTATTGCGACAATCTTTCTTGCAGCCATATATTGGCAAGCTCACTATATAAACATTGAAATTAGTAGAGAATCGTGTCCCGTCAATAGCAGCTGGTTCTTCCAAGAGTGGTGGCGAATACAAGTGTCCGCGTAAAGAGATTGAAGATGGCGAGTTATATTAATAAAACTGAAACGCGCCTCGTCAGAAACCATAACAAGTTCACATTGTGTAAGGTTGGCAATGTTATTCTAACTATCGATTGTTATAAAATCATTCCTTCTGACAGGTCGACTCTAGGGGAGACTGGAGCTAAGGAGGAAATAATAGTCAGACCTTGCTTTAAGGCCATTGTCCCCCGGTATGTCTTGAATTTGGCATTAGGCGAAAATGTCTTTCCATCACGAGGACACTGAAATATTCATTAAACTCTAGTCTAATGTTGTTATAAGTTGACAAATTACAAACATTAATATATAATACTCGCGTGATTCTTGAGTTTATAATAGAAAATAATTTGGTATTCCACAAAAGTATTGATTAGTAAAGTTGGTTAATTTGGTTTTTAATTATCTTGACTCATTTCTCTGCTCGTTAAAGTTTGTCTTTGTTCATGCAAATAGCAAAGTGAAAATTTATTTTTTTTATAAAATATTTCAAGAAGATTTTGCTCTTGGTGTAGAACATACTGAGTTTTTATAAAATCCGATTAGAAATAAGAAAAACGTACAAAAACTAAATTCTGCCTTTGAATTTAAAATATTATCCAATAAATAATGATTTTGTTTGTAGATATTTGTTATATATTTTCCTTATATTATGCTAATTGCTGGTAATTTACAATAAAAAAACTGGTAATTAATCAAATGAAATAATAAATAATTTTCACTGGCGTAATTTGATTTCTTATCATAAATTTGTTTCGCTAGAGGTAAGGTCAATGCGAGTAATAATACTTTTAATACAACGTACATATTCTACAACTTACAAATTGCACACTTACAGCTTAATACAAAATCAGTTTTGTTTAATTGTAATGATATAGACTCATATTTGTATTGCTTTGTAAGAATAAAACTATATTTTATAATATTATGTAACACTTTCAATCAAGTTTTGAAATATATAATAGAATAGAGCGCTACACACATTTTAATTAGACATGCTTAAGATATTAATCAATATATCTCATATGACAGTAACTTGTTAGGAGGAAACTACTCAAGAAAATGGGAAATATAATTATTTATCTAAACAGTTAAACTGAGGTCGTCACTGTCAAGGTCTAAATAGATGAGTATTCGTCATTAATTGTTCATTGCCGATCTGTTGCTTGTGTGACTAAGACTTTGCCGTTAGCTTTCAGCTTGTATAGCAACACTAAGTGTCCCAAGACGGGACGAGTATTTACAACAAGTAGCAAAGAATAGGTTCAAAACGTGGTTTATCAATGATAGCAAGTATGAAGTGTCGTGACGTTGTTATTGGTAACCCCAAGAAATGTAAAACAAACAATAGTGAGATTAATTAATTACCCCTTTATTCATTTTATAATTTAAATTTTTACTCAAGTTAGATATAAATTTGAACAAAACTGTCTTCAACTTTGTAAAAACATTACGAGTTTTATCAAAGTTGGTGCGATATAAAATGTTGAAATTCATGGGGTTGTTATTTTAAAATTAAATTGATGTTTAAGTTATAAAAATGCTAGTGACAATTACGTGACCATAGTCTCAAAAAATAGATAAACTGAGGTTTTTATAAAATCAGTACATATTAATATAAGTTTTACATTACGTTTGCCGTTTTTAATTTTTAGTAGATGCAAAATGTTTTTTGTATTTTTTCACTATTTTTATAGCTACAGTAGTGTACTTCTTAAATGTAAACAATGAAAATTCATAACCACAGTTTAAATCATGGTAATTTTAAAACAAATACAAATTCAAAATTTTTTATACCTAAAAATTCTATTTTTATTAATTTATCTTAGACTAGCGAAGGTATAAAATGATTAAAAAGACATTAAATAGGATCAACTGTTGGGTAGAGAGAAATGACTGTTATCCAGAGAAATACCTCTTTTTCCTTTTCGTAACTATCAAAGTAATCTGATTTATTAAATTTCGGATAAATACTTTTTATCTTGTATACTTAATACTAAATGAAAAGAAATCTCACCTAAAAAAACAAGTTTATTTTAGCAAAATATTTTAACATAAAAATTATGAAATACGTCGCGCCAAGCGACTCGACGTAAATTCAACAGATTTTCTGAAAACACGCGTCTTTTCCTCGATACTTAGTAACTTGCATAATCAAAAATTGTTTCATACTCACAAAAAATAATTCTAGTTACAAGGTAATTAATAAAGGTGGTCAAAAAAGTCTACCAATAATATCTGGTATTGCTTGAAATGAAGTATTTGAGAGATGTACATAGCATATAATAAATTGTAGATAAATAATATTTGCCCTATTTGTCGTACGATCACTGCAAATTCCGTGTTAGGAGCTATAGACAAAAAATTTAAAACAATCAAATATTTCATCAATGAGATAGTTTTAAATCATAATTCTATTGGTATCTGATTGTATAAAGGTACGATGTATTTCAGTTTTGAATTGGATACAATATTGGTACAATAAATTTATGGGTAATTATGGATGAAAATGCACCTTCTATACTTAGACGAGTGCATATATGTATTGTAATTTAGATGTTGCTAAACCTAATTGTTAATGGTTACTTCATTTGTTGGTCACTAAGTGTGTCGATAATTCCAAATGTTTGACACGTTCACAAATATAATACCTGATAAAACTTGACAAAGGTCACACGAACGTCCAACGTGACGAAATGTAAGCGGTCAGGGTTCCGTTACCAAACATTACGATTGCTAATAGTTTATGCCAACAATAAGACGTGATCTTATCATAGAATATTACTTTGTTACGGTTCTTTTTCTTCTTCTTCGACTTCTTATGCAGTTTGGTAGACACATGGAAACCGGAAGATAGAGACCGAATTGCCGTTTGGCAGTTTTTCTTCGTCTGTGACGATTTGTTGCATATTGATCGAAGGCAGTGCTAAAATAAATAATAACAGTAATATTTGGAAAGAGAAATAACATTTAACGCTTTATTGTTTTTGGTTTAAAATTTATAAATTAAAAAGTTTATATAGTTTTTGGCGATATAGGTGAACAATGAACGTATTGTGAATGTACATTAGCAAACGCGTGACAATGTAATATTCCTTAATCTAAATAGCTTGGGAAAATAAAATGTAACAACCCAATATAAATAAATACTATGAACAAACTTTTGAGTGTACGAAGTACAACTATTGTTACAAATCTATGATTAAGTCTGCGGCTGAGCCGATTATTTTAGCAAATATTGGCATTGGCTTGAATGAAATAACATAATTATATTAGATATGTTAGGGGGGGGAAAACGAACACAAGATCTCACAAAATTACTTTTAATTAATCAAACGCGTTTCAACGACAAAGTCGCCATCCTCAGTGTTACATGAGCTACAGAAACAAAACTATAACTTCCGAGGATGGCGAATTTGTCGTATAAACACGTTTAGTTAAATACCGTACACTTAATTTTTGTGAGATCTTGTGTTCGAGTTCCCCCCCCCCCCCTTAATATTATCTCACAAGTCAAATTCAATATTTATTTATTAGAGGTATTCTTTTTTTAATACACTCACCTCATCATATTAAAACCACCCACCTCATGAATTGTTGAATTTAATATCTGATTTTTTTCTTGACCAATTTTGAATAAATTTAGATCCCGCCAACTCATGAAGATCTGTTCCTCAAATGTTTTATGTTAGCCGAGTTCATTCGGCTATTGTCTTATGGTTCAATTTGTGATCATTTGATTACACTATTTTATAGTTCTTACATATGTCTATATTGTTTAGTTGATTCTTTATCTCATAAAGACGACAGTAACGAGTACAATTTAAAATGAATCTTGATTTTATAAAAAATAATAAAGTTTTAATTTGGTTTCTATTTTTTATCAATTCATAAACAATAAAAAATTCCCATTTTAAAATTAAAAACAAAATTTTCATAAAATTGAACAGTAATTTGTATAGTCTAATTATGTTTCATTTACGTAACTTAGGATCGAAAAATACTCTTATTTTTAAATTTGAGTATGTTTAAAATTATAATTATTAGCACGGCAAAAAAAATATTGAAATAGTTTTTATTTATTTTTATATTGGACATCAAAGTTTAATAATTCTGTATTTCTAAGATATTAGGCTACCGATGTTAAGGAACTTATAAACACAATATATAGACCTTATTCATTGTGGCAGATTCTTTAACACGCTTGGTTTCTTTTTTCTTTTCTTTTTTTGTCACGTAAATTTTCTACCTAAAACAAAATTAAAATCGAGATTTCCATAATCTTTAGATTTTAGCGAGTTTTTACTTATTTTAACGTGTATTTACTATAAAAAAAAATTATTAAGATGTTTAAAACTCTGGTAAAATGTACTATGGTATAATAATCCAACTTTTCTCTCTCTGATTTATTAAAAAAAACTATTGCTCTCCAAGTAAGTTAGTTAATTTAAATATAATATGCTATTATTTTTTAACACAAAAATAACACATTTAAATATTCCCTTAAAATAGAAACATGTGTCTGGGAGAAAGTTAGCGAAATGGTTGTGATGGTGATGTGAACTGGACGCGGATATGGGTACTTTTTTATTAAAATTTAAGGAAAGTAAATAGAAGCTGGTCATCAAAACACGTTCACAATACGTGCAGCACCCAATAACGTGTTTCATAAATAAACAAAAACATATCACCAACTCTCGGCGGAATCAGGGAAAGTGTGTCGAATTGTATTATACTATCAGCGTTGTCAAATTTGAATAAATTATCACCTAAACTTGTTAACCTTTCTAGAAATTTTGCAACAGAGTTGAAATAAAAATTAAACATCCTTTCGCTCCAACACTTTCCTTGCGGCTTCTGCTTCTATATTATGAGCTTGACACGGATATCTCTAGCCGGCCGCATTTTCTCTTCTTCATTCTACAACTGGAGGGCATCTGACCGACATTCATAAGGACAAGTGTCTTGTCTCTCTCTTCCTCTTTAAATTATTTCATATAAATAAGCTTCATTTGAGGGAAAGTTAATTGTATGTTTTCTATTGCCTATTCTATTCTTCAACCCCCTAGTCAGGTGTCATATTAAAGTTCTGCCTATACTTAAAAAGAATCATAATTTACAATACTTTTACTATTAGTCCAATTGGCTGTTACATATTATTGTTCAGTAATAAATAGCAGTATAAATTTATATTAATTCATATTTTATAATGTTGATTGTAAGCTCTAGCAATTTAATAACACAATTTAATAACCCTTTGTTTTAATTTATCTTAAAACTACTTAACAGGCTTGTGAGAGTTTATAACTTACTATTGAAAGTTATTTATTTAAAACACATAATTTTTTTTCAATAAATAATTTAATAAAGTTATCAATGTATTTCATTTCTTCGGCAAATTTACAAGAACATATTGTATAAAGCATTAAATTTTAAATTTGTTTATAACATAAACCCCCAAAAGTTCCAGTTTTGATCGACAATATGTTATAAAAGCTTGTTAACCCAAATTAAATTTTCAAAAACTGGTGATGCACATGTGTCACCATACATACAAACTTAAAAACAATACAAGAGCAAACCTTATATAATACTAAAGATATTATAAGTTTAAAAATATACGACAACCCAATGTATTATTTGGTTCACTAACTTTGTAAACATAGTATTTTAATATTGTTATAGCAGAAAATATATAACTATTTTGTTTTAGTAGACTTCTTTTAATAGAATTACATTAACTTTAAAATATTGTTATGTCTCATTGATAAAAACTAAAGATATAAAACTCAATATGTAAAATTAACGATATTGTCGGTATAAAAATGTTATTTTATAATTACTAACTCATGATATGGGGCTAAGATGTATTTACCTTCTCCAGTAAGTGATAACTTTTCAGCTTATACAGCTAAAGACAACTTAATGACGTCAAAGTTAACATCTCTACCGATCAAAACTAAGCATTATGTGGTTACATATCTCGTTATTTTGTATACAGACGTAAATTTATTACCTTTAGTAAAATTTCATTTAACTAATTAGTCCGTTAGGTTCTGTTAAATAATATAGAAACATATGTCGCTAATATATTCAACTTATAAAATGAAACCTATATCTGTAACCCAGCGCTATTGTTTACTGACCCGCTAACCTGACTATGAGTTTCTTGTATAACGGAATGAAATAGTTCTACAGTATAACAATAGAAGTTTATGCAACAGAAAAGAAAACGTAAATTTAGCTTTGATCTTTCACGCGTCGTGAGCAAACAAAGAATTCATAACTATTGATTTGATCTCCATTAAACTATTCTTCGGGAGAGAAATTAGAAATAGAGCATTGGTGTGAGTGTAATGTGATAAATATGCATACATAATTATTAAATACTTTTACTTTTGAAACATTTTGTTACTGATACTTGCTTTATCATTGTTTTAGTGTATATAAGTTATTCTGCTCACACAAACTCATTAGACATTTTCGAAATAAGGTAAAAAGTCATTGATTCCCCGTAATAGTTTAGATTCAATTGATTTAATCTTCATAAGCAATTGTTTTCGTACATAGAAAAGTGATAAATATAGGTGGTAGACTTTTGGAATTAATTAAATATCATTTTGTCACACAAAATCATAAAATCTCTATCCAAAATTTCTCTTCAAATGCTATCTAAAAGGATTTTGCCGTAAAAGGATTTTGCTGATATAGACTCTCTTAGTAGTCTATAACTTAGTGTACCTTTCGTATTTCTTAACATAATCGTGAACTTTATTTACATGGTTTAGATTATCCAAAATGTTATGAACATCGTTTTGTCTGGATGTAAAAAGTAGTCGTAGCCTACAATCTTAAGTTAGAGTAAATTTTATTTTTTGTTGTTTTTATTTAGTTTTTTTACTTATAAATTTGGTTAACTTTGAAAATTTGCTGTTAATTTTTACTACAAATTATTTTAAAAACATACCTTTTTTTTAACTTAATTTTTGTTATTTCTCTTTTACATTACCATTTACAAAATATATCTTCATATTGATTAAATGATCTTTAGCAATTGACAGACTGACAATGTTACTGTTTCTTGTAATCATTATATATTAATTGATTTAGTGAATGATTTCAGTGTCAAAGTATATAAAATAAATTATTTCTACAACAATAGATTTCTTAGATGATCTTATAAACACAAGAGTAAGTGCAAGTTCTGCTAGATGGTTGGCGCTGTAATTGTAAACAAAAGTTTTGAAAAATACCTTATAATCTGAAAAGATAACATAAAATATATATTTTTGTTATAGAAAACATTTAAAGGTAATACATACGAAAATCTAGAATTAAACGTTTAAGCAAAGCATCGTTTTTTGTAGTACAAATTTTCCAATAATTAAATTGTACTCATAAAACTCTTATATAATATTTAGCTATTAAAATATAAGTTGCTGGAGTATATCTGGACAAAGACATACAACTTGTTTCATATATACAAAGAAGTGAAAGTTTCTTCTAGAATCGGGAGCAATTATCCGCACAAGCATGATATTACTTCTCGGCTAGATCACGCTCCGTCTCGACTTGTATTCATACAAACCAGATTCATTATCTAAATGTACCGTGCAATACGAATGATAATTTTCAAATTGTTATTAGAGTATCATATTACTTACACGGTGTGACCAATATTGTTTTGCTAATCATTTATTGTACGTAATGTTCTTGTAGTTGTTTGTTATGTGGAAGGTATTTTAATTGATTATATTTACACTTCAACCATGAAGGCTCACACGTTGTGTATGTAGATTATTATGATTACTGTAATTGGTAATTACTTGTATAAACAATTACCAAATATTATAATCGGTTAAAAAATGTACGTCTTTTGAACAAATAAGTGCAATAAAATGTCAATTTTCGTAACATTTTTTTTAACAAAAGAAATTTGAACTTATATGATTCAACTCGCCCCCCCATCCCAACCGTAAGGAAGGAGGGAGGAGGGGGGAAGGAGAAGGAACAAAACATTTTCAATCACAAAACTATATTTGTTTCACAACATAAATAGAAAATCATAATTTAAAAGATAAAAATCTTTTTTTATTTATTTATACAATGGTTTATCAATTCCCAACTTATACAGATGAGGGCAAAACGTATAAATTTTTATCACTATAAGTTTTTTATCTAAACAAAATGTAATACAAAATTGATAAGAATAAACTCGATTAAATATATAATTTTCTGCTGCATTCGATATTATACTTTTTTATGTCAAACATTTATCTTACTCTCTCCCTCTAGTTGTCCCAATTATGTTTCCAGAAAGTTGAGTTATATAATAGTTTTCTTCAATAAATATAAGTAAAGTTATTTTATATTTATTTATTCAGAAATTATAAAAAGGTTTTTCATTATAAAATTATACATTTATAACATGAGTTATATAAAAATAAATACCAATAATATTTAGGCCTATTTAAGTATCTACAAATTTATTTTTATATATTTCTTCCTTTCTTTTTATTAAAAAAAAATTCTATATCAGTTATTCTGATAAAATTACTAAAAGTGGTTTGAATTATATATTTTGGCCAATTTAACATTGCTAATACATTAACGCCTATGTATTTAAATTATATTTTATTAAATTTCCCATTCACATTAAAATACTAAAAGCAGCATACAAAATGTTGAGACATTAATGTGAGAGAAAGAATGATGGTACTTATAATAAATATTATTAAAAGTTGATGTGCATCAACATGAAACCAAGTGATGCTTATATTATACTAGCTGAATACCCTGCGTTGCCCGGGTATTTATTTATCCCAATCTTCTATTAAACAGAAAAAAATGAATTCTTTCCATACTGTAAAATATAAGTAACTAAAGTTGGGCTTAAGTGTTATTGGGACTGTCTACCAATCACCTTAGCGAGATCTAAAACTATGGATTCGATACTAATCTTGATATTTTTTGATTTTTTATTTTTCACCACTTTTCATCTCCAATTCCGATCAGGTCTGAACGTGGACTTAAACGGAATCGAAAGTGACAATATTTATATCAGCGACCTGAAAACTATAGATTTGACACTAGGTTTAGTAGTTTTTGATTATATATATATATATATATATATATATATATATATATATATATATATATATCACCTTTTCCCATCCCCAACCATTGCAATACTATGGGTATATTAATATACAGTAGCCTATTTTTTTCCAGATTGTAAGTCATATGTGTACCAATGGTGACCCCGAAAACTGTGGATTCAACACTACTATCTGTCGTTTTCCATTATTTTTACATGTCACCCCTTCCCACCCCCACCCTTTCATTAGTGAGAAAACTGTATAATAATGGTACAACTCCTTGGTTAAGCAATCAAGAACTCATATTCAAAAATAGGAATTCTTACAGTATAAACAGAAATGTTCTATAATTTGTTAAACCTAGTTCTAGTGTTGTATCGGTGAATGTCAGTTATTTGACTTTCCATTCCAGTAACAACCTTGCTCGCAATCTGTATAAAAAGCATACTTACACAATCTTAAAGCAATACTCGAGGAAGTTAAACGCAGGTATAGAAAGGTTAACTAGTTTAAACAGCTAGGAAATTGTCTGCGTAGTTGTACACACTGTTCATAATGAAATACAAACGTTGTCCTGTTTGCATCATGTCAACTGTGCTTAAGAAAAGCTTACCTGCGTCAGACATAATTCCTAAGAATTAATGACACTTAGTTTTATATTAAAACTGTTATAGTATTAGTTTTGCACAAAAAACAAAATATAATGATATAGTATATTGAGTACACATTAAATATATATTTAATACATAAATTTGTTATTTTTACTTGCACCCTACTGTCTTTGTTCTATTTTAATTTTCTACCTTCATCTTTGTCAATTCTAAGACCAAACAGTCTCTATGTTTAAAATAAGGTATCGTATTACGACCACCTTCAATAAAGCTCGCTATGTAATGGAACAAGCGTGGTATTACGGGCAAAAGATCCCCTTAAATAAAGTTCGGAATTTTTTGTTTGATCTAAAGTGGTGACGTTACATTTTGTGAGATTTCGGTTAATTATCAGAGTGTAAAGGTGCTAAATAAATAGTTAAACGTAAAACAACATTTAAAAAATAAATAATAACAAAATAAATTATTCGAATGTAAGGGTATTAAAAGTGTTACGTAAGAGTTTTAATCAGGGTTTTGTGTTGTTTTATCTTCCAAAAGTAAGGTATTTTATAACAATTGTAGAAAAACATTGGATTAACGTCTTACACGCCTATACAGAAAACTAATGCATTAGCAAACAAAAGTATTTGTAAATATTCTTTCCAAAACTTCAAGTCAGAAGTTATCTTTTATAAGTGAAACTTTAAAATGGACGACGATGTAAAAAAAGAAGCGAAATAAAATTTTGAGTAATGTCAAAATTATTATTTAAAACTTTGTTTACATTTTGTCATTCGCACAAGAAAGAGCAGTTTCTCGAAAAAACTAAAATTAACTTTTGGATTAACTTTTGTATTTTTTAATTTACTAAACTGTGATTTCATTTCCATAATGTTTGATACATTAGTTTGAGTAAAATTCCACAAAAATAAGGTTAAAACCACTTAGGCCGATTTAAGATATTTCACCTTTTAGAAAATTTTCGCGGTTTATTTTTAGTTTTTATTTAACAAATCCTGTAATGAAATTTATGAGAATATGCGACCAATACATTGAGAATAGAGATTTACATTGGAAGTATGAAATTTCATATTCTGACCGAATTTCCTAAAGTATTTTCCCCAAAAATTGATATCTTATGTTTGGGTCTTGTGGAAAATTTTTAGTTCTCCAAAAAACTAAAATAATTGCCTGGAAATATAAACAGGATATTCCCCCCTGTTTTTAAAGGCCGAAAACCTCTTGGCCATCATTTCCTCTTGGAAAAAGGAAGAAAAGAAGATAAAATAAAGACCCCCTAGCCCTCGAATACTTATAACGTCAAAGTCGGAAGAGAAAAAGAGTTAGTCTAGAGGAACCTGGTTGGAAAGATGAAAAAGAGGGATTAACCCAAGATTACATGAAAATATGTAGATATAGGTAGGTTCCCTCGGGATTCCCACTCTCGCAATCATTATATTTTAACTTCTAATGGTAGATTATGGTTAAAACTTTTTTTTTAGTCAAGACTATTATATCTGCAAAAATCTCGAAATGCAACAATATTTTTTATATACTACACCTACGTTTAGTCCTATCTAAAAGTAAACATTAATCGAAAGCTTGTGTGATTCCGTCTCTTGTGTTATTGTTTCATTCCTAGAATTTCACTTTCCTTTTAAAAATAATTGGATGTAAAATTTGTTTGTTGATTTCCGATCATTGTTAACTAAATTATTTCAAACACTTTTTCCAACAATAATGTTATAATTTGAAAACACGTTTTATTCTGTTGAAAATGTTCTAAAAACTCTACTGAGTTTGATGAAAACAAATTTATACAAGGTACGAGGTAATTATGTCTGAATGTGCTAGAATTCTTCCACGATAAACGTTATCTCACCTCTCTATAGCGACGGCAAAATCCTGTATTGTTCTGAACAATTGTAGAGATTGAATTAAGAGATAGAAATTACGTTAATTTGCCATTTGGAATTATTTTCAGCTCTTTTACAAATTAACAAAATATATATAAGTTTCAAGTTATCATACATAAGAATAGCGATCGAAAACAAAATTTTCAAGATAATGTATTTTTATATACCTAAATGAGACATTTCTTGGGTCGTATTCGCCAAAAATAGTGAACAGAAAAAGTAACAGAAAACAAAAGCAGCATTATTAGAATTCATAAAGATTCTCTCAATTTCAAAAAATCGCAAAACACTATTTGGATGGAAATTTAATTTAAACCTATAACTCACATGAAATGATACCCACAGCTCTAATTCTTCTTTGTATTAAAGTTATTTAACAAAGCAAACATAATCGTAAACGATGACTAAGCCCACACATGTCATGAACAATACATGTCCCACACACATTCTGCTTGCTCAAGAATGTCTACCAGAGAAAGTGTCTATTCTTCATCCTGGGATGATGAAAATCTATCCATTCCATCTTCTCTTTGAAACATTTCCGTTGAATAAGCGGGGCTGTGATTATCAGTTTCCTTCAGTAGTGTTGTGACAGCTCACCACCGATGGGAACACTTTCTCATCCTATTCATTCAAATTGGTCCAGTTTCATTCTGAAGATGCTTCAGTCATTGTGGTGCAATTATTGTGGCCTAGACGTGATACACGTTGTTAGAACTCTGTGTTCAGGACAGTAGAAAATTAAGTATTATTTAAAATATTTATCTCCTATGAAAGGAACCATAATAAACTTAATATTCGCTTCAGATTTTAATCAAGTAATATTAACTTACAATAAGTACGGGTGTGGGAATCCAAAGGGACGTAGCTGGATCTGCATATTTTTACCTGTAGTCTTGGATTAGGGCCCTCTTTTTCATCTTTCCTACCAGATTCCGCTTCCGACCTTAGAGTTATTAAATTATACTTGGGCTAGGGATCTTTACATTAGGTTCTTTACTTCCTTTTTTTAATTAGCGTTAATTTAGTTATACCGGGTGTCCCGGCGGTATTCAATTCACTCTTTGTACAATTGAAAAATTCTTTGCTAGATATTACACATTTTCTGATTTAACATAACTACCAAATTGTTCAATTGTTAACAAAAAACAGCTGATTGGGTTTCATAAGATGGCAATGCATATTTTAATTGTATTGTAATTGTATTTGTGGGAAGAAGTGGTTTTATCCAGAATATTAATGTTCTTTTGTTATTCCGCCATTTTATTTTGTTTGACCATTAAAAAAAAAAAAAAAAAAAAAAACTCCAGGGCACTTTTTTTACTTATCTATGAAACATAAGTATCATGTTCGGCATATTATTTTTAAAATACCTAATCTTCATGCAACACCCCGTATAGGGAGATTATAATATATTTACTTAATTTATATAAGATGATAATGACACAGAGCTTTTAACAACAAGAAAAATGATTGTTATTTATCCTAAAATGAATTCCATGTTGGTTATTTACCTGGTTAGTGAGCCACTGCATCTCGTTACTTACATAAAATCATTAAATTAACAACACCAAAATGAGCAACTACGCACCTTTATTCACCTTTTCACAACAAGACGTTAAGGAAAAGACAGAAATTTCGCGCTACCTACATTCGACTGTTGTCTGATGATACACATAAAAATCGATTTCTCAGTTATCGATTGGTACTAAAATCAATAAGATTCAATTACATATTGTAAGAGTAATTGTATCAACTTTAATAATGAACTACTTAATGCTAGTAAAGAAAATCACGTAGGTTGTCCAGCTTGTGTACTTCTACGGTAAGAAATGCAGAAACTTTCGAGACTTAGAATAATTCTTTGTTGTAACATAGCAGCTAATATCACAGTTACAATTTTAATTCTGGATATAGAGATTTCAATTTTAAATATTGCAAACTATATGAACTGCAAATACTAATAAATAAATATTGAGCTTGACTTGTGATAATATTAGATTTAAAAAAAACTTGATGGATTAACGAGATTCCTGCTATCTATTTAACACAAGATCTCACAAAAATTACTTTTTTTTTAATCAAACGTGTTTCAACGACAAAATCGCCATCCTCAGTGATACATGAGCTACAATAACAAAACTATAACTAAAACTAAAGTAAACTAAAAAACGTAATTTTTGTGAGAACTTGTGTTGAAGTTTTTTAATGTAAATACTAATAATCGGATAGTAAATAAAAATTTCGTTTTTTGTGTAATAAAATAGAAACCAGAAATTCTGAAAATATAAACATATCGAACAAAATCATTTAGGATGTATGTAGAGATAAAATTGTCAGCCTGATAAAACAGCTGGTAAAAATAAGCCATTAATAAAAATTAGAAATTTTATTTCTTCTAAATGGCTCAAATTGATACTACTGTTGAGTACGTAAACTAGGCCATACAAAAATAAATTAAGTCTAAATGAAACGTATACATATACTAAATAACCGATTGTTTAATGTCTTATATATTTTTCTACAAATAATATTTTAAATTTTGACAGATCTTTGTTAATTAAAATAAATCTATTGGCACCTTTAACAAGATGTAGCGGTTACACCTCTGGCATATGTTACACGTGGAATACTAAATAGGTAATAAAAACCCAGAATACGGTAATTGATTCCGCCTGGAGGTGTGATGTTTTGACCATTGCAATGTAGAGGTCAGAGGGCAACTATCCTGTTCGAGAGAGCTTCGGACCACTGTATTGATGAGGCAATGTTGCAATGTTACATCACCTCTGGGAACCTTTATATTGTTTGAAACCTCTTTAAAACTTTCACTATTAATACGTGAGAAATACATATTTTAATAGTTTAGTTGTTCTTTTAACGGCTGTTTTATTCTTATTCTCTTTGACGAAAAATATTAAGTAATAATTTTTATTTTAGAAATTAATCTAAAAAAAGGTCATAGCTTTATTCGAAATAATAAATATTCACCTTAGCTTAGACTTTAAATATAATATAGTAATGTAGTATTGGAGGATATCTTGTAATGTAAATAATTTAAAAAATAATATTGTATTTTTTATAAACTAAAAAGCAAAAGATTTAATAAAACAATGACCTCAGATACTATTTACAGTTTAACTAATTAGTCTTATTTTTCTTTCTAACATATATGTAGTACGGAGGAAAAAAAAATTGTCTAAAATTTTCCAAGGTTAATAAAACGTTAAATCGCATCTTAATTTCTTAAAATTACAGTACCTTCAAATAAATTAGTGCCCTGCAATATCATTTCAACTTATGTTACATAGAAAAAGTAATGCACTTTGCACTTGTTAATACCAAATAATGACATATAAGCGAAACCGGTTGTCTAAATAAGATGCATCCCGTAATTACAGGAACTCAATGTAAGGTAAATACTACTTTTTATACTTTAATCATGGATATGAGTGAAAGTTGTTACATATCCTTGGGGAGTTGATAGTATGACGCGATATAGGATAACATCTCTAGTTAAGCGTAACGTAGGGAATACTGTGTTTCATTACTATTATAATTATTACAAAAATATAAAGGTTTGGAGTTATATTTTGTCCGCTTGATTTTCTAAATGAAATGCACAGTTTGAAATGTTTAGATACAGATTGAAAATAAACAAAAATACTGTTGCTAAAGAAGTACGCATTGTTGATCAATTTTCTTCTTACGCAAACCCTCCCCCTCCCCACCGAATCGAAAGTATTAAACTATGTTTAAAAGAATCTGAAACCCTGTTTTTAGTTTTTTATTATTTTCATCATTGGACGTTTTCCCTATTTATCTCTATAATTAAAAATATTTAAAAACTGGAATTATTGGTCAAAAACAAACAAAGAACCATTAAAAATGTTGTTCTGGAGATTATTCGTTTGATTAAAATTAGTTTAGTTCAATATAAGTAAATTTTAACTGCAATCAACAAATAAAAAACAATATCTCTGAAAAATCATCAGTTTGGGAATGATGGTTTATGTATAAAGTTGAAACTTCATTACTGTTATTGAAAGCCCTATTTAAAACCTAAAACGTTATTGGGAAAAATGTGTTTATTTTGGTTTTCCGTTATAAAAGGGCTTAAGTGAGGGCAATTTATATGAAACACTTTTTCCAACGTTCATGTATGTTTTTTTTAATAAAACAATATTTATAGAATTATTTGTTAACAATATGTTAGAGAAAATATTTTTTCCAAATTTTTCCTTGTTTTATATACAGTTGAAGTTAAATTAAGTCTTGCTCGCATATGATCTTTAACAATACACTTTCATTTCCAACATCTAATTTATAATGTTCGATCAATTTAACATGTGAAAAGTAGTTACAAGGTCGAAGAACTAATGAACCAGACGGGACTGTTTTCTCTGGCCTACTCAAACTGAAATTTCTCTTTCATTGTTTAAGTAGTGGATAAAGGAGGCCGGTGGACATGTATGGAAGAAAAGTAGTTAAATTAACGATGTGTATACATGCTATGTCAGCCTGATCACGAGTGCGTGATGTCCCCGTAGTGGCGCATGACAAATACTTCATTCAATATATTCTAAAATGGCAGTAATTGAATTCTAAATTATTAAATTTTGTAGAAATAAAAGGTACAAAATCTCTCACTTTTACATTCTATTCATGTTATCTGTATTTCTAGAAAATGTAAAGAAAGATTTAATGTTTGAGAGCATAACAAACACACAGAACACAATTCTCACAAAAAATACGCCTAAGTATCATACGCGTTTCAACGACAAGGTCGTCCTCTTCAGTGATACACGAGCTACACTAATTAAACTATAACTAGTTTATAGTTTAATTGGTTTGACAGTTTAAAGTTTAACTGGAGTTATAGTTTGATTGGTGTAGCTCGTGTATCACTGAAGAGGACGACCTTGTCGTTGAAACGCGTCTGATACTTAGGCGTATTTTTTGTGAGAATTGTGTTCTGTGCGCTTGTTATACTGTATAATTTTTCTCATAAGTCAAGCTCAACATTTAATATAAAGTTTGAGAGGTTTAAAGAATTTTAAGGTTTAAACAAATGTTACAAATTGGTCGTTTTCTATTCACATGTCTTGTACGGATTAGAAAAAACCTACGACGAAGCAAGACTAACTCAGAAAAACGAAACGAAAACTTAGTGAAATCGAAATAAAACAGGAAAATAAATTCCCACCCCTCTTTCTGTGATGTATGGACATGTCTATTGTTTTTGTCCATTTACAATGTATTATTTTGAGAAAATTATACATTTTCTCAAAATAAGTTAAATATATATAATTTCCTAGAAAGTCCTAATCTTGTAATTTTGTGAAGGTTTTAATTTATCGTTTAAAAACTCAAGCAATCAAGATTGTTATTTTTTCGACATTTATTTAAATATCTCTAAAATAGGTTCAAATATCAAAGTTTCTGTACGTATATGACATTTATAATGGGAGATATAAATAAAATACTAAAAACAAACAAGTAGTTAGGCAGTCACGTAGCCACTAAGTAACTATCATTTTTGACATATTTTAAGCATTTTTTGAAATCTTCAATGTCAACATATATTTTCCCAGCAACGACGATGGTATACGATTTGGAAAAAAATTAATGAAAAATCGAATATTTCAACATATTTAAAGAATTTCCTTAAAATTTTTAGTGAGTGTTTTTAAAAAAAAAACAAAGTTTATTTCGTGAGTATTTATGTGATATAAAAATCAATTGGAACTGGAATTTTTTTAAAATCTATGCCGTAGTTCCCAAGTTTTAACAATTTTTGCTAGTGATTAAGAGGAAATCAATATATTCTCATAGTTTTTATATTTATGCTACAACATACATTGTGTCATTAAGGCAAACATTATGATAAGTTGAGGTAAAAAAGAAAAGGAGATAATTCTTACAGTACCCCTCTTATGAAAGGATAATAATAATCCCCTCCGATTTACCTTTCCAATTGAAAAGCCTCTAATTTCTTGTCAGAGATTGTTTCATGATGACTATTAATAAATCACACGAACGAACTCTAGCTGTCGATCTGCAGAGCCCGTGCTTCTCACTCGTACGTATCATGTTAACCTGATAGTTTTATCACCTGTATCGGCCTGGTAGCACCATAACTAAATATATTATTTTATAAAGTAGTCCTCAAACAAAAAGATTTTCTATTATATCTTCTCATATTATTCTCTTCTCTGCTTTACCTTTAGTATGTAATACGCAACAAAAATAAAGAAATAAAAATGGGGGGAAAATGTTAGAAAAATTAAATTCGTTGAAATGTTCCATAATTAATCTAGCTACAAAAGATTAAATCGATACGCTCTCCTGAGTTTTACAAATTAATAAAGCAAATGTGTAATCCATAAATCCTGTAAAGAATATGTACTTACATCTTGAATTTTCGAAGCGGGGATAGCTAGTCACAATTAAAAAAAACAATAGAAATTGATCCTCAATGATTTATTAATATTTAAAAAATCACTAAAGAAAAATTAAAATCAATGCACGAGATAGATGTGTCGTAAAAAAGATGATTCCCACAAAGCCATATAAATACGAAATTAAATCCCTTGCTTCGAAATCGCTTATTTAGAGCACAACTAAAAGAATTATTCTTTTTTTCAGACGGTAATTTTGTTGCTCTCTAAAATATACAAAGAAAAATAGGTGTCGTGTGTGTCGTGAAGACATAACTTGACGTTTGTGAACAAAGAAATCTTTCTATAATCCTCTGGAACTAAACCGGACCTCTCGACTGTGTAGAATATAAGTTCTGTTTTATTGAAATCTTACTTTATGACAATAGTTTTAGATACAATTTTGTAAAACAAAAATGAGAGAAAATATATGTTACGTTTAGGAAATTTAACGCGAGAGAAAGAAAGAAATGGGTAGTTTCAACAAATTGAATATATTATTAAGTGTATTTCTAAGAATAGGGGTGATTTCTCTCTCAAGGGCTTTGACAATCCCGAGATACTCTAGCTGGATCTACATCATTTTATATAGTCTTGGGTTAGATCCTTCTTCTTCGGCTTTTCTATCAGATCTTTTTGAACAACTCATGTTCTCCTCCGATGGTGATATTTCTAGAGTGTTAGAGAGCTAGGTGTCTGTATTTTATCTCTTTCCTTCCATTTCGATAAGGTGATGATGACCGAGAAGTTTTTTTGTGTTTAAACAACTAGGAAAATATCTAAGTTATAGGCCCATAATTTTAAAATTAAAATTTAACTTTAACACAATTTATCATAAATACGTTTATTAAATCAATCGCGTTTCAACGACAATTTCGCCATCTTCAGTGATACATAAGCTACAATAATCAAACTATAACCTATATTGAATTATAAATTGTACGCAATTATACAAAATTATAGTTTGATTATTGTATATTAATCAGTGAAGATGGTGACATCGTCGTTGAAACACGTTTGATTTAATAAAATATAGTTGTGAAAAATTGTGTTCTAATATAATTTAATTTTTTTAAATCTCACAAGTCAAACTCAATATTTATTCAATTCCACTAACTTCTTTGGATGAATTTCTTCATTTGAGGTTTCAACAATTTGGAATACTTTTATTAGATTCAGTAAAACTTGTGTTACGTTCTTTCCTCTCTGGGCTTTTGACCTCAGTCGTGGTATTTTAATAAAAGTGCATATTACCTGAGTAGTTTATTTTAAGTTTGATCTTTGTTAAAACCTCATTAATGAAACGACACAACACATGACAGCTGAACATAATAAAAACATTTTACATGGATTTTAAGTAACATGAGTGTTTTGATTTGATTCGTTCAAACACGTCCTAACATTTTGTATTGTAGAGGTAAAATTGTTATAAAAGCCAGAGCTTAAGGACAACCAGTGGATTCCCCAACGACAAATAGCCTTCCCAATGTTGACTGAAAAACAACAATAAAATGGAAAGCAGCAGTGGTTTTCTATATATAGACGTGTTTACCAATCACAACTTGCCTTTAGGCATCCGATCTATAGTTTCTAATTTGTTTGCTGCTGTATTAGATCTAATAGAATAGGATGACTTTAATAGAAAGCTCTCTTATCTATTACACCTAACTGTTTACTTCATCGACATATATAATTTAGAAAAGGAACAAACGTTAATATTTAAAAGTGCATTTTTATATTTACAATATTTTGGTTCGTAACGTAAGATTTTGTACAACTATTTTTTATTAATGGTTTGTAAATATAAATTATTTTTTAAACTAAGATTGAAATGGGAAACTCCATTTGAAGTATTTAAATATCCAAACCCCTTTATTACATATCTTAAAATATAATTGAGTTATAAACATTAATAGCCAACTGTCGAGTTTTTTAAACTTCCTATCCAACTCTTACGGGGAACTTGTAGTTTGGTACGATAGTTCTCTAAAACGTGATTGAAACTGTTTGAGCCAACTTTAAGTTGCAAGTTATGTACGATAGTGTTCAGATAGAATTCACGGTTCTTGTGTCTACGCCTTACAAAAAAATGTATTATGTTACTACTAAACGAACTACCTCTCCATATTAATTTCAATAATTTAAGTAGAGCATGTTGACTGATCATATGTATCACAAGTATTTGAATATTTTGTAAATAAACCTGTTTAAATGACAAGTAGTCATTACATCACTTTGGAGTAGTTACCAAATTGTTAACTATAAACAATGGATTTCCTTAATAACGGATCATTCACCACATTGCCCTATATGGTGTCCCGTGGAATTTAATCACATTTCCGCAAAGAACGGTCTGACCTGAACACGGAAGATGGTTACTGTAGGAGTGTAATGACGTCACGAGGATAGCGTGGGACTTAAGCTCTGGCTTGCCGCCATTCCCAACAGCACATCGTCTGCATTGCAATGCCGTGATACGTGTTAGGGTTTTAGTTTAGAAGTACAATTTTGAAAAACTTAAATGTAGCCATTCATTAGAAACATTAAGTAATTAAATTTATGTTTTCCAGCTTTTCATGCATCTTGTATTTTTTTTTTTTTTTTTGTAAATAACTAAATTTGTGGTATTATTTACATTTCAAAAATTTTCGTCAAATTGAATATATCAAAATACAATTTAATCACAATTTTCAAGACTAAAACTCCGAGTCTAAATAGTTTTTTTTGAGGTATTAGCATAGTAAAAAATACTACCATATGCGTTTTCACTTTTCAATGCGTTGAGACTGGAATAAACAAATTAAAATAAGTCTTGATTACTCTTTGTTTCCATGATCAAAGATACAAATTCCAAGGATCTCAAGACATCTAACTTATCTATCGTCACTACAGTCCAATTGTTTAGATTAATTTGCTGTTTTAATAATCTTTTCCTTCGGTGATCTATTTGTGCAGTATAAATTAGAGTTCTTGACAATTTAATATTTAAACCTGGAAAAAATCCCTTAATATATTTTTTAGAGGATTCCTCTAATCATGCTTTTTCCCATAAAAAATACATAGGGTAAACTCAAAAATAAAGAAATACGATTTAATTTTTCAGCTTATGTTAATAATACTAGATATTTTCACGATTACTGAAATCTCTAAATGTGTGCCCTATGATTTTATATCCCTTTTCTTTCCATTTTAATGGGAAATATAGCTACAAATTATTTCTTAAATTACACTTCTTACTTGTTCTATTACTCTTTATTAAATTCAGCTGACAAATTTTTCAATTTAAATAAATAAATTGCGTACAGCTACCATGGTTTGACAGTTTATACCAACTGTAGGGTTTATTTCGAACTTTAATAGTAAAATTTCTTTAGAAGAAATAGAATTTTCAGTCTGCAGAAAGCAAACAAAAATTTACATAATGTCAAAAAATAATAAAACTGTTACAATAATTGTTAAGTGGAATTACTTTCAAACCAATTTAATTTTTGCTATCATTTAAAAATTAGCATGAAGATATATAACCATTGTTGTGCCAAGCGTTAAAACTGAAATGAAAATGTCAACTTCATTTTATTTAGAAAATAATGTATTTATTATATTTAATATATCAGATTAATTTTTTAGGTGTAATGAGCTACTGTTAGTAGAGAAAGTTATTTACTAGATGTATACATTAGAAAGAGAATTGATTAAGAGTTAAGCCAAACCTTGGAAACGCCTAGCTATTAATTACCCAACAAATCTACTTATTTTATTAAATCAAAGCCGAGCTCAAAAGGATTTATTCAAAATTCTTATTTATTGCCTGGAACATCCTCTTAATGTTTTAAGTAGACGTATAAATAACTTTTGTTATATGTACGCTGAAACTATCTAAACTAACGGAAACTTGAACTTCAGGTTTACATTTGTAATTCAACGCAGAGAAAGTTGAGCTCTACGGAATTCTTAAATACACAGACTGAATGCAGAATATTAGTGGGTGGAGAGTAGTAGTTTGTATGCCAGGAGTACGCTGTCGTTGCGTGAGACACTAGTTTAATTTAACAAAATGGCGCAGAAACAATGAGGTTAAGTATGAATACTTCGAATAACGAACACTTTCCCTAGTTAAATAGGACCTCTCTCTAATTGTGCAACACTTAGCACAGTGTTGTGTAATGCAAATTGAACAGTTCAACCTGGAACTACTTTAGGCAGTTTGTTTTTTGCTTTGCAGATGTTAATTTGCGTAATAGATTGTGGTGGCAAAGTTGTAAATCAAATTATATAAAGAATAATATAGTCTTTCAGATGTGCTCTAACACTTTAGAAGATGTACCAACCACTCCACTCTCTATGAAGGTTACTGGATGCCTAGAACATATTTCATAATACTACTATGACAAGTAAATTGCCAGTAAAGTCACGGGTATTAGAAATTTCCGTTCTGAAAGTTACATGTCATGTCTGACACACTGATTTTATTTTTATTGACAGACTGACTAAAAGCGTTGATTCTCACACACAAACACCACTTAAATACAGTATCTGTTTCAAAACATTTTATTGAGGTACGATAAATTAATATACAGTACAGTAACAATTTATTTTGTATGATTTCTTGGCATAAGAGGAAGTAAAAATCAAAATAATGATTTTTATTATTACAATGTCAATTACTAAATGTGTATTACCGTTTAAAAGTTTTAAAATTTAAAACTTCAGAAAATAAGAATCTGGTAATAACTGGTGCATTTTATAATTTCATTGGGTGCGAAAAATATCTGAACCGAGTAAGAAATAATAATAAGAATTTTTAATAATTTTTAAAACCACTGAAGGAACAAAGTTGTAGAGTTTAAGAAACTAAACGCAATGCTCTTATTGAATGAGAGGAAGAATGGTATAAATGTATTATTACTTGTAAAATAAAAGGAATGGTCTTTTCCACATAATGTTATTGAGTATCCTGCAGTGTAAGACATTATCCTGATGTACAAGTGTATTACCCACCCACCCATATAGTCATATATGCATACAAATACGAAATTCAAATATGTATTATTTACTTACCTCGCCCTTTTGTTTACACGAATATATTTCGTATCAACTATATTACATTTGCATCCAGAGGTGCTTGACCTTGGTCGGAGGTGTACTGGACTAGGCCAAATATAGGCAAGACGCCGTTCTGCGTCCCGACGTAGGAGTCGAGACCTTCTCATTGGTCCAAGTGAGCGTAGGCTACTCGTCATTGGTTCACAGATTGAGGGGGCTACCATACATTAGTTACAGCAGCTTTGTTTTTAGCAACACAACGGTTTCAATGATAAAACTTTATGTGAGGCAAATTTGAGGTGAATGACTTGACGAAATTAAAGTAACTTGCGATTTTATGTGAGATTTTATTGACACCGCTACCAACGTTAGTGTTTGCATAAGTTATAGCGATTTCATAAACATTATTATAGTTATGGTCCTTACAAATACAGAACCATAGTTAATGTTCCATAGCAGCTGACATTTCAAATTTAACTGCTAAAGAATAAATAGTATGCGGCTTTAAAATAGTGTACAGCTACTATTAGATGTACTAAGAATGTCACTATAAGTAAAAATTAAAATTCTAATTTTTTGTACGGTTAAAAAATAACATAAAATTTAAGGAATAAATTTCTTCCATAACGTAAGGACTCACTTACACAGATTTCAAAAATTGTATCTTTAGCGTGTTAAAATAATACAGTATGTTTTCACCAACTCTTCAAATCTCATAAGCGCATATAATTTTGACTTGGTGTTATGCTTAAAAACCAAGTTTGACCAAGTGAATGCTTAAAAACAATCCCTAACATTTTGTTCACACTAGCATAATGTTTCTTCTCTCATTTCTCTCTACAACAGTACGGGTAGCCATTTTACCTAAATTATTCTGCCTCCTAAAACTTTCTCTCGTGCCACATCACTAGCAGAAGCATTAATCTATATTATAGTATAGAAACACGTGATTTGCTGAGTATATTCCTTCAATGACGTCAGGACTCATTAAGAAAAGTTTGTTTCCAAATCTGCATGAAATGATACACACGTAATTGGTCTATGCCATATCAAATTTTGAACCGGTACTATAAATATATAGATAGTAAGTTGATTGTATTCGAAGTTCGTAATTTTTATTATAACTTATGACTAGGAATGATGTTCCTATTAGTAACTGACGATGAGTACATCAGGAGCTGTGTCTTAACAAACACTCTATAACTGTACTTAATTCTGCACAATAACTTCTAATTATAGATAAAAGAGATGTTGTAAGCAGCTGAGTAGTGATGGATGACGTAAAGACATTCTTCAAACCCCTCCACGCTAGCTACTGAGTCTGAGGCATCTTATGAGAATGTTCGCAGTCCAATTAATAATTGATTTCATCAATATGGTTGCACTTTCCACCCACTTGTTCGATGCAATATCTTGTACAATTTCCTGTCGTTATTAAATGAAATTTAGGAAACTCTAACTAGTTATATCATTTCGTAATTAAAGTAATCTAAGTTACATTGTTTTTTTATAGTTGAATCACCACTTTAGTATAATTTATTTTAGCTAACAAATTACTTCATCTTCCTTGCCTCTACAACTGTTATGAGTCTTGGCTGCATGTCCTCGGCTGTTTTCTGCGTCCAATTCCCAACAAAGTAGGCCTATATCCTGCTGTGACAGCATCCTTTTTGTGGGACAGCCTACTGATCTTCCCAAAAGCTGGACTATAAAGGCACTGGTCATTACTTCTCGTCACAAGTCCTTTCCATCTATCTCTGCTGTTCTTAATGCTTTCGAATGATAAAAATAGATTTTTAAAGAAATAATTTTCGTATTACGTCTAAACAATTTTTGATCTGCGGGTATTCACGAGTAAGACAATTTAGTTTGAAATAAAGATTGTTTCTAGGTGGTTTTTTCTAATTCATTCCATTTTTTATTAAATTCTGCTACTATAGGAAATTTAATTAACCCCTATATTCGAAATCACATTTCATACTTAAAAGTACGCATTCATACATGTACATGCGCAGGTACAAGATGAAAAGGAAAGGGACTGGCGTGCCACGAAGCATGCAATGGGAGTTTCCTTGAACTAGTTTCCATAGATCCTAAAACAAAAGAGCAGCCATGCTTCCTTCCTAAACCTTTGCTTTGTTGCTGGCACTGCTAATTACATTTGAAGTCGGTGTTAGCGAATACACCATTGTCGCATATTTTATTTTCCACCCCTCCTTTTGATAAATATACTTTATGTTCGGAATAACTATGACGTTTGATCGGAATAAATAAAGAATGTAATGTTATTTAAGATTATAGTTGCGGATGACGAAGTAAAAATGTTGTTTTGTAGACAAATCAAGACAATACTTAATTATAGGTTAGCACGTTAGAACACGGTAAATGAGTAAATACTTAGATATAGAAATCAGCCATCACCCTACTTTCGTGTTGTTTATTAATCACTAGGAAACGGTAAATATAATAAGATATAGAAATATCAGCCTTACTGTTTTTAATAAACAAAGTTGTGTATAGTGTACCTTGGTTCTATTTTTTTCAACACCATTTCAACTAAAGACGTACCTAAAGCCTAAAACAGGAAAAATCAAATTTAAACATTTGTAATATTAGAATTTACAATTAATTTTGTGAGTTTTCAATCAATTTACACCCCAAAAAGTATGACAATAACAATTATGTATTTTATAATCCAAAATGGTCTTGCTTCTAGATGATGGAGAAAATGTTTAAAATAAAAGTAATCTTTTATGTCTAAACTACTATCTTTAACCGATAACATTATTTTCTTTAATCATATAAATTAAAATATTAATATTAGGAGGAAGTTTAAATTAAATTAGTTCACTTTTATAAGACATAAACAACAGCAATTAATTCATTGCTAACACTTTGTATTTAAATTTCAAGTTTGCTATTTTTCCTCCTCATTTCTGGTGTAAAAATCTGGTGGAAAAAAAAGTAAAATAATCTTAAGTTGAGTAAGACTTGCGAGATTTAACTAATTATGTACCTAACTAATAATTAATTTAAATGAAAAATATATTAATTTAATTTTTAAAATGACATTAAAACTACAGGGTGAGTCTCTAAGACATGTGTATTCCTTTAAATTATATAAAATGTTCAATGGGGGATGAAACTACGTGACGCAGCAGTCAACTAGAGAAATGAAACTACTTAAAATGAGATTCTGTTCATTTTTATTCATAGACAAGATAATCGATCACACAGTATGAAGTAGAATGTATAGAAACAAAACTCGAACACAAGATCTCAAAAAATACGTTTATTTAATCAAACGCGTTTCAACGACAAAGTCGTCATCCTCAGGGGTACATCAGCTACAATAACAAAACTATAACTAAAAACGTATTTTTTGTGAGATCTGGTGTTCCAGTTTATTTATTTTTTATCTAATTTTATCTCACAAATGAAGCTCAATATTTATTTATAGAATGTATATAGTCGATACTGCGTGAGGGACGAAGTAAATCTTTGAATGTAAAATACAACATTGACAAACATAGTTAAAACTAGGACTGGGTTGGGGGTTTTCATTCAAATCAAATCTATAAGTTATTTTATTTATTTATACTAATTTTAGTAATTATTCAATATACTATCGAATATTCTTCTTTTTTTCTTCAATTCCGTTGTACCAATGGCGTCGAGTAAATTAAAAATAGCTTCGATCTTCTTGTTTCTCCCGTCATCCTCAGTCTCGCCGTCCATTCCTTCAAATATCCGTTAATGGTGTCTATTCTGAAAATATATGACTATCCTTTGATTTTTCTCTCGGCAGGTTTAGTTTTCAGTGTTTCCCTTTAAATATATAATCAGTGTTTATAAAATCATACCTTTAATTTATATTATTAGAGCCTACGGCGTAGTGACAATAATTTGAAGAAACAAAACAAGTACAAAATATCCTGTTAAACAAAAACCTTATCTACTGTTAACGAATTTTCGAAAGCGAAATAATTCGGTCAATTAGGAATTAAGCTGACGGCGTACAATAGAGTTGCAACAACAAACAATACTTTCTACATCACGTCCTTGTAAGACCTTCAAGGTCAAACTACAGTTGCTTCACCCTCTCTTAAGTTACGTTGGAATATTAATCACAAGAGAAAAGATCAAGGATGCGATGTTGTATATACTAAGTATAGAATATGACTCAAAACTGCAATATATTTTGGTTACAGGTTTAAACCATCTATTAAAAGAACTGCGATTTGCTTCTTCTGCTTCCCGTATGTCTTCAATAGTCTATTACTTTGACTGTCGGTCACGTTAAAATAATTGAATATTTTTGTTTTGTTTACGTACCACAGGGGTGCTTGTAAAATAACATAAAATAATGTGTTCAAGTTAAAAAGGTAAACTGCTACACTTATCCCTTGTAATTGTATTCTATAATATTACTGTAAGTAAATTTGTTTTTAAATATGTATACAAAAGTGTTTTAGTATTACAGTCAAGAAATTATGAGAGCATAATTTTTATTATTCCATAAAATAACGAGTTGGAACGCTGTAATGAATTTAAGTAAATATATTTTTTAGGTTTAAAGACAGACTGTTTTTATTCCTGTTCAGGCTCTTTACAATCTTATGCGGAATTTTAGTTATGCAGTAGAATTCCATACACACTAGAATTTATTTGAGAATTATAACATTTTGTTTATTTTTGGGGCCAAATATTAGTTTCCTACATATTAATTTAGTTTAATAGAGAATTTCAATTCTAAATAATACAGTATTGGTTTTACAGACAAATATTTCAAATAGTTCTCAATTAACAAAACTCCAAAATTGCATTAAGGAGAAAGGTCTTACATTTCAAATGATACCCCTAGGAAACCAATTGAACTGAAAAGAGTATTATCTTCCTTTCTGACAGAATCTGTGCCAAAATTAGGTTTCACAGGCGTTATTTTTTTTATAAACAGTAATTTAAACAGAATCTCATTACTGACTCAAGTAAAACAAAGGTTTAATTGCAGAGAATATAAAACAATTAATTAATAAAACATGTGTTATATATGATTGTGAGGTACTCAACAAACCATTATCAGGTCGCGCAGGCGCAATAACAATAGTTCAATTAGTTAAAACAGTTTCCTTGTCAGGCGTGTCAACGGAGCGTGAAATCATCGTTTGGGCGTGCTTCAAGCGTATTATGTAAATAGGTAAAGAAGTAATAGGGCTACATTGCAAACGATAGATTAGAATTAATGTTTATTGTTATGTAGTGAATGTTAGCTGATATTATTATATTTGTCTGGTGGTTAATAGGTCATGTCTGTGTATGATACTATTTATGTACGTGTAGTCTGTGGTTATTATCAGATATTAATATATACATAAACTTTTAATTACTTGTATAACGCTTGCCCCACATTTGTATGTTCTACAATTTGTATTTAATAGGTATACAAGATAATTTGTATATCACTGTCTAGTATTTTAACAAAAGTAGCAATTACCAAGTTGACTTCAATTGCTGTAAATTTTACTATTTTTCTTGAAAGCTTTCAAAATATCTGTTATAAATATTAATCTAAATCATTTCATTGTTGTAACATCAACTCAGCTTGTATCAGTTTTTGAAACGAACAATCAAACAAATTGTATAGACGCTGATTATTTAACTATACTAAACCTAAACTGATGTACTAAACTAAATAAGCTTAATACTACTTTCTCTTTCTTTTATTTTTATTTTTAAAGACAAACAAAAAAAACTCGTCATCATCATCTTCTCAATAAAGTCTGTCATATATTCTTTTGACGTGAAAATACTATTTTCTTAGGGTTGTCCCAACAGTTATTTATTATTTTTCAATAACTAAATAAAATATGATGTGCATTTTACTCATCTAGTAGAAAATATTTGGTGAAATATATCCAACTCACCAAAAAACTTACTACATACAAATCTACATTAGACCCAGGATATTTCTTCGTAGTTTTGGAGATTTGTATTCATTTATTTGAAATGTGATTTTGTTTAAACATTTTCTCTATCCATTCTTTTTGTTTGCTAGTGAAATTGTCTAAACGATTTTAACAATAAATACTCATACTAAGTTTGATAGTTTATATTACTTTGACCAAATATACATAAACTATCGAATAGACTAATTCAATCACCAATTACGGGAAGTTCCTACAGGTATAAATTAGATGAAGTCTTGTGTCCGAAAGGTTGCTTATACAATTACAAACAACTCACGGTAATTGACAGAACATGTTTATTTTTGCACGCCTAGCTGACGTTCGCTTCGTCAATATTCGTCTGTTTGCATAACATTCTGTAAAAGTCACGAAGAAGAAACAATCACTAAATACTGGGATCAACATTGAGAATAAATTTGCTACAGATATGACTAAATCAACATGGCAATGTATTGATCGTAATACAGTGCACAGTTTTGATTTTACCTGTCACTAATTTACAATAGAGCATATTTAAAATTCCTGACTTCTTGTTTTGATTTATCAGCAAGTTTATATGAAATTTCTTTATTTTGACTTGTAGAAAAGATTAAATCAATTTTGCAAATAAACTAGAAAACATATCAGTACGCAAGGTAAAGATAATATACAATTTTAAATATTGTTTTGTTTCTTTTATTTATAAAAACTGTTATTTTGTCTTTGCTTTTAGTTAAGAATTTTACTTGAAAGGTTATATTAAATTTTTATACTTAGTCTGAAATGAAATAATTTATTTAATAGAATGAATCAGATAAAGTTATATAGACATATGTAAAATGTTGTGTTTCTTATCTGACAAAATTAAAACTTTCAGTAAAATATAGTATTACAATTTAAATTGTTCTTTTAATTACTCTTGCAAAAATGTTTTGATCAGTTCTTCCACTATTGTAACCACTCGTTTAAACTTCATTAATAGTTTTATACACTACAACTTTTCTCCAGACTCTTTAAACGAATTTACGTCTACAACAATTTCATTTTTCGATACTTTTACAGAGTCATTTAGGGATCTGATGTGACCTTATGTCCGGATATTATTTAGTTTAATGATTCAGTGTTCAAAAATTGCATTACAAATATTTAAAATTATGAGTACCACAACTAACTGTTTTATTAGTTTTTAATTACTAAATAACATATATATTTATTGCTCATACAGTCACGTACAAGAACGAATACAATATATTTATACGTCAATAACGCTTACACCTAACACCAATACATCAATACATCATACGTTTACTAAAAATATTGATAAATAATGTCACTATTTTTATAAATTATTTTTGTTTCCAGGTTAAAATTGTTATTGATTGTTTTATTCAAGGGCTGTAATATTTATCTTTGCATTATAGAATTGAAGTGATCTTCATAATTTAACTATATTATCTAAAACTTAAGTTTGGAACTACATCATCGATAGTTGGAATCAATCCCAATGAAATCTGATATTTAATTTTACAGAAACCATTAAACGTTAAATTGTAATGTTAAATGTGATTGTCTTTTACATGATATCCATTACATCTCAACTTATTACAACCAAATTGATATATTTTGGCAATTAGAAGAGCATTAAAAATAATATAAGAGAACATTTAAATTTATAATATCGATAATTTGTTATTAAATAAGTATATTTATTATTAAATATATTATCATTTAAATTCCTTGAAGGTATACTTACATATAATATTTTTTTTTGATAACGTAACAATATTTATACTTTATTTGAAAATTATTTTCCAAAACTTCATAGAAAACACTAAGTGGGATAATAAAACTCAGTCATAAGGTCTCAACCCCATAATCAATTGAAGCCATTTTCTCCCTCAAGCTATCATAAATAATCAGTTAAACCGCCATAATAGTTATACTTTTGTCAAAATTCCAATAACTAATTTCACAATTTAACACAAACGTCATAATAATATAGATCTAGACTTTTATTCCCACACGTTTTTACTTAGTAATTTGATGTCATTTAGAAACCCTTGACTTATCGTGTCGTAGCCAACCTTGCAACTGTAAATTTACCATCAACTTAAATAAGTTGAGTAATATCATTTTAATATCTGTAGAGTATGTCGTGGTTGCAGAGTTTCCAGAATTGATACAAGGTTCATCCACACTTCATATTTAACAACCTGCTATAAGTCTTGAGTCTTGTGTTACCTTGACAACATGAAATACTACAGTTTGTGTTGTAATTAACAATTTGTGGTTGAAGGAAATTAGATGCTATAAACGCAAAAATGCTTTTAGTTGGAGCCTTGATGCTTCCTTGGTGTCTCAGCTCTTATTAGTCTTAAGTGGTCAGATTTGGTAACTAGTAGTAGGGGGGGGGAGAGGAAGGGATAACATTGAACGTATATATCATTAAAAAATAGGTCTATTAAGAAAAGGAATAAGTTCAATAAAATTAATGTAACACTTTTCTCTCTTTTTTAAATTTACACCCCGCCCCCTCTTTTCTTCTCTAAGTTTTTATTGTTCCTGTTAATATTATTATACAAGTAATAAATCCAGTTGCAGGAACAATACAATGGGCGCTAGAAAACTGATGTAACTATTGTAATGTGAGTTTCGATATATGCAAATAATAACAATTAGGTACTTACAAACTATAACATTGATTGTGTTTTATTTAAAAAATAAATAAAATTATTTGCGTATATATGTTAATAAATTTCTTTGTATGCAATGTTTTTTGTGAAATTTTTTGTTAGTTTAGAGAAGTAATTTTACTTGCAAACTTGAACTCTTAAATCATCAAAACGTCGCCTTCGTAACAATCCAAGATTAATTTTTCATGATAAAACATTGGTCCTGAAAGGTAGATAAGCCTACATTCTTAAATGTTTGAACTTTGATTTATTTATTGTCATAGCAATGGAAAGTCTTAGAAAATAATCTACTTCTTAAGGTAAATGGAAGGGCAGTATCTGTTGTTGCAAGGTCTATTCAAGGAATAAAAACAACTTCACCACATGATGAACCGGTGAATACTTTTTCGGCAATCAAGTTTGACTTTAGTATTTTAACTGTTAACAACTGCAAATACATTTTTCTATATTGAGGTTCCTCAATATTATGATAAAAGCTCCAAACTTCAATTCCAATTTATGAAGAGGCATCCCCCTGGTGGGTGGATTAAATAAATCTGAATCAGTGAAATCAGAGCTTAAGTAACTATTCTACCCTATAAAAAGTCAACAACATTCCCATTTCATTTGTCAAAATGGAGGATTTTTTAAAAATTTAGATTGGCTTTTTGGGAAATGTTTGTGCATCAGAAGCTTTAAAGCTCTCGCCAAATATTTCTTTAGCAATATCATCAACATATAAATACGTAATGTTGCAGCCATCATTTCTTCTGGTAGACCATTAGTCTTATTGTGTTAAACTATTTATTTAGCATGACTTATGAGATAAAAATAAATAAATTGAATTAGAACACAATTTTTCACAAATATTAAATCAAACACTTTACAACGACGAAGTCACTATCTTCAGTGACGCATGACCTACAATAATCACTATAACTTTGTATAATTTATGTACAATTATGATTCAATTTAGGTTATAATTTTATTATTGTAGCTCATGCCTCACTTAAGATGGTAAAATTGTCGTTGATACGAGTTTGATTTAATAAAAGATATCAATTCGTAAAATCTTCACTGATGGGTCGACTGGACGAACATTCCTTTACCATCAAAATGTTTTGGAATTTTCATAATTTCTTTCAATTGTGGTCAACAGAAGTTAAAGCAATACCGCTATGGTAGCCTCGTCCCAAATTATGGGTTTGGCAGATAGAATTATTAGTGCGTCATAAAATTGATCTTAATATTTGATGTCGATGTGTTATTTAAAGGTGGTACTAATTTAAAATTATTGAAGTGTGTTTTGCAACTTTCTAAAAGATTACCAGCGATTCAAGTAGAAACAACAGGCAAAGAAATCTTCCGCTCTCTAAGAATAATACGTAAAAGAATTTTGTAGAGATAAGTTTTCCCGTTGCATCATGGTCCATCTAGAAAATGGTACATCTCTTGACGTTCATCATTATTTATTACAGTCATAAGCTGCTCTTTCTTCTTTATTTAAATAACTTACCATTTCTTTGTTTCTTTTTTGTTGCTCTGCAGAATTATTAAAATCAATATTTTTTTTTGTGTCATATTTTCTAATGGCGTTGGAAGATTGTATTTATGACATGAACTTTTGTTAACATTAAGTGTGTTATTAATTTTATCTAAGAGTTAAATGTATAAGTTGTCTGTATATCTATTCATATGTTTACGAGTAAAATCATCCCAGAGATGGAGTTTGTATTTTTCTAACAGTTCTTTTGGATTAGGTGGTGACGCAAAAATAAGGATATATGCTACTAAATTTCTTTAGTTCTAAGTGAATATTCTACACTACAGCTTTTATCTATGGTTTCTCCCGTATCTAATAATGTTTTATCAAACCTCTTTACATTGGAGTTTCTTGAAAGGTTCCATGTAGAATGTTGTCGACTGCTTCTAATTCTTTAAAAGTTGATGCTTCAAACACATGGAGTAGAAATAATCTTAGACGATACTCTTCAGGATTAAAACCAAGATTGATTGTGTTTCCAATAACGTTGTATTGTAGGTTTACCACGTTTTATTTTGGTAAACCACTCTATAAAATGGTTTGCGCGTCTTTATTGTTCACATGTAATTTAAAACATATTATAAGCATTGTATCTCTTTGAGTATTGTGAACAATGGTATCTATGCTTATTTGGTCAGGTTTAAATACAATGTTTAGTTCTTCGGGAAGATGGACAGGTAATCTAACAGTTGTATGAGATTTATGGTGTATATCATACCAGAGTATTCGCCACATTGCTTCAGGTGCACTAACGTATCAACCATGTTTTTTTAATAGTTCCACGTAAACGTAAACATTGCTCTTGTTGGAAGATTTTCTTTTACAATTTGATCAATATTATCTGGTAAAAATCTGTTCGCATGAGTAAGATCTTTTGATTGAAATTAAATTATTTGTACTGCAGCTACAGTAATTTCAAAACAATACTTTTTGTTTATATTATCAATTAATTCTTTTAGTTTTAGTTGAAATACTCTAGCAAGTGAATTTCGACGATGTTCAACAGATTTTTCTGCCAAATATTTCGTAATTTCATCCTATTTTGGGTTTCATATAAACAATCAGTTTTCCCATAAAATCTGACTATAGATCAGTTTTTATTAATTAAATTTAAAAAATAAACTTGTATAAGTAGTATCCAATAATTAAATATATCTTTTGAAACTCCGTACTACGGTGGTTTCAGTCAAACTCGAAAATAAACTCTTTTCGTAATGAAATTGTATTTTGTAAATGCATAATTAGCCTTTTTATATAGCCTACTATTTTGTATCTTCGTAAATTTTAAAAATTGTTAGATTTTAGTTGGAAAGATATATATAGGCTTATTATAGGTACACATATTTATGTATTATGTACATATTTTTAAATATACTGAAGAAGACTTTTGTTATTAGATCAACATTAGATCAAACTATACTATCTTTACTTTGTTAAAGAAAACCTGTTTAATGATACATTAAATAATACCAAATATATCATCTTTGAAATAAAGTTGATTTAGTTAAAAATAAAAATGTTGTAGCAGGATGCGTAGGCTAAGATGATATGCTTAACATGACATCATGGCCTCTTCTTTATAAAGGAAGTACTGTGAGAATCATGAATGGACTGCAAATTACACCAGCACATCTTCTATTGCGAAATTTACCCACTGTTTGTAGCAATTATCTATGTTGGTTTTTATTGTTTGAAAGAATGTATAAGCTAACGATTATATTCCTCCTTGAGTATGATACATAATATAGAAAGTATTGATAACAGTTAAAAAATAATTGCTACGTTATATTTTCTTACATAATTAAAAATTACGTTGTCATAGTGAAAGTTTTTAGCTTAAATACAAGTTTTTATTAAATGTAAACTCTTATGCATTTTTTGCACATCATTAAAAATTGTATATTTTAAGTTGTTTTAGACACACTTGTAAGTGTGCTTACATTACTACTGTAAACAGTTTTTAGTCAATCTTTTTGTTGCAACTGTAAATATTACAGCTAAATATTTCGCAACAAGTTTGTAAACTCATTTAAATGCATGATTAATTTGAATTTAAACTGTTTCGATAATTATGTCCAGTTAAATTTAGCATGAACTGGCACGGTTGTTTGTAACAATACCAGTATTGATCGAAATTAAATGGTCGCCATTCACAGCATTTAATTGGTACCAATTTGAATGGTGTTTTCTTGTCTGTTAAAAGCAATGAAGCGCTCAGTGACAGAATTATTTTATTACGCGAATAAAGCCTGTAGTTGTTCGAGATAGAAAGATTATTAATCTATTAAAATACTTCCGAGACAAATAAATGATTATAAATATCGTAATTTAAGATAAACATTTTATTAGATATACTGAATAAGGGTTTCTATTTTTAATTTTAAAAACATTCAAAATAAAGTGATAATAACTGAGATATTTCTATATAAATCTTTATGGCTATATATAAGGCCTTCATTTGCTGTATATAACATCCACTGGACGTTATACTAAAAAAAAGAATTTGCGAAAACATATTTGAGGCACCGTTTTGTTATTTTGATTTTTTTATATTTTTTGTTTAAACCAGTTTATGGATTTATGAGAGAAAGGTGAACTGGAGGTCTTTAGAAAGCATCGTGTTATTACCATTGAACAGAATTGTACACCATCTAGGAGTGTGAAATATAGTGATTGATTGTTTGCCAGTGTTGGTTAGGTTGTAATACAATGTCATATATGTTTTAAATATAGGTATGATTTTTTTTAATGTGATTTTTAAGATATGTAATTACGAAACTATGTAAATTTCCCAAATTAAAAATAACGGTATTTTACTGTTAAACTAACAAATTCTTTATTTCAACCTTAACCCAAAAGATCACAGCAATTGAAATCAAGGATAACATTATCTAGTTCGTACATTAAGCTTTTATATTCCAAGATATACAAATAGCAATTGTAAATTCTTCTACGAATAAAAAGAGTGAAATAACGAAATCTATGTTTTAGAATCATATAAAACTGATAAATCATTACTTGCATGTTAAAAATTGGCTTTCAAAGAAAACGAAAATGCAGCTAGTGTGAACTGTTCTGGTCTGAATATTTCCGTTTTCACTCTCTAGCCGTCAGCTGGAGGGTGTAAGTGGGTCATGCATACGAGACAACCTCGCCTTCGTTTCTATCCACCTGTTACTATCTTCGTCTTTGTTTTTTTGTCTAACTATAAACATATCGAGATATGGTAATGGTTGCTATTTAACTATCAAAAAACATCTACTTCTACCATGACTGATTGATTTTTGATAATATTTTCATAAGGATATAATTTTAAAAAGTGAAAAGATAGAATATAGATACAAATAACTCACAATATCGGTTTGTTTGATCACAACGTATAATATAGAGTACAATGTTAGCTTCAATATTGGTTACATTTCGTTAGCCAATTTTAGTTACAAAATTTCATTTCTTTTCAAAAATATGAAAACTTTAAGTCGTTTCCCATTGAAACAAAACAATAATAGTTTTAGCTAGTTACAGTTTAAGAAAAATATATTGTATTTAAACGTTTCGAATGTTTCTAATCAAATTCAAAACAAATTTGATAATTGATTTAATACTTAACTGTAGTTCATTAAAATTTTTATAATTCCTATTTCTAAATAATGATTCTTAAAAATTGTATATTATCCTACTAACAAACAGCACAGATGGGGTATTTCAAATTCTATACTCTCTGTCTCTTATATCTTGAGGCATATTCAACTGTTCTCAACTGAATTTTATAAGTAATGTTGTAACCAACGAGAAGAGATTGTGTAAGATGTATGATGGGATATTTCAAGATGGCGTCCGTTTCATTTATTAGTCAGTGTGCTTGTATTGATAGTTTATGAATAAGAAAGGAAAGAAAAAGATCCATTTCTTCGCATCTTGTCAATAATAAAATTATACAAGATTCAATGATATTTAAATCAAGAGAATAGTGGCATATTTGATCTTCACTATATAATGTTCAACTAAGAATTACGATATACAGTATTATAAATTTACATTAGATTCCGTTGTTTTGCATGTGTTTTTATAAGCCACACCTTTGGATTAACGTATGTTGAAGGTGAACAAGGAATTATTAGATCGTGCTGACAGAGATATTTCATCATATCTGTTGTAATTTGTTTACTATATTCATGTTTTTACAATATTTGTAAAACTCTGTTATTCCCTCTAAAATATTATTTTCTAAAACTGTTTTTTGTAAAAAGAGAATAGTATGAAAGTGCATGAAAAGTGAAAATTTAGTATCCTTTAAAACAGACATAAAATGAAGAATATACAGTTCGGAAAAAAATTAACGAGAAAACTGATTTTTAAACAATATTTTCTATATTATTTGACATTACTAGTATATCTAATGAAATATCATACAAGCTGTTTTTCTTTGATTGGTGTGTCGATATATCTCAATATAGTGGCTTCATATTATAGTCACTATTCAGAGATTTGTGAGAGATTTGGTTTATTTGTTGTTCCGTGGTTCTAGCTAGTTAGAAAGGACTAATAACAGAAACGTCTATGAACGAATAATTTAGTTAGAGGAAAGACAAACAACTTGTTTGTACTTTTTATTTATTTTGTATTTCTATTAGGACTTAAGGGAAACATTATCTAAATTGTAGTATTGATAAGGACTGTGACAATTTGGGCAAACCATTTAGAATTGTACAAATGACACCATAGTAAATTACAAAAAGGTTCAAGATTTTAAATTTTTAATGAATTATATAAAATAGTTGAAAAGTTTAGATAGATCAGAAAGACTTTTTTTTTTTAGATCCTCTCCTAGTAATTAGCAAGTTAATAGTGGACAACCAGCCTTCATTCTCCTATGAATTAAATAGTTGAAAACTCTAGATTTATTATAAAGACTATTTTTAGAGAGCATAATTAGGAAGTTAATAGTGGACAACCACCCTTCAGTATTCTTTTCATGAAATAGTTAAAAACTCTAGATTGGTCAGAAAGCCTCCTTTTAGGGATCCTCTTTCCATAATTAGGAAGTTAATAGTGGACAACCACCCTTCAGTATTGTTTTCATGAAATAGTTAAAAACTCTAGATTGGTCAGAAAGCCTCCTTTTAGTCATCCTCTTTCCATAATTAGGAAGTTAATAGTGGACAACCACCATTCAGTATTCTTTTCATGAAATAGTTGAAAACTCTAGATTGATTATAAAGACCCATTTTAGAGAGCCTCTTTCCATAATCAGAAAAATTCCTTTTAGCAAGTTTATTCTCTCTTCACAATTAGCAAGTTTATACTTGAGAATGGATTCTGTCACTATACTGTAATAAAACAAGAGGAAGTTTAATATCGCTGAATGTGTAAAAATAACTGAAAGAACGATACAAACTGTTCTTACGAGAACGTTTCTTTACCAAAACGACTTGTAGTTAAAAAAAATCATATATTTTCTTATTTATAAAAATACTTTTATATTTATTTATTATCATTGTTGGTAGTCCACAAGCGTTAAAAGAAACAATAGAATTCTCGATAGGACAAAAAATGTGTTATTATGCTTGAGAGAGAGTAGGAGAAAAGTCATCAAAAATTGCAAAAGTTCTTTTTTATTAATGTTCTAATACACTTTTTACCAAAACAATAATATATGCCATATGAATTATACACGAATAATATTATGATATTTTTATTCAAGACTGTCGCATGTATTCACTTTGTATGTATATGACACATTATGCATAGAAAAGGATATTTCACAAGAGATCATCAGTGAAAGGTAACTGCAAAGGTCAGCCTTGAATCTCTTACATAAAATAGAAGACTAAAATGTTTCGCATTCTTTGATATCTTTCGTATGTACATATGATTATTAACTGTATAATGATTAAAATCCTTAAACTTACATTAAAATTCAGGATTGTGCTTAGTTTTTACGGTGAAATAAAATTGAAGCATTTCCTAATTAATTAATTTTTAATGACGTTTTCTAACCAATGGATTTGAAAATAAACTCATATATGTTTATATTGCATTAATTCTATAATGTGTATTTTTGGAATTATAAAATAGATATTTAGTTATAGGCTATATTAATGATGTTCACCCCTACTCAAATTTGAAGCTTCTAGCTAAAAAAAAAAGTGTGTTATTTATTTTTTTATTTCAAGTTAATCACTGCATACAATCAGTACACTGTGCATATAATTAACAATAATGGGGTCCCCAACATTGAATTTAGAACAACATAGCACTTCATTTATTGTGTTTTCTTAAAAGTGAGAGATTTATTTAAGCTTTCGTCACACCTTTGTATGTATGATACCTTTAATACCTAATTGTTCTTCTATACTAGGGCTAAACCAGTATTCACTGTGTTTCTTAACCTCTGTGTTTGAACTAAATTGATCGAACAGTTTCTTAGAAATGAGCTTCAAAGCGATACACAGTAGTTAATAAAAATGGATGTTGATATTTATCAATCACTGATTAACAGTGAATGCAGGATGTACTGTATCTGTGAATGAAAACCTTCTCCATGATGAAATCACTGTTAGAAGCAGGTCATCGTTTGTATGCAGACACTGCACACAGAGCCTGTAGGAGCAGCCTTTGCCTTATGTCGACACTGGTTGGGAGCTTCTTCAGTTTTGCATTTCAATGTGAAATGAAGTAATCGTCAAGAACTCAAACTTTCTTTTTAATTTGACAATGTTAAATTTGTTTCAAAGACCTTCAATTTTGTTAAAATTTAATTTTGGACAATTTCATCCCAGATTCAAATTAAAACTTTAAACAATGATTTATTTAATATCCTACAAAGTATATCGAAGTTGCGTTTGATCAAAAATTGCTGCCAACTTTACAGTTTACAATTTATTCTTTACTCAAAATTCAATACATCGTTTGGTTCTCAGAAATACACCGAGAGTATATAAGAAAGTTTATTTTGGAGATAATAAAATGAAAGTAAAATATATTTGAGTTACATTTTAGACATTCTTAGAAATATCTGTTGCAAAAACTTCCAAACAATTAATTACATGTGTCTGAAAATTTAATTATCTAGGTTCATTTGTAATGGTTGTTATATTGTTTGGAGTTTTCTGAAACATAAAATAATAAATTCAAAATAGCATAAGAACCAAATCTTTTTTAAATTGAATTTTCATTACAATTTTTATAAACTTGTTTAACTAAAATTTCAGAGAAATAAGTAAACAGTGTTAAAAATATATCTTTAGAGATATTAAAGATCGTTTTCCACGAGGTAAATATAAATATTTCTGTCAACTTTTTGTGGTAAAAGTTAACAATGGAAGCCCATATATCAAATATCATGAGAACACAAACATAGATAAGACGTTCTTGTAGAAAATATCACATCAACAATGACCGCAGTAATTGGAAACGCGATTCTATAAATAATACTGTTTTTTTAAATTTTTATTTCTAAACTAATTTTTTGAGAATTTTCTGTAACATGTGTTGGTTATTAAGTTGCACGAGAATGTTTATTAACAATCTTTGCAACAAAACATTATTTGGGAAACGTTTAATTACTTCTTCTTTGCATAACAACAAATATCATCAAATGAAAATCTTACTCACTACTCATGAATTATAATTAAATATTTTTCAATCTACATAAATAATAATTTATTTGATGTTACAGTAGTTGCGGCCCTACAACACTTCAGAGTGACATGGTTTCCCGACGGCGTATCCTATCGCGATCACGTGACGATCTGAACCTAGATCAGGCACCTGCGTTCGCACCTCAAGAAGAAGAGGAGGACGTGTGGTACCAGAAGGATAAACTATTCAAGGTATGTGATGTCACTTCCTCTAATAAACAATGGTTAAAACGTAATAACAATTAAATGTTTGTTTGGTTTACCAAGACTAATTGTCTTATCTTGTTACAAGCCTACAGTAATGCATGAAGGGTGTTGAGTCTGCGGTTTGATAATAAGTACAGTATTTAGTTTCCATTCTTCCGTGTACTTGGATAACAGAAAGTTACGCAAAACTGGACGTTAGATTTTATTTGCTTAGTTTTAAATGTTTAGTTTGATAAACATCACTTTATCAATGTTGCTCAGAGTTGTATAAATTGTTGCCCAATATTAGTGAAACGGGTAGTTAGTAACTATAACACCAAAATTGGATTTAAACAAAATTGTGCTCACAATTATTGAAACGACAAGTTATTAATTATAACCCCAAAATTGGATGTTACCAGAGTTGTATAAGTTATTGCTCACAATTAGTGAAACGAGTAGTTATTATTTATAACCTCAAAACAATCTGAGATGTTTTATTATTTCTCCAGATCGATCAAAATTTAAATGTTATGTATTCTTCTAGTGACGGCTATGAAATAATACAAATTTATAATTATTATTTTTAAAATAGAGTTGATATTAGGTATGGTGCAGAATACTTACGGTATATGAAAGGGAATTACTTATTAATATAAATTATACACTAAATGAATTACTTTAATAGAATCTTGAGATGAAACAATTAATAAAAAACTTTGCGTTTTAGATTAACTGTCTTTTTATAATATTTAAGAAGTCAAATAATTCGTAACAGTACATCTTGTTGTTTACTCCTCTTATTTTAACTCAATCGATTTATTTTGTTTATGTACCTCTTAAATCCTAATGTAAAATTATATAAATTGTTTAATACTTTACCACCTTCCTGACCATTTAGTATTTTTTTTGTAGACTAATCGTGTTTTGCCGTCGTTGACAGCTACATCATATCTTCAAGCCATATGAAAACTTATGTAATATATGGTTTAAATACATTCTTACTTGATAGATTAAATACCTCATGATGCAACAACGTCGAAATCCCTGCAGTCAAGAAAAAACGTATAACCTGTCAAGAGGTAATAAATTGTAAACTACTTATATAATTCAATTAGTATATTATCCCTGACTTAAAAAGAAGAAAAAATTGATTGACTTACTACTGTTATTGTTTTACGGTCTGCAACCGGAGCAGAAGACGTAATTAAAATTAATCCTTATTTAGTTAATAATATTTGGTTTCTGGTCTACTTGGTTGATTAACATTCTACTTTGTTATAAAATGTGTGTCACCGATTCATTCATACCTTAACCACGATTTGGAGTTCTCTTTAAATTTAATGTAGGTGACGGAAGCGTAGAAAGTCAATCGCACCTGTTCCTAAACACATCGGGTTTCTAATCCTGGCTAATTCGATTGGTTTCAATTTAGTTTTGACTGATAGCGGCCACTTTCTCTTGGCGGCAATCAAGGTCGTCCCTCCAGTTTTACCAGTTATTGGTGGGACACCCCTCTCCTCCTTGCACTCGAAATACAAACAGGTTTCTTTGTCCTTTATAATCGAGAGAGTGTCCTAAAATTTAATCGAAAGTGAATCGAATTATGTTGACAATAATCCATTTTCGTACTCGAGATCAAAACCTTTGAATCTACATTAAAATATAAGTGTTTATAAAAATAAATGAACTTAAGTTGTTTTTGAACTTTTGCTTTTGTTCCTTTAATCATAGATTATTGGTAAAAATCTCACAGAGTGCCCATTTATTTGCTTATTACTTTCAAAGTTTTAAATGTAAGTGAAAAAAATGGTAGTTTTAGAATTATGTCATTGATTCCACAAATTTAAAAAAGAAACTGTTAATCATCATTCGACAATTCAACGAATTAATCTTTATCGTCATTGTTTATGAGCTTTTAAACACTGTAAAGGTAATACAAATAATGATAATTACACGATTGTTATAAAATAAAATTTAGTGTGTTATTTTCATTGAAGAAATGCAATCAGATGTGAGTGGTTATTAGAGTTTCTCTTTCAATTTCACATACGATTTCCTATAGGTTTATAAGGTAGTGTGAGTACCCTATAAACAACAATTAAATTATGTCTTAATCGGTCTACTTGAATGGTATATTTAAATATAAAAACCAAACTCTTGTAGAATTATCAAGAAATATATTTGTAGGAGTTTCGTTGGGCGTAGTGAAACTGCCCCGACATTTTGGGTACTTTTGAAACGATGAAACTGGCTCGCTTATTAAGGAGAATTAGGAAGGGTCGCTTCAACTAGAAATGCTGAAATTGCCCCAAGAGCCCGGCCGCTACGGGACTGGGGAAAAGGAGATTTATAGATTTATTAAGTTGCAAAGTTTCACTTCTTTTAGGGACAAAGTGTTCATAAAAATATACAAACAAATATCGTATAAATACAAATTAGGGTGAACAATATAAGTAAGATTAGGAAAAGGAAGTTGCTTTGAAGAATGAGTTAGAAAAAGTATGATTATAAAGTAAGTAACTACTTTATTATTAAAAAAGTCACATAGACGGACATTATTGTTCTTTTATTATATAAAAAAGAGTGACTTGGATACAAACACAATGAGTTTTAAATTAGAAAAAGTGCAATAAATATATATAAATAACCTAACCTAACCTAACCTAACTTAAACTAACCGATTTTATTTTTTGTTTGACAATTGCTCATGAGTTCCTAAGTTTAAACGCTGATTGATCACTATATTGTTTTAAAGCCCACCGAAGCGGATGTTTATCAGCTAGTAATTCCTGATATAAGTCGCAGTTATTAGAAAACTGCAGTCACTGAGAGGATGCAGGGACAAAAATAATCCTCTTTAATGAGTGGGGCAGTTTCATCGTTTCAAAAGTACCTAAAATATCGGGGCAGTTTCAATGTCCCCGTTTCGTTTATCTTCAACCATTATATAAAATAAAGTAATTCTACTTTTTTTTCTGAAATATGTAAATACTTTTGATATCGAATGTTTAAATATGCAACGATTACAGTATTTTTTCAATGTTATTTTGTCGAAAGGAATAATATTTCTGTTACTTCTTGTATTTAAAGTTGAATTCCCAAATAATTTTGACCTCTCTCCAGCTCATAATTTTTCTTAATTACAACAGAAGACCACCACAATACAATTAATGTGATCGTGTGAGTTTTTATTAATTAGTATCGTGATTTGTAAATAGTTAGTATATGCCTAAGCAAGGATTGGGTCGTGACGAACTGACATGGCGGTGTTTCTTTGCCATCTTCGTTGAGAATAATTCGTCACGGCCGGTAAATAAATTATTTTGATCTTTGAGACATTATACCAAAGCTGGTTTACACGATCAGTTTTGTGATAGCTTTCACAAGTTATGTCACAAAGCTGAGCGTCGTAATAATAATAATAATAATAATAGACATAATAATCCCTGAAATACTTTTTTGTTAGAATGGCACAGTCTTTGTTGTTTAACTCCTGCAAAAAGTGGACGGACTACAACGAAAGATTGGTTCTACAATTTGGATTGCACAAAGAATTACTCTGTCTTCTGCATCGCTTTTCTCTAGCTCCCAATCTTTCTCTTTCAGCAAACTTGTTTCTTTATTAAACAATTGTCTTGAAGTATTTCTTCTTTCATTAGGTAATCTAAATTTTTATTGCCTAATTGAGGAAAATAATTGACTTATTTTTCTCTAATCCACACATCTATTCTTATATCCTTATGGGTGAGTATATAAGTTTTTTTTTTTTTTTTTTGTTTGTTTTTTTGTAAACACAAAACGTATTGTGTCGAGAAAATGCAGTTTATATGTAAGTGTTATTTAAAAAATATGTTTGCCAATTTGGAAATATAATCATGCTTTATTATTTCCTAAACAACCCTTAAGTATAAATACTTTTCATAGTCTAATTTTAGTAATATGTCATTATAATAAATATAGCTAAACAAATATATTTATTGTAAAATATAAATCACTGTTAATGAATATTTATTATTCCTCATGTTAACGGTTTATCACCATCAAAGTCGAATAACTGGGAGCGCCTTGGCACTACACAAGCAGATTGCACGTCCAAGGTTGGTCACTTTGCCGCGAGACGAGATTTTAATCCAGAGTGGAAGAAAAAGAGTTTTTCATTTCCATTATTCATATAATGGTACGTAGAAATCTGTCGATGTGTGGTGAGCATTGAAGTGAAGTATTTAGCTTAGTACTCTCATTTACTGAGACGCCCATGTAAATATACTATACAAGTTGTACTGTTCGTACAATATATGTACGGTATACAATCAGGGTGGTTGCATCACATTTATTTAAAGAGGCCTATTATAATAATCATATTAGTAAAAAGTGACTTATTTCAATGAATAATTGGGTTAGCACTTCCCGGAACTGGGCATGTGGTGAAGAAGTTACTACAAGGGTAAAAGTATGGATTTACCGTGCAATAGAACTCAGTTTGCTCCTTATTTTCACGGTGATGTGACGATTTTCCGTACTCATTAGCTCAGCGGGATGGATAATAAACAACAAAGAATAAAAATGTTTTGTTAGTGATACTACGAAAAACTCATGGTAAATAATTGTCCTATAAACGTAGACAATTCCAACACACAAAAAACTCGAAACAAATATTATGGGGCTTAATACAGTACTTGGATAATAATAATGCTAATGATTTTATACATTAACTAAACACACCCTGGAAATGTGTCTAATCTTTTCTATTTTATAAATACATTATTTATATATAAAAATATCTTTATTGTAATTTATTAAATTATATTTTTTTAATTGACTTTTACTTTCTAACCAGCAATACAAATTTAATTATTTAAAAAAAGTAGATAATATATATTACGATTGCAGTATTAGTTTTGCTTATTAATTTGAATATATACAAGATATTTTCGAGAAAAATAGTTTATTCTTACACATATTTTCTTCATAGATCACAAGTATTGATAGACTATGTATGTGTTCATGATTCTGTCTGCAAGTGAGTTTGAATTTGTATAATAATAATGTACCTAATAAAAATGTAATACATATTATCTTAAAAAGAATAGATGTATAGACTCTTATCAAACTTACGAACGAGAATTTTATTGAATTTTATATAACTTTACTTTATGGTCGAATAGTTAATGCGGACAGGCAACCACCATGACTGACCGAAAAAGATTCGGTATTACCCGGGGCTAGAGCCTTCGATCAGACGATTCTCACAGCGCGAACACCCTTGGTTATAGTATCACCTAATTTTTGTTTATTGGAAATTCGACTAATAATATAATACAAAAGCAAGAATAATTTTGTTTGGGTGGAAGGGTGTATTAGTTTAAACTAGAATGATCTAGAATAACTTCTGATTCGTATTATAATTAAGAGTAAATAATAGCAACAGCTTACACATTGGAACAGTATTAGTTAGGCCTAGCAGGTTCTTCGATTTACCATCCTATTTAAGAAGCTCAATCCGCCATTTTGGTCTGCCATCTTTTAAATACTGACACCTGCCAAGTAGGAGGGTCTTAGACTTGTCGTGTAGGAGTGAATTGTTAGATTTAGATCAAACCCCAAACGAAATCCGGTTATAATGGACGTTTTTGTTTTATTTTATCCCAAGAAATATGGTTTGTCAAGTTTTTGTGTTTTTTATTGAATACAAAAATGTTTCACAAATTTTATCCTTTTTAAAGTGTTCGTTTTTAATCTTATGAGTTACATGTGTATACCTACCAAAATACATATTTCATTGAACCTAAGTTAATTAATTTTTTTAAACCCAACCTACTTCTCAATTCAATATATATATATCATTCAAGACCATACAATTTGTACTTTTACAAAAAGTATTTAACTGTTTCCATAAAATTAGTAAAATAATATTAGGCAAATAATTATAAACCAATTCATCAAATAACTTATCTCAATTATTGAAGAGATGAAAACACAAAAATATAGTCTCTTTGCTGCTAGTAGAGGTGTAATTTCCAACCATTTTGTTTTATAAATAAAAATTATATTCACACAATATTTGATTGTTTTAGGAATATGTGCGTATGTTTTAGCGCTCTTTGTCTGAGTTTATAGAAAAAATGTAAGCCGCGTTTATCTATAATATTATTATTATGATGTCGGAGACAATGTAATTATAATAAGTACTGAAAATGTGTTTTTAAAACAACTTTAAAAACATAGTAATGCATTTGTCAACTTAATGCATTGTTTCTTCACGAACGAATTTACAATAACCTTTTTAAAAGTAGTAAATAAACGCTAAATTATTTCTCTGAAAGCTGAGTTGTGGAAGTGACTGACCGTCATGAGACTCAAGAGAAAGTGGAAGGAAGTAGTTGAGAATGCTACAAATAGAGACTTCTTATCGATAAAACTAGCTGTAATCGATCATCTGGGAACGAAGCTCTTCTTTGAAATATGGAGACAGTTTCCGTCTTCTTCACCACGGCAAAATTGTTGTTTATCCACGCTTCAGCGCCATCTATGATTGCTTTGTTGTGAATAGAGCCTAGGTACTTACTAGATGGACATAGGCTATTTACTCCTTCCATCTGTTCACACTAGGTAATTTGAACATAGTTCACACACTGCTTTCGTTTTTTTTCATTTACTCATACTTTTACAATGGATTTTTTCAATTGGTCAACTTTATATTTTACAAGTCTGTGGTACAATCATTAGGCAGATAGTCTTTGCAAATTTTTTTCAGCAGAAGATAAATTATAATATTTCAAGGTTATGAATATGATTGTGTTCTGCAAGATAATAACAAATGAAAACGTTTAAACAATAAAATATAGTTTATAATATAATTTTTGTCGTACAAGTTCTAATCTCATATTGTTTTTCATTACTTTTAGTACAATTTTCCGTCATTCCTACACCTGTTTTCTTTTCATTTAAGTCGATACATTTCAAAAGAACTCTGTCTTAAAATACTAGCAATACAATCTAAAAATAACTATGAAGTGTCTAGAGTTAACTTTAGAAGATAAAGTTACTTGGAAACAAGTTAATTAAGGTTGTTAAGCTAACCTAACCTAGAAATGACAAAAATATATACTTAACGTAGTAATGTAAATAATAATATTCTTATTAATTTTATACTGTTATTTACAAGAAAAATTAAGACTTTTTAAAACTGTTTAACTAATCTTACTCCAGAAAACTAATGTTTATTAAATCGAAGCCATTTCTTAATGAATGTCAAATCATATGAACTTATTTACCCAACGTTACTGGTGTTTGAGCGAGACCTTTGTATTTACAATTGTATAACAAAATACCCTTGTCAAAGAAACAGGCAATTATGTGAATTTAAATTATTGACTATTATGAAATTTAGTAGGAAGAGATTCAAAATACATAGCTAACTATTTTTTAAATAACTATTAAGTTTATTATTGTACGTGTCAATTATACTTTTATTATTGTAGCTCATACATCACTGAAGATGACGAAATTATCGTTGAAACGCTTTTGATTTAATAAACGTACTAGTGATAAATGGTCTTCAAATTTTATTTTAATTTAAAATATCTCAAGTCAAGCTCAATATTTATTTACGATTACAAGTTGTTGATTATATTGTCAATAATAAATCCCTACCACATTGTTTGAAATTATTATTTACTACATTGAAACTTATTGTACATGTAGTATGTGGAAGTTATGCTAAGATAGAAACAACCTTTTTTAATTTAAAGAATGCACAGAATTTACCTGATTAAAAATTAAATAAACATTAACGTCAACCATAATATTATTCACACAATAATTATACGAAATTTTCATTATAAATTAATAAACACTCTGTTCTTAAGTAGCCGGTTTATAAATATATCAGTCACCAGATGATGACGTCATAAACGGACTTTTCAAAACACTAAGCCATTAAAAGTAAAGGTACAACATGATCTCTCATAAAGATGTCCTATTTATAGTCCAACACAGGCGATAATTGTGGGAATTAAAAGCGAGAGTGAAGTGGATTATAGCACCGACTAGTCAAGTAATCATCTCGGGTCGTGATATTTGTGCCTCAGTTAGCGAAGTGCCGTTAGCCGTTACTCACATCCGTTAAGAACAGAGCCTTTTAGTTTCTATTCCTTTCTCTCAATCTTATACATGAAGCGGTTCATTTGCAACAATATTTCCGAATATGTAAAGTGTTTTCAAGCTATTTTTTGTTAAAGAAAACTGCAATCTTTTAGTTAATATAAATGTATAATTTAGGAATAAAATAATGTGAAGTATAAAAAAATAAATTATGTGAGTTTTGAGATAATATACGTTTTGCCCGTCCTGTGAAAAGAAATCAAATTTTCATCTTTTATAGATGTTATTTAATACAATTTAATTTATGATTAAGCTTATTTATCTGGAACTAAAACTGGAACTAAAACTAATATCTAAATCTTTATACATATTTTCGTTCAAATGACTATTGCAGCTCAAAACAAGTAAAGTTGGGCTGTTTGCCATAATGTCGAAACACTCTCAATCTATGACCTTAAAACCAGATCTAAAGATTTTATTGGTTGAATCGTTGTCCTCAAGGTCATAAAGATCCCCCTTGGGATATATCTCCGCATTCATTATATTTGGGATAGTGATCACATACGACATAAAAATAAATGTAAATATACATTGATTCAGTTAATACAAGGTGTTTCAAGAGCATGGATCAACTTCAGTTATCAAGTGATAAACCTAGAATATGAGAAATGTGAAAAGACCAACAAGACTATCCTTAGGACATATTGAAAACTAAAAGGAAGAAACCTAGAGCTAAAGCTGGGCTATTTTGATCTTTACTGTTTACTTTAATAAATAATTTATTTAGTAAACAAGAATAACAGAAAAATATCCACATGTAGAGAACAAACTAAGTGTTTTGACTGTCCCGTTTAAATACATAATTTAATATTTTTATTTTTTACACATAATACAAATTTAACAGCTTTTTAACTGAATTGTAAAACTACTTAAACACCAGCTAGAACTTATTGGAATTTTCTTAGAAGTGAGCGAAAGATGTGGTAATTGGTGTGTATCTGTTTATATTTTAACCCAAGTTGTCTTTAATATTGGGAGTCTAAAAAAAAATAAAAAAAGAAAAGAAGGACCGATAAGGCAGGTAGATAAGTATTATTTATCTATCTGTCCTCCAAAATCTACTAGAGGACTTTAACAATGAAATAAATATACAAACTCAACTTGAGGGTTATTCACAAATTACGTTAGTATATCTACGCCTGCTTGATTTTGAACGAAATTGTATAGATTATAGTCAAAGTATTTAAATTACGATTATGTATTACAGTATAGATGATAAAATTTAAAGATTCGTAGATAAAATTTATGAAAAAAATGGAAAAGTGCCATTTAACATATATTAAAAATAAATAGCAATGTGTAACTGAGCTACCAAAATAAGAAATAAATATTAATCGCCAGTTCATCATTCTGTACTGTAATGTGAGTTAAAACGAAGACAAAAACCACATCCGCAATTGCGTATGTAAGTGCAATTCTATAATCAATATTTTAGTACCAACTAATCCAGTGAGGACATCAGTCGATGTTTTAAACGACAAAAGAGGCGTTTTTAGTAAACAATAGCGTTGCTACTTTTAATCGTTCAATTGCGTCTCAAATCAATGTTTATAGAAATTTATACATTCCTTTCATAAAAATAATTAGCTAAAAAAAAAATAGGATAATCCTCAAATCCTATATACAATAATGCGAATTAAGTTGTGGAGCCACCAATAGCAGAACATGTAACATTTCGACTGTTTCCGAAAAAGGTTTTAGCTTTGTAATACCAATGGAAACTGTTTTGCAGTTTATTTTGGTATTAGATACAGAAAACTGAAAGATCAGTCGAATAATTCTAAATATATGAAGTTTGTGCTAAGATAAATATATTTTATAGGAAGATATAAGAATGAAACTAATGAGGTGAATATTATATTTTGGTGTTTTCTGGAAATAAAAAAGAAGAAACGTTATCCATCAGAGTTTTCACAACAATACTTCCAATGGTAAGAGACTAATGAAGTAGGCCTACTCATTCATTGGGATTTCCCCTCATAGCTATTCATTAGGATATTTCTGCTCTGGTGTAGCTATCAGTCGAATTCTAAATATATGAAGTTTGTGCTAAGATAAATATATCTTATAGGAAGATATAAGAATGAAACTAATGAGATGAATATTATATTTTGGTGTTTTCTGGAAATAAAAAAGAAGAAACGTTATCCATCAGAGTTTTCACAACAATACTTCCAATGGTAAAAGACTAATGAAGTAGTCTATGCATGGCTATTCATTGGGATATTTCTGCTCTGGTGTAGCTATCTCCATAAAAACCCATTCTCATCGGTTTGTGACTGGAGTACGGACATACGGAATACAAAATCGCTAGGCACCTCTCTTAAAGCTATTATTTATTTATTAAATATCACTATAAATAATTTAATTTAATAAAAAGGCGAAAGTTACCCGATCGTCACACCAAATCAAAAGTAAAACGTTATCATTCTGAACAATCACATAAACATACAAAAATAAATTTGCCTGTCTTCAATGAACACTTGTAAAAATATTTAATGAAAAAAATATGGTAAAAAACCCTCTAAAAACCTATTATATTTTTGGTTAGGCCTGTTTCTGTATTTAAATCGTACATGTGTGCTTGTATTTGCGAAAATATGATATTATCATTTAAGAGGACTGTGTTTCATGAAATGCTATACCAGTGTGGGCTCTGTACGGAACCACCTTGCACCTACATGAGAAATGACCAATGTCCATAGTTTTCGACATCTAGACACCCATGTGTTATGTACAAGTACATTGTCTTGTCAAATCAATAAATTACTCAGCTATTGTCTATTGTTTTAGTGTACAATTGTATGCTAAACCTTCAATACTCTATTACCAGTCATATTATTTGTTCTACTATAAGGATAAATTCATAAGAACATTTGTATTTGTTTGTAATTCGACTTATATTTGTGTGTTTTCCCAGTACAAAAACTGTGAGGAAAGAATGTATTGACTTACTCCAATAGTATGTACTATGATAGTATATAATGGTTTTTAAAAAATCATAAGTCCTACTTCTAAAACCATATCTTATAATTATTCAAAATAGTATATTTCATCACTAGTTCCAAAAGTGAAGCTTTTAAATACAAGCTCAAGTTTAACGAGAAGAAATGAGCGAGGATCGAAAAGCTTCTTTTGCTCCAAGTAATGAACTGTATTTTTCGTTATACTACAAATAATAAAATTTCACAAAAACTAAACTGTTATAACCTATTTATCTTCAAATCGATGGGAACAGCTGTTTTAACGGTTATTTACAATCGAGAGTATCTGTTGTCTTTATAGATGCTTTACAATCGTTAATTAATTCGTATAAACGAAGTAACAGCTGATGAACTCGACCTCAGCTGATGTTTTTAGGTTCTAGGACTAAAAAGAACAAAATGAGCAAACCAATGCATCTATAGAAAACTTCTGTTTTTGAAACAGTATGACGAAAAAAATATTATATACAATGAAAGTTATAACCAAAATGATTTTACTAAATTACAGAGAAAAAACACAACTGTAATAACCCAAAGGTTGCTAAAAGTTAAAAGATTTTTTTACTAATCCAACAAAATTCATTTTTACTAAGTGAAATTAGACAGATGTTGTGTCGTACAAGAAAGCACCTCGTACGAAGATGACGTTTAACGTACACCACAGATGAAAAGACGTGCAGTGTCATCCAGCATCAGTTTAATGTTTGCCAACATTTGACATTCAAATATCAGATGCTAAATGGTTAATAGTTTCTCGTGCTCTTTATACCAGAATTGACAGGGAGTAATAGTTTAGGCTTAAACTTTCTCTTGTTATGAACATTCGCCTTCCATTACAAGGAGTTCTGTAGAAGCTAGCTGTATTTAACTCAGGCTAGTAGAAAATATATTAGATATTTTCTATAAAACAATAAAATATCAGCGGTTTATTTATCTTTTAATCGTACTTATTTTCTGTTGACTTGTCTGAGAAGAAGCATTGGACAAACTACTACTGTGAAGTTAAAAGTAAGAAATGATTTTGTAAATTCGTTATTCACTGTCTTGTACCTTTTATGTATATATTCGCTCTTTTCGGTTACAATTTCTCTGGGGATCAGTTAATAATTAGTGGAATACTAATCCACATATCACTAATTTCTGGAGTTATTTAAAAAAAATTCAAATATGTTGTTGTTTAAAATGCACAAAGAAAAACTAACGTATAGAGTACTTTGTACCTTGAACCCTTTTTTAATTATAAATTTACAATTAAGTGCATATTTTCATTTAAAGAATCCTTTGTTATTGAACTATTTTTCAATATTGTTTTCGTGAAAAACTTGGCTCATTTTTACAAAACCATGGGATCGATCTTTATTTGAGGATTTGTTACTCACAAGACTCCCTGTTATAGTTCCAAATATGGTGGTACATTTCAAAATCAAAACGCAATAAATGCATTTTATTAAAATCGATTTTAACCTAATTAAAATGTTGTTGAAATGTTAGTACGTCTCAAATAAATGTCAAGAGACCCTCCTAAAAATTGATCAATGAAAAAATACGAAAAGTATCCTCTCTTCACTTCTGAAGTGTTATTTAGTTACCATTTTGATTAAATTTGAGTGAAATGTTCCAAGTCAATACAACAAATATTATCATTAAATAATAGAAAAACTACAGAGTAAAAATTAAAATTTCACTCTAAAATTGTTGTTTTTACTTCAGATTGTATTAATTATTTATATAAAATTTATGTCAACTCGATATTTACAGTTTATTTATTGAATATTGAATTTAGTCGATCAAATTAGGTCGCCACTACTTTCTTGGAATCTCCGACGAATCTTCTTAGTCGTTATGTAATATCCTATTTGTTTGCTACATTCCTTGGCAGCGAAACGTGTCTAATGTTACATAAGGTGAAGCCTAACGATAACTTCGGCTTCACAAATAAATATAAGATGTAATTAAACTATGTGAAATACTTCTCCGGGTTGTATAACTATATAACTCCTTGTTGTCAGAATATAGGAGTGTGTAATTTCCAAATTTTGTCAACTTCAACTATCCCTTCTCTATTAATTGGTTAGAAAGTATAGGATTTTATTAATAATGTAGTGACAGACAAGTTGTATTAGTGGTCTTAGAGTAAATTTCAATAACAATAAAAACTTTCTTTAATCCAAGTGTTCTCAATTGTTAGAAAACATTAATATTAATTAATAGATAATTCTAAATTGAAACCTACCTGATACCAAATCAAATTTCATGAACCGATTAGCTATTCATAAATCGTGTCCACACATAATAACACTTGTGTTAATATGTCTTAGTTTCATTAAAATAACAAAAAGTGGATGTCCCCATGAAATCACAAAATCATTTGTTTCTATCACAATACTTTTTTTTAATACTGTATGTGATATGAGAAAAAGAATCTTGGTTTTTACATGGAGTAGTCACATGAATTATCGTTAGAATTCCTTTTTAATTTATCAATTCACAAATGGAGAACAGTTAAAAAACCAATGTTCAGATTTACTTTTACAGAGATTATGAAGATTAAGTGATTCAAAGCTTATTTTAATGGTTGTCCGTTTTAATGTCTGCATGTTCGAAGAAACTAATTTATTTGAAACCGTTAGACTGATTTTGATAAAAAAAACATTTACCTTTGATTATTTTGACTTCTAATTATGAGAGTATAATAAAATTGTTGTAACTTAGAATATGGACAAAAACATAAATAGTAAATTATCTCAGAATGGTTTTAGTCATTCTGTATAAACTACGAGACCTTAATAAAGAGAATTTGTCTATATTTCTTAAAAATAATTGTAGATTTGAGAGAAAATATCGTAAAAAGGACCTTTGTTGTGGAAATTAATGATTAAAATTATGATAATATTATCTACTAAATATGGTCAAATTTTGAAGAGACATGGAGGATAATAATCAAACAAATATATAAACCAAAGTAAAAGAAGAGACACGACATTACTGCTGTTATAGAAATTTTCTAGTTTTTTGTTTCAAATGCAAAAAACAATGTTTTTTTTTTTAAATATAACTGAAATATTGAAGAATATTGTATTTCCATGAATGAGGAAGTTTGAGTGGGTTACATATATTTCGTATTTTAATTACCTTAAAATAATGCCTTTTAATGTTTTTTTTTATATGGCTATGTTATTTTATCTGAGCAGTACGCTTAGAACAACCTAGAAACTAAGCAAAAGCATAAGATAACTATGTCTCAACGTTGAGAATCTCTTTAACATAGTAGACTATCATTTGATTTCAGTCATTAATATTTCCTTTCATTTTCTCACATAAACTGGTTAACCATAAGGGAGAAGATTAGCTTCATCATAATCTGGTGGCGTTATTGGGTTTTGTAGTCATCTGTTCTAAAATCAATAATTTGCTAATTTGTAAATACCCAAATTAAAAGTGAAAGTTTCAAAGACTGATATTTGTTTAAATTCGTATCCAGGTTCCTAAATTATACACTTGTAACATAAAATTATATTATACTAGTGACTCTAGTTAATTAAAAACCAAAAACTTTATGATAATTGTTTTAAGAATAGGTTTCCCCCTAAAAATAGTTTGTTATAGAACTTTCCTCCTATTTCTAAATGATTTTTTTTTAAATAAATAATAATGATCAAATAAATTAAAATTGACATTAAATAGTTGTTAATAAAATTATAAAATGTTTCAAACTTCGATGGAATATGAAGACTATTGATACAAAAATATTGAAAGTAAAACCACATATAATATAAAATAATTCTGCTGGTTTTATTTAATTAAATATAAGAACTCAGTTTGACTAAACAAATATGTTCATTTATTCATGTATACTATTCAAAAATATCCATTAAATTAAATTTAAAAAAATTAAAAGCTTTATTTGATCCTAATGATAAATCCATGAAATATTACGTAATTACAAAGTCATGATAGTATTTTTACCAACTGTTCCACTGATAATAGCATATTAGCGTGTAAAGAGAGCACGATCGTTGTGCAATGCCTGCCTATCTGTCTGTCTGTCTTATCGAAGTACTTCTGACCTATTTCATTACCTTCACTTCGCTACGCCAAGGATGTTTAAATTTAAACGTAACTATGTTAGAGCTCATGATACAAAAGTTGGTAAGCTGAATTAAAATGTGTTAAAAATAAAATCTTATTCAAAGAAATTTTGCATTACTACATAGTAAAATATCAAATAAACAAACACATATTTTGTATGGAATATTTCAATTTACTGAAATATATTTTCTAGTAAATGGTTCTTTTTATAATAATTTTATATTTATTATAGCTGAAATACAACACTTGAAGTACCACCCTGAACAGGAATGTATTGCGACATATATAAATGGTTTCTCTGAAATAAATGCCGGATTTACTGAGCTTATTTTGAGTTTATGGGTTACATCCAGCCAGAAATAACGATTAAGAGGCAGCGACTGTGCATCAATCCTATGGCTGGAGGAAATCCAAGTTGCCATAAAGGCAAGATGGACTCCAGAACTGCTATTACAACTCTTTCTTCAAATTCTGACACGGATTACAGTCAAACGGTATAATATAGGTGCCAGCTCGATTAACTGACAAAAACATAACGGTATATAAAATTTCAATGGTCCTATATCATGTCGGCGTAACTTTTCTCTGCAATCCGCAAAGGTTATTCATTGGCAAAGTGTATTCATCTCTGCAATCGTCATATTATTACATCCATCGGAAGTACGTCATCGAGTACGGATTACGGAAAGAACTGGGCGATTTTAATGAAAAATTTGATTCATTACAACTTTAGTCAGTCAGTCTACCCGTGTTCAGAACCATAAAAGATCACGACTATCTACCCGTACCTGCATTATATTGGCGTACTGCAGTCCTCTAAATGCAATGAACAGCGCATAATTGATTGTCTGCTAATTTCTGGTGGTTGTTAGAGACTAGAACGACACCGGTACTTCCAGAATTGTTCGTTTCTGCTGGGCAGTGAGATGACAAATTACATAAATCGTCAGTTAATAAGTTCTTTCCTTGGAAACAGATATTGAACTTACTAGCTGTATATTAAATTATTTCAAAACACTCTTTTGTTCAGTTTTTTTATTACAAGTCTTATCTATTGTTTAATATTGATTTTAGTATTGCTTATAAAATTATACCTCAACTAAAATTATCTTTTAGTCCACCTAAACAATTTCTGGGTCCTAAGATTTACCAAAATTTGATATATTTTAGTAAAACTGACCATGAGAAATTGTTTTTTTTTAATATTTGAATATATTCATAGTTTTAAACTTAGAGGATTGTTGTAAAAAGGCGTTTTACAATAAAATGTGTAAGTTTTTCAAAGTAGTCCAGTTGATCTTGGTCACACGTAGTATGGAATGTTTTAATATCGATGGCTGACTCCGGGTCACCTTGAAGTGACCATTCGTTATTTAGATCAATAAATAATGGCGGAACGAGTACAAGAAAATTGTTCTAATATATATGTCTACTTCCAAAGGTTAAGGACACCACTTTTATCTTATCTTGTGGACCACATTGCCACCCCACCATTTCCACTTTGTTCTTCAAAGTCCTTGATCACAGATTGTTCATCAAATTTCAGGTCTTCTTCAAGGTTTCTCCGTCTTTGTTTGTTTCCAACGTTGTCCAGGCACAATGTAACATAATATAAGACTGATTAAAGTTTGAATTTTCAGTTAATACTGTTTGGAGACCGAGTCTTTTGTTTGGCGAAAATAATATCCAGTGAAGAGAACGAGGTTCAATTCAACGAAATCCTTAGTCTGCATTCCGCTTTATGTGATGTCCTTCGAATTTGCTAAGCATGGCATTCTTCTTGGGTGAATCGCGCAATGGGAGAAAATATATTTTAAGGAAAATATTTTGTACAAAATTAATGTTCAGAGGCTGAGATTAAATTCGTGTTTTCACATGTACAAAGACTAGCAATAATTGCAATAAAAACGATAATATAAAAATATAAAAGTTAATTTAATTAACAAATATTCTATTCTTTGACATCAAACATTTGTTTTAACAGTAACGTCTTAGTAAATTCCTGAATATTATCAACGTCCTTTAACAAAAACCAAGTAATCTATTTGATTTTACTTACTTTATAAGACTAGATAAACTAGACTCGTTTTATTGTTTATCCATACGATATAACTCATTCCATCATCATTCCACAAAATTAAACATCAGAGTGTTTCAAAATGCTTGTACTCACTGTTGACTTTTACATAATAGACTCCTGCTTAGGACACTGAAGAATGGTTATAAATTCGTGTAATTCGATTAGATAAATAACAATTGATGCGCCACTTACAAAAAACTCGTACTTGCCTATTTTTAAAATTCGGAAATTAAATAATAATAACAATGCTTATAGTTTCTTTAAGTAATTTTAAGACCTTATGGTGATACTAATTTAGAAGTAGATATTATTTTCTCTTATTGTCTAGCGTATGTCAACTTTAAACGCCAAAAAAAAAAATAAATGTTAATACAAATACCAACTCACGAACAATTCAAAATTAAACAATTTTAATTAACATAATTTGTAATACACAAGTATTTAACATAACCGAATGAAAACACAAAAAAGTCTCCTATTTGAAATTAATTAATTTATAATTCTACATTAATAAGTTGTATCTTTGTAAAAATTATAATTAAGTTCTATGAATAATTACCGTATCAAATCCTAATCGGTAAGACGTGCTCGTGTGTCGCGACATTTGTTTCTATCAAGACTTTCTATTTCACACTAGTTTCTTTAATTTCACACTATGGAATTACTTTCAATTAAGATTACGTACGGATGGTAATTTAAGTTTGTTTGTTTTATTTATAAAATTTATACGAAAACTAAACACGACGTTTATTATAAGCTTTAGTTTTTAAATAATTAATTTTAAGTAATATTTTATAACGGTTTGGAAACCATTAACGTAGTTTTTAATGGAACTTTATTTGAAATGATAAAGTGGATTAAATTATAATTAAGGTACTCTATATATTATATTAGGGTAATACATTTTTGCAGTGTCGTTCAATTTTATTATTTTAATCTCAGTACGCCTAGATGTTATTAAACTGTAATCATTGACTCTAGGCAAACTTTAACGATTAGTATAGATATCAATTAAAGTTGATGAACCAAACTGATGTTTATGCCAAAAAAAATGCCTAAAACAAACTCTTACTCTAAAAACAAAGTGTTTAAGATTTTAGATTTCCAATTAGATCATTTGTATTTGAAATGTTTCTGGATAAAAGTAGATGTTCTTGGTCAGACATGAGTCACAACAGAACTTGGATATTTTATGCAATAATGTGGACAAGGGCTGCGGTCAGGTCAGGTTAAGTTACTCAATCAGCGCATCGCGAAGACATCGCCTCCAGCTGAAGTACTTGACATTTATACGACCTTGATGTAACATCTCCCCCCCCCATCGTCTCCTCTTCTAAAACCGTTACCAATTAACCTTTCGTTTTCGCTAACCACAAAAGTCTCATTCCCCAGACAAATAACGATGAGTCGTCTCTTCCCAGTTTGTATTTGGTGACTTCATGTAATTTTTGTTTACAATGATTATTTTAGAATTGTACTTTGTTATTTCCTGGTCAATAAACATTCTGTGTGGAACTAATGATGATTTCGTGATGGACGTGGCCTGTTTGTTGGTGGTGGTTGCTCTTCTGATGATTCACTATTCTTGTATAAAACGGCATTTTTTATTATTATTTGTTTACTTTTCTTTGTAATGGTTACTGTGACTGAATTTTCTATAATTTTCTGAAAGACATGATGTCAACGTTTTAAAATGTCATTTGAGCTCTTTGAAACTACAATATTTCTGAATTATTAAAATGTTGCTATTGTTCTAGTACATTTTGTATAGTTATTCTTTATTCCAGTGTGGAAAAATAACCCTACTGTAGCAGTGGTCTTAAAAACAACTATACTGCATACCAAGACAGTAGTTCTTCCTAATAGTTTCCAAAGCACGTTTTGTTGGGTGTCCATATTTCACCCAATTAGCGAACCGTAACTTTCTCGATCTTGTGGTTTAAGAATAGTGAATTGGACCATTACCCTTCACTTTATAAAAGTTTGTTGGAAACCATGAAATACTATCGAGATACGTTCTCAGTTCATTAAAATCGTTTTGGCTTATTTTAACTTGTTGACTGATAACTAGGTATTTTCTGCTAAGAGTCTATTTACTTTCATCTAGCTGAATTTATTTGGCTGACATAACCTAAACAAACTGAAACTTGTATGTTCTAAGCGAACAGAGTTTGGATTCATAAATGAAACTACGAAATGTCCCTATAAATTCTTTCGTTTCGTATTTAGTTTATTAATTAATTGGCGCCACAAACTTTCTTACCACAGCTAAAACCGAATTGTGGGCACGAATTTACAGACATTTATGAAATATGTATAGGTAGGTACCAAGCCCACTGTTGATTTGTGACTAATTCGAGAGTTTCTGTGGTTCGAATCAGCCAAAGACACAGTATTTTTGCAATAAAAATACTGTTTGTATTTGTTATATCGTAATTTAGGTTATACATACAACCTATTTTCAGATTCAAACGTAAAGTTAATTTATTTATATACACTTTTTATTTTAAAATATTTTGTTAAACAGAAAACCAATTGAAAAGCCGACCTCCGACCATTGTAATTTACTTTCATTTGAACAGTTCATTTCACGGTACTTCTCGGGGAAAACATCGTATATCACATCTATTGCAGATTACCAACTTTCCCCATATTGTTTCATTTACAGCATTTAATATGATTTTCCGCTTTCGATTCATTCAGTAGTAAATGTTGTAACAATGGCATCGTTCAGCAGAAATGGCTACGGACAATGAACCATCCTAAGAACATCTTAATTTAAGCACTTTCACAACTACTTGACCTTAGAGATGCGATCTACCGGAAGAAACAAACACTAAATCAGCATCAGCATGACTATTGCACATTGTACTCTTCTACAAGGTCATTTACATTAGTGTAGTTGGTTTCTTTTATCTATATTTATTTAGTTAATCCTCTTTACGATTTAAAAAAATTAAAATATAACCGTCATTTTAATTAATTTTGCCTGTTATTTGCACGAGCTTGTTCATTTTTAAATTAGGCCTACACGTTGTTTTTATCATTTTTTTGTATAATCTATAATTTTTAACTACTAATAAAACTTTGTCGTAACTAATGTTTAATTAATTAAATTTAAGTGTTTCTTCCCCTAACTATCTTCTATGATTTTTAACAACATTATATCAGTTTAAACAAATTAGTAATAACACGAGTCTACAGATCCATTCTTTATTTAACAACCGCTCATCCATATATCCTTCCGAATTCAACTGTAAACACCTACCATCCATTATAGGGGTACCACTTAAAAAAGAACCACGCGCCGGTTTTGTCTGGCGCAGATAGAACTGTGGTGGGAGAGGTAGAGCCCGAGTTAGGCCGGACGTACCCGGGCACTGTTTCATTGCGTAGTGCTTAATATTGTCTTTTTCAAACCTACTACAACGCTAAAAATCTGTGAATGTGTATTGTTTATGTTCCCGACAACTACAATTAGTAAATTAAAATATTTTACAAAGTAAAAGACGTAAAAAGACATTAAATTATAGGTTTTTAATTCCTTTATATTATGGCAAAAATGTAACAAATTATCTTCTTCACCGCTCCAATCCCTTTCCTACCATCGCCCCTAAATGCGTGCGCGAGCCACTCTCGAGATGACGGTTCTGCGCAAGTTTCTTTCTGTCAGGTAGGCCTATAGTAACCACAATCATGCATCGATGTATAACCACGAATACCCATCTTGATGGGTATATTCCATACACTCCATCTAAATACAATAATACAATCACAAACAATCACTGTCCATTAATAACCACAATTATTATCCATCGTTATACAGTATACCCAGGAATATCGATCTACTCCATTTAAATATAACCAAAAAGAATCATAACATGTACAACCACTCTTTTAACACTCCACGTGGATCCATATTATAACCACACATATCCATACGCACATGTGTTTTTATTTCAGCTTCTTTATCTGCTGTCCGTTAGATTAATAATCAGAAAATCGCAATTCCAGTAATCGTGTTCGATCCTACACAACTTTTGGTAATTCACTAGTCCAAACTTCTACGATCTAATCGCGCCTGAGTCACGTCGCTCACTCTCATCCACATGTGCAAATATAAACACCCAGCACAATTAATATTACCTCTTTATATAGCTTGTTTAAATATGCTGAATATATGTTGATACCATTAAATGTCTACATTATTTTGTGCTCATTTAACCCCATCATCCACATTATCTAATATACACCTGATTTTAAGTAAATCTTATTTATAGTTCAAACAAAACCAGACACATATATTTAATACGATTCGATTCTCTGATTTCGTGACTGCCTAACCTCACCCAAGTTTCAACTAAATTGATTGTTTCGGTGTATCTGCAATCAATAAATCTTTCTGAAAACCAAGGTTGTAATTTGCTCTAATACCTTGGAGCCTTGAGTGTTGATCGGACGAAATATACCGACACGGAAGCCACTACGGGACTCGCAACATGATTACCTCGATTAGACCTTGCCCAACCCAGACTGTAATTGTCAATTACTTTTGGATTTTTGCTTCTCGTGTTTCATTACTTTAAAATTTTTATTCCATATAATTTACTACCTTGAATGAAAGATTTTAGGCAAGTATTTGGCTATATCTATCCCTATGTTTTCATTGTCTAATAAAAATATAATAATATTTAAAAAAGTCCAATAAAGAAAATATTTTCTTTTTAAATAACTATTATTTTTAAAGATTTCTGAAAGTTTAATATAATTGTTAACAAGTTTACTTGCGAACAAGTTTAATGGCGGGACTAAATGTGGAACAAAATTGGGTGTAATACAACAATAAATACTTCAATATACCATAAGCATAAATATATTCATACCATTCTAAACTAAAATCGCAAGAGCTAGGATCTGTACCTACAGTATAAATTTGAAGAAAAAAAACCGGACATTAAATCTATCCCTCATGATTTATTGCGTTCATCATGTTATTGCATAATATTAGTTAATATTGCTCATTAAGACTGTATTGTGTTTCTTTACACAGTATATCCTGATAAAAACAAGGAAATGCTTGTGTTCGAGCTTGAAACATGAAATATCCCACGACTTCTATCTGAACACTGAGCACTAATATTACACACAAGTTCGGTTTAAGCCCAGCTCTTCAATAGACTTCTCTGTTATCACTTAATTTCAGTTCACATGATTACACGCAAGTAAGGATTGCTATACTACGTTTCATGTTTAGTTGGCAGAGTAGTACATTAACTGTACAAATGAAATGGGAGTTTCATAATTAACTAGCCTTATGAAAACAGGGTCACCCAAAACCTAAAAGGACTGGTTGCCGGTTTGATTTATGTTTTTATTATTTAGATTTATTTTTCAGAGTATATAAAGTGTTATATGTTTTGTATACCTACATTTAAATTTTAGGCGTTGTTATTATATACATAACAGTCCACCTTCACTGTGTAATTACATATTGCCAACTAAACGTTCAACAGAGAATTGACGTATATTCTATAATACATTAAAAACAAGGCGTTAGTTTCATTTGATAATTCACAGAGTTACTGATTTATAAAAATGATTTTTCCTCATTACTTTTTTTTGTGAAAAAAAGGAATTTTTTCCCACCAAATAGATTAACCATTTCTCTTACAAAATTTAAATGAAATTTAGAAGGATGAATATTACGTGATTGATTTTTCTGACGTATAAAGTCTGTAAAAACGTTACACGAAAATAACCAAAAGCAACGAAAAAACATAAATATAAACACTGCTCAAATCATACATTTTGGTCCAAAATTTGTTTATGTATATTTCTTTTGTGAAAATAATAGGTTCTAAAAAATAATAAAGTGATCCCCACATCTTAAATAACATAATCGTCATTATACTATAACTACTGCTTCTATTAATCATTCTGTAACAAAGACAAGGAGGAAAGAAACACAAAGGAGGAATTGTAAACAACCTTTGACCCTAACTAAGTGTTGTCCAGTTACAGCTTTTATGGATCAAGGTCTTACACATACCAATGTTAATATCCTGAATACCATTTGCACTGTTATTATTCACATCAAGGTTAAATTGTTAACAACGGAGTTGTTACTGTACCCTATTAAGACAGGATCTATGAGCATATTCAACATTCCATTGTTCCATTTGAGTAATCTTGTTGGATGTTGTGTAACGGATGATTATAATTTTTTACAATCTTTTGAGAAAATTGTTTAGATATATAAATTCACATTCGTCATTTTTTAATTTCGTTTTTTACCACCCGTAAATAAAGAATAAAACAGTTGATTTTTCCATTAAAATTGATTTATTTTAGTTAATAAAGTTAACTACACTTTCAGAATTTTCAATTAAATGGAAATTTGATTAACCAGTTTTTTGAATATCGTTTAAGAACGTTTTGATTTTATGATAAATATCTCAAGATTTGAAATTATAAATTTTCTTTAAACACATGTGAAGTTAATAAAATTAACTAAAACGTTTGTTATTAAGTGATTTTACATCTATCACTTGACAAAATCTAGAATAGGAATTTAGACTGAAACAGCTCTTTGGAAAAAGTGGAAAAGGTCTGTAATAAATTTATATATCGCAAAAATAACTCTTTAAGACAAGGATTCTCAAAATGGGTAACTAAATAAAAATTTCAAAATAAAATTTTTACTTATCAGTCAGTACATTCAAAGCTGTAGGCATGATAAAATACAGATGCCAGCCATAGAAAACTTTCATTGACAGATATATTTGATAAGCATTTAGATCATATCGCCATAACTTAGTTTCCCATCAAACTACATTTATTAAACAATACAACACATATTCAACCTCTATACAACGTCAATTTATGGAGAAACACTCATTTCATAGATTTATGAGTCGTGAAATTGACGATAGCAGTTGATGGGTCGTAAAAGTAACCGACACGGTGTTGAACCAAATGGCGCTGAACAAGTGAGGTCAGAATAGGTAGTGACTTGATTTATTGACTGTCAATACTGTTCACAATGTATATATAGGTAGTTTTGTAAAATGTTTAAATCTCAAATATTGTCTGACATTAGACAAAGTGTAGCTGGGACTTGTAGCACTGGCTTGTGTTGGGAGTTGTTCTCCTTGGCTCCTAGTGAAAGTAACCACCTCCGGGTGTCTGACTCCCTGCACTGAACCGCTCCTAACCTAGTTTCTCTCTATGTACTAAACACAATAATAACATTTTCTTAAATCGAATTCAACATTTATTTTTAATATATACACAGCAGGTCTACATAGATAATTATATTTTAAAAGTGTGATTTAAAATTTGTTGCCTTTTACTTTAATAATATCGCCATCTTTTGTAACATCAGTCTAAATAATGTAATCCATTTTGTAAAGATAAAATGTTACCTTTTAATGACCTCTAAATTGTTTTAACTTTTTACAATGTTGTATCAATGATCATACATTTCAAAGTATATTAACAAGCTACAGTAAAACATTAAAATATTCCATGCCGTCAATATTAATGGTTCAATTTAAGTTTAGGCCTTAAAACTATTTCCTTAAAAATTATTTAGAGTATTTTTCTATTTTGAAACATGTGTACTGTATATTTTATTTAGTATTAAACAATATTTTTAAAATTGTTGTTTTAAAATACATTCATTAATTTATCCATGAGGCAAAAAGTTAAACATTATATAAACCTAAATGATTATTATAAAAATATCGCAGGTAAATAAGAAATCAATAAACCTAAATAAATGGAATTCCCTGTTTAGTTTCATAGCATGATATAAACTACAGCTGCATTGTTTTTCAATCATATTTAGGTGCTCTATTGTTGTGACAGTTATGACGTCACAGCAACCTAGATATCGTGTCGAACCGACTCCCTCCCGCACTTATTGCGAAACCACTACGTTATGTAACACGTCCAGGGGCTATGGTCCAATTATTTCGCTCCGCTCTCGAATTCCTTAAACCAATTTGTGGACTGTTATGGACTGAGGATGTTTAGGTGTCATCACCCATAGTTACGAGGTGTAAATAGCTATGATTATATTTGTACATTAGTTCAAGTTTGTTTTGCAAGATTTGTAACCTTCAGGCAAGAACGAGTAATTGGATTTGATTAGAAAATAATTAACCATTTCAATCACACACTACTGCTTTTAAAATTACGTTCGTTTCTAGCAAAGAAGAAATAATGGTCCACCAATGTTGCACATATTCTTAAATATAGGCTACCTTAAATTATATACATGCTGTAGTGGCCAGCCACTTAGTGACTTATACAAATCATACAAATATATGAAATTATTAAATAGTAGTTGAAAAGATTCTTTATTAATAAAATCAAGTTGTTAGATTATAACAGGACGCTGTGGGCTTTGATAGGAAGCCATAACATCCTGGTTTATTTTGATAAGTAACCGAGTGAGCCATTTCCCATAGCCTACATGACTTATTCAAAGTCATATAAAATTCCCTCTCTCTTATAATTATTAACCAATGAAATCGTGAATATGATGGAAACTGTCATCCATCTTTGGGTGTGGCACAAAGAATAATAAAACCAACTGCAGGGCAGGGCCCCGAGAGAGTGGTGTTGAGCTCCTGCTACCATGAGCAGCACGATGGTCCTCTCATCTTTTTGTAAGCCTTAACTCTGAATTGTCTAAGTGGTGCAAAATTAATATAATAATGTTTAGGTAAATATATTAGACTTTTTTATTTAACTTTAAAAGAACTCTTTCAAAATTATAACGTTAACTTCAAAATGGCAACTCAATAATTTGAGTAATTAAGAATATGTTTAGAAATAGATAACAGATCAAATATTGTGTGATGTCTAAAACTGTTTAAGTAGTAGTTTGTTTTTCTAATAATGTCAAGTCAAATTAGAATCATGTTTTAGAACTGAAATCATGGTTTAAAATTGAAATCATGTTTAAAAGTAGAATCATGGCTAAATAAAGTAAACCTTTTTCGTTCAACTTAACCAAGCTGTACTAATTTCTAGTCTATAAGAAATTCTCCTCCTCATAAAGTGGTAGTGTTAGAACCTACATCCCTTATTTTGAACAGGTCAATCGGAGGCACCACAATGCATTCGTAAATATAAACACCCAAAACGCACTTCAAAACAGACTGATTGTAAATATTACCAATAAAAAACTCGTCGCTCTGATAAACAAAAATTATAAATTACGTTATTCTGCAAATTTTGTTTTACTACGTAATCTTACGCTGTGTTGGTTTTCGATTGCTTTGTCATACAAGGATAATAAATCTCAATAATTAAGGAGGTTCTATAACTCACTTCTACCTTACTTTGCCGATCTTCGTATTATTATATATTTATTATAAGCTTTAATAAAGTTAAGAAAAATATGTTGTACTATAAAATATTTCAAGTGGTCTTTTGAAATTTAGTGACTTTTATTTCTGAACATACTTGTCCTAAGTATAAGAAACGAGATTTTGTGCCATTTTCGACTCAAATCGTAATAAAATTCCAACACAATATGAAGTTAATTGTATATGATTATTTTAACAATCTCTTTTAAAGTTGTACAGAATCCTTTTTGAGGTTCCTTTATCTGTCGTCTGTCAGTCTATTATAAATGCAGTACCCAAACTGGGTAGACCGATTATGATAAAATTTGGTTTTTGGTCATAATTTGACTATATCTTGAGGTTCGTTTTGCCATTTAATAAAAATTCGATTTTCTTACAAACGGTTTTAATAGAAAATTTCTCAAATGTAACATTAAAGAGCTCAAACAAAGTTCATTGGCCGTAATTTCCCCGAAAAAAGTATGTTTCGGAGTTTTCGGTCAAGAGGTAAAAATAACTATGGATTCCGTTTTAGAGGATTTAGGAGATTCTGATGTGATTATGGTGAATTGTGAATTTTGTGAAAACTGTTAGTTTGCTTAGGCTTTACTTTTGTGTATCTAAAAAATTAGTTTTTAATTTTTATAATAGTTTATTTTTCTAATTTATAAATTACAATTTGTTTTTGCTATAAATAAGTCACTTAGCTGTTATTCATAGGAAGAAAATCATACATTTGGATAATCAAATGCTCACAATGGCTTATTTTAAGAAGTTTAAAATATTTTCCTATCCTATTTTGAAATTGATCAAGCTATTTATATCATTAATGAATTTGTCAAACGACTTAACATAGCAAATTTAAAAACGAAATAAGTTCTGATTCGAATCATGGGTAACATGAGTTTATGTACGGAATATCATTTTGGGAATGGTATGATTGAGAGCTAGTTTCATAAAATTGTAGAAAATTCAATACTTGAATCACATTTTAGACGACGTGAAGTCGTCTTGAGCGACTAATTCTTATAGAATATGGTTTTGATCAAGCATTTGTTTACAGGCTTATTGCATACCAAATTTCAAGTTTAGTACTAGTTCAACACTCGTTGTTTTACTACCAAACTACGAAAGAAAGTTGCAATAAATCAAATTAAATAAAGTATAATCACTGTTGGAAAGGGATAGTTGCTTGAATGTCCACTAGGAGCGCTACTGAAGGTCGTTTGAAGAGTCCGTTAGCGAATGCTCTGATTGTCTCTGCTTGGCGTGCTCAGGTTACCTTGCCGCCGGCTATCCTAACCCTTTCTTACGTCATACTCTCAACTGTATCTTGCAATCACTTAGTGTAATATTTAAATAAATAACACGTTGCTATTGCTATTACAGTTACGCCAATCCGTTACGAGCTATGCAAGGATGTCTTATACATTTCTGCCAATTAATCTAACTTCTACATAATAATAATTCAGTTAGTTATAAGTTGTATGTTTAATTTCTATAGCGTTGTCTTTGTTTCAAAATTGAAAAACAACGCTACAAGGATTCTTTTAAATATATCTACGCCACGGGGTAGGGTGTTGCATTTTTCTCTTTTCATAAGTAGAATTTCAAAAATGTCTATATTGTTTAGATGTTCAATAAAATCGCATTTAAAATAGAAGAAAAGAAAATGCAAAGATTATTGTCACCATATTGATCAATAAAACAATGTGTAGGGCAGTTAATTAACATGTGACTTCTCTGATCAGCAGTTATGAATTTCTTATTTACTAATTTTGAGGTTATGTTTATATCATTTTTTCAAAACAAATGTATATAACGTCTCTACAGTATCAGCTAGTATATATTTATTTTGTTATTTTAACACGAATACATAATTGAAAATGCTTGTGTTGGATAACGTTGTATAAAATACAAACTTCAATCTCACAGTAGTTCAACTAGGTGTGCTGCTATTATAAAAAATAAAAATAAAATAAAGCATATAAAGTGAGACCTTGCCAAGTTTTGAGTGACCTTGCCAGCAGCGCCCATCCTCCCTCGACCAATACTCGGCCGTGTCACAATACCAAAAGCTAATCTGTAACGTTGCAAGGTTAGGCGTGGTCGTGAAAACCTTTCATACGCCTCGACGTTCGACTATTAAATACCCCCCCCTCAATAATATATTCAACAAAAGAAGCTTTTAACAAACTGGTTTATGCAGAATAGTTCAGCACGCTTTTAGCATTTTGATTGCTGTTTTTATACCAAGTCGATATTAAATTGAAAGCATCGATCTTTTTAGATTATGTTAATTACAGAGAATCTAACTTAATATTTACTTTGTGGTATGGCAGGACTTTAGTTCACGGATTTGTTATTTGTATCAGTTTCTGTGGGAAGCAGTTCTACAAAGAAAATAACATTTTAAGCATTTTAAGTCCTATTACTATATTATGTAATCAGTGGCAGTTTTAACACTAATCCCAACGGCCGGATTTACTTGTTGATATAATAGAATATAGAAAAGTGATAATGCAGATATCTGTATACGAATTATTTATGGACATAGTTAAGGATTTGTTTAAAAAGACTCAACCGACAATTGTTACCAGAAACGCCTAAATAAATTAATATCTTTAAACTGAAATATACAAAGGGACACAAATTTGGTAGTTTTTCAGACATTAAATTAAATCCATTTTCTCAATTGCATCGTTGATAACACGTATAATATTTGTTCCAATTACGTACAAACAATTTAATGGAAAGCATACTTTAATAGCTTCACTAGATTGATTTATAACAGTTGTGACTTTCAAAAACAATATCATTACTGCACGTTGATCATTTTTGTCTCTACACTTTGACTAACATTGAAATTTATAAGTTACATAAATTACTAATAAGTTGCCATGTTAGTTATTTTATCAAATACGAAAAATAATTTAAAAGTTACATAACAATAAGAATTTGAAATGATTTAATATATCGCAAAATCTTAAAAAGACTGCGAAAAGAAAGTTAGTAAATGTTTATAATTTAAGTTCCAGCAAGTATCTCGAGGGACTCTGGCTGGATTTCCATGTTGTCTTGGGTTAGACCACTCTCTTTCATCTTTCCTATCAAGTCTCTCTTTACCCAACTCTTGGTCTCTTCCGATACTGCCCCTATAGAATATTCGAAGGCTAGGTTTCTTATCTTATGTTCTTTTCTTCTTCTTTTTCTAAAGCGATGATCCTTGAAAGGTATTTTATCTTTAAACAACAAGGTAAACAAAGATTTAGTGGTTCTCAATCTTCGCAGGTTTGAAATTAACGTTATATTAAAGACATTTACAATTTCTTGCTCCTATACGAAAGCTTTTTTGAAAATTACATGGAGCTATTTGGGAATTAAAGTTTCAACACAGTTTCTAACAAAATCATTAAAAATCTCGTATACTCATCTGGAAATTATTTTTCAAATGGAGCTTTTCTGAATTGACATTTCTACTAATTTTATTGGCGATTGTTTATGACAATCATTAAAACTAAGAATATACTTCGTCTTGACTTATCATTAACTAAATATACTAAACATAACAATAACACAATTGCAGCTTCTTCCTTTTTTTGTCACGTTTGCTCTTTCAATAATTTAAACTTAATAACTGACATATCTTTAAACTTAAAACAAATAAATAACCAAAACGATTAAATTATCCATATCTAAGAAAATAATACATTACATACATATATTATCTAGATTGAACATTACATCATTTACTAATTACACAATAAAAGCTTCCAGAAATAAAACAAAACCTTTTCTTAGAATCAACAATTTTTACTCGGTATATGAATGTAAAATTAATTAAACTACATTAAAATTAATTAATCGCACTGCCCATACTTGTATAGACGTAAGAATATATTTCCACCTGCTACAAATACATAAAGTTACTTAGGGCGTGTCGTATTTAAAGCTATTTAAATAGTTTTAACATTAAAACTGTATTGTACAACCGATAAACATAACCTTGAATCTTTATAGAGATTATTTAACACTTGTGGATTTAAAAAAATATTAGCTAGAACCCAACAACTTCTGTTTGGTTTGTTAAAAAAAACTCAAATGTTTATTTTAAGCAGTGATCAGTGACTAATAGTCTTATGTCACCAACAGAAGTGTCTAAGGTCAATGTGAGTATTATGTTCGCATAAATCAACATTGTGGTCATCACTTATCATCGTTTTCAACACTTAGTTTACGGCTGTCCCTTTTTTCTGTTTCTTTTACATTGCAATTTATATTTATTGTCATATAGGCCTACTTATGCTTTACTAATGGCTTCGATATCGGTATTTCAAATGTATCGATTCGTAAGTAATGAATTTAAAGAAACAAATAAAGAAATGAAAATGAATGTGGCTGAGAAAAACCCCCTAAGGTTTAACGAGTCGACTACTGTAGTAGTAAAATAAACTCGATGCATAAATATAACGAAGTACAAAAGTCTAACAAACTCCAAAAATAGAAAGTATTTGTAAAAAATAAATTAATGTTAATCCGTTCATTTATTATTTTTTTCCATAAATTGATATCTTCTATTATGCTACGAATAAGTTTTTGTAAACGAAATATTAGCGAAAATATGTTCTGTACTCTTTCTTTGCTTTTTTAAATAAATATATATCTTATTGTATATATAAATAATAATAAAAGTAAACAAAATAGTATAGAGAGAATATTTTAGCTAATATTCTCCTTATTAAAAACTTCGTAGAACAATAGAAGATATAAATTTTACCAAAAGATATAAACGAACGGATTAAGTTTAATTTGTTTTTATTACAGAAAATAATTGATACAAATGATGGGATATGTCCGAAAAAATTATACCAATACATCATTCTCCCACTAACGTTAAAACGAAAATAATGTAGGGTAATAATTATTTAACAAAAACCAGTATTCATGCATTGTGTTAGAAGAGACAATTGTCAACTTTGAAAAACATCAATAATTATTAATAGAAAGATTTAACCACGGACAAACATGTCTATAGGTAAATGTACTTGATGCAATTTGAATGCCTCCCACCTACTTTCCTCCAAGTTGGCGCTTTCCTTGGTCAAGTGGTTTTTACCTGAAATACATCTGGATATAGAGACAGACTTCCTCTCTGAGTCAATGCCAGCTTTGCAAATCAGCGGAAAATTTCATTCCCTCACGAAGGAAGAGTAAAAAAATAATACAAAAACTGATTCATTCCATCCTCGAGGTTTTCCTAGCACGAGTTTAACGAATAGAACGGAAGACGTGTCATATACCCCAACACTACGGGTAACACTTTCTCTGGTACTGAGGGTATTGTTACAGAAAATCATTCATTCACGCGTAGTGTCAGGACACAAACGACGACGATGAGGTATTTTACTCACTTTCATTTGAAATTAAGTTTTGTTAAAAATATCTAATGATTTACGTGATGATTTTCTATTATATAATATCCCTAAGATGTGTTTTTGATGGTTTTTGGTGTATTGAACCGCTAAAAAAAAATACTCAGAAAATCTTTTAAATAAAATCTGTTTTTAACTATGGGGATTCTCATTACGAAAAAACTACAAAAATTTCTTAGAACTCCACTTTGTTTTAGTCCCAAACGGAGTCAAAATTTTAAAGTTTGATACGTAGTTCTACAAAAAAATATTGCTCGAGTAGTATCTAGTGTAAAAAGGCATAGGGCCAGAACTTATGAAAATTTGTGTTATTTCTCCGTTTCTTGCGAAGCTTGTGATATATTATATTTCAATTCCGGAAATTTTCCTTGTTTCGATGATTTTTTCCAAAAGTATACAACGTAGTGTCTCACTGAAGACACAATAATACATTTGTCAAACAAAGAAAAGTTTCTAAATATGCTTGTGTACAGAGACTCAGGTATACCATAATGTCTTAAGTATGTCCAACGATAAACTGCATATATCTTTTTTAAAGTTTAAAAAAGACATTTTCCACTCTTATTCTTAAAGGTAAATCTAATAAAGTTCCCTCATTCGTAAAAAAAATAAAATAAAATAAAAATAGTTCAGTGTTTAACGCAAAATTTGTATTTGATGTGTTGATACAGTAATTCAAATTCCTTGGCTTATTCTTCACAATTTACAGTTCTTCGTTTTCTCACTATGATATCTAGATACTTAACAAATCATCAAGGTAATCATTAACATCGACTGTAACAATACCAGGGGTTTCATATGAAATGGTCGAGAAGTAAAGACAATTACCTGAGGAATGTTGTGAACCATGACCACCAAGATCATTCCTGGTATCGTGTCCTGCAAGACCTTCAATAAGCGAGCTTTGGTTAATAAGTCTTACGAGCAACTAGTTTTATTGTAACAGCAGTAGGCTGCACCAAATAATAACCATACTAACCTATATGTTTAATGTAAATATTTAAAGTTTGATATTTCACTAAAGTCACATCTTCATTGTGACACACTCCGTTTCATTCAAAGATAAGCTGTAAGTGTCCATAATTATGTAAAACTACAACTTCAAACTCTGATAAATGTTACATTTCAACAAATAATCATGACATATTCCTTCGGTTATATCGTGTAACTTTCAGGCTTTTTAACACACCAAATGCGTTATCTTGTTCTTTACATTAGAACATTTTATCTAGAAGGAACTAGAGAGAAGACGAACAAAAAGTCACAGCGATGTTTTGAGCAGTTAAAAAATGAATGTATTTAACCAAACTCAGTGTCTAAGACTTTACGATAACATAAAATTAGTTTCAGAGTAATTCTATAAAATACAGGGTGTTCACGAAGTTCTCCCGGCATTCTTAAGGGTCATTCTCAAAGTAATAAAAAAATAAAATTTTAAAAAAGTTCGTGAATCATATGTCCGGAATTACTTCGGTTTCGGGTATCCCTATTTTGTTATTAAAACCGTTTTAACTTGGAAAATATATAAGATAATTAGTTCAGATTTTGTACACGTATTTGTAATATATCGGTTTGCATACATTCACAGAATAGTTCCACTACTAACAGTAATGACAAAAACCATACACAGTACCTGATAAACTTCTAACCCTAAACTAACAAAATGATCCAAATAATACTTAATTAAAAAACGGCATTGTTGATCAGCTGATTATTATTACTGCATTGTCAACCTATAGCGTAAATATTTCAAAAATAATTATTTGATTTTTACTTAAAATTTATATGAAATTTTTTTCAATTTTTGTAACTTTATTAGAGAGTTATCGAAATGATTAGTTTTATTTATTTACTTTATTTACTTACATTTTTGGTGTTATAGGCAATTATGACGAAGTTAAATTTACAGTTTTTTGTCGATGATTCGGTTATCTTTAAATATTAGATATTTTGTTCATCTTTTTGCCTCATGTAAATGTTTTGTAAAGTTAATGGTTTTCGAGATATGTGACATTAAAAATTTTAAGCTGCCACTATTTTAGAAATAAAATCTCGTACATATGTAAACCGTTACATTAAAAATGTGTATACAAAATATGTATTCAATATATTAACTATTTCCAAAATGTAACGTTTTTTGGTAATAAAACAAATTAGCTGATAGCTGAATAACAATCCGTTTCTAAACTTTCTTCAAATTTCTTATTCGTAAAATAATTTTCATCCCTAGGAGTATCCTCCGTCTCAATAATTCGGATGAAACGAATACAACTTCTATCACGTCTTTAAATTCGGGAAAGGAGGGGAAGGGATCAATGAACGATTGTCAGGGAGTAAAAAAAGCGGGTTCGGATTAGAAACGGAGAGCAGAAGTAACGTGACTCAAGTCGGATCCGTTGTCATGCAACGCAGTGGCATTGTTCCGATATTTGTTTAAATCATTCAGATCATTGGCCTCTGGATTTATAACTCCAGCTCATTTCTTCGCCAATAGTTCATGCTGGAATTTTGCGGCTTTTGCCAAGTGCCTAGAAACAAGCAGATCCAATATGCAAAACTAAACTTAGTCGTCACCGTTGTAAGAGATATTTCGGAAACTTGGCTACATTCAATGCTAATAACTAGATTTTATTTTTAAACTCCAAAGTGGTTCTTTTTGTGTTTTACATTGAGATAGCTAGAAATTACTATTAAACTTGATCTCAAGTCAGAAATGATATCTGGACCTACGTTTAATGAACATACATAAACACTTATAAAAAGTATCTGAAGATAGATGTAATTATTTTCAATAGTATTTTAATTCCTTCATAATCTGAACTCTATTTTATTTTAATTTATCTTTAGAGATAAACTCAAATTTTATAATACAAGTTCTTTAAATACACATATACGTACATTATAGAAACCAATTTCTTGTACCATAAAAAAAATCCTAAAAACAATAATAAAGAAAACACCTCAAATACAAAATTAGAATATTTTAGTAAAATAATTACTTTTAATCTTGTACGTACTTTTATATACAGTAAATAATATTGCATAGGTTATTTTCTCGTATATAAACCTAAACAATGTTATTTAATCTAAATGTATTATTCACATTAAAATTGTTCTTTTTCATATACCCTTCGGTAACTGAGTTAACAAATTAAATAGAAATACTTCTCTAAAGAATTGTGTTTTGACCTTTTTATTATTCAAAACTAAATCAAACCTTAGATTACCAACCAACACCACTTTTCTTCTACTTCTTTTTTTGTCACAAAACGTGTTTTTATTCCAGTCTTGTTTCTGTATACACGAGAAAACATCGCCAACAACCTTGCCCTATCGCAAGTCGCTGCTCCGTCAGGTATCGATTAAGTAGAGCTATAAACCTATACAATCGTTATCCTTGTCATCGCTTAGCCGAAGTCGATGTATTATCTATGTATGATCAATAAATTGTACAGTAACCGGCAACAGGTGTTATTTGGAGTAGGCCTATAGGACGCCTACGGATATGCAACGTCCTTGGACCACGCCTTGGTGCTTGTCCTCAGAGTTCTGTACGTATGTCCTACATGTAGGACGCACTCAGCAACTATTTATAAGAGTTAAAAATGCAGACAGAATTATTACATCATTAAATGGAAAACATGAAAGGGTTTTTAGTGTTACGTTCTCACTACAAGCAGTTTGTGCGAAGCTCGATAATCTGAGATATAAACCTTAAAATCCTTGGTCTACTATATGACATTTTTAAAAATAATTCTGAACAATTTGTGGTGTATATAATCAGTTATATAAATAAAATTAACTAAAAACATTAAAAACTTAAATCATATTATATCTATAGCATCATCTGACAGACCATAATGATTTATATACGTTTGCGTTTCGCCAAAAGGGATGACTGCGTAAAAAGTCAAAATTGGGACATTTAAAGAAACTTAATCTAACCTGTAAAACTGTTCAAATTTTTTTAAATTATTAAATATATATATAAATATATTTTCAAAACGATAGCAATCCATACGAAACACATACTGTATTATCCCGACAATAAAATAGTTTTTGCATGTTATCCTTAACATTAGCATCCTTTCTTAACGTAACCGCGTCCCTCAACATCGTAACAAGAAAGTCCTCATTCGTAAAATAGCAGTTGCATTCCATTCCTAACGTAAAGCTAGCATTCCATTCGTAACGTAAAGCTAACATTCCATTCATAACTTAAAAGGTATCATTACATTTGTAACGTAAAGCTAACATCCATTCGTAACGTAAAGCTAGCATTTCATTCGTAACGCAAAGCTAGCATTCCATTCATAACTTAAAGCTAGCTTTCCATTCGTACCGTAAAGCTAGCATTCCATTCGTAACGTAAAGGTAACATTTCATTCGTAACGTAAAGCTAGCATTCCATTCGTAACGTAAAGCTAGCATTCCATTCATAACGTAAATGTAACATTTCATTCGTAACGTAAAGCTAGCATTCTATTCGTGACGTAAAGCTAGCATTCCAATCATAACGTAAATGTAACATTACATTCGTAACGTAAAGCTACCATTCCATTCATAACATGAATGTAACATTTCATTCGTAACTTAAAGCTAGCTTTCCATTCGTAACGTCAAGCTAACATTCCATTCGTAACGTAAATGTGACATTTCATTCGTAACGTAAAGCTAGCATTCTATTCATAACGTAAATGTAACATTTCATTCATAACGTGAAGCTAGCAGTCAAAATTCGTAACGTAAACCTAGCATTCCAATCATAACGTAAATGTAACATTTCATTCATAACGTGAAGCTAGCAGTCCATTCATAATTTAAAAGGTAGCAGTCAAAACAGAGCCGTTTCATCCTGTCATATGCAGGGAGTGTCCACAAGGGACGAGGGAGTCATGATATTGTGTTATTGAAACTTGAGTGTGGGGTCGCATATTAAAAATTTTTTCGTAGGTATTTAAATTTTATTTATAAATCACCTTTTCCCTCTCGTGTTAGTTAATAGAAGATAGTCAATATCAACAACGGTATTTTTAATAAAATTATATTGTAAAAATGAAAGAGACCGTGTGTCATATCCACAAAAAAGTCTCAGCTTGGTGCACAAATGTCAACTGAAACTTGTGCTATTTATAAAGTTCACATTTCTTAAGTTGTAGTTAAGAATATCTTGATAAAGTATTCATTAAATTTACAGCTTAATAATTAAAAACGACAAACGCCATGGAAAAGAGATTTACGGATCATATGAACATGACGAATATTTAAGAGGCGGCAGGAGTCAAGCCGGTCGCTCACTGGTCTACTCCGCGCTTTACAATGGGGTGGGAACAATATATGTGAAAAATAATTAGAACTGATTAACTGAATGTTAAACTGTTTCTGTCATATTATTTACTACCACTTTACGCACAAATCAATATACATTAGGTTGAGAAAAATGTATTTTTTGTAATTAATTTTTTGCAAATACGAAATCTATTTCTCCATTAGAGTTTCGAAATTTTTAACCAAACGAATTCAATTCCCATTGTATACACAATTGTAAAAAATACTTTAAAAATATATCTCCTTAAACCTTGAAATTGTTTCATCGGTTCAAACGATTGCTATTCCAAAAAAACCTTTTTGAAGTTATTTATTTCTTAATTTTAAAATCCAGTTACAATTGGCAGTCGTGTAGACAGCGGACGCAGGGCGCTGTAGTTCAGCGTTCATCCCCTAGGTCCCACCAAAAGACGATTTTCAAACTGACTCCTGCCGCCTCTTAACAATGAATCTTAGTATCATTAAAATACTTGAAAATATTAAAAAAAGAAAATACAAATTAATAGTAAAATGTAAATATCATTTACATTCATTTATGTAACTTCTGTAATACACAGTTCGTTATATTGTTATAAAGACAATCCTCTTCTACGAACACCCTCTCTTGTGACAACGGTATCTGTATTGAATGGTAGGTACAGTATAAAGTTATGAAATGTACTTCACTTCATAATGGTTGTGGTTATCTTGCCTTGACGTAGAGTTAAGCAACAGGGCAAGTAATGTTCTTCCATAAATGTATGTATATTATAATTCCGTTGCAAACATGACGTAAGATAGTTGCATCCTTGCAAGTACACGCATGATTGTTGTGTATGTGAATGCATACGTGTGCCGGACTGCATCGTAACATACTCTTGTATCATTATCTGTTTTGATTACTCTAATGATAATTACTGTAGATTAGAGGTATCATTATTTAGCTGCTATTCTAGGATACATTCTGTTAGTAAGATTCCCCCCTTCCCATTGAATGCTTCTTATTATAATGACTGCAATTTCAACTATCAGAATCATACAAGTCTTAGTGTTAATAAATCATACATTATATTCATGTGTATGCGACGTGATTTCTCTTATCGATTTATATTATAAGGACTTCAAATTTTAAATTGTAAATTTTAAATCGTATATCTAGAATTATTGTTTATTTATAATAGTACAATCTGAAAATTTATTCCCCTAGCAACATTTCAGAGCCTAGAAATTTGGTAAATAATAATTAGCATAAATACAAATAAAAACACACAAATTCTGGCTCATCAACACAATTCTACATCAAAAATACACTCACATCTGTATTTCATTTATGCTTTCTCTTCCTTCCTTCAACCTATTTTCATCAAATCAAGGAAAAGGTATTATCCAAGATGAACATATTGAGTTTGGCAACCTGATAACCTAATATTGATTTTATATCTATTAAATATATATCAAGAAAATTAAAATTTTGGTCTTTTAAGAGTGGATTTTACAACAAAATTTAATACAACTTGGGTTTCGGTATTGGGTAGGAGAGTGTTGATCATTTTAGAACCTTTAACTTATTTTAGAAATAGGGGTAACAATCCAGTAAATTAATTCCAATTCCTTCCCTGAACATTTTGAGAAAAAAGAAGTTTATATTTTACTCCTATGGGAAGTTCTGGGTTGCTAAGAATAGGAGGGGGGTCGTGGATAATTAACAAATAAACTCCTAATTCGTAACTTACAAGATCCGTCTATTCGTTTCTTCGAAAAGGCTATGAATTGAATGTTTCAATTACTGAATTCGGCCATTTATTTGTTATTCAATTAATTGGTGAAAATATAGTTTTGTTCTGTCGCCCGTTTGTGCAACATGTATCAACTACTTTTAATGACTCCTAGACATTCTCTGACCTTCAAGTTACATAAGCATAAGATTTGTATCAATTTATATGTTTGTTTAATGAAAGCAATTTGCCTTCAAACGAATATCAATCATCTAGTCATTCTTTGCACTTGGTTTACTGAACCGGATCTCAAATAGGCGTATTGTGTTTGAATAAAAAAGTATAGTTTTTACCTTAGCATGACTGTACCACAATAATATTATTTCTTGTACTTCCTATAGGTTATGAGAAATGACACCTTTATATTATGTTACTTTACTACCAGGGTCATTGTATTATCTATTTAACCATCACCGACCAACTTATCGTGTCCTAAGACGAGTTATTATTATAAATTGTTGTAAAATTAAAATTCAGCATTATGTGGATGTTTTTACATAAAGACGTTGCTGATTTTATCCAGTGTTTTAACTGTTGAGATATATATTTTAATTAACACACGTAAAAGTTTTTCATTATGGTGATACTTTTCATTGATATAAATAAATTGTGATAATGAAAATATTACTTTCATAATAGACTAAATTTATCTTTTTCGACTATTTTATTTAATTTAATTGGGCTTAATATAATTTGCATACAAAAATGCTCTAATTTCAGTAAATAGAAAGTTTAAGTGAGAAAAAAGACTAAATTATGTGTTTAACCTTCAGGAAAAGTAATACAACTATTAAGATTTTTTGTTTTACTTAAATTTGTTTACTTGTTTTCCTGGTCCAAAAATGTACCCTAACTATCCATTTATTATAATTAATTTGTTTTATTACCTAGTACTGTACATATAAATCTATATTTATAATTTTCTAAACGTAATTTTTGTGTCAAAATTGTGAAGCAATTTTTGGTTCACTCTACACGATTTTAGACGTCTTATGGTTACATTTTAGTGTTAAAAAATATATACGTTTTTCCATACGTTGAATAGCAAAATGTGTCCTCATTCAAAAGTTTGAAAAAATATCATTTATATTACTAAGGGATGGAAATGCAACCAAAAAGTTACCATAGTGATAAGTATAAGCAAAATTAACAGCTAACTTAATAAAATACAATATTTTTTGGTTAGGATAACGTCCCTCTACTTCAGGTGAATTGATGGCCTTTGTGTGTTGCGTAAGCAAACATTTTCGTCTATGAATACATAAACAATCTCTTTTTCACACACACTATATAAATAAATTCTGTGATTGTCCATTTTATTTGGATCCTGGTCTCGTTATTATTTTTTGTATAAATAATTTACTACCAAATGCACTTAACTGTAAATTTATTCCAAACTTAACATCTAACATTCAGACTCACAACGAAGTCGTTTTTATTGTAACGATAACGAAATTCCAAAGTTATTATACATTTATAACATAAAAAATCACACAATTATACATATTCATTATTACAAAACAAAAGTCACCAAAACAACCTTAAATAAATAAATATCATTCATATTTTGTATATCGATAAAATAAAATTTGGTAAACATGAACCTTATATATGAACTTTGGTTAGAACTGAGATTATGACACGAGTTAAAATAGAGGGAGAGAAATAAGAACTATCACTTGTGATGGAAAGGAAGTCTTTATGGTGAAGAAGGAAGAAAGTGTAGGGACATTCTACTCAAAACGTCCAATGGGCAACATTATTGTTATAGTTCAGGAAGATTAATTGTTTAAAATCATTATTTTAGTAATAAAAAATAGCTAAGTAACTAAAAAAAATATTCGAACCTTTGGTGAGTAAAATATATAACTTTGTTTATTCCTCCATGGGACTGGTTTAGCTTATAAATTCACCTTTCGTCCAGATAATACTCAGCCAAAATTGATTAACGAAAATTGTAACTCTCTCAAAATTAATTAAAAGCCATAAGAACAAACTCAAATTCCTAATTAACATAAGCATTATAAACACAATCCACCATTAATTTTATGTTACTTTCACCCATTACTTATCCACTTCCATCACACATATTTCATTAGTTTTTAAGATATTTATATTCAGTTTTCATAGTTTTAATAGCCAAGGCATGCGTTACAGACTATTGAACTTCTGAACCCCCAGTAAGCTACACATTTTGAATATTTTGATAATTGAATAATTCAAAAATAATGTTAAATAAATAATGTTGTTAAAACACATACACGTTGTACGTTATGTATTTTTATAATATAAATTATAAATTAAATGAATCCTTTTTTCTAACAACATAGTTTAAAATTTTTTTTAAGGTTTTTTAAATATTACATTATTTTTTATTTACGTCAATCGCTCTAATTAGCTACAAGTGTTTATATTTTATTTATTATATAAAGCAAAATTATACAAAAGGTACATATATTCATGTCTTTTGAAAGGCATAATTAGTTTTGAACCTCTTATTTATAATGTTACAAACAATAAGTCTTCTCAATCTTTGTTTGTGCAGCCACATTCAATCTGTACCGTAACTTGTATTTCATCTAATATCACTTTTTGTAGGCATCTTAAAGTGATTAGTTTCACTTTTCATCTACGACCTTCTTCTTTTGTTAATACTTTAATGAGTATTTACCGATGACTGCCACAACAAACGGGCTGGAAAAGAAAAGGAAAAACTATGAAAAGAAAGACCTCGGCAGAACACAATAAGAGTTTTCAACTTTCTCTTGTAGCTAACCAAATCGAATCGTGAATCGAACGTCGACATAAAAAGTGGAATCGAACTGTATCGAACACACACGTGCGACACGATACATCATCGATCTGTTTTTACGTCGCTTTCGCTGATACGGTCCAACTAATTGTAGCCTAACATTATTAAAATGTGCTTCTAACCAGAACCGGCAAAACTAAATGTCACGGAATCGGACTTCTTTAGACAATTTAAATTAGTTTGGCAGCGGATGTTTTTGTCCTAAACGCTTTCACTTAATTACATTTGTGCGGTTTGATAAAGAAAAAGTGAGAGGGGCGCATTGGGCAGGTTCTTCTTATGTTAAATAGAAAACAAATAAAGGATAATTAGACATTCAAGTCCTTAATTCTTTGTAAACTAGTTTACTACCACTATTAGGCCTAAAGTTATATTTCACCCATTACAAAATAATTATTAACAAAATCTTTTTATAATCACATAATAGCGGACCTACACACGGTTATGAAGTACCTATTCCACCTTGTAATTTCTAAAATCAGATTTATTTGTCATATGAAATGAAGGAACGATTGTGTGTGTGTGTGTGTTTTAGTCTCTCCCTTAGTTAGTCAACTTCATCTTCTGATTCAGTTGGTATTACTTAACTAGTATAACTTATTTGACACTTAGACTTTCCAATTTACACACAAAGTACTAATTTACACTGGTTTCGAAAATTTGAAGAATTGGAAATTTAACAGGAAGCAAATTAAACTTGCCAATGTAAAAACATAAATATTAAATATATAAATAATTAATATTTATAGATCATGTGAAGAACTTGAAGTACTTGATGACCAAAATGTAATTCCAGATGTTTAATTTGAAAACCCCATTTAAAAAATATTAATTTTAAAATCCACCTTTAAATTAAGATTTCTTTTATAAATTCGGTATTTTCAATTTTTAGTCATAACTTTTGTGTTTTCTTTGAGAGAAACATGACGTATTCAGCGTAAACATTTACAAAATGATTTCAAAACACATAATTTAGTAAACAAATTTGTGAATCTTGTCTGTCGTTAGATTTTTGTCCATCAATGAAATTCCTATTAATCAGTCTGACAGGTTCTCAAACACTGGTGTTGCGGCAGTTGTTTCTTATAAAAAGATCTATTTTTACTATAAAAGAAGTTTTATAAAACTTTTGTTGTTATACATTTATTCATAGAAGTATAAATTAATATGCTCTACTAGCATATTCTTGTTAGGTGATAAAATAAAAAATCCATATCTCGAATCAAACTAACAAGATTTATTGTATAGTTTTAAAATATTATTCATATACACAATAGAATAAAATAATAATAAAGGAAAGGAGTTTAAAATACTTGGGAATGTCAACCCATTGTAAATAGAAAAACACATTACTCGATTTGTAATGTAATTTCAGTTTTTATCTATGATAAATTTTAACTTCTTATTCAATATTATTTAAACTTTATTTTAGCTTAGTTTTGATTATAAGCTGTTTAGTTTAGGTTTTAAAATAAAACATTAAACTAAAACTAGAGCGAGCTTCGGAGTGTCAGTTTACGTTTAATTCTTATAAAAGAGACATGTTTATCCTTTTACTATCTATACAATATTTCCACGCACAAAGTAAATAATATAACTTTTGGGTAATTGAATAAATTCTGACTGTAATATTAGTATTAGTTAAAAACTACCACTACGTCAAATATGCATTTAGGGCGTATCTTAATTCTGATATGATACCAATACCTAACCTAGTTTAATTCTTTGACGGTTGCCCTAACGATATAACATGTAAGCAAGAAACTGACAATATGTGTTGTCGATAAAGATAAATTTATTGATGGTAAATAAAGATAAATCAACGATGCTTCAAATAACACAATTAAGTTAAAATTAAACCGGAACGTAGTTATAGAGTTTCGTGAGTGTGTCAAGGAGTGTTGCGTATGTTTTAAATACATATTTTTAGCACATATTTGTATGAACATACACATACACATACATATTTGTATGAACATATTTGTATGCACATTTTTTTGCATGTATTTTTCTATATCCTATATTAATAATTAAATAACCATAAAATAAACCATTTGCATGTTAATTATAAATACCATTCTAAATAATTTGTTTTTAGGTTATGGACTTATTTTAGTAATTATTTATTTATTTCTCTGGGCTAAAGCTCCATTTCAAGTTTTCGGGCGGCACTTTATTGTTACATATGACTAATTACTATACGAATCCGTCAGTAACTTATGAGTATTTCATGAGCTTACATAGTGTGAGTTTATGTATTTACACTTTAGTTTTCACATTAAATATTAAACAAATTACGATTCTGCTAAAATGTCTAAGTTTTTGTTTCTAACGTTGTCAACGTCATATTTTTGGCGACTATTAAACTGTTACATACTAAATACAATCTGAGTTAAAACAAACCGAGCAGTTTCCTCTGATTCAGATGATGGAAAACATAACACATATGTTGAACAAAATTTCAGAAAGGTTAGATCACATCTATCGCTGGACTAAAAAGTGGAAAATTAAGTTAAATGAGATGAATTTCAAGTACACGTCAATTTCACAAATAGAAATATAAAGAATCATCCTTTAATGAAATTAAATGGATTTGAACTTCCCTGTGAAAATACAGCAAAGTACCTGGGTATGACATTGGACACCATGTTGAAATGGAAGGAACATGTTAGAAAGAAAATAACTGAACTGAAAGTCAAATATGGACAGCTATATTGGCTCCTGGAAGGCAAGTCTAAGTTATCAATAAAAAATAAAATATTACTATATAACCAGATTTTGAAGCCTGTCTGGGTGTATGGCATACAACTGTGGGGTTGTGCTAAAAAATGTCAGATTAAAAAGATTCAAACTTTTCAAAATAGAGTTTTACGAAACATGTTCAACCGATGTTTCATGGTACATACGAAACATCGACATACATCGGGATCTTGAAATTCCACATGTTTTTAGTGAAATAAAAAGGTTTGCTACAAAGCATGTATCTCGTTTGAAACGACACATAAATGCAGAGGCAGTCCAACTTCTTGACAACACTGTAATCTGATCAGAAGACTGAAGAGAACGAAACCTTTTGAGTTGGTTTAATTGTGTGGTGTACAGTGTATCCGTGAATAGAACAATTTTTTGTCACTATTGGGTGATCTCTATGATATGTAATACATTCCAGAAACAAATTAATGGTTAGTCTGTAAGACTAGTTTTAATGTAATAAAAATAAATAAAATAAAATAAAAAATAAATAAAAATAAAATAAAATAAGCTTATATAGTGTGAGTTTATGTATTTACACTTTAGTTTTCACATTAAATAGTAAACAAATTACGATTCTGCTAAAATGTCTCAGTTTTTGTTTCTAACGTTGTCAACGTCATATTTTTGGCGACTATTAAACTATTACGACATAAATATATCTCTTTTTTACCTTTCTCTACCTAACAATTATCCAGATATAACTTCAAAAATATGTACGGTTAATATAAGGAAAATATTGTTCAACATAATCCTTTATTTTAAACATTTTCAGTTACTTTTTATAGTTGCATAACTTAAAGATTTAGGCGAGAAAGTAGAGTGATTTCATAAATTATAATTATATTTACGCGAAACATTAGAATATCTTCTCATTAGAAAAATTCCTCCGCGATTATAATCAATTGTAAATAATTAGACGAAAACATGGCTGACAGATCTAAAGGAAAATTATGAAATATAAAGGAAACATGGTTAGGTCTTGGTTTTTTTAGATATTTGGAGCAACGCGATGCCAGACACTTTCCCTTCCTGTATTTCATAACACTTCACTAACAACACAACACTATCAGATCCAATACCAGTGCGACTTATGTAAGTGTAATCAGCTGATCTTGTCCTGTCTTTTCATATTCGACAATTTTACGGATGAAATGTTCCACTTTATCATCGACATTAAAAGAATGGTTGTTATTGTAGGTGCGTAATGGTTGGGTTTTATAACCGTCGCATTCACAATTCCTATATAGGGCAAGAGAAAGGATTTAATGAAATAATTAAGAAAGTTTTAAGTAAAAGCACGCAGTTGTTCTGCCGACTTGTCAGTCATTGTGTTACTATTTCGTGGTAAATTTAACCTTTTGCGATACTCGTATATATTTAGAATTATATTTTATTTGCTTTAAATAGTACTAGTATTCACAGAGGAGAGATGTACTGTGTTCAGTGATGTCCGTTCCCTCGTCCATTATATAGAATAGATAATATAGTAACGGAAAACTACAATAAAAATAAAACGTTAACACTACACTCAAATACACATTTATCACGTAACATAAAATAAAAATACTCGAAAATAAAATAATTGTTTTTAGTAAATAACTAATTATCATAATTAAATTTCTGTAAAATTTAGAGAAAACAAATCGTTATTTATTACAATGATAATTTTACAACCGGCATTAGCAGTAAATATTTTAGCACAACATAAAATTGTAAAAGTAAGTTATTAACTAAAAACTTTAAAAAAAATGAAACTATATATATATATATATATATATATTAAAAAAAGCATATTCAGGCGAGAATATACATCATGATTAGAAGGTATTCATAGTTAGTTTTATAAAATAAAATGTAGGTGGTTTAATATTTGAGTTTTTTAAGACTTTGACATTTGTTCAAATACTAGGACTATAAACGTATTTTCAACAGATTTTAATCCTTGAAATACACTGCAAAAAACTAATATGCATGTAAATATAATTATTTAAAAGGTCTTTAAAAAAGTATTTTACGATCAGTAGTAATAGAGAAAGTTATGAGATGTGTCAAAAAATCGATGTCGAATTTTTCACGTATATATATGTTTTGTGGTCTCCTGACTCACTTTTCATGACTTTTTAAATTGCATGGACAAAATGTATATTTTACGTAGTCTAATAATATAAAATATTCTTAGAATTGATTCCATGTTGGTTTGATGACAAATATATTATTACAAGCTAAGCTTCAGTTTTACTTTAATTATTGTAAATTTATGGAAAATCTAACACAAGTAAATACAGATGTTTGAATGTTACATTAATTTTAGCACTAGTAGCTTCAACTTGTTCAATAGGTAATTATTGTTGTTACAATATAGGTGTTTCCTTTCAAACGTAAATGTACATTGAAAAGCTCTACGTTATCTTTGTCTTAGCTTAACATGTAATAAATCTGCTTACAAAATATTAGAAGTATTTCACACTGTTTCATACTAACGACGCTCCTTCGATAAGGAAACAAATAGATTCTGTGAAAGTGCGTAGGACATATAAAACATTAGAATAAATAGACACAAGTAAGCCGAACTAACAAGCTTTGGTTCACATAATCGATTCTATCTCGACATCTCCTTTTGTCCTCAACTCTTTTTTGATTCGATGTACTTCACGCACTACATCTTGTTAGTTTTCTCTATATGTATTTTCAACACGTGTTTTTTTACATTTAACCAACTGCAGTTTTTAGATATCGACTGTTTCTTGGTGACATTGAAATACTAGACGAGATGAAACCTAATTATAGATTATTGCATAGAACGAATCGCTTACCCATAACGATAGAATTGCATTTCCTTCAACCCTATAGATACTGTAAGGTCAACGGCCGCTTATTAAGAATAAGTAGAAAATAACATCCGTTGGGTATAGTCTGAATTACTAGTCTTTTTATAAGAAGTTGCTAATCGGAGATATTATTGGCAAGCTAGAATGTGTTTCAATATACCAAAAGTCGATTGGTTGCTATGTTGAATAGAATGAACTTATATACCTCTAGGTTGCACTATTGTTCTTCTTTTATCAAGACCTTGGAAATGAGGTATCACTCAGTGGGGGTTGATATTTTAAAATTTTGACACCCCTAATTTTGGAGGAGGGATTGAATTTTTTAAGATACAAAAAGACTCCTCCTTTGGTCATTTAAATATTACCTGATGTAAATCTGTTATTTCCACCTGTTCAAAAATTAATACTAGCGCGGGTGGGACTTTTGGGACACATGTTTTATATAATATATACTCAACACTATGCTTAGACACATTAAATACTTACAATAAACCAAATTAAACCAATTGAACTTCATTTAGATCAAATTAAGTAAATAAAAAAAAATAAGGTATAAAATTGTTGGCCTAATATTAGAATTGTCAAAAAGAACTCCCACAAAATATGAAAATCAGCTTTCATGTTTTTAATCCAAAATAAAAGGCCATCTAATCATCCTCATCAATTATTATAGTTCTATAGAGAGTAGAACAAACAAATAAATTAGAGCGAAGCGATAAATAAATTATGTGTGTATATATATATATATATATATATTTGCGAAATTTACCTGTCAGCTACTCTAAATAATTATTAAAGAAAGATAATGAGACCCGATTAAAAAAATAATAAACGTAATTTAAGTAATTTATTTATTTGGTAATTACTTTTGCTTATATTATAGTGGATAAAGGCGCAAATAGAGGTAGAGCGAATTGATCAATATATTGAAGAACCATTTATATAAATTATGAATTTACAAATGGCTCTTATTTTTTTATAGGTCTAAAAATATTAAACCAGAGCTACTTTTGTTCTATTATTTTATTTTGTAAACTTATTTAAGAAACAAGACCTATCTTAACGATGGTTAATGTATGTCTTCTGAATATCCGTGTAATTAGCATAACTGACAGTGAAAAAGGTAGAGCACGAAATTAAATCAACTAGCAAGACTATTAATAATCTGGGCATCCCAATACTGTCATTGCTTTGGATTGGCAACTGACGAAGGAAGCGAAGCGGTGAAGGCCAGAGGCGTGGCGGATCTCGACCACAACAAACGATCACCTCAAACACCAACGCGTGTACGTGTCCTCGATGACATTGTTATTGGGCTCTTTTCAATTGCATATGGAAACCACAAATTCATTTCACCTTTCCTAGACAATATATTATTGTCGAGAAAATTGACCAATGTAAAGTATATTGATAGTGGTAATTTCCGGCGGGAGTAGATTTTGTGGTTTTGCATAACGAAATCTAGAATAATTCTGGAATGTGGATGTCAATTTCAATATGGTAAACTTTATATTAATTCATGAGAGTAGAAAAGATTTCAAAGTGTCTTATAAAATCTGTTCACAAAGGTGAACATTCTAGAGACGAGCAGCTCATGGTGTAACATAGCAACCATTTTGTGTTTGTAACACATGAGTCTCCATGGGTCCTGCAGAGACTACATACATTCTGATGGGTCCTCCTTGATAGATTTCTTTTCTCACTGTCTATTGAACCATCGTACGTCGTAAAAAAAATATGTAAAAATTAAGAACAGTTTTATTTTAGAGTAAATTAGAGTTTGGTGTACACATAAGACCAAAATGGAGTTTTAGGATAATGTTTCTCTAAAATACAGAGTAAATTAAAAGCTCCAACCTACACATCGCGTGTTGGTATATTTAGACACTTTTATGTGTTCAGAATAAATCTAAACAAATCAAAAATCACGAACCAAATAGGTTTCAAAATATTTGTTATTACCAAATGATCCATATCAAAACTAAATAGTTACGAACTAATATTTCCAAATTTATTGCAACGCTTTTCTTAATCTTTTATAGGCGTCTTTCAGGTAATAGTGCCAACTACAGACAAAAGTATTGTGATCAAAACTAGACAAAACCGAGCAAGTTGTCTGTCATAACTAATAACTTCAGAGACAAAGTGTGTTTTTTGATTGTATTTGTATTAATTATAATTTGTTTCGATTAATCTGAATTTGGTAACATGAAAAATTTGTAATTTGTACTTAATTGAGTACAAATTAAGTTAATTAAAACAGGAAATATGTATTCATTGCTGTAACTACTGATAAAAGTTTCTAAATAATATCATTTATGAGTAGTAGTTAAATATGTATAAAGCAGTAAATTAGTAAAATATGGTAAAAATAATTTTATTGAACTATTTTGAGAAGCAACATCACGACATCTAAAACAAACTAAAATAATAATTACTGTTTCCCCTTTTCGCCGAAATAAACTAAATATATATTTTTCCTTCTTACAGGAACACATTCAAGAAGTGCTAGACAAATGGACACAGATAGACGATGAAATCTGGGCCAAAGTGATAGTGTTAGAAAGGAACCGTAGAGTGGCTAAAGCTTATGCCCGAGCACCGGTACTCACAATTAATGGATCAGATGATGGATTCGATGGTTTCAGGTAAAAAAGGTTTTAGTTTCTATTGCTTTTTTCTTTATCTTTATCTAAAATCGCTAGTGAATCTTAATCTAATTCAAAACTAGTGGGCATTAACTTGAAGCATGTAGTAAACAACAAAAACTAAAATGAAACCGTGAATAGCAAAACGATTCTAGATTTTAAAAGTAAAATAAAATTTATGAGTATACAATTTTACAGATTTTTATCTTAACACGTATTTTATAACATAAGAATTATAATTATATAGTAATTACCAAACAAATAATAATAATAATCCAACAGTAGATTCAAACTACACAAAATAATCCTATATCATTTTAATTTGCTCCTTAAGCTTACCTTTGTTAATTTTTGACAGAGACAGTCAATCATAATATTTTTTATTACCCTGGATTAGGTCAAACAGGATGTCTTTTGGATTAACTGGAAATTTGTCAAACTTTGACTCAAATTGGAATAAATCAAAAAGTTAAAATGTTTATCACACATTTATTTTTGAAAATCTGTTATAAATCTTACTTCAAAGGCTAAACTAAGCACAAGATCAGAGACCTAAAACCGTATAGAGACTAAGTTTTAGTCAAATTGTTGAGAATCAGAAAGGGATAAAATTGTATGCTCCATTTTCTTTCTAAGGAAAATGAATGTTTTCTATTTACAAGATGTTATGAAATTTGAAACTAACTTTATAAATTATATATGACATGATTATACAATCAACATTTTTAATTTTAGACCTTATTTTAAGAAATTGTTTTAAAGAAACAGATAAACAAAAATGATAAACAGACAATTTAAAATAGGCGCCCTTTCAAAAAATGACAATACAATTAATTGATGATTTCGGTATGAACAAAATGTATGTTTCCCCCCCCACCATCATGTTGTTTTTATTTAGTCAATTATAAAGCGCGATAGCAATTTCTAAATAGAATTTTGCATATGGAATATTAATTAATTTGAGAAACAATAAAGATATAATCTTTGGAATCTTTTTTTTTATAAGACACCAGTATAAAGATTTTCACGCATTTAAAAACAACATCCCAAGAAACATTTGAAAGGGAGATTGTTAAGAATCGGCTGTGACACAAAAATAAATGAAACCTTTAACTTTCATGTTGGCAGTAAAGGATAGGTACAAAAAATAAATGTGAATTCAAATAAGTTTTAACAATATTTGTGATTCGTGTTTGGTTAAAATTTGTTACAACACAAAAAAATTGAAATTTTAGTTACCTTTTAAATTTTTAAGGGTGTATGCCTTATTTCTTATGTGTTAGTAAATTCAAAATTTTTGTGACCCGAAAAATATAACGAAAATTAAAATAAGATTAACCAGCTATTTTGATTTGTAAAAATCAGGTATAAATCTCCTGTATTAAAGACGATAATATATCTCTGATGTAGCCAAAATAAATAGGAAAGAAAACTATTTCAAAATTTAAACCTGTGCCAATTCTGAAACAACAAAACATTTTAATGAGCTTCAGTCCCAACTATTAGTTTTAACATAAAAAGGAAAATAATCAGATATTTTCCGTTGTGTGATGAAATTTAATATTAACCACTAACCACGAAACAAAAAATAATGAGTGAAGAGTTATTATTATGTAAAGAAACAGAACTAGATCTATAACTATATTATGGTTGGTTTGCAAATTATTATAATATATATAATTACAATTAATTGATCATAGTTGAAAATTGGAATTTTGTCTAATTAAGCCTTATATAAATGTTTAATAATAAAAGGGAATCTATATAAACCATGTTCAGGATACTAACATGTATTATTCTGTTATATTTATTTGGTTAAATATTAATTCTATTATACTCAATATAGCCTACTATAAGGTGATAGAAAAAGACAAAGTGATTAGAACGTTGATACAGAAACAAAGTCTCCCAGGCACTCCCAGCTGTGCCCTCATGAAACTTGATCCCTCGATATGCCCCGTCAATTGTGGCGTAGAGTTACCATCCGTCACCATACTTTCGCTTTTTATCTGTGAAAACATTTATAACCTTGAAATTGGATTAGGATTACTAGAAATTGTCTTGTGTACTTTACTAGCACATATGTATTCTTGAAGGCTGTAATGGAGGAAGTAACGAAAAAGATAGAATCATGTTTTGTCACGATTTAGAGACCATATTACATGATTAGACTTTAGTAATAAATAATGTGCATTCCATTTCATTTGCATTGAAATTCTTGTTGACTATTAAGTGACTCGGTTATAGGATTTCATTGGTAAACAATAATGTATAATTATATGTTTCATTTTCAATTTATAATGAATTTATTAATAAAACAATAGCAGATATTTATTATATAAAGACTTGTATTCATGATCAATAGTTGAAATGCCACATACCATTTTAAATCAATAATGATTTTCTTTAAAAAATGAAAGTAACGTTTTCAGTCGTTAAACAGGCTATAAGTTATGTGCATGTAACATAGGCTATACACTAATAAAAGAGTTGATCGTCAAATATAAGCTTCGTCAACGCTTTGCCTGATTTGACGAAAACATTAAGCCTTACGGAAACTGTGGGACAGTTCTTTAAAAAGATTTTTTATAATAATATTGTTTACGTTTTTGAGAACCCAATTATAACATGAGTATTTTTAAGTATTTGACTCAAAACTACCTTTCACATATTATAGATAAAAAATAAAGTAGTTAGGTTCTTAGTAATTTCATATTTAAATGTCACTAATAGTTTTATGATACACAACATAGCTATTATTGATTTTTACTTTCGAATATGTTTTCAGAACTAAATAAAGACGTGGTCCGATGTAACGGATTCGGATTATAACTCATAGTTTATAAAGGTGGGGTGGGGGAGGAAGTAAATTGATAAAAGTATAAAATGGTTGCCGAGTGACCTATTTTTTGCTGTTATTTCTGAACACGTTTTCTATAAACCAATATGTTTTCTGATTAATTTATTAGGGTTAATAAATGTAATGTTTTTAATTTAAATGTAGTTAAATAAATATAATAATATTTCTATCATTATTTAATATATAATTGTAGAAATTGACTATATTTTGCGATGAGCTATGTGCTTTTACTTATTATTTGATTATTATTAATGATATTACCATAACTCGAGAGCTATCAAATAGTAATACGATTCCAGGATTTTAAAGTTATTTTTGAGTGTTACCCGGTATGTCCCTGATCTTACTAAGTTGGAAACAAGTTTTTAGTAATGATAGTAATTCTAGATTAACAGACTTCATATTGTTAACTAGTGATTGTCTATCACGAGTTATGTTACTGAGCGGTTAAAAACAAACAACCGCTTAATAGTTGTCAGATTAAACAAATTGAAGTAATCTGTCTTTATTTAGGCAACACTTTCTCTAACACTTTTTTCATAACCACAGTCGTCAAGTTACATCACACCAGACTTTGTAATGCCCAACAGTCCGTGTGTTATGCCGATATATCTAAAGACGTATTTTGAAGTCGAGTGACTTTATTTCGTTAACTATCTCTATTTCATATAATATATTTTTATATATATATATATATATATATATACTGACTACGGTTTAATGCTGTAACATGATATTTACATGTATAAATTTAGATAACTCTTTAATTAAATGATATATGATAATTATATTAAAATATATTGAGAGAGTGGCACAATATTTGTACAGGTGTAACAACTGAAGATCACAACTTAGTCATTGAAATATCGTTTTATTAGTACGTTGGCTTTTTGTAGACATTTAATTTCCGAAAGATTACGGATTTTTCACTATATTTTTTTACTAAATATATTTATGTGATTGAAATATATTTTAGTAATCATTATTGTAATAACAATGAATATTGGGTTTATTATTATAATAAGTCTCTGCGTTGAGAAAATCAATACAAATTACAAACGTAGTACGGTATGTGGGATGTAAAAACATTCTCACAAAGGAAATTAATGTTTTAATTTGAAGTAAAGTTAAACATTATATTATAAAGTTAAAGAGTTAAATATAAATATATTGTGGGATTAAACAGTTGTTTAACCATAGTCACTCAGATCGTTCTTCCGATATTTTGGGCATTAAATAATTAAACAAATAAAATTAAAATTAAAGGCAGAAATTTAACAATTAAACTCTTTTTTATTGAAAATTAAAGTCAGTAAAACTTATTAAAAATATTTTAATCTCTCATTCAATTACATTATATTTTAAGAAAAAAAAAAATATATATATATATATATATCACGATTATAAAAAAAAACACATGTTAATAGGGAAAATAAATTTTATTCTAAACCAAAACTGAAAAAGTTGCTTAATCGTAAATATTACAATTAATCAATTTTATATCTTATTAAATTGCATATAATGTATTTTATTGTGTTACTATCTTATTATATCACATATATATTGTTCTATGATATACAAATATCCTATTATGTTTATTCTATCACAAATATATATCTTGTTTTACGTAACACTTGTACGTTCTCTTAATTATGGAGACTGTTAAATGTACAGAGAGATATATAGACCAGAATCGCAGCTCGCAAAAAGAAGTTGAACATGTATTTTCAATTAAACATGTGAACCTGTCGAACCTGTTCCCATAGACTGCAGGAAGACTTTTTATTTTAAGTTTTGCCCTCCTGACTCAGAAACCAAGTGAACGCACTAACACACTCTTGACTTGCACAAAACTTTTGTCTAATACAACTCTCTTTAACTTTATGTAGCCAATAAATGTAGCTAATAAAATAAATAAACGAATATAATTTTATTAATCGAATGATATTTGCCCAGTAAGACACATCAATAGTCGATATTACCGCAACAGTAGTATGTTAGATTATTTGATTACCGCTTTGTAAAAGATGTTCGGATTTAAATTCTCTACCCGAATACATTTATTTGACAGCTTTCTTCCATCAGACCTCAAGAAACTTCTAAGGGAAAACTGTGTTTTAAATAAATACTTATTACTATATTTTAAGCCTTTTTGTTTTGCTTTTTAAAACACAATCTTCTAATTACTTTTAATCTATCTTAATCACGATCTAACAGAAAGTGTTCAGTAATAAGTAAAGCTGTTTTTACCTTTAGCGTTGAAACTAATTTATTAGAAATAATCTGAACTACGAGTTTTGTCAGGATTAATTGAGTTGAGAAAAAAACCTAGTCAGGAAAAGGATTGAGTGAAACATAGCTATTGGTGTTTTATAGGAGAGATTTGAAATGATTTGCTACACAAATACATTTTCCTTTTTTATACTCAAGAATCGTATTATTAAATGGTTTCTTGAGTTATATATCAATCACACTAATTGTATATATTTCAGTTTGACGAAAATATATCTCATTGTGTAAAATCTAGTCGTTCTTGTTAACAAATATGGCATTGATTTGATTTATGGCATATATTCTTCCCATTGTGAAGCTCTAAAGGTGTTGGTGTCCTTTGGTTTCCACAATTATCCCCCTCCTATCTACCAGTTCTGCGCACCCAATATACTCAGGTCTCGATCCAAGTCCTGCATCTCCTCGTGGCCTCACTCTCTTCTTCCGCCATTCATTCTTCCTAACAAAATCTGTCTCGGCAACCTCTTCAGTCCCATCCACCCCGCTTGTCCAAACCAACTCAACCTCCTTGACTTTATAAATATTCTCACTATCCACTTTTCTGTCTATATTCATATTCCTCAGAGTTCTTCATACACCTGCCCATAGTGTATTTCAAAAACGCGTAGCGTATGATTCACTTACATACGGCAGGTAGTCAAATTATAAATGAAAAGGATGAGAGATTACGATGAAGCGCTAAGATAGAGGCGGACATAATAGTATAATCCATAACATATGTATTGACCCTTTATTTTTCGTAATAAATATTATTATTATAATGTACAACTAAGCGCAAAGACAAAACAAAAAACTCACAACCCGCGTTTTTATGATTTTCATATTTATATAATAAGTAGAAGGGTAGCGAATTAGATAATACCGTGTGTAACAGCATATTACACGAGTGTAGCATACAGTCCTAGGAGAAGAGTTTTTATATTGAAAGAGAGGACGTGCACGTTGTAATTCTGCCAATTCGCAGAGAGGAGAGTGAGATATGACTGACAAGTACCATCCCCTTAAACTTGCCATCTCATCTGAGCCATTATTGCAACTACAATAAATTGAGAACGATCAGTCGAGTGCTGCAATCAATTATGTAAATACATTCTACAAGAACTTGTAGCATACTGATATTTATTTATTTTGAACAGCTATATGGAGTAGAAATAGGATAATATTTTGATTGAGGAATAAATTTATTGTTTATGCCTTTGAGTCTTAAAAAGTAAGATTATTTACTAGCGTCTCATAGAACGAATAAAAAAGTACAAATATATAGATAAAATGTTTTATTATATTAAACCTTATTTGTCTTTTAACTGTTGATGATACTTGGTCATTGACAGTAGTAGCATTGAATAAAATCTGTTTAATATAGTCAGATAAATGACGCTACTATTCATTGGTAATATATTAATGAATATAAAGTCGAAAAGCAATTAAAAGCAAACATATAGAAAGGTATATATATATTTCTAGTTACCTCGTTTTAAAATTACAATTAAATAATAAACCTAACGAATTAATTCAGTCAGGAAATGACTGATCAATAATTAGTTTATGACATTTATTTCCTCTAGCTGATGTAGAAACTTAAGTTCAAATTTTACGAGTTTATTTCTTTATTAATAGAGAGTTAATGTTTAAACAGATAGTTGTTTTGATTATGTGTTTGAGTTAGCTAAAGAGTGTGACCGAAATTTATTTTTTGCAACTAAAGAATTGTATTACAAACTTTTACTAAACACAAAACAAAGTATTTAATAACTAATTATATAATTATTACCGATTATGAAGGCATAAGTTGATTTATGTTTAAGAAACGCATTAATAAATGTTGTTCCTTGATCATTATGTTTTCATAAAAGGTATTTTGATTAATTAATTTATTCACGATATTACTTTATTTATTTCAGTTTTTAAATACGTAATATTTTCGGATACATTTAATGGTATTGCATTGAGTTCAATTATGATTGTAAACACGTTTTCTGTATAATCATTATTTAAGTGTCGTATTTACACAATTTTTAATATTTTCATCACAATTTATCGAATCATGATTCTAGACTCTAAGGTTTATCCTTGTTATGGCGAAGCTTTAAGGTTTTTTTATTTTTCGTTATTATATGTCTGTCCCTTGTCTCGTAAAATAATATTGTTATTCGATTACTATGTTTTGTATTTTATTAATTATTTTCATCTTGAATTAAATTAAAACATTTCTTTGTTTGTACTCCCATTGTAGTAGGTCGAGTCGTTAAAAGTCACTCCGGTATAAATTCGCTTGGTGTCCTCATTGATTCCAAGTTGGGAGATAATTATTGTTAAGCAAAAATAAACATCGGATATCATAAACATGTCCTAAATATATTTATCTAAAGTTTCTAACTAAGTCTACTGTATTAAAATTCCAATTTGGGAGTTGAAGGTTAATAGACATTTTTTAACATCAACTAAAGATTGTATTTAAAAAATTGTTCACCTTGATTTTGTAAAGTGTTAATCACAAATTCAACCCTTTAAAATTAACCACATTTTCAAGAAAACTGCACTTGAACAGAAATTAAAAATAAACCCTAACAACTGTCAATGAAGTCTACGTTTCAAATCTTAAAACCTATTGTGTTGTATGTATAATATTCAATTTTTTTATAAAAAACTACAGATGTAGTTTATAATTAAACAAGACCAGTGATCATACCTAACAACATTCTTTCAAATATCAATGTAACTATCCACGTAAAAGAAAAACTCTAAAATAAATATCCCATCAACGTGAAGTATACTCTATCACGTCCATTATTTCAAAGTTCATAGGAGCTGTTTTAAACTCACAAATAGAGAAGATTAATTGATGATTTAAACAAATACCTAATTTAAAGTAATTAATCATCTATATAATCACAGAACACTGAGCGTTAGCTGAACCTTGTGGCCTTGATGAAGTAGTTACTACAAGTTATATAAATGTATCAATTCTATGAGTTCAATACAACAAATTACGCTTTTAGATCCCCTAGACTCTAGACCTTGGCCTCCTGTAATATGTCCAGAGTAATATTATCCTTCAATATATAGTCCTTGACCCCATATCGTTCCACAATAAGATACATCTTATACGCTTCTATCAAGTTCGTAATACATTTATTTTAGAACAGGTGATAAAGATAACATATAAATTATAGCAATTTGATTCATTTCTCGTTACTATATTATGTACTGTACAAAATTTACACTATTAAATATGTTTATTTCAAGTTATTTCAAGGACAAAATTAGTTTGAATATGACTGAATCGACAACACATTTTTTTTTTTTTTTTTTTTTTTTTTTTTCTGAATAATAATAGTCAAAGACAATTAGTAATTTTTCGAGAGAGTTAGGTTTAGTAAGTTTTAAGCTAGTTTTATAACTAAAGATTATTATATAACTAAAGTTATATCGTCTATACGTGCAGTGTCCATAGTAATAGTCTAAAATTATGAAATACTCTTTATAAACCGTCTTATTTGAAGGTTGTGTTTTTTAAAATACAATTTAAATAAAATTTGACTGTTAATGACCCAAGCTCAGAAATAATAGGACCAGTACGAAAATTTACATGTTATTAATTAATTAAATGATTTCTAAAACCTACTCTTGGGTCATTAAAAACATTTTGTTTATTTTAACTTATTGAAACATAACTATAATCATTATTTGGTTACACAAACCAAACAAATCACTAATACATTAATTATTTGAGATATATATGTATGCATGCTATATTCAGTATATCTAGAAACCCCAACGTCTAAGCTTTCTATCATTAAATCAATGTAGATCGTGAAAGCAACATCTATGCTCTAATAGAAAGCTACTGTAAAGATAATTTAATGTTATGAGATTATTCTACTGTTGTTCTTCTCAAGCGTAATCCACGGTTTGTTTATTAAAAATAACTGTTTGATTTGATAATAATGAATTTAAATTAGACTTAAAGTAAGGTTTTCTCCATCTCTTGACCTGCTTTAGTCAGTCTACTTTCTTATCTTAAAATCAAACGTCTGTTAAAATTTGTATCACACGATAGCTTTTATAAGGCTTGGATAAGTTCCTTAGTCGAAGAATATGAAAATGTAATATTACTTTTACCGAACAAAAGTATTTTTTCTCAAAATTTCATAAACATTTCGGAAAATTATACCATTTTACAAAATGATGAAAATATAACCTTCGGATGATTCACTTAGTATTTTGTATTTCTTGTTCCAGTATAGTTTTTTGATAACGATTATATATTATACTCTTAGTTATTTTGACAGTTCAGATAATATAGTTTTACCCCTGGGCTCTTTTCGTCGTGTACTAGTTTTAATTTTAGTTTCCAACACAGTCCTACGATACGCTTGTTGGCCTTTTAATGTTTATCATGTTCTAGATTTAATTTACTAACGTGAGTTGATCCATGCTCTCAAAATGTCGCATATAAGTTTTTATATACGCAAATCGTAGCAAGTATCCGAATAAACAACTCTAATAACATGAAAACATAAAGGACAAATCTTTAAATCGAAAGTAAGTTTTAAATTAGATTTTATCGTTTTTGTCAATTTACAACATTTAATGTAAAACATTATGTTTGGGTTTTAAATAAAATCGTTGCCCAAAAAATGTTCTGCAAATTATAAATTTCTACCAACATCTTATGATATTTAATTTATTTAATTTGCTCTCTTTAAACTGGACCTATCTTTGACAGTATTTCTTTTTAATACTATATAGATAGCATACAAATGAGAGTGTTAACGTAAGTAAAAGAGAGTTTTTGAGTAAATATAATGTTGTTTAATTAAACGTTCTGATGCCTCAAAGAATGGCTTTGTAACTAAACCATGCTAAGATAAAAACAAACTCTTCATCCACCCTTATATATTAAACCATTAAAAATTACTTTATATAAATTTATTTCTCACGGTTGCATAGTTTTTTTTTATCAAAGATACTTTGTAGGCGACTAAAAGCATTGAACTATATAAGGTAATTGTGAGTTATCAACTGTATTGCTGATATAAGTCCAGTTATTTAACTTGTCAAAGAGAATTAGAAAATCACGGTTGCATTATTTAGCTGACACACGATACTCTATCTTACTGAAGATTGTATTGCACGGACCTACGAGATCCAAGATTAGCTCGGTGAGAATATATCTAATAACCCTAACTTAAGGAAAATGCTTAAGATTTTGATCAGGTTCAAAATACCCGCTTAATTATTTATTACCTTAGATTAATAAAACTGTAATGGTGGTGGTAATATAAATAATAATTTTGTATAAATCATTTTAACTGTCAAAAATTGTGCAAATTAAAATAACTATAATTTGATATACAATAAATAGTGATTAAAACAACAAACAAGTTAGATATTAAGATATTAAATCTTGAGCTTGACTTATGAGAAAAATTATACAGTATAACGAACACACAGAACACAATTCTCATTAAAAAAATACGCCTAAGTATCAGACGCGTTTCAACGACAAGGTCGTCCTTTACAGTGATACACGAGCTACACCAATCAAACCACAACTGAGTGTAGCTCGTGTATCACTGAAGAGGACGACCTTGTCGTTGAAACGCGTCTGATACTTAGGCGTATTTTAATATGAGAATTGTGTTCCGTGTGGTTGTTATACTGTAGATATTAAGACTTTGTTATAAAACGGTAGCTGATTTTCATGATTTGATCGTCATTCATTTTGATACCAATTATGTCAAATCAGGTGTTATTAATTAATTAAATTTAATTATATCGTGACTTCAGACGTTTTACAGAAACGTGCTAGAATTTGTAAAGTAGATGTCGTAAAGCCTTGAATCTGCCTGTATCTCTCCAGAAAATGTAAACTCAATACCTTCCCGATCCGATCTACCCATAATTTTGATGTAAATTTATTTATAAATTATTAACCTAAATGTTATTATATTAACAACAAAAAAGATCATCGTCTTAAATACTCCTCTCCAGGGGAGTTATAGATCAATTTATTATAATCGGCAATGAGATACTAAACAACTATAATAAAAATAATTAAATTATTAGTTCATTTGCATATATAAATATAATCATTTAATAATCGAAATATGATTTAGGGTTAAAACGGTGATACATAATTAAAATCAAAACGTATGGAGTTCACACTTCCCGCGGTCCGACATCGCATCTTGGACTTAGAACTGATGAAAAACTATTCGTATTCATCATGTGCAGCTAGATGATTTTAAAAGTTCATTCTACTAACGTAATTAATTTAAATTTTCTTCAATGTCTGAGCAAATATCAAAAGTTTGCAAGATTTATCTTTGTTTTGTTTATTAATACACAGTTCGACTTTAATAAAACAGATTACAATAAAAACAAATGAGAGGTATGTTTTAATTTTATAATATCCGTATTTTCAAATATTACCGTTGTAAGTGGTATAAGTTTTGCGTCCTTTATTCAGGAAAACTTAATACAGATAACGTGGAGATAATGTAATATCGTGCAGTGAATGCTTTAATATGTTAAGTAATACTGCATAATTAGAAGTAAAACAACTACTTTAAAAAAAAAAAGTGTCGCCAAAAACAAGGATAATACTCATTGTTGAAAATAATGATTAAAGAATATTTTTAAACGATCTAAAAACCACAAGAGCAAAACAAAACCACTCTTTAATTCAGTGAGGATTCTTTACAGTCTCCTCGTGTTTAATTGTGTTTTCTTTAATTTCTGACAAAGGTAGTCCCACCCCTGGTTTAAATAAATACATTTTATACTTGTAAACAAAGTCACTACCCAAAATGTCTTTATTTCAGTTTTAACATGAAACACAATTATAATTCAATCTACGTTACATGGATAGTCAGACATTGTCAATATATTATAGGACTTTGAGACAAAAGAATAAATATTTAAATGTAGACCCTTTGTTTGATGCAGACTGCGCACGCACCTGCACAACAGTTTACTTAAGAGACATTCAACAAAGTACTTGAGAATTTGATACTGACAAGTCATTTTGATAAATCAGAACATTTTGTGTGATACGTAATTGTATGTTAAAAACCCGCAAACTGGTTATGTTTACACATTGTCGTAAAATGGCGCTAATTTCCTTAGATTGTAATTATTTAATCTCAATAAAAACACGCTTGTTTTATTGTCATAGAAATAATAAAATGATCAAGGAATATAAACAGTTAAATGGTTGGCAAATTTTTATCATTTAAACCCAAAAATTTATTATAAATTAATAGTAGATATCGCTATGTAAAATTCGAAAAAAAGTAAAAATTGTTTTAAAACGTCTTTACAATTTTACAATTATTTTCCTGTAACTATATTTTCAAAACCTTTGTAAAATTAAATAACGATTTAAAAATTTAATGGAAACATGAGAAAAATTTCGCAACCAATATTGTTAACTTTTTCCTCAACAATCTGTGTGTATTCATTTTTATTATATATATATATATATATATATATATATATATATATATCTGTGTGTATAAAATTTATTGAAATTTTTTTTCCAAAAATACTTATATTAAAAAGATTTCCAATATAGTGAATGTTTTGGAGATCATTGCATATTTCATGATCTCGCAAGGAGGACTGTTGAAATTGCAAGTCTATATTTCTAGGTTAGAATTTAGTTAAAACCCTATTTCTTGGGACAGAGGTGGTAAACAGACAATTTCTTAAATATCTGTTCCCCACTTTAAGTTAACCTCACAATGCTCGTTTTCGAAGTAACTTATGTTAGTTTGAAGATTGAATTATCTTTATATTTTTCTGAGAGGAGGACATTTTTGTTTTGTATAAAAAATACAATTCTTATATTGAAATCATTCAACGACTTGCAAGTTTCCCCACAGCCAATATGTAGGAAGATACATGTAAATTGTAAAGCAGTAAATTGGTAACAGGACACATTTGTTTATTTTATTTCTTTCATGTACTTGGTTTATTGAAGCCCTAATGAGTCATTTGAATAATTAAAAATAATCTCCAGAATGGTAGTTTGTTGGATTAGTCAGGTTGCAGAAGTACACTTTATTTAATAGTTTTATGAATATTCAATAAGGATTAATTTTGAGCCGATTAACTCAACGCTAGTTCGTCTTGTAAATGTAGGCGGATATCTCGGTTGTATGTTAACAAGACGTCTAAACGATATTCCTCTTGATATATTGAAAAGTTAGATATGCAAAAGGAGTTGTTAAGGTTTTATAGCTGTAATAAACCATTTTTATTGTATACTAACTACTTCAACTACCAACCGTTCAAAATCGACATGTAATATGAATAACATAACTGATAATATCCTAAATCAGACTGAGTCAATATACTGTATCGGAGATATTATATTGTATTCTAATATAGAATTAATTCTTTGTTTTTACCATAAAATACCCATTCTATTTCAAAGATATTATTCCGATCTGATTGAACGTGCCAAGGACTTATGGTAATAATGTATTGTGTGGACTTGGTGGTGGTATAAATATAGTTCAGTTAGGAACAGAAGTTTTTCTGTTCGTCCAATCACGATGGAATGTCTCTCCTGGATTTAATTTTATAAATTGTCCATTTAGTCTTTGGGGGAAAACCGAATGTGAACATGTTTGTGAAATGATATACAGAAGTCAGAAAGTAGTGGATTGGTAACAAACTATATTTTAAAATATTGTTCTATTTTTTTATTCACTTTTAGGTACTCAAGGAAACGAGTCTTGCTGTTGTTAAAGCAATTTATTTCGAAATTTGTATTTGCCATTTAGAAAAACAAAACTACACAGAATAGTATTAAATAACTGTAAGTATTACCACACACAGCCCGTGTGATTAAATTTAATTGCGGCCCATTAAATTATAGTTTTCAACCCAAATTTAAACATATTTTAAATTAAACCAGGAGCGAAAATGGACCGTAACGCTGCCTGTAATTTAATCAATTCCACTATTGACGGTATCAATATTTGAAGGTTGTTGATTCAAAATAATTAAAACAAACTTCAAATCGCAAAAACAAATGTTTTAACTTTAACAAATATCAACATAAAACACCCCCAAGATATGCGAAAGTTTATTTTATATAAATCCAAATATTAATCGCAGTATTGGAAAATTTTCAGTATTATTCACAAATTTTAACCAACAGCTGAGCGTGAACGTTTATTTTTCAGTATTAGGAGCAATACTACTAGTCTTACCAGGTGCGTATGAGCCTTGTAAGCTGTATACTTTTCTTATAATCAGATAACCTTAACCATCCTTCCTTGCACACACGTACGTATTTTCAAAACCTTTTACAGATTAAAAGTTTTCATGTACACAACAAAGATATACGGCCGGTAGTGCACGCATCGGTCCCATTCAATTACAACGCGAGTATATCATCTCATAGGATCAGCTGACCAGGATTGCATGTTGTCAGCTGGTTGCGTGAGAGACACAGATACGAACAATCGAAGTGTCATAAATAAAATAAGAGGGAGCTATGAGTCTTGTTACTCTGTCTTATAGGGCAATTAAGATAGAAACACAAAACATTTACACACAGTTGTTTGTAGCATAATTGTTTCGAATAAATAAATGATGCCAATTTTATAAAAACCTATAAATTAGAATTAGAACTAATTTATTTTTCCTTTATAAAACAATATATATATATATATATATATATATTTCTTTATTCAATCAATATATATACTTTATTTATTTCACCTTTATATATATATATATATATATATATATATATATATATATATATATATATAAGGTGAAATAAATAAAGTAACATTCTTTTCTAACAACAATAACAAAATAAACATAGTCCATTTACTAAATAGAAAGAACTAATGTTACATAAGGAAAATTAGGCGCCTTTTAGATAAATCCTATTATGAGGGTTATAATTATTTGAAAAACAAAAACTTTTTTTTATCAGAAATCAAAATTTAAGTTAAGACTAATTACAAAATATATCAAATAATATGTATGACCAAAACAAAAGGAAATTATAAGCTATAAATTACAAATACCAAAATGTCTAGTTTGTCTGAAACTCTAAAGATTTAACAATTATTTATTTACGATTTTACCTTTAGTTATTGGACGATAGCGATTTGAAAATGATCACAAGAATTGTTTTATTTTTTGTAATGCAACCCATTTTTAATATTATGAAATATTCCTGAAGTTTGGTTTACTATATTTCACATTTTATTGCAATTTGATAAAACTCCCCAAAGAGCCAATACTGAATACTATGATCTATATCTACATTGTTGTATTTTTTTTTTCAAAGTCCAGATTTTAATTCAACAATAATCGCACTTTACATTAATAATAAAATAAACTCAAATATGTGTAGTTGAGTAATTTTGAGTAACTGATTTACAAATAGACAATAAATTAACCTCAAAATTCCTAGTAATTTTCAGTAACTGATTTACAAATAGACAATAAATTACCACAAAATTCCGTAATTCGATTTACCTTGTAGTATGCGTATATGCTGTACTTGACTAATGTAATAACGGAAACCCACACTGCCCATAATCAGTTAAGAAATCCACCTTAAGTTCATAGATACAGTATACCGTTTTAACAAACTCAATCATATTATCAAGAATGTAGAAAGGAAATAATAGATAATAACGAAATTTTACCATAAATAAATGTTGAGCTTGACTTGTAAGGTCAAGTCGTTGTTATAGTATAGTTATTGTAGTTCATGTATCACTGAGGATGGTGACTTTGACGTTGAAACGCGTTTGATTAAGTAAACCTAATTTTTGTGAGATCGTGTGTTTGAGTTTTATTTTATCTGAAATTTTACCAGTCAATTAAAATTGTATTATTTATATTTGTGAATTTGACAATAAAAATAATACCCTGGTACCATTTATGTTGTAGAAAATACGGGTATTATGTTTATAAACATAAGGGAAAACATTTATTGTACAACTGTTATTTAACGTCTAGTATACCTTATCATAAATAATTTTTTTTTATTTCTTGCGATAACAAAGACAAGAGAGTATACGCCGTTGTCTGTGTTCAATACATTTAAAAGCAGGTTATCTGGAAAAGTTTTTAATAACTAGGAAAATTTAACTTACCGATAATAATTACTTTAAAAATCTGGTTTGAAAACATATTCTCAAGATTACGAACTGAAAATTGGAATAGTGTTTCATCTTCTATTCGACAATAATATCACACTTTTGTTACCGCTTATAAATATTCAAATTATAAAACCGAATTTGAAAAGAGTTGGTCCACACTTGATGTAGTGAGTTTTATTTAATTTTTGTTCTCTTTGGAGAGGCGGTCTCCCACACCTTAATTCCTTCCTTAGTATCTTTTTGAAAAACACATCTGCGATTATTTAAAGTGAGGATGTAAAATTATTAAGGGTTTTAAATTGTACAAAATAATTAATTGGATATAATATTTTTAAACCAACAGGTGTCCCACAAGTTTTTAATGTCTCATTAACATAAAAACACAATTTTATTCACGAAATGAGATGATTATGCAACTGTATCAATCATAAACCGTAACTATACTATTAGCATAAAGTAAGTATCTTGTGCTGAGCTTGAGGGAGTTCGTGTCTGCTTCTAGTCACGTTATAGGACTAAAGCCATTGAGTGACAGCATCACAAACTAAAAAACACTTAACAATAATAATAACGGTTTTTTTAACGAGTTTCATTCTTATTGTGTATCTGATTTTTTTATTATTATTTTTTTTTTCACAAACACACACACAGGACTAGAAGCATTTTGAAAATTTATAGGCCTATTAATAAATTATCCCATGTACGTACGCACGTATTTCACAATTAAATTAACTATAGGCTATATCGTCAACTCGACTTCAACTATGAATCTTTAATTGGTTTTAAGTTCCATGTTTTGGTATCCATGTCACTTCAAATAACTAAATATCATTAGATATTATAATTACCTATAATATTTATTAATCCGTCTTGTGACTTCGTTGTCTTCAAATTAATATGCTTTTCTGGGCTGTATCAGTTTTCTTCTTTACTCCTTGGAGATCGTTACTTATTAAATACAAAGATTTACAAACGAACAGGTAACTCGCATATACATAAACATATGTATGGATCCCTCTCACTCAAACTAGGATAATATGTATGTATTTATACCGGAACACTCGCCAAATACATTCGGCAGCCATCACGACTTTGTCTTATGAAATTAGAAAAATGTGTTTCTCTGTAATTATTTGTTACATACTTAGTTCAAATCAAAATTTGCCACAATGAGTATATAATCACTTTGCGTTTAGAGTGTTATTAACCTTGAATGAATTTTATAATGTAATATTTTAAACTTTGAAGATTTGGAATTTTTAGATTATGCAACTAATTTAAGTAAATTTTTATATTTTAATTTTCTTAGTTTACCTCATTATTGTTATTATTAAATTGTTTAAGAACAATAAGTAGTATGGTATTGAGTCATTTAGGCGAAACAACACTTACATAGAAATTCATTATTCACCTTAGATACTTTCAAAGTGTTAAAAGCAATAAAATTGCATTGAGGCGTTTGGGCGAAAAATCAAATCAAATTCACTGTTATTGGAAAGGCGTAAAAGCAATAAGTATTCATTGAGTCATTTGGGGGACAAAACACTTACAACCAAAATTCACTATTCAGCTTAGATTGTTTGAAGGTGTTAAGAGCAATAAGTATTGTATTAAGTTATTTGGGCGACAAAACACTTACAACCGAAATTCACTATTCAGCTTAGATTGTTTGAAGGTGTTAAGAGCAATAAGTATTGTATTAAGTTATTTTGGCAAAGAAACACTTGCAACCGAAATTCACTATTCAGCTTAGATTGTTTGAAGGTGTTAAGAGCAATAAGTATGGAATTGAGTTATTTAGGCGAAACAACACTTACATAGAAATTCATTATTCACCTTAGGTACTTTCAAAGTGTTAAAAGCAATAAAATTGCATTGAGGCGTTTGGGCGAAAAAATCAAATCAAATTCACTGTTATTTGAAAGGCGTAAAAGCAATAAGTATTCATTGACTCATTTGGGCGTCAAAACACTTACAACCAAAATTCACTATTCAGCTTAGATTGTTTGAAGGTGTTAAGAGCAATAAGTATTGTATTAAGTTATTTTGGCAAAGAAACACTTACATAGAAATTCATTATTCACCTTAGGTACTTTCAAAGTGTTAAAAGCAATAAAATTGCATTGAGGCGTTTGGGCGAAAAAATCAAATCAAATTCACTGTTATTTGAAAGGCGTAAAAGCAATAAGTATTCATTGACTCATTTGGGCGTCAAAACACTTACAACCGAAATTCACTATTCAGCTTAGATTGTTTAAAGGTGTTGAGAGCAATAAGTATTGTATTAAGTTATTTGGGCGACAAAACACTTACAACCAAAATTCACTATTCAGCTTAGATTGTTTGAAGGTGTTAAGAGCAATAAGTATTGTATTAAGTTATTTGGGCGAAGAAACACTTACAACCGAAATTCACTATTCAGCTTAGATTTTTTGAAGGTGTTAAGAGCAATAAGTATTGTATTAAGTTATTTTGGCAAAGAAACACTTACAACCGAAATTCACTATTCAGCTTAGATTTTTTTAAGGTGTTAATAAAAATAAGTATTGTATTGAGTTATTTGGGTAAAGAAACACAACCAAAATTCATTATTCACCTTAGATCATTTGAAAGTGCTAAGAGCAATAAAATTGCATTGAGCCGTTTGGGCGAAAAAATCAAATCAAATTCACTGTTATTTGAAAGGTGTAAAAGTAATAAGTATTCCTTGAATCATTTGGGCGACAAAACACTTACAACAAAAATTCACTATTCAGCTTATATTCTTTGAAAATGTTAAGAGCATTACCGGAAGTATCGTATGCTTTAGTAAGCTTGACAACACCACTGACCGGAAGTGCCTGTGTGAAGAGAAATTCTTGCTTTAGTGGACTGTGATAGATCGATCAGGTAATAGAATAATCCACAAGACTTTCCTTTGCAGTTATAGGACGTCGTCTCTAATCATTTATTGTAAAGCTGTGAGATGAAGCCAACACTTTAAAATATGATATTCTTAACACTCACAACTAGAAAATATATTAAATAAATAAATGACAACTTATTTAAACTTATGATGATTAATTTGGTTAATTTAATAGCTAGTTATCAGGTTTATTTTCTCATTTTCTTTCTATAAACACAAAAAGTTACCGAAAATGGTCATTGTTTGGTCCCAAGCTAACGTTATTAATTAGCCTCTTACTACATATTTATTTTGAATGTCATTGTTCGGTCCCTCTTACATTTTCCCCCTGCTTAATTTACTACCTCGCCAAAGAAAATAATTATAACTGTAAGATTAAAAAAACAAACTAGAATTGATTAAAATTGTTTAGTACAAAAAAAAATACATTACTCTTCTCATAAAACCAAAGTCAAAGAAAACTGCCTTTTGAGATTAATTTGACAAATACTAAAATGAACCGGGATGTGATTAGGTTAGATTTTATAATTTTCCTATCTACTGGCGATGGTAATTCTGAAGTATCTTTTACGTATAGTTTAGGGACATTGGTTTGAGGGATGAATTTACACCAAACTTGGATAATAGTTGATCTACTTCTCAAAAATGTTAGCACCGTTCAGCTTGTATAAAACTGTCAATTGAAAACCTTACAAAAGTACTCGTTTTTACATAACCAGTGCCACAAAAATGAAGTAAGAGACTTACAATTTATAGGAACCTATTTTATGACCACAACGAAAACAGTTAAAATTCAGAAAACAAAACAATAATTAAAATATCACTTCAACCAATTTAAATAAAGCGTAGACATAATAATCAAAATATCCCTCCAAACACCTTTTAAATAGTATAAAACAAAATTAATGAAAGAACGTGTTTTATTTATTACATGAGGCGTAATTTTTCAAAATTGTCTTTACTTATTTCAATCAACTCATATGAAGGACTAATCAATGAAATTAATGTACCACATCGCATATAATCGAAAATTATCGTTCAGTGAAACTTTTAAAATAGTAAATTGAACTCTCACCGCCGTTAATTCATTTTGGCTTATCATATGTTTATGATTTCGATTCATTGCTGTTTTTAACTGATACCTTCTGTACCGGCATTTTTAAGAACATAGAAAGGATTACTTTATTTACTTATCCTTTCGTTTTGTGTTCGATTAATACAATGTTGCGTAATGTTTACTGCGAATGTTTTTCTAATAACTCATTGTAATCTAAATTACTGAAATGAACCGACTTTTAACGGAAGAATATTATTTATTTATCCACTATCATTTAAATTTTCATAATTACTTCTATTAAAAACATATATAATCTATACCAAACCCGTAAATAAATAAATAATTATCAAAATAAAACAACTATTCGTTCCAGTAGATAATGGAGGGCAGGTTGCGACGGCGTTGGCGGCCTACCCTAGTTTTATAGGATCAGATAAAGTTTTGCCCCAGTAATTGTCGGTTACCAAGTACCAAGTAAATATACCGGGAGAGTTGGAACTGGAAGCAGTTTGCCTTGGATAAAAACGACTGGTTTTTTTCGTTATTAACTTAACGGATAGTCGCTACGTCTGATTGGCCAAACTGGACACTGTGCACAGTTACATAGGAATTCATTATTGAAACTTGTCCTCCTTGAGTTCCCGCCAGATGTCCTGATCGCGACATATCACATTCATTCTACGACTTTTTGTACAAAGTTTGGATTTAATTTTAGACGGGTTAAACAGCAGAAAGTATGGAATCTAATTATTAAAACAAAATATTGTTTGTTTACAAAGGTTCTATGACGTGTTTACAGGTATACTAAAAGGAATTTTAACAAAAAATACAATAACATGGTTACACATGGTACACACATCTCAAACCACCAAATATAATGTAAATACGTATTTTAAAATATTCCTTTTTTCGAATCGCATCTTCAAATCAATTGGCCCTTGTTCATTTTTATGATCTCATAATTAATTACCAAAACATAATATTTCAGATCCGCGTTTTGAAAGAAATTAATCTAACCAATTTGGAAAACTTTCCTTCAGAGTAAATTCTTCTTAGATTACAAATCATCCCCTCCTCCTCGTGACATATTTTGGAAGAGACCAAGAGATATTTTAAGAATTACTATTCACCCCCCCCCCATTTGTCTCGTAACAAACCAAAGTATAAATTAATATTCTGTCCATTTTACAATAGGTACACACACTATAGAATTATTACCTTCATCCAGCTTGAAGATTTATGTATCCTTCCGTTGTATTAGTTTAGTTTATGTTAGGTTTTAGTACAAAACTAGTTCCATTCTAACATCGAATTAGACTGAATTTATACATGTTGTGATCACTCCGCAAAACGCAGCCTCCCGCTTCGACTATATTATTTAAATGATGAAAACAATGTAAAAATTATCAGAGTCTAAACATTCACAAAAAAAATAATTGTTCGATAAAATGTTTAAAAAAAGGGAAATTAAAACGAACGTTGTCATTTTAAAATTATAGTGGGAATGAATTCTGAAAGTTAATTTTTTTTAAATTTTATGCCACAAACCATGAAATAATAGTTGTTATAGAATATTCAACTTATGAATTTCATATAATGTCTATTTAAAATAAATTAAAATTTTCATAGAAGCCGTTCATATAAAATATATTATTTTTTTGAATAAAATGAAATCAAATTTCAAATTTAGGCTTTGTAGTGCAAAACTGGATCTCTTGAAGAAACTTAACCAACAGATCCACCAAAAAATTTGTCGAGGAAAAAAATACAACAAAAAAACACCTAACAAAGACAAAAAATAAAGTTTTAAAACAAACTAGAGTTTTTAAGCCCGTTTTTTTAAATCAGGTTTCCCACTAGAACTATAGTAGGCTGGACAATACTTAAGGTACAAAAGAAATTGTTTACGACAATTTTGACTGTCACTATGTGGTTGAGCTATTCAAAGCTACAATTTAAAAATCATGTGAATTTATTTTAATAATAAAAATATTTATAACAAAATTTGTAAAGGGATAAAATATAAAAAAATAGAATGTCCTCTTCAGTTAGTTATTACTACAACTACAGCTTAAAGGGAATCATTCATTTCGACATTTCATTGATTTTTTTTAAAAATATCGACAATATTTGTACAGTCGAAAACATGTGAAAATAGAAAGTTTACCAATTTCTAGAAACAAAGATACTAAACTTTACTGCATGTGTATGTACATGTGTTTGTTATTGATCCATGTGTATATATTAACACATGTCAAAGTATTCTCACTATAAACCTAACCTAGTAATTTTAAGTAGTATAATTTAATGTTGTTGTTTGTTTTTTTTCAGAATTGGATTATGCGGATTTGATAATCCGATGAGAGACCCGAAAACAGAAGATCTCAAAAGGCACATTGGGCACGTAAGTTTTGAAAATTAGCTTCATTTTTATTTTCATAAAACATATCTTTTACAATTTTGGATAAAATTGAAATTCTCAATTTTACTTTAATGTATGTAATAAAATTTTTAATAGATGAGTTAAATTTAAATAATAAAATTAGGTTTTTTGTTACATTGAACTCATAAGTAAGCAACATATTATGAACGTAGTAATAATACTTATTTATCAACTTGTCTAATCGTTTTAATCAATAACAAAACGTTTAGATTTATAAGAATTTGTGTCATGTTCTAGTAAAATACCAACTAAAATTAAATATAGCAAAACTATTGTGTTAATCTAAAGCATTCCTTTTACAAACTGAATAACAAGAACTCATGAGTGTTCAATGGCTTTACAAAAATGTATCTTTTAATGGCTGAAGTATAAAGGAATGTCACATTTCGGAATTTAAATTAGATTTAAACATCTCTACAAGGTTAATGGCATTGCTGTAAGGCTTTTAGTTTTTCGCCATCGTTGTAAAACAAAGCTAATTAGTTGTAATTAAAAGTGTTGTTAATTTTTTCGTAACTTTATAAGAATCTAAACATTTTTGTTCTTTATTTAATCTACTGTTAAGGCGTAGATAATTTGATAGAACGTTTTCAATTTTTAATGAAGACACCAAAGTGTTTGTTGTATAAGTAATAATATGTTTTTGGATGTGGCTGGTTCATCTGTCACATTTCATCTAGCCTAAATATATGTAAATAATTGTATATGGTGGTTGGTATGTTTGAAGTTAATTGTTTTTACAAATGTTTTTTTTGGGGATTTTGGGAATTAAAGTGTTTACGTTTAATAATATTTTCATTTACAACTTTACTTTTTTGAACATTTGAGTTTGTATGGTTTACTTTTACAAATATAATTCGTAAGGGATCACCGACAAAACAATAGGGCAGCAATGGCAGAGATTGTGCTAGTTGGATATTTCTACATAAATTGATCGGTTCTACTGGACATCAAACCTCTTTGTAGACTTCCTGAGTAATCTCCAGGAAACTTTTTCACTGTTTAAAAATACCCTCCATCATTTCTACGTGTTTTATATATGAATGTTACATAGTTTTTTGAACTATTATTAAAATAACCATATTCACAAGACTTGTAACAGAACCTTTGGTGGCTTCTGCCCACTTCTCAGTACTTGTTTTGTGTACAAAGTATTAACATAACAACATTACTGTACATAACTTTCCTAACAGTTGCATTAACATAATCGTGTGTCCAGCACATAATCAGGTGAATACAAAATTATTCGAGCATTCGATGGCAGTTGATAGCGCGATGTTACTCAAAGGATGTCTTGCCCGAGTTGTGGTTACATGACTGCAATGTTATATGCCGTTTCTGCATGTCTTTTTAATTTTTCTGAAACATGCACCCTACAAAGACACCGTACACTTAAATTTTAAGATATAATAAAGTTATTTTATGAAGGAAAGTTGGTTAAATCCACCATAAACTGTCCATTAACGGATTGTTTTAGATTTATTACTACCTCGTTGAAACCAGAATTGCTAGGTTGAATGAATTGTAGTTTTTACATTTCATCACAAACATTCCTCTTGAACATATTTAGTCCAAGTCTTCAAATAATATTTTCAATCAGTGAGCCGTTTTTTTTTAAATCTTGATGTCTGTGAGGCAGACACTTCTCTCTACATTTATGATTACCGAACATATTACGACCAAAACATATATATACTAATAGTAGATAATTATTGGGTAGAATAATATTGATAAAAATAGTAAATATTATTAACCCGGAACTCACAAATACCACCGGGATAGTATAACTCAGGTTTCAAGAATTATAAGTAATAATTAAACAACGAACATTGAGCTACGTCTTTCTACACCGTACTTAAACATTAATATCAACACAAATCAAACTCTATTAAAATTAGTTTATTATTTGGTTTATATCCCTCTGAGGATGGTAGATATGTTACCGAAATTTACATAAGGGTTTAACAAGTTGACGTTAATTGTCTTAATGCTTTATTTGTGGTTAAGGATTATTTCTTTCATATCATTCAAATGAGTTACTTTTATGGTTTAATATTTGAAATACCAAAACTACGATCGCTATAATTGATAAGTCAATTTTATTAAAAACATTCAATTAATTTAAAATACGTTTCAACGAGTAATAATATTTGTGATATGTACATTTTAATAAAACAAATACTTTATAAAATAATCATTAAAAACTTTACATTGCTTTTACACTGTATATCACAAATTTATAACTAAAACAAACAACCAAGTGGCTGATGTAGGCCCGCGTCCTACAGACTATTGTCACCTCTACATCCACGCAAGAAGTGAAGACATCTTTTGTTCTACCCATAAAGTGAACGCATCAAGTAAAAATTAGAATAAGACAGTAGGTTGTAACATGGTTGAAATCTGTTATATGTGAACTACCTTTTTCATGTTTTTAGTAAGTGTGTGGAATGCGTTCCGTTAGCCTAGTTCAATGTTCTGTGAAGTATGTAAGTAGTAAAATCGCCTTACAAATGACGTTAAAATATTATAAAAATCGTAATTTACTATTTTGGTTTTCTATATGTAATTGGGCATTTTTCTATCAGGTAAACGGTCCACAATATTTGTGACATTCTTCTACGAATATTAGTTAAAAGGTTTTTTGTACTGACATTAACATTTATATTATGAAGTAAAGTGCTTTCAGCTATAATAGGCTTTTTATACTCAAGCGTTCAGGACAAAAGGAAAGAAAGTAAAGACAGATGGGATGAGAAAATAGATTTTTTTCATATTAAAGGGAAAACCGAAATAGAACCACTTCTTTCTTCGAATAACCCACCTTCGTCAATTCAGTATGACCCCTGATCACACAATAGGTATACCTTCGCCCCAAAAGTCTGGCTACCTGACCTATATTTTCCTCCAGGAACCTGGATCGGAAATACACTTATGTTCAATAACTATCCCAGTGAGGTATCCTATCCGTCAGTTGCGACTTAAAAAAACAGGCTGGGGTGGGATATTGTTTACAAGTCAATAACTCTAGTTTTAAATTACCTGATTAAATAGATTCGATTTATGTCCTTAAATTAAGTGTCGAAATACACTCTCAGTTGATTCCACATAACAAAAGCAAACCAATATATACAATCTATGTTTGACTAAGGTGTATAATAAAGTCATCATATAGTAAGCAATCAAAATATAAAGAGATTGATCCATGAACGAGGTACAATGATTGCTTGATTGATTATTTATCAGCGAAAGATAACAATCTCAATGTAAATTTACAAATATCTTTGTCAGTAAAAAGGACAGTTCAGATTTTGTCAACCGTCTCCCAATAAAGCTGATGAGACAGCAGTTCTTCTTGCCTTGTGCATCAACTTAACTTCCAAATTAGACTTGAAGAAATTGTTTCCTTTCAGTAGAGATTTCGTTCAGATCTAACTCCAAATAAGCTCTGCAAAAATAACGCTAGGCCTTCATTAATTTACCTCTATCAAATTGGACACAATTTACCTATTAGATTAATATGAGATCTCAACCAATCTGCGCTTGTTTTGGATACATGTTGTATTGATAAATTCTCCCTAACCTACCTACCTTAACATGAAGGGTGTATTTTAAACACAACAAATCAATAATAGCATCGTACTCTTGGGGTAGCAAATTCATTAAATGTTGCCCTTTCCACACCTTGTTAGAAGGCTCAATAAATATTACCAATTCTTCACAAACGCGCTGTATCCTCTCCCAATGTCCTCCACGAAGGTCCTGGATCCTTGCTCTGCATATAAGAATACCGTATGTAAATATCCCTTTTGTAATCTCAATTCTTTCAGTCACTTTTCTTACATGTTAGATTGTTAAGGTCTATAAGATCATCATCCCGTAGAATAATAAAACCATCCCATGCCCGTCAACCTTACAACAACCAGGAAAAGAAGAATACACAAGACATTAAAATGTCCTTCAACTCTAAAACGACCTTAACCTCAGCAAAATCTCTCATACAATCTGGAAACTATTCAAGACATAAAGTAGTACGGTTGTCATAGAGACGCGCCCTTTGTCCGAGATACTTGCCGCATGCATACGAGGCTACCGGTACTCTATGAGCATGCACAATGCATAATGAACGTTATACGCATTATAATGTACAAAATAACTATCTGAATATAATATTGTAATTGAAAGGTCTGTATGTGAGTGCGCAAGGTTGTTGAGAGTGACATTCAAGATGGTATCATCCTCAAGGATGTTGGCTGTCTATCACCTGTGAGCACAGACATGTGTTTAAGTGTAAGTATCCAAACCATGTCTACATAGATAAGCCATAAACAAGTCTATAAAATCAGATTTTCTGTCACAGTATCTGTTTAAAATCTAGTGTACCAACATTGTCTAGTTCTCTAACTAAAGTATAAAGTAAGAATATTTAAAAGGTTTAAAAAGAGTTTGAGTCATGGTGTAACGAAATCTTGGTTCTTTGGCGTCTTTCGTGACCATAATGTTCTATTTAACCAGGTAATGTTAAAGGCAAAAACTGTAACTTTGATTAGTTTCAGATAGTATTAATTATTAATTTAAATAATTAGGGAATTAATTTTTAAAATCCAAAATGAAGTCTAAAAAATATCGAATGTGGTATAAAATTAAAAGAAAACGAACGGTGTGAAAATTTACACAAAAATTCTCCCTTGCGCATAAACAAACTAAATACAAAGTAAACATTTACGGTACCATCTTCTTTCAAAAATGCTAATTGTAGTTACTACGCCAATAAATAAAACTGGTCTTTAGACGCTATTCTAACAAGTCGAGTATCTAAAAATTGGTCATTACAATTTCGATGAAATAATAAAGAAATTTATAGGATCTGTAAATATGAAAATGTATTATCCCAAAACCAATTTTAAAATTGACGTGAATGAAACATACAGTTCAAAAGTAATTTAGGAAATATCAATATTAGTATAAACTCATTTGGAGCAAATCTCCCATATTTATACAGCAATACTATCATATTTATTATGTAGGAGATAAGTAGGGTAAAACCGAGTTTGTGAATAGTTTTTTACACTGAATAGGGAAATTATGTTAGGCTAAAGACATGTGAGGGAGGGTGTCAAAGATTAAACAAATTATCATAAACTTTCAGTGTAGTATTAAATAGATCATCCAGGTTTTATGTTTAAAAAAGAGGGGGAACTATTTAAATCAAGGGGGTTATAAAGGGACCGAATATATGTAATCTAAGCGATTTATAGTTAGGAACGGAGGGGAAACATTTAAAAATATGGCGATAAGAACATACTCTAAACGTCTAAACACTTCATGCAGTTATAATATTGCACTTTTTTTTAATATTACGTTATAATAGAATGATTTTTTTTAAATGTCGAGGCCAAATATTTTATTTCGCTTACATAATAAAGATACTGCTTTATAAAGACATTAATTTTAAGTACATGTATTATTGTCAGTCAGTAAATTTACTTGATCAAGGCTTTAGTCGCATTCCTGTATTGTGACCTCCAAATTATTAACAACTTACCCATAGGCCTACAACTACCGAGCTAAATGATACAAGGAACACGATAAACACATTAGTTGTTGTCTTCCTTATATTCTCGTAGTTGTAGACTCTGTTAATATAATCATTTATTATGAGAGATGTTAGTGATCTATAATATAAATTAGTTCTTTAATTAGTATTAAAAATTCGTGCCCAGTGTCTGTAATGAGTTTTTTGTGGAGGATTAAACGTTTACACTTAGCTTATAGTTTCTATAGTTACATAAATATGTAATATAACTCTGAATGAAATATATGTTTACATTTACTGAAATTCAATGTGCGATTAAGTGAAACTTTGCTGACAAACAAACAATGTGAAACACCAACAAAAATATTACAATTGGATTATTGAATAAACGAATATTGTTTATTGTTCCTTCCAATGCCAAATTGCAAACATTTTCTTTATAATTAAAATAATTACAAATTAAAATAATAATAAACAATACTTGCATAGCACAAAATATAAACGTAAAAAGTTTAAAATAAATAATTATTTTTATAAATACAACAATAAATATATAATTGGAACAATAACACCCCTAGATTATAAAACCTGCCTGAAATACTTTTTATGCACATTATATTTTAATTCCAAAGCAGAAGTGGAACCAACCGAGCTTGTGATAATTACACACTACTATATAATATAGGATTATAAAATATTTATTTGATTTACTAACACACAGGGAGCTTAAAAAAGTCCCACCCATTTTTTCTCCTCAATTTTTGACAAATCAATTTGAGACTGAGTTTTGCAATTTATGACCTTTAACTTTTATACACCATCTTGGAATTGCTTCGATTTAAAAAAAATATATAACATGAAATTATATTGTTCTTTAAAGCTGATTTGAGGAACGTTATGGTTTTGTTTTTTTAAATATATATCTGTCTCCTTTTTTAGCTATTTCCGAAAACTATGTGAAATTTGACTTTTTTTAGATAATGCAAAAAGCACACTTAATGTTTTTTAGTTGTGACAATGCTACTGCATAAGACTTCGATCTTCATCTTAATTAGTAGAACCTTCTATTATTATCCACTTCTATGTATTCTATTATTTCAAGTTAATAACATGTTTAAACAAATGATATTACGTCTTAAAAACATATATATATATATATATATATATATATATATATATATATATATATATATATGTCAAACAGGTTCCATTATTAAAATGAACTCTGACGGCTAATGGAGTATAATGTGTCTCCTGTTGTTTAAAACATGAAATATGCTTTTAAAAGTAAAATATCTTCGTGAACAGCAGGAATTATGAGTCAGATATTAAAAACTAGATTGTACCAATGAACTCAAAGTAAAAAACAACTTTTAAACACCTCAAAACCATGCTACTATTTTTTTTAATTGACTCATATCCAAGATGGCGTCCAAAAGTTTTAATCGTCATAAAACATAATACGATTAAAAAAAGCATGAACTTCATTTGTTTATTGCAGGTATGAACTTCATTTGTTTGTTGTAGGTATAAACTTCATGACAATATTTTTAGAAAAAAAAGTAGAGGGTTTTTAGCTGTCAGATACAATACTCATGTGTATATTCTTATACATATATTTTCTAAGGAAATACCAACAGGTAATAAATCTCTCTTCTCGTATATATAAGTAATAGAAAACGTAAACAAAAGAGATCAGAGAATGTTAAATTCATACATATAACATATTTACATACATGTGTATGTAAAATTGTTGTGTGTATAAATGTACTAAACTTAAGCATAACTCTACACATGTACAACATTGTACATATTAGACACGTAGTACAAAACACTGACAAGTTATATAGTATCACACATATGTAATTTTAACGTGCATACAAGATTCATTTTTGTGCTTATTAATATATAACGTGAGATTTTGCATAATGATAACGGTCATTACAATAAAGCATACGTTTATATCTAACGTATTTTATCTGCCAGAGTGTCACGTATATCTTACAGAAATACTGAACCTGATTAAGACATTACGTCAAAATAAAAGTACGCACTTTCTTACCCAGAAAGTTTTGTGTATAAATACACAATTTACATTTATACACCTGTTTGGATATTTTATGAATTAAAACATTATTTTTATAGGCTACCTTCTTTTTAGCAAAGGCCCTAAATTTTTAGTGGTAATAGAAAAATAGATTTTATGTAAGACTAATATATCCGGGAATGTAAAATGCGAAACGAAGATTTATGCGTAGAGCATTTGTCTAGAAGATAAATTAATCTACATATATATCTGAACTCCCTTTCTTTTCTCGTTTTTTATCAACAAAACCAGGAGTCGAAGTATAAAATATAACTTTATTTATATTTATTATTTTATGTCTGGTGTTTTATATGTTCAGCTTTTTGTGAAATCATATAATACAAGCCGTTTTAAAGCCATCTCTAAGATTCAATGACAAAAATCCAACCCTCATTTAAAAAATAATTCGAAAACTAACAATCTTATGTAAGTACAATTTTATTTCGAAAAATTGTTTTCGTAAACGTGTAATTTATATAAAGTTGGAATTTATATGAGCGTTTAATTGTGATACGTGTGAGAGTTTACACTAGAAACTTTTTACAACATTTGTGAATAATTTATTAAAATCATTGTTCTTCTTTCTGCTATAATACTCGTTTATTTTAGTTTTAAATATCTCTGTAACGAATCTGAGCAAAAAATACCCCTTTTAGGCTAAAGTTCAATGTTGCATTCCACACTTCCCTATATTTCTTTCAGCCAAACAAATTACACCTTAAGGTAATTGCATTGTTAAATAGAAGGAATAAATACATCCATGCACAATGGTAAAAACAGACTTGACTTTTGTGTATTTCCAAATAAAGAAAATTGATTTGCTCCACTGGAGATGTCATTTGTAAACGGGCACAATAGACAATAGAATAGCGCGCCAAATTCCATCTGATTGATCTGATCATTGTTAACCAGACTGACGGCGCTTCTATATCGTTGGGAAAAGGTCGATCTGTAAATTGCGGATACATAACCTAACGGTGGATCTGTAATCCGTCCTAAGCACGCCGCGCTCCCGTGCCCGTGCCCGTTAACACGAACTTACTAATGAGTCGTCTTCGACAATACAACATGACTTTGCGCTCCGAGGATTAACATCTCCAACGAAATCAAATTATTTTGCAATTTTCCTAACATTGCTATTATCATTCTGTGCCATTGAGTTTAATATATCATTAATGTGTTTTGTACACGTGAACAATACACACGTATGTTGTTGTACTACAAGGGACATAACGAGTGTAGTGTCTGAGGTTTCGAATAACAAGTGTAATCTCCTTTTTGATAATCGGAACACAAGGAGAAACATAATTTTTGCTTACAGTTCATATTTTTGATGGATATAAAACTAAAGGTGGCTTTGATTTATTATTATTTTCAAACCTTGTAAACTGAATTTAAAAGTAACCCTTTATTTCTTTATTCTGTACAACTGTAGTAGGGAAGAAGACATAATAGGAAAATATTGTTGACACATTATTATTGTTTTGTTTTTTATCTCAAATGACACTTAGCCCACGATTTGTATTTACTGTTACACTCGTAATTTTTCTTATTTCAAAATGTAAATAATTCAACAGATTAAAAAAAAAAGAACACTTAAATAATTTTATGCTTTGCCAGCTGATTACAGTGAGTCTTTGTTTAAGTTGACGAGTTCCTTCCTGATTTGATGATACACTCAGTGTACTTTTTGAGTGCATAAATAAAATGTATTTCAAATATTTCTAGGCTTGATATTTATCATCAGGTGGGTAGAATTTATGGCGTAAGTACAAAATGACCAATATATTCCTTACAAAGGTATTATCACGATAATTGTCCGCCATCATGTAAATTAATACAAGTATAGAGATCAAAATATCCAATTTGATTAAAGACTGAAACACTAAAATGTTAAACTCATAATTACTTTTATACACTACTTTTTTTAAAATACATAAGAATAAGCTTTTAAAGAATAATGCATTTGTTATAATATCTATTTTCAGGGCGTAAAAGTCAAAATGGACGACCAGGGTAATATCTTGGTAAAGCGAGTGTCCAAAGCCAATGTGTACGTAAAGAGTACGAGCGCCGGGGAAGAGTCAAGTATAGGTGCAGACATTCTAAAGATGCCAAACTGTGCGCTCGAGCCTGAAAAACCTTCAAAAGTAAGTAGGCTTATACTGTCTTCACTGTAAAGGTTTTAGTTGTATTTATGAGTTGTGGGCATTAGAACTCATGTCACAATCACATGTTGTATATAAAGAGTGTCATCTTTATTGTTTAATTGAAGTACATTCAGCGATGTAGGCCTACTAACTTCTAACTAAATAAGTTTAAATATAATCATTGTGAAATTTCGAAAAATCAATGTTTGTTCAGAAATAAATCTAAGAAACTACCAATTGAGAAACTGATAACCTTTTGTCGTTATTTTTTTTCTTTTAAACAAATTCAATATGGAAATAGATCTAAGCTACATATTTTACCTATTTTACCGGTTTTACCCATTTTACAATATAGTCCTTACTAGGGTAAAGGTCTGGTTGTCGTTTTTCTGTTCTACTAAAAGAGAATAACGATAGTAATTTAATTTTAACTTCTGTTTTGCTGAAATAAATTGACAGCTGGCTTATTACGATGTTCAAAAGTATTATAATTCCTCAGTCACTGAATAATAAGAATATTGTTTACAACATAAAATTAAAATTTAGCACTTGTTGGGAAACATCTTTAAATAATAGCTGATATCCTTTAGCTTATTATATACTCAAATCATAAAATATATTCAAATGTTAAGCCCCTCACATCATCCAATATAATACTTAGTGGTTAAATATTTATTAAAAATAATTAAACACAACATTCAAGTTCAGATTTAAAACAATATTTGTAGGTTATAAATAACATAAGGCACTTTGTTTACATCGAAATATTCCAAAGTTATTTGTGTAATAAGGTTTTCATTACTTATTTTCAATAGTTTAAATGAACCAAATCACTACCACTTTTTCGCGTCTAGACCAATTCAAGAAACTTAGATTCCCATATGCTTGAAAATTTAAACAGACGTTTTATTAGACAATAGATTTGAGAATTTAAACAGCTATGAATAGCGCAAAGTGATTTTAAAATTATTTTTCAATTCACACCCATACCTAAGATCCTTTGTCTTATATATTAACGAATATAAAGTGGTTTAGGTACATTGCTACCTTTGCATCCGGTCTTCTATTCGTAGAGTTTGCTTCCATAACGGCGTGAGAAGTTGAGTAGGCTTTTATTTGAATTTACATAAAGTTGTAGAAGAGGTGTAATTAATGAGAAAGTGTAATCCTTGAGACGCCTTATGTCAACCTTTCTCATGTTATGTCTAAATCTCAAAGTCTGAAAGCTTCTGTCAATTTGTGTAGAAGGTGTCACTGTTGAAACGGTGTATTCATCCTTCTAAGGGCTTTGTTTAAAATGAAGATACTTAATGTGAGAAATATCATAGATGTAATTAATGTGTAACTTTTACATATAATCAGAATAATTGATTATAAGATCGTTTCATTGTGTTATAGGCGTAAATTGATATTTATTATCTAAAATCGAAAGGGTATATTTGGTTATTATCTGTGACAAGTAAACATACTGAAATATCTGTGATGGACCACACATAACCACGAAATACTACATACAGCATAAGTTAAAATCAAATTTACTTTAAACTTTTCTACATTATTTATATTATTATTTTTTAATATAAACATTTTTAAAGAATATCTTTGACACACGCAAAAAGAAAATCACTTTAACGCCTTTATTAATTAAAACATAAATTTTAATAGATATTTCATATGTAGGACTAAAATACTCTTTTTAATCAAATTGAACCTTAGGGACAGTGATCAAGTAGATTTGTTGTTTATTGGCGAACCCTATTAAAAATGTCAAAGCACTAGGACGAGTTGAAATATGGTGCTATCTGCCAAGGAATTGTATGTTTGTTTTTGAAATGAGAGAATTTAAAGAACGGAAAGAGAGACGATTTTTGTTCAACATTATAAAATATAACTCAATTAGAATGTATTGTGTCGTTACGAAATGATAGTATAACCAATTAAATAATAACACATTGGATGGCAAAAAACTAATTACCTTTAAAAATATCCTTTCGTTGCTTTTTTTTTTTTTAGATGGATGCATGCAGTACAAATAACATAAATAAATGAGGTATATTTTTTTATTTTACAGTACTCAACGTTTAAGTCATTATGATACAGTTTGATTAAAAATTGCATCATTCAGACGAAAATAATCTTGAATACTATTATAACGATTTTTTAAAATACTAGTGTTAAGTTATTGATTGTTATACTGCTTCAAAAACAGCTGTAATACATCCATTGAAATGCTAAAGTTGTTCTTTTTAGTCCTAGGACCTAAAAACATCAGCTAATGTCGAGGTCATCAGCTGTTACTTCGCTTATACGAATTAATTAACGATTGTAAAGAATCTATAAAAACCAATCGATACTCTCGATTGTAAATAACACATAAAACGGTTACCATCGATTTTATAAATAAGTACCACTAACACAAACAGCTGTAATAGCTGCAAACGTGTGTAAATTTTCCAAACTTTTGAAGGTAAATAAGTTATAACATTTTAGTTTTCGTGAAATTTTTTTTTTATTTTTTATTATTATTGTTTGCAGTATAAATATATATTACGAAAAATATAGTTCATCACTAAGACCAAAAGAAGCTTTTCGATTGTCGTTCATGTTCGTTAAACTTGAGCTTGTATCGAATAGCTTCAGTTTTGGTCCTTTTGATGAAATATACTATTATAGAACTTAACAAAAAAATACTGTTGGAGACTATTATAATTGATTCAAAATAGCACTATGAACTTTTATAAAAATATAAACACAAACCTCGTTGTTCTAAATATGAAACGAATACAATTAGGAAGACAAAGCCATTAATTAGTTATTCAGGCAATTGTAATTTAAAAATGGATTTCTAATAACTTCCATAAATTTTTTAAGGTTAAATGAAAGTGTAGAAATACAATGTACGATAAGTTGAGTACCCATGAAATTGAAAGTAATTTTTCCTTGTTGACTGTACAAAATATTTGAAAACAATGACGCGCGCCTGCTGCTAGCAGGATGCTTTGTTTTGATGATGGTATGCAAGGGTTTTGGTTGTCTATTGTCTTCTCCTTATGTAGGCCAGGATAAGAAATTTCGACACCAGAGTCTCAAATGTTACTGTTTCCTTTCTATTAAATATTCGTCAACGTAATGATTACAAACAAAAAAACATCTGTTGTTAAAAACATATAACATAACCTAATATATAATTCTTTTATATATATTTATTGAATGTGCAACATTTAAATACACTCATAAAATAAAATGGAGTACTGTATTTCTTAATTTATAATGGATCTTGAGTTTAATTTTCATATTTTTGGTGTATTACTTCAAACATCAATGTTTTTAGAAATGAGACAACACAACTTTATAATGTTTACATAACTTTATCAATACTTAATACTGTTTAGGGAAAGTTATGTTTTGCGTTTGTTACTGAGTAGATAAAAATATTTTTAGATTAATTATAAACTAAGAATATTTATTTTGAATGCGTAAATTTTGTATTTTTAACGATTCATGAGTGATATAAATAGATTCGGATTTCTTACAGTTTTATTTGTTTAATTTTAGAGAAATATTAAAATATTATTATATATTACTCATTAACGTATAATAATACAATCTTAAAATAATATTAATTTTTACTTATTTAAAATTTCATCATACGAACAATATGTTTCACTAGACTTTTCATTTTCATTGCGTTATAACTTGATTAACAAATATAATTATTTTAAGAGAATTTCAAAAACAATAATTATTTAAGTTTTGTCTAAAATTAATAAACAATTTTAAGAACAACATAATTTGTATTTATAAAATTTCATTAACACAGAACTCGCATCATCGTATCAAAAATGTTAATAATTTTGGTTTTCTTTGTTTTTTTATAACTAGCATTATATGGATTACACATTTAATATCTATTTTGTGTTTCAGTTATTCGACATGAAGAAATTCCAAGGGAACGTCAGTCGAGAGTTACGAAAGGCGTATCCTGACCGCCGTCGCCTGGAATGCCAATGTCTTAGCGCCATTGCCTTTGTCAAATCCGAGAACGATATTCTTGACTGTCCTATCTGGGTGCTTATCATCAACGTTGTCGCTATGGACATGCTCAAATCCAAACTTCCTCCAGGTTAGCCAACTTTATATTTTATCAGATATAATATTATAGCCTCATACCATGGACATGCTCAAATCCAAACTTCCTCCAGGTTAACCAACTTTATATTTTATCAGATATAATATTATATAACCTCACAGTCTTATAGTTTCATTCTGATGTCTAATCTTAACGTAACGGGAATGTTCCTACTCATGGAATTGGATAAAATATATTTATTCAAGATCTCTTATTTGCATTTTGTTGAGTCTAAATCTGTTGGTGAAATGGTCTAAATCGAATTTCTTCATGATAAAGTATAAAAAGAGTTTTCAAAATAAATAGATTCATCGATTTACATAAAAACTCAGAGGACCGATAATAATAAAACTGTCTATTCATGAGGTGTATTTTATTTTTCTTGGCAGAAACAGAATCCAAAATAACTATCTTTAGTTCTCACTACTTATGAAAGTTGTTGTGCTTTTCATCGGTTGAAGGTCGACAAAAGTGAACGTTCGTGTCCTGTTATGAGTGAATTTGAAAACTATAGTTAATAGAACATGAAAGCTAACCGACTGGACAAACATGAGCATTATGAATTGGTCTTTTACTTTCATTCAGAAGTGTTGGGTTCTAGGCTGCAGACTGCTGTTTCTAGTGCATAACTGTTCTGTGCCAATAACTTGCCCGTTTCTGATCACGTGGCATACTTTCTGACCAATTAAATTAATTTTGATATCTGGCATAACACACAGCGAGGATTATGTGGTTACGTCGAACTAATTTGTAAGTGACCATTACAACTCTTGCAGAAACCAGAAACCGACGGTGAATTTTACAAGTGAAAGGAAAAGATAGATTTATATTATTTGATATACTCAGATCCACTGATTTTATTCTGCGATTTTGAAACTTGTCTGGTAGATTTATTTTACAGTACTTTACATATTGGAAAAAAATATAAGTTGTCGGTTTGATTTAAGCTTCCATTTAGAATAAACGGATAGTTTATTTAATTTACAATTAGGCCTAGTGTTTTGTTGATTTGTATGAATTAGTTTTTTAAGGTCGATCTCTTATGCATATTTTCGTCTATTATTCCTTAACCAAAACTTTAATTTTTCATGGTTTGTTACTGACTTCGTTCTTTTTATTAGAATTATCACGGATAAAGATAATTTGTATCATAATCTTGCACCAATTTCACTTTAATCGGTTGAACGGTGTCAAAAACACATTGATAGTTTTAATAGTGATCATTTTGATCATTTCGGTCAACATTTCCAAATCCAAATTTAATGTTTTCAATATTACATAGTAGTCTACATATTATATCAACCCAAGAGAATACTTGAACTTAGTGACGCCACAAAGCTTGTCTGATCATGAACAGCAGAAATTCACCACTTCTATCCGACGTTTTATACGATACGCACAGAAACGAAGCCAAATGTTGAACAAAAACCGGTCTTTGTCAGGTATACTTGCTAATAAGAGAGGACGTACATTGTCATTGCAAAAACGTTAGCAGTGGCGACCAGCGTCTGCAATATCATGAAACCCGACCCCAACTACTAGGGTAAAGATAATATCATGGATGAGTTTAAATATCCGATAGCTGGAAGTAACGTAACTTGAGGAAGAAGAAAAGTTTAAAATCTTAGGAAGTAATTGAAATAAATTAATTGTTTATTGTTTAGGAATAAAAACTATTTTGGTTGTGATAACCCTGATATAAAGAAGGAAAAGACGGTTACTTATTATTCAATGAACACAATAAGAATAGTTTAAAAAAAAATAAAATCCGTCATTAAAATAATATCAGTATTTAACTTCTAATAATTAAATCGAATTTTACAATCATACTTACACTTATATACTTACACACAACGTGGAAAAATTTATTTGAAATTATCCATTTTGAATCCCGCTGAGTAGAATAAAGTGGGTTTTCAGTGTCTGGTTGAACATTCTCAGACAAAATTAGAAGCTATTGGTATTTGGGTTCTCGAATTAAATATCAAATACTACTAACAATATTTCGATAATATGAATAAAAAACTAAGATTTAATTAAAACTGGCTAATTATACTCCTAAGGTCTCAAATATGATTATTTACTGTATTACTTGTATAGATCAGAAAATAAATAACATACACTGCAAAGAATGTAAGAATAAATAATGAATACAGATCTGCCACAACAATAGAGTTCCACTTATGGAAGCGATAGGCATGGATGGCTATGATTTCCAAAACTAATATATACGCCACTTTCCCTAAATTGAAGAAGAGGCCACTTTATTATAGAGACTATAATTTGTAATACATACTCAGTACTACCAACATTCTAAACTAAGTCACTTTCTCCAAGCAGGTTCTGGCTTCACTTTCTTTGGGGACTGGAATAACCCGCTCCAAATATTGTTATGTTTTAAACACGTGAACACTTACACTACGTGACCTATAGAGAAAATCAAAGTTACTACAAAAATATCCAGAAATATATTTTTGGCTACATTTTACTTCGTATTGTTAGTCAAGAACTTTTCCTCTGTGTCCATCTGTTGTACTAAGAAAATCATATTAAAATCAATTTGGTTGACTGTACATTACCTATATTTGTAAATAAAAGCTACAAAAGGTTGCGTGAGAAGGAAAAACACAAACGTTATTAAAAACACGAAAACGATTCTAATACCACTTTAATTTCAAGTTTTGTTTTTCATTTACAAGTGAAAAACTCCTGCAGTACAGTATAAAGAGTTTGGCACTTGAAAATGATCAGTAAAGTTTGAAACCTGAAATGATATTACAATTATTTCCTGTGGAATATAAAACAATGTTTCTGGATTAAAATAATGTTTGTATTTCCTTCTCACACAATGTTAGACTTCCTCACAGTTAAAGCCCAAATTTCAAAATAATTGAAAAAAGATGTTCCGAGATGGGCGTACGATTTATACGATTGTAGTAAATCAACTTTTTTATAACAAGAATTTTGTTAAAATTATTGGGGCAAAATAGACGAAATAATATTTAGTTAGAGTTTTACTTAAATGAAATACTACGAAACAGAAAACAACTGTAACAAAAGAGGAAGAAAAAGAATCCAAAATAATCTACTACTATACAATTTTACCTCGTGAATTTTTATGAAAGAATATTTAATTTAACCATTTATTAGAGCAACAAGAAATACACGACTTGTGAAAAATTACTTACTATAATTAATCTACTAATTTTACAGTTTTAATCCAAATTATTTAAACAATTATTTACTTATTACTATAAAAATATATAGTAGACAGATAGTCAGATAAAGTAGTGGCCATTGGTTTCAAAAATGGAATATCTTGTACAGTTTAAATATAAAGATATCATCAAATAAAATGATAAACTCCACGCAAGTGAAGTTTGGTTAGCATTATCAATGGATCTCAAACAATTAATAATTCTCAGTTGCATACTGAGTGTGGTATATCGAAACAATGAGTTGCTATCACTTCCATTTGCCCCCTGCTGGAAAATAATTGACTTTTTTGCTACTGCCGTTTTGTATTTCTTTGATAGGTTAATTTCGCAGGTTATTGACTCTGGCCTGAGCTAGTAATGAGGTGGTTTGCGGTTTCTCTGGGTGCACTCGAGGACTTGTTATTTCCGACTAATTTAGAAACTAGGATAATGATGTACGTAGAAAGTAAATTGACAGTATTCATGTACATTTTACACGCAGAATAATGAATAAGTAATTAGAACTTAGTTTCGATATTAGTAACAACAATGTTGTTTTTACTTACTTGATTTATGTATTTCAGTTCTTGTAGAGTTCACAGAGAATGTATAGGTAATAGTAAACCATTCAGAGATGTACTTTTTATCAATAATTTATTTCTTATTGGCGTCTGAAAATATTTCTACAAATCACATTTTAAACGATGTTTAATTCAGAACTGCCGTCAATAAACTTTTTTAGTATTGAACTATGAACCATTTTTGATATGTACATAATTAAACATTAATGGAAATTAGCTGTAAAAAGTATACAAATTTCTGTTTTTAAATCAGGTTTAATTACATTCTCTACATTTGAAGATATATTTTTTATTGGAAAACCTTAGAATTCCTTAAAACAAAAATATCAATGCTTTTTCCTATTTCTGACTTCTGGTCCATATTAACACACATTAAAATATCCAATCATATACTGCGTCTCATCACCCATGGGGATTTCGAGGTACGACTAAACCTGTTGAGAAACGATCCATAAAACTGAAAAATATTAGTAAAACTTCTAGGAATGAAATGTTTGTTCCCTGTAAATTTTTGTGTATTACCATTATCAAAAATCTAACCATTATTAGAAATTCTACAAGTATAAGTAGACTACGCAATTCGTTGGTTGATGAAATTCTATTTTCTGTTTCGAAATCATGCACATTACTTTCAGGAACAAAAAAAAATCAAAGTGGATAACTAATTTTTATGAAGATTTTCTTTTAAAAAGTGGTCACGAGAAAAACATCAAATTCTGCAGGAAAAAAATAAGAAAAACGGGAAGTATGCTTAAATCGATTACCTCGCATTTTTTATCTTTTCTTAAGATGCTGCGATTATAAACAGATTACTAATGGAATTTAATTTATAAATTTTTGTAAACGGAAAAATGTTAGACCAAAAAGAAAAAAATCAGAATACACAAGGAGGTTTATCAAACGATAACCAAAAACTTTGGATTTTTACTTAAATTACCCCGTTTTTTAATAGTTATGATTAAAATTAATATCCACAAAGATAATTGAATTCTATACTTTTGTCCGAAGTGGTTCAAAATCCCGTACACTGGAAGTAAGTTACTCTTCCAAAATTCCCAAATTGTCTACACAATAGGGTTATTAGACAAGTAATGATAATAAAAAGAAAAAGAGTAAAAACAAACAACATAATGTTTCAAAATAACTATAATTAATGGAAAAACTTTCGTGAGGAACAATTAGGAGTGCGTCCCAATGCCCAGTTGATTGGGACGCGTCTATCTTACTTCTGGAATTGTGAAACGTGCAGGTTCGAGCTCGTTTGATGACGTCGTATTGAAAAAGAATTAGTTTGCGTCATAAACTTTTGATATATTCGAAACAGCAATTAATTATGATTAATTTTATCTCTTGATCATTAACGCCCAAACCGACTTTTTTGTAAATATACGATAGATTGATTTTATTTGAGTAAATAGTTTAAGGGTATTATGAGAAATCGAAATGTTTTTAGTTTCATCTTTTGATTCGTTCAGAAGATGAAGAAATAAAATGCCTTCAAATATCGGTAAATGTGCCCAGATATCAAAATTGATCATAATCTACCCGGCTGTATCGTAATTTACAAACAAAAAAAAAACAGGTGGACATCATTCGTAAAACAACTTTTGAACCAAAAAATTAATATTTCCGTAAAACATTGTACATGACTACCTCGAAACTTTCACTGTACCAGCAATTTGTGAAAAAGTTAAAACAACGCTCATAAACATAAAGATCAACCGACGAAAAAATGTTCGTTAATGTCTGTCTACTTCTTTCAATTGACAATAGATAATTATATGTTAATTTGGTCAGCTGACAAAGAACACGACCAATAGTCAACAGATAGTTTAAAACAATACTAGCCTAAATGAAGGACTGACATGCGATCAATTTTTCCTTTTTAATTTTAACTTTAATATTTACTTGTTTGCTCAAAGAAGTATAATATCAAAACTGTAAACAAGTAAATAATCCCTTCCTAAAATGACTGTCGCACAGTGCTTGGTAGTTAATCAAGGTCTACATATAGACTTCGGTTGCTAGCATTGTTTAATAATAATCCATTGTCCCTTACTTTGTTACGTAATTTGTCAGAATAGATATAATTAAAGACAGGTTCAAGGGAATATATACTCACCTCAAGGTAACTGATTACTCCAATTCCTTTTGTTTACATCATCAGCCCCGTTCTCACATTTAACTACAAGCTATTAGACCTTAAACATGAAATTATTCACGATTTTTTTTAACTGGATTTTCAAAGACCCGTGTGGGAAACTACAAACTATGTTAGTTCCTTTTGTTTTCTTTGATATTGGTATCTTTTGATCCCCACCTCCCTTCAACAAAGTGCCCTTGGCGATGTCCAACGAGAGCGGACCCAGACGCTCCGCTTTAATGAGAAAACTATAATTGTTCTCGCCATTGATCGCCACTGCTGTCAGTTAATTAAATGGCAACTCCATCAAAGCCCCATTGTAGACCGACATTTCAAGTCCGAATTAACTGAATTGATTGCACTGCGCATGCCTGCAGTCAAGTTTATTCAACTTTATTTGTTATGTCCGTCACAGAGATATTAACAAGTTATTACATTAGATGTAATGTTACTTTACATGAGTGAATGATGGGAAGGTGAGATGATGAACAAACATAAGCCTCATTTTTGCACTAAATGTTTCCATTTTATTTTTTATTTGCTCTTGATGTCGATGCTTAATGTAAATTTTCGTTGCTTCTCCTTGATTTTTGGGAGGAGGGAGCAGAGATGTCATGACAACATATGGTACCTATTTTAAACTGTAAACGTAATCGATTTCAGTTAAACCCAACATAATTGTAGTTTAAAAATAAATTTACATTATATAAAATCAATAAAACATGAATTCTTTGAGGAAAAATTTATATTAAAATAGTCACTCATATAGGCAATTGAGAGAGCTCTTTATCGACAAAATGTATGATCAGAGACATTATTACAGAACGAAATTGAACATTGGTAAATGAATTGCAAATATAATAGACATGAAGTAGTATTGAACGTGTACGAATAAATAATTGCGTTATTACAAATAACTAGTGAACATCACCCAGGAAGACAAACACCATTACATTCTTATATAACATGCACAAAATAATATTAAACTAATACGTGTAGAAGTGAATTACAACCAAATAATTAGTATATGGTACCAAGAAATGTAAAACTGATCCCAGCTTGACTAACAGACGAAAACTGGTTTTCGAAACTAACGTGGTGGACATATAGACGCGTGGTCTGTGAGAGGAGTGGGGTTGCAGCTTTTCATTACACTTTCAACCATATATTATGAATCCAGTTCACTTTAAACAGTGCGTAAACAATTTTCATTTCCGTTTTGTGGTAGATTAAGTTTAGTCATAACTAATACAGAGCATAAATCAATACATCAATTTTTTCTTTCACCATGAAACAACACTTTTGTTAAAATCTATAGGGAGTGCAGCAGCGAGAGAAAGAAAACCTTCCACTCTTTCAGTTCAACGCAAGAATATGTTAAGATGATCGAGCTAGACTTAAAAAAAATTAATTTAATGAAATCGTTTGATACACATACTACAAAATATTATTTATAAAGTTTGTTACTTGCCTTAGCAATGTTGATTGTAAACTTTTCTGTTTACAGCTGTTTCGCTTATTCATTAAAAACATTTAAGAAACACTCAAATACAATTAAAATCTCGGAGAATTATAAGTTAACTTAATTTGTAAATAAATTAATTGGTAAAAAAAAAAGGTTAAATTGGACAAAGTAGACAATACTGTAAACATGACATATTAATTTATTTACAAATTAACTTTTTATTTTTTGTATTTTATTTTATGATGTGTGTTTAACTGTATTTCAGAGTTCTTAAAATGTTTTAATGTTTGACAATTTATAAACATTATATGTGTTCATCTGATGATACCTGATAGATAGGCATAAACAGGATATTTTACAATCAAGATTGCAAAGTCAAGTAAAATACTGTTTAAATATTACAGTGAGCAATTGGTTAGGCTATTACCAAAATAAAAATTATACAAAATATAGGAGGAACTTAAATGCACTAGGAATTTTCTAGTTTAATACTCCCTCATTTCTCTTTTCATACTTTCTAAGTCCCTGTGACAGCCTTTTAATAGTAGTAAAACAAATGTTATACAAATGAGTTAATGATAGCTTCTTTGTTTTTTCTACTCTGAAACCTCAATGAACAACTTTTTACCTCAATGTCAATATTAAGTCTAGACTTTTCTTATTCCCTTCCATAATTGAACACATGTTCCCAATACGTTTGAAAGACTGTCTATAGCTCAGGCGACACGAGCCTCCAAATAAAAGGGAACACATTGACACGTTCACAATTCACGGCCACCCTCCTCTTCCCCCACTCATGTCTATGATTAATAACGTTTGTAATTAATCCGTCGATTGGCGGTCATCTTTGTCCAAGGATTCACGGCGATTAAGGATACATTTTCTCTGTGAGCAATGGTGTCCTGGAATTTATTTTTCAGTTACTACAATAGCTTTGTTCTGACTCTCCGATGAAGGCCTAAGAAAAGTTGAGACAAATTATTTTATTAGACTATAACGTTTCGACCAACCTCACACGTTATTAGAATAACTGCTAAACAAGTTCCTGAATCTTAAAATTAGGAACGTGTGGTGACATTTGAAGTATCAACTAAACGCAATGTAACTTGTCAATATGTATGAGATGATCAAAATCATCTTTTCAATAAATATTATACATTTTAATAAAAAACAAAAATACATTTTTAAGAAAACTCTTACTTTATTTAACAAATACATTATGATGTAAATTCCAGTGATATGCATACATGTAAAAAATGGTTACTTCAAACCTAAATGATATCTGTACTTAATTATATTTTAAATACATATTATTAAATGGTTCGGCTGAACGTAAATATTTATAAAAACCAGGGAATGATATATTTTATTTCATCAAAGTATTTCCCTAATCAACTTTGTTTATCAGCAAAGGAAAACTACGTTTGTAGCTGTCATTAAATATGACACAGATATGCTGACTGATGAAGATCAGTGCTATACGTAGGAAAACTACCTTACTCTAACTATAAGCTCTAATATCTCTAAATATACCGTGTACAAACTTTACCATTGAGGATTGTTGCCATAAGTCCAACGCTGTATTTTGATTCTATAAAAATAGGATCTAACATTGAAAACGTTTTGCTAAACTCTAGTCTCAAAATCCCAAACGAAACTAATGATCGAAAAATCACCACAAATCAAGGTTCATGAATTGTCGGTCAAAAAGTAGAAGAGAATCATGAGTTGTAATCCCAATGTAAAAAAAAACGTAAGTAAAATAAAGTTACGGTTCTTGAGTAATTTCAAAAACTAAAATGACCCCGTCGACGGTCAAAGTTCATTTCAGTATTTGCCAAATTTATCATGAATCTTAACTCTCTTGTTGAGATGACGAATTGGGCTACTAGAGACTACATTTTAACAATATTTTATCAAAATCGTTAGAAACGACTATGATAACATTATAATTTTGAGTTGAAAAGATATTCCTTGTTCACTCGATTATACTGAGTTATAGAAAAAAATAATAAAAATAAAAATCATTCCTCGAAATGTGGCCAAAATTTATCCACTAGTTTGAGTTGTACAGACAACAGACACATCATTCCAAATAACTCTTTTTGTACTTAAGACCTCAAATCAGTATTGCTCTTAACAAAGTGATACTAGTCACGTGACTTTCTCAGCGTATATGTGAAAACGAAAAAGGTGACATGAGCCGTCTAGGTTAAGATTTTCTTTCAAAATAGTGCACGTAATTTTTTAAATACTATCGTCTTCTTATATAGAAATAAGATAACAAGAGCCGCAAATTGTACAAACACTACATTATGTCAAAGTATTATGAGTCACGACAAATGGCGCATAGTTAAAATATTTTGAAGTCCACAGAAGTATTTGAAAACTCAAACAAGAATAATTGCTGTGGTCATCGCATGACTTTCAAAATGTAATCTATGTAATATAAAATAAAACTCTAGGCCTATGACAAATTTTAATTTAGAATCTTAGAAACATACATTTTACGAATAAAATAAAAATAATACAATAAAAAAATTCATAGTATATTTTGGATTTTCGCAGAAAGTGGAAACCATTATCATAATATACGAACGTAACATTTCAAAATAAATTATAATAAAAACATATTTTCAATAGTCTTTGGCTTATTCTTATTCTAAACCCTACTTCTACAGACATTTTGATCAAAATTTATTAATCATGTTTGTATCTGCATAAAACTCTATATTCATAAGGTCCCAAAACGTTAAGAACCATTGAACACCCAATAACGAAATTTTAGTACAACTACAATTATTATTATTCTTTCCTCACTTCGTAATTTTAAAATAAAACAACGACTAGTATATATGACAAATTGGCCCCACCCCTGTGGTTTTATTGATTCCCACATTTTTAATTGTTTATTAAATTTGAAACGTCTTTATTTGTTCTTAACTTTTTGCTTTTATTAATGTTCATAGTATTATAATATTTATAATGCGTAACGTGTTATTCTAATTTTAAAAAAAAAAAAAAACATAGAAATTTTGAGTGACGAGTGTTACAAAATATTTTGTGTGTGTCTACAATTTAAAACTAAAATTGTCATTAATACAGTTTTTGATTTCTACGTGAGTGTAGAAGAGACAATATTTGAGACAATTTAATTTACATTTTCATGAAAACTCAACTTAAAATGATAAATCCATATATAACATTTTCAAGTATATCCACTTATAGGATAATCTTAGCCTCTACTGGCGCGTCAATGTCATGAGAACTACTCCAGTATATCACCGGCAATCCGTTCTACTCCTGATCAATAATTGGATCACTTTTCCTTACAACCGCTCTCACAGTTGGCGGAATCACTCTAATTTTGTCAACTCTCAACGCTCTGTGAAGTCTCGTACACTCGTACAATGGCCTTTTTTATTTCAACCCACTTTTTATCAGGTGAGATATTATAAGAAAACCAATTATTAACACGGCTACTATAATTTAATAATATTTTTTTCGTCATACTGCTTCAAAAACAGCTGTTTTCAATATAGCTTATGCATTGAGATGCTAAAGTTGATCTTTTTAGTCCTAGGACCTACAAACATCAGCTGAGGTCGAGATCATCAGCTGTTACTTCGTTTATACGAATTAATTAACGATTTTAAATCATCTATTAAAACAACTCATTCTCTCGATTGTAAATAATCGTTAAAACAGCTGTTTTTCGATTTGAAGGTAAATCGATTTGAAGGTAAATAGATGATCACATTTTAGTTTTTGTGAAATTGTTTTATTATATTATTTGCAGTACAGTATAACGAAAAATATTGTTCATCACTTGGACCAAAAGAAGCTTTTCGATCCTCGCTCATTTTCCGGCCTGGTTCCTCCTTGGCCGTTAAACATAAGCTTGTATTGAAAAGCTTCACTTTTGGTCCTAGTAATAAAATATACTATTCATTTACTAAATTTAAAACAGTTTCTGATAAATGCGATAAAGAAATATTTTATGAAAAACTAATAAAACTTCTAAATAATCATTACTAAAATTTAATAACTTGTGTACGATATAAATAACAAAATCATCACTTTACCTATAACTGCCGTATACAGATCTAGAATTTTTTTTCTATACATTTCAAAATAAATATTGTTACAACTTTTATCAATTTATATAATTCAATCTTAAACGCAGAATTGATATTAAGAGCAACTGACTCTAGATAATATTTTCCTACTTTCTTATAAACCAATCTTACAAAAATAAAGCATTTTACAATAAAATATATTGATGTAATAAACAAGAAAATATTTCACACTGACAATATCGTAATCAAAATAATAAACATGTATCTACTACTAAAACTAAAAGCTGATTACACGCTTTAATCTATTAATAAAGGGCTATAGTTAAATAATATATTTGTCATCATTTATGTTATCATGTAAAACGTAGAACATGACAAACATGAAAACAGTCCCTAGTGTTGAAAACTAAAAATAGTAATCTACGTTTAGAGAGGAAGCCGGGGCCAAAACTAAGCCTGATCTGTCAGAACAACTGAAACTATATACAAAAATGTGATCAGAAAAAACCACAAGTCCCCAGAAAAACTAACATGGAAAATGGCAAACACCAAGTTGAAAGATGATCATAGACTGGTCAACTAAACAAAGAGGTGCCAACGGTTATCTGTTTTTACATTCCTAAATGTCTGAATAAAGTAAATCAATAATTGAAATTAAAACCTTTGTCTAGTTCAACAATTCACACTTTTCATCATCTCTAACCTATTACCCCAATCTATACAAGTATATTATGATTTTAAATATCAATATGCAAAACAATTCCATCTCGAGTACTACACAACTGTTTGAACTTTACCAACAATAACTCTCAGACTTGAGATTTCCGGCACAGTTTCGCAAGACCCTATCCAATAGTTCCGTGAATGGTAAGCTCATTGTATATTTCACAGTCGAATTTATAAATGTTTATTATTAAGGCCTAGATTCGAAAGTGTTCTATAGCGGTATAATTATATCTGTAAGTCGAGAGAATGAAAGTCGGCCTTGAGGGACATTTGCTCGGGTGTGGCATACTCTTGCGTAATAAATAATACTCTATCTTGTCTTGTTGGAGCTGGGATATATCTGGAACAAACTATTGTATAAAAGTACAACTACACTGTTTTCTTGTGTTATCTTTAATAAATATTAATGTGTTGCAGGTAATATTTCACAACGCTGAGATTTGTAAATACAATTTACGGTGACCTGCTAAATCATTTTATTAATACTCAAATTCTGTTTTAAACGAAATTTAAGTCACGGAAGTTTTACTAATGTATTTATAAATAACCTAAAAAGACATTAATCCCATGAAGCAGAATTTCATGTGGTTCCTAAATCTGTTATTGACTTCTTAGCGATACATCTAAAATAAGTAGTTAGTATAAGACATAGGCTGGAGCGAAGCAAGTTCCTTGACTATCGTCGTTAAGAATTTATTCAATGCCGACCAAAAATATAGTACTTCTTTTATTCTGAGACTTTTTGTGACAAAACTTTTGAAAAAGTTTTCTCATCTAAAAAAGGACAAATATACCAATAGGCCTATCTGTGACACAACAGATATACCGGTAATATAATTTTATTTAATGGATCTAGTTGGTTAACCTAACCTCAAATTGATTTTATGCTTATTGAAAGTAATTTATCTGTTATATTAGTAAAATTGGTCGTTAGAATAATATTGTAATGAAGACTGCTGATTGGTAAGTTCCTATAAGTCTGAAATTTTTTATCAATAACTTTTAACCTAAGTAGAAAATCGCCTTCGTCACGACCGACAAATGTCGATTACTAATTACATGCAAACAATCATGATAATCGGTCAAATAGTTTTCGTTATATAGTTTTTGTTATATTTTGATTTTAATTTTCCGATAAGGGAGTTTCGCTCAATAGTATACCTTAATATTAAAAACCATAAGCCTGATTACACAATATTAACATTAAATAATCGTTTGAACACTATAACTGTTTAATATCATATTATTATCATGGTAAAAATTGAAATGCATATTTCTTATAATTTTACAGGAAATGATATATACTGATTTTGTCATGAAAAAAATCAGGGTGTTGGTTTTGTTTACTTAAGGCTTTGAACCATGCCAATAAAAATTTAAGACATCGTGATGTATTTATTTTAAAATAATGCAGTTTTAACCACATTCTTTATTTGATATTAATGTTTTTAATTCAAAGATTCTCAAAATTGTTATCTATAAATAACCTTACCACCTTTGCCTTACCTTCCATACGATACTCTACATTAAGATTATTATAAATATTGTATTGTTAGATCTGCATTGTTATAGCTATATAAGAGTATATTACTTGATAATTGGGCCATCATTATGTAATATATTTTACACAACAATTCCTGAAACAATACACAACTTAATAACTTGAAATATCAATTTATAAATATACTTTTATAAAAATAAAAAATGCCTGCAACATTAAACACAAAAGCCCAGTTAAAATACACTTATTTAACAAACAAGTTAAAATATATTGCCGAAAAATAAAGTTTTATTGCTGTGAAGGATTAATTAATTTAAGACAAATCCATTTATGTCATTTTTTCATTGTTTTATAATAATAAATACAATTAGAGAAATTGTTTCTTTAGAACAAGAATAATTCCAATGCTGATAATTACTCGTAATTCGTTAAAAGCAATGACTATTAGGTTTTATAAATAAGAGAATATTTTTTAATGTTACAGTAATGCGAGCTACAGTAGATATTCGTAATAGACCACGTATTCCCATTCCTGACGAAGACCCTTACAGTGTAGCTGGTAACGGAGGTGGATCTTCAGGAAGCTCTGGAGGCGGCGGTAGTATGGTGGCAGCGGCGGCGGCACAGCTTATGCGTCGTAGTGACAAACCGCCAAAACTGCCTCCAAGAGGGGACAACCCTACTTATCCCCACGATATACCAAAGGTAAGTGCTTTAACCACTGAACCTCTATCAACAAGTTAAATAACCACACTAGCAGAAGTTTTTTAAAATAAGCTAATAATAAAATTATAAAAGCGGATCAGAAAAGTCAGATGGTAATTGTACAAAGCTTTTTTGTACTTACCATTAATGATAGGTAACGTTTTAAGTAATAATTGTTACATTTTTTTGGCCATGTATTTTAAATGGGTTTTTTTACAACTTTTAACGTATTTTTTTTTCCAATCCCTTGGCTTAGGTGTCATTAAAATGTAGGGTTGAAAATTCTGTATATACTCGTATTGCTTCGTAATTTTGAATGAAACAAAAGTAAATCTTAGAAAATTAAACATATAGATGAAATTATATTCTGCTTAATTGTGTGTCTAGTTGGATAAGTGACGGTATTTAAGTTTTAATCCAGATCGTAATTAATTATAGCATAAAGTAATAAATTAAGAAAAGCAGATATATTTGCGATCAGTACACGTTTTCCCAAATTTTCGTTGTGTGGTTTTTGAGAAGAGAATAGCATTTTAAACTTCTCATTTAAAAGGTTGTTGTTCAGAAATGTCTAAACTCTGAAGATAATTTGATAATAAACGTTAAAACTCATAATTGACAAAGCATATTTTCTAAGATAATTTTTATTTGTTTGCTTATTTGTTTTTACTATTAATTTATGAGACTACATTCAACATTTCCAAAAATAACACTGGAAATTTTGAGCCTATAAAACGTCACTCATTACTGCTATCATTGTGTTTAAACTACTGGATTTATCAGTCGTGTTGATAAACTTTTAACGTTCATAACATTTTATTAGGAACTTTCCTCCATTGTTTTTTATTTAAATGAGAAACATAATTTTCAAATTTATTTGTTTTAAAAGAACAATTTTTTTTCAAAATTTTTATTTTAAATAATGATTTCTTTTTCTATTTGACGTTTTTTAAACAATATCTTGATAAATAATTTCTAGATTTTAACAGCTTACCAGTTCCATTGTCTCGTAAATTAAAAAAAGTGTCCTAGGTATTAATTTTTCTTTTCCTCTTCAACCTCTCTTAATATATGTATGCAATAAGTATTTCAAAACTATTTGTGTCAATCCGACCGTGAAAACTCTTTTCCTTTATCAATAACCATGTATAATTTTAAGATAATTTTTAAATGAGTTTGATTTTTTATTAATTTCACACATTTATAGTTTAAACGATGAAAACAGTGTATTTTTAATTGCATTTTTCCTTAGCTTGACTATTGTTTTAAGTAAAAATAACCCTATAATTTCTGTTACAGCCGGACTATGATGATATTGAAGAAGATGAAAATAGAATAGGTGTGAAAGCATTCCCATCGTCGAGAGGTTCTCGGGATAAAACAAAGGATAAAAAATACGGTAAGTCTTATAACATAATATATTAATTTATATTGTATTCAAGCCTCAAGCCTCCTAATTAGTTTCAATTTTTGTTGGAAAGGCCGTTTGTTTATTATTTGTGAATCATTAGTTTACGTCAGTTTTAAATCATGAAATAAATAGAGAAAGTCTCGGGACATCAAAGAAAACAGAACTCGACCCTCAGGAATAATACATATTTACTAATAATTTGATACACAGATCTCTGTGACATTGATTACAAAAAAGTCCAGAGGCATGGATCGATTTAGATTGGTATCGAAGTATGCAATTCACCATTCACTTGAAACTTGATATCGAGTCAGATTGTGAACAATAATTAAACCAGCAGGACAATTGCTTCTCAGTAGAATAATGCAAGGAAGAGTGAAAGTTGAACAGGAAGTGCCAATCAAAACTTGATGAGTTCTTGCATACGTAACTTGTTTGTATAGTCTATGTTTTACTCTATTTCCTCAGAGTTTAGGCAAGTGCACAGTTTCATTTGAGTTTAAAACTTAAATTTTTGAAATAATGTAAACAACAAAAACAATTGTTTTAAATGATTTTAGAATATGATGCTTTTACATTATGAATTACAAACATTATATTATGAGGGGGAAAATGCTATAATCCACAATGGTTATTGTGTACCACTTAGGTTGTTAGGTTCATTAAAAAGTATTGTACAAATAAATATTGAGATTTTCTTTAAAATATCTATTTAAAAAAATCCCTCTTTACAAAACAATTATATGAATATATTATGTATTTTTTGCCTAACAGAATTCGTATCTGTCCTAATCAAACTGAAAATACCCGTTCTACCAAAACATAAAATTCATTCCGTACGGTACTCAAAATGAAAAGAATTTTAGAAAACAAAAATAATAAAATTTGATTTTAAAGTTGTAAAAATCAATTATAAAATTATATATATATATATATATATATATATATTTTGAACATAATATAGTGTACAAAAGTTGGTGTATCAATTTATCAGAACCAACAGTTAATTTAATCTCGTTTCTATAGTGAACGGCATGTATCGTATTTGAACGCGCATACGGCTTTGCAGACTACGTGGGAGAGGAAGACTCCCACAAACTATTTCCGTGAAATCTGATATTCATAATAATGCAAACACCCGGTTTATCTTCTTATGCTAATACATACTTCATTTGTATGCAGGAAGGTTTGTGGCGCGGACAGTTACAGAAAATATTTGTGGTCAAAAACTGCTACGTTTTTATTTCTTACAAACGGTAAAGTACAGCTTTGTTTGTGATCTAAATTGTTTGTATTTTGGACACTGCTCCAACTGTTAAAGTTCCAAACGTTCCTATGATAACAAAGAAACCGTGACATTTGTTTATGGAATAAACACTTAAATGCGTATACATGGTACGAATTGCTTAGATGATACAACAGGATGCACGGTTTACAGGAATGAAAATGGCTTATTTCGCCAAATATAACTTTAGTACGAAATTCCTACAATTTTATACATTAAGTTTACTTTAGGTAATATATTAGTAAATTTTTAAACTCGTTATTTTGCAGTGGATCATTTTCTAAACTGGTGGATGTTTGGAATGGTTGGTTGTTAGGTGGATGATGGATGCTTAAAACTAAGCAATGTTTTGTTACAGATCCGTTCTCATATTTATTAACACATTTAAAGAATTATTTAGTTAACGGTATATTTTTAGAACAAGACAAGTGTTTAATTCAAGCATTATTGATTCATGCATTACTATATTTTCCAACCTAAATAAGAATAATCAAATAACAGTAGTTACGGGAATGTTGAGATTTATACATGTAACGAAAACAATTACAGTAAAGTTTCTTTAATTTAGGAATTTTTCCGACTTTTTTTTTAACTAGTTGTATCCCCTATTTTATACTTTTACAAACTTTTTTGAGCGTCGTTTTATTTTGTAGAAGTTTAAAAGCAAAATTGGGTGCAGTAGCGCATAACTAGACCAACGAGGAAAGATATTGAAAACGGCTGTTTTGATTGTAGAGAAGATATATCCGGACCTTTTTCAATTTTTGGGCCTTAAAATTAAAAGATTAAAAATATTTTTTGTACAATAAAAATAGTGTTTTTCATACTTCTTTCCATATGTAGTACATATGTTATAGAGAGAATTTAGTAATGTTAAGGAAAAAAATCCGAAAAAAGTAATTGGTTGATCCATATGTATATATATTGGTTCATACAACTTTAACTTTTTTGACAAAGTTAGCATATTCTTTAAAACTTAAATTTTCTAAATCTTTAATAAAAAAATGAAAATTACAAAATATATTGAAATTTTACAAAAAGGATTGAAATAAAATGAAGTAAAAAATAGCTCCAAAGCTAGTGTCAAAACAAACTACCCTCGACAGTAGTTTCTTCCCCAAAAAAAGAAATTGAATCAAACCCTTCATAATAATAATAATAATAATTTGGCACTATTACTGGTATAAATTTGCTAAAATGTATTTTTAATTTCATTTAGTGGAGCTTTTACACTTTAATAACATATAGATGCAATCTTTTCTTCTTAGAAATACTCTTTGCTATAAGATTCCCTTTCATATGCACTTAAATAAAGAAGTGAGATGTAAAGTTGTATTAAGAGATAGCGTGACAGTCTAGACTGGTAGAGGAACATGTTTGTAATAATAACATTAACGCCAACCCTAAGTGACCTCTGCTCTGAAGTTGGCAGTCAACTGTTCATTACTGTCAAAATCGTTTGTCGAGACGTTATTGATAGCTTCATTATTTGAGTAGAATCGTTTGGTTTCTTTATTCTTTTTGGTCCTACATAGAATGTTTTCGCACAGAAATAAATACAAAACATCGTATACACGATAACTCACCCTCAATTAAAAAAAGAATCTCATTTTGAAACGAAATCATAGTACTTTCCAATTACGTCGTAAATGAAAATATAACGATGGTGTAAACATTTATATGTCGTGTTTTCTATGGTTCTCAAGGTATTGAGATATTGGGCACACATTTTCATATTTTTTCGGAATGAAGTCCGTCTTTCTTTCTGTGAAAATTTATTATGCATTATCTTAATAAACAGTGGTTAAATTACCTGAAAATGTTAAAGGTTGCTGTAGATAGGAAGGACCGTGAGATTATTTATAGTTTGTCAATATTGCTTAAAGTTTGGAGGTGAAAATGATATAGAGAGAGAGAGAGAGAGAGAGAGAGAGAGAGAGAGAGAGAGAGAGAGAGAGAGAGAGAGAGAGAGAGAGAGAGAGAGAGAGAGAGAGAGAGAGAGAGAGAGAGAGAGAGAGAGAGAGAGAGAGAGAGAGAGAGAGAGAGAGAGAGAGAGAGAGAGAGAGAGAGAGAGAGAGAGAGAGAGAGAGAGAGAGAGAGAGAGAGAGAGAGAGAGAGAGAGAGAGAGAGAGAGAGAGAGAGAGAGATGAAAACAAAGAGAAGAAGGTGAGAAAGTTTCATTTAATGTTCATTACAAAATATTAAAGAAATGGCAACGGAATAACTAAATATTTTAAAATTTTAGGTATATGGTTATTACAATGTTGTCAAAATTTCTTTAAGAATGGATAAAAATAAGTGATAGCTCAAAATTTTAACTTTTGTATTTATTGTTTAATTTTAATGTATTTTGGAGAATCGAGTTCGAATTCTATATTGGTTTACACATACTTTTACTCTGCAAAAAATCTAAATAGTTTAAAGTGTAGAAAATGTTAATAAAGTTTTTAATACTGTTTCCTTAGTTGTATTCTTCTTTCATTATTCCTCTAAAAGTCATTTCTAATACACAAGTACAAACGTTCAAAAAAGGAAGATACAACAACCATAGATAAATCAAGCAACCACTTTTACATAATAAATACCCAGAATAAATATTTCAATTCAAACAAATCATTCATAGATAAAGGTTTAGATGTTGTATTTCATTTTATACAAACAAAAAAAAACCGAAGAGCTAATTTCCATACAATCAATTGTACCAACATTGGAATATTTGCAACTTTATCAGCATTAAACCATGCTCCTTTGTACGCATGTGCAAGATATACGTGGTTAAACTGTGTTCCGTTATATTTTATATAGAGATCTCAAATAGGTCCTGCCTGATATGTCAAGGTCCATTGCATAAATATTTGTAGTGTGTGTCAACATTTCGATATCCTTCTGGTATTGTATTGGTGGAGGAGAAATATGCTAATACCTTTCAGCTTATAATAAATAGATAGAGGAGTTTTATTTCTCATATTTATAATATTAAATTATACAAATTAATTATGAAATGGCCAACAATTAGGACACCATACATATGATGTGAAGCTATACAACTGTTAGACCACACAATTAGTCGAATATACATTGTTTTGGGAATCCAGGGTCCGAAATTTCAATTTGACCATTAACTTCATTATTTTTTAACATAGAAAGTTGAGGTTGGTGCCACTAATGATAACTAAAAAGTTGTTTGACTTTTATTTATATTTTAAAAATACACTTCATCTCACAATGTTTTCCTATGAGAAGAAGCTATAAATAATAAAATATTATATAATATGTCCCGGTTTTAATGATTTGCATTTTGTTTAATGGAAAAATCTTATAAATTACTTCAAAATATATAATTATGATTTTGTTTATGATTATTCAGATGGATAAAAAAAATCATGAAAGTACTGTAGGTTCTTCTTTTTGAAATTGGCAAAGTGTAGAAAATAAATCAGCTACAAAAAACATCGATTTTTAAAATTTCGATTTTCGGCTAATTTTACCTACGTCTAATTTTAAAAGCTAGTGTTCATGACATAAATCTTATATGAAAATTAATTTAAATCGAGCAAATAATACGACCTTTATTGTGAGAAATCTATAAAAGTTTGTTTAGGACTCGACTTCATACTTTCATATTTTTGACTGACGAGGTTAAATCTTCAAATTCACTTAGGCTTATGAATTACAAATTGTACAGATTCGATACTTCATAAATAGTTTCTAAAATAATGTTTGTGAGGGGATATTATAATTTCTTAATTTGAGTTGCACATGTCAATACTAATATTATGATGATCTATAGCTACATCCTAAAGAGTGAAATTAAGTCAAAACAAGAACATAGTGACACTCATTTGGATCATGTTTAAGTATACGGGTTTATAATGTTTATATAAATCAAGGTAAACAAAAATTGATGGATTATACAAACTTACTACGATCAGTCTCAAGACGAAGCCAATGAGATCATACAGTGAGCTAACTGTAGTTAGGTCGCAAAACCACTTTCACTCGGAACTGCTTTCTGGCATACTAACCTGTGGAAAGTGAAAACTGTACAGCCCAGTACAGAATTGATTTTAATAAACCACATATGGTGACATGTTCGCTTACTTCAATACTATGTTTAGTTTCTAACACACAACATAAAACATGCGCTTCAGGATGAGTATAAACTGTTTGCAAACTCAACTTTCGTCTTCATAAATTCCTTAATCGGTAGGATTTGAAATAACTACATTATCAAACACTACAGAATAAATAGAGAGAGAAGTTCGTAAATGAAGATACTTAAGAAGGCATATCAGAGAGTTGACCTCGTGGTCATAATATAAGCAAAAACAAAAATAATAAAATATTTTAAGGAAATTGTTTAGCGTAGACTATGTTTATTTTTGTGCAATACAGATATTGAACACAAAGTAGTAAAGTACACCTAAAAAACGAGGATATATATTGCGCATTAAATGAAAGCAATTTTCGTGATTTATTTTGAATATCTTCGTAATAGCTACTATATTGTTTTATTGGAAGTAAATGTTGCAAAAATATTTCACACATATTCCCTGTAAGTACATATTATTTACGTAATCGGATTAATTGATCTTTGTCAGTTTTCAACTGATATCTCAAGGATAAAAATTTTCAGATCACCTACACAAATTGTTTGGGCCATTTAGTCCCTACGTTTTACCTATATTTCTTTACAATCAAATAACATTTTGTTAAAATTTCTTTTTCTTCTGCAAATATAAAAATTTTGCATTAAAATTGTTAAAAAATCTATGACACCAAATTTGAACAATATCAGTTTTGGATTCCATAAACAACAACTGGACAGACAAACGTTTTGTTTCAACAAACATATCTGTTTAGGAATCAATAAGTTACTAACATAATTTTAAGAGTGTGCTGTTAAGTATTAAATAAATAATTTTTTATAATTAATCCACAAAACCCTTAATCCTTGTAGACCAGTACAGTAACTTAACATACACAGGATGAGAGCTGACATTCATAATGAGCTGACAAAAAGAAAAATATTAAATACTATCTTTGTATGTATCGTACGAATTGAGCAGGTTAAATCAATCATAAATACAAACTTTTAGAGGCTTATTTCTTAGCCTAATTTCGATTTGTTCGAAGTTTTTCAGATTTATGGAATTAAGACCCGTTTTTCGACCGTTGTCTGGAAGCACTTTTGTACTAAAAATTAACAAATAGTTTGTTTATTATGAAGATTACCAGAGAGTCAGTCTGTGTTTAGGGGGGAGGAGGGTTGAAGAGTAAACTCTGAAAGACGCTAAGCTTTATAAGAACTAATCTATACAATTTGCTTCATCTAAACCTTATATACAACTTATATAAAACTCCATGGCCGACAAAATCAATTGAAATGTAGCTGAAAAAATGTATAATGTTCCATTTTTTGAAAGTATAAAACAACGTGTAAACTGACTTCCAGTAAAATATACTAAAAATTTCCATTATTATAGTAGGCACTCATATGAATTATCTCGTACAAATAAAAACAATTCTCATCTTATTTCAAACTTATCCAAGTCACGTTTTCATTTAAAATATCATAAATTAATTTTATTGTTGAAGTATGAGGTAAAGCGAGTAAATTGTTACCATGACCTGAGGATTCTCCTTTTTTAGAAGGGAGATATTAAAGAATACAGAACTAAGGAATGTATTCTCCCACATAATAAAATGAACACGTGGCAGATAGTGGAGTGCACAGACACCACGTGGCGTGAATACATAGCTCCCCCGCTGGGATCACTATCTACTGAATTCTGCACTTATCACAACGTGCCATCACTGATATTCTAAACATATGCACTGCATAAAATATGCAGGCGTGAAGTTAATTTCAATTTATAACTTCTCCTTAGGTAATTAAATATAAAAATAATCTCGGCAAGCAGCGCTGACGTGAGTTATGCTGAACTGATTATTGGAGAAAAATTCCTTTGTGGAATACCCAAACTGAAAATTCAGTAAAATGCTACTGTATTCCTTATGTAATTATACTATCCTTCAGCATTTACTAACAAGTAAATGAGGGTTTCATTTATTTTTGGTTTGTAAAAGCATGTGGGAATAAAGGTAGAGTTACATTTTTTAAAATTCCGATTAGTGTTAGGTTAGAAGATTAACCTTTTTTGTGGTGGAGGTAAAACGGGATTAACATTTTAAAAGTAGAATATCTTAATCTAATCAAATCGACATATCTCTAGACAGATAGGAACCTATTTGCTGGACTCTAAGACATAGCAAACGGATGTTATGTCATAACTGAAAAAATGTTATTAGCTTTTAAACTGTATTCTGTAGTAAATACTTCAGTAGATATAAATCAAATATAAATTTCTCAACAATTCTTGATTGGTGTTACAGATGATCCTTACTACTGTGGACTAAGAGCACGAGTGCCGAACTTCGTTGCCAAGTCAAAGGGGAAGAACGGCAGCAATAAAGGTGCCCAACCACCCCTAGCTCGCTACCCCATGATGCCATCAATGCCTGCACCTCTACCACCAAGCAGTCACTTAGGTGTCCATGGACAACATCCACATCCACAACATTCGCTTATGTGGCACGCAAGAAGTTACGACAGCGGCATGGGTAACTAATCAATTATAATGAACTTTTTAGTTTTAGACAGTTTAATAGTTCCTTTTGTATTTTATTGTGTGATATATCAATTTACATTTATCACACATAAAAAATACACATACTCTCGTTTACATTTCATGAGTAAACATTGACACCGAGAAGGGAAATAGAGCACATGGAATTGTTTTTAATCCAACTTATCGTTTTTTTTTTTTTTGTTGTTGTTTTTTACCAGCTATGAATCTTCAAGTAAATTTTCAATTCCAAATGGAATGCTACGAAATACCTAATACGACTCTTCGACATTGAGGAAGGAAAAGTGGAGGAAACAGTTTTTACCGATTTAATTTCGTTCACAATAAGCCAAAACATACCTGATTAGTTGAAATCGGAATATACCTTAAATATTTACTTAATACAGATGAGCTTTTAAAAATTAGTCACCTTTCTTCAGAAGTTTGTATTACATTATTCAATAACATTTAAAACATTTAACAAGAGTCAACCGGCTTCAGATCTACAAATATAAAAGTTAAACAAAATTCAACTCATTTTTTGGCATTGAAAATAGTTGTTTATATTATATATTTGATTTTATCTAATTTTACGTAATAAATGCATGGTTGGTAATTTTGTGAGTAAAAAATAGATTCATGTGTATCTCAAAGTGCATGCAAACTTTAACTGTTATTTTTTACTAGTCAGGTAGATAACAACAAGTTTCCTAATGCAATCTTTGCACCTTTTGTGGATTACAAATCCCTATTTGAGATGTCCAAATGATAATTGGATAACTTAAAAATCTTGATTGTAAATAAGTAACCATTTTTTAAACTTTGTGTAAGTATGCATCTAAGTAACTAAAACTATAGTTACAAATCCCAGTTCAACTGATAATTGGATTTAAATATCTTGATTGTAAATAAGTAACCATTTAATTAAACATCTAAGTAACTAAAACGTTATTTATTTCCAGATTCCGAATTCCTGGACTCCCCCTACAACCATATCTACGGACGTCTACCTATCCCTACTCGTGGCTACATTCCTACAACACCGAGGACAATGTATATCGGGGAGTGGGATTGAGCTACTCAGAGAATAAACATTCATAACGAGATGGTTTCGATTTGATAGACACTAACAGTGCTATATATTATTGTGAAAATATACTTTTAAATACACTCATTTCAACTTAAATTTATTTCATTGATTTTAAAGAAGTATAAGTTTTTTTATTTTAAAAGAATTGAAATCTTTATTCTTTTGTATATTTAGAAATAGTATTCTCTTTAAAAATATTTGTGAGGTTATCTGATACAGGATGAGGTTGTCTAATCAATTCCTTGTCTAATTTTACTCAAAGTCAATCAGCTGACACAATTTTTATATAAAAGAGATTTTACACTGCTCCTCTATTAATTCTTCTTGTATTCTTTTACCAACATAAAGAATTCATACGAAGGATATTTTTGTACACTTCTCAAAACCTCCTCTAGTTTTTAATGAAATATTAATGAGTAAATATTGTAAATAGTCCAACGAGATTGAAAGTGAAAAGGTTTAAAATGTTTTTGAATGACTCACTGAGGATTGTCTGACACGTTTCTATATAAAAATAAAAATATAAAAACAAACATAATTTGTACACATTTTTCCTGTCTTGGACATTTCTCAGGGATAATGTGTTGTTGTAGCAACGTTAAAGTTGCAGTGCTATGTATGAATGAGTTTAACAACCCAATTTTAACACAAAATACGTTTTATTATCAGAAAGTTGATATTTTTTGTAGCTGGTAATTTTGTGTATATGATAAATTATTTTACTAACCGTAGTGATATTATAAATGAGAGTACTGTATATCATTGAAAGCAATATTAAGCATTATGATGGAGTTATTTATTTCATTATAAAAATTGAAGAAAATATTTCTATTACTTTTTAATTGAAAACTTATTGTTTTACCATATTTTAATTTATTTCCGTACACATAAAATATATATTACAAATTGTTTTACCAACGAACACAATTTATATGTAATTGTATTAATATGTTTTAATAAATTTAATGTTTTGTGTTCGCCAGTGCCGAAAATGTACTCTTGTTCAATATTTTGTAAATATATATGAATTATTCTCAACTATATTCTGTGAAACTAACAATGTATTATTTTTTGTGCGAATGTGTTGGTTATGTGTTGAATGTGCTATATTACGTTTAAGTCAAATGAGTGTCTGAATGTTTGTATTTGTTTTGTAAGTGACCCATGCAAATAAAACTGGTGATGGACAGTAAATAAATAAATTTGTGTGTTTTGTATTTTAATTGAAACCTAGAACCTTTTACAGCTAGAAGTTTGGGAGCAGTTTAATAAGACCAAACAGTTGTTTCAGACTATAAAAAGACAGAGTTGGTGTAGTTGTCACTTCGACAAAACAAAAATCGGATATTGGTATATTTAAGTTAAGCCACAAATGAATTGCAAAACAAAAGAAAAATTCTATACATTTTAAGATGAACGCCGATAATTATTATCCCAAAAAATGAACGAAAACAAATAAACAGCAAATTGATAGATGTTACATTTCAGCAAAATAGGTGGTGTTAAAATATTTATCAACTAATAAAATTCAAAATAATAAGGAATATTTTTATTATTTTTTTTTAAATAGATTTTTGTTCAGTTTTTCACGGTTACAAGTATACTTGCATAGAGATCTCCATAAACAATATTTTGAGATTCTCAGATGATATTTAACAGAGAGAGAGTTTAGAATTCGATACGGCTCAGAATTTTCTGATTTGAAAGATATAGCAGCAGGCGTTCCCCAGGGAAGTGTTCTTGGCCCTGTACTCTACCTTTTGTAAACCAGACACATAATACATGATGAAAAAACTATGATGGCAACATTTGCGGATGACACAGCAATCCTTACGGTCGACGCCAACATTGATGATGCCAGCAATAAGCTGTGAACAAAGTAGTATACTGGACGCAATTGTGGCGCATAAAACTCAATGAAGACAAATCTACACATATAAATTTCACATACAAGAAGATAGTAAACGTACCCATAACCATTAACAACCGAATCAAACCATACGCTAAAACTGCTAAATACTTGGGTATGACCCTGGATGCAAAGCTCAAGTGGAAGGAACGTGTGAAAAAGAAAGAAGAGGATCTGATCATCAAATATCGAATTTGTACTGGCTCATTGGACGTAACTCCGGACTGTCGATTGAGAACAAAATCTTGTTTTATAAGCGAATATTGAAACCAGTGTGGACGTATGGCATACAACTATGGGACTGTTCAGATTATCCAACAATTCCTGAACAAAGTACTGCGGGGAGTAGTTGACGCTCCATGGTACGTACGGAATAAAGATCTCCATCGTGACCTGCGAATTAGTTTGGTAACGGAGAAGATAAGGAAATACGCATCCGGACATGGCAAACGTTTGCGGAAACATTCAAATCCTGAGTTGCTGACCGTACTGGATGTAGGCGGTGACATCCGTCGCCTTATTAGAAAGAAGCCACACGATCTGATGGCTTCAAAGCGGAGAGTTTTAGTTTCTCATAATCCTCTCAAGACAGCGATCTACTAATAAAAGAAAATCGTTTGTCGGTCCAGTGGACTGGTTATGATAAGTGGTTTAGTGTGTAGTGTTTAGTAGTGGTTTTACTACTAAAAAAAATAGAAACATAAAAAAGTATACATTGTTCTGGCTTCTGTATATGTTATATTATATTATTGATAATTGCATAACAATTGTCTATAAAAGAATAAAACCATGGAACCTAGAATAATACTGAATTAATTTTTCAGTATGTGTGTTGCATATTCTATCGTCATTTCTACAACCTAAAAGGCTGAAGCTATTTTCATGACAATTTTCCTGACTTGTTTCTTCATTGTGATTTTTTGTTTAAACATGTAAACATCTAACTATCCGAAAGACTAAAACGAGTTTCAATATTATCTTCTTCCAGCATTTTAGTTGGAAACAAGGAAGCTTGTTTTTAAATATATATATTAATAAGTATATTATATATATATATATTGAATTATATATATAGGCTATATATATATATATATATGCAGTTTTGTATATAACATTAGTTTAAGTGGGATTTGTACACCATTTCAAATAGTTTTAAATTGTTAACTAACAATGTTCTCACTGGCGAAATAAATAGTTAGGATTCCATTTAACAAACCTACTTTTTTCAGTAGGCATTCCAAGGGGACTGTTACTCGAAAAATTCTTAAAAAGTAGCAACATTGTTTTTTTGTTGTTATTTATTCATTGAAATATTCTGATTACAACAGTATAATTATTTTTTCTCTAGCTTGACTAGAAGTCAGTCAAAAAAATTAAAGAATATGCACTTACCTTGTCTCCTAGCAACGAAAAATCGTAATTTTTCTATAACGTTCACTAGAAGCACTTTCATACATATCATCATTATTCTCTCAAGCTGTGATTTTGTTTTGACGATTGGCTAACCTGCTTGAAGTTTGTTTCTTTGTAAAATCATATGTTGTCTGCTTTCAGTTCTGTTTATGTTTTGAAGTGAAAGTGAAGTTTTAGTTCTGATTGTTGGTTCAGATTTCAGTTTTTGTGTTTTATTTCTTTCACATGAAATGGGAAATAGAAAGAAAGTAGGCTCAAGAAGACATGTGTATCTGAGAAAATCACTCCAGAAAGTTATTAGACCTTGTAATGTATCACAAGTTAGCCCATCAGTAGAAACTATAACCTCTGAAGCTTCAGTGTCTAGGCCTACTCCTCCCTCTGAAGCTTCAGTGTCTAGGCCTACTCCTTTAAGTTCTAATAGGAAGTTCAAGGTTGGTAACAACTTAGATTACTACAATTTATGGGCTGGAGAAGATATGGAATATGATATAGTTGATGTAAAACAACTTTTTAAGGAAATTTGTGAAATTGCCGTCTGTAAAAACTGTTTGCATGAACTGTCGATGGAAAAGAGCCCCGTTGAAGGTTTAGCTATAAAACTGAAGATTTTTTGCACAAATTGTAAAATTAAAAAAGACATTTTGAACTGTGTAAAGGTAGAACAAACTGTAAATGAAAAGACTATGACCTACTATGACCTAAACCTTCGTCTTGTACATGGCCTAAGACAAATCGGCAAAGGTTATACGGCAGGGAAAACTTTCCTTGGCTGTATAAATTTGCCCCCTCCTCCTACCAAGTACTTGAAGCATGGATCTTTATTGTTATGTAAAGTTGAAGAAGTAGCTAGAAAAAGTATGGGCAATGCTGCTAAAGAAGCTATTTCTCTAAATGGTAAGCCCGATTTGACCGTAGCCGTTGACGGTACATGGCAGAAGAGGGGACACACTTCACTAAATGGGGTCTTGTCGGTAACATCAGCTGATACCAGCAAAGTTCTTGATGTTACAATAATGTCCAAGTTCTGTTTATGTAATAATAAAGAAAAAAACAACCATGAGCCTTCCTGTACAGCAAATTACCTAGGCACAAGCGGTGGTATGGAGGTGCATGGAGCGTTGGAAATTTTTCGCAGGTCTGAAGAGATGAATGGAGCCAGGTATGTCAACTTTTTGGGGGACGGTGATTCAAAAGCGTTTGATACTGTAAAAGAAGCTAAAGTGTATGGTAATGATGTTGAGTTTAGGAAGCTAGAATGCATAGGACATGTGCAGAAGAGGATGGGCAAGCGACTTTTAACCTTAAAAAGTATTTCAGCAAAAGCGAAGCTAGACGATGGCAAGGGTTTGGGTGGTAAGGGTCGACTTAGCCAGAGTAACATCCAAAAGCTACAAACATACTATGGCCTAGCCATAAGGAGAAATGTCCAGAGCGTGGAAGCCATGAGGAAAGCTATTTGGGCTGTCTATTTACACACTATGTCGTCGGATGATAAACCAATGCACCAGCTTTGTCCTCGCGACAAAGAGACGTGGTGCAAATACAACTTGAGTGTCCTCACAAACCAAAACTATAATCATAGTGAACACTTTCACATCCCCCAAGCAGTCATGACATACATTAAAAATATCTTTAAAGATCTGTCAGATTCAAAATTGCTCGAACGATGCTTGAAAGGAAAAACACAAAACCAAAATGAGTCGCTTAACAATGTCATATGGTCCATAATTCCTAAAAGGACATTTGTTACTCTACCTACACTCAAGTATGGTGTATATTCAGCAGTAAGCAGTTTCAATGATGGCTTTTCAAGTACTATTCGAGTGGTGGAAGCTTTAGGCCTTCGTCCAGGAAAGCATTTCGTAAACGCAATGAAAAGAATCGACATTCTCCGCATCAAAGAAGCAGAAAAAAAAGTTCAAGAGGTATAAAAGAAAATTAGGAATAGCAGAGCTTTAAAAAGGAAGCAACTAGAAGAGTTTTTTGAAGAAAATGAGGACCCTGACAATCCCTCATATTGTGCTGGGAACTACTAGAGTAAGTGACTGTTCAGCCTCATGTAGGTAGGCCTACAGAAATCTAGCGATTCCCGAAAGTTGTTTTTTTTAAACTTTGATGTCACTTTTCTCATCTATCTTTAGACTTAGAGTTACCAAACTTTTACCACATATTTTAGACCTAATTTACTAGTTCCTCTCAGAAGGAATTTGACTTTTTCAGTCTAGAAAAATAAATAAAAAATATTTAGTTTGTGATTTTTTGTTAAAAAAAAGGTTAGTTTTTGAAAATAAAATAAAAATTATTTAATGTCAGTATTTTTATAAATCCTTGTGTAAGGAACTAGGTAATCATGTGTTCTTAAAAATAAAAATAAAATTAAAGCTCTATCTATCATAGTTCTCTAGATATCAGGCATAAAGTTAACATTATGTAAGATAGGCAGTAACAGTCCCCTTATAATTTACAATAATCACAATAATGTTTAACTTTTTTGTGTAATTATTATAAATTAATTTTGACGAAACTCAATTTTTGTTTGTGTTTTGGAAAGCTGTACAATGCAGTTATAAGATAAAAACAGAAATTAAAAATTTCAATAGATTCTATATTTATTAATATTTTTAATTTTGTTATGAACCGATTATGATGACATTATGACCACTTTGTTTATTTTGAAGCCGTAGACGGTTTTGTCACTTGTTTATAAAATTTCTTCGTTCTTGTTAATATTTGATTTGTAATTAGCTTAGGACTAAATCAACCTATATATACCAGTGGGATATCAATTAATTTTTATAGAGACGTATAAACTCAAGTGAAGACGTTAATTATTATTTTAATATACATCTATAAATTTCTAAATGGTTACACTTATTATTATAATTTGAAAATATATTAATATAATATAATATTTGCCCATTCTTTTTGTACAGTTTCCTGCAAAAAGTATATCTCAACAATTTTCCCAGATATCTAGTATTCAACTTTTGGAAAAAGATATCAATCCTCATTAAATGTGGTCATATAAGATTTTGGCTACTAACATAATATGATTTGACGATAAAAATTTATTAGGAATTATAGGTCATAATCGATATTAATCCTATAAGTCAAATCATGAGAACACAATTGACAGCTTATTAAATGTATTTCTTATAATATTTTAAAGATCTTTAATTTGGTTTTCTATTAGTCTTTTACTTCCAAAATTTTGTTTCCTTACATTTAGAGTTCAGACACAACCAATTTCATGCACCTAACCTCTGACATTGACATCCTGCGTGCCAGAGTTGGCTCACTATTTCCTTTCCCGCTAATCTGTTGAGTACTCGATTTTATTTCTCCATTCACAAGCAAGATTCCAACTCTAGCCGGCGCTGAAAGTTTCAAGGCTAGTTGTTCTTGAATATCAAAACAAATAAAAAATTCACGAACTGTAATTAACCTGAATTCTTTTAGCTTTGACACTGTAAGATTGCTTAGATCTCTGATTGGAGGAGTTGTTATTCCCTCAAATGGAAAGACATCTCTAACTTCAAATCTAGTTCACTCAAGTCTACTCCAGTTGCTTCATTTCCCTCAAATCTTGGACCAACTGTAGACACACCATGCTAATGGCACTTCTACTTAGGTAGCTAGATATCCATCCGTTCCCTGGAAGGCATTACCACCACGAAGATCTTTGTACATACAGTCACATATCAAATCCACCCATCTTTCAATCTAAACGTCCTGGATCACAGTTGTGCATATATCAGAAGGAAATGTATATTCTTTACGAAGATGTAATGAAGAAAAATAGGGTTTAAAAAATTGTTGAATTTTGTTGTAGTTAAGAAGTTTTCTTTTTAACTTTTTAATTTAATAAAGTGCTCTTATTATTATTTAGTGAAGAAAAATATGGAAATCAATATACCATATGTTTTGTATAATTTGTATATTTTTATGAAGTTTGATTTTTTAGAACTAAATAATCGGGACAAAAAAACAGCGATTTTTTTTTTCAATTTTTTTACGTGTAGAATTATTTTACGTGTTATCGCTAACACTAACTTTATCATTTGTATTGTTTCATATGAATTGATTTCTAGAAAAAAAGTAAAGTATTTTGCTGATTAACAGGCGTAAAATCAAGTGGAATCGTTCTACCCATTGTAGTAGCCTACTTAAGTAAAGCCTAAGAGCAAAATTGTTGTGGATCGAATGGAAAAAATGGTGGCACTGCAGTCAGTGTTTATATATTCATGAAAGGAAAACAAAGTGTAAACCTTTGAGGATTATGACTATGTCATTGAAATGTACATGTGGGTATTTCGTAATAAACAAACTAGTTTTATTAAAATCTTGGTTATCTTGCTTGTTTTGTGGTTCGAGGAATCCTTGTTTTTCTTATTGTGAATATCATAACAGTGCTCCTTGGACATTTTTGTATTTAAATTGTTGAATTTGGATCAAATTTATTTTTCTATGGATATGTGACGGAGATTGTAAGAAAATTTGTTTTATATCCTTTTTAAAGGTAATGAACTTTAAAACTATTTATGCTAAGGACTGTAGGTAGTTGGTGGTATTCCATTTTAATAAATAAGAAACTTTTTTTTTAGTACAACCACAAATTTATTGAAACTGGCCGACCATTGTTTCGTAAGTTACAGCATTGTCAAGGTATTTTACAAGAATGGATAACTAGCGAAACTATGGTCGGCAAGTATCAATAAATTTGTGGTTATACTAAAAAATAAAAGAGTTTTATTTATTAGTAATGAATTTTATTTAATTTCAGCACCAATCGCAACATCTTTCAGATTTGATAAGAGCGTGTTACTTTCACCAAGTTTGCTTCTATGGTATGAACTAAACTTGTAACAGCCTAATGAACCTAATGCTGCAACTTCTACTTTGTTCTTCCTGCTCCTATTCACACAATCCCACCTATAGGCTAGCATATCCGGCGGGTTCTTTGAAATTCGCCTTTCTCACTAGTGAGTGAACTAAAAAAAAGTAGCTTTGAAAATCATATAGACAGAAAATATTACAATATAAAAACTCAATTAGTATCAAACATAAGGTATTAGATCATCTAGGTTTAACTTAACCTGTCCTTGATGAAAACTAATTGATAGGTTTACGTACGTATAGCATGTCATGAACATCACAGTTTTAATTAATCGTTTTCCTGATAACTAACAAACGTCTTTCAAGCGTCCAACTATTGACCCCACAACCCTGTGTTTCCGTGAATCAATGTCATTGCATAAACACTAAGAATAACGAATGTGTCATTTGTTTCATAATAATTATCAAGTACGTTTATAATTATTATTCAGTAACATTTAAACTTTTTTTAGTGGAATACTTTACAGTAAATTTTTACAAATTATTGAAATATGTTAATGTTTTCAAGCAACTCGTCTATTTCCCTCACAACTGAACAGACGATTGTAACAAACCAACCAACGCATTTCTTTATTTGTTCTTAGAAGCATTTCATATATGTTAGAAATACAAACTACTCGTAATTGGTGATCTTGAAAAATTGGTGGTCCTTTTTCAGTCGGGATTGCGGCAATGTGTTCCTCTAACAAAGACCTTTAAAATGAGGTATAATTCGACCTATGCTTACATTTAAGATTTTTTAGACTTCCTCCACAGGACGTCCTCTCAAAGCGAAAAAAGACAGTTAAAATGAGCAAAACGTCGGTAACTACAGTGAGGATGTAATCCTAGAGTTTCATTGTTCTGCGTTTATTAATAAAATTAATATTAAGGGGTTTCCAGACTTTTTGAACACTCGGTATATTATTATCCTATTGGTGGAATTATTGAGAAACGAAAATGAGGAATGAGGAAGGTGTAGATTTTAAATGGCTATTTTAAAATAGTTTTTAAAAAAAATTTAGGTTGAAAAACTTGTTAAAACGTGGAATTTGTAGGCCATATAGTAGATCTACAGACACAAAACTAAATACATAAAGCTCATTCAATTGGTGTCGTATTTATTCTTGTTACCCATTGGACTTTGTGAATATATTTCATAAATGTAACTATACTTAATAATTAAGGACATTTTTAATGTTCGTTCGAACTCATAATTGAGGGAAATTTTAAAACTATGTTTCGGTTATGTTAGATTAAGCTTTTTGACGTTTTACATTTTAAAGTAGAATATAATGTATCTCAATGCATATAATGTTCATTACGTAATGCATCTAATTCAATTAACTGATTAATCATTTAAGTGATATTAGAAAAATAAGAAAAACTTAAGAGGCCTACAGTTCCTATATAAATGGCTTTCAGGCCAATTGTCACCTAATTATTTACATTGCTCATAAAATTGTGCAACAATATAATTATTATTTAAAAAACAATCCCAAAACACTTATAATTACAAAGGGTTTAGAAGAAATTGTAGTATATTATTGTTATCAAATTTTTAAAACAATTATTTGAGAAACAAAATAATTATAAAAAAAAATCCCTAAATACTTTAAAATACCAAAGGGTTTTAGAAGAAATTGTAGAATATTATTGTTTTCAAATTTTTAAAACAATTATTTGAGCAACAAAAAAAATGTTAATTAAAAACAATCCCTGAAACACTTTTAACCATTTGAGTGCCAAGCGACGATATATCGTCGCCTGTACACCATGCGAAAAGTGCCAAGCAACGATTATCGTCGCTTGTACACCATGCAAAAAGTGCCAAGCAACGATTATCGTCGCTTGTACACCATGCAAAAAGTGCCAAGCAACGATTATCGTCGCTTGTACACCATGCAAAAAGTGCCAAGCAACGATTATCGTCGCTTGTACACCATGCAAAAAGTGCTAAGCAACGATTATCGTCGCCTGTACACCATACGAAAAGTGCTAAGCAACGATTATCGTCGCCTGTACACCATGCGAAAAGTGCCAAGCAACGATTATCGTCGCTTGTACACCATGCAAAAAGTGCCAAGCAACGATTATCGTCGCTTGTACACCATGCAAAAAGTGCCAAGCAACGATTATCGTCGCTTGTACACCATGCAAAAAGTGCCAAGCAACGATTATCGTCGCTTGTACACCATGCAAAAAGTGCTAAGCAACGATTATCGTCGCCTGTACACCATACGAAAAGTGCTAAGCAACGATTATCGTCGCCTGTACACCATGCGAAAAGTGCCAAGCAACGATTATCGTCGCTTGTACACCATGCAAAAAGTGCCAAGCAACGATTATCGTCGCCTGTACACCATGCGAAAAGTGCTAAGCAACGATTATCGTCGCCTGTACACCATACGAAAAGTGCCAAGCAACGATTATCGTCGCCTGTACACCATGCGAAAGGTGCCAAGCGACGATATATCGTCGCTGTATACCATGCTAAAAGTGCCAAGTGACGATATATCTTTGTTCGTTACACATTATATAACGTTAATAGGGATTATATTTATGTTACTGCTTACTAGATAATACTGTATATCCAATAATTCTATCACAGAAGTTGGCTGTTTAGACATTGTGATATTATAATATGTTATGGCATTTAATTTAGAGTTTGTAGACTACAAGAAACCACGGAATCAAGTGGCCTATTGCGTAGTTATTTACAATTCTCGCAAATTGTTCTAATGTCATGTGTGTTTAGTTATTGTGCCTTTTTGGTTATTTACTGTGTTAAATAGTTATTTTTAGTGTTCTTATTGACAAATTGTGTAGTGTGTTCTAGTTTTAAGTGTATGTAACAATATAAAATCTTTGTGAAAATGGATAGAGAAAACATAGCTTCAAGTACAATTGACAGACAGCTTGAAGTTGATCTATCTGACGATAATGTTTCACTTGCTTCCGTACGATCTGATTTATTTAGTGAAGATAGTGATAGTGATCCTTCTTATTATCCAGAAAATGATTCCATCAAACGTAATTGGCCTGTTTTTACACAACGAGACCTAGATCCTGCTTACATAACCTTATTACATAACCTTCCATCCACTTCAACCAGGTCTAACCCCTCACCAATAAATAGAAATGATCTTAGTGATAGCTCTTCAGATGATGAATGTGATGAACAAAACAACAATTGAAATATGGCAGAGTATAAATGAATTAGAATCTGAAAATTTTATTGATGATTTTACTATTTTAGAAACACCTAGCCCCAAACACTGTCCTTCTGTTGTCACATCTAAACCAATAGATTATTTCAAATTATTTTTTACTGAAACACTGCTAAATATTTTTGTAACTGAAACCAACAAATATGCACGTCAAGTAATTTCAGCAAAACCAACAATTTCTCCTCATTCTAGAACTCAGAAATGGCACCCAGTCACTATATGTGATATGAAAGCGTTCATTGTTGTAGTCCTGAATATGGGGCTTAATCAAAAACCAACCATTTCTTCATATTGGTCAACTAATGGCTCACAATCCACTCCTTAGTTCCGACAAACGTTTAATAGAAATAGATTTCAGGTAATACTGGGTTATTTCCATATTGTTGATAATTCAAAACTCCCAACTGTAAAAAAAAAAACCTGGATATGATGCAACACAAAAATTTCAGCCGCTGATAGACCACTGCAATAGATTATTTCAATATTTCTACACACCACACTAGCAAACTCTCTGTTGATGAATCACTTATTAGAACCAAGCGTCACACAGTACTAACTCAATATTTATCCAACAAACACCACCACCACAATGGGGCATAAAACTATGAGTACTTTGCGACTCGGTTTCAAATTACTGTCTGAGCCTGATATGTTGCAAAGTAAAATTTTCCGAAGAAACTAAAGATGAAATAAAAAAATATATTCTTGCATACACTGTTTTAAATAAACTTCTTTCCATCTGCAATTACTTGAAAAAAGGTTATCATGTTTTTACTGATAATTGTTTTACAAGTTTGTCTCTTATTGAAATGCTATATGAAAAAGGAACTTTCTGTATTGGTACAGTTAGAAACACGAATACAGACTATTTACATTAGAAATAAAACCTATGTTTTAAAATATATTTTATAATATTGTAAATGGGACACAACGGGCAGTAAAAAAGCATGAAAGATCATTTATTTATTTTTTCTGTTTTAACGCTTTATCGAAGGTATTTTTCTGAGACACGAAATATACACTTCTAGACTTAATACTTTAAGACGTTTCTTCTACATTATTAAAACTTTTCCTAATATCGTGGCATTATGAATATAACAAATTATTTTTATTCCACATTTTTATATGACATACTTTGCACTTAACGTAAATTATATGCATCAACAAATAAAATGAAATATTAACAGTAATAGGATCGCTAACGTTAAAACGAATTGATGACTAGCTAAGAAGACCCACCAGTAGCGGGAGTGAAGGTCCGTTCTTGTAATAACAAAGTAAGAATTATGTGTCGGTTTATGCAGCAAAATATGTTCAACCATTGTGATATGAATGAATGGTAAATCACAACCACAATACAAAGAGAATACCACTCAATAAATATTTCACTTTTTTTATTCTTGATGAGCAATATATTGTTCAAGTGCACAATAGATGTAGTAATATTTGGTTTTATTTCTTGTTTATGAATATTTATCTATGACACGATGCGCTCCACAGTTGTTATGTTGAGTTCACAAAAATGATAATATAAATGTATTATAACATACAAAGAGGGAGCTATAATATTAAAAGCATATAGCTATGTAACCAACCATCTACATTTTATGAAGATTAAAAGACTTTTGGAAAATTTCATATTCCTACGTATGTCCGGTTTGACAAACGGAGATTACTGTTTTCAATTATAACATTTGTTTCTATCTAAAATGGGGAAACAAAAAACTGCGGTCTCTTATGTAATGGCATTTACTGAACATGAATTTAGTTCTGAAACAATTGACTCTTGAGTTATATATTAGTCATTATAACTAGTTATTATAAGTATATATTAGTGTTATTTCTAGTATATAATAACACATTTACATAAAATTACTTAATGTAAATATCTGAAAGATTTCACTAATCACATAAGATCAGTAGCACATATTTTTTAGATTATATTTGTTCATTAATTATTTGGGTAACCTATATATTAATATTTTTTTTCACGAGGGAAGTGGCAAATAACAAATGTTATCAAATCTACTGTGTCTGTATTATGTCTGTGTTATTATCTTATGTTTGTTTATGTATTATTACAGATACTTAATAATAATACATTTCTGTTTCAAATTTACGTAGCTGAACAAGATAATATATATGTTATGTATACGAAAAAACAAACTATAGTAACTATAGTTATTATAATTATTTCTACACTATTCATAATATTCTGATTTTACTTTTTCTAAAAGTGATTTTTATTGAATAATATTCTAAAAACAAACATAAATAATTCTCAGCTGGTAATCAAATGTAGTTGTTTAGTGAACATCTTAAATGACCCGAGTTTCCATAAATGGAGTCGTTTTTACTTAAAATTTCAGCAATATTTTATTACATTAGTTTTGATTAAAAAACTTCATTTAAAAAAATGAGAAAGGAGACAAACTTGAGTGGTCAATTAATTAAAGTGGTTTCAACACTAAAAGACTTACTTTTCACAAGTACAGAAATATGATTTTCTTGTTTGCATGAAAAAGCAGAATTACATATATTATATTTAATGTTTTTTTTTTTTTTTTTTTTTTCTTTATTAACTACAACTAAGATACAATCTTATCTAGTAGCTTATTTTGCATAACTAATACACATTTTTAAAAGTCACTCCAATGAGTGACTTCACTACATTAACACTCGCTTCATTCGGCTGATCCACAACACATCACTGCACTAGGTCCAGCGGTTTTGTCCTTTTCAGTCTCCGCACCGTGTCTCGGCTCTGTAGCATCTTGAGGACATCGGAATTAACATGATTTTGGAGCCTATGTTCATGCTTCCATGCAGCACCCTTTATGGCATTGATGACCATATCCATCTTGAGGTCTCTATGCAAGTCATCGTTGCGCACATACCACGGTGCATCAACGATGCTCCTAAGCACCCTATTCTGAAATGATTGAATCACTTTAACATTGGTCTTCTTGGTGCACCCCCAGAGCTGCAGTCCATACATCCAAACTGGTTTTAACACTTGCTTGTATAAAAGCAGCTTGTTTGATATTTCCAATCCGGACTTCCGTCCCAGTAGCCAGTACATACTTCTAAATTTCAGATTTAATTCTGTTCATTTCATTTTGACATGGGGTTTCCAATTTAGCCTTGCGTCTAAAGTCATCCCCAGGTACTTTGCATGTAGCTTAGATGGAACTACTTGTGAATTTATATGAATTGGAACATTGATCAATTTATTGTTTGTAAAGTTTATGTGAGTGGATTTTGACTCATTTAATTTCAACCGCCACTTTTTCATCCAAGTGCTAATGTTATTAATACTTCTCTGTAGCTTCATTGAAGCCTCCTCGACCGTGGCTCCAACGGCCAACACAGCAGTATCGTCAGCAAAAGTTGCCATTGTTGTGTTTTCATTAACAGGGATGTCTCTTGTGTATAGTAGGTACAGGATAGGACCAAGTACGCTACCCTGTGGGACTCCTGCAGATATTGTCTTTATTTCGGAATATTCATTGCCTTGTTTGACCCGAAACATCCTGTCCATCAAATAAGATTTTAATATCTGGTAGAACTGATCTGGGAGATCTCTTTGCAACTTAAAGAGCAACCCTTCATGCCAAACTTTGTCAAAAGCTTGGGAGATATCGAGGAAAACAGCCGAGCAGATCCTCTTGTTTTCAAGAGATTCTTCAATTATCCCAGTCACTCTATGCACCTGATCGATAGTTGAATGCTGGTTTCTGAAGCCGAATTGGTGAGTTGGAATCAGCTGATTTTCTTCTATGACAGGTTTCAAACGCCTAAGGAGCAGTTTCTCAAATAGCTTGGAGATTATTGGTAAGAGAGAGATTGGACGATATGATTTTCGATCACTTAAATCTTTCCCTGGTTTGGGTACCATTATTACCTCTGCGACCTTCCACTGACTTGGACAGAATTTAAGTCTAAAAGAAGCATTGATGAGGTGTAAAAGTTTCACAATAGCTTTTCCAGGCAAGGCTTTAAGTACTTGGCCTGTAATCAAATCATAGCCTGGGGCCTTCTTGATATTTAATAATTTAATTTCGTCCTTGAGTTCTTTCAGTGTCACCTGTTTTATAATCATGTTTCCACTACTATAGTTTACTGAAACACTCTCATCACAGGTTTGACCAGGATGTGGTTTAAATGTCTTTTCTAGATACTCTGCAAATATCTCCGCTTTTTCTTGATTACTCCTCGCCCATTTATGATTTTCTTTTCTGATTGGAGACACTTGCATAACAGGCCTTTTAAGGCCTTTAGTGACTTTCCACAGTGAATAATCAGTATCTTTGCCTGGAGTTAAGCCCTGAAGATACGTGCTGACAGCTTCATTCTTTGACTCATCAATGACTTCCTTTAATTTGTTACTTAGACGATTAAGCACCATCTTATCTTGTGGATATCGACTGATTTGCCATTTTTTACGAGCTTTTCTCTTTTCCCTTACTAATTGCCTAACTTCTAGTGGGATGTTCATGCTTTTAGCTGTTGTTCTACTCACTACAGGTGTATTGTTCCAAGCTGCCTGTTGTACATTTCTATTATACAGCTCAACTTCCTCTAGTAACTGTTCAGGGGTTTTAAGTGGCACCTGAGTTTCTATGCGATCTTCAAGGTCTTTTTGAAAACCCTCCCAATCAGTTTTGTAACTGGTTAACCTGGGGGGCAAAAGTTTCTCAACCAATGTTTTGCTTACAGTCATAACCACAGGAGAGTGGTCTGAACAAAGATCATGACTGTTTTCAACCTTCACATAGTTATCAGACAGTCCCTTAGTGATAAAAAAATCAATAAGGTCAGGCGTTTTCATGTTGTCTGTTGGCCAATAAGTCGGCTCTCCAGATGAATGAAAGTCACAATTTTCCCTCCTACCTGCTTCAAAAAGCTCTTTCCCTCTCGGAGATATTATTCTTGAGCCCCAGAATGGATGCTTCGCATTGAAGTCTCCTCCAATAATAAAATGGCTACCAAATGATTTAAACAGGTCAGTAAATTCACTCTTCCTTAGAGTATGTCTAGGCGGACAATAAATAGACGATATTCTGTATACTCTGTTTCTTGTCGACACACTTACTGTGGTTACCTACATGGATTCATATTGAGTCTTCATCAGTTCGTAGTGCTCAATTGATTCTCTTATGATCACCGCAGAACCACCTCTAGCTTTATTAGAAGGGTGAGGAGTATGATATACTGAATAGCCACGTACTTTAAGAAACGATTGCATCGTACAATGAGTTTCAGATATTAAACAGATGTCTACCCTTTCGTCACTCAGAAATACCTCCAGTTCCTTTACCTTTTGCAGCAGACCATTTGCATTCCAAGTTACAATTTTAAGATTGTAGTTCATGTGGATATCTTTTGCTTTTTAAAAGGTTTTCCAGTTTACTCAGTCTCTCAAAAATAATTTTGTTTGCGTTATTTTGCTCATCCAGTCTTGTGAGAATCACCTTAAGCGTATCTGTTATAGGAGGAATTTCGCTTTTATCACTGATCTTATTCAGGATACTTGCATATGAATTTTGTATAGAATTACGCCTATTATGCATAACCTCTTGATTGCCTGCAGTATTTCTAGAACTTATTTCTTTAGTTTGCGCAATTTTCGGTAGATTTTGTTTCTGTGGTTTTATCGCCATGTCTCGTCTTTTTTGAAGTTCTTTGGCTACCTCACAGCCCCTATAATTAGCTGGATGAGCTCCTTTACAATTAATACATTTAGCAGCCATTTGCCTGTCAAAGTTGCAGTTTGTCGCAAGATGTTTTCCGGCACACTTCACGCAGCGTGGATCCCTCTGACAGTAAGCTTGCGTGTGATTGTACCCTTGGCACCTTTTACACTGAGGTATCAATGTACTAGTTTTTCTTAACGGTTCAATTTTAACGACCAAGTTCAGTATAGTTTTGATGTTGTAAACCTTTTCCACACTCTCTCGATTATCAAAAGTCAACATAAAGAGTGGAAGGCCACGCTTCGTCACAACCCGTTCCCCTCTTTCATTCTCCTGAGTTTCCTTCTTCAAAATATTGACTGCATCAATAATTAATTTTAAATCCACCCTTATCCAGTTCTTCTATTATATCTTCTTTAGCGCATGAAGCGTGGATACCTCTTGCTACCACTCTCAATGGGCGATTGTTTTTATCTTCATAAGTGTACCATTCCACTCCTTCTTCTGTTAGCTTTTTCGTCAGTGCTCTGTAAGAGTCTGAATCAGGAGCATTGATTTTCCACTTGTCATTATTTAATGTAGTGACCTTCAACTCTTTTTCTGTTGTTGCCTTCAGAATACAAAGCAATTTAGAATAATCAGATACCTCACAGATATTTATTGGCGGGAGGTTGATGTTCCTTTTGAGTAGTTCTATTTTTAAGACTATTCACATTAATTGAAGTACTCTTAGACTTTATTTGCCCAATTTCAGGGGAAAACTCTGCCTTCCTTTTCTTTGCAGATCTTTTATTCTTTTTGAGCACCCAATCAGTTTCCCTAGCCAATTCTTCTTCATCGGTGTGGAACTCTGACTGGTCAGAGTCTCGACTTGTCGTTGGTTTTGGATTAACTGAACTTGATCTTAGTTCAGTGATTTCACTTCTGAGTGCACTACAGAGTAACTCAATTTCACTCAGTTTCTTACGAAGTTCCCTATTTTCCTCAACCAGACTAGATAAGTCATTACTTTCTTCAGAAAATGAGTGCCTGATTTCTTTGCTGCTTTTGACAGCAATGCTTGATCCTAGCTTGTCCATATTCTTCGGAGATCTTTGGGTAGTGTTGCTCCTCTGGAATGGATTTTCTTCCTTTTTGGTATTGCAGTCGCTGGCTGACGACGTCCCGGAGCCCGCTTTCTCACTCCTGACAGACGCCGGTACTGGGGATCCGACCCCCTGCACCGTAAACTCCTTCTTCTTTTCTAAACCTTCCATGCTTGGTTTATTTTCGGGGTACCTTCCCCTATCTGGTTTTTGGTCCGCCCCGGGTATTTGATTTCCCCGGTACCACTCATATCTGAGAGGCGTTCCCCTATCCGCCACCTGGGGAGGCGTCCGATATGGGACCAGCATCCCACACGGAATATTTAATGTGACTAAATTAATTCGTACTTTGAATAATTTTAATTTATTCATTTAATTTTTATATGCTAAACATACTAAGAGAATTGTTTAATAATAATTTTGAAAAAATTCAATCTTATACAACGTTCGAATTTGTGCTAATCAGTTGTTTAAACTGCTCTAACATGTATATTAAATGTACTACAAATTTTACCTGTATCAACTTCACGTTGCAATATTTAATTATTCATTATTATTAAACTAATGATTACCGGTAATGATAATTTACTTGCGTAAATTTAATTTGTACGTTATGGAATTATTATTGCAATTCATGTCATAAATACAACACTAGCCTACTTATGTATCTTTCAATTAGAGTGAAACATATATATTTGGGCTCTAAAATATTCTTTATCGAGCAAGTAGATTAAAGTTTTTCAGTAAATGAAAAAGAAACCGAAAACATTTTTCTTCAATTTTGGTTATTTATTTTGTAAGATAAACAAGTATATGTAGTTTTATTATTTTATTAGGTGCCCAGAACAATGACTCCGCCGGTGTATAAGAGCCCAAGGGAACTACTTTGAAGGGGATAACATTGTTGTTTGAAAAAAATAAAAACTTTGGTAAATGAAAAATCAGTCTCAGTACTTTTCTCACACACCTCATATATATTCAATATAAATATGAATAAAATATTAGTTCTAAATTGTGTAGGAATTGCTATATTCCAAAGACTAGAATTAAATTAATGGATAAATTATATCATAATTATAAATAATTATATATAAATTAAAAATGATGATAAATTTCCGATTTTATGTCAATGTTCAATAATCTTAGTTATGAAAGATATTTTATCGTGTGGTAAGATAAACATGAGATTAATGTAACACTTTGAACTTATTTAAGACTTTAATGACTCCCATGTTGAATCATTTTGACAGTGATTACAGAAATGATAATATAATATTTAGGAATCAATTAATTGTTTACTAGTTCGTAACTATAGTTACTTATATTTATTATTTTGTTTTCAATCCAGAAACCTAATTTAATTTCTATCTTCCAAAACATTTTCTTTAACTTTCGAACCATTTTATTTCAAAACGTAACTAATATTTATTTCAATGAATCCCTTTCAAAGGGCCGTAGTAAGGTGGCACTACGGCGGCTTGCCTTGGCTTAGTATATTATCTATCAACAAGTAAGTATATTCCCGTTTGGAATTCAAAATATAGCTTTACGTGTTACGTATAATTTTAATAATAAAACAAAATTTAATTGAGGTCAATTATTAGATTGATCATTTCAATCTTTTAACTTCTGACTTGAAATTTTTGTTTCTCTACTACTTTCCTATTCCAATTAATATATTTTGTTTTTAAAAAGCTGGTCTTGCTGTATTTCTGCTGTTTTTTTCTTACAAATTGTAGGAATTTTCTTGGGTTACCGAGCTCGAATTATTAGTTTCGTTTTTCTTATTCGTTTATTAATGAAATAAATATAAAATATGTATAACATTTCTTATTATTAAATAAATTTTCAAAAAAAAAACCTATCTTTAAAGTAAAGTATTTGTTGCTTAAAAATTAGATTTTCACTGCACAGCCCATTTAACTCTAGGTTTATATCTTATGTAAATAAAAACTGTTTGGTTTGTGTGATGTTTCAATTTAGCGGCACTGTACAATTGAATTAAGTTAAAATTTTAAATCCGTTCCCATTTGGTTTGTTAGCTAATAATATTTCACTTACAGATTCTTGATGTTCCACGGTAGTGCTTTCTTTGCTGTTTGAAAACACTGTAATGTCAATATATATTTAATACTGTAAATACTAAGTTATTTAAGGATTAAATAAAGCAATAAAGCTAAATTTTCAAATTAATTTTAATAATATAATTGAGCTACAATTGTTTCTCCTTGTGGCATCATCGGGCAACCGATAATTAACAAGTATTGACTAAGTTATTAATTAGTTAAATAAACATAATCCATTAAATCTCAAAATTTTATATAATCATTATTATATATCTATGTATATATATATATATATATATATATATATATTATTATATAAATAAATATATATATGTGAATTTTAATGGAATATCAGATAAATTTAAAATATAAGCGAGTTTTTTGTATATTTTGGATATATTTATTAAATATTGATTTGTCTAAGAATACCAGCGATTTGAACACTGTGATAGAAGTCCCATGTTATCTGTAGAACATACTCTATAAAACTTTATTGTCATTGGCATGGTGATCTGTACAAATTGCTACCTAGGCCGAAGATATCTTTAATGAATTAATAGCATTAAAAAGCATTTATTTCCAATTAGAGAGCACATCAGCTAGATGCTGATGTAAGATCTCTTTCTTGAAATGCTACAATAAAGTAAAACTCTAAATTAGGTACAGTGCAGTAGTTGGGTTCAGTGCCTGTTGAATATAAAACGTTATTAAAGTTTTTCACAAAATATGAGACAAAATTACTATTAATAGATGAGCATTTTAGTCTAGTCTATTTTCTATAAGGACATTTTTTGAACGATAATTAACTACGTTCTCAAAACTTGTACGCTGTTGTGAATTGGTGATATTTTCAATTACTTCAAACATTTTTAAAGTATAGGACAACAGAAGTATATTTTGAAAATGTATAAGTGTGCAAAGTTATTTTCATAATGTTTGTATTTCGTAAAGTAAAATGAACTTTTTCAAATCATAACGAAGCAGAGATTATAATAAAAGAAATACAAATTGCAATTATGTTTTAAGTAGAATATAAAAAAGAAACTGTTAATACTCATGGGAATAGTTTTATTTTTACAAACAAACATTATTCCATTATATAAAATGGTTCGAAGACAAGGGTTAGTCCACTGAAAACTAGAGGCCAACGCCCTTAGCAGATTTAAACACATCACTTCAGAAATATAAATTTCATAGTTTCATTAAATAAAAAAACATATTTCAAAATTGTTTCTTTATATTGATGCTAGAAATAAAACACCTTTAGACTAAATTTGCTAATACGAGTATAATATTATTAATAACTTTATCCTGTTCAAAGTTATGTGGTTTTCGACTGCCTAAATATAGAAGTAGAGAAACATTAAAATTCATCCCAATAAGTTTTGAAAATATTCTTGAATGGTACACAATTTTTTTGCCAACATTAGGTATGTATTTATGTAATTTTTCACTCTTGTATTCCTTTTAGTATTTTTTTACTATCTATCCACTCCCAGAGTGTGAGTTAAATTCAGTAATTATGGTTTTTCTCCTGTTTAGTTACATTACACAGCCTATTTACGTTATCCTACTTCATTTGGAAGTACACCATCTTTTAGTGTAAGTTTATAAGTACAACTTAACATTATAGTAATAACAATTATATTTAACTTACCAGGGCGGCCTAACAGATCTGTTGCAGTGTCAAAGTCGTAAACAGTTGTTATCAGATTGCCTTCTCTATCATCTAAACATAAAGGTAAACATTATGTCATATTTGTAAATACTATTGATAGCTGACCCAAATCACAAAATGATATACTCAGCTAATTTGAATAACAGTTGACTTTTCATGTCTAATTAGGTTTAAATATTTGAATGTCAATAGATGTAACTATAGTTACGAATTAGTTAAACAATTGATTCCTAAATATTATATTATCATTTCTGTAATCACTGTCAAAATGATTCAACAAGGGCGTCTTAAAGTCTTAAATAAGTTCAAAGTATTACATTAATATCATGTTTAATTTAACACACGATAAAATATCTTTCATAACTAAGATAATTGAACATTGACATAAAATCAAACATTTAGCATCATTTCTGTAATCACTGTCAAAATGATTCAACAAGGGCGTCTTAAAGTCTTAAATAAGTTCAAAGTATTACATTAATATCATGTTAAATTTAACACACGATAAAATATCTTTCATAACTAAGATAATTGAACATTGACATAATATCTGATATTGATCATTCTTCGTATGATATAAATGCAGTGAGAGATTATTAGTGAGTTAAATTTAATTCTGAAAGTAAATACGAAATAGAAGTCAATCAATTTCACCAGGGAAGTCTTCCATCTACTTGTGGTAATCTGTTTGGTTTACAGTGTATTCCAAATTCTCAGTCGTAGGCTACTAATTTATCAGTCTTTGCTAGAACGTGAGTTTAAGTGATTCGTCACATTAGTAAAGTAATGTCACACGTTAAGTTTGGGTTCGATATTCTCCTATTATCTATTTGATACGTTATATTATATTTATAAGGTAATATTATTGTTAGTGAAGAAAATAAACTCCCTCAGTTAAAATATCGCCCTCTTTGCAGTAAAATTAACATGATGGTCAATTTATTTATAATAAATAAATATGTATGTTTTGCGAGATATAAATAAATCTTAGGTTTATATATCTTTGAATCCCATTAAATATATTCTACTTCCTGGAAGTACAAGAAGGACAGAATCCAAACCCTTGTGGCGTTTAATTTTTTGTTTCATTTCATTGTGGAAGTTTATAAATTAACTCCGTGCAACAAGTTGTTTTTACGGTAAACCAAAATTGTATAATTTATTTCATTAAAGATCAATTTTATAATTTAATACTAATTTTGGGTTTTTGATAGTTTTAAAATTAACTGAAAGTAGAGTTACCTAAACATTTCAAAATAAACCATCTCAATTTCTAATCGAAAACCACATCTTCTGTCATAAATATTTTTTTACGACCATTATAAATTTACTTTCAAATTTATTAATAAAACATTCCATCAGTGTAACATTTTATAAATATTTTGTAAACGGTTCAAGATTTGGAATGAACAATTTAATAATTTATTTACTCCCAGCATTGCATTTGATCGTTTGAATCACGAAGATTTCTGTTTTGTTTAGGTGTCGGAAACATAAGTTTCTTTATGGAAAACCTGGATATAAATTAAAACAAAATAAAATCTCTTGAAACATATCACAGCATGTATAATTAAATAGTGCAAAAAATAACTTATTTGTAATAGAGTTTTCAAAAGTGATATTAATTATTTCATTCAAAAACTGTACCCAGTACCGGACACATTAGAGAATCAAAGTCAAGAGTTTACAAACATACAAAAATAGTTGTTTGATTACAGTGCATAGAAAATTCGAGATTCTGTTTGATAAATCCGCAATCTTCATTGTTTTGTTGAACTGATGTGGTAGTTTGAAGTGATCAGCAAAATCGTAGGCTACAGTTAATAATTCGGTCTTATTTAAGGGTAAGAAACAATTGACCAGATATTTTAGATGTTAGACGAATTCATTTTCTAACACATCATAAAATGTTTTTTAAAAATCATGCATACAAAGTGTCTTTATTGTTTCCTTCCTTTTTAAGCTTACAAACACAGTCTCTCAAATAACTTTTTGAACAGAAAATTGTTCAGATGCTTCCCAAACGCTAAATCTCTTCTCTAATACTTTAAAACAACCATTTTTATTTTTTCATCGTCCATTTTTCCTTTTTTGAACTATCCCATCATAGTAAAAATCACTGGAAATAAATGTTTAAGAATATCGGCTTTAGCACGTTTAGAATGATTCTGTACTGGGGCCACTCGAAAGATTAAAAAATAACTTCTACACATAAAAGAACTTACATTATGCTGGCTTGGATCAGAACTATTATAAGTCCAAAAACTTTACTTTTCAGTATAGACATTTAAAAGTTTTACAGGCTAAAACAACAGTCAGTACAGGCTTAGCCTAAGCTACTTCTGCACTGAATGGTTCGAAATTATGAAACACATTTTAGGATTAAAACTAAACTTTCTTACTTAGGCTACTTCTGCTCGAAGTAAAATTAAAGCTTGTACATAGGTTACTTTGGTATTTAAGACAAAAATCTTTTCATATTGAATATTTGGCTTAGGATAGTTCTGCAGTCAATAGACATGTATCTTTTGAATAGTTTATGTATATTTTCTAAAAATGTAAAATTTTGGACATAGACTAGTTCTGATCCAAGTCAGCGATTAATATAAACACATTTTCTTACTCTCTGTTCATCTAGAATATTACTACAATATAGCAAATTGGTAAAACTTATCTACAGAGGGTCAATGGTGCATGAGTTAACTGAGTAACGAATTTCAAAGTCAAACACTAAAAGCGGGAACGATTACATTCACATATCCTTCCCCTTTTAATGCTTGTATAATCTGTTGCAATCTAATGTGAAAATCTGTAAACAATTAATCCTGTGGTAGCCTATTGGAGATTGTACGGTATCAGGTAACTTTTCCTACTAAAATATTTTAGAAATGGTCGTTTAAAAATCGGTTTGTGGCAGTATTTTTACATCATGCCAAATTTTGTGACGAAGGAAAGGTCTGACTACTATGTGTAATTACTAAACTAACAGTTGTAGGCTATTTGTCTATACTGTCAAGCACGGTAATAGTAGGGTACTATGTTAGTAAATTATAACACTCAGTATTCTTGTGATGAACATAACAAAGTAATACGTACAATTAATATACGTAGGCCTAAATGTTCAGTAATATTTTTTTTATTTTCGTAAGAGAGGTGGAAAAAATCTTTAAAAACAAAAGAAGACATCCGATCTTCCCAATAGTGTGAGTTTTTTACTCACTAAACAAAAACTGTACTACATATTATCAACCATTATTAAAATTATTTGGTGTCAGTCGGCAAGTACAGACTTGAATTCCAAATCTAGTAGTTCCATCTAGCGGTAGACTGTAGAACTACGTCGGAAGATTAGTACCTTGAAATATTGATTAAAAAGTCCAATATTTAAGAGGTGTATAACAATTATTAGTGATTATTAAATGTAATATTTAAGAATTACGTTTCTAACAACACTAGAAATATATATAATTTACTTTTATTTGATACAATTAGAGCTACTGTCACCAATTTACTTTTTTAAAACATGTTCTCACAGATGATGTTTTCGAGTCGCTAAATTCTTATACAAGTATGTATGCGTTACCTGTCGGGGAGGACCGATGCTTCTAGGTGTCCAAAATGAGAATTCATTACGTAACTTTAAACATAGCTTGGTTAAAATACTTGTATTGATTAAAACTACACCTTAGATGCGACTATGTCCTCTCTTTTGTCAAAATTAATTTTTAAATCAAATTTTTATGGGTTTCATGGCTTTCTTAGTTTGTACATTTGTTATATTTATTTATTTTTTTAAATTTATTAATATTTTACTAAAATAATATTACTTTTTTTTTTAATTTTAATTTGTACAATTATTGTAAACATTTCAATGCGTATAAAAATATTTTTCCTTTTTTATTTAAAGGCGAAAAACCTCTCAGTAAAATGTTTCAAGAAATACAAACTGACAGACTCCTAAGTCGATGTTGGCGCTGAATTCACAACTAATTCTTGTAACTACACATTACTAGAAAAATTATTGAAACTTCATTGTTGTATTATTATTTCCAGATATAAATATATAATATATTCAAGAAAGTATTACAATATTTGATTTTTTCTTAGCTCTATTTATGCTCCCTTAAAATTCAATAAACTTTAAACAGATTTTCTCACCATCTTATGGATACTCAAATATTGCAGTCTTACAAAAAAAAAGTATATATTTCCACGTCTTAAACATTTAAATACGTAACAAAAATCCGCTTCAAATGAACAACAATTATGAAAACTTAAATTGTTGCCCAACTTTAACTTTACAAACTATTTTTGAAATTCGGTCCAAAACATTTTAAAACTGAAGTCATACAAACCATTTATGTACATAATATATAGGCTATATACATTACACACCTACCAAAGTAAGAGGAAGTGCCAAACAATCAGTAATTCTGGTGTGGTTCTTGACATAGACGTTTGATAAGGATTTAGAAAACAGACACAAAATTTAATATTTGTTTTTAAACGTTCTAATCTGAAGAAATTTTGAAATCTGAGACAACAAATGTTCGATTTCCAGAAACTTTCAAAAAACTTCATCTGTACTTCAAATAACAAAACAATCAATTCAGGCTTAAGAATTCTATCAATTGTCTAAAGTTTTTTTTTTTTTCACATGTATGTAACTTTAGTATTGTGCTAGGTAAAAATAACCTTTGCCGATTAGTTGATTGTCACCAGCATTCCACTAGACGATCATCTCTCCATGGATATCAACCAATAGCTCGCCTATACAAAGGAAATAGTGAAGGACGTGCGAATTGTGCAAAGGAGGATATTAAAGTGGGGAGGTGATTATAAAGGATTTTTTTTTCTTTAGTGTCATGTAGCAAACTCAAAATAGTACATCCATAAGTGTTTACCTCTCAGGGGCTTGGCAATCCTGAGGCACCCAGCTGGATCTACACCTAGTCCTCCTATAAGGTCTCTCTTGAACAACTCTTGTTCTCTTTCCGACCCTGACGCTATTCGGGGGCTAGGAGTCTTTATTTCATATTCTTTTCCTTTTTTATCAGCCGATGATGACCGAATTGTTGTTCGCCTTTAAATGACAATGAAAAAACATAAATGTTTGACAATTGTCGTAGGTATTGTCTTACCACAAAAGATTTGTAATATTTTTAGGAGACAAACTGTAAGTTTTAGGCTTCTTTACAGTAAAAAGATAAAGCTTTTATTTCGTGATTTTGCTAGCTCACAAAACAATTCAAGCTATAAGAGATTAACATGCTTTGAATTAAATCAACTCCGGTTGAAAGTTAAAGTTATTTGTATGAACCAAAATATTAGATTAGTTTAGAGTGATAACTATACTTAAATTGTGTCAATATGGTGAACTTTCGATGTAGGCTATACATTCCAATAGAAATGGATAGTGGTGGTAAATATGTTAGAGAGGGGAGTCCCACCAACATGAGGTGAGAGATACTGAACTATCCTCGAGTGTCAGATGAATGATGTCAGCTTATACAAAAACGAAGGAAAAAAATACGCTAAATGCAGTTTTTCAACACCCGAACCCAAAATACACCTACTGGTAGGCCTACCCAAAAGAGTTTTCAGCGAGAAAATCTTTACAACCAAAAGAAATCATAAACTAAAATTAAAGGGGAATCTGTAATAATTGCTGTTGTAACAAGAATATTAATTAAATTATAGTCTAATTTAATTGTTATGGTTAAATTGAACGATGGATGAATGTGATATAAAAAATGGTCAGAAAATTGCATAATGGCGTTTGAAACGATTTTCGAGTTTTGCTTCATATGTATGTAATATCTCATTTTGTGCATTTTGGTTAACACCACATATTAATACCTAGACAGAAATGTTACATAAAATAAATTAATGTCTTATTTTTTGTATAAATTATTTATAGACATAATATTCATCATATTAAAAAAAAAAAAAACAGTCCAATGATTTATTTCATGACTATACATTTATTTTAAATAAGAAGACACTTTAAATAAAAAATATAAACAGCTATGGTTTCTTTAAAACTAGCAGCTGATTGATGGACTCATCAAGTCACATAGTACAAGTATGCGCCGACCAAACTGCGTAGTGTTCCTTCTACAATACACATAACCTAAACACTAAAGTGTACTCTATAACCAAGCACTTAACCTAACATAGTGTAATTCACCTTAACATTCCAGTTGTACATTGCAGTGTATCACCTACGCAGAGATTATCTGAATTTATGTTATAATTATTATACATTTAATATAACATAAACTTATCTTTTGTTTCTGTCGTGCTACTTCCTTCCCGCTTCTTTCTTTACGATTTTAGGGACTGTAAATCTCTCTCGATGGAAGACATTAATAAAATATTGACATTCAAATTGTCACATAAATTACCAACATATACACAAGTCCCTCACCTACATACATAGGGGAACACAAAGGATAAATGAAGATGTGCATCAAAACATCCTTTTGTGATGTGTAGGCTATTAGTGTAACCGATGAAAAATTTATAATCTACAGAAATCCAGGTTAGTGTATTGATTTGAAAAATCTTTGTACATTACCTTTATTTACCGTTATAGCCTATAATATAGGCCTAATCCATATGGTCTGTATTACACGAATTGCCCCTTAATTGTTAATATGTGATAAATTTATAATTTTATAAAACAATCGAATAACTTTAAAAAGGTGGCAAAATCGCCGTAACATGGAACGTGAGGTTTTTATGGGATGTTCATTACGAATATGAAGTCACATTTAAAAAATATAAAATGACTGATTCAAAAAGTTTTTATTAAAAATAGTAAATTGTTTCTTAAATTAGCTAAAAAGTAGTTGTTAAAAAATATTATAGAGGTTCTTAAGGTAGCTGAACTTAAATTTTATGTTAACATTTTTCCAATTAAATATGATGCATATTTTATGAAATTTTTTAAAATGTATATTTTATTTCTTCTACTAAAGCATTATTCCTAACAGATGTAGTCTAATTTCATTTTTAAATTACAATCACGCCAAATGAGGATAAAAAATGTCTACAATATTCATAAGTATGCTTATATTATAAAGTCTTTCTATGGAAGATTGCTTTATCAAATTGACCTTTACAGTACTACCAACAAGTGTACATTGACTTATAAAAAGTTATTCTTTTGTAAGGGATAAAGCCCGTTGCATTGTCTATAATGATCCCCGTATGAAACTTAATTATATAATTATTTTTTAGTATTAAAGGCGAAAACCTTTCAGTCATGTTATAAAAAAAAAATTGAGGACTTGAACATAAAATAAATATCCCTATTTAATACTCTAATAGCGTTTGTATGCCATTGTATAAATAAAGTGTTCAATGAAGAAAATTGTGTTCTCTTTCATTTAATAATGAAAGTGTAAACAAGTGTTTCTCATTATAGTTAACTTAAGAGTCAATCTACTCTTTGTGGGGAAGAAGTATCAGCCATTGTCATGTCGGCGTAGCCTACCAGGTAATCTGGCCTACATCGGGGATGCGGCAGAACACCAAGTTCTTTTTGCTTTACATAATAGTAGGTAGGATCATATGTTTGGGAAAAGTAAAATGTTAACAATGTATAACTTAGTATAAATCGTACAGACATGTGGAGCCACTGCCACAGAAATAACTGATGTAACTAAATAATAAATGTTTCAATTTTTTTTTTAATGTTAAACGATCAAAACGATAATAAATAACGTAATAAGATAATTACTTAAATATAACACGAAAAAAAATATTTAAATATAAAATGTCCACAACAACTTTCTTATTCAAAACAATGCGGTGTTTCAATGAGTAAGTCATCATCTTCAGGTGTTAGACACCTTCAGTTACGTTTCAACATATTAAATTGTATGTAGGCTATGTAACAACTAAAGATGACGACTTGTTCACTGAAACTCGTCTTGTTTTACATGAAGTATATGATGAGTTGTGTGGATTGTGCCACTTAAATCATGCGCAGTAGAAGAAAAGAAGGAAACATTGAAAATTAGTTCAAGGAAATAAATCTTCAATAATAATTTAAATCTTTGTGTAAGTACTACCCAATCCGTCCTAATAGCTTTAGTACCCGGGAATAAAATAACACTGTCTGCAGGTAAGTGCTATTATTATGACTGATGAATACACTTACGCCAATAACGTCAATATTATTAATAAGTAAAACTTAATTACCCCGTAGATTAATCAGGCACGTGTATAGAGAGACAAGATTTAAGAAGCAATAAATTTGGGTAACTATCTAAACAAAAATATGGTTATTAATAATACTATAGTTATATGAAGGAAATCATAAGTTTAACTGTATTGTTCAATAGAACTACAATAAAATTATTATTTTTCAAAGTAGTATTATATTTTTATTAACTGAATACTCCAAACCAATAAGTCAACAAGTAATTAAATAAAAGATGTGTTAAACTTGACAATACTTGCTAACTAATTTGTCTAACGTCTATATTTTCGTGGATGTTAGCCAATGAAGCCTTAACAAAACGGTCATTTTCTGTCCTCAAAAGAGTCAAGACTTATTTGCGTTCTTCATAAAACTATTATTAATTGTAACCAGAATTCAAATTTTAAGTTTATGTTCACTGATAATAATTATATTGATTAATTTTCTAAATTAAAATCTAGAAGGAAAATTCTGTAAATTCTTATGTTACTATGATGTGTGCTATTAATAGATTACTAATTTATTAAAAATTAGTTGCGTATAACTTTATTTCATATCCTATTTAACAATTGACACCGATCCATTGTCATCAATCAGATTCATTCAAAAGTCATAGAGAGTCTGTTGAATGCAAGGGAAAATAGCAGTCTACTATTAGTCTGCACTCACCAACTATTATTAGTTCTTCCGAATGAAACCTGTGGAGTTACGTCATTGTCATCAGCTGATATGTCCAGTCATACTTAACACTCAATAACGATACGACTTCATATTTCTTATTTGATAAAAGTTAGTGATTTTAGATCTATTTTGGGGTTTAATTATCTATTATTATTATTTGTTTTTACCTTAGAACTTGGTTCTTGAGATAAAAGCGTGAAACGAAATTTTACATCATGATAATTCTGTTCTGTTCTTCCTGTATGTAAATTAAAAAAAAAAAAAAAGATAGTACATTTACAACAATTTATTAAATCAATTTTTCAAATTTTTTTTATAGAAGGAAATAATTTTACGTCATTAATTTAAATTTACAATATTTTAATTTCTGCAATCAATGTGTATAAAAAATTATTCAAAATGTGTGAATAAAAATTATAAAGTGAAAAAAAGTTGCATGTTCGTAATTATTTTATTTGTTGTGCAATTTAAAAAAAAATAATATGTATAAAAAATATCTGGAGGCGCCGGGCATCGATCCCGGTACCTCTCACATGCTAAGCGAGCGCTCTACCATCTGAGCTACGCCCCCAGTTACAGTTATACTAGATAAATTTTCATAATTAATTATTTAAAATTGATTTATGTACACAAATGAAAACATTTTAAAACCATAGACACTGCATTCTATAAATTGCAGGTCTTAGCTGATTTTACTTTTTCACTCTATATAATATAAAAATATAATATTTTATTGGTAAAATCTATACCACATTGAGATTTTTTTATCATAGATACATTTCAAATCCTCGGATTCCAAATATGAGTGAATTCCTCTTTAGGTATTTGTATTAGGCCTACCGTCAGCAACGATGTAAGAAGCCATTTAGCCAATTTTCTTCAAAATTAGTTCCTAGAAATTTTTTGACTCCGAATATCGCTCACAACTTTGGTAATATTTGCCATTAACAATAAAATAATGGGGTATAAAAATGGGGATATTTGAAGTTTAATAATCCAAACCAAACAAATTGCTCTAGACTAATTAGGAAAAAAATAACTTTGTACACAGATTTTAAAAATCATGGTTTCACTTATTTATTTATCAGTGTTCCAAGGAAAAGAGACTTTTTAAATAAGCACAAATAGGTCACTATTTCTGACAAATGAAGGTCACTAGGACAAGGGATGAAAGTGTGTATCTTCAATTAAGGTAATTGATAATAAATTTAACTAAACCGTTGAACAGCTGATTCTAACCCAACTGTTATATTATGTAACAAAACTGAATGAAGTTATGTTTTGATAATTGCGTAATAATTAATATTTATCTAAAATACTTCTACTCAAACACAACTTTAAATAAAATCTTGTAGGCTACTGAACATGATTAAAATGTCAAATATTTTATAATATATTTATTATAAACGGGTAATTTAATTTTGGCCTAGGATAATTAACTATCAAATCTTATAACATTTTATTTTAGACTCTGTATTAGCGGCTTCTAAGTAATCGTAATGTCAATAACAATCATTTTCAAGCATGTCAATTTTAGTGGGATAAATCAATTTAAAAGATTTTTACCTCATTGCAATACTAATCAATTACCACAGATTATTTCTTAGAATTTTCAAAACTGAAAACAAGTAGAGCTCTTTAAATAATATTCAGACCTATATTATATACACATATGCTTCTTTTATTAATCTATGGTGCGCACGAAAAGGATCAGTTTTGTTATTATACCGTTTGTAAAATATTTATAAAATCAACATCGACCTGTACAGTCTGCCTTAGTACATAACTGAATAAACAGTGTAAAAATATTCTCAAATAGCAATACACCTCGGTGAAATCTCCACATTTATTGATCTAGTTTTGTGTTAGACCCTCTCTTTCAGATCTCTCTTGACCAACTCTGTTCATTTCCGACGCTGATGCTATTAGAGTATTCTAGGGGTAAGGGTATCTGTTTTAAACTCATTTTTGTTAAGGCGGTAATGTCCAATGTGGTTTTTTTGGCTTTACACAAACTTTCAAAAACATACAAAAACCAAACACCGATCAGGCACTACCGATGTAATCAACTTTTTCTCAAATGTATCCAAATGTTGGTATTTCTTAAAGATCCATACAAAATGTATCGATCGACATTGCTCCATTATTTTCCTTTTTTTTTTTCGAAAGTTAACCGTAAGAAACAAACAAACCATTAAAAAGCTTTATAAAAGGTCCAATTCCTCAAAACCTTTGTACCGTTGTCGATAAAATTTAAGTGAATTAAAAACATTAATGACCCAAACCATGTCAAATCGTAAGTAAAGGAAAATTACGACTAAGGAAAAATGAAAATGAACCTTAACCGCCGTTATTAAAACTCAATTTCAATGAAACACTGTTTAGGCGTATGACTAGTTTATGCCATGAGTGGAGATTTAGTTTAGTGTCACGATTAGGGTCTATTTAAATAAACAATTTTAACGAAGACCCACAAAAAATGTGACGGAAATCAGTAATGAAGAAAATACCATATTATGTTCTTTTATGCGTATCCCCATATGTAGAGATATTTTTGAAGAAATGTTGATACGTAATATATTTTTGTCGGTATTTGGTTTTGTGGATGTTTTTGCATGGTTTATTTTATTAAGTTCTATATTTGATTCTATAAATTGCTCTGTAGCTTATATTAAAGTAAGAGTGCATCTTTATATCCTTGCCAAACGTTTTACTCTAGTTGGATGAACTTCAGTAGAAAGTAGGAAGCTAGTTCTCGTCAATCTCACAATCGAATTGAATAGCTACCGTATAATCAATCGATTATTCCACGCACACCTTTAAGTTTCCGAGTTTTAAATTAACAATATGAGACTATCATGACTTTAAGATTTGATTTTATCGTTGAATTTTGTTTTGGTCGAAATGAATTCAACATGAATTTTCACTAAATAAAAATCAAATTAGAATATTTCACCATAAAAATCCTATTTATGACCAAAAAAATGGATAAACTAAAATTATATTAAATACTACGAAACTACTTTATTAACATTATTTAACAAACTAGTTGCATGTTTAATATTGAATTCAATTACAGAGGAACTCCATACAACTAAACATAACAATTAATTCTGTATGTTGAAAACTATGTAACTTAACATCATGACTATTTGCACTAAATTAGAATTTAATAAAGTGACTAGATTTTTTTAACTACCAGCTTCAGTTTTGAGCTTACTTTTCTCCAGTCTATGCAATTTAATGACGACCTAGTAATCTTTGATCTTTGGGTTGATATTATAAATTTATAAATAATAAATTTTGAATTCCAATAACATTTTGTATAGAATAATTTTCTCTAAGGTAAACTACTGCAGAGACTTTAAGAAGGGTTGCAATACCATTTCACCTACAATATATAAATCTTATACGGACATGGAATCTACAAATAAACGCTGTCATAAAGTTTCCATAAACGCAATGAGGACTACTGGAAAAATAAAGTGCAAAGAATGTCAGATAAATTATTCCAAATTTAGTTAGGTTTATAGACCAAAATGTAAACGTTATATAGGAAAGAGTAAGAAAATATTATCAGAATATGTATCCTTGCGAACGGAACAAGCAATACCGGTAATCCTTAGGCCCTGACAGTGATGAAGAATAAAACTTCTATTAATTTTGAACTTTTTAATTTTGTATTATTATATAACTGTTTAACCTTCGAGTATTATCTTTAAGTGTTTTTTCGTTCCTAACAGTAACGTACTCTATAGAAAGTTCTGTAGCCTATAATTACAAAAACAACAACAAATGTGGGAGGAATGTTTTTCAAAACTATTGGGGATATATTTGTATTGAGATTCGATGAATCCAAAAAGTTGTTTTCGAAGATGTCCTTCGTCGTGATGACTGCTTGGATGGATTTTGTTATATTGGTTTCTTTTGTTACCTCTCCAAAATATTAGCATTTTTACCTCCTATAAGACAATAACTCAAATTTGAATTTTCTAAATATCTGAATTTTTTATGATTTTAATGAAAGTTTAATGATCTAATCCCTAATGATTTTTTTGTATATGAATGTTACCGTAAAGACGTAAATAACATATATTCATCACCATAGCCCCAACGTTACTGTGAACATCATCCTAAGATCTTATATATACAAATTCACTGAAGCTATGTAAAACAAATGTTAGTGATAAATGAAAATTCATTACCCAAATCAACATACCGATCCTCAAGTAAGTGAAAATTAGTGTTCTGAATTAATACGCAAATAACTTTAGCCGCCACCTTCTGTTTAATTTTAATATTTACTAAATAAATAGGGAACTGTAATGTTCCTTCAAGATATTAAGTTCATATTTGTAACTTTAAGTGTTATTACTAAAAACAAAAACCTTTATTTTGAATATTTTTTAAATGGAAGCCGTTTGAAATATTTAAAGTCGAATATCTCAAAAGCTATTAATTTTACAATGAATTTACAAGACACAAAATATTTGTTTATTTTAACGACAAACAGTTGTTTTTCTGTACGTCAAAGGATAACTGAGTTATTGATTTAGTCAGATGCCTAGTAAACCCTTAGAGCAATTACTATTATAAGTGGAAGAACAAAATTGTTTAAAATTCTTTGCAAAACATTTTTTTTTTCTAAATGAATTGGCGGTACTTTGGAAAATGGCGCTGGTTTGAAATACTATTTTGAAAGTCCTCATACAAAATAAAAGAAATTCTCTATGTAAAGTTTATTATTAGACAGATGGTTTACAAAGTCACACAGCTAACGTGACTCCTACTCAAAGTCCTAATGTTTTATTTAGTTGACCCAGTATTTGTATTTTATAATTTTAAGTAACTCATCTCCAGATTATTAAACACGTGATCTCGTCGTGTCAGAGTTCAGAATGTTATAAATTTAAGATTTTAATGAAACAAAGAAATGTTTTCACTTGAATAACTTTACGTTTTACTTCATATTTGTGATTATGTACCATCTGACGTTAATACTAAAGTAATGATTTTAAAACTTATATTGGAAATAGCTGTCATTTTACTTCTGAACATGTTATTTCTTTTTAGTGAGAACCCTAAAAATGTTTTACGAAATGTCACTTCCCATTTATTTTAAATAAATATAATTGACCTTCCATAAAATAACTCAAAGTGAGATATTACCAATTTTTTTTAATAGAACATGTTGGGATCTACGCCATGACGGAACGTTCCTATACTATAGGAGTACAGCTTAGAAAAGAACCTCGCACCGGTTTAGTCTCGTACAGATAGAACTGTGGTGGGAGAGGGAGAACCCGAATGCAAAAATAACGATGGAAGGTAAAAAACATGGTTTTGCGGCCGTTTTTCATAAACACGCGTATTTGAATTTGCGTAGTGTAAAAACTAAATGTGCTAAAAGAATTTCCTATTAAAGGTTTATTAACAGTATTATTATTAACAACATACTCAAGTTTCGTAATAAAATAATCACTACTGAAACGTCGTTATTAACGTTTTCGTAAATTGTTGATTTCTCCATAACGGATTTTGTAGATAATTGCAACTTTTACTGGCATTTTTAAAATATGTAAATAAACTCCAATGAAGGAGTTGACATTGTAATTTGGATTACAAATATTTTATTGTACAATTTTAAACAAAACATGTTTTTGATCATCCGGCTACGGTTAATAGCGAGGCATGTACAGTCAGTTTATACTGGGTTCATTTTTCCCGATTATCAACATATTCAAGTTTTATATATAATATGGATTTAACTTACAACTGAATAATCTTTTATTTGTTAATAATATATTTCATATATATATATATATATATATATATATATATATATATATATATATATTGAGTTTTCTTCTTGTACTCGTGATTTTACAATATAGCAGTGCCAATGGAAGGAAAGCGATAGTTATAATACACGGATAAATTATTTATTTTATTATTATTATTCGTTAAAAAATAAATAGGCGTACCTGTCTATAGTCCATGCCATGTGTAGAATAGGAATCCTAAAATATCAAACTTGGTCTTTTAAAAGATAAATTTCAGTAATTAATCTAAATCACTTTCACTCGCACTATCCTCAGTCGACCCCGACTCATTTACATTTACTATCATGGGTTCCACTGCAATGTCAACTAACTTTTCACTTTGAACATATTGATATTCTATTTTCCTAACATGTTCGATACAGTATTTCCACAAATTTTCTGGCACAAATATCCATAGGCTAATGTCTGAGGCTAACTGACATACTTCTTCTACCTTATAACTTTTATTTCTTTGTGCACCTCATTTTTAACATAAGCCAATATAAGTTCAATTACATTTAATTCACAATGAGCCACAGGCAGCCAAAGCATTTGAATCTCTTTATTGCTTCTTTTCACGATTTTGTCCAGTAACTTTTCTTTTTCATTGAAGTGTGGCTTTGTTATTAATAGTAGCGCTGGTTTGGTAAAATCTTCCCACTGAGACACTCCTTCCGGTAATGGAACAGATGTCTTTAAGCCAAATACTACAAGGATTTCTTTTTTCCGGATTTATCATTGTATGGTAAGGAGCCTATCTATTACAATAGCAGATTTTTCAGGAATATTTTGTACGATGGCGCTAAACCACTCTTTTAATGTTTTGCATTCATCTCATCGTGATAATCTGCAGTCTTATTTTTCTTTAACAAAACATTTTTTACCGCTTTCAAAAAATCCATTTTCACTTCCAATGTGTAAAATGATTGGTCTTTTCCCGGCACTCATGGGTTGAGTGCTGGGAAAAGATGGTTTACATATACCTCCCCTCCATCCATTTGTCTGCTGGAGAACCCTAAAAAAATTAAAATTTTGATGTTCTTCACCAGGTAGAATTTGTTCTTGCCAGCCGTATTCCATTAAGTGATTTCCTGTAAATCCTGACTCCCGCAATCTTTTACTTTTCATCTAACAGGAAACGTTTTAAGAACTCTTAGTTTTTACACTGCGAAAAAATTAAAATATTCGTGTTTATGAAAAACTGTTGCAAAACCATGTTTTTTACCTTCCATCGTTATTTTTGCATTTAACCAAATATTTTTAATATATAAACTATATACTCGTTATAGTTATTCAGGAATCTAATAAGGAACACGATGATATGCTCATTTTATTTTTAGCATTACTTTTGTCAGTACAACAGTGCCGCAAAATGTGGGGCCTATAATAAAACGTCCTATTATGTCAAAGTTCACTTTTTATGTCTCCTCCTGAAAGAATTATATGATGTTTCCCAAACTTAATACAAAATCTATATCATTAATATTTCAACAATTTTGTTTAAAAAACTAAACTATTCACAAATTCCAAAAGGAAGATTGTTCAAAATAAAAAATAAAATATTTTTAAGCTCCTTATGACGTTTAACAAATTAGGGTTTCTACTAACTGATAGAGGGATAAAAACTTATTAAATTAGATTATGAAGTAAATGTATGCGGATTTTAGTGTTTTGAGAAAATTAAGTAGCAATAAGAATAAAATTATAGTCATCTATTGCATTTCCTTTAGGATATTTGTGCTAGAGATCCAACTTTTTAAAACATTTTTTCAAACATCATCAATTGAGCTGATTTAAAATCTATTTCCATTTACAGTTTCAAAATGGTGACCATTGAATATAACAAAATACTCAATGAACTTTATTCTTTTAAAGTAGATTCCTCAGGTTATGCTTTCAGAAAATATTGTAAAAAAAGCTTAAATTTAATTTACATAAAATCGATCTTTCAAAATAAAATAAAAAGAGTGTCTGAAATGTATTAAAACTTCGATTTGATCGAATAACGTATTGTGTTCTATAATATTAAAACTAGTTCTAATAGCGAAGCGTGAATTATTATACCAAATAATGAGATGAAGTTTTCACACACTTCAAAGATATAAAATTTTCCCCTTTTTTTATGACACGAATTTTAAAATAGAAATTGTTTTACGTCTTTTTGAACTCAACTAAGCACTTAGAGTTTTACTTTGATTGAGCTAAAGTTCCTTCCACATGCCAAGCATACAATGTGCTGTATTATAACTGTATTAACGGGACTTTGTTTGTTACATTGAATTTGTTATGACTGAATTTGTTTCTTACACATAGGTATTTCTAGAACAATGAAAGGTGTGATAATTCTGAATGTTTATAGAGTTTTTTGCAATATTTCATATTAAACATTTAAATCAATAGAATTTAGCAATAGACTCTAAACAGGAATCTGTGTGAATTTTTTATATTCACTTTTATAAAATATCTGTATTCATACTGTAACATATCAAAATTAGTAACTGTTATTTGATTATCTTTAGAAAGCTTAATGGTAGCAAAGTGTAGGGGTTTGCTAGGAAAAATCTTGAAAATCCTAAGACAAAATGAGAAGTTCAACCATTTATGTATTTGACCACTTAATGAATCTGACCCTAGACAAGTATTAAAATTAACTTTACATTCACGACTCCAAATGTTCGTTCTGATTATAAGCTAACAATGAGATACGACAGCCCATGTCAATCCTTGTAACTGATTAGGGTGAAATGATAAAGAAATGAAATATTCCCACACTCCTAGTTATACTACTATAGTACATTTTACGAAAGGGGGATTTATAATCGTTATTGAACCAAATTTAATGAAAAATGAGTCTATTGAAATATCGTAAATATTAGATTATTTTTACACGTTATGTTTATAAAACTTAGAGTTTTAATTAGTTTTCATTCAGTTACAAAAAAAGTTAATGTTTTCAACTGATCACTTATTTATTTACTGTAGTGCTAAATTTGTATATAAAATTGCAGATTTTTCAATATTTTTATTGAATAGTAAATAAGCCTACTAATTAAACAATATTATAGAAATATTATTACAAAATATAATTTTTTGTTAGAAAAAGAAGACACAAATCTGTGTTTATAAAAAAATAATGATATGAAATAAAAATATGAAAGATGAACTTCCTGATACTCTATCATCATCCTTGCATTTAATGATTGGGGGAGAAAATAAGGAATCTAACTTTGGGAATAGATTCTGAAAGTCAACATTTATCAAAACATATCAAATAACCTTTTTGTGTTCCGCCAATGTGTGTTTTATATTAAAAGTACTTACCTAAGAGATAATTTTATACTAAAAATTTAAATACAAGTTTGAATCTTGGTTTTTAACAGTGTGTCGAAAGGTTCCATTAATTTCATTGAAAATTTAGAATAGATGTCGGACGAGCCATTTGCACTTTTAATATACAATTAGTATAAAGTAAATTATAAATTTAGTGAATTCTAACTAATTTAAATCTACAAATCTATGCACTTCTTACTAAAATTTTTTGAACATTTATTAAAAAATACCTGGAGGCGCCGGGCATCGATCCCGGTACCTCTCACATGCTAAGCGAGCGCTCTACCATCTGAGCTACGCCCCCAGTTACTTACAATTTTATCTTAAATTCTACAACTCTGCCAAAAGTAAGTCATTACTTTACATTCAATGTACAATCACACCTTAATTACAATGTCCAGTTTAGCAACTTGCTTCCAGAATGAGTGAGTGTACCTGTTAAAACCACTTGCATTAAAACTGCCAGCTTGTTTAGTATAGTAGAAGTGATTGTTTACAAAATAAAGACAATAAGCTAAAATTATTACCGTTTTACTTTCACGAATATAAATTATCACATTTTACACGTCTTGTTATAGCGTAAACGTATACATTTTTGTTGTTTTGTTAAAGCTCTACTCCCTTCTTCATATTTATGGCTCACTTAAAAAAGTGTGAAAAATAAAAATTAAACACTGTTATAATCCACTGATAATAAGCTTAATACCAACACTGGTTTTGACCTGTGCAGGTATTCATAAGCAAAAATCTAAACTAAAAATACAAACACTGAGAAAATACAAGAGAGAGAGAAGGGTTAAGGGATCGGGTTGAAAAAGGTAGGTGACCTAGGGTAACTTAAACAATAAGCAGGGTGTAATAAAAAAGCATTGTCTTAATCAATGTAGGCTGCGCTTGCAATTTACTTCTCTTTTGTGGTGTAATATGTACAACCAGGTACTTCAATACCACACGTTTGTTATGTTTCTAACTTAATAAAAGTGTTGATCATAATACTATGGATAATTATTTAAATTTGAGGCGTAATTTGAGTACCATAACAATAATCAATAACTTATGATAAATTATATATGACTCGGACCAGAAACCAGTGCTCTAAATCCATTGAAAGGAAATATGTTTCCCTTTCTTTCAAAGTGAACATGAAGTGACTCTGAAAACGATTTTAGAGATGATATTGAATTTTTAAATTGATATCTTTTATATTTTTCTTATGTAATATCGTAAAGACTTATGAAATGGCAACTGACCACTCGTGCTTTTTAAGTCAAATTTCTTCTAATATCTCAATTACGACATGAATATAGAAGTCTTTTTTCAACATACAAACATCAACATCATTAAACACAATTTCGGGTAGTAGTTAGATGGGCAGAAACTTTGGAATATTTCAGAGTGCTTCCGCCATCGTCAGATAAGCTTCAAAACATGACAAGGGTGTAACCTCTTTGAATAAATGACTATTCCAACATTAAACTGGATGATAATGACGCGTTGGAGCAGTTCACTGGTATGGATTTAGATCCATGTTAAGGGATAACTTATAACCTGTGTTTACATAGACTACAACTGTCGAGGAGAAAAAAAAATTCAACCTTAATTTTGTTGAGACTTGTGTGCAAATTATTTTCATAAAACAAGAAGTGACTAAACCCCTAAAATGTAGTAAAAAAATTCAACAATCGTCAGACGTAATTTTGATACAAATAAATGTTTTCTTTCGCATAAATATTTGTTCATAGTCATGATGAAAATCAAACACATTTTCAGTGTTTTCCCCAAAAAAACTTGGAGGCGCCGAACAAGGACCCAATGCCTCTCACATCCATATACAATCCAGTTCTACAATCAATTGATTAAATAATTAAATTGAAAACTTGGTTTGCGAGTCAGTTTTTAAACCAAACTAACAACTTGTAGAAATAGTAAGCTAATTCAATGTCTACAGTAGGAATAGCTCAGAAACTTGCTAAACTAATGAAAAGTTAAATATGAAGGAAATTATATTTTATGAACACATCTACAACCATATTTCAATTATCAAAATTTGATATATTTTTAATAATTTAATAAATCCTTTTTACGATTTTAAACATTAGAGTGGCTTACTACAACTCGTTTCTTCTTTATCGCTTATTGTGTTTTCTCTAAATATACAAAAATTTACAATTTTCGTACTTATTATTTTAATCGGAAATATTCTTTTTAAGAATAGTAATTTATTATTACCAAACTTGTGTCTCTCTATCGGTCCGTGAACAATATCGGAACCTTTACAGGAAGAAACCTAATTCGGTTTGTCTTTCTGGTTACTCTGTCATAAATTTCTAATACAAAAATTCTAACCATTGCGATCTTTATCACCTATGTCATGAAATGAAAACTGATTGTACTTATAAGTAATTTTTTTAATGTATTAAGTTTTGCGCCATAAATTATTTTATTGTTAAACATTTTTTGTTAAAAGTCTTTCTTTTCAATTTGTTCTATTTAAATGAAAATGTGTATGTAAAATCGGCTTTACCAAACTTTAGGAAATTTTTTTAACTCCAAATTTATCTGTAAATTAAAATAAAAGGATGTTTTAAATAAATTTCCGGAAATACCTTTTCACTTGTATGTAACCATAAATTAATTGTAACACATTGTATGTAACCATAAAATCTACATACATACCATGGTTTTAAGATATGTTTTTTACTGTAAAATTCAGGTTTACGATTACTATAATTAACACATATGGATGTAGGCTGAGTATTGAGAATTAGAAGATATTTTTAGATAATTCTAAAAGTCGAAAGTAGCAAAATTTTAATATATTACAATAACCAAGGAATAGGCTATATAAAAATAATAATCGGAAAATCTGAAGTTTGTTTTATGTCTATTCTATATTCTCGTCATTAACCAAGGAATCTAAGAAAAATTAATTTTTAAAAGTGAAAAACATGTTAATTTTTCAATAGTCTTTGTGTAGAAAATCGTTATAAAGGTTTGTTATTATTGTTCCCCCTCTCCTATATTTTAAGATGGTTTCCGTTATCAACGACGCTAACGTATTTTTCTCATCACATAAATACTCATCCAAATATGGTTATCTTAGTAACAAACAAGGTCAGTTATTTTTAGCAAATTACACGCTGCAAAGCCAACCATTATCTTAACTGCTATTTATTGAGGTTAGACCAATGTGTATGTTCCAACTTACACCCACTAAGTCACGTGACGAAGCAGACCTTCGAAGACAGATGTAATTAGGCAATCTGTTATTAAAAAGAATTTATTAAAGTGGGGAGCTATTAAATCTGGCCTACTTTTAACAAGAAACCTGGCCCCATTGTTGATTACAAGGTAGGTTTACAAAGAAAAAAAGTAACCTTTAGAAATAAGGTCTAACGTTAGTATGGGTAGAGACGAGATAGTTTTGGAAACTGTAAGGTTGGTTATAATCGGATTTAAACTGGAAAGGGATTCTATGGAAGTGAAAGCTGATACTGTGTAAGGGGCACGGAGGAATGGGGCAGGCGAGTATTGTTTTAGTAGCGGTCCTATGTTGCCAATTCTACGGAAGTAACAAAATATGCTTAGTAGTAGTTAAACACTGAAATGATCATAGAATAAATAATTTGAAATTAAATTTAAACGGTTTTTTAAAAAGTCATTACTCATATTGCTAAGAATTCCTGAAAATAATGAAATTTGATTTGGCAACACCGTTCCCCCCCGACACACCACAACCCCAGTACCTTTAGTTTTATTCGAACTATAATAGTAATGGTACGATTACCATATTCATGTACATTATGTGGAATGAGGTCCGTCCAGGTTTGCCAACACGTTTCCCTGCTGTCAAAACGCTTGGCACTGCGATTCTTCTGCAGTTACTTCAATTTAAGAAACTCGGCAAAATCATAGATACGGCATTTAATTTTGAATCACAGTTGCAAAGAGCATAATTTAACGAACGATAGAAATATATATATTCGTAGCTGTTTCGTTCCCTATCAATACAATACAATACAATGCTTCGTTAACAACGAAAACTATATTTTATGACTAAATAATAAATGTCACAAAAATTTTTCTCTTTAAATTGGGAAAAAAATAATAAAAAACTAATACTTATTTTTGTACTGGATAATTATTATTAACAGGGGAAATAGTTATTACAGGTAAAGCAAAAAAATTAAACAATAGATATGTCAGTATCGATGACATAATGTTAATGTTTTCTGGTAGACTAAACATGATTAAATTATTAAAACCATAAACTATCGTTAAACTAATGAAAAAACTAGCCAAATATAATAAAACCACTTATCTTCTCGGATTGCCTCGTGTAGGGAACTGGCAACCTCGCGTTAATCTTGTTCTCTTATTGGATATGATTCGTGGTGCATACATAGTATAGGTGATTTTACATTCACAATAAATTATATCTAGTGATTTTGTATTTCAAACCTAAAAGAGTTCATAGGTTTGTTTTAAAGAGCAAATATACGTGTAAACAATATGGTACATGTTTTATTGAGAATCGTGATTTGATAAGATAATAATTTCTTGATATTCGAAACTAATTTTTATCTATGCATTTGAAATAAAATAGTCGGCATTCAGATGATACTGTAACATGATAGAACGCGATTTTTTGTTTGGTGTTTTCTGTTTATCACCTCTTATGTCAATATCGACCAGGACATTAACATATACAGATCATAACTTCACAAAACTATCATTTTGAAGTAATGTTTTTAACAATCTTGTTCTTAATTCTCCCCGTATAAAACACTATTGGGCATTATCGAAACACTTTTTATAGCTGAACAAAATGATATTTAAAGAATGTTTAATTAGGTACGTTTAAACAATTATTCTGACAAACATTTTTATTGTAATTTGAAAGTTAGCCGCCATTTCAAATTGTAACGTCCATTTTTCTAGTTGACGAACTTTCCCAGCGATTCAAGCATATACTCGTATATCTAATTGTACAATATTAGATCAAAATTATAACTTATACATTCTCACACAGACACACACATCCTTATGTATCTTAACAAAATGTGTACCAATTATTCCAGTGGTTAGGATCGGTGAACATTTCCTAATCTTGGTTGTTGTGTGTGTTTCGTGCAAGAGATTGCTTTTGCAATATTTCATTATTCAAAATGATTTAGAAATACTGCTGTCAATTTAATGATACTTATTTCTCCACTAATTAATAACTGTTTTACCAATGTTGCCAAGTTATCAAATTCTTCTAGAAAGCGTTGGGAAATAATTTGTACTCTGTAACTATTGGAAAAGTTTAGTTTTTTACTATAAAGTTCACTTTAAGATTTTTTTTTTTTTTTTTTTTTGACAAAAAATCTGAAGTTATTGCAATCGATTTCAAAACCAATAACTATTTATTTAATTTATAAACAAATATCTGTAAATCAGCTGTATTACTAAACGGTGTTATTGACAATTCAAGATGTTTTCATTCGCGAGAGAGTTATAGGAATGATATTATATTAGCCTATTTCTGTGGGGGGTAACACACTCAGTTTGATGAATTGAATCGTTTAAAAAAGCTGCTTTAAATAAATACGCTTATCCTTTGCATTTCAGCATAAAACATATTCTGAAAACTCAGTATTTTAAAAATAAAACTCCAACAGTTTTTTGTTTACAAGAATTTTTAAAAAAGTGATAGGTCTATCATTATCCAATAGATTTAAATTTTCCTTTTTTGAAAAACATATAATTACTAAATAATTTAGAAACATTCTTTCCCAAGTAGAAACATTACAGAGATATAGTAAAAACATTCAAAACTCATTTTATCTTATTATAAATTTGTGGTTATATAATCGACACCCTGCATCTTACGTATTAACAATTGTATATAAATTTGTTTGAGATATTGGTAATAAAAAGTAACATTTACTAGATATGTTTAGATGTTATGGAGAATAAAATCAGGAGACATTGTTTAATTGATTTTAAATCCCAAGGAAAAATTTAATGGGCTACAACTCCAAATAATTTCAGTTAGAGAGTGTTATAGAAAACGTAAAAAATTAACCTTAAAAGTTGTCGTAATTTATAGAAGTATCAAATGCTAAAATTTTGATAAATTGTTGTATAATTCATCGGTTAAAAGTCTCAACCGTTATAAGTACAACTTATAACCGTTTTATGAGCTATAAGTCAAATTCAAGAGTAAAACTCGATCTTTGTTGTTGAAAAATAAGAGAACAAAATAATATTATTATATTGGTGTAATGATGAATATAAATGAATAATTTATTTTAAGATCACATAAAGTTTAAATGTTGAAAATTAAAGTCTGCATTAAGCATTAACATTAAATCATGTTAGCGCATATCGCCTCAAGAGCTAGTACAGTACTACGTGACCTTGGACCATAAACAGAGCACATTTAAATCCAATATAATGATGATATCTTGTAGTCTGGGCACAGATGCAATAACTCACAGATGAAGATATGATCTGTGCATTTCTATTCTAATAAACTGTAATGCATCTGTTGGAGATTAGAAGGCTGTGTTATATTGGCTATAAGATATGGCTAATGCAATACATGCCTAACCTAGAGAGTTAATGCAAAACTTTTGACAGCAATTTATAAACCAGAACTCTCGTTACTATATTTCAACATCAGACATTTACAGATACATTTCACAAAATAGTTTATTTGTAATTTGTCAGAAAATGTCTAACATTAATATATACTTAGATACAATGTTTTCACATCGAAATGTAAACTACTTTATAAATTACTGCCGCTTATCGGTCTATTACGAAATTATTATGCAGTTATTACAACTATACAATATGAGTGTCATACTGCCTTTTTATTTAAATAGCAAATTGTTATCAAACAGCTGTATTTGTTATCTTTGACGTTTTGTGTAGGTCAATAAGGGTTATATTCAACCAAAATTTAGAGAAAATTGTTAGAACCCATTCTGAGTAGGTTAAATTTGAAAAAATAATAAATTTAGTGATTTGGTCTTTTATCATGAAAGTCTATTCTCAAATTTAAAATTGTACAAAAAGATATGAACAACATAGTAAGTACATTTCATAAAAATCTATCCATCGTTTGAACGCCCACTGTATGGTTGGCCGACAGATGACAGGCAACATCCCAAAATCTACTAATATTGAATAAAAGGAATTAAAAATAGAAACTATTTCAACATCAATTATTTTCTTGATTCATTACAATTTCTTTATACTCCGTTTATAGCCCATTCACTCTCTTAGACCTGACTGTTGCCGTAAATATTGGAAAAAGTAAGAAATCTGGCTCAGGAGGGATTTAACCTAAGAAACACATAATACCTTTACAAGTTGCCACGTGTATAACATGGATGACTACGTGTAAACTATGTTTAAATTTAGAAAAAAGTTCAACTAATTTAAATAGTTATTAGTTATTATTAGATGACCGCTCGACCCCCACTAAATAAAACAATCGAGTCTCTTGTATTCACACACACACACACGCACCCACTACATTCCACGCACAACGTAAACTATTGCAGCCATAGCGAGAGGTAACTAATGGCTTTCACGTCAAGAGATGAAAGGTTAGGTTACATAAATATGGCTAATAACAAGACACCGCCTGGGCGTCATCACAGTTAATAAATTTAAACAAAATTGACATCATTCAGTAAGCCTGTCTTAATGTCATAATATAAGTAACTGTTTGAATGGAAATTAATATCTGGTTATATTCAGTTTGCTCGACCAAAACAATTTGGTTTTATTTCAAGAATAAATGTCAAAGAATCTTAACCTTTCTAAAATCATTAACATATTCGCTACCGATTGTGAATTATAGTTGACGCTAAAGTGTTTCTATATAACCGATCCATGGACCTGCCTTTCATCACTGACTGAGAATAGTAAACTAATGTTACCTACAGATCAAATATTTAAATTTATTTTTAAGATAAATTAAGGAATAAATAAATGAGTTTAGGTGATTTTTAGTAAAAGAAAAATCTCATTTTTACCTTTTTTAACATTTTATTTTCTTCATCAATTATAGTTTATCTCGGTCTATAGCATATTTTATATTGCATATAAATATGTAGATTTGGTTATTGACCGACGTTAAAATTAATTATTTGTAAAGAAATTTGAGGTAAACACAATCAAATACAACATTGTAATACAAATTATATGTTTTTACAAAGTCTAAAATTACAAATGATACCATACAGTTCGACTAGAAGACTGTTGACTAATGCGTCTGTTAGCAAACGAAAACTAAGTTGATAAAAAACTAAAAATACAATTTCTTGGTGATTGTCTACAACATCGAAACTAGTCTAACACCAACATAAATATTTATGAATCATGTTCATTTGTATCCTTGGAAACCAAGAAAATATACTATTATTATTTAATAAACAAATACAAGTTTACTTTTTTATGTTAGCATAATGGAAATATTACAAATAACTGACACTGTGACACAATTCACAATTGGGTTTGAGGCACAGCTACTCTGCACATAACAATTATAAAATAAAGAAATGTAGGGCTACTACTAATTCAGAAAACCATCACTATTTTCTATTCACTATAAACAACATTTAATTTTATATTTGCTTAGTTTCCATGGATACAAATGAAAATAATTCTAAAATGTGTTGGTGTTTGACTAGTTTTGATTGTTGTAGACAATAATAGCCAAGAAATTGTATTTTTAGTTTTTTGTCGATAACTTGGTTATCCTTTGACCTGCAGAAAAAGTAAAAAAGAAAATTATCTCTTAGGAAAGAAAAATATTTTGTCTCTTGTGTTTTTTGTAAAGTTAACGGTTTTTGATATATCTTTCCTTGGATATTTTAAATGGCCGCAATTTTTAAAATTATTAAAATAAAGTCTTGATGTTTGGTACACTTAAAAGGCAACATACTAAATACTTACACTAAATTGTAACTCAATATCTTTACTATTTCTGCAGTTATAATGTTTTGTTTTGAATAAACCAAATTTGCGGATATACAGGAAATATAGAAATTCGACTATATGTTATTTGACATTTTTATTGGTTTTGATGTATCTTATCCGAAAGTTAATAGCCAGTCCACCTTTTTTCGTTACACCCTGTATATGTAACACGCTTTAGAGGTGGCAATTTTTAAGGATTTAACTGGAATTGGATGCGTGCGCTCGGTATTACAAATGTTTTACAATATAAAAAATCAGAAGAAGTCAATTTACAAATATTGAAAAATCGTTTAGGAGAACTTTAACAATTAAGTGGCCACCATCTTGAACTGGATGAAAGAATGTATTACTGTCAAGGAACTGCTACGCAGCATTAACCAGCAGTTTCTTCAGTTTTGTCAAATCGGTTTAGTATTTTCTGAAAAAAATAAACCACAATCATATGGACACACATACATGTAGTCGAAGATGCGAGACACTCTTTTTGAGCTATACCTAAAATCAAAATTTGATCGAATTCGGAGTTGAATTATTTAAAAAATGTTTTACTAAATCAAATCTTCTTTGTAATAAGAAGACCAAAAATTATGACGGTGTTAGATATGTTTATCACAACTTTTTTCAAAAATCAATCTAGAAAATGAAGCAATCTAGACAAAAAGCTTCCTTCCAACCAAAGATTATATTTTAAAGCAGATAATTATAACGTCAACTATGTATAATAGAAAACTAATACAGGACGTTTCGAGAGTATAATCAACTTCCCGTTATCAAGTGATAAACCTAGAAGATGAAAAAAGTTAAAAACATGGGAAATCAAGATAGACTAGTAGTCTACCTATATACTAAGCTATATTAGAGAATGTGTATCATTTTTTATATATTCTTTCGATAATTGGCGTATTTAGAAAATCAATTGCCGATCTCATCAACTATTTTGGAAGTAAACATATAACTAACCCAATGCTTGTTTTGTTGCAATTGAGTGAATTAGTTTCAAAATAAGCTATACGTACAAATTCGACTAGTCCTCCTCACTCCTTTAAACCCACCCAACACTCAAAGTTTGACTACTCTCTGTACTATGTAGAACATGAGTATAATTTACTCATCTTCCCACATACTTGGGATGAAATATTTTATTTACAATGGTGGCAATAAATCGCTAAAGCAGCCATCTGTTGACCACACATATTTCCTTGCGTGACTTTTCACATAAAATACTTGTGTCTTTGAAATTATGTTTCTGACAACTATAACGTGTCAAATAATATACTTCATAAAACTTGTTGGTAAAGAATACTACCAAGAGATTTGTAGATCAGTAATAACAGAAATACGAGGGGAAAGGGAATCTATTCCAAGGTAGGTCAAAGTTATGGAAGAACTGTATAGTTTTAAGAAAAGGTAAATTGTGTTACAAGACAGTAGTTGTGTAATAAAACGATGCATAACTGGTTAAACAATGCAGAGTAAAAAGTTAGGGAAATTATTAGGTAGCTTCCTCTTCATATAACTCTTTGCTGTTTATATTTTGATGTATACATACATGCTTCCCTTATAAGATCTATCACCAACTTTAAATATATGGACGGAATTTACAATCTAAATTAAGGACTATTAAGTTACAATCTCAAAATAACATCGCCAAGATTTAAATGTCATAATATTTTCAAATTTCAACAAATCAGAGATGCGTAAAGAAATGTAATCTAAATTCATAAGATGTAAATAGATTATATTATGAGGATTCCTCTTTTGGAGTATGGAACTGAAATATTAATATGTCATGTGTTCTTTCCAAGTCTCAAATTTAAAACTTTATACAAAGCTGTGGTTAACTTACTTTTCATTTTGTTTTTTTCTAAAAGTAATAAGTCGTAATAAAACTATAACACAAGATCTCACAAAAATTACGTTTACTTAATCAAACACGTTTCGACGACAAAGTCGCCATCCTCAGTGATACATGAGCTGCAATAACTAAACATGAGCTATAGTTTAGTTATTGTAGCTCATGTTTCACTGAGGATGGCGACTTTGTCGTTGAAACGTGTTGATTAAGTAAACAATTTTTGTGAGATCTTATAATCGAGTTTTTAGTCTATCTAATATTAGCTCACAAGTGAAGCTCAATATTTATTCATAACAAGTATAATTTTCTTTTATTTGCAACTTAATACATTGGTTTGATTAATCATTAAACTTCACTAAATGATATCAAAATCTGTAAAATTAATGAACATTTTATGTATGATTGAAACATTACACAGTTCTATAAAACTTGTAGAATAGATACTTAAACGTCGTAAAATCACGAATTCTCTCCTAAATTTTATGGTGATTGAATGATTTATGATAAGTGTATGGTGATTTTCAGTTTAAAAAACTCAAGCAATATTACTTGATGTAGACCCTGTTGAATTTTAAAATTATATAGTGTATATTTGTTGTCTTGTTATAAAAACAACATTGATCTCGTTTTTTAATATTTTGTATAGCTTAATATTGTTTTAGCTGTTTTTTTTCTGTTTTTAGTTTATATTTTTCTCTGTTATTTTAATTTGGTTTCAAATGTTTTTGTTTAGTTTACTTATTTATTTTTCTTTTTTGTATATTTTCAGTGTGTGTGTGAGTTTTTTTAATTTTTCTTGTCTATAGTCTTTTTCTTTTGTTTGTTGTCATTTCCAATATTTATTATTGTCGTTATTAATATTGTTATTCTATTATTTATAATAATTTATTTGATGTTTCATTTTTTTAATATTTATGTACTTGTATGGATGTAATTTTCTACGTTAGTTTTAATAGAAATATACATTTACCTTGTCATTTCTCCTTTTTTACTTTTTTTTATTTCATTTAAACACACACACACACACACACACACACTATAAGCGGCCGATTAGGATATTTTTACATAATCTTTACACGCAGTTTTCGTTGGAAAATCAAATTTCTCAATTTTCCAAATTTATTTTTATGCAATAAACAAATGTTCGTGTGAACATACAATATATAATATATAGTCGTCTATAGAAGAGGGTAATAAAAATTTATTGGCAAAAAGACCAGTTCATGCCTAATCTTATTATAAAATTTGTGAAACTAATCTTTTCAAAAAGTTTGGTTTAGGCCTACATGCAATTAACTGTATCTGACACAACAAAAACTATTAAAAATTCGTTCGTGTTGCTATTTTTTATTTAGGTTAGTTTATAAAATTAATTTCTTGTTTAGCAACCTAAATACGTTTTTGGTGCGCACGCGCACTCGCATGTATGTTGTATGTTTTGAAAGAAATTATACAAAATGTTTGCTAGCGTTTACATGTTTAGCATGTCCCATTATGACAAAACTAATTGATATTAACAGTTGGAAATATAATAATAGACGACTAACCTATCCCGCGCATTCGTCCAGAAGAAAAGTCGACAACAATACAATACAACCCGATATGTAAATATTATTAGCAGCAAAGAAACAGACAAATTGATGGCGTCTTGACAATTCCATTACGAGACATTGTCTTGCAAGAGTAACACCTACGTTATACACGCCCATACTGTGCATGCAAGTTATTTACTGATATGTCCAGCTGAATAATCCGTCCATATATAGTAAAGTCTGGTCCATCTTTAAAGGTAATCAAATAATAATAGATTTGTGGAGTATTTTAGGTATTAGACAAATGACAAAGCTGTACAATTAATAGTGAGAGTGATTGGATTAAATGATAGAGTAATGATTACTAATTAACAAATATATAAGTATGTCGTAAATTGTAAAACAGACGATCGAATTAGCTTAAAATAATTCATAATCTATTTTCAGAAAAAAACAAAAGTCTATCTTAAATTTATATATATATATATATATATATATATATATATAATATATATATATAATATATATTCAGGGTATATATATATATATATATATATACCCTGAATTTGTACAATATCAGCTGATTGTATAACACATTCTAATTCAGGGATACCACTACTCAATAAAAATGGCGCACATTTTAACAACATACAGTCTAACTATTTATGTTTTTATAAGTTCATTCAATAAGTTACAATCAAATAGACATTCAAATTACATATTTCTCTAATATTTTATACTAGTGGTTCTGTCAGCAATAGATTTAGTTTTTTGGGTGTTTTACTACATTCAAATTTGTTCTTATAAAATAAACGTGGATACTGCCTATTATTTGGCTACGTTACACGTTTTAATTTTGTTCATTCTATTAGAATAGAGATAGACCATGAAAACAATACTCCTAATAATTACATTTTACAAAATATATGATTTGCTATAACTAAATAAAGAGCTTGACTTGTGAGATAATATTAGATAAAAAAATCGGACACAATATCTCACAAAAATTACGTTTATTTAATCAAACGCGTTTCAACGACAAAGTCGCCATCCTCAGTGATAAATGAGCTACAATAACAAAACTATAACTGATTATAGTTATGAATGATTATATTTTATCACTGAGGATGGCGACTTTGTCATTGAAACGCGTTTGATTAAATAAACGTAATGTTTGTGAGATCTTGTGTTATAGTTTTTTTTTACATGATTTGCTATTTATTTTTGTATATTGTTAATGGTGTTATTTATTTATTATATTTTCTTTTATAGTTTATTGATTGTTGACCAATGGTTAACTATTTATAACCTGGTGTAGGTAAATTATGGTATTTTTATTTATCAATTATGTACTATATATATATACAACTTAATTGTATATATATTATACAACTTAATTGTTGCTTTTTTATGTATTAGTTTTAATTTATTAAGGTAAAATAAAGTAATAGGATTATGTTATGACAAAATTATATATTTTAAGATGTTTTGACAATAAAGATTGATTTCATTTAAATAATATTCACAGACCAATAATAAATATCAGTAAATAAAATAGTACATTTAATGTAAATAACAAAACGCACCCACAGAAAGAAATAATAAAAGTGAAAACCTTTATAGGTGGCTTACCACTTCACAGTGATCACTGTACCATCGAACCTTGGAATACTGTCTATCTAGACTTAAAATCGCTAAATCTCCCCCACTTGTGATGGGCTGCAGCCTGATGATCCAATTGTGAATAATAAACAATCCGACTATTGTTTAAGGTTGTATTTATATTAATGATAACAACAACAAAGTAACTAGTATAAGAAGTTTGCCATATTTTCGCCAGGTGACAACTTCCTTTTTACGATGCTCGTTACGCCTTGTTTACAGCATTATATTTAATACTTCAGTGAGTTATTCCTATGCGTTGATACCTCGGACTCGTGAATTGATTGTAGCATACCGACCTTTATTTGTAAAATTTTAGTGACCGTCATTGCAATTATCCTTCGGACTAATTGCAATGAATTGTGTTCTTAAAGTAAGTAACAATTTGTAAACGCGTTGTATCCAGTTGGGCTTACATTTTTTTCTCTCTCTCTTTTTTTCTTCTCCTTCTTCTTCCTGATTACCTTGAATCTTTTGTCTTGATGATGTTGAGTTGAAATCAAATTACGACCATAATATCGCCTGTTGTTAGATCATTTTGACTGACATAGCTAGTGGAACCTGTTTGAAAAAACTGCAGCCTAACTCGCTCTAGAAGCAAAACGGCAAACTGATCTTTATACTCGGGCGTGGTCAATAAATTGCTCATGGCGATAAAAGACCTACTTTGTGTAACTTTTGTCTAAATTGTAAAACGTGTTTTGTTAACTGGGGGCGTAGCTCAGATGGTAGAGCGCTCGCTTAGCATGTGAGAGGTACCGGGATCGATGCCCGGCGCCTCCAGATTTTTTGCAAAATAGAAATTATCAACAGCTATTATTTGAAGATAAATATATCACATAATTAAATTAATAACAAACATATTGGTAATAAATTAGAACATAATATTCGATTCAACGTCTATTACAAAGTTGTAATAATTATAAATTTAAAAAATAAAAATTAACTACACAAAATACATTTCTAGAATTGCAATATCTTGCTGAAAATATAATTATTTATAGTAAATTTTTTAAAGTCCCGATTTCGTATTATTGAAACTATCCTTAGAACTCTCAATTCCTCTCATATTGGTAATCTCCTCTTTTTTCTTTGACAATGTCCTTACTTATTAGTCTCGTAAACTAAGATGTGTAACCTGATTCGAACCTCCTTGGGTTTTCCTCTTGGGCTCAGAAAAAGTCAATCGTTCTTTACGATCTTATTAGGGGCAGAACAATATACTATCTGTTCCCGTTTATTGGGGAAGAAGTGACTTTATACGATTTAGTAGAAATATCACGTTTCTGTTTTTAGTATTTTATTTTTTCTCTCTAGAGATGATTGTCTCCTTATTGTCCAACCGTGAACAAGGCTAAAGCCTAAACGAATGAATATTTTATATGCTGTGTTATATTACTTGGTCTACTTTAGTTTTAGTCCTAATATAATTGGTAATTTATTTTAAAATATTTGAACAGCCAAATAAGCCAAACAGCCAAATATTTTAAAATAAGTTGATGAAAAACAAATAATTTTTCGCATTTACAAAAATAATAATAATAATGCTACCGAGTAGCATAAATACCGAAAATATAATTTTCTGGTACCAAGTATTCTCATTTTTCCAAAAAAAAAAATCAAATTAGGATCATTGATGATTGATAACACTTGTGAATGTACTACAACGGAAATTCGTTGTATGGGGTTATATTTTGGTCAAAAATGAGAAAAATCAAAATTTAATCCTAATACAAGGTTTGGCTGAATTGTAACCAACTTTGCTGCTCAGGGCGAGTCGGTGAAACTGACCTATGACTAGGTCTAAAGTCAACTTTCGCCTACTCGTTTTGACAGTAGATTTTGAATACATCTACAGTCGGTAGATTTTAAGTGAAAAATTCGTATTTGATGTATTATGAAAATATGAAATAATAATGTTAAAGGATGTGTAATTGTAGTACAAGTTGTACGCAATACAGATCAGTTACGGTTATTTCATAAAAACTAACATGCGCTGCAGCAGATTTAAATGAAGAATCTTTTTTTTTTTAATTACTCAAAATCAAATAACCTTGGTATTTCCGTGATTAATAAATAATTCTAAAAATAAAAGATTCTTGGACAAATTTTGAATAAGTTAATATTTAAAAAGTTAGAGGAAATTATATAATTTAAAAGTTAAATAAAACGTAAATAAATGTAAATTTTGAGAATGTATTGTATAAGGATAATTAATAGATTAAAGTTTAACAGGTAATTAACGAAAAAAGTAAACAGCTGAATAAAATAGAAAAGATATGGTTTTCACACCTTCGTGTGGAAATGGATAAAGTTAAAATTTCATAATTAAGAAAACCAGATTAAAATCAAATATGCTAAAGAATTTGTAAGTCCGAGGGTGATCAGTAAATAATAACCCCCCAAACAAAGAAGTGTGAAAATATGTAAATTTGAATGTCGGACAGAATCTTCGCTGCGGCCAGTGCGTTTATTAATGGAACTAAACAAAATGGGGAAGTTTCAAAACTATAAAGTGACAGTTGAGAAAAACAAAAACTGAAAATCACGCCGATTATTGCATAACGAATTGCAGGTGAACGGGCGGGCCGAAAAACACCACGCGAAATTCTCGCGAAAGCTGACACAAAGACCTACAAAATGCTGATAAATAAAAAATGAAGATTCAATTAGGAAAGCTGTTAGAAGAGGATAAAGAAGAAACAATAGGGATTTTTACAAAACTCCAGGACTTCGTGACGTATAAGGGAAGAAGCTAGCGTACTAACAGACAGCTACAATAACGAAAATGATTAATTAAGGGAAAACAATTAAAACAAAAAATAGAGGACTTGGACCATGGTAATTCACTCATAGATAAAAAAACAAAGCATTAGAACTAAAAAATAACGCAAGAGTTACGTCAGAAACAAGAAAATTAAGAGCTATCGTATTATCCCTGCGAGGGAAAGAAATTGGTATGGGAATACGATAGTTTCAGTCTATAAATACAGTTGCACCGGACTTCAGGGTCTCTCGAAATAAATTCTTAAAAAAGGTGTAAGGGGTTACTATGCCCGACGGTCTCTCGAAAAAAAAATCAATTGAAGAAGTGTAAGGGGTTACTATGACCGAAGTCTCTCTTAAAAATTTATTATAAAGTTAAAATGTTTAAGTGTCAGTGCTAAAGACAAAACCTTTAAGGAAATAAATCGAAGTTAGAAGTAAAATGTTAAATTAGCGAATCAGCAGTGAGTTCCGAAAGAGTGGAAAATCTTAAACATCCAGAGTTAATGAAAATTAACACGCCGCAGGAACTCCGTTAAGGACACATGGATCAACTGTAAACTTCAACAACAGGACCACCATCCAGGAGCATCGATACCAGGAATTTCAAGATGGCGGTCAAGGTCTGAAAAACTATCCAAATTATTCTTTTCTTGTTAAGGCAAAGTTGACCAAAAATTTAAACTTAAATTCAATACTGATTTTCCTGGGATATAAATTTAATATAATCAAATAAAAAATTGTTTAGGCTAAGATTTAATACTTGTGTGTGGATATTTCGTTTTCATAATTAGTAAAATATTAATATAATAATCCTGGACTACTAATTACATTAATAAAATAGAAATTAGTGTTCAGAGATTAATAAGTAAATTCATTGTTAACATAGTAATATAAAACGTAAAATTTTCCATTAAATTAAAGTAATTGACTATCTGCTACCTATAAATAAAATTAATAACATAAGAAGGTATCAGAGAATATTTTATGTTATAAAAATTAAATAGTTTAAGAAATTTTCTTTTTGAATAGTTTTTGTTTGTTCGAGAAAAGTTGATTTTTGTTTCTCTTGAGTAAAATAAAATAAAAAGTATTCATTCATAAATATCAAAAACAATGCGTAGTCTTTTGTAACTATCCACACGTCTTTGTTATGTTTATAGCAAATTATTTGAAAAAAGGTAAGATATTGTGTATTTACAAAGGTATTCTCAAGAACACGCTTCCTAGGGGTAAAAAAGATTTTAAAAGTAAATCGTGTTCTCCCTGAGCAAAAGGGTAAATTAAATATAATAACTGGAAGTAGTAAATAAAAAGGGGGTACCGGCAGTTTGGGGGAACCTAAACTGTTGAAGGGGTTATTCAATCCAGGCCAGATAAAATACAGAAACCTACACTTCCAGTGGATTGGATAATTCGTTCTTTGTCACGCGGAAACAAATCCTGGAAGATAAAGGTTCAGGATTCGAGACTAGTGCGCATAGTAAATAAGATAGGGGAAGCGTACGGTCTAGCTCGTAGAAAAGTTGAGTTTATTCGTTGTAGTACATTGAACGAGATCATGAATAATTTCCACAAAGTTTTGTAACAATTTCAACTAATGTTAGTAATATAGGTTGGATAACTCAAGCCAGTGTTTTAAACCGTCCTATAAAAGTGAAATGAGTGTATTATGAACATAAATTATCCCAGACCACGACAATTAAAATTGATTTAAAACATATATATCGTTGTAGTATTGTTACAAACAGTAAATATGTATTGTTCAATGTCAGAATGTTCGTGCAATCATTTTGTTCAATGTCACAGCTCATCACACTTGGAAGTGTAGAGTCATAGTGAAGGCGCCATCTTGTTCGTTGTTTTAATGGCTCATTGATCGACCTACCAACGCACAAATTTAACGCTAAAGTTTTTGTTTTAAACTAATCTGCTTTAACCCAGGATTGGCGACGCAAATTATGAGCCAAGGTCTTCACAGAGGTGGGCACGTGATGGTTTAAATGGTAGATTTCACGGGGCAGGAACGAGCAGCGATCCCGGCTAAATCATGCGGATAAGTGTTCAATTGTAGTCTAATATGGCGTGTACAGTCAACGCTGTAACGACTAATCTGAACATTATTAAACTTGCCTAAGTTTGAAAAATTAATTTTTTCGAAAGTTTTTTAATTGTAATTTAAAATCGTTAAAATCTACATTCAGATATTATTATTATTTTTTAAATGATACTCTATGTATGTTATTTTTTCAAATATATTATATATTCGAATTACATATACTGTATACTGTAATTATTTAATATATCATTTCCTAATAACAAAGTTTTTTGTATAACTTACACCTCTCTATGTCCGTTGAAAAATGAAGACGGGAGAACAGCAAAACTCAAAGGAAAATTCAATGCCGGCAACCGGACTCGAACCTGTGCACCTGAATGCTACCAAGTCCGAGTATCGCCGAGTTAAACGTAATTACGCTACGCTACTATAAAAAAAGAAAAATCTGAATTCTTCATAATCGGTTCTATAAAGGTTTGATGTTATACAAGTATAACTAACATCTAAAGATTAAATAAAACAGCTGATATAGCCAGCATCACTTTACAATGCATAAATATTATGAGTTTTATTGGGTCCAAAAACAAAATATTAAAATTTCGATTTGATTTTGAATCCGTAAAGGATTTTGAAAAAAAAATTAAACTTAGCACTACCAAATATAAAAATAGTTTAAGTTTGATTACAAAATGGAAAAATAAATTTTACCCCTTTCCCCAATTCCCCCATTTAATTTAGTCTGGCCAACATTTAGCCCAATCTATCTACTGAATATACATCACACTTCGACCACCCTTTTTGAGATAATTTTAAGTCACATTCCTCTATTAAAAAACAACAACAATTTTTTTGTCCTTTCAAATGTCCTTTTGCCTAAGTTTGTAAATTTTATTTTACCGAAAGTCCGAAAGTTTTGTAATCGTTAAAATCTACATTCAGATTTATTATTATTTGTCCTTTCAAAATAAATACTACTATAGACATTCCTCAGTAAAGTTTTCAAATATTAAAGTTATTTGAAATATTATAACTAACAGTTCTGGAGATAATGTATGACAAAAATTTCAAAGATAAAGGTCTGACTTTATTCTGAAAATGTTCTACAAGTATTGACTAAAATCTCAAATCTCCGAGCACCTTGGAAATACTCGTAATTTTTGCACTGTCACAATATATTATCTTTACTTGCTCGTAAAGTAAATTATGAATACAATGTTTTAATATATCTATTTGAGAAATATTGGTAAACAAAATTGAAAGTGTCAGGTTAAATTTTGGTAAAAAGATTGGATATTATTAAAAAGGTATAAAAAAACTTTATTCCCTAATATAGATTAAAATTAGAAACCTCTTAAACGCTCGAACAGGTACAAGTGTGCGTGTGTGTGTGTGAGAGAGAGAGAGAGAGAGAGAGAGAGAGAGAGAGAGAGAGAGAGAGAGAGAGAGAGAGAGAGAGAGAGAGAGAGAGAGAGAGAGAGAATGCAATGCTAATGTTTGTTCAAGTTATGGAAGATACATAAACCAAACTGTTTGTCTAAACTCTGTCTGGTGAATTTAATCAAAAAATCGACATTATATGTCGCGGTTCTAAAAGCCCAAATGCCTCTCGTTCATTTTATAGCCTTACTTTCGCCTGTCGAGAAACGTGGAAGGTTAAGACAATGCCTTTACCACCCAGCTGGTACAACCTCCCACAATGCAATGCAAACACTTCTATTTTGTGTAACACACAACTTGTGCCATTTTGAATGTTAAGATTCCATCCAGTTTGAGTATTCGTACAACAACGATGCTTTTATTGTTATCTAATTTCCATAACATTTGTCTTGCCTACACCTACACAAAATGAGCACCGATCATTCTCTCTTATACTTTTATTTTGCATTTACTTTGGTATGGAAAGTATTGTGATTTTAACATAATCTCGATATTATGTTTTCGGCTACTAGGAACACATTTAAAATATTTCTGAATGGTGTCAATCTGTCTGTCCGTCCATCTATCCAGTCATATTTATTACCCATTAACTGAAGAACGGTTTATCCGATTGTCTTAAAACTTAAAGACTGATGTTGTTTAGGTGACATATAGAATTATTAGATTTTGGACTTAATCGAATACGAGATGGGGCGATAATAGTGTGGGGAGGAGGGAGGGTGGGGATGGAAATAGAGGACAAAAGTAATAACTTTTTATCTCGGTACTTCACACTACTGTCTCATGTCTCATAGGTTGATTAGGTTTTAAACACAATTACTTAAGTTATATTAGACGAAAAATAAGGTGAAATTATTAGATATAAACTATTAGATAATTATTGTATATAAAGTATAGAGGTTTATTATTAAAATTTAAAATTGTACTCGATTTTAGAAACTTTTAAATTATAGTTCATTTTAATTCAAACTTATAATATTGACTTTTTTTAAAGTTTTGAATTGGAAATGTAACATCGGTGTATACATACTTCATACCAAAATCCCCGAAAACCCTTAAACAAATCAAAATTGAGAAAATTTGCGTTTTACCTATTTCAATCTGTCAGTTCATATATCTTTGTAGTATTATTTTAAGAACAAATGACATGTAGCATGGAATTATGAGGTTATTTACAAAATTCCGTATTAAGGTGATTATCACGCTAATTAAATGCCCTCATAAAATCAAGCTTCAAATCATCCCAATTTATTTACATTCCTTCAATCACAGACTGGTAATGCAGGACCCAATCATAAGCATCACCTGTAAACAAGACTCTAAGAGCCACTTTAATGTTACCGATATTACTGTAACTATATTATAACAAATATTACTGGCAAATGAATGGTAGATACCTTTACCAAAATAATATGTTTTAAAAATCAATTTTTTAGTTTCATTTCTGATTAATATTCATCTTGATAATGTTAAATATTATGTTTTGCTTAGTTTTACGGTTTTAGCTATGGATTGTATATAATTAAAATATGCATTGAGAAATATTATATTATATGTCTGGCTGAATATGATATTTTTAGGCACAAATCACCTTGAGTTTGATGGATTTTAAAATGTTAAAGTTTCATATAGATGTTGAGTGACTGTTCTATGAAGTGTTTAGATTTCTAATTAAATCTAGTAAAGATAGATGATAAAAATAGGGTAACATTGAAAAAAAATTAATGTTGAAACGCGATGACGAATTTCATATCACTTTTTAAGACCTTTTTGTTTTTGTTTGTATTATTATTATTATTGTTAATCTATTATTTTTATGATCCTTACGTAAAAATCTATTTACATGTCTAGCCAAAAGTCAATAAAATTCACAATGGAAATTGTTTAAATCAGTAATATATTTCGATGAAATTAACAGCATTCAGTTTAACACCCAATAACGATGTATGAAAATCTTTATGAGCAGATTGTTCACTATCAACTGATTTTTCAGTATGCTTAAAATCATCGATAGCAGTTTGAGCATGGAAGTAATTCTATAATTTAGTATTTTAGTGTATAGGCTTATAATTATTTAGTTAAGTTTTGATGAGTTAGGTTGAACGTTTAATACAATTCTATTCATTTTCGGAGTGTCCCTTTTCTTGTTATGCAATGTTTTTTTGCCAATCAATGGTTATTTGCATTACAGTACTACTAACAGCTGATGTATCAACAGTGATAGGAGAGTCTTGTTGTATGGTGACGCTGAAATAAATATATTACCACCTACTATAAACCAACCTTAAATTGCTGGTAAATAAAAAAAAACAAAGCTATCTTATAACTGTTTATTTCGTCGTTTACATAAATTTATTGTTCACAAGAACAAAAACAAAACAAAATAATTACGTCTTAAAACCAGAGTCGAAATTAGTGTGACTGATCAGTTCAACTGCTCAACAATCTTTCCTGTGTTATTTTTTTCGTTTACATAATGACTAATAAGTCTTGTTTTTTTTTCCTTTTACAATATTTCAAGTTCTGCCCTCTCCTGATAATACTTTCATAAGTTCTGATGAGGAAAAATAAAAAATAATAAACTATCTAGAGCATTTTTATAGCCGCCTGCATAATAAAGTTTAACTGAATTGATTTACTGTGTGAGTTTTTGGAATAAGTATTTCAATTTTCTATATGCTTAATTGTGATATTTTGTTTACAACAATGCTAAAAACTAATGTATTCAATTTCTGCACGAAGCCAGTTAGTCAGTTTTATGTAGGGAAGTTATGTATTGGAGTATCAATTAATTTGTAACCTAATGAGTGACATTTTTGAATAAATAAATTAGAAAATAACAGGTTTGTCCAATGATGTCTTTTAATCATAACTAGCATAATAAATATTTGATTAAATTGCTGAATTCCCACACAATATTAATAGATATCGGAAAAGTAATTTTTCTTTGGCAAGCAGTAGAAGGTAAATAAATTTGCAAACTGCACAATTAGGTTTATTGCTAGAATGGCAGCAATATTGTCGTATAAATTAAAATATTTATAAAAAATAAAATATTATTGTATAGTATTTTTTTACATTTTAAAAAACCATCTACTAATAAATATCCAAAAGCTTAGCAATAATAGTAAAATATGTATATATTACCCTAGAAGATTTAAAAGTTATTTATCCAAATTATCTAATGCATTTTTAGAAAACGAACATGTATAAAATATCTATTAATATCTTGTTTTATGTTGCTATTTTGTATTACGTTATTATATTGTTGGGCGGACTTTCTTGAGGACTAATAACAAAACACTGGGAACGTGAGAGCTAGCCAATTTACACGTGTTTGTGTCAAAACATACTTCTTCCAACAGTTTTGTCGGCTAAAGACTTACGAGGAGATGGAAACTCACTAGCCCATAGGCATGGTCTGTTGCATCACGACCGGCAATCAAATAACCAATGGGAAGTTATATACATAACTTATATCAGCCGTGCATAATGGTAATGTTTCTATAAACGAAATAGAAAGAATTGTTACCTCCTATATTGCATTGTAAACTAAATTGTAAAAAATCTTTATATCGGTTATATACATTCTCGAATAAATAAAATATATGTATGTAAACCAATTATATTCTAAATAGAAATAATTGAAAAATTTAATGATATGAGAAAATATTCTTTAACTATATACCTAATTATAGGAGTTACTAAGCTATAAATATTATTTATGATCATTCATAAGTTATAGTTTATATTATAATAATTTTTTACTAGATAAGTTTGCTTTTTTATAAGGAGGGTTATAGAATAATGCAGGACCTACAGGTAAAATGATAGTTCAAAAACAGTTATGATAGCTATCTATAACGGATACTTTAAACAAAAAATGTTAAATTAATATTAAAACGGAGCGTAAGTCTAAAATTTTACTGAAATTTGTATGACGAAGTTTATTTTCTTCAATTGTTTCATTTTAATTGTTTAAAGTTGTATTTGTAGCGATCACTATTTTATTTATTTTCCTAAAAATAATTCCTGACATTTTAATTTTTTTTTCAGATTATTGTGTTTGACACCGTAAGATTGTTTTTGTTTCAGGCACAATAAATGAATCACTGGTTCTAAGAAAATATTTCAATTAGCTGTCATTTTTTGAAATTTACCGTCATATTAATTTATTTAACATACTTGTTCATAAAATTTCAGTCATTGTTACTGCTAGAGTATTATTTGTTACCACTCACGAAAATGTTAATGATCACGCACGTGTATATATTATAATGTGAGTAAAATCTGTCTTCTCAGTGTTAGAACTTCCAAGAGAGATATTAGGCCTAATTACTAGAAAATCTAAGATATCTAATTTCGCTCATAACACTATTCTCTCCTAATTCACAAATCTATTTTCTAATCTCAAATTATAGATAAAAAATGTAATTTACAAAATTAGGAGTCTTTAAAAGTTCATATTTTAAACGGAGTTTTGTAGGTTTTATTTTAAAATTAGAATAAAAATTATAGATTTAAATTATGAGTCTTATAATATATAAAGCAATTATGTAGAGAATTGAATGAATGTTCAACTGTTTTGATTGGTTTAGAAAAACGGGAAATTATACATTATTTACCTGACTGAAAGGCTGAAGGTCAGAGATGGGAAGAAAGTACGTCTGAGCGAAGTGACAAAAGTCAAGTGTCAATCTCTCCGTGACCGATTAAAAGCATAACCTGAGACTAGTCATGAGGTCACAGAGAAAGGACTCGCTTTCTTTTAAAACTGTCGTGAGATTTGTTTAAGTCTGTGTGAATTGATTCTACCACTTGAAGGTTTGAGACTCCGAACTTTTTTAGTGAAAGGATATTTCATGTACGGATTAAAAACATTGGGGTTATATAATTGTCTGTATTGAGATAATGTTTACAACTTTCGTTTAAACTTGTTTCACATGGACAACGAGCGTATATTTATACAAGAAAAGTGAACATGATTATATTAGCCAGATTATCTTGAACCATTATTCTCATTTTTTTTTTTTTTTTTTTAGTTAATTCCTTTAGGCATTAAACGTCACACATAGTTAATATAAATAATCTGTAGTAGTACTTTTGATATTAAAGGCTGTTAACACCTTTTATAGTAAACATGTAAAAATTATTAAAACATCCTTTTGATCCATCGATTTGGGCTATATTTGATTTTTTTAAAGAAATAACAAATAATTATAGCAGATTTTTTTGATTTTTTTATTAGTATGTTATCGCGTGTATTTCAAGTTCAAAATCCATTGCATAAAACTATCTACACCAACCTACATACAATATTTAACCTTTGCTGGATGAGAGCATAGACACATAGACAGATGAATATACCTTTACTCTAACGGATATTTTAAAATAAATAAATAAACGGAATTTTATAGAAACTTAACTACAATACTGCGTGAAAACTTGAAACTATTGAGAAAATAAATTAATCATAATCGATAAATACTTTTACAGAAGAAACTGTCCTCAAGAGCTATTCAATCCATCATAAGATTATCTACCTTGGGAGGTACAACAAGAAAGGACACAAGTATCAATACACATATTACTTGCACTTTCTACTATTTTTTCCTACATTTCCAAAAAGAAATAAATAATATTTTTCCAAATTATAAGTTGCCTTTTTCAAGAATTCTCATTTAAAGACAATGCATTGCACTACACAGTTAACCTTTTCATTTTTTACATAATTGTTTGACTGTTCGCATTCTTGAACTACTTTAAATTACAAAAACACCAAATGTCAAATGATTTTTCACATTTCTGTTAGATAATTTATAAAATTATTATAAATCAGAACCACTAAGTGTTCAGCCGTTGGATATGGAGGCCGTCATAGTAAACGCCAAAGAGGCAGATTGAGGAACAGTGAATAGAGCAATACACGTTTTGATTTCGAATAGGTCGTTGACGAGAATTAACGCTAATTTGTTAGTATTTTTCTTGGATAGTCTCAGATTTAAATTACGGTGCAAAAGTGAGGATCAAAATGAATCTCAAACAAATGTCATTAAAATACTAATAATTTGTTTGTTCCTTGTAAATCTGCACCAATAATTTCGATACAATTTTAATGAATCGTCATGATTTATCAAATGTAAAATTGAAGATCGGTTGTGCAATTGGTGATAGACACAAAATATGAAAGTTGAAATATAAAAATTTTCATTATGGATTTTATTAAAATCATTAACTCGTTTAGTTAAAAAGCCCAATTCAAACATTTTATTATTAAAATCAATTTATTTCAATACATTTTCAAAAGGTTTTTGGATATATTCGCGTAAGGGTTTATTGAAAATATTACTTTTTATCTTTGGCGATTCTTTAGGAATATAAATGTCTAGCAAGACCGACTTTATGGTATCGAAATTTTTTGGCTAAGATACTCTCAACAGATACATAAGTAGATATTTTTGTAAAAACATGGTCCATTTTTATGGAGCAACGGTCTTAAATTTGTTTGCACAATCTCGACTATATACAATAGTCTATAAGTTACACTAACATCGTATTTTTTGGAATTATTACAAATTACGCACTTACTTTCTTCTTTATTACTGACGTCTTCTCCTGAAGATCGTAGTGACTTTCTCAAAGTAGATATTGTCGCACAGGTTGTACTAAAACACAGTTTCAACCTTACTTTAAACGATCATACAAGCGCGATCTTGTAAATTACTCGCGCCTATATGTTACTGCCGCCAAATTTAAATTTTCTTAATAAGAAATATAATGTAAATTAAATTTAAAGTACAAATATGTTATTATTTATTAAATTTAACTTTCACTCTTTCACAACAATTCGCTAAAAAGGTCTTCCATGTGGTCGCCAGCAAAATACGTATGCTCCGCGTGAGTGGGAGAGAGACGCAGCATGAGAGCGGTGGCTTGCCTCTGCTGAGAATAGGGAGGGATACACAAGCTTAATTAATAATTAAAAAACAAAGGGTTGCATAATATAATCATCTAAAACTATTCGGGATTTTGTTAAGGGATGTTCAGAGAATATCAAAGGGTTTTATCAACATTAAAATTTGTGGTTATTTATATGGTTTTGAAGCTTGAAAATGGACATTTTGGGATTTTCTCAAACTTTAAATAATTTATATTTCGAAAACTATCAACTTTAAAGAAAGGTTACTAAGAACATTTTTTGTTCAGAATAACCCAACAAATTTAAAACAAGTTTGTTAGGGGCAAAAACATTTTGCAATTGCTTAAAAAAATTGTTTACACTATTTTCGACCCTGGCAGCATGCAGATTTGTTAATAGGGGATCTTTCAGAGTAAGATTATGCAAGAAAACTAAATTATAATATTTTTCCGAGTGGATGCAAAGATTCTCCAAATTGTTTTTATATAATTCAATATAATAATCTGATTATAATTTATTTTTAAGATTCATACATTGAAATAAATTTGAAACTATGAAACTAGTAATAAATAAATCTTTTGCAAAAAATGTGGCTTCCATTTTGTCTTAAATTCTAATAATATAGGTTTTTACCAGACTAACTGCCCATTTACTTAAAAAAAAAATGTTATGAAAAAAAGAAATATCTAAAAAAAGCCCTATATGGGCTTTTCCTGATCTGGGTCTTTTTTTAAGGTCATATTTTTACAGGTTTTATAAAACTATTTTGAATTTACGATTAGCGGACTTGTATCAAGTAATTATTAAATTTTTATTAGAAAATAAAGGATGGTTGAATTTTATTTTCACATTTTCCCAAGATCTGGTGTAGCTCATAACTTATTTTCAGTTAAAAGTGACAATGACTGCTAAGCCCAAAATATATTTATAACCCGATGCATTCATACATGTTGAAGAACATTTCTTGGAAGGCGGAGAGGAGAGATTTTCTTGAAGTGGTAGATTTGGAGTGCTTTGGAAGTCTTGTGCAGGTTATATAAACTGTTAGACGTATAAATGTTACACAGATATACAGACCTTTCTCACACATTCCAGAATCTTTCTTCCAGAAATGAACGTATATAATACGGCTCTCAATATAAGCCCTATTATTTAATGTATGAACAGTACTTAATATGGCCGTATCATTAACGGCGGCGTAGCGCTCCTTATATTTTAATACAAAATTACAGAATAGCGATTGTCTTATGATTGTTTTCCGAAAGTTTTATTAAAACCGAAAATCTGATTTTATTAAACGTGGATTTTAATAAAGATGATTATTGTTTATTTTTGCTTTTTTAACTAACATTCCCGACATAGAATTTCCTATCTATAGACATAATGTAGGATAAATTTATTAGGAAACTTAGAGGTGCATACTTCGATAAAAATACATAATTAAATATAAAGGTAACGAGATTTGTTATTCAGTTTTAAGTATCTACAATCAAACTTTCGGTTACCAATAACGAAAGTTTTGATATCTTCATTTAAATTTCAAGTTTCCTAATATTTTGGTTAAAGTATAGCTAAACTATATACATTTCTCGCTAACTTTCTGAACGTTTAACAAGATATTGTAAAAATGAACCTATCGTTAAGTGAAAAAGGTGAACCATTAAACAATAAATAAATATTGTTGAAACAAGTTGTTTATAGGATACCATTCCAAATGATCATACATTGAAAGACTGAACATCTCAAAACGTAATCTGTTAATGTGATTATCTTACTTTACTGCAATTCTTTAATAATTTAATTTCATAATTTTAATCAAAATTTCTTATTATTTATTAACACTTACAAAAAAAAACTTTCTTTGGTCTTTACTTTCACTCACATTAATATTGTAAATATCCGAATGTTTATTTTTCTGAATCTATACCAAACATTCATAAATATTCAGGTATTTATTATTTTACTACCAAATATCTTAAAACTAATTAAATCATTTTATTAAATATCTGAGATTAAATCATATTAGATTAATAAGAAATATCATACATAACTTTGAAATTCCTTCTCTTATCTTATATATATATATCACTTTTTCACGTTAAAAGTATTTATGAAAGCAGCAAAGTATAAAATAATTAAATGCTACATAATTGTTCAAAATTGTATGATAAATTTAAGAAATTTATTGCAAAATTTGATATTTTTTAATTATAATATTGTGACTTTTGTCTTATTCTAAAGATTATTTTTCTTATTTAAACTTATAAATTTGGAGTTTACCTAGTTGTAAATTTTCTGACAGTACTGAACAACCGCTATTTTAACTATTATTTAAATACCTCAAAGTTTAATCAATATTTTAAGTACGGTAGTTTTTGAAGTTAATTGTGATTTTATTTAATTTTTTAAAAAATAAATAACGTTTCAATATTTTGCTCCACAAAAATATTTGATTGACAAGTAGCAAGTTGTTGGGTAGTTTCAAATGATAATAAAAATTTTGTTGGTGTTATATATTAAGGATATGTTATTATTTGGTGTAAGTAAAAGTTATTTACAGTCAAATTAAACTAGTAATTATTATAGTTTAGCATACATAAAATTAAATGGTTGTGATAGTCAATAATAGCCTGCGGCAGCGGTTAACACCTGTTTATTAATACCTTAGTCACTGGGTATTTGTCCGAGCCACATCTCTATAACAATCTACTTTTTCCTTGATGTATATATGTTTTTATAGATATCGAATACAAAAATTTGATTTTTACGAGGATATATGGGGCAAGACCAAACTACAAAATATTATGTTTGATAATATCATCTTTATAGTGTCTAAACAAATTGTACAATGTAAATCCTTAAGGACCCAAAAAACATATGGATCAACTAGTTCGAGGTTTCATATTTCTTATCTAGTTTGGAAATAAACGTAAATCCACTAAAGTTGTTCTGATAAAGTATATTTGATTTGCAATGTTGGTAGTGCTTGGCGACACAGCAGTGTGCGATATGATTTGTTGAACAGGATCTGGATACGCGTAGGTCACAATGCCTTGAAGATGTCCTTGACTTGTGAGACCCACAGATTTAGATCTACATCTACTGCAATAGATTATTCTACTGAAATTTATTTTCTTCGACTCAAATAACTTCATTTTAAAACATTGTTATTACATTGCAATAAATTGTCTAAAATCGCCAAACTTCTATTTTATAGTAATAAATATTGTATTTGTTTAGACTTTAGTCAATATTTCTGGACAAGGACATTAAAATTTCAGCATGTATTGTGCAAAGAATATGCTTTTTGAAGGTTGGGTGATTATTTTTTATTCTTTATTAGATCAACAACATTTTTTTTTCGTTTTATGTGTTGGATGATTGGAACACAAATTTCTTCACCATTCAAATTGTTTTTAATTGTATTACGTTTCCCAAGGAACATAAAGAGGTTTATTATTTTATGTCTTTTGTTTTCTATATTGACATTCATTTTTCTCTTTTATCGTTTTATTATTATTATTATTATCATTTATTTTTTTAAGGCTACACAATTATCATCGTCTAATATAATTTTGTTTTCATATGTAAAGTGTCTGTTGACACATATAAGCGTAGACCATTGCGAGTCACATATACAATTCTATTGCCAGTTGCAACATTACTATATTATAATTTCAATGAAAAATTACTGACATAGCTACATTGTTCCATAGAAATTAAAATCAAGAAATTTAGTGCCAAATTTTTGTTCAAAATATCAATAATTATAGTATAGAATATTTTAACAATATAAAGAAAAATCATCATTTTATTTTAAATTTTTGACTTTCATGTTTACCCATATATATATATATATATATATATATATATATATATATATATATATATATATTTGCTTGTGAGAGAAAATTTCTGCAGTGTTAGGACACCTGATTTAAATAAATAAATACAGAATTTTGTCATTTATTTTACAAATAGACGATTTCAAAAACCAATGATATACGCCCAAGTTTTAAATGTGGACATGGTAACAATAACAATGGATATTATGTTTCAGAGTTTGTAGAAGATATTTAATTTAAAATGTCTTAAAAAATAAATTGCTGTTTCAGTCCTACCTAACACAATCAATAAAAACATCGCACGAATATATTTTAAAGCGTTTTCACTTTTCGTTTCATTCGGTGATACAGTTGTGCTCTTCATAATCATAATTTTGTATTTTTATTTTTAAACTTAGAAGAAGTAAAAGAAAGTCTTCAATAACTTCATAAAACGTAAAACCTACTTTTACTTCTTGTCAGTTTAAAGTGTGATTATGAAAAACACAACTCTATCACTGAATGAAACGATAAGTGCAAACTATAAAAAAATCCAATCCGTCTTGTAAGCGGTAATCCTGAAGTCGAAGCCTCGTCCGATGAAGTGTTAGGTAGGACTGAAACATCGAGTTATTTTTTAAGACATTTTAAATATCTTTTACAAGCTCTGAAATATAATTTTCTTGGTTTTTTTGTGCTAATACTGTAAACGCGATTCGTGAGGGGAGGGGAAATTTAAAGCCATGTTTAAACTTAGGCACATTTAATTGGTTTTTGAAATTGTCTAAATGAAAAATAAATTACGAAATTCAGTTTATTTATTTTAAAAAAGGGTCCACAAATTTTCTCACACACAAACAAAAACCAACATTTTAATTGTAAACTGTGTAAATTATTTCTTTATTTGATTGAAATTGAGTTTTTAGTGACACGGTCAAGCTTCTTTCCTTATTTTTAAAAGTATTCTATTTAATTATTTATGATCTGTTTTTTAGATTATATTTTTCGTTTTATTTTTATAATACCCAAACAGGTATTTTACGAATGATAGAGACCTATAAGCTTCGTTAACAATATTTTAGCAACACTTTATCAAAATCGTTTGAACTAATTATAAAGAGCTCGTTTCGTGTTTTGGTCTTACAACTGCTAATCTCCAAATTTGTAATTATAAAAAAGAAATTAAAACTTCTCCACGCTATCTATGTATTTATATTAAAGCAAACGGAACAGCTGCATTTAAATAAGATGAACATCAAAGAGATTATTGAATTATAGAAACATTTCTCTCTAAAATTAATTAAAAACATAAGTACATAGATAATAAATATAACTTCAAATTAAGGAGAAACACATATCAACATTACAGTTAATACAAGTTGTTTTTTTTTTACAATGTTAGGTTAGGTTCTTCCACTCTAACTTTAAAACAGATTTTAATCTAAATATAAACAACAAGGGTATCTCTAAATCTACATCAAACTGTTAAATGATTAGTAATTCTCACAACTATTTCTTCAAGTAATGAGTAACAATTAATATGATCCTCCATTTATCCTATTTCACCCCCTCAACCTGTGTAAAACAAATAGTGAGGCAGATAGGTATAAACCTGTGAATTCCAACACAGATTATTGGTTTCAACAATAATGTACAGTTAATAAACATTTTTATAAATATGAGGTCATCCTTTTTTTCATCCCTCCTACAGAGTAACCCATTTTTAATAACTCTAACCAATCCATGAAACGCTTACCTACAAAATATGGAGTCATTCAGATAAAACATTCCTCGTGTAACAATAAGATCACAATCAATTCTCATCTTATTTTCATTCCCAAAACATCAATCTTCGAAATTCGGAATTAGTAAAAGCATCCATTCTTTTTATAATACATGATAAAGAAATCACAGACGGATAGATGGATATCATTTTGACAATGGTATTGATGTTTTGCCGGGAATTCCAAAGTTCGTTAACTATCAAAACTATCGGATCAAAACCTTAGCACAATCACAATATTTTCCTTCATAATTGAGGGAATAAAAATAAGCAAAATTTATCCAAGTATTTAACCTACAGCTCAGTATGAAAACTGACAACAAACATCATTGTAAAATTTGATTTAAAAAAAAAATCATGAACTATAATAACCGATATCGATTTTTGTGCAATCATGATCATATATATAATATAGGGTTGCGATGATGTATTGATTGCACTATAATGTTGAAGTAAAATCTTTAATATATAAAACTGTCAACTGACTGTAAAAAAATTGCTTATTATTTTTTCAAAAATACTGGAGGCGCCGGGCATCGATCCCGGTACCTCTCACATGCTAAGCGAGCGCTCTACCATCTGAGCTACGCCCCCAGTTAATAATAATACGAATAAGATTTCACAAATTTTAACAATAAGTAGGTCCTTTAATGCTAAGAGCATAATAACAACCACGCCCAAACGTAGAAACATGTTTAATCCGTTGCTGGTAGAGCGTGCTGTGTGATTTAAACCATTCATCGCAACACATGAACAGGTCTGTTTGAAAATATAGCAGGAAAACAAACTTTATTTTCTTTAAATAATAAACTATTAACTGCCGCAATTTTTCTCAGAGTTCAGAGCTGCAATGTGCACAGACTTTATCGAAATACACAATACACATACAATTATAAAAAAACATTTCATTAAGAAAGAACAATTGTTTAAATTTCCTTAAGCAATTTGTAAATTTCGTGTTAAACTTGTTACAAAACACACACAAATTGCGATAGAAAGAAAATATAATACCAACACATCTTCAATGAGACGTAGCTTTAAACTTCAAGGACATGGTACGAATTGGCAGGCGCCGGTGTCTGTGTCTGTGGGCAGAGATGATGTAAATGTCAGAAACATATAGTCCAAACACGGAACTAAATTATGTAAGGTCACAAGTCACATGTAGAAGTAATTAGTAAATACACCAAGTATAAGGGTAAATATATGATTATAGAAAAAATATTTATAACAAAAATAACGTAACTTAAGTTTACCATCTGAAACCTGTGGACCTGGTGTAGGTGAAACTATCGTACAAAATATTTTATACGATCAAAGTGTAAAAAATGAATTGTGAAGTGCGACGCAAGATGTTTTTCACTACAAACCCAGAGACATTAGGTAGAGAAACGTTGTTAAATAATCTTGAACCAAATTGAGCGTGTGTAAACAAATTGATGAGAACAATTGTGGCACACACACACCCCCATCATGCACTGTAATGCCCAAAACGTGTTTTTTTTAAATTTTGTTTGTTTAAAGCAGTTGTTACGCAAGTTTCCAGAACATCGGAATTTTGTATATCACTACTTGTTTGATGTCTATTAGGCCCCAACTGCCCTCGTAGGTGTGTATGTACTAAAATCTATGTATGTTTGAAATTTAATTTTTGACAATAACTTCGCTATTTGTGGTCATAGAGAAGTGGTGTTGGTGCACTTCTGAAATCTTCAACATTTTATCTAATTTAGCGTGTTATAAGTTGAATAAAAACAAAAACCTTTTTAAATGACAGCTATTTTGTTATTTTTAATTCAGTTTTCTGAATTTAAATACGGTTTTGTATGAAGCAAACTATCGGTAGTTGGAGGACTTGGAGGATGACCTACTAGATTATGGTTTCGAAGATGGTTGGGGAGTCAAAAATATATGGAAGTGGAAAATTGTGGTCAAGGAGGGTAAAGGAGGTAAAGAAGAAATGGGTGTCAATTTATTGGTACACAAAATTGGTTATCTACATTTTCTGTCCATAATAATTTTAAGTTTACATTACATTTTTTTAATAAATCTAGAAGAAGATTTTCACAGATCAGTCTAAAGACATATTGTGCACTTCCTTATTCTTAATCGATTTGTACTTCTAATAGAGCTACAAATGAACCGAATCTATTTCGCTCCAGCCCTTTACAGTTTAAAAGTATATATGTTCTGTTGTGTTGATCATACAGTGCATTTCAAGCTACCGTCGAATAAACCCTGCGTATTTAATGTTGTTTTTTTAATGTTCCATATCCAGTTTCAAATAGCAGGACCTTCATGGTGTTTTTGGAATGACCTAACACATTACCCGTTAGGTGCTATTAATTAATAGACCACGTCATGATGAACAGTTTTCAACATAGTAGACGAAGATCACCAGTAAATAACCAAAATTTCAAAATTTACTAATCATTCTTTAACATAGAAATTACCCCGTTCTAAGAGTGCTGACAGAGGATGGATATACAGAAAATACCCCTAATAAGTAGCATCGGTGAGACACTGATTGGTCTATGAGAAAATCACAGTTCAAACCAAGTGCTAACTCAAAAAGTTACTATGTTGACCCACCATCGTAAGCTCAACTGGTGATGTAAGTTTGTTAGGGTGTTCTGCTTACGAAAGATAGAAAATCAAAAATCAGAGTTCAATATACTAATCACAAATTATCTGAAAGAAATATCGTTTATCAGTCTAAGGTCTTCTGGGCTCTTGGCTCTTGCGTTGAAGGATTTAGAAAGATCGGTTCCACTTTAACACCTCGTGATTGTTTATGACCATTAGGGGATTGATCTAAATGCAACCAATGCATCAAGTTGCTCTTACGTCTTCGAGGACCAGGCCATCTGTGGAAGTCTTTACATGGAATTTCGTAACACAAGTTCTTAGTTTGAGGACTCTGACATGCTCCAAAAAAAGGTGCTCAATAACACAAACAGCCGGATCTTACAATACTACTTTCTATAATATATGATGTTATAGACGAAAATTTGTTTTATTAATATCTAAACTAACATTGGCAGAAAATGTACATTTTAAATTTTCAGTATTACCTAATAAAACTTATGAATAGAAAGGAAAAGAGTAATTTAAAGTTATTCTAGATCTACTAGGAATTCACTAAAATGAGTGCTCCTCTCAAAGTACAGTTAATTCCGCACAAACATTAAAACGCAAATTTTTTCACCGTTTTTGTTCGAACTTATTATAACTTGTTTCATATTATTGGTTATTAAATTCTGAATATTATTTTCATTGTCATAAATTCGGCTTTTAAGATAAACTAATTAGTACAAACTTACGTTACCAGACGCCTAAAGGTCTGCGTTTTAATTGAACATACTCATTAAAAATAACACCATGTACTTAATATAAAACAGAGTTAATTTATATTGGAAATTTTATAAGTTTTGTTGTTAAAGAAGAAACACATCGCCACCTTAAATAAACAATGAAAGATCCTTTAGTCCCTCAAATACTTGAATAGCGGATCGAAACAAGATAACGAGATTTGGTCAAGAGAGACCTGATAGGAAACAGAAAGAGCGGAATCTAACTCAAGTCTATATGGAAATAGTATCGATCCTAGTAATAAGTTTGGTAATGGCAATAAATTTCGAAATATATTTTTTGACTGAACTTCTCGTTTTATAGTCCCAAGAAACAAGAAAATTGATTTTTGAAATGCCGTTGATATCGTCTTGTCGCTGTCTGTAAGTAACTACGATAGTGACCATAAAAATTAAGATAAAAACATGAAATATGGTACAGGGAACTATAGTGTGCTCATATATAATTCTGTAGAAATTCAGAGAAATCGAATGTAAAATCTAAAAATAGTGTTCATTTTATACTTTTTTTTCCATATTACGAGTGTTATTAAAATTATAACACACTAAATTTAGACAAAAATTTCTAGATTTCAATTTTATACCAACCCTAACTATTTATGATGACAAATAGCGAAGTTATAGTTTAAAATGTAATTTCGAATCTGATATTATACAAAATTGTGATATTCGCTTAGGTGAGAGATAAGCCAAGTCAACTTCACGAGAATTGCGAGTGGAGGCTTCTTCATATATGTACAGCTTCAAGGCCTCCTAGGGCCGAGGCAAAGACATATACACATCTACGTGCTCATTAGTGCTTAGCGGAGAGATAAGCTAAGTCAACCACACGAGTATTGCGAGTGGAGGCTTCTTCCGATATGTACAGATTCAAGGCTTCCTAGGGCTAAGACAAATACATATCACATCTACGTGGCTCATTAGTACTTAGCTGAGAGATAAGCTAAGTCAACCACACGAGTATTGCGAGTGGAGGCTTCTTCCGATATGTACAGCTTCAAGGCTTCCTAGGGCTAAGACAAAGGCATATACACATCTACGTGGCTCATTAGTGCTTAGCTGAGAGATAAGCCAAGTCAACTTCACGAGTATTGCGAGTGGAGGCTTCTTCCGATATATACAGCTTCAAGGCTTCCTAGGGCTAAGACAAAGGCATATACACATCTACGTGGCTCATTAGTGCTTAGCTGAGAGATAAGCCAAGTCAACTTCGCGAGTATTGCGAGTGGAGGCTTCTTCCGATATGTACAGCTTCAAGGCTTCCTAGGGCTAAGACAAAGGCATATACACATCTACGTGGCTCATTAGTGCTTAGCTGAGAGATAAGCCAAGTCAACTTCGCGAGTATTGCGAGTGGAGGCTTCTTCCGATATGTACAGCTTCAAGGCTTCCTAGGGCTAAGACAAAGGCATATACACATCTACGTGGCTCATTAGTGCTTAGCTGAGAGATAAGCCAAGTCAACTTCACGAGTATTGCGAGTGGAGGCTTCTTCCGATATGTACAGATTCAAGGCTTCCTAGGGCTAAGACAAATACATATCACATCTACGTGGCTCATTAGTGCTTAGCTGAGAGATAAGCTAAGTCAACCACACGAGTATTGCGAGTAGAGGCTTCTTCAGATATGTACAGCTTCAAGGCCTCCTAGGGCCGAGGCAAAGACATATACACATCTACGTGGCTCATTAGTGCTTAGCTAAGAGATAAGCCAAGTCAACTTCACGAGTATTGCGAGTGGAGGCTTCTTCAGATATGTACAGCTTCAAGGCCTCCTAGGGCCAAGACAAAGACATATACACATCTACGTGGCTCATTAGTGCTTAGCTGAGAGATAAGCCAAGTCAACTTCGCGAGTATTGCGAGTGGAGGCTTCTTCAGATATGTACAGCTTCAAGGCCTCCTAGGGCCAAGACAAAGACATATACACATCTACGTGGCTCATTAGTGCTTAGCTGAAAGATAAGCCAAGTCAACTTCACGAGTATTGCGAGTGGAGGCTTCTTCAGATATGTACAGCTCCAAGGCCTCCTAGGGCCAAGACAAAGACATATACACATCTACGTGGCTCATTAGTGCTTAGCTGAGAGATAAGCCAAGTCAACTTCGCGAGTATTGCGAGTGGAGGCTTCTTCAGATATGTACAGCTTCAAGGCCTCCTAGGGCCAAGACAAAGACATATACACATCTACGTGCCTCATTAGTGCTTAGCTGAAAGATAAGCCAAGTCAACTTCACGAGTATTGCGAGTGGAGGCTTCTTCAGATATGTACAGCTCCAAGGCCTCCTAGGGCCGAGGCAAAGACATATACACATCTACGTGGCTCATTAGTGCTTAGCTGAGAGATAAGCCAAGTCAACTTCACGAGTATTGCGAGTGGAGGCTTCTTCAGATATGTACAGATTCAAGGCCTCCTAGGGCCGAGGCAAAGACATATACACATCTACGTGGCTCATTAGAGCCTAGCTGAGAGATAAGCCAAGTCAACTTCACGAGTATTGCGAGTGAAGGCTTCTTCAGATATGTACAGCTCCAAGGCCTCCTAGGGCCGAGGCAAAGACATATACACATCTACGTGGCTCATTAGTGCTTAGCTGAGAGATAAGCCAAGTCAACTTCACGAGTATTGCGAGTGGAGGCTTCTTCAGATATGTACAGCTCCAAGGCCTCCTAGGGCCGAGGCAAAGACATATACACATCTACGTGGCTCATTAGTGCTTAGCTGAGAGATAAGCCAAGTCAACTTCGCGAGTATTGCGAGTGGAGGCTTCTTCAGATATGTACAGCTCCAAGGCCTCCTAGGGCCGAGGCAAAGACATATACACATCTACGTGGCTCATTAGTGCTTAGCTGAGAGATAAGCCAAGTCAACTTCGCGAGTATTGCGAGTGGAGGCTTCTTCAGATATGTACAGCTCCAAGGCCTCCTAGGGCCGAGGCAAAGACATATACACATCTACGTGGCTCATTAGTGCTTAGCTGAGAGATAAGCCAAGTCAACTTCACGAGTATTGCGAGTGGAGGCTTCTTCAGATATGTACAGCTCCAAGGCCTCCTAGGGCCGAGGCAAAGACATATACACATCTACGTGGCTCATTAGTGCTTAGCTGAGAGATAAGCCAAGTCAACTTCACGAGTATTGCGAGTGGAGGCTTCTTCAGATATGTACAGATTCAAGGCCTCCTAGGGCCGAGGCAAAGACATATACACATCTACGTGGCTCATTAGTGCTTAGCTGAGAGATAAGCCAAGTCAACTTCACGAGTATTGCGAGTGGAGGCTTCTTCAGATATGTACAGATTCAAGGCCTCCTAGGGCCAAGGCAAAGACATATACACATCTACGAGGCTCATTAGAGCCTAGCTGAAGTCAAGAAAGTAGTTATATATATACAATTACGAGGTTTAGAAAAACCTTAGATTATAAAAACTATGTTAAACAAAATTAACCTTTTGGATAAGATTCTTTGATCTACCAGTGCAATTGGACATTCCTACAAGACCGAGATTCGAACTTTTAGATTTACATTTAAAGAATATGGGCTGCGTAAGTACCATGATGCTACTCACCAGCTTGTTGTAGGCTAAGTTTATGTACAGTCTGAGTATATTTGTGTGTGAATTGTTTGTACGTTGTCAAGAAAAATATTCCACTTTATTATTTTACTTTCGTATCATCGAGTATGGGACGTATTGCGATATTGTAACAATGAGGTTAATGCACTTTTGACGGCCTTTAATAGTAGTTTTGTCTCTTTCTCTTATGCACGACTCTCTATTTATTCGTCTCTTTAGAAAGAATGATTCGATCGATCAAAAAGTTGAAGTTTGGAGTTTAAATTTTTAATCGGTTTTTATATACCTAATTTCCGAATAACTGAATATCAAAATAACATCGTTTTGGATGATCGTGGACAAAACTTAAAATATCAATTTTTAAGGCGCTAACTTCTAATTTGACATCAGTTTTGGTATAAGTATTTGGAAAGTTATTTCATGGTCAATGTTTTTTTCTTTTTGTTTAAAGACGTAAGCTTCTCGGTCGTCATCGTCTTATAAAAAAGGAAAAAAGAACACGAAATAAAGATCCCTAGTTCTTTAATACTCTTAATAGCGGGTCAGAAAAAACAAGAGTTGGTCAAAAAATGGATCTAACCTAAAACTCCATTACATTAAAAAAGCGTATAAATAGTTTGGTCCCATCGGAATTGCCAAGCCCCTACTCACTATAAATAAACCCCAGAGGGTATTTCATGATCAATTAAATTATTTAGATTTTACTTACATGTGTTGGTTTCTTTATCATTGGAATTTCAATTCCGTGTTATAATGGCTACTCTTTTATTACTCAGATCAACCATGAGATACATAGCCTCATAAAGCAATAACTTGGACAACACATGTTGTTTTTGTTTTTTTTTAAATTTTTTGTTGAAAGTGTGACATATCTCAAAGAAGAAGTAAACCTTTTAACCAGAGAGTGCAGGAGGCGATAAATACATTTAATGCTTGGGTGGGGGGATCTTAAATTAACATATATTTATGTTTTCCATTGCGAAAGAAAAGAAACAAAGCTAGAATGAATGCAAGTTTTTTAGGAGTGGCTCGGGACTTGTCATACAGCACGTTATCTATGTCCGAAGCAAGCTCCCACACTCAAGGGTCATGCGCGCGCACGGTGTAGGTGTTGCGGTCAAGATACGCACGTGGCAAGTCTCTGATTGCACTTTGATTGTCCGTCTTTCGGCCTTGACGTGTAAACACTTTGATGTGTACGTTAACACCGCAGGGTTCGATCTAAACATTTCTTAAATTATTCCTTCGCACATTCAAAAGAAATCCATGTCTCCTCTGTATCATTCTCTCACTTATTCTCAATAGAAAAAACAGTCGAAATTAATTTTCGTGTGCTAATTAATTTAAGAAATAATGATTATCCCATAATTATTTAATATAATTTAGTCAAAAGCAGACAGTCTAATTTAAAAAGTTTGGATTTTTTCAGTCTAATCTTTTGAAAAATACATCTTCCTCCCTATTCAAAATGTTGAGAACAGGATGGGTAATGGTAATCAAAAGTTCACAATATTACTTTCTGACGAATATCAAACGTAAACCTGAAGCATGAACAACAACAAAATATTGGTTACCTTCACTTAATAAATCAGAGTCTACACAAACAGTAAACTCTAGCGTTGCAAAAAGAACCACGAGCCGAAAATGAAGGCCATATAGGCCTATATATATATATATATATCAAAATTGGCCCAAGTAATTTTCATAAAACTTTTGCGAAAACTGAGGTTAAAGAATGTAAAGAAAGGTACATTACTAAAACCTTCCTCTTAAAAGTTATATGAATGAACATTATATTTAATAAGTAATTTAGGGAAAATATTGTTTGGAATGTATTTTTCTTTTTTAGTAGTTTTTAGTGTAACACCGTTGTAATGGGTGTTGGTTGCGAAAATTGATTACAAAGTAGACATAAGGGGTTCACTAAAGTGAGTACGGACGTAGTAATAGCGATTTCCTACCAGTTCTTTGTTAACCAACTCATGTTCTCTTCTGACCTTGATGCTATTAGAGTATTCGAGAGCTACAGGTCCTTATTATTTATCTTTTCTTCTTCTTTTTTTATAAGGTGGTGATGACCGATTTTTTTTTTATTTTTTTTTTACCCTTACAACATCAAACCCTTATCAATAATAAGATTCATTAGTTAATATTACTTTAGTTAGTTATTTGAATTTTTCCTAATTTAAAATAACATCCATTTATCGGCATAATCATATTTCTTATAGATAGTTGCATAAATTAGTTTTTCGTGAAATCTTGCCAGTAAAGTATTGGCTGTAGATAAAAGGAAAGACGCTTCATAGAATGAAATTAAGACTTCATTTTATTATTACTGTTGTTATTCATTCTTTTTCAATCATAATGTGCGTAGTCATTAGAAGTATAACAACAGATTAAACCAAGTAAATACTTTTTTTCCCCTTTTAGACTATAATTTCCTCCCCTTACATATTGCCACCCAATACGATGTAACGATTTAATTATCACAATAAACGGATCTTAAACAATAAAACTACAATTATGTCACTTAAATATATTAAACAAACCTTTATTATCAAAAATAATGAACACTTAAATTTATATAACAAGATAACACTCCAACAAAACAAGGTTTCAATGACTACTTAGTTATAACTTCATATTTAATTATTATACGAATGAAAACCTTGTACCACTCATGTTGTTTCCTTGATGTGGATATTAAGTGTTTACTTTTACGAAAATTACTATACATTTATTTATTTTTTCAAAAATACTGGAGGCGCCGGGCATCGATCCCGGTACCTCTCACATGCTAAGCGAGCGCTCTACCATCTGAGCTACGCCCCCAGTTGTAAATAAAACCAGTTCAATTTCTACAAATGTTAAATAAAAGTAGGTCATTTAGTCAGTAGCAAATCTACTCTTACGTATATCTGACACAAGTTGCGCCTGCAAAAAGCGTGAATGCAATTTGCTTACATGTCAGCACATTTCATCTACTGTATTTGTAAAGTTTATCAACATTACTGTATACGACGATCTCTGTCATGTGAACCTGGAAGGACATACATAGAAACATACGATAATGATTTGTAATAAATCAGGTTAATTAATTTAATCCTGGTACCTAAGTTTAGGATTAAGTGTTTAATAGAAACACTTAATGTGTTTCTATTATCTTCACAAATTATGTTTATGACTGAAATACATCAATATATGTTTAGAAGAATTTGGGACATTAACATTGAATGTTTAGAAATAGTTTTTGTTTAGGAACTGATGGTGATAATTAAATGGCAGGAAAAACATACTGGGTTAGTGATTTTACATAGAATTACCATAACGACAATTCGACGTCATATTGTTTAATCTGCAAGAATTATTATCAAAATTGACAACATAAAATATAATGTTCAAATGATAAAATGGCCATCGAAAATTAATGATGGTCAGATAGTATGTGGCCAAGGAATGCTCTGATATCCCTTTTGTATAGGACCGGAAAAACATTAAATCAATTTTTATAGTATAGGACAGATATTCAATTCTGTCAAGATTTAATTCTGGCAAGAGGGTGTAAAAAGAAACTATAATTTCGTAGAGGATGGCACTTGTTCCATGGTTTTATAGACCGTTTGATCTAAACTATCTAAATTTTTAATTTTAAAGGAAAAAAATTTATTTATTACTGAGTTAATGAGTTATCATTCAAAATATACGTTAGGAAAATGCATAATCAATCAAAATAGCACTCCATTTTTCACAACCAAAAACCCAACATCAATAATTTTGATAAGTAATATTGCTTTGTTCAAAATAATATTGATTTGGTTATTCTTCAAATCTACTTCAAGTCATGTTCCTTGGTGCAAAAACGATATAAAGAAGCTGATACCAGTTCGTAAAATACCTACAAGAGATTGAATAAGAACATTTAGTTTTCTTCAATGTATACCTCAAAATACAAACTTATTTCACCCAGAGCCAAGGTCATTAGATAAACACCAACTAAATGACATAAAAATTAAGTATTTTGCAATTTGGACGAAATCTACATGTAAAACGGCGTATGCTACTATGGACAATGTTGTAGGGAATTAAAAAAACCTTCAAAATGAGCTGTAATAAATTAAATTCCACTAATTTATTGCTTAAATAATTTAAATAAAAAACATTTTTTTAAGTGTCTATAATTCTTTTAATTGTATTTGTAAAACTTTCTTATGATCTGAAAACGTAGATCTTTTCATACTCAATCTATGTTCTAAAGATGGACACTGTAGCCTCAGTATTTTTTGCTAAATAACAATTAAACCATAGGAAGCCCTTTTACCTAAATGACCATATTACCTCAGCGGAAGCTCCTATCATCATTCCAAAGCAGCGTTGGAAAGTAGAAGAGTTGCCCTAAACACCTCTTATGTCAGTTTTTCTAAATGAGTTAAGGCCTCAAAAAAAGCAAACAAAATAACCTAACCTAACCGCGACATTATTACTTGTAATGCTTTTGCGAACTAATATGTGGTTTATATGCAACTAAAACCGAAAAGAATTTAATAACTGAGAGTAATAACTTTACTTTAAATGACCGGCGTTTTTTTCATTTTAATAAAGCTAAAATTAAAAGTTCGTTCGTTTTGGAAAGATGGAGCAACGAAAGGTGCAACAAATCATCATGCATATCGTGTACATTATTTACTTCAACAATGGCTCTGGTATGAAGAGTTGAATGCAATGATTGGGGGGTTCCCAATAAAAAATGGGCTATTTCCAACTATTGCCTAAGATCTTCCCATGCCAGAAGTTTTGTTCAATGAAATATCATGTACTCATGTAAAGTTGGATGTAAAACAGCCCCTTGTTCATGCAGAAAGCATGGCTTAAAATCCTGTTCTTTGTACAGGACTTATTGTGAGATTGGATGTTGTGAAAATTATACTGAAAGTAAAAATTGTTGACAATGGGAATGTCGATGAGAATGTTGACAGTCCAATAAAATTGTAGAGAGCGATAATTATTGTGATATAAATTATGATATAGAGAGTGATGATAATCCATCATTTTTAATAACCAAAAATCGAAAGTTAATATAAAATCAAGTTATTTATACAAAAGCAATAAATATTTATTATTAATTAGTATGTTTTATTACTGTAAAATTCGTTAATATGAATATGATACTTATGAACAACCTGAAATATGAACATGTAGTTAATTAAAGACATGATCACTATTTATTCTATTATTAATTATTACCACATTGTATTAGTATTTCTTTATTATACAACTAAAAAACATATATAATATTTAGAATTAAAAGTAATAAACTATGCAATTTAACTTGGTATACTGAATATGAAAAATAAATTTAAAAAAAAAAACATTATTTTTTAATTTTTTTATTTCACATTTAAGGGGCACAATGAAATAAAAATAAAATAATGAATATAACATATTATAACATTGTTTGTCATCAAATAAAATAACAAAAATAAATAATTAATTGTAATAGACTATTGAAGGCAGTTGTTGTATGAGTTTACGGGGGGGGGGGTTGATGAAGTATGTGTTGTTTAATCTGTTGTTGTGAGTTTCCTATAAATATTAAAATTATGAAGTCTATTCTCTTGCTTATTGATATATATATAAATTCAATTTGTGGTTTATTTCATTTTTAAGGGTGAATTTCAAATTGGGGCTATTTCTATTGTTGTCAACTGTATTTTTTCATCTTTCTAGTGGTAGGGTCTACCATTAAACAAGCATACATCATTGTACCATTGTAATTTATTGTCTAGACATCTAAAATAATACATAATTTTTTTCTTTGTTTGTTATTGTTTGATAAAATAATTTAAATATACTTCAGCTCAAAAGCTTAAAAGTGAAGACTACATATCAAGTCCATTCTTCTGAAAATTAGTTTCTACTGAATCTGGAATAATTTTGTTTTAAAGTATCTATTAATAGTGATATGAGTTCATTATTGCAATGGCACTGAGAGTGGAATTATTTGTAAGATTATTTTTCAAAGTCTCTATGGTTTAAGGGTATGTTGGTGTATAAATTGGCAATGTCAAAGGTTGCTAAAATGTTGTTTGTTTTTATTTTTATGTGTTTTACTTTGTTTATAATTTGGAACTATTCTTCAAACTATGGTTGTTATTAAATAATATTTACTTTTTATAATTCTGTCCAGTATTTTTGATATTTTGCACGCACAAAATATCGAAATTTCTGGACAGAATTATTTCAGGTGAACAGTAGGCCCTACCTAAATAGTGTTTAGGTAAAATTTACTAAAGGTCTGATGGATACATAAGTGTTATGTACTTTACGTAAACTATGAAGGTCTGGATTAAGAATTTTACTTATTTTTTAGTATTGTTGTGAAAGTTATTTATCAAAATTACACTTAACTGTTCTTTATAATGAATTGTTAATTAAAATTCTCGCGGAATTTCTTCCGTCAAGATTATCGATTGCCTTTATGGCGAATTTTGAGTAAATAGCTTCCGGCTATGTATATTATATCCAGTGAACTGTACTTTAAACCCTTGTTTAGTAAACTTCTTCTTGCTTATCTAAAATAATATTTGTTTTGTAGATTATCTGAAGATAAAATTTATGGTCTACTGTTATTTTGTTCTTGATTTCTGAGCCATAAAGATATATTTGTAATTTCCTGCTATATAATGATTTCTTAATTTTGTTTACTTGGTTATTGATAACATGTATAATATTATCAAGTTGTGACTGGTGTATAGTATACAATCAAAGTAAGATGGGTTTTATACACCCAAATTATTTAACATAATTTTCTTTCCATACAGGAATTTAATTTCAGTTTTTAGCCATGTCAATTTAGCAATTATTTTAAATTTTTATAAATAGCCTAAAGGATTGTGTTATTAATATATTGTTATTAGGTTATTTACCTTTACAAAATTCGTTAAACAATCCTTTAATAACCCATTGTGTTTACCGGTTTTGCTAAGTCAACATATCTCAGTTGAAGTCCAATATAGTGCTTTCTTTAAATTTAAATGTCTTCATACATTGTACTGCATATGTACAGATTCCACGCAATTTCATGACGAGGTCCACATAGGATTGAAAATATAAACAATCTAACAACTATATATTACTATTTTAGGGAACATTCTACCTGTTGTCAACTGTGCAAGAGTGAGAGAAGGACTTGGTTTTTGTAAAATAGCCTAGAAGCAGCTAGCAAATATTACCACTTACAAAATTTCTCTCAAAGTTTCAATCGAGTTCTGACTTCTGACATAATGTTAATTCTAATCTAAATTCTAAATTCAATCCGAGACTTGGCAAATTACGAAATTTATAAAATAATACTAGGCTGAATAAGATATTTTCCAATTTGAAATTTATTCAGATCGAAACTAAACTAGTCCAAGACTTATGTAGAGACCTGGGTTTGAAAGTTGACCTAAAGGACCTTATAACACAATGAGAGATATGATACACAGTTTTAAATTAGTACTTGTTTTGTTATAATTTGCTGTTTATTTTTTATCTTTTTTGTAATAAATTATTTAAATTATGTACCTAGTTAAATTTAAATGGCACCTTTTTGTATTATGGAACTTCAAATTAATGATTGTAAATTTCCTATAAGAACTTTTAAGTGTCGATTTCTAAAATGTTTTCCGGCATAGTTCTACATCTGTCTATATATTCATGTAGTACATTTTATGTTGGGCACATTTTATGAAATCTGATTCGAATTGAAAGAGACAATTTTTATATATAACAATAACTGCACAAATCCAATACGTTTTAAAAGGCAGTTATAAAAAATGTTATTTCCTAATTACGATTCTTCCACAGGATACATAAAGTACAAGTTTACATATTTATAAATAAATTATTTTGTTAATGAACTTATTTTTAAATTATTTTGTTAATAAAGTTTTTTTTTTAAATTAAATTGCAGATTTTGTAAAACTTGTTACAAATTAATGGTTTACATATTTATAAAAAAATTATTTTATTATTAAAGTTATTTTTAAATGATTTTGTTAATGAAGTTATTTTAAAATCAAATTGCAGATATTGTAAAACTGGTTACAAATTAATAGTTGACAATTTCCTCTATTGAAATTACAAGAGTTGTGCTTCTGGAGCTAACGATTTCGGTTTATTTACTCACTGCATAGGTGACGGCTCTTTAAAAAAATAGCATTTAAATTTATAAATTTCATAATTTAAATTAAAAGCTAAAAAATTAATTTACCGCTGCATTTTGTAGTAAGTTTTATTTGCAAGGGCTAACCACTTTAGTAAGTTTTTCAGATTTGTTTGCTTAAAAGTTTATTTCATTTTTGAATAATCAACTTTACACCGTCACTTCAGATAAATAAAGAGTTTTTATTTATGTTAAGGATAAAGACGGTTTATAAAATTTGGTTAAAATTAATAGCTAAACAATTAATTTACCGCTGCATTTTGTAGTAAGTTTTATTTGCAAGGGCTAACCACTTTAGTACCTAAGTTTTTCAGATTTGTTTGCTTAAAAGTTTATTTCATTTTTGAATAATCAACTTTACACCGTCACTTCAGATAAATAAAGAGTTTTTATTTATGTTAAGAATAAAGACGGTCTGTAAAATCTGTTTAAAATTAGTCTACACAATTAGAACTTTTCGCATTATACTAGACTATATCATAAATCATATAGTGCACAGTTAATCAACTTTCATTTGTAAACCAGTAAGACCAGTTATTTTACGGCATTGTGAAATTTATTATTGATGTAAACTCTGTAATTACCATATTCTAATACTGTACTTATTTAATCCTACTTACCACGTGAGGCCCTCCGAGTACCCAGGAAATACCAACATAAAGGTGAAGGCTGTCCCATTGTTCAGAGCTGTACCAAAGTCTTCAATTAGTTCGTGTAGGTGTTCCTGTATCTCTACCCTATATATTACCTGTAAATCTTGTGTGTAATTGAAATCTTTGTTTATTCGTATAATTTTCCTACACAAAGCAATCATTGGATCTCCCACTAAGTCTGATTGTCCTGAAAGACGAGGATCTATCTTATGGTTGAGGGTTTGATTTGTTTGTTTATTACATAACTGCATTGCGTGGTACGGCTTGAATAATGAAGAAAGCCTTTTTGTTTGTTGTTGTTAAAGAGCGAACACTTCTCTGTCATCATCGCCTCATCAAAAAGAAGAAGAAAATATAATGAAAACCCCTAGCCCTTGAATTCTAATAACGTCAGGGTTGGAAAAGAACTAGAGTCAAGAGATACCTCATAGGAAAGATGAAAAAGAGGGATCTAACCCAAGATTACACGAAAAAAGTTATAGATCCAGCTAGGATCCCTTAGTATTGCCACTATAGCCTATTGGGTAAGCTTCAGAAGGTTTACCAAATACTGTACTAGACTTTGCTCAAATGATTGAGCATAATAAACACAGCTGCTGTTGAAAATAAATAACGCGCTCAATTTTTATTTTGCAAACTACAAATCTGTAGGCATGACATAACTTCTATATGTGACAATTTAATTAGGCCCTCCCCACGAGTCATAATTCACCTTCTCAATTACGGAATACTGAAAATTTGATTATGAATACTTACATCGATGTCGAAACTAGAGACATAGTGACACAAAAAAGTTGTAAACATTGACATGTGTCTATATAGCTATGCTGTTTATCACTTATATTTTGATAAAAACATTTCGTATAAGTTCTCCAGAATGTTCTCTACACTGTTTTTCGCTGTAAACCTACTGTGTGCATATAAATCGTATTTACTTACAGGCTTAATAAAAATTAAGGAAAATTTTATATTAATATGTACATAAATACCAGCCTTGAAAAACTAAATTTTGGAAACTCTTTTGAATTCTTTCAAAATAAAGACAATAGGCTGTCCTTACATTAAAAGCAATTTCAAAAATTCTTAACTTACAGCGTTCGTAATTTTTCTATGTCAACAAAAATGTAGCATCTTCGCTTGCTCTTCATTAGTACTTTAAGTTTACAACTGAATATCATCAAAAAATGTAGCGTGGTAGCTCGCTCATTAATTACTAGGAATTTAGGTTTTAAATTAGAAACAATAAAAATCATTTTATATATTTAGAATATTTTAATTACAACATGATGGATATATATTTATGCAGGAACACACTTGCTGGCATAGAATAAACAATGAAGACCGGGACAACATAAGATTCCTCCTTCCACACACTGAAACATAGAGAGAAAGAATGTCGGTTTAGTAGAAAAGAATTACTTCAAATTTAAACAAACATTTTAACACATTTCAGTCATAAATATGAAAAACTTGTTGGCCACAATCGTAGTACTCTCTCAGCCCAGTCATACAAATTAAACCTTGTACAGGTTTATTGAACTCAACATTCTGCTTTTCGACTCTTGTATCGAGTAATCGATTCTGAAGAGCCTCGTCACATTGAAAACTCCTCTCACTTTGATTGTGAGAGATGGGGCCACCAAGATTACTTTTTTTTACATAAGATTGATTCATGCTTCACTTGAATTCATCGTATAAATAACTTAATATTTAAATTAAAAATATAATACAAAATATAAAAATTCGTATATTTCAATTTAAACTATAGCCATGAAAGTTTTATAAAAAAATCTTCAACCTATGGTTGTTTTTGACTGAAGACGATAATTTAGACTGAAATGGAAACACAAATTTTAATATATGTTTCACTATTTTTTAATCTATTCATTTAAAAACTCCATTCATTCAGTGAGGTCACTGTAAGTAAGTATATACATAGACATAAGCCTCCACCCGGAGAATGGTGTATTTCAATCGTCAGAACATTCGCCCCATCTTGTCGCAGGTTCGACTCCCGGTTGAGGATGTTGCGTTTCCACGTGTTACATACTCAGCCCAGTCTACATTAGTCTATCGGTTAAGCACTGAAATTATAATTTTGGTAAAACTTTTACATTGGATTGAGTTATAGTGAATATAAATTACATGTATAATAAAAAATGTTAAACTTTTTATCTGTTTAGAGTGTTGTAAATTGAATTACTCAAAATGGATAACCGAAAAATGGTTTAAAATTATCGGTACTTTATTTGATATTTATGTTTATTTTATATGGCAATAGTAACACACAAGAGTTCCCTACACCAAATTGCCCCTAATTTCCATGTTGCGGCAGTTATTGTGAAAACGTAGAAGAAAAACAATAACAAACGGATAACATGTTAAAAATAACTTTGGTTCTTTAAACTTTGAAAGTGAAGGTCAATCAAAAACAAAATTTCTCTTTGCTAGTGTCTTACTTCATCCAGTATAGTAATAACCCAGTACTATACCTAAGTGTGCCATTCAATTAGAAATGATTTCTTCAATCAGTATTCTAATATTTGTTAAATATTATTTTTCTGTTTTGTAAATTCTAAGGATGTCATTAAATCAAAAATATGCATAGATGAGATGAAAACACATATATAGCAGATATTTTCGTAACAATTAGTTATTTTTGAACTTCTGTATCTAATTTTACTTGGTCAAAATCAAGGGTGTCAAATAAGATGGAATATTCAAATTCCCAGTATTGCTGCTGCTCGAATTAAACAAAATATCAGTGAAAATTCCAGACTGACTGTAAAATCGACCTCATTACTTACGCTTTATGAGTAGGTGTGTGTAGACGTATTGTGAAATACCAAGCTGTATCATAGTTAAGTGAGTATGCGTAGTCAAGCTTAATTCTGTGAGAACAAAACAATCAGGTAGATGATAATATACAATAGGTACTCTCAAGGTTATTGGAAGTACCTGTATAAACTTAATATTGTTGGTAAAAATGATCGGTAACATATCCTTTGAAGTTTTTCTATTTATTTTGTATAACATTCAAAATTATATACCTAATTATTTATGTAAAAATATCACTTATTACATATAAAAGTCATGCCTTGCAACATTCCATAATTTTACAAAATTATAAAAATCAAATAATATTTACAAACATAACGAGATGTAATATCGCAGAGATAACAGACCGGAAAGACGGAAGGCACGCCTACAATACGTCAGACAACCGAGGCGAAGCGAATGACGTCACGGAAGATAACGCGATCTCATTGGCTAGGCCAAAAGATGTCGATGTTTCAAATCGTATTTTAAAGTATTTAATGTAACAATTTTAGAAATAAGATTTTAGTTATAAGGAATATAGAGAAATAATTATATTACGAGATCGTACAAAATAAAAATAAAAATTATTTTAATATAAAAATCTTTACATATCTTTCGAAGTTAAATAAAAAACCTATAAAATTATGACAACGAATTCGTGTTTCATACCGTGTATTAAGATAAGTGAATGAACATCCATACGCCATCTTATAAAATTTTGAAACAGAAGCTAAGCAAGAAGAAAGCGTCCTTGAATAGTCCAGTTTGAACATCGAAGGCGATAAACGCGTACAGCGACGGACTACAAATTTTGAATTTTAATTGTGAAAAGTGAAAGAAAGTGTAGTTTTTTTTTGTTTGACGAGAATATATAAGTGCTAGGAATACCAGGACTAAATTCGACAAATTTGTGAGATCTCCCCAAAATATTTTGAACTTTCTAAATTTCAAAACAAATTTTCAAATTTATATTTCTCATAATCAAAATTTAATTTAATGTTAGTTGAGAATTTTGATGAATACGATCAGAAGACTGGATAAAGTCGGCACGTTACCCTACCCTGAGATTGTTATGTATATATAAAAAGAAAAGACAATATAATTTTCACTCTTGCTCTTATCAAACAATTATATTTCGATTAATATTTAACTCATATTTTGTTTCTAATTCTGACCTTTTGCTTGTAGTTTTTTTTGATATTATAATAAAATTTGATTTGATTGTTTACTTTGTAAACCCATGTGTGTGTTCATTTACCATTGAGAGTAAAATGCATAATTAAATTAATTAAATATAAATCTAGATATAGATTGTAGCCTGTGTTTAGTATGTTACCTATGGGAGAAATGCACAACATTCTGATACAGTATATACATGAGGTTACGCCTTAACGTATAGGCAACTAAGCTAACATTTTTGCATTGCCGGTCACAAGATTGAAGGATAGAAAGTTTTAGAGACAATTTCGATTGTCTAATACTGATTAATTACTTGACACGATAATTAATTGAACCTTTATAGTGAATTTCTTTTTAAAAGCACTTACTTACTTTATCCAATGCCATATCTTGGCATCTCTGCCATTCTCCGCTTAGCCTCCCAGTAAAGGCAATGCTGATCTCGCTCTTCCACGTCTTGCAGGGCTGTGCAGTTCTGAACATGTGGGCCATCCATCTTGTGACGGTTGCACAGAGGGCAAATTTCTGAGGCTGCTAATCCTATTTTACTTAAGTGGGCTTGCAGGTAGTCATGGTCCGTAAGCATTCTGAATTTGGCAACAATTTCCACTTGGTAGGCTATGTTGTATCAGCATTGCGTGCGCCAGGCCTTCCCATAACTTTCCGGCACTCGTTTCTTTTTGGCTTTCCCTTGTTTTTCCATTGATAGTTGACTCAATCAGGCTTATGGCTGTCAATAGGGATATGGGATTATCAGGCTGTGGCAAGGTGTTACCTTTTTTCGCTAGTTGGTCTGCGCGTTCATTTCCCTCAATGCCGACATGGCTAGGGAGCCATTGTAGCACAATGTACCACCCTTCTTCAATCATGCCTGCCAGGGCCTTTCGTCCGTTCATTGTTTGCAAACAGTCGGTGGGGGTATTACTAGTCAGCGCTCTTTTTAAAAGTTATAATGCATAGGAAATATCTCAAATTAGAAAAAAAAAATACAACAATATTTTACGTACTTTGATGGCAGATTTATTGATTACAATTGCAAATAAACCGTTAAAATAAAATGGAATGTAGAAATAAACAAAATTGAAATAATATCAATAAATTTTATTTGATTTTTCTAAATCTCCCTTTAAAAATGTAAATCAGTTTTGATTTTATTTATTTATTTCTCACATAAGACTAAGAAATGTGAGTGGACCAAACATAGATTTCTGAGAAAACTGAGATCTCGAATGAGTTTTGAGACTATTTCTGTCTTCTTTGTCCTAAAGTCTAAAGGGTGAATCGTCAATGATCAAATATGGTACGTGAGCATATTTTGCAATCTCTTGGGGAGTATTGTTTTGGTACCTGCCATTAGATCAAACACAAAATTTCATTTTATTAACCTCTAAATTATGTTGTTCTTTTTTCCTCGTAAGATATTTTCAAAGGTTATAATATTATGGATAATTCTGTTTTTGTAACAAAGAGGATCTCTAGATCTAACAAAAATATCATTTGACAATATTAAGTACTTTTTTGTTCTATTTCAAGATATTTGTAAAAATAAATAATACATTCTTTTTTAATATAATGAATTTGCTCTAAATACAAAATGTTGTTTGGATAAACTATAAGTTTACACAAAATTGGATTTTTCTAGGAAAAAAAAAGAGTTTTCAAAACCGATGATGATAAATTGATCGAAATTTACAAAAATTTAACTGTTCGACAATTCTTTATAGCTGTTAACTCGAAATTGTAAACATAACTATATTAATATGATTTATATTTAATAAAAAATCTATAGTTTGTTAAAGGATTTAGCTAAATATATTAGAACATGTCAATTAAATCACTTTCTAAGCTTCTTTTCCAAGTTAAACCGTAGTATTATTAACAGCTCAATGTCATTCGATAATCGATTAAATTATTTCAGTTTCTTTGATGCAAACAAAATAGTAATAAAAACTAAAAACCGATTGTGTTTATACAATAAACTCAGGAAATGGTTTCTCAAGTATTATATACGTACCACACAAGATCAAGGACAACTTGCTTATGAAGTAAATTATATAATACTGACTATAAAATGGCCGCATGCTATTTATACACGTATAGTACAAATACTATCGTAACAATTAATAAACTGTATAAATAAAAACACTGTTTTAACTGGAACCTCTTTCCTTGAAAGTATTTTGTAAATAATTTTGTTTTGTTTATATTTATTTTGAATGACGTCTCACAGTACAGAATGTGAGTAATATTAAGTACTCGACAACTAAATATACTTTTCCCAAACAACCAGCAGAACGACATTGACCACATAATCAAAAACCTAAATCTGTTTTAAAATTATTATAATCATAATTATTTTGATGTTATATTAACATAATATACTTACTAAACTAAATATATTATGTTTCTGTTTTGTGCCGATGTTTGTTTATGACTTTAAGAAGCTTTACTTACACAACACAAGTGGTAATCACAAACAATTCTATCCATATTGAGTAATCTAAATAGGAACAATGGAGGGAACTTAATTTAACATCGGAACTTGATATTTGACATAAGGGTTTTCTTATATGCCCATAAAAAAAAATCTATCGAAGTTCAAAATATCGAACTAAAAATTTCAAAATAACAATGGTTTTAAAATATGTTTAATATTATTTTGATTTAACAACACCCTAATTTGGCTCAAAATTTTGAAATTTTTATATTGTATATAATGTGTACTACCAAACTAATTCCAATTCTCTAATATCAAAATAACAAAAGTTTATTTATTGTCTTTAAAACTGAAAATCGTATTAGTTTCATTTAGATATATTTTAGTATGTATTTGCAGAATATTATTTTTAATTTTCTAGGGTAACAATTATTATAGTTATGATAAGGAATTTACACTACCGCCGTTTTTAAAGTTATAAACAGAATTCGATGCTTATGGAACTTGAAGAAAATCATTATAAGATATATTTTTTCACAAATGTTGGTGAAACAGGACAATTTTCCGAGGGAATAGAAAGAACATAAAATTTACTAACATTCATAGTTTTACTCGTAATTCAGTTCTAATATGAAGTTTTTTGTTAGTAAACTAAATGTCACGCTTAATGATTTATCATTATTATTATGCCTTTAGCAACGTTGTAGGTAAACAAAGCTTCCTAACTATGTTTACTAAAACATCTTTTGTCACCTTAACGGCACAAAACATTTTACGTTACATAATAATATCATAATGGCCATGACAATTAATTGTACTGTCTCGTCAACTTGAGCCCACATATTGCTAATTATGTGCAAATTCATTGTTAATAATTAATACATGGGATTTCCCATTGCCTAGTGTCTCTCTCATGTGGTTTTCCACAAGTCCTCGCTTTTGTCGTTAATGGTTTATTCCAGGACCTCAGTTCTACCAATTTACACACACACACACACACACACACACACACCCCCACACACACACACACACACACACACACACACACACACACACACACACACACACACACACACACACACACACACACACACATACACACACATACACACACACACACACACACACACACACACACACACACACACAAATAAAATATTTATTTGCCTTATGTTATTATAGTTCCGTGATGTACATTTCGGTAACCAAGTTACCATCATCGGAGGGATCTGAAATAATTAGTATTGTTATTAGTATTAGTATATAGTTTGTTAGTTTGTTGGTCAATGAAAATAATCAGCTGTTAGGCACAGAAGTGCTAAACTCCAAATGTTTTCATATCCAATTTAAGTGGGAACTTCCCGCTTACAGTGAGTACTGGGATGGCAATCACCATGGTCGTAATGAAATACTTGGTTTAGATCCCATTCAGGGCTCTCTTCCGACCCTGACTCCCTGATGCTATTTGAGTATTCGAGGACTAGGGGTCTTTATTTTACGTTCTATTCTTCCTTTTTTTTATAAGGCGATGATAACCTAGAGGTTCATCTTTAAACAACAAGAAACAGAAGATAATAAACAGGAAATTTTCGTTTTAATTTTATATATTTCAATAACTATCGAAATTATAAGAAACATACGAACTTTCCCCTATTATGGAACTAACATGATTACACTTGTGCTCTAAATATCTTCCCCAAAATATGACTTACGAAATTGAATATTATGTAAATATATTGTTATTTTTCTCAATCTATTTATTTATTTTTAGTTATTTATTCTACAAATATGTCCAACGTCCAGTGTTGTAGACTATTTACTAACTGCGATAAACTTCAAATTGTTGATGCAGATACAAGAGTACTTATGTACTACACCAAAATTACAGATATAATGTTTTTTTTTATTCACTTTTTCTAAAATGAATCATGTTTGTCACATTTAGTCTGTGGTCAACGTTCAATTTGCTTTTTAGGTGTTGCTAAATATTATTGTGTGAACACCTTATTTTTTTCATTTTTGTAATATCATGGTGCACGCATAACAATTTGAACTGAGAATTTTTAATAATTGTTAAAATCTGGACCACACAAAAATTATTATTATTTGCTTTCTTACATTATATTATATGATGAGTCAAAAGAAGAGTTGAGTTTTTCACTAATATGTCAGTAATGAGTTTCATTACTCCAAAAAAAATTGTTTTGAAATGACACCTATCGTCGTCAGTCTGTAAGTCTGGTAGTTCGCTTTATTAAAAACTATACTTATGTTAAGCAATAAGTTTATTATATGAACTTCTGCGGACTCATTTTGTTTTGTATTTATATAAAAATATCAGATTTTGAGATAATTGAACTCCTAAGATTGTGTTCTCGGTTCATCTTCACATTTTTGGAGAAGGCAACTAATATACTAATATTATTTGGATGCTAATGCTTTTGTTTTATTTATAGCTGAGTGAGAAAGCTAGAGCAATATTTGCGTACTTTTACCATTTTTTGACCCACAACAACGACCACATGATATTGCAGTTATGTTCAAGTTTTTTTTTTCAATTTTAATATTCTTATCCGTGTGAAATATAATTGTTCCTTACAAAGCATTTTTCTTTTTTTTATTAGAACTTTCTTATATTAAATAAATTTATCGTATTAAATTTACGGTGTTACTAAAATAACAATTGGTATAAATGTGACTTATAGCTTCCAGGAGTTTTATATAGGTAAAAAAATATATAAGTAGAAAGTACACAAATCACTGGGTACCTCTCTATAAAGGCTCTCTCGACCAAATCTTGTTCTCTTTCAACCTTGACACCGTCAGAGTAATTGAGAACTAAAGGTCTTTATTTTCTTCCTTTGTTTATAATGCGATAATGAACGAGGAAGTTTTCCCCTTTAAACAACGACGTTTCAACCTGTACGATTCATTTACAAGTGGCAAACTAAAAACCCTTGTCTAAAGTAATTAGTTTGTCACTTATAATTTACCAATACATGTTCAAACTGGTAATGATATGAAACTCATTTATTTGGATTATAACGGTATTTGTGTTTTTTGTTTTGTTTTGTTTCTATCCCATTTTGCTTGATTTTGAAAAATTGGAAATTTTTAATTTTCCTGTAAATTTTAATTACAACAATTTTATATTATTTTTAAGGTGCTTAAATAAATGATTTCGGTCAAAATTTGTGAAATATAAACATGAATAAACCCCAACTACTGGACCAAATCTCTTGTAAAAGGAAGAGGTTTTTAGCGAATAATTAACTGCTCCGTTATTTATAGAAAAACAAGTTTCTATTGATGGTATTTGTGTTTTGAATTCCACGAAAATAATAATTTAAATGACCGATCTAAAAAACTTTTCTTCACTATCACTTTTCGAGCAACTCTTGTAGAATTATCAGTTACCAAATTAAATTAACATCTAAATTTCCACAATTTATAACTCAAAATGTCAATTTAATGCAAGCAGCTAAGAATGATGACTTGGTCGTTAAAATTTTGTATTTAATGTAGGAAAATTAAAGTCTCAAATCTCACATAAAATGGCAATTTTAAAATTAAAATGTATTTCAGTTCCCGTTCCAAATATAGGGTTTAGTATCAAAGCCCTGTCACAATTTTATGAAACATTTTTGATGATAGGAAATCTATTTTGAGCTTTGAGCGGATGCTATCAAAACTTCTGTGGACTTTCGAACCAATTATGTTTAACTAAATGATAAATCCTAACTAAATTATGGATTCTAGAATGAACAAAAAATTTACTTTCACCATTGAAAAGCACCATAATTAAAGTTTAGTAAAATATACTCCATCCTACAGAAATAAACAAACATAAGCAACACACACACAAACAACGTAGGCTTGCCGATGCTTACAATAATATTTATTTACTAAAAGTAAAAGTAATAAAATAATCTTATTCTAGGGGTCATGATATGAAACCACATACATTTACATCCCACAGAGCATAATATTGTTCATGAACAAATGTGTATCCGAAACTTAGGCTTTGGAAGTGAAACGAGATGGAAAGCGCTTATTATACAAAAAGGCAACAAATAATTAAACAGACAGAAATGTAACTAAAAAATGATTGATGGTGCTATTATATTTATCTAGTAGAAATGGGCGAAATTACATAAATTGAGTTTCAAATATTTGTTTAAAAATTCATGAATCTTGGAAACACCCAGTTTGAACAAAATAGGAGGGGGGGGCAATTTTAGACGCGGAATTTGTACAGAATTTTACTATCATTATAGCATTTGTCAATTTAAGCTGCGTTCATATATTTTTTTTTTAATCTAATTTTTGAAAAAGGGTAGACATTTGTAACCAAATAAACAAGCAAAATAAAAGAATGTCTCGAACTAAACTAATTTCTGTTTTTACTAACCTCTTATTATGAAGGGTAAGTTAATATTTTTAATTGGTTTTGTTTTTAAACCTCGAAAAAGTTGTAAACATTTCTAAAAGACGACCTTTCAATACCTACTATTCTTCTGTTGTTCTATATTGATAAAATCATATATTTCCAGGAATATTGAGGCCCAGAGTAAATATTCGTTTTTACTATAAAATCATACAGCCTACTCAAATTGATCTTCGTTTTTGTTCCCTTATATTTCTTATGGGCGAAAAGTAAGTGTAGAAAGTCGCCTTGCGAATTCACAAAACTAGACCATCAAAGGATGAGAATAGTGAAAATATCATCAAAATCGATTCAGACTTTCGTATCGTAAGCTTGGATATTCAAGTGTTCGAAATTTAGATTGTTGTCTATGGACTTTGTATACAAGCAAACTTTAGCATCCCTCTAAATAAATTATAAATTAATTACTTACATGTTGTCCTCTAGTAGCGCACGATGGATGTTCCTGTTGTTGCTCTATTGTATTGTTCACAAGAAATGAAGAAAGATGATATTGTTGCTCTGCTGTGTTGTTCACAGGCGAAGAGGAAATACAGACCACCACAACACACAAAACCAACAGGATGAGATAAAGACCTTTCATAGTGCAAGTGGTAGAATCGCGATATCAATGTGGATTGTCTGCCCGCGGGTATGCTTTATAGTCTGGTGTAGTCGATAACACTTCCTTTGTGTAAGCATAGCCAATAGCCATTGTTTGTATATAGGTCTCTTGACTCATAGGCCTATCATTATTGCTTCATTATTGGTCGTTGACAAGCCCTGATGTTAAACCTTAACAACTGATATCGATTATTGATTACTAAGAAAAAGGTTTGGTAATCAAATAAAGTGACAAACGTTTTATAAAAAACCAAACACACCTTTTCACACACAAAAAATATACACACATATTTGTTTTAAATGTGTCCCATCTAAGGGGGGGGGATAATAAATTGATTGTAATGGAGGCTTCATTGCAGCTTATCGGGGTTTTTTGATATTTTTAAATCTTTCACATCTGAAAATTATTATTTACAGAACTTTGGTTTCAAACATTAATTTCGATCACTTCACGTTTCATACATATTTCCTAAACTATTCAAGTGGATTTTTTAAAAAAAACTGTATTTACTCTTTCCTATTGCTCCAAAATGTAAATTTGTGCGGGAATACAACTCCAGAATTATTATTCAAGACCAATATTTACAATATGTTAATAGTGAATATTGTGTGAGCTGATTTCGAAGAAATCATATTAATATTGTGTATTTATTTTACATCAAATATACCTAATTAATATGTTAGCATAGCCATATTTATATTTATTTATAGCACAAAACCTTAAAATTTGATTGGGAAATCTGCCTAATAATTTAAGAAAGTGAAGCTAGAAACAACCATAGACTGCTTGTCTATAATACAACCAAACAGGGAGTGGCACTGACTGATATTGTATAAAACCAGATTTATGAATTCTCAGTTACAAATAAAAAACAATTTGAGAAAAATTTCAAGAATTGATATTTTTATAAATTCCATATTGCCTTATGAATGCTTTAAAATAATACGTATTTTTGTGAAATGTGTATCAGTGTGTTGTGTAACTGTGTTGTTTCATCTGATGATGGTATATGTTATACCGAAACAGCTGTAATGAAATATTAATGAATAAATACTGAACACAAGATTGCTATGACGTAAGTAATTTAGTAATAAACTTAATTGATTTTTCATACCCAAATTAATTTTTCTATATAGCTTAGAAAATTTGATAAAATACAATAATAGGCATAATAGAGAAGATTATATATAAACCTACTCATCAGCACAGCTTGAATGTTACAACTATGTGGCATGAGTATGATATCAATGGGAATTTGAAATATGTACACAGTTATAAACAATATAAAATTTTATAAAATACAATAGGCATAATAGAGAAGATTATATATAAACCTACTCATCAGCACAGATTGAATGTTACAACTATGTGGCATGAGTATGATATCAATGGGAATTTGAAATATGTACACAGTTATAACCAATATAAAATTTTATAAAATACAATAGGCATAATAGAGAAGATTATATATTATAAACCTACTCATCAGCACAGATTGAATGTTACAACTATGTGGCATGAGTATGATATCAATTAGAATTTGAAATATGTACACAGTTATAACCAATATAAAATTTTATAAAATACAATAGGCATAATAGAGAAGATTATATATAAACCTACTCATCAGCACTGATTGAATGTTACAACTATGTGGCATGAGTATGATATCAATGGGAATTTGAAATATGTACACAGTTATAACCAATATAAAATTTTATAAAATACAATAGGCATAATAGAGAAGATTATATATTATAAACCTACTCATCAGCACAGATTGAATGTTACAACTATGTGGCATGAGTATGATATCAATTAGAATTTGAAATATGTACACAGTTATAACCAATATAAAATTTTATAAAATACAATAGGCATAATAGAGAAGATTATATATAAACCTACTCATCAGCACTGATTGAATGTTACAACTATGTGGCATGAGTATGATATCAATGGGAATTTGAAATATGTACACAGTTATAACCAATATAAAATTTTATAAAATACAATAGGCATAATAGAGAAGATTATATATAAACCTACTCATCAGCACTGATTGAATGTTACAACTATGTGGCATGAGTATGATATCAATGGGAATTTGAAATATGTACACAGTTATAACCAATATAAAATTTTATAAAATACAATAGGCATAATAGAGAAGATTATATATTATAAACCTACTCATCAGCACAGATTGAATGTTACAACTATGTGGCATGAGTATGATATCAATGGGAATTTGAAATATGTACACAGTTATAACCAATATAAAATTTTATAAAATACAATAGGCATAATAGAGAAGATTATATATAAACCTACTCATCAGCACTGATTGAATGTTACAACTATGTGGCATGAGTATGATATCAATGGGAATTTGAAATATGTACACAGTTATAACCAATATAAAATTTTATAAAATACAATAGGCATAATAGAGAAGATTATATATAAACCTACTCATCAGCACAGATTGAATGTTACAACTATGTGGCATGAGTATGATATCAATGGGAATTTGAAATATGTACACAGTTATAACCAATATAAAATTTTATAAAATACAATAGGCATAATAGAGAAGATTATATATAAACCTACTCATCAGCACTGATTGAATGTTACAACTATGTGGCATGAGTATGATATCAATGGGAATTTGAAATATGTACACAGTTATAACCAATATAAAATTTTTTAAAATACAATAGGCATAATAGAGAAGATTATATATAAACCTACTCATCAGCACAGATTGAATGTTACAACTATGTGGCATGAGTATGATATCAATGGGAATTTGAAATATGTACACAGTTATAACCAATATAAAAATTTATAAAATACAATAGGCATAATAGAGAAGATTATATATAAACCTACTCATCAGCACTGATTGAATGTTACAACTATGTGGCATGAGTATGATATCAATGGGAATTTGAAATATGTACACAGTTATAACCAATATAAAATTTCAAAATATGGTGTCCATAAATTTCAAACTAAACGTACATATTGTGTCAATAGTAAAATGTAATAGAGACAGAGACATACATGTAATAGAGACGTAATACAGACAGTGGCTATATAGTCCAGTAAAATATTCCATCTTTCAGGCTTAACATAGTGAATTCTATATAGCACAGATAAAATAGTTTGTTCCCTGTGTCAGAATTGAATAACAAAATAGGACCTCTCCTACAAGAGAGCCATAGAATTCTACCAAAATATTGTGAACTTCATCCCAAAATCTCACATAACATTTTCTCATAAACCATCAATATATGTAAAAGTTATCAAGACTGCTATAGCCTATTGATGTTTAGGTCTATGTATATATAATATTTTTATTCCAAAAACATTTAATTTTGACAAAAAAAGAATCATGATAGAAAATTTTGAAATTTTCCTTACACTGGAAAGAAAACAGTATTTATAACGTAATAATAAGTAATAACTTGATAAAAATACTCTAATCTGTATTATAATAATTATTATTTTTAATTTGGTTTGTTTTATTTTGATTCAAAGACAAAAATTAGCTAAGTTATGGGCCAAAAACTGTAAAGGTGATGACTAGGGCTTAATATAGCATTTATATATTTTTTTATATATCAATAAAAAATAGTGGAGTTTATGTAAAAACTAATTATTTTTAATTTTTTTTTTTTTTTTTTTTTTTTTTTTTTTTTTTTTTTTTTTTTTTTTAAAGTACCAAGTTATGATCCGGAAACTGAAAATTTGTGTCTATTTATAATTATTCTGAATCATAAATAAGTTTTACATAAATGAAGTATGCAATTTTTCACCAATCTGCAGCAGCATTTGCAGTAGGCCTATTGCACATTAGTAATTTTTACAAAATTTATTCGGTTAATGTTGGAACAAATATAAAATGTTTATAAGATAAATTTTCAACCTAAATACCTACTATTTAAAACTATTTTTGAAATTACTTCTTGACAAAAACAATTCTTGTTTTTAAAAATTGTCTATTTTTAAGACATAAAACAACAATTTCTTGTCCAACATTAATAGATTTTAATTTTACACACATATATAAAATAAAACACACAAGACTCATTCTTTATTTATATTAAAAGAAATAGAAACAATGAACAATTACTGAAAATTTTCAAAATACCCGTTCCAGAATGGAATGATGTGATTATTAATTTATTGAACAACATCACTGAAATCTAGTATTATTACTGGTAAACTGTACTTTCTTTTATTTGGTGAACACTTAATATGTTCTACTAGACTATATACTGATATTAAAATTTTAAAAAAGACATCAAGGGTGTAAGTTATAAGTTGTTTTATTTAGTACATAGTTTCAAAAAGTATTAATTTTATTATAGTGCAAAAGATAAATTTAGTATACATACCATATAAATACTAAAATCTAATAAAGCTTGTTCCGAAAATTAAAAACTTATCTGTCCCACTAACAATACTTTTCATAGAAAGTGAGAAAGATGTGTAGGTTTAATTGTAAAATGGCGTTTGTGTGAAATGGTATCTATAGACTCCTTACTTGGGACAGACCCTTCATCCAAGTGGAATGTATCAGTTTTGGGTATAATGTGGTAGTCCATGAAATGGCGTCTCTGAGCTCTGTTTACTGTCATGCTTGGTTTTGTTAAAACCATAGTCCCAACATCTTTATAATGTTCGATATGCCTAAACATAAATATCTGAGAAGATATTTGTTATCAAACATAATTTATAACTAAACAAAAAATATCAAACTTAAACAAGGTTTCAAATTTATAATGAACTCATTGAAAAACCAATTTTTCCAAACTTTTCACAACTTTTATATTACTCTTTTTAAAAACATTATCTGTTGAGAATGTCACCATCTTCAGATTACGTGTTACTTAGTTGTTAAAGTTGTTAAATCATATTAAATTTACATAATATAATAAAAAGCGTCTATAATTTATGATGAAGAGTGTGGTAATAAGTAATTTGTATTTTAATGTGTAATTTCTTTATAAGTTGATAACTCATACTGTTTGACAAGTAATCTGAAGATTATGACATGAATAGTTGAAAACATTTATAAAAATAAAAGTATTGGAATTATTTTATGATTGGAAAAATTTTATTTTTGGTAGTTCTTTTAGTGGTAGGGACATGTATAAAACATTTAAAATCATTGAATATACTTTAATGAATTTTAATGTACAGGTTTTTTAATAATGATTTATTAATGAAACTTTTGCAAGAAGTATGATTAGATTTTGTTTTTCCTTATTTCACATAAATAATTTACAACTTCTGCATTTTACAACTTATTCAATGAGCCAAAGATCAATTTTTTAATATACTGAATAATATATAATGATTATTACAATTATTATTATGTAGTCTACAATTGGTAATATTATATTTTTTCTAAATGTTTGTGCCTTTCTTGCAATCTTAATTTTACTGCTATATTTATTTAACTACATTATTTAATCAATTTTCTGGAACAAGAAAATTAACATTTTTATAACTTTCAAAAAATTTTAAGTCTTCTTCAATTTCAGAAGGAAAAGAAAGATGGTCAAATTACAGAAAATCCTATATAAATAACTTACAAATATAATCACTGCATTACAACCAACAAATTTTGAAAACAGCCCTAATACAAAATTAATATTTTCAAATAACTTGTCAGAAATGTGAAATGACAAAAAGATTGTACGCCACGGGAAAGTATAACATTAAAATTACCAAAGTTCATAAAACGAATATGAGCAATATACTAAAAAGGGGGTGAGCAATAGCCTGAAATTTTGAAGGGAAAAGGAGAGGTTGAGATCAATAATGGCTGTCTGCACAGGAGAGATGGTTTCTGATCCTCTAACGATGTTGATTGATGTACTCCTGGATAAACTCTGCTCGGAAGGCAACTTTACTCAGGGATAAGCAGATGACATATTATGGTAGTCCTTATCTGTAGAAGACATAAAAAAATCCAAACTCTAGCTGAGAAATGCTGTAATAAGAAAAACCTGAAGATAAATCAAATTAAGGTGGCAAAGAAAAAGACGAGCTTGGACATGGGAGATAGGAGACTCTTTGGGGAGACATTTCAGAGATCAAGTGGGGTAATCTAAAGATAACCTGTCCTCCTCACTTTTATATATTCAGCAGTTTTGCTTGTTAATATAACCATCATTCCTTGTCACTAAAAAAACACAATCCAACATTTCAATACCTTTGTCATTAACAAGGGTACGCATCCAACGACGATACAACTTCTTTCAGTTCATGGACACCTATGCGGTAAGTACATAGTTTCAATTTTTTTGTTAGCCATAAAATCGGTAGATAGTGAAAGTCCAGCCTGTGAAGATAACTTTCTAAGTGATTTGCTGTGTGAGCAATTCAAATATTCTTTTACATCATCCAGAACGTCCACTGTTAACAGTGATGGTCGACCTGTGCTTTTTTAATCATATACACTGCCAATCTCACAAAATTTATTAATCAGACATGATATTGTTGACTTATTAGGTACCGAATAATTGGTAAATTGTAACTGAAACTCGTCTTTTACTCCTTTGTAAGATTTATATGCGCAATAAGTCTCAATAATAAACACATGTTCATGCTTAGAAAAAAAGACAAAGTTGGAAATATACAGACATTTACAAAGACAAATGCATACTGGAATAGCACTAGTACATTACAATAACATATGACGAGTCAACAAATAGAACACTTTTACCAACTGATATTTGGCGAGAAAAAATTTACCTATGTGTAACTTATACCTTCTTAAACTTAAATAGGTATAAGTTTAAACAGGCGTCCTTTTAAAACACCCGTTAGAAGCTCTGAGCACAACACCAACTGCATCTATTATAACCCTCCTTGCCTATTTATAATTCTTTAGGACACACGTAGAATTTAACTGATTATGCAACAGTAACAATGATCTCTGAAATAGCTCATCTGGCAAATCTGCTTCTAGTAGATACTTGTTTGCAATGCATTTAAAATAAATATCATCTTTAAGGAAGCAGATAGAACACTATATAGGACTTTGATGTGGTACACTGATGGTTTCCAAACTGTAGAGGGAACAAATGCTGAGTTATACATGTTGAGAACAAGGTTCAAGTAATCAATTCCTTTTAGTCCATATGCCACCAAATTCCAAGCTAAAGTGTTTTTTTTTCCATTAAAAACTGCATTCGACAAAATTTGCAGTAGAGATAAACAAAAAATTAATCCAGATTTACAATGACAGTCAGACATAAATTAATGTACTTGCATGTAACACTATCAAATCCAAAATGCCTTGAAAATCCCATCTCCCAGTCTTGCAAAAACTAGTGACTTTACTTAGACATCGAAACATGGAGCATTGAGGGAAATGAAGAGATCATAGGCTGGTATGGGATCTAAACTAATAGAATCTGAATCATAAGTAATGATATTGTTGGATCAGACTAGGACAACCATCCACTAGTGAATGAAATCAAAACACCAGTAAAGTTAGTATAGTTTTGAAACGTACATTGAAGGCTAATTTACAGGGTGATTCACGAAGACATGCAGAAACTTTGGGAGCTCATTCTACATGTAAAAGTAAAGAAAAAATTATATAAACATAGGTTCGGAAATGATTTGTTAGCGAGTTACGGCTAGCGAAAGATTTCACCCAGAATTTTGTAACCTGGGTTAAATAAGGGCCTCCTGGAATTCTTGGAAGGTAAATTAAAAGGCAAATTCAATTGTTTCTTATGGTTTTTGACCTGAAAAATAGAATAAAACAGGTCCCAGAATTGTAAGTTAAGTATTTTTGAGAAAACCAGTGTACAATTCAAAAATTGGATTAAAAAACACATTTTTTTTTTTACATTTGGCAAAGATAACTTTGTTATTTTACCAATAAACAGGGAAATTTTTATTTCATAAGTTGGTAATACAATAGGAACAGCTGTTCAAAAGTGATGTGATTTAATTGTAGATTTTGAATTATCGTAGAGCTAACAACTGTAATAATGTAAAAAATTGAAGTTCATTGTATGTTTAAAAGACGCGGGTGAGTAATAGCAGATAGGCTGTTTAAATTACATTTTGTATTTGGTAAATTCATTTATAAGAGAAGAATAGATTTTCAAAACAACAGCATAAGTAATGATGTTAAATTTTAATATAATTTGTTTAAATAATGTGTTTGTTAAATTTGTGCTGTGTAATTCGAAATAGAAATACCAAGGGGAGTATGTGAACTATAAAAAACTGTTTTAGCGGGTATGAACAGGCTCGCAGGAGCGGGAGAAACGTGGTAAGATCAGTCTGAGTTTGGGGTCCGAAGAGGGCAGACCTATGAAAGTTCATATAAAAGACGTTTGTTAAAAATGTGATTTTTTTATTTTTGAGTATTAAAAACTCATGAGAGTAACTATAATAGACGATTAACAGTGATCAGTAGTTTTCCATAAATAAACTTTTATCAAAAAAGCAGGAAAACACGTTAATTTGAGTAAAGTTATGCAATATCAAGCACGTGAATTTCGAAATTTAGACAATGAACGATTATATTCATTAGTTAGTAAAAATGAACTTTTGAGATTACGACCACGACATCTTTAAAGAAAATAGCCACATTTCAACAGTGTTCATCTACTACAACTGTGAGATCAGCTATGATGTTACTCCATGGACAATGAATTTCGACAGTCTTACGAACGAACGTGAATCACAGGTTTTATTGTTTCATATAAACTCTTTATGATATGTGATATGTATTTTCTTAGAATTGTTTATGTAATAGATATGAATTTCAATTATTTCATAAAAATTTTGTGTGAGTCCAAATATCATTTAAATGAAGTACGAAATTAATTTTTATTTTATACACTTCTTGCATCAATTTAAAAAGAATAAGTAAAGTACTTATATCTATACTCTTAAATTCAATTATTGGCCTAAATACTTGCAAGTTTGATTTCTTAACAAAATAATTTCAAATTAAAATTAAATCTTTTGAAGCTAAAGAGATGATCGATCTTTTTCAGAATTAATAAAACTTATAAAGTAACAAGACTTTAATAAGCATTTATATTTATTATAAATTGTGTATAATCAATGTATGTTAATAATTTGTTTTTGATTTATGTTAAAACTAGTTGCCAAAATGTTTAATAAATCTTTATGTTAATATTTCAGCTACAAGTGTTTTCATTGCTAAAAATCCAAAGTCACTGTGAAGTACACTTTTAAAAGAACCACACCCTGAGATAATAAATTTATTAAATTCATTTATATATGTTAAATAATGACAAAATGTCTGGCGCCCAATAATTATAAAATAACAACAGATAAATTCACTTTTCTTCAACTTAAAACATAAAATATTAAGAACTCTTCAAGTTCAATATAATTTTTTTTTTCTTTCTTTTTTCTTGTTGATAATATTACAAAAGTTACACAACTGAGTTACAGTCCAAGTGCGTATTGTTCTGTTCGTAATAATTGAGTTTCAGTCCGTGTGAATATTGTTTTGTCCGTAGTAATTTTAAATTATTGGAGTAGTAATGCCATACTTATTTTCAAATGAAGAATATGCCGATATTGAAGGCAGTGCTACGGCCGCTGTTGAAGAATACAGACGTTATCCTTGTCGCAGAATCTCAAATGCTACAACCATTTGTGCTACATTTCCTATGTCACTGGAAACAGGATCACTTCCTAGCTCAAAGTTCCAGTATGACCGCCCTCGCCAACATGATGTTATTGTAGATGAAAACATTGTTGCTGCTGTTGAACATAGTCCAGGTATAAGTACAAGACATATTTCTAAATAGTTTAGGGTTTCGCAAAGTAAAGCATGAAGAACACTTAATAATAACAACCTTTATCCCTAACATGAACAAAAAATACAGCATTTACATCCAGGATACAATGTCTATCGCTTGGAGTACTGCAATTGGTTAAACGCTCATCGTCAACTCTTCAAGTACATTTTATTTACCGGTGAGTCACAGTTCACTAGTGATGGTATTAACAATTTACGAATCCAATATTCATGGCAGAAGTGAACCCTCATGCAACAATTGAACGTAACTTTCAACAGCGATTTAGCATTAATGTATGGTTTGGTATTATTCATGATCAGCTGATGGGTCCGTTTATTTTCCAAGAGCGCTTAACAGGTTAGGCGTACTTACAGTTTCTTCAAGAAGAATTACCGGCATTGCTTGAAGATGTTCCTCTTGCAACACGACGACAGATGTATTTCCAACATGATGGAACATATTTATTTAACAAATGTAACATACCATAACACCTACAAAAGTATTACACAGACAAGCAGCTCTTAATTAACACAATAGTTTCAATATAATATATGTACAACGCTCACTAGCTATTGTTTGTTGCACGTTTGGAACTAATCAGCTGTTTCCACCACCATTGTGATCACAGCACAGACCTATTGAGCACCCAATGCTTACTTACCACGCAGATAAGACTTGCACGTCTCCATATTGTTTTACTTCTTTGTTTACCCAAATCCAAATTGATATTGTCCAAACCTACCCCCTCCATCTGCAACTGCAGTTACAGTCAAAGTACAGCTCAGCATCTTGATTATCCAATAGTCTTAATAAAGACAAGAAAAATAAGCCACAAGTTAAACAGAAAGCCTTGACATCAAAACCAGTAACAGGAGTAATACTCCCTTCTGTGAAGAAATACTGCTTCAGTGAAATGGCTGAGATGAGGAAGTCCTTGGAGGATCACATACATGCTGAGATGAGCAAAATCACCTGGGTGCAAAATAATAAGCTATTCTGATTCCTCCAAATTCCTCTAAGGATATGAACGTATCCTACATGAGATGGTTGCAGAAAATATAGCTCTGAAAGAGAAGGCCACAATTAGACCTGCTATTTGACCTGGGGTGGTGGAAGCTGTAGTAGCTGGTGTGATATACTCAGCGGCAGTAGGAGCTCAGGTGGTTCCCACTCTTATCCCTAAGTTGTAGGTAGCTGCTGTGGTCATAGTCTCCATTAACCAAGTACATTCTACCACTAGTTATGAGATGAGAACCAAAGTGTTTGAAATCTTAAAGCCAATGCTGAAGCATGTCCAAATTCAACAAGTGCAGAGGATAATAGAATTGTAATAGAGACAAGTACTAAGGAAGATGCCAATTTCCTTAAAAAAGAAGGATCAGTCCTCCTGGAAAAGTTAGGTCTAAAAATTCATGACCTGTTCAGGTTTGGCCCAAAAATGATAGTGTTCGACATCACAATATCTCTTAGCTATAAGAAACTAATTTCGAAAATTTACGAACGTAATCTAAAAAGAAAGAAAGGGATCCTGAAATAGATGTCTTCATGCAAAAAGTCAATGCGAGGTTTCAATCTGGAAGGAAAGATGGCTCAGTCTACAATGTAGTGTTGGAAGTATCAGAATCTCTCTGAAGAGTTTTCTGATGCATTGGACAACTTATCCAGACCACCTAGAAACCATCTTGCACATTCTTAGAGGTAAGTTCGGTAATCAAAGATACAGTATATAAGTGAACTCCAAATCACAACTCTGGTTCAGCGGAACATCTGATGGAAGGAAATAGATTTCTCTCGGATGGACCTATGTGTAAAAAATGTAGGGTTGCAGCCATCTAGATTCTCAGCACAAAGTGACTCTAACATCGATGTTATCCTCTCCTCATCAAAGAAGTTCGGCTTTGATAGATAGTTGAGTTGATAGATAGAAAAGTTGTCCGCAAGAACAACTAGTGACCACACATGCATCACCTTTGACCTAGATGTATCATCTTCGACTATGTGCATCACTTTTGACCTAGACCATAAGGATGTAAGGAATCAGTTCCCTAACTGACTGGCCGGTTCTGAGCTAAGAAGGCAAACTGGGTGGAGTACAAGAGAGTTTTCTCAAGATTATTCCTTGCCATTCTTACTAACAAAGAAGACGATGTAGATGTGAAGGTCAGCAAAATATAAAATATCATAATTGAGTCATGCGAGAAATTCATGCCGAAGTCATGGTGGTTTCCTAAAATTGTCCCTAGGTGGAGTAAAGAAATTCAAGTCATCAGGAGTGATGTATTTGGTGCTCAAAAGATCCTCAGAAAAGCAAAAACCCTAAGCAATGAAATAATCCGAAGATACCTGCTTCCATGCCACACTAAAAGAAACAATCTAACTGTTCTTATCAGGATGGTCCAATCGTGCTAACAGGCTTATTTTCACTGATTTTTTTCATGCTACAATTATCTGTCGGGGCGATCAGCTAGCAAAATTACTTCTTATTCTTTAGGGGTTAATATCTGTCCAGATGGTATTTATGGCACAGACAATGTGCTCGCTAGTTGTCATGGTAACATCTCCACTCCTGTGACACGTCATACCTCATGTTCACGTTTTTGAAAAATTTCGCTAGTCTTCTGCTTGTTTTATGAGGAAATAGTATGTGAGTTGTGTGAATGTACATTTTAGTATAAGTGCAAAATGAGAGACCTTAGTGATGATGAAATACTGAACACATTAACCAATCCATTGTTGAGTGAACCAGATTTTATGGACATTGGTGATGAAGATGATAGTGTGTCAACAATACAGACGATAACCCTGATTTTGTTCGAAGCGATGAGGATGAAAATGCTATGGTTGACGATTTGGCCCATGAAAACTACAACAATGAAGAATATTTAGCAAACTTTGATGAAAGTGACAGCAAATCAGAAGTTCTCAGTGTTGCCAGAACAGCAAATAATATTTTTAATAGTTCACAAAGTAATATTGGCAGTAGTAATGATGGAGAGACCTCAACCAGTGGTGTTAACATTTAACAAACTGAAATTGAGAGCGTAAATGAAGGTGTAGGTGCTGCTGGAACTTTGAACTACGCTGCTAATATTCCACAAACTGACAACAAGAGCAATGATGAAGGTGTTATTCATTGTGAATTCCAAGAGTTGAGTAAAAAATATAAAACTTAGAAAACTGAAAACTAAAATGCAAAAACTAAACATGAAAAAAGAAGTGGAAGAAAAATGGAAAATGTTTGAAGATAAATAAAAACATTTTGTTTTTCCTGGAAACTCAAAATTAAATTTAAATTTTCCAAAGGACGCAAAACCTATAGAATATTTTTGTACATTTATGAATGATGAAGCATTAGAATTGATGGTTAATGAGACGAATGTAAATGCAGCACCAGTGATTTCAACGATCAGCATGAACCATAGTAGTAGGCTACACCTTTGGCAACCTACTAATGTTGATGAAATTTAAAAATTCATCGTGTTTCTTATGTACATGGGACTAGCCCCTATGCCCAGAATATCTGTTATTGGTCAACGAAACTTCTGTATAAGAATTACGTAGCAAGCAAAGTTATAAGCAGGAATCGTTTCTAACTATTGCTTTGTTTTTGGCACTTTAACAACAACAATAATTTAGCTCGTGATAGATGTCTTGGAATAATGTCTCTACGTATTGTTATAATAAACAATCTTTTTTCAGAACAAGTAATCTCCAGGACAAGACTTTTTGTTGATGAGAACATGGTTCCATTCAAGGAAAGGTTGCCTTTCAGTCAATATCTTTCAAATAAGTCCTACAAATATAAAAATGTTCAAAATATGCAAAATATGCGATATTTTGACAGTACTGGGTACCGTATACATATCGAGTAATGATATATATGGGTAAAGGAACTGGAAGAACAGAGGGTATTTCCCTAGCATCATCTGTGGTTTGTTGACTGATGAGAGAAGTAACATTCTCTGTTTAGCCTGTTAATCGACAAGCCAACGTAGTTCATTTAATTGCTGCTAGGGAACGTCTGCTGCCTCACAGGGGAAAAATGGGGAACACTGCTGATTACCAATTGTCAGCCCAATTGGCACTACAGCTTACCTTTCCCACCAACATAGTGTCAGGATGATTGGGCTGTCATGGCAGTTAATGTGTTAGTAGAAAATTGAAACTCTGCATATCTGTATTTGATGTACTCACTGACTGTCCAACTCCAATGGAGGACGGCCTAGATGAATTCAGAAGAATATCTTAAATGAAAGCATAGGTTGATATGTACATCAAATTAAAGGTCTTGACTAATAGAGCACAGTGCTGCAAATGGGATCTTAAAAGGTTCATCCTATAAAAAATGACAGGGTTTTTTAAATTCATAAAAGTGTATGTACAAGAACCGCTTTTTACCAGCACATCTACTTTAATAAACTGTAACATAACAATTAACCTGTATTTAGTTCCTAAATTTATTAAACTATCTCTCAATAAAATGCCTCATATTGCAAGTAAAAGTTCTAATTTCCATTTTAATCCTTATTTCTTTAAACTGGAAAGCAGTTTATTAACCCTGTTGATAGAATCAATAATATTAAGCATTTGATATTCATTTGTAGATATTAATAAAAACCAAAACCTAAATTTATTAATAATTTTTTATTTTTTATTTTTTTTAAGATTACCCCTCTATATCTGTGAATAGCACACCTGACTACATCTATGCAATAGTAGAATAGATAGGTTATGTTCTATTATAATTATAAAGTTAAAAATCATTTATTAATTATTATGTAATAATCAGCTATTTTTGGGCTAAAATATATATTTTTAGGTTATTCTAAATCTGTATGGAAAATGAATATTTCTTACCTTAGAGTAGAATCTGAATTTTTACTAGACTTTAAGGTAGAAACAACTGAGGTTTTCATTTTAAAAGAATTTTGATCTTTATATTTAATCAGCTGTTAAACTAAGATAATAACAACAACTGTTGTCATAAATAACAATTAATTATTGGTTGTTGTGTTATTTGCTCAGTCATTTAAAATTATTATACAGTATCTGTAAACAAAATATGATATTTGTTTAAAAATGTACAACAAAATAATTTAGTTTTAAATTATTGGTGCTATTTAAATACACAAACACACACTACCATTTAAATATAATATATTACCATTTTGGTATCCTATTTGGGTGTCACTGAGTTCAAAATTGTTTTATACACCCCTAAACCTGAGGCCATTAAAAGTATTCAAGGGCTAGGAATTCTTCTTTTTATTTTTTAATTAAGGCCCAGAGACTTTGAACTTTTAAAATATAAATTTTAAAAACAATATATTTATGTCAGTGTATTGATAGCTAGAGTTTTTCTTAACCGTAAATTAACATGTGAAATTTAATAAATTTATCAGAATTTTTTTTAATTGAAAAGGATGACTGATTTTCAAATAAAATAATACTGTTTAGCATAATTGTTCATCTGTATATTCTATAATACTCCATAATAACTCATTTTGTATAATATAGCTTTAAAATCTATATCAAAGATACTGAAATGTATTTTCCGCCAACCAAAAATTATAAAAGTAAATTGTAAAAACAACTAATAGCCTGAGTTAAGCTTGATTTAAGTCAAGGTTAGGAAGTAGACTAGGTTTAAGACTCCTAGGAAAAAGTTTGAAATGACAGTGATTAAAACAACTGTTCAGCAGTTAATTATATATGCACCAATTGAGTCTATAGTTTACAATTGTGTGGTTTTGATAATACACACATATATTACTTTATTAAAAAAATGTCACAAGTGACAAACTAGTGGATACAGCATAAAAAATATACCAAAAGAAACTGGTGCCTTTCATGTTAGTGTAGCCTATTGACTCAATATTTAATTTTATAATTCAATTTGCATTGGTAAATAAACTTGATTTTAGGCTTGTACAATTATTTATGACTTTTTCACAGTTAGTGACCTGGATATATGAACAAAAACCAATATTAAATAATTGGTACAATAACATTACACTAACTACCTTACTCCCTCATCAATGTACCAAAATGTGAGGCAGTTAACCCAAAAGTGGTGTAAGTCATTTTAACGTTATTTAAAAAAAAAAGTTTTATTATAAATTTTACAATTAAATCCACAAAAAAATTACTAGTTGGTTTTAAGGATTGAATTGGCTTATACCACTTTTCCTTCAAGCCTTTGATGGATTCAAAAAGTATTAAAACAAAAATGTTTTTAAGTTAAACATTGTTTTGTAACAAAAATAGTGAAATCTGACAGCTTTACTGAAACATTATATTTTTCAAGTCCTGAGTTCATTGACCACTGTTATTTTCCAGGTCTGTCAGTGGACTTACATTATCAACGACTATCAGCTAATATAACAAGATTTCAGACATAGGTATGATGGATTGATGGAATTAAGGGTAGCATGTCGCACATATCACGTTTCTTCATCATTGTATCCAGGTCCATCATAAAACCAGACTTGTTCAATATTTTTTAACAACCTTGGTCTTCCTTTCTGTTGGCAAAATGTTGATTGCTGTGAATGGGAGATTTAAATTTTTGTAAAACAAAGTGAAGAGTTTATCTTGCTTGCATCAAATCCACGTCATTATTAACCATGATAACTGTTCCTAGTTAGTATTCATTTTTCTTTTTGTAATGGTTTATTTGAGTTTGGAAGCATTCTTAAAATCTTTCCTAATCATCTTTATAAATTGGAACGCCTACTTCTTTCGTGGTTTTATTATGGCTGAATAACCAGTCAGTCACCACATAAAAACTTTTGGTCAACTGTTTCAATCTGGTTGGTGTCACTAAGAACTAACTTCAATATAGATAAGGCAATGTTCTAAAGCAAAGTTCCAATTTCTGTACTCGCCAATACAAGTATCGCTGTATGAAACAACATGTTTAGCTTCAGAAGCACATGCCTCGATATGCTTTGTTACACATGAGCTAATTTCCTGTGAACCCCAAGAAGCAATTGTCTTGTCCCAACCCTACATGAATCCTAAACCAGTTGATAGCTCGTGGTATTAACAATTTAAACCATACATATTACGTTTGTAATAAGCTACAAAACTTAGTTAGTTTGGGAAAGCAAAAACTTTTCGACGTCAAAAGTAAATAGTTAATTAAAGCTTGGCCATTTCTGTGTCATTTTGGTGGAGTTCATGCTCAACTTCCAAACTGGTTTCTTAATTTTTTTAAATTTTGTAAGTATCACATTTACTGCAGCTGTCTGAATGTAAATGAAAATGTAAATTAATAGAAGCAGGAATGCTATCTCTTTCTTCAAAACTTGTGCATCTCTTTTCTGTACAACTTGTGTATGTGAGTAACATTATTACACTTACTACATCTGTCTTACTACAAAGTCAAACAATAAATATCATCATTCATAAATGTAAAGAAATGGCATCTTTCTTTACAATACTTTCTGTATAACTTATGCATGACAGTAACATTAACATCAAAAGATATATAGTGGTATTTTTTAGCCCTAGTATAATGCAACTAATAAGGGTGGAAAGTTTTGAATATGTTCTCGAACAGAGTTCATTAAATCATAAAGTATTTCAGTACCTGAAGTACCACAACCTTGACTATCAGATCCAGGTTGCTCTCGAATTTTCATTTTTTAAAATACACTTTTCTGAAATAATCAACAATTATCTGGAGATAGATGGTTTCATCAAACCCTGGGTAAACCAAAATAATATGCTCACTATAATACTCACTTAAAACTCTTTGCAATTCCTCTTCATCCATTGTTAGGATCTCACACTGTCCTTGAGCAAACCCTATGCCAATGGTCACATTGTCACAAATCACAAAACTGTTAGACTGGTGGAAAAGTGGTGCCACTTAAACACCAATATGCCACTAACAAAACAATGATTTCATTTGCTAATTGAGAAAATGCTACTATCTGTGTGGCTAATAGGAGTTAAACCACTTAAAAGTTACTTTAATAGTTACTTAAACCACTTTTCCATCCTTATAGATTTGGATGTAGAGTTAAAGGGGGATTTAGACAAGGCTTGTTAAAGCAACTTGTTACAAGCCTGCAATTTCCTTCATGTAAACACAAATAAGCTCAGTAACAGGACAGTATACAGTGGCAAGTACCAAGCCACCAATTTTCCAAGGTCTGCTTGAAAAATGGAAGCGGTTTGTATCACCCTCCCTCTTCTCCGAGGTCATGTGACCACAAGTTCCTTTCCTCATCTAAACACCTAGTAGTCTGTAGCTTCCTACACATCAATTGTTCTATTTCAGTTGGTTGCTTGTAGTACATCACAGTGTTGCACTACAGTGGTTGTTTGCAAGTTTCTGAGGTTAAAGTGTTATAATGCGTAGTTTAAGTGAGTCAAAAAAGAAGTTAAATTTTCCGAAGTGTGCTTCGGATCAAGTAATATGGTTTTTAGAAATGTATGAAGGGTACAAACTAATATGGAATACGAAATACCCAGATTACGCTAACAAAAACAAAAAAATGAAGTTAACGAAGGTTAATGGGAGAATTGGAAGAGTGTGGTATCTCTGTTAATACAATTAGAATATTATGACCATCAGGAATACATGCCGCCAAGAGAATTTAAAAGTTTTCACACCAAATCAAAAAAACCTGTTCATGAACAGATGACCTCTATGAACCGAAATTGTATGGATTAAGACCTAGTAGGTTTTCCATCTTTCCAAATCGGTTTTATCAAGTCTAGTAAGTACATTTTATTTCCTAGTATATAGGCTTATGATATTAAAAATGGATAATTATGTTTCAACACTGTTCATTCTAAAGATATCAATAGTCAATGAACACTTTAATGGTCAAGCCTATAGGCTGCTACTAACCGCCTCAATACAACACCCTTCCTCTTCCCCTGATATTAATGTCTGCTGATAACTCATCAAACAAATATGCTCGAAACACATGAAAAACTGTCTTTTTGGCATACATAAAGTTCCAAGCCTGTTGGATTTGAAATTTAAAAATTTTCTTAAGGGCATATTTTTTTATTAGGAAAAATCTAAAAAGTTGACCCATACTGGGTTAGCTAAAAATTGGAATGGGAGGCATCAAATGACAATTGAGTAATAATTAACATGTCCTTACAATAAGTTATAATATATTAATTAAAGCATAAAGCATATAACTTATATTAATTTTTTTCACTTGATAATTGTACATTTGTTATTGTGTACCTTTACAGCAGTTTTAATTGAGTAATAATTATTTTTTGTACTGTATGCTAAAATATGTTATAGAACTCAGTGTGTTTCCATTACATTAGTTCCATCAATTAATTATACATTTCACTATTTAGAAATGACTATTACTGTTATTTTCAAAAATAACGCATTGGGTAATACTAAGAAGCTTGTGACATGGTAGATTAAAACCGTTTGTAAAGTCACCAGCCATCCTGTAACGTATGTATCTATCCAGTAATGAGTTACTAAATTAATAGGATACTTGAAACCATTTACCGCAATAAAGTGAGTCGTCAGTAATAGGTTACTCCAAAGTAACTGTACTTCCCATCTCCATAGTCACATCTCTAAAACACGCTATATTATGAAGAAAAAAACATTGAAAGCCAAGTTTCCTTTCTTCATCTCTGCCATAAACACGCCTATTTACATTTAAGTCTTATTTCACTAACATCAAGTTTTAAACAACTGCGGTCAAGGTTTATTTTTTGTATTAATTAATCCTGAACTTTAATTTACTTTTACTTCAGATTTTTACACCAAGTTGGATTATTATTCCTCATATTTTACCAAAATTTGAATGATAAAGGCAAAGCCAATTTTTAAAATAAGTTACAAAACAGCCCCTTGGGCAAGGTTTGCTTCTGATATTTCACAAAAACGACATTTGAATATGGTAACCCATAATATGTTTTGATTTGGTGACCAATTTTGATTTTATTAGACCTATTTTAGCAAAATTTGATCTTAATCATTGAACTGATTTTAAGAAAATTTGTAAATTGGTAATTTATATGGTAGCTAAGTTATCCATTATTGTTAAAAAAATATATTGAGTTTAAAAAAGCTCATGTTATAACCAATATAATATATATCCACATACCTAAATGTTTATAAATGGTCCACTCTTTAGGACTGTTGATAGACACTATACAGATGAAATTCCCAAAAAACCTATTTATGAACTTTAAGGAATCCCAAAACTGATTTAAATTTTCGAAAATATTGACATCTTTATTTGCGCATCAAATACATTTCTTATTTGTATATATGAAAAAGTAAAATTGTAAAAATATTTTTAAAATGTTCTGCTTTTACCAAGCTACAATAATTAATGTCAAATTAAATTTTTAATTGTAGATAGAAGATTTTAAAACAAGAAGAGAGTGTTAAAATAAATGTTTATATAGATGAGAAGATCAGGTACTTTATCTAAGCGTATGATGTGAATTTACCTATCTACGATTTGGTTGGTCTTGGAAGCTCTAAGCTGGTGCTGTTTGCTGGTTGGCTACTGTACCTGTAGTACATTGCAAATGACCGAAGTAACATCTGCCATGTTTTGTTTTTGTTTTGCTAGTTGTTTATGTTCCGTTATTCGGGTTATTTTGTTGTAATACAATGCTTTGACAATTTGTGATATAAAAGTGAATGATGACATAAGTGCCTACATAGTTAATATTAGTGTGTGGTTATAGTTTAAGATTTAAGCCTCGGAAACCAACAAAATGCTGCGATTTCTGAGCCGAAAGAAAGGACGAAATGGCCCGAAGACAACGCAAATTAAAACAGGATCTCAAAGATTGGTCACAAATAAAAATATAGTGCAATGTAGAGTTATGCTTCTGGATGGAACTGATTTATCAGTAGACTTATCAGTAAGTGCGATTATAAATATTAGATAATAATCTGCAATTAAAAATATAATATTAGGCCTATGTGTATTCATATATTTGTAGGGTTATGAGACATTCTTCTTTTGGTAAATATGGAGCGAAGTTGTCCAATCGATTTAAGTGCGAAATCTCGGTAATTCTGCTTTAAAATAGCGTTTTTTCCATCATGTAAATACTCATTAACCTTATTTCACTTCAAAATCATAAAAATTGAGTATTTCTTGACATTCTAAACTATGCAATCACACCCTGCTTCTAGGTTTCATAGATTACACATCTTGAAATCACTCGTGGGGCACATGTACACTACAATCAATTTCACAGGTTTATATTACTATGCTTCTATGATTTAAAAATTATGAGAACTATGTCTAGGAAGGTTAATATGGTAAATATCGGTTGTACATCGTCCTTCGATTTTTTTATCAAACATTATGAAAACAAAGTATTTTTCTTGTATTTAAAGGATCAGATCATATTATATGGTGCAATAAACATTTCAAGTCCCAAAATGCATTGCTTCACTGTTAACACAGTTAGTGTATGGTTATGACTACCTTATTTTAAAACAATCAGATCATTTTTAATTTTGTAAGACATTTTTAAAGCCAGAAAATGCATTAGTATCGCTTGTATATAATATATAAATATATATAGCTACCTGACAACCTAATAAAGACATAGATTATGTAGGCAAGGTCAAGACAGGTGGCGATATATATATATATAGCCTTCTGACGACCTAATAAAGACAAAAATTAGGCCTTCATAGGCGAGGTCGTCAGGTGGCTATATATATAGCTACCGTACCTGACTTCAGAATCTTAGATGCAGTGACTTGATGAACATAGTTATTAGTATTAACTTTGTCATCCCTAACCTACATAGCTGGTTTTCGTACTTTTATAAATCTTATTTTCTATTAAACTAATGCATTTTGGGACTTTAAATATTTATTGCACCACATAATATGATCTGATCCTTTGATTACAAGGTAAATACTTTGATTTCTTAATTTTTTATAGACAAATCGAAGGACGATGTAAGCCTATATCCGATATATTTACTTTACCAGACCTGTAGTTCTGTAACTAGGTCTGGTTAGGTACATGATTGACATATCTTTAAACAGACCTATTTTCGTGGATGAACATAAATATCGAGGGATGAGACATTAAATAGATTCAATAGTTGTCATATGTAGTAATTATTATAGGCCGTGAGGCGAGTGATGAAACTGTCTTGGCAATGCACAGTGGCAAAGAGAAAGTTTGCACATGCGTGGCAACAACCCCCCAATTGGTTTATGTCTCTGTGCATGGTGTTTGTCTTTCTCCCCATTTCCCAATTTCCCTCCCACGCGCATCGAGAGTTTCATCACTCGCCTCACGGCCTATACATTAAGCTAGGCTAGTCGATACATTAAACACGAAACAACCATGGCTGTCAGAAGGATTGATGTAATAACAAACCAATAATGTCTATTATTCTGTTGAAAGGACTGATCTTCAAAATCCTTAAACTTTTAAAAAGAACTTTAAAAAAGTAAAAGTTCGATGTAAAAATCTAACCTTGCTGTAACATCCTAAGACGAGGTTATCTGAGAGACGAGCTAGAGGTAATTTAGGCATATGGTTGTAACAGCACCACAACAGGTTAAGTTTATTACGTTAATTGATTAGACTTCATTCATTTTGAATAGGTTTATTCACCCTAACCAAACTAGATTGTACTATTATTATAACCACAAATCTATTTAACCCTTTATTGCTAGCCTCTTTTACCTACTTGAACATTTTTCAAGTGATATCATCTAGTTCTTATCTTACGTATTTATAATTGATAGTGTACTATATATAGGTCTAACAAAAGAGTCTAATGCAGCCATAAAACCTCAAGATTGACATCACAACTTCATATTCTTCCTTATTCATTAACCTGTAGAATCAACATTTTAGTGTCATGGTTTAATTTTGCCATTTTTTAATTAATATAAAACACTCATAACTACTAAAATTAAACACCTTTATTCATAGTAAAGATTTTGTATCTATACTACTTAAATGATAAAAATGGCAATAGTAATATAATTTACTGAAGAAGAGAGAAAAAAAAAATTCCAATGGAAATTTAACAAAGTTGTTCATCATTTTATTCCAAACTACACGAATAAAAAATCTAGCCTAATACAAGTCCATAAATTAATGAATATTTGTTGGTTAGGTTAGGTTCTCAAAGTTCCATAACTCCTGTTAAAATTTTCATATATTGATTAATTTGGAATTAATATGATATATGTTTTTGACTGTGGAGAAATACAATTTGCTAAGTCTGTGTTTATATACTGTAGATGTTATATCATGTGATTCCAGCTGAACGACAGCTTATGGACTATCGTTCATAATATAATAGTATTATATTATTCATGTCACAGTAAAACCTGAAAACGAAGCACATACATTTATTGAAATTGAAGGAAGAGTAAGTCATATCATGTCATCAGCCCTCATTCACTCTTAAGCCCCCTTAAAGAAGTAGGCAATCATAGGTTATAACAACTGTGTATAATTTAAAATTTTGTCTAAAAAGTAGACAGTTCAATTCCATGCCTGATATAATTGACATAATGGGTATGACATAAAGTTCAGTATGACTCCCTTTCTTTATAAGTAGGATGTATAGCCTAGTTAAATGGGACTAAATGTATATAGGCCTAGGTATTTCTAAATTTTATATTTAGTTTCTTATTTCTTATTCATCGTAAGCTACTTAAAAGTTTATTCTGTATCCTCAATTGTATCCATTGTCTTATTAATTAAAACAAAATTGGTTAAATTTTTTTAAAAAGGCTAAAAAAAATGGTTTTTGAAAAAATCTCTGAAAATGTACAATATTTTTCAGACAAAGTGAAATATCTAGGTAGAAATATTAAGTAGAAATATCTGTTAATTTTATCCATTGTCTTATTAATTAAAAAAAATTGGTTTAATTTTTTTAGATAGTCTAAAAGTGGTTTTAAAAAAAAATCTGAAATATCCAATATATTTCAGACAAGGTGTCTTTGTAAAAATATCTGTTAAATACAGATCTCAAACTTCTGCGATATATCTTTTTATTTATTTGAATTTTTAAAAATGTTTGAAGCATAAAGCATAACTTTATGCTTCAAACTTTTAGAGATAGCCTAGAGATGGAATATTTAAAAGAGAAATAAGTTATACATTTAAATTAAATGGTTCTTAGTGTTATTTTTTACAATGTGGAATGGCAGTCTCTCCCCCCGCAACAAGTTATTTCATAATTTAATCTTGGCTGACCAGAGGAAAGTACTAAATTCTTTGTAAATATCTTGCGCATAATGTTCCTAAAATATATCAATTTCTAATTACATATATTTACAGCTTCTAAATTTGAACTATACCTCATGTCTTTGTCATGTATACCTCACTTCAGAATCTAAACGTATAGGCCTAAATATAAATATTTAATTCGTTTACAATGGTCATACATATAGAATTATCTAGTATTTGACCACATAAAGTCGAATGATTCTTTAGATCCCATGATATAAAATTTAATACTCTTAAATTAAGAATAATGTAGGCTCTATTTGTTTTTTCATTTAAAATCGTTAACGTTTTAAAACATCAAGAAAAATCCCTATTTAAAAGTATTTATGTATTCCTTTCAGTATATCAATGGATAAGGTACAATCTAGTACTACCATATCAAACACATAACTTTCAGTCAATTATATTCCAATAAAATATTTTGTAGCTACACTAACTATAAATTTGAACTAAACATAATAAGCCACAAGTACTGATCTCTGAGGGATTCTACAAATCATACACCCTCATCACTAATATATATGTTTCAATTTTATGCATTGCTTTCTTCCTAACAAATAAGTCGTCAACCAATCATGGACCTTGCATGCCAGAATTGAACAACATATAACAGAATGATAGGACTTGATGGTCCACCAGACAGTTTGGCCTGTCTGTCTGTGTTTCATCATCGTGCACTGATTCACAGACAGATAGACAGACCAGAAAGAAATATATTGGGATTCTTTTAACCAATATTTGATCCACAGCAACCCCACTAATTTTTTAGAAAATAACTTTGACATCTACTATCTCAATACTTTCAAGTTTTTGTAATTAACCTTCTCCCCCAGATTATGCAGTTTTACATCATTTTTGAGTTTACACAATTGAAAATACAGATTAGTAGGCTATCTTTATTTTACATCAATGCTTTACCAGTATAATGCTTTTTTCACACAAACCAATGAATAGATTCCTAACCTTATCACTGTTATTTATATTATCACAAACCATTATAAAATTAAGGAATCCATCTCTTCCCTTTCCTAAATCTAAATTAGTTAATTTACAATTTTCTGATCAACATTACAACAGCTGTTTTTAGACATGTTGGAAAAACACCCTTTGAGATATTTAGATTAATAAGATAAACTAAAACATTAATTTTTACATTTATTTACAAAGTAATATTTGTTTTATGAAGTGATTCATCTTATCTCTTTCTCTCTAGGTCTTGCGATGGAATTTTTATAAAATATTCAGAAAACACCTTCCTCTGTAACTAATAATACTCTGTCCAACACTCTTCAAATCTATTACAGAACCTTCATTTTCAGCTTATATTTTTATAAACTTTATCACATTGTAAATAATTTCACAAAATTTACTTTTCAGTAACAGGTCGTTCGATGAGTGATGGGGGTAATGCTGTTTCAGTCTTGTTTGTAGTATGAAAATGTAAACATCAGATTTCTACTGTGCATTGTAAAAACATTAGTTAATCTTAAAGTAGGGTGTTGTCATATGTGGTAAATATTTGTAGCCTACATTTAATAAAAATTATAAGTTTGTGTAGCTTACATGCTTTTTTGATTGTGTTACTGAATTTGATAAAATATGGAGGGCGAGAACATTCTTAAAAGGTGGGCACCAAGAAAATTATTCATAACCAGACAAGGGACCTAATTTATAACATTTATGAATCCATGAATCAGGAAGCAGAACAGGGACCTATTTAACTGAAAAAAGTAGTGAAGAGTTTTGTATACCTTAAAAAAAAACGGTCAAGTAATAAACCAAAAATAAAATTGACTACTTTGACAAATGGGTTGTTCACTAAAGAATTTCACTAAACAGAAGGACAATGTCCAACACTATAATACACTAGATTTATTGCTAGTGATATAAACACAATTTAAGACGGGAAATGAGCTTTGAATCAAGTTATTGGGGAAACGTGATTCAAAGCAAGTAAACTTTGTTAGAGCTAATAACTTTGTTTGGTGGCTGAATATGGTCACTCTGCTCTTCCATCTTCCACCTTATCCCCTAGACTTAATAAATATTATTGAAAAGATTTGGTCCATGAAAAAAACTATGTAGCTCTTAATAATACAAAGTTCATCTTAAATGAATGTATTGGTTTAATTAAAGAAAAAGTTTGTTTAATAACAAAGGAAAAGTGGTCTTCAAAGTGTAAACATGTCAGCGAAGTAGTAGACAACTATTTACTAAACGAACCTGTTATTGATAAAATATCAGACAGAATAATCACTAATTTAAATGAAGTTAGCAGTAATTAGTAAGTAGTGATTAGATTGAAGATGATAACAGTGACAATGAAGAAGACAGTTATTGTGAAATGAGCGATATAGAGGAATATTAAAAAGAATGTGGAACCTACATTTTTAAATTCGAATAGAGACACTTAAAATTTTCGAAAGGCTTGTTTCCCCGCTACCAAAAGACTCCCAATCTTCACTTCAATCTTCTCCCTTCAAGTGTCACCACTCGTCGCGCGGCCTGTACATTCATTTATAATTTATTCATATTGAAACAAAAACAAAAACTTAGATGATAACAAGAAATAGTGATATGTTGCAAAATATATTACTGGTTGGTCTGAACAACAACAGATTTGAGACCTATCAATCCATATTGTCAATGATTTGGTTTTCACAGAAGGTGGTTTTTACAGCAGATGATTTTCACACCAAAGGCTCACTAGTGAGTACAGTTTTGGCAATCCTGAGGGAACCTAGCTGGATTTACACCTGATTTTATATAGGTTATATCTCTCTTTCATCTTTCATCTCAGGGCTCTCTTACCCAACACTTGTTCTTTTCTGACCCTGACACTAATAGAGTATTCGAGGGCTAGTGGTCTTTATCTTATCCTCTTTTCTTATTATTTTTTTTTTTATAAGGCAATGATGATTGATAATTTTTTGGCTGTAAACAAGACAAAAATATGCACCAACAGGGTTGGTAGTGACAGGGGGTGTAAGCTGTAACCGTTGATCAGCACATTCCTAATTTGCACTTTATGTAGCTAACAAACATTCAACCTTTGTCCTACCAAACCAAAATCTTGCTAACCCTTCATGCCAACAACTTTGAAGTTTGTATAAATTTTGGTTAGGCTAGACCCTATATTCATCCTCTCCAAATAATGGAATAGTAGTGATCCCCTCATCAGAAATCCAGGGATTGTCATAAACTTTATATTCATCTAATTTTTTCTTTTTCTTTCCAAAAAAATATCTTTTAAACTCTTAAAGAAAACCATTATTTGTGTATATTATAAATTGAAAATGGAGATTGAGTCTAGAGTATTTATCGAAATTAGTGTTCAGGCCATGAAATGGTCTGTTGCTATTCTTTACTTTAAATAACTGTAATTAATATTTTTTTTAGCTAATGATTTAGCATCTATGATTGGAAAGAATGAGAAAATTGGTTTTTGTGTATATTTCAAGATTTATGGGGAAAAATGTGATCATTGTTTCAGACAATTTAAAAATAAATCTGTGGTATAAATGTGTAGGTTGACAGAACATTCAAAAGTGTGTTACAAATTTATGATCTTTTACGTGAACCTAAATCTTTTAACTTGTATAATTTATCTATATAGTTTAAACTAATTTTTTTTTTGTTCTAATTAATATTTTTTGAAACCCGATTTTTTTCTTTTGTAGAGTAAAATCTAACATCTGATGTTACAGCTCTATTTAAAATTGTATACAAAACCCCTAATAAATTTAAATTTTAGACCAGTAACACCACTCTTTAAAAATAAAAAAAATCACAAATTTTTTTAGCTAATTGTTGAATGATTTTTTTGTTTATAGCCTATCTTTTTTATCACATAAAAAGTATATTAACAAATAAATCTCAAAATAAAAAAAATAATAAATTTTCTTATTTTTTTTATGTACAGTATATGGTATTGGTACACATATTTAGCATTCATTATCTTTCTGTACCTTTTCATTTTTACTGGATGCTATCATCACATTTTTGTAATTCTTGACTTCGTCCTTTGTTAAACAAAAATTATTATTATTATTGATGTATCAAATAACATGTTGTGAAGCATAGATATATGAAATTACCAATTATCTATGCTATAATGGCGGTACTATTATTGCATTCAATTGAAGAAAACATTTTTGTAGCTGTTATGGATACTCTGTAAACTGTCAAAACCAAGAACACTATGAATAGTCTGTAAGAATAATTATCATGTAAAAGCATATTAAAATATATCATCAGGTATTTAGGTTGATTACATCAATGCTTTGACTTTTATTATTATTTATTATTGGAAGGTAAATAACTTTTACTCACTTATTTCACCATTAATGACACTACCTATTTAACACAGTGATAGGCTACATTATTGTTGTCATAAAACTATGAATGAAACAGGAAACAGCTGATTCTGCTATTGATATATTTTTTTATAAACCAATAGTTAGATAATCATTCATAGTAATTTATTGTGTAACAAACATTTTGGTAGTTCCAAATGATTTTTATTACAAGCAAGAAAAAATGTAGTAAGCATTGGCTTTGAAAATTAAAAGTCATATTTGAATTGTAAGTCGACTTATCAAATATTTGCATTAAGCTACAGTAATAAACAAAGAACTTGTTGTAAGTTATAGGTTAAATCCTTGCTAATTAAATTTCCTTTCTTGGCTTCTATTCAACTGGAGACGTTCTTGTATTAAAGAAGCCTTATAAAGAACTTGGTAATCGGTTAATTTATTCCTATCAGTTGATTGGCATAAGATCTCTTTATTTATTATACAATTTAGGTTAACAGACTAATTTTTTTAAATAATTAATTATAGTTTAACAGGGCTACAAGTAAAAAAAAATTAAGTCAAAACCCTGATTTTTTTTCCATTTTTAAAGTAATGTTTAATGTGTCTGCCTATAAAGTAAAAATTATGGCCTAATTGTAATTATAAGTAGGCCTAGATATTGTAATATATTTTCTTAAACCACAAATAGAAAAAACTGAGACATTCAACACACATTTTCTTTAAAAAAATATAGGCAAGCCCTGAAATATCTTAGGCAAAAATGTGTAACTTAAAATTATGTTTAACTTTTATTGAACCGCTGATTTTGAAATTAGGCCCCTATCAGAATATTGGTTTTTGTTTTCATATTTTTCAGTACAAAAAAATAATTTTTGTAGTAAAATTGATTGAACAATTTACTACAACACATTTGATTGAACAATTTTACTCCATAAGCAGGCTGCATAGCCAAACATTTATGAAAAATAAACTATCAAAGTGGTATTTTGGGTCAATCCATATGAAGTGGTCCAATGATAGTTGCTTGAATGTTTTAAAAAATATTGATATTTTAATATGTTTTTACCAAACATAACAGAAGTTCAAAACAGTAAAAAAAAATTTTTTATCTCACATCGTTTATGTGTGGCGGCCATTTTTGTTCTGGAACACGCGACTTTTTTGGCTTTGAAAGCATTAGCGATAAATTGATTATCTCAGGCTGGGTTAGTGCTACAACATTGCAAGTTGTACCATTTTTTTCAGAATTTTCTGCTCTACAACATTGGTTCCTACACATTAAACCATATATTCATTATTTACACCTCAAAATATTCTTCAAAGTATAGTGATTAGAATTCAGAAATTCCAATTTTTAAGACTACAAAAAACCATGAAGGAATGATTTATCAGAGTTACAATTTTTTTTGTAGCTAGATAACATAAAGTACTTACTGAGAATTGAGTTTGAGCTTCAGCAATGTTGTCCTTATTTTTTTATGAATTTTTAAAATTTCATTTTTTTGAAATTTTTGGAATTTTGAGGTTCAATATCTTTGGTGGGACTGGATGAAAAGTCCCCATTTTTGCACATTATGTAGACCTATGTGATGCCAAAGTGGGGTAAAAATTTTAACTTTGATATCTGACTATTAAGCAAGTTATGAATTTTTATATTTAAGGAAAAATGACGCGAATTATACTGAAATGTTTGGTACAATAGGTGATCTAGAATGTGTTTTTACCCATTAAAATGTTGTTTTTTTTTATTTTAAAGGGCATATTGGCAATTTTATAAATCACCCACACTATTGACATGTCCTATATATATAAAAATAATTTTTTTTTGAAAATTAAAAAATGTTCACTTTTGCTACAAATTGATTTAATTTCTGCGTTAAACTTAATCAAATGTGTCATTGTTAAAGTTTAATAGGCTTTGAGGTATTAAGGCATTTGAAACATTTTTAAACATACTATATTGTAAACTTTGCAGGTTTTTTATTTAATATTTGTTTTGTAAAATCTACAATTGTCACATATACAAGTGTATTTACAGGACATTTTGCTTCACGTTTTTTATTCCTTAATCCAAGTGATTAATAAGAAGCACACTTATTTCTTCAGAAAGATTTTGGGGAATGGAATAAGATCTTCCTGTTGCAGTAGTAAGCTCTAGAACAGAGAGTTTTCTGAGCACATTCTTCAAAGATATCCAAACTCGGTCATTGTTTGATTTCTTGAATGATGTTCTCGGTCCAGCAGGGTGATAAAAGTGCACAAATACATCTGTATTTTCTAAACTTATACTTTCAACTTCTGCAAGCCACCATTGATTATCGTACACACAAGCTACTATGTCCCTCACATTCAATGTCAAAGATGTAATTTTATTAACACAGTGATCTTCAAAAATGTTGGTTTCTGATGTTGTGTAGCACCGAATTAAGTTTTCTTACTACTCCAACAGGAAGATCTTATTCCATTCCCCAAAATCTTTCTGAAGAAATAAGTGTGCTTCTTATTAATCACTTGGATTAAGGAATAAAAAACGTGAAGCAAAATGTCCTGTAAATACACTTGTATATGTGACAATTGTAGATTTTACAAAACAAATATTAAATAAAAAACCTGCAAAGTTTACAATATAGTATGTTTAAAAATGTTTCAAATGCCTTAATACCTCAAAGCCTATTAAACTTTAACAATGACACATTTGATTAAGTTTAACGCAGAAATTAAATCAATTTGTAGCAAAAGTGAACATTTTTTAATTTTCAAAAAAAAATTATTTTTATATATATAGGACATGTCAATAGTGTGGGTGATTTATAAAATTGCCAATATGCCCTTTAAAATAAAAAAAAACCAACATTTTAATGGGTAAAAACACATTCTAGATCACCTATTGTACCAAACATTTCAGTATAATTCGCGTCATTTTTCCTTAAATATAAAAATTCATAACTTGCTTAATAGTCAGATATCAAAGTTAAAATTTTTACCCCACTTTGGCATCACATAGGTCTACATAATGTGCAAAAATGGGGACTTTTCATCCAGTCCCACCAAAGATATTGAACCTCAAAATTCCAAAAATTACAAAAAAATGAAATTTTAAAAATTCATAAAAAAATAAGGACAACATTGCTGAAGCTCAAACTCAATTCTCAGTAAGTACTTTACGTTATCTAGCTACAAAAAAAATTGTAACTCTGATAAATCATTCCTTCATGGTTTTTTGTAGTCTTAAAAATTGGAATTTCTGAATTCTAATCACTATACTTTGAAGAATATTTTGAGGTGTAAATAATGAATATATGGTTTAATGTGTAGGAACCAATGTTGTAGAGCAGAAAATTCTGAAAAAAATGGTACAATTTGCAATGTTGTAGCACTAACCCAGCCTGAGATAATCAATTTATCGCTAATGCTTTCAAAGCCAAAAAACGTTGCGCGCTCCAGAACAAAAATGGCCGCCACACATAAACGATGTGAGATAAAAATTTTTTTTTTACTGTTTTGAACTTCTGTTATGTTTGGTAAAAACATATAAAAATGTTAATCTTTTTTAAAACATTCAAGCAACCAACTTATTTTTTTTTGGATCACTTCATATGGATTGACCCTTTTGGCATTACAATGATATAGTTCAGCCGGTATATGGTGACGTTAGCCAATTATTTGTTGGTAGTATGAGGCAAACAGCTCAATGATTCTCAGCCTTCATTGTGTGCTGCACCTTTTCCTCTAGTAGATCTTTACTGTAGACAACTTTCCCTATGTCTTTTGTGTTTGGATGGTAAAAAGATGTCAGTTGAAATAAATTGTTATTATTTAACCCTCAACGTCCTGGCTCCGGTCACATAGACCGCCAGCGGTTTTTATTTATTTGATTTCTAAGGTTTTAAAGGGAGTTGACGATCGCCATGTCGTTTAGTTCTCCCTCCCCTTCACCAAAACCGGTTACTAGCGCCAGTCGTCTGTCAGCCGCTCCCGGGGTGTTATTTGTTTATTTGTTTAGTGCGAGCGGTCTGAGTGACCCGACCAAGGACAGAACACGATGGATTCACATCCCGGCCCTTCGTTTTGTGTGTGTTTTGGACTCAGATTTTGAAGAGGCCCTTGAAAACTGGCATAAGGACATTGTAGGGAGTGAAATTGATTCAGATGATGATATTTCAGTAGATAGTGACCATAGTTCAGAATCAGAACATGGTGAAAATGAAGAAGATTTAGTGCCAACTCCTGAAACTTCCAACAACTTTCAGAGTGACGAATATAGCTCTATCAGTGTAGTGAGTAGTGAAAGTGACAATAATGAAGTTGCAGAGGCAGATACTCCAAACCGACAAAAAACAAACTTTTTGGCGTAATAGGTATCGCTGGTCTGCCAAACCCGTCTTGAGACGTTCACGTGTGCGGCAGCATAATATAATCCGGATTCCGACTGTTCATCCTCCTGCACAACTAGGTAATAACCCAACTCCTATTAGTATTTGGAACTTAATTTTTACAGAAGATATTTTGAATATTATAAATAAATGGACAAATATAAAAACAAACAAAGACAGGCCTAACTATGACGAACATGCTTGGCACGAAACTGATGCATGTGAACTTAGAGCCTTTTTTTGGTTTACTTTACTACCTACTCTGCTATTTTCAAATCAAACAGAGAAGATTAGGCCTATAAATCGTTGTTTGCAACCGACGGGTTTGGGCGTGACATATTTAGGTGTGTAATTTCAAAAGCAAGATTTGGAGTTCTACTTAGATGCTTGAGATTTGATGATCCCACAACCAGAGGAGAGCGCCGTAAAACTGATGCTTTAGCTCCCGTGTCTGAAATATTTAACCAATTTATTGATATTTGCCAGGCTCTATACAAGATTCGGGAGTCTGCCTGTGTTGATGAGATGCTAGTTGCAAAATTGATGAGATGTGTTGATGAAATGTTAGTGGGCGATGTAAATTTAAAATGTACATCCCCAACAAACCTTGTAAATATGGCCTTAAGATTATGTGCCTCACTGATGCTAGAACTGGCTACTTTTTAAATGCATATGATAATACGGGTAAAGATTCTGATGGCCAAACTTTAAATGCACAAGAGAAGAAACTGATGAAGCCAACACAGGCTGTGATTGGCTTGCTAAAACAATAGAGCAATCAAATCGCAACATCCCTGCCGACAATTGGTTTAGCTCAATTGAGTTTACAGAAGAGTTGAAAACAAAGGGGTTGACATATTGTGGGCACTTTGAAAAAAATATAAAAAGGAGATTCCCCCCGAATTCCTATCAGCTAGGAACAAGGAAGTAGGTTCATCAATGTTTGGGTTTCACATGACGCAACTTTAGTCTCATTTGCACCTAAAAAGGGCAAAGTAGTAATACTCATCTCAACGATGCATCACGAAGTATCTATAGATATTGATTGTGGTAAGCCAGAAATCATTATGTCCTACAACCAAACAAAAGGAGGGGTAGACGCACTGGATGAGAAGTGTGCGAAATACTCAACTGCACGGCGTACTCAACGATGGCCCATGGTGATTTTTTTTTCGAATTTTGGATATCAGTGGTGTAATTTCGTTTATTTTAAACAACTTGTACAAGGACAAAATACTAATAAGCCGCTTCAAGTTTTTGAAAACTCTTGCAGAGGAGCTGGTGAAACCACAATTGGAGAGACGTGTGCAGAATGTGCGCCTGACGTATGAACTACGAGCATGCATCCGCCGAGTACTAGGGGTAGAAGAGCATAAACCCGACACTGCTGGAGACAGATTGAACAAAAGGAAGACTTGTTACACATGTGACCCCAAGAAGAAAAGAAAAACTGCCTACACTTGCCATTGTTGCAAAAAACCTATTTGCCTTGAGTGTACAACAAAAGTTTGCAACGCCTGTTGATCTATGTTATGAGTTTAAACATAGCTTTATAGCAACTATCTCAATTTTATTGATAAAGCGTGTTTTCATAAGTGTTTTTTAATTTTATTGTGTTAATCATATCATAAGCAAAAGAAAAACACCAGCAAAGTAACAGTTTCTTTATATTATATGTAACCTTTTGTAATCTTAGAAAATGTATACAATATTCATTAAATTTTTGTAATCCTAACATTTAATTATTTTATGATATTATTTATAATAGGCCTATAAGCTGGTTTTATTTTTCATAACTTTTTTATTAGATTTCAAATATACTTTTAAACATGTTAAATTATTATTCTGTTAAGAAAGTGTACCTTTGTATAAAAACAGCCAGTAGGTGACTCATCGCCTAGACAGCAGACAGCTCATGCTGATGCAGTGAGGGATTATAGGGGTAGCCTCAGGTAGTCCCCTCCATCCTGCAACCTGAACTTGACAAAGTATAGGCTATGTCATATATTTTTACACTTTGTTTAACAATATGAAATGGATATAGGATAGCGATTAAAATCAAATCTTAGTCATGTTATAGGCGTTGATTTGATTTGTATGATGCATGCACATGACAAGTTCTGATAATAATTATACAGGCCTAACACAGATGGCTAAGTCTATTTGTGATAAGCTATCAGGCAGCTGTATGATTTGTTAAGAGCTTAGATGATCCTCCAACATACATTAATAAATGCAGAAAAGTAGCTAGAAAAATCATCCAGGAAGAATCCAATGCTCCTCATTAAAATAAATGGTTCCTTTTATGATTGGTTTTCATAATGATCAAGTTGTTTTACTGGAGTGGTACAATTACATAAATTACCTTAATACCACGGCTCACAGTTCTAAATTCCATTGTGTCACAGCTCTGTCTTATTTTTATTTTATGTGACAATCGTTTCTCCTCTTCCTTTAAGCATTATCAAACATTAATATTTCTTGCACTTCATGTGTGTCAATATGTACAACATTCACAAAACAACACGAATACATATAAAAAAAAAACACATTATGTTCACAAATATTAAAATAAAATGGATACATTTATATGTACACATGTGCACTCTGTCTTGGTCAAGTTATAACTGAGGATAAAGGGAAGAATGTGATAGTCTAAGTCTGGTTTAGAAGAGGTTCAATGTCTTATACAACACTACTTATTTTTGTATAAAAGTTATAACACAATAAATTAGATAAAGATGCAGATTTCAATTCTGCATGTAACGGTACCAAACACCACTTCTCTATGATGAAAAAGTGCAGTTATAGTCAAAAATGTAATTTTGAACCCTGAACTCCCAAGAAAATGTAATATTTACAAGATCTATCAGGCCAAAGTCACTGACATAGTCATAGCAAATGGAGACTTATTAATATTATACACGTGTATAAGACACATTAGGTCATAGCCGACATCAAGAAAGTAGTGATAAACACAATTATAATGTCCAGAAAACCTTTATAATAACTGTTCTAAACAAACTTACTCTAATGGGAGGTAAGACCTCTTGATCTATCAATACAATTTAACATTTACTATAAGGCCAAAGCCAACTTTTGGACGTTACATTTAGATGATCTGCTTGTATTACATTGTATGATGGAGCTGGGTAAATACTATTTTCACCAACTTGTTCATATTTAAATATCACTAGGCAATATTGATGATATACAAATTGTGTATTTTAAATCAAATGGTAGTTTGTATAGGTTATCTATGAAACATTTCAATATGAAAGTGGGTAAATTGCATATGGCCATCAATGATTCCAAGGATCAGTTTTACCCTGGTACTGTCACCTTTAAGACAATCTTAGATCAAATGGTTTCTAAAATTCAGACAAGAAAGTGGTAAGATTATATATATAGCTCCAAGGATCAGTTTTGTATTGATACTTTCACCTTTAAGACTAATTTAGGTAAAATGGATTCTAAAATTCAGGGAAGAAATGGCTAAGATTGCATATGTCTCCTAGGATCAGTTTTGCCCTGTTACTGTCACATTTTAGACTAATTTAGGTCAAATGGTTTCTAAAATTCAGGCAAGAAAGTGGTAACATTATATATATAGCTCCAAGGATCAGTTTTGCATTGATACTTTCACCTTTAAGACTAATTTAGGTAAAATGGATTCTAAAATTCAGGGAAGAAATGGCTAAGATTGCATATGTCTCCTAGGATCAGTTTTGCCCTCTTACTGTCACATTTTAGACTAATTTAGGTAAAATGGATTCTAAAATTCAGGGAAGAAATGGCTAAGATTGCATATGTCTCCTAGGATCAGTTTTGCCCTGTTACTGTCACATTTTAGACTAATTTAGGTCAAATGGTTTCTAAAATTCAGGCAAGAAAGTGGTAAGATTATATATATAGCCTAGCTCCAAGGATCAGTTTTGCATTGATACTTTCACCTTTAAGACTAATTTAGGTAAAATAGATTCTAAAATTCAGGGAAGAAATGGCTAAGATTGCATATGTCTCCTAGGATCAGTTTTGCCCTGTTACTGTCACATTTTAGACTAATTTAGGTCAAATGGTTTCTAAAATTCAGGCAAGAAATTGGTAAGATTATATATACAGCTCCAAGGATCAGTTTTGCATTGATACTTTCACCTTTAAGACTAATTTAGGTAAAATGGATTCTAAAATTCAGGGAAGAAATGGCTAAGATTGCATATGTCTCCTAGGATCAGTTTTGCCCTGTTACTGTCACATTTTAGACTAATTTAGGTAAAATGGATTCTAAAATTCAGGGAAGAAAGTGGTAAGATTATATATATAGCTCCAAGGATCAGTTTTGCATTGATACTGTCACCTTTAAGACTAATTTAGGTAAAATGGATTCTAAAATTCAGGGAAGAAATGGCTAAGATTGCATATGTCTCCTAGGATCAGTTTTGCCCTGTTACTGTCACCTTTAAGACTAATTTAGGTAAAATGGATTCTAAAATTCAGGGAAGAAATGGCTAAGATTGCATATGTCTCCTAGGATCAGTTTTGCCCTCTTACTGTCACATTTTAGACTAATTTAGGTAAAATGGATTCTAAAATTCAGGGAAGAAATGGCTAAGATTGCATATGTCTCCTAGGATCAGTTTTGCCCTGTTACTGTCACATTTTAGACTAATTTAGGTAAAATGGATTCTAAAATTCAGGGAAGAAATGGCTAAGATTGCATATGTCTCCTAGGATCAGTTTTGCCCTGTTACTGTCACATTTTAGACTAATTTAGGTAAAATGGATTCTAAAATTCAGGGAAGAAATGGCTAAGATTGCATATGTCTCCTAGGATCAGTTTTGCCCTGTTACTGTCACATTTTAGACTAATTTAGGTAAAATGGATTCTAAAATTCAGGGAAGAAATGGCTAAGATTGCATATGTCTCCTAGGATCAGTTTTGCCCTCTTACTGTCACATTTTAGACTAATTTAGGTAAAATGGATTCTAAAATTCAGGGAAGAAAGTGGTAAGATTATATATATAGCTCCAAGGATCAGTTTTGCATTGATACTTTCACCTTTAAGACTAATTTAGGTAAAATGGATTCTAAAATTCAGGGAAGAAATGGCTAAGTTTGCATATGTCTCCTAGGATCAGTTTTGCCCTCTTACTGTCACATTTTAGACTAATTTAGGTAAAATGGATTCTAAAATTCAGGGAAGAAATGGCTAAGATTGCATATGTCTCCTAGGATCAGTTTTGCCCTGTTACTGTCACATTTTAGACTAATTTAGGTCAAATGGTTTCTAAAATTCAGGCAAGAAAGTGGTAACATTATATATATAGCTCCAAGGATCAGTTTTGCCCTCTTACTGTCACATTTTAGACTAATTTAGGTAAAATGGATTCTAAAATTCAGGGAAGAAATGGCTAAGATTGCATATGTCTCCTAGGATCAGTTTTGCCCTCTTACTGTCACATTTTAGACTAATTTAGGTAAAATGGATTCTAAAATTCAGGGAAGAAATGGCTAAGATTGCATATGTCTCCTAGGATCAGTTTTGCCCTGTTACTGTCACATTTTAGACTAATTTAGGTAAAATGGATTCTAAAATTCAGGGAAGAAATGGCTAAGATTGCATATGTCTCCTAGGATCAGTTTTGCCCTGTTACTGTCACATTTTAGACTAATTTAGGTAAAATGGATTCTAAAATTCAGGGAAGAAATGGCTAAGATTGCATATGTCTCCTAGGATCAGTTTTGCCCTGTTACTGTCACATTTTAGACTAATTTAGGTAAAATGGATTCTAAAATTCAGGGAAGAAATGGCTAAGATTGCATATGTCTCCTAGGATCAGTTTTGCCCTGTTACTGTCACATTTTAGACTAATTGAGGTAAAATGGATTCTAAAATTCAGGGAAGAAATGGCTAAGATTGCATATGTCTCCTAGGATCAGTTTTGCCCTGTTACTGTCACCTTTAAGACTAATTTAGGTAAAATGGATTCTAAAATTCAGGGAAGAAATGGCTAAGATTGCATATGTCTCCTAGGATCAGTTTTGCCCTGTTACTGTCACATTTTAGACTAATTTAGGTAAAATGGATTCTAAAATTCAGGGAAGAAATGGCTAAGATTGCATATGTCTCCTAGGATCAGTTTTGCCCTGTTACTGTCACCTTTAAGACTAATTTAGGTAAAATGGATTCTAAAATTCAGGGAAGAAATGGCTAAGATTGCATATGTCTCCTAGGATCAGTTTTACCCTGGTACTGTCACCTTTAAGACAATCTTAGATCAAATGGTTTCTAAAATTCAGGCAAGAAAGTGGTAAGATTATATATATAGCTCCAAGGATCAGTTTTGCATTGATACTTTCACCTTTAAGACTAATTTAGGTAAAATGGATTCTAAAATTCAGGGAAGAAATGGCTAAGTTTGCATATGTCTCCTAGGATCAGTTTTGCCCTCTTACTGTCACATTTTAGACTAATTTAGGTAAAATGGATTCTAAAATTCAGGGAAGAAATGGCTAAGATTGCATATGTCTCCTAGGATCAGTTTTACCCTGGTACTGTCACCTTTAAGACAATCTTAGATCAAATGGTTTCTAAAATTCAGGCAAGAAAGTGGTAAGATTATATATATAGCTCCAAGGATCAGTTTTGCATTGATACTTTCACCTTTAAGACTAATTTAGGTAAAATGGATTCTAAAATTCAGGGAAGAAATGGCTAAGTTTGCATATGTCTCCTAGGATCAGTTTTGCCCTCTTACTGTCACATTTTAGACTAATTTAGGTAAAATGGTTTCTAAAATTCAGGCAAGTAAGTGGTAAGATTACATATGGCTCCAATGATCAGGTTTGTCCTGGTACTATCATCCTTTAGACTAATCCAGGTAAAATGATTTCTAAAATTCAGGCTAGAAAATAGAATGATTGCATATGACTCTAATGATCAGTTTTGACCCTCTGGTACTGTCACCCTTAAGACTAATATAGATAAAATGATTTCTAAAATTCAGACGACAAAGTGGTATGATTGCATATGGCTTCAACAACCAGTTTTGTCCTGGTTCTGTCACCCTTAAGACTTATATAGGTAAAATGATTTCTAAAATTCAGACGACAAAGTGGTATGATTGTATATGGCTTCAACAACCGGTTTTGTCCTTGTTCTATCACCCTTAAGACTAATCTAGGTCTAAAGCGTTCTAACATTCAGGCAAGAAAGTGTTATGATTGCATATGGTTTCAAGGATCAGTTTTGTCCTGTTTCTGTCACCCTAAAACTAATCTATGCAAAAACCTTTCTAAAATTTAAGCAAGAGAGTGGTATGATTACAGATTTAAAGGTTTCTAAGATCCAGACAAGAAAGTGGTAAACATACACATTTGCAAATAATATAAGAAATGTTTTTGTAAAATGTTCGAAATTTTGAGTAATTAATAATTTAGAAAGAACTGAAATAACATCTTAGTCAAGAAATCTGTAATATATGTAGAAATAAAAAAAATATTGTTTAGGACATGAAGAAAACTGAAGAAGATATATTTATATACTAGCTGGATACCCTGCTGTGATTATCAGAAAAAAATAAAAAATAAAATGAAGAAATAGGCGGTATTTTGAAACTAAGAGAAACTATTTATATCCACAATTTTCTAAAAAGTTCTATCAAATTCTATTCATTTGTAAAAATTTCCGGAAGGTTCTACAGAGTTCTATTAGATTAAACTTGAGTTAAAATGTCTTTGTAACTTTCACCAATCAGCTTAGCGACTGCAAAAACTATCTACAGATTCAAAACTATACTTGATCATTTTAGACATTTTATTTTCATCCCATCTTCCCCCAATGGCAATGGGGGCTGAACTTCTTATCATATATTTTCTCAAAAATGACTTTCTGCTTGATTTTTGAATACATTTTGCCTTTGATAATATATGTAACAGTATTGATAATAATTGTTACGTAATTGAGGTTGAATAACTTTATTTAAAAAATGACAATATTGTAGTTTTAACAAAATTTGTGTTTGAGATTGATGTAAATAAAGTATGACATGTGTACATTTAGAACAAAACAACTTGGCTTTTTAAACTAGTATATACATGTAGTATAATTAATAAAATTTCCTCTCACTTAACACAAACCAACTATAGTTATGTTTTATTTGTCCTCCATTGTTTAAGTCAAACTAACAATGTTTGTAAAACCTAATTCAACAAGATCCTCAACTGAAATTTTAATTCATTTTTTTTCTTTAGGTAAAATATTGCATTTAGGTAAAAAGATGCATAGACTTTATGGTGTTATATTTTCTACGATTGTGAATCATCCAAAGTTACCTCATATAATTGGTCTGACGTTACCATTCATCTTTTCCTTGTATTTGTATTTGCAATATTTGAGTCACCGACATGAACAAAGCAAATGGACATGCTATTTAAATATGAATAAATGTGAGAGTCCCCATTTGTGTAGGGATTTAAATGATAAGTTATTCTTTGGACTGGAGCAAACAATATCGTGAGAAATTAGGGGAATAATTCTATACATCATTATTAAATACATTATACTGAAATTTAATCATGCAAATGAATCCATGATTTAAATCTTTCATCCCATCTTAATGATGAAATACAAATAGTAAGATTAAAAAATAATTAAGGGTCTAATAAGGGTTATATATCAGCATTTTTTTTAGAACCTTTTATCCAACATCTATGGACAGAGTAAATTAATATACAGGAAAACTGACAGTTTTAAATAAATTTACCTTTTCAGGGCACATTTCTTTGGCTACTGCAATTACGCATTCTTTGATCATTTCTCTATCGGTGAATGGTTTTCCACGTTTTGAGATTTCAAGATTTGTAGCTTCTTGTTCAGTATTGAGTTTCGTAAAGAAAGATTGCTGCGATTTAAATCCGCGTTTCAAAGCTTCAAATTTTTCTGTCCAGAAACTTCCTGTATATTTTGAGTAATTTTGAAAATGTTTCTTTTCATAATGATATTTAATGTTATATTCTTTGATAACGGCTATGGTTTCATAGCAAATCATAGATATCAAGAGATATTTTGGTTATTTTTGATTCAATAGCCACAACTATTTGATTAGAACCTAATTTTCTAATATTTGAGGCAGGTGATATACCTAACGTTGAACAAGCTAGGTCTACCAAATAGATTCTTATCGCAGTATGTAAAACTCTTCTACAGGATCTTCATCATTATATTTAAGTTGGACAAATTAATTTTCTTGGTACAAGATTAACTCTAGTTTAGGTCTAAACAAGTATGATAAATTTATTTCTCTTAATCCTTTCTTTACATGTTTCAAATGATAGTTTAGAGGGTTTGAGCATACTCTGCCAAAGAGGTGATCGTACTTAAGCAAAAGCGTGACTTCATGATAACTACAAATATTTTCTATGCTATTACTTATCCTCAATTGCAGTAGTAGCTTATCTTCATTTTTAGTAGTAGCTTATCTTCATTTTTAGTAGTAGCTTTACTAAACTCATTCATTAATTTTATATCTTTTGACATTTCACCACAAACACTTTTATCAGTCTCTTCAACACAAAGAACACTTACTGAGAACTTCATATTAGGTAAATTAAAAATAGAAGTAAGCTAAATACTAAAAATAAGACTGAGAGCTGTGTTTGTAAATACAACCTACATGCAATCATGAAAATAAAAGAACTGTCACTAACAAAGCCAGGAAGCTGTCACACTTCAACTGAAGTAAAGAAGAAACAAAGGATTTATTTTTTCTTAGGGAGGAAGAAATGCGTATTTATGCAGATCTCACTCCTGAGAGATACTGACTCTCCCCAAAGGGCATACCCACTAAAAATACCACCCCTCTCCCCCACTGACATGCACTGGAGAGAGCGATAGCAGCATCTAGGGAACTTCCTAATGGCTGCAAGAAGCAAACTGCTACTTCCCTAGAACGGAAATGTCTTTAGAGGCACAAACATATATATATACATATACATGTTACATAAAATTTAAATCAAGCTGCAACAGAAGAAAAATGTTAGCGGCATACAGAAAGCATAGACAAAATAAATAAACAAATACATAGTCAAAAATACAAAAACAAATACATAGTCAAAAATACATAAACAAAAATACATAGACAAAAATACAAGAGATATCATTAGAGGCATATACATATAAAAATTACATAACATTTGGGACAAGCGAAGAGATGTTACAACCAGAATAATAAAGTTATTATTAGAGGCACATACATATAAATATCACATAGAATTTGTAGAAGAGGAGACACTATATCTGCAACAGAAGAAAAATGTTAGTAGCATACAAGAAAGCATAGACAGAGGTCATACATTGAATTTCAGATAGTGGAGTGGCCAGTTCCACTTTGTAGCCACCACCGGACGATACACCCTGAGGGGTTGAGAATGCATGCAACTAAGCTATATGGAAGCACTGGCTGCCAAGCAAGCCTTCTCTGATGTGAACGCCTTAAAACTGAGACAGTGGAGTGACCAATTCCACTGTGTAGCCACCATCCCCGAGTGCGCTGCTGCTGCTGCTTTGCTCACTACTGCTGCTTCGCTCGAAGAATTGTGTGGAGTGATTGTGTCAATATTGTGTGAAAGAAACTAAGCAGTGAGTTGGTGATGGTTATATATGTTGTCACCAAGGTCCACCTGTAGTGACATGATAGAGCCTGCACCAACATGAACTGCTCCTGTTTAAACATGTGTACTGGACTGCAAACATTCCAAACCATTCATAAGCTATCTTATTATAGTTTGATCTTAGAATTAAAAAAAGTTTGATCCAATTAAATTGTTTGCTATTGAAACTATTATATCATAAAAAAGTATTATCTGTTTTAGTTAGAAACTTTTCTTTTAATTATTTGTTGTAAATAATCAAAACTTTATTTAAAATAATGATTAATTGTAGGCCCTACTGTTTATTTGAAAATATTTAGCACATTACTAACTACACCTCTCTGAATATCATGTTTATACACCTTCAAATAATTATTGATGATAATTTTATGTAACATTATCTTAACAATTTTATTCAAAACAATTACCAACACTTCATATTTATTAATCAATATTAAAAATCAGTCTTTGTAACTATCTTACTTTTATTAATTTAAAAAAAGTTTATTTATAATATAATATAATTTATAATAAATATGTTTTAATATTAGCCTAATTTATTTTCAATGAAGTCAGAGTGACTGTGATCAGAAATAGCGATTCAGAAAGATATCTTGTTTTTACTACTTACTCTTCTCATTGGGGCCAAATTTCAAATTTTTATGAGTTGCCCAACACAGATATTAACTGTCAAACTCACAAATTTTTAAAAAATTGGATATTTGAGAATTTTTTTCATACTAACTAACCCTCAAAGCTCAATTTTTTTTTTTTACAAAAGTAACCCATAAAAAAATTACAAACCAGTAGTTAGGCCTACTTGCCTTCGTGACTAAAAAAAATATCCGAAAACATACTTTTAAACTTTTTGTCAGATAATTTTGAGAATAGAGTCAGGACCCTTGGGATAAGTTGTAAATGAATCTGGACCTTTGCTTAGGGTTATCTTTTCTGAAGAGAATGGTTTTTCATTCAATGTTCTAAGACAATCAGAACTTGAGATATTTGCATATTCATGGAGCTCTGCAAATGCTGAAAATTGGTGATCTGCTCAAACAAAAATGGCAGCCATCGATGAAATAAAATATAAAAAAAACTAAATAATAGCTTTGTTGTGTAGTTTATAGGTGTTGATGTAGTAAAAAGATTTAAAAAATGAAAATGGTCAAGCAAATAATTTTTTTTTTAGACAACTTAATATGGATGACCTATAAATACAAAATTCCATGCTTTTTAAAAGTTTTACTTCAACATGTGCTTCCCAGAAGAGATTATTAAAATAAAATACAAATAAAACAGGAAAGAATTGATTACTGATGGAATCAAGTTATAATGCTTGGATTAAATATTTCTAGGATATTTAACAATATGAGTCATACAAAATAGAAATATTGAATTTCAAAAGTATTTGAAATAAATATATATATAAGTCCATTTATTGTAGCCTATTGGATCAAGTGCACACGGATCTGATTTTTGTACTATTTTCATAATCTAATTGTATACAAAGGTAGAGTAAAAACTAAAATTTAAAATAGAGTACCTACACAAATTTAGGTCCAAAAAACACCATTCTTTTGATTAGTTTACCTTTTCCTCTTTTATCTATTCAACTAAAATCCTAAATTAACACTTAATTACTTGTATTTTATTTTGTTTTGTTTCTTAACCAATTTTAGTTAAAATCATGGTTCAAACAATAAACTTCTATCTAAATAAAAAAATTAAATAAAACTACAAACAAATGAACATACTGCTTTCTTATTATCAGATATGATACACTATTATTTTTTAAATATTAGGGTAGGGCCTAATTTATTTCTGACCTCACTTCAGGAAACTTTTAGCAAAAACTAATGATAAATTCATTTAAACATTGATTAGAAAACAAAAGATGGAATAATTTTGCCATAAATTCAAGGTTGTGTCAACTTTGCTTCTAGTCTCATACTTACCTGAGAGCTATATATTTTCCAGTTTTTATTTTGAATTTGTAGATTGGATGATTAAATAAATTTGTACAAATCAGTAATCAATACTTCAACATAAATTTTATTGTAATAGGCTATCTGTGTATTTATTTATAATGTATTTAAAAAAATTATAACATTGGTATGCTATTTTTGTTTTGACAAAAAAAAAATAACCATATTTTTTCAAAGAAGTTAACCAACAGTTAACCCTAGAACACTAGTGGTAACATGAAGGTGGTTATTACTAGTACCAATAATATCGAGGTGTTATAACAAATTTTTACTTATGAATAATTTTTTAAAATTCTAAGTCTAAGATTATTAAAATGAAAAACTAGAGATTAGTTAACAATATCACTTTAAACAGTTATTTATTAATTATTATAATATAAAATCATATTTGAAATATTTTTAATTAGTCTTTGATCTTTAGTAATTACAATTGAAATAAATGTTCAATTCAAATGCCTCTAGGCTTAGCTCAGTCTATATAGTAAATTTATATTTAGAAATATATTTTAATTAGTTCAATTAATCTCGGGATAGGCACTCGGCTGGGATGATTGTATTATTTTATTTTTAAAAACGCATATATAAATTGTAGTGAAAGTTTATTAAATTTTGAAAAAAAAAAAAATTTTAATATTCAAGTTCTTATAATGGTTACTTAATAGTTCTAGGCCTTTAATAAGGTTCCTTTTAAATTGATAAAAAAAAAGAAAACGTTTAACTGTTATTAGACAGAATATACCAATTTCTGTATTTGCACTACTTTTATTCACTGTATAAAAAAAACACTTATTAATTATAAAAAAACTTTGGAGGTGGAATTTTTGGCTTCTTGCTATGTCGAATGCTACAATGTTAATAATAATTTTCATATCTAAGCGGGTTTTGCTTCGTTGCGGAGGGATCTCTTCTCTGCATCGTTTGTTGAAGTGCCGATCGTCTTCCGCTGTAGTATTTAGTCCTGGTATTTTATACCTTTTCTGGATATTAGGCAATATTTGATTATACTGATATACTTTTAAATTCATATTGTTTATAATAATTCAATTTATGAGTTATTTAGTTGTTATTTAAATGGTTAAATTTTGTTTCTAATCGCGATTACAAATATCAGCTGGGCGTATATTTACTAATTCATTCGATAGAGGCTTTGGCTTTTTTATTTTACCCTAATTTTATTTCTTCTTATTTATTAGTCTCAGATGTTATTTGTACTGTTATAATGCCCTTCAAACTGATTTTTGATGAGGGTACTGAGTCTAAAATCATTTTGTGAAGTACAAATAACATCTTTTCTTTAACTATAAACATGTAACAATGAACTAACTTAAACTTGTTAATAATAAAATGACTTAAAACTAATAACAATTCTTTCATCTTACATGGTTAATAATATCATTTTAATTCACTTTTATGGCTGTTAATCGGGGTGGGGGTTTATATGTAGTTCTTAAGATTATAGTTTTTTTTTTTTTTTTTATAGGGAACATTGTCTTGATGTAGGGTCTTTACTGGGTTTCATATACACTGGGACATTGGGGTAGGTTCTCATGATTTGTAGTTTGTACTTTGCACTTGGTGGGATGGGGTTGGGACTTATGTATAGTTCAATAAGATTGTAGTCTTTTGGTTGGGGCACACACATATAAAATTGTTTTTCACTTCACTTGGGCTATATTGTTTCTTGGTTTGGGTTTTATAATATATGTGAATTATTTGGAGTTTCTTTAATACATTAAGCAACATTTATCATGTTTAATATATGTTGGGTGGCTGTTATGTTATGGTTTGTGCATAGGTATATTTATATTTCGTCGTCTTTCTGTTCGGGTATAGGTTGATGATATGGCTTTAATAATGATACGTGGTAGGGACCATAAATTTTCTGGTGATCGTCGACTAAGGTGTAGGTGGATTTTCCAATTCTTTTATGTATTTTCAACGGTCCGACATAGATGGTAAAGAGTTTGGCAGTTTCTCCGTAGCATAAGCTTGATTGTGGGAACGATTTTAGTAATACTAATTCATCCTCCTTAAAAGTTGTAATTTTGTGGGATGAGTTGAATTTTGCAGCACGTTTGTCTTGGATATTTCGAATTTTGGTTTTAGTTATTTCTAATTTTTGCTGAAGGGGAATCTGTTTTTTAAAAGGGCTTTGGATTACTTCTGTCCAAAATCGTTTGTCGGTTATGTTTAGCTGTAGTTCGCTTGGGGTAAAGCTGGTCGTCTCATGTCGGACTTCATTTAGGAAATCGTTTATAGTTTGTATGTAGCTTGACCAATTTTTGTGGTTGTTAGAGCAATATGTCCTTAAACAACGTTTGATCTCTCTAATTGGACGCTCTGCCATGTTGGACATCGGATGGTGGACTGGGTTTAAGATATGTTTGATGTTATTTTCTCTTAATTTGTTGGTCCATATATTGCTCTTGAATTGGGTTCCGTGATCTGACAAAATTTTGATTGGTTTTCCGCAAGTTGGTATGTAATCATTAAACATTCTGTCTGTTATGGCTTGTGATGTGGCTCTTTTTAGGTTATATAATTTGACAAATTTCGTGAAGGTGTCCAGAATTATAAAAATATATTGCACGCCTCCTTTGCTTCTCGGGAGCGGTCCTATTAAATCTGTGGCTAGTAGGTCGCCTTTTCTGCTGCTTTTGACTCCACTGGTCTCGCCGTATAAAGGATGGTTATTGTACTTGCATTTCTGGCAGGTGTCGCAGGTTATTAGTAATTTTTTAATACATCTGGCCATATCCTTAAATATGAAATCTTCCTGGAGTATGGTTAGGCATTTTTTCGCACCGCAGTGTAAGTAATACTGGTGGCATTCCCAAATTAAATTATTTATCAGTTTTCTTGGTACTACGATTAGCCATGACTCGTTGTGTTTTTGATATAGGGTATCGTTGTGTATCTTGAATCGTTGATTTTGTGTGCTATTTTCATCTTTGTTATAATTTTGTGCTTTTAAATAATTTTGTTTTAGGTCTAAATCGTTTCGTTGTAGTTGGGGAAGGTTCTTAAGATTTTCTAAAAGTTCGAAATTATATTGTCTGTTTAGATTTGCCACTATTAGTTCTGAGGGGTTGTTTATGGGACTCTCTATGTTTTCGTCTGTTCTTATTCTGCTGAGGAGATCAGCTAAAGTATTGTCTGCTCCTTTGCAATGTATAATTTCGAAATGGTAATCTTGTAAGGCAAGGATCCACCGTGTTAGTCTTGCGTTTAATAATTTGCATGTTTTCAAAAAGGTTAACGCTTTGTGATCTGTGATGACTGTAAGTTTTGCGTTCAGAATGTAGTGTCGTACCTTTTGTATACAGTATACTACGGCCAATAGTTCCTTTTCTGTAGTAGTGTACTTGAGTTCGCATTTCTTTAGAGTCTTGGATATAAATAGTATAGCCCTTTTATTGTTGTCCTTATCAATTTGGAATAAATGTCCTCCTATGGCAATATCGGAGCTGTCGGTCTGTAGGTAGTACGGTTGGTCGGGTCTGGGATGGCTTAAGACATTGGTTTGTAAAAATAATTTTTTAATCTCTTGAAAGGTTTGTTCTTCCTTATGGGTCCAGTTAAATTTCACCTTTTTGGATGTTAATTTCATCAAAGGTTGCACTGTTTTTGCATATTTGTCAACAAATTTATTGTAATAATTGATGCCCCCTAGGAAGCGTTTTAGTTCTTTCCTAGTGGTTGGGGAGGGAAACTTTTGGAAACACTTTATTTTTTTTAAGTCGGGTTCTAAACCTTTTGTCGTCAAATAATACCCTAGGAATGGTACTTTGTCCCTACAAAAGATGGATTTAGACAAGTTGACGGTCATGTTTGCATCCTTTAGCTTTTCGAAAACCTTTTCTAAGTGTTGGAGGTGTGTTGTGAAGTTTGGGGAAGCAATGCATATATCGTCTATATATACTAACGAAAAGTTCTCGATACTATTTCTGAACACTCGGTCTAAAGCTCTCACAAGCGCGGCTTGTGATGTCGATAGGCCGAAAGGGGTGACAATATACTGGTAGACTCTACCTCGGAACTGGAATGCTGTATAAGGCCTGGAGTCGGGTTCTAGTTGGACTTGCCAGTACGAGGATGTTAGATCTAGTGTCGTCAGCCATTTAGAGTCGGTCGCTTTGGCCAATAACTCGTTTACACTCCTGTTGCATTCGTAGTCGGGCGTTATTAGGGAGTTTATTCTTCTCATGTCTAGACATACCCTTAAGTTGCCAGTTTTCTTCTTCACTATGATTATAGGGTTGATGAATGTGCTGTTGGACGGTTCTATTATATTGTTTTCAAGCATATCGTTTATCTCCTGCTCGACTGCGCTTTGCAGGTTTATAGGGATGGGATAGCTCTGGGCTCTATAATTGTCTGGTCGTTCTACGTGGATATGGTGTTGGTATTTGTTGCATCTCCCTGGTTTGTCGGAGAATATTTCTTTGTACCTGCATACTAAATTGGCCATTTGTATTTGTTGATCATAATTTAAATTTTCATTTGCCTTAAACATATCTATTATTTCACTGAGTTGATTATTTTCATTTTTATAATTACTTATTGGAGTTTCAATATTATTTTCATACTTTATATCATCGTAGCATACCATTCTGCATTTTGTTCCTTCGTTTTCTTCACAGTCTAACTTCAATTGCAATATTTCGCTCTTTGCGTTAATTATTTTAATTGTATTGTCGTCGAAGTTTAAATCCATCTTCATATTACTTATCGTGTCTATCCCAAAAATACATTCTTTAATCAAATATGGTACAATCACACACTGTACATCGAACTCGAATTGTTTTATTTCTGCTTTTAGCATAACTACTTGTGAAATTCGTTTAGATTTATTATTTAAGGCGGTTGTTATGAAAGTATTGCTGACAGGTAATTGTTCAAAATGGCCTAATTTATTTTTATTATTTATGAACCATGTCTCTGATAAACAAGTAATGTTGCTACCTGTATCGAGGAGGGTATTGGTGTTAATTCCATTTAGTTTCACGTTGATGACCGGACATTTGTAAATTGTAGGTGGCTCGTTATTTCCGTCGTCTTCTTCTTGTAGGAGGAATTCTCCATTACAATATAAATTCGATATAATAACTTCGTCTTTGTGTTGCTGTCCTTCTTCGGTTTCTGGCCTATTTCCGATTTTATGTTTAATTTCTTGCACTGGAGTGGTTGGTGGATTGCTGAAGTCCCCTTCTTCTTCAGAATCACACGTGTAGCCATAGACTTCATTTTGTTTTTGACCTAAACCAGTGCGTTGGCGTTTAACGCGGTCTGATTAGGGTCGATTTCGGGTTCAGAAGCAGGTTTGGTTAGTGTGGGTGGCCTGGTAGTGGTGGCGATCATCTGGCAGACCTTTTGTTGTTCCCTTGTTGGATATACTGTTTCTCGCTGCTGTTGGTATGCTGGTCGGCTTTGTTGATGGAAGTTTGTTGGTATAGGACCTGGTTGTCTGTCGTAAGTAATCCTAGGTGTGTATCTGGTGTTGTTGTACATGTGTTGTCCATTGTGGTATGCAGGTCTTTGGGTTGGCTGTTCTCCAGTTTGGTTTCGGTAAGGGTGGTTTCTGTAATTTTGAGTGGTGTCGTTCTGCAGTGTATTCCGGTAGGATGGGCCTCGGTTGTTGTATTGATTGTTGTTGTTGCGTTGGAATAATTGGTGTTGTCGAGCTGTCGTTGTAGTGCTTGCTCCTTCTCTGGGATTGGCGGTGTTTCTGCGGCGTATCTCAGCGTTTGCTTCCTCGGTATCTTCCCGCTGTAATAAGTCTGCGAATTCCTTTATTGAGGTTATATTTTGCACTCGTTGGGCATCCTGAATCCTTCTATCGAAGTGTTCCACAAGCGTCGCTATAATATCTTCCTCTGGAGGCTGGGGAATCATAGACTTCATAGTTAAGACTCGTTCGATAAAATATTCACTTCTAGTGAGTTTGCCTCCTGGTCGGTATTGTTCGTACTCGAGTTTCTGTCGTGATCCTTTTTGGATGTCCCTGTTCCAGAACTTAGCAAGGAATTCGTCGCTAAACTGCTGGAAATTTGAAATGTCGTTCTTTATCAGCTGCCACCATCGGCTCGCACTTCCCTCTAGGCTGTTCTCAATAATATCGAAGAGGCAGTCCTGTTGATCGCCGGGCTGTCCTATTTTCCGGGTTGTTAGGCGTTCGTAGTATCTGTTTAACCTGTATAAATAATCATTCGGGTTTGATTGTCTTCCATTGAATTTAGGTAATATGGGGTTAATTGAATTGCTAATATCGTGTCCGGTAGCTCCACAGGTTACAGTTATTGGTGGTAGGCTGTTATTATTATTGTTATTTTTAGGGATTTCTGCTATTAAATTTTGTACTTCTTGGATTACGTTATTTTTGTTGGCCTCGATTCTTTGATTTATCAAAATTTCCTGTCTGGTTAGAGATTCGTCTAAAAGTTGGCTATTGATAGTGGTGTCTAATTTAGTTTCCAATTCATTTATTTTCTGGCTATTATTGTGGATAGTTTGCTTAATATCGACCAGTTTTTCAGTAAATTTGTCTTCGACATGGCTGATTTGTATGGCTATACCTTCTTTTAGTCGTTCAATTTCGGATTGAACCTCTTGAAAATTTTGTTTTAAGTTTTGTTGAATTTCGGTTTGAGCTAATTTTAATTTCTCTTCTAAATTTTGGCCTAAACTTAATTGCATTTTGTCTATCAAAGAAGTTATTTGTTCTAATAGGTTAGGTGTGGTAGTGCTTTGTGTTTCCATTTGTAGGTGGTGGTCTATATTTGTAGGGTCTACACTAATTTCGGTTTCCCTATCTATCGGCTCAGTTGTCTCAATGGGGTTTGGTTGTCTAAGGATGGCTAATTGACTTTCCCTAGCCTTCTCGGTTTGTGTAATGTTAGGCCTCAAGTTATAGATTTGTTGTTGTTCTTCAGAAGGATTCATTTTATTTAAAATTGTAGGTAAGTATCAGTTATTATAGTTATTAGAAGGCTAATATTACAAGTAGGCCTATAGCTTATTTGAAATTAGGTTAATCTAACAAACATAAATTTAGATCCTTAAAATTAAAATATATCACTTATAAATCTAGACTTTGATTGAGCCTAACTTAAATATATAATTAGGTTAACTAAGTTTTTCGGTTAATATGCTAATTAGTGCCAAGCTGATATGTGTAATTTCATAATACAATCATGCCAATCACGTTGCGCGCCAATTTTATAACAAATTTTTACTTATGAATAATTTTTTAAAATTCTAAGTCTAAGATTATTAAAATGAAAAACTAGAGATTAGTTAACAATATCACTTTAAACAGTTATTTATTAATTATTATAATACAAAATCATATTTGAAATATTTTTAATTAGTCTTTGATCTTTAGTAATTACAATTGAAATAAATGTTCAATTCAAATGCCTCTAGGCTTAGCTCAGTCTATATAGTAAATTTATATTTAGAAATATATTTTAATTAGTTCAATTAATCTCGGGATAGGCACTCGGCTGGGATGATTGTATTATTTTATTTTTAAAAACGCATATATAAATTGTAGTGAAAGTTTATTAAATTTTGAAAAAAAAAAATATTTTAATATTCAAGTTCTTATAATGGTTACTTAATAGTTCTAGGCCTTTAATAAGGTTCCTTTTAAATTGATAAAAAAAAAGAAAACGTTTAACTGTTATTAGACAGAATATACCAATTTCTGTATTTGCACTACTTTTATTCACTGTATAAAAAAAAACACTTATTAATTATAAAAAAACTTTGGAGGTGGAATTTTTGGCTTCTTGCTATGTCGAATGCTACAATGTTAATAATAATTTTCATATCTAAGCGGGTTTTGCTTCGTTGCGGAGGGATCTCTTCTCTGCATCGTTTGTTGAAGTGCCGATCGTCTTCCGCTGTAGTATTTAGTCCTGGTATTTTATACCTTTTCTGGATATTAGGCAATATTTGATTATACTGATATACTTTTAAATTCATATTGTTTATAATAATTCAATTTATGAGTTATTTAGTTGTTATTTAAATGGTTAAATTTTGTTTCTAATCCCGATTACAAATATCAGCTGGGCGTATATTTACTAATTCATTCGATAGAGGCTTTGGCTTTTTTATTTTACCCTAATTTTATTTCTTCTTATTTATTAGTCTCAGATGTTATTTGTACTGTTATAGTGTGTTGGCATATCGGCTTAGTTGAATGTTTTTAGTTATTTAATTATTTTTTAATTAATTAAATTTTTTAATTATGTATAAATTACATAATAGTGTATTATTATGTAATATATGGATATTGTGTGAGGAATACAAAATATTTGAACAAATCTCTTACTTTTTCAATTTTTACAATTAAATAAAGTTTCTTACAACAAATATAATAGTAGGAATAGTAATATAATATTAAGAAATATAATAGTAACAAGTTATAAATTGAAATGTTATAACAAGTCATAATTTATAATTAAACATACAGTTCGTTCAATAAGTTTATTGATGTTTACGCCCTTTGCAGAGCCTGGGCATTTATTTATTTGATGTTCACCACAGATTACTTTCCCACAGCCACAGTACGTAGTTGACATTCTCTTTTTCTTCCAGTCTCAGAAAGTACAGTATTTTCATTGACCTTGTTGAGGAACCACTGCAACTCGGTTTTTTTTTATTTCCCACTCCCAGGACTTTGTGAATACTGTTCTTCAGGTCACGAGATAAGTTTGGTTGTCCAAGTCTCCCTCTCTGCCACTCCTCACACAGATCTTCATGAAGTTATGTCTTGATAAAGCTTTCCCATCGTTTTTTCTATAATAGTTATGTCCATATATAATGTATCCATTGAAGACGGCTATGTTGAGCATATTATAAAAAAAACAAAGTGGCCACCTTTTAGTCTTCCGTCCACAGTTAGCAGATTGACACATTTGGTCAAATGTGTCAAAACTTCCTTTTGTCGAAATATAGGTCATAATTATCTCTGGTTTACTTGTAGCTTCATTTATTACTGAGCCTTGATGCATTTTTGATAATAAAGTTACCAGTTTGTTACTTTTTGCTTTGCAGGATACAGCAGTTATGTCATCATGGAATAAAAACATGTTACTGCCTACTTAACGATCTTTTAATTTTTTGTTTTTCATCTCATCTGGCAGTTTCCTTTTTTAAATTTTTTTATTGTGCCTTCTGTTGTAAGATGACATTCATGTAGGAGATGTTCAGCTAATGGCACACTCGTGAACCAATTGTCTGTTGTCACGTTACAATTACTCCCTGATATTGTTCCAATTAGTTTTTCAACGAAAAAATCGGCAACAGGTATAGTTTAATCCTAGGAACTGTTCGCTTTCCTAAATATGGAACTGCATTTAGCATGTACTTCGAGCTGTTGTCACACAACAATACAATCTTCACCCCATACTTATTAGGCTTGCTGGGGATATACATGCGAAAGGGACATTTCCCCACAAATCCCACCAATTGCTCATCAATGGTTACACATGAGCTTGCTTTATAATTTTTTTACAATTCTCTACTAATATATCTCAGATTTCTGAGATAGCCGCTAGCTTATTTTCCTGTTTTCTTTGTTCTCTAAGATGTTTTGTCATCAAATCTTAGGCAATCTAGGAGAAAGGTAAATCGCCTTTTTGACATGGTGGCACGATACTTATCACCTGAAAAGTTGGTGTCAAACATTGTTTTTGTTGGCAGATGGTTATATTATATACCTGACAATATTAGAGGCACAAAAAGAGAATCAAGTTCACGATCTTCCAAGTTTTTGAGTAGTCCATCATTACTATTTTTGTAAAGAGCCCATTTTTGCACGATTTCTTCGTTCGTATGTGTAATAATCTTCTCCATATATCTTGAGATATAAATAGCTGAAAGCATTCAGTTGGAGTAAATGCGTTTGTAGTAGCAATTGATCCCTGTCTTATATGAACCACGCTTCTTGCTGGAGTTATCCCAGTACACAGCTCAGATTTAGTGTGCCACACATAACCATCTTTACCCTCTATTGAATCTAATTTTTTTCATTTTCTTCAATATTCTTGTCCTTTTTTGATTTTGTTGTCAATTTCTTACCAGTGTCACCATTTTTAAAAGTACTTGCCACATTTCTTTTGCTTACTTTTCTTTTTTCTTTGGCTGTTTCTCAGTATTTCACTCAATGTCTCTTATTGGAGCAATGATTTATTTGATCACTTTCGTCATTACGTTCTTGTTCTTCTCCTGGAATAAATTCTGGGTCGTCATCACTATCGTATTCCTGACTACTTTATTTTGACTTAAATAAATGAACATTTAAGTAACAAAACTTGAGTAAAACAAATAAACTAAATGTCAGCAAAAGAATATTTACAACAGAGATTAAAAGATTGTTCATGAATTATATTAAAACACAATGAATGAAAGTTTATATATTGGTTGAATATATGATTACTATATACAATTCACCACATATCAAGTTCAATGATATTATAAATGATGTATAAATTTGGTTATAGTCTCTTTCTTATCTTTAACTCTGAAATAATAAATAACATGAGTTATGCCACGACTAGACTCAGGGTTCATATATACATAAATAAAATCCAGATAGTTAGTCCTTTGATAATTAGCACAAAGTCTTATCTGGGGGTTAGGTCACATGGCGCTTTTCTCAAGTAAGGGTATACAAGAAAATAATAAGGGATAATTCTATTAAAGTAAACATGCACATAATAATTTTAATTAAAGTTCAAGTAGGCTATATCCAACTTATTTAAGGCAAAGATATAAACATATGAAGTAAAATGAGAGATGGAATTGTCTAAAATTATCTTTAAGTTCTGGAAACCTCTTGAAGGAAATTAATAATGATATTTAGTTAGTGTCTAAGCCAGGGGTCTCCAAACTTATCATCTATAGGGCCAAAATGAAAAATCTAATTATGAACGCGGGCCTTCGGGAGGTATGAAATACCCCCAGATAAAAAAAGGGGTCCATGGGATATTTCATTTTGAAAAATTAACATTTCAAAACAGCGTTTAAAGGCTTTCTATACATATATTCTAATTAAAATTTAATAAATACTTCTTTATTTTTAGTGGTTATAATTTTAGTAAACTTAAAAATTAAATTGGTGAAAATGGAGTTGAGTACTACCTAATGTCGTAGGGGTATTTTACTACCATAATTTTAAAGTTTTATAGTGTAATGTAGGCCTACTGCTTTAACTTATCATATAATATGAAACGTTTTCGATCTTAGCTCATTGTTAGGACAAAATTGGTCGTTATACTCAAGGTAGTCAGATATGCAGCGGGCCGGACAAATCCTCTTCGCGGGCCGGACCTGGCCCGCGGGCCGTAGTTTGGAGACCCCTGGTCTAAGCTATCAGTTCCAGTTCAACAGTAAATCAGTTTATAATAAGTTTGAATCATTTTTCAAGGATAAATATGTAATATAACTTCAAATAAAATTGGATAGATCTCACCCAGTGACTTAGTAGATATGTGGTATTATCAATTAGCTTTGGTATTTTGTTTGTGCTAAAACATAACTTTTTCTGATCGCACAAAGTTTATGAGATATACTTTTTATATAATTCCTTTCTGATTCAGACGTGTTCAGTATAATCTTGGGATCAAATGTTTTGTCAAATTTTGTGTATCTGACCTTCATTAAGCCATGATTTTGAATCCTTTTGCACCTTTTTTTGTAATACTCACTAATCATTGAAAAAAAAAAAAAGGGAAAAAAAAGATTCATAGTCACAGGCTTTAATATATAGGCTAGTCTTTGTAGCAGTGCTCGTATTTAATATGTGATAACAAATGATGAAGTTTAATGTAAATTTAGATTGAAATAGGCTTAAATGAGTTAATACAATTTTGTAAATAAATTTATTTCTATATTATTTAATATGGACATAACTTCTTTTTACCTTTATTTCATCAATTATCTTATATACACATTATATTTAAAACTAGAACAGCGGTGGTTCGTTTTCAAATCGTCTGCTATGTAAATTGAAGGCTACAATCAGGAAATAGTTTTATATATAGGCTAACTTATGTGGTGAACCATGAGTTGTTTTTGTCTTTGTTAGTTTATAAAATATGAATGTTTCTAAGTTTTGGCCATACAGTTTCGATATTAAATTTCATGTGCGATCTGATTATATTTGAGAAAATGTGTGTAGTGATTAGGCTAATTTAGGATATTCAGTATAAGTTACAGTGTTTCGTTAGGATAGTTTTAGTTTTGGATTTCTTGTAGTGACAAACGATAAATACTGGGTTCATTAGAGTAATTTAGGGTTTGACAATAAATAATTTGGTTTTAGGAATTATTTTCACATAAGTTGAATACACTAGTGGCAGTTAAACAATGTAAATATTTGGTATATTTTCCAAATTTAAGCATAAATGCATTTGAAAAATAGGAAGTGAGGTTGTACAGTACTCTGAATAAAATTAAGTACAGTACAGTAGGAGTGATTCAGCAAGTAAGCCATCAATCTGGTTGCAAGTCATGGGTGACTTCTTTATTTCCTGTTATTGTTCAGCTTCCTTGAGAGCAAAGGGTTAACTACCTGATTCTCTAGACCAATACCTTGGTAGTACTTGGGATTTCTTATAGCTTGGGTATAAGATTTTCTTGGTAATATTTAACTACTGTACTTAATATAAAATTGTACTTAAATTCATACCAACTTTTTGTTTAACAATTATGTATAATAGTAGAATTATAAATACATTTAATCCATCGATATATTTTTTATCTTAGTCTTGAGTACTAACTGATGGGAAGAAGGTTAGCAGAAGGAGAAGATTTGATTTGATCTCAGAATTTGAAGTAATATATTTTGTGGATTCTATAATATAAATTGTTATTTGAGATTATACTAACAATCTGTGGTAGCTACAGATGCACTAACTTACGTTTAGAAGTTTTTACTATTTTTTTTGTTTAAGGATAACATTTTTGTAAGGTCTATGTTGTAAATGGATTTGACTCTTTTAGCTCTTCAGTGTCATTGTACCATGAGAGTAGAATTAACAAATCCAGATATTTGGTTTTAAGGTATCTAGAATTTAATAGCAATATTTATTGTAAGAAATTGTACTAAACAAATTCTATTAACACAATCTTAAATTCAGAATGTAGTGTATTAACCATACCAAAAGGTGTAAATAATTTAGTATTGACTTAAACATAATTGAATTCAGATAACAAAAAGAGAATACAATTGATATAATAGTGTAGTACATTTTTTATATAGATGAACAGTGAATTTTGGATTATAATTCAAGGTAGGACTTCAATGAACAAAAAAAGGAAGATAGTAAAATAAAATCTGTACTGATAACACATAACTTCTAGTGCTAACTGAATGGTTATTTGTTAATCCTACTTGGGATATATATAAATATAAGCTCATTATGATAAACAGTTTTAAATGGCCTTGGGCATGAACACACTATGAAGTATTCAATTAATATAGATTTATTGTTGGCGTTTTCATATTATAGATTAAGAAACCTAGTAGCTCGGTTCAAATCTTCATTTGTTATGGCTATTAGTAAAATAATTGTATAGTACCAGTATAATTAATTATTTATAAAAGTTCATAATGTCTAGCTTATGTAGAAGTTATCTTAGATACTAATCAGATATTTTTGTAGAGTCTGAAGATAAATTGGAGGAACCTTAATAAGTTCACTTCAGTACCCATCTTTATTCTTTTAGTGTTTACAAAAAAATTTTGATAAACATTGTATTACTATCATAGTGGCTGAGTTGTAGACTGCAAAACTGGGCTTTAGAAACTGATTATCTAGAAAGTTTGCTTTGGATGAATGAGAATATAAAGAATAAATGTATTTTTATTTATGGTTGTATTTCATATATTTTCTTCTTTTTTTCTCTATCAGTTATAACAATTTTATTTTTATGATTGTGTTGTCATAAATAAATTTATTAGACCTTTGTAAAAGATGTAGTCAAAATAAATGGGAATAGGCTATGTTGCTTGTGTCAAATACTTTTAACATATAATATGGGCCAAACACTTCCCCTTTAGAATGAGACTCTAGCAAAAGAGATTCTTTATTTATGTTGATAAAATTTATTTATCTCTACCTCCATTACATTTTATGATGGGATGAAACTAATTTTTCATTACATATCACATCATTTGCAAATAACATTTAAATTGTAATTATTTTTATTCTCTAAATAAAAAAAATTAAAATTGTCAATGTTTAATTCAAAATATTTTAAAAGTAATTATGAATACTTTTTATATGGTTACATCAAATCTTCAACAAATTGGTACTGGTGTTTGAAATTACCATTTTCTGAAAAAAGGACTGGCTGAAACCCCAATTTGCAACTTAAAAAAAATGGTTTAGGCTATCAAACTTGATGTCTAAGTGCATTAGAACTCTGCTAGTTGGGACCAAGACTTATACGAATTACTAAATTTTTGAATTCTAAATCACTGCAGGAACATAAAAACACAACTTTATGACATTTTACTAGTATTCTTTTAGTGTTAAGGAGACTCATGCTGAATATTGTAAATGAAATGGCAAATTATAATTATTTCCACATGAGAAATTAAAATATTAAAAATATTTTTTGTTAAATTTGTAAATTTATTTTTAGTGTTTGTATTTACAAAAAAAAAATAATAAAAAAATAAATAATAAAAAAAAAAAAAAATAATAATAATAATATATATTTCTATTTGTTACAAACTCTTAAGCAAGAAATTTTGGTACAAGAATCAAGATGTGATGTACATAACTTTCAACATCAATTTTGCATGATGTGAAACTGAACTTTGAAGCATATTTTTAGAGACGCCAAAAGTTTTGGTATATGAATCAAATATTACTATATAGTATATATAACTTATAACAACAGTTTTTGCATGAAGTGAAAGGAACTTTCCCAAGTTAATATTCAGTGGTGCCAAAAGTTTTGGTACAAAAATCCAATTATACTATTCAGTATAATATGTGAAACTGAACTTCTAAACAAATTTCCAGTGATGAGAGAAATTTTGGTACAATAATCAAATATTACTATAACACATAACATAAAACAGCAGTTTTCGCTTGATTTGAAACTTCAAAATTTGATTTGAGCTGCTTATCAAAATTTCTGCAATGCCAGAAATTTGGTATAAGAATCAAATATTACTATATAGTACATAATTTATAACAACAGTTTTTGTATCATATGAATGTAACTTCTAATCAAATTTTCTGTGATACCAGCAATTTTAATATTAATATCAAATATTACTGCTCAATACATATCTTATAATGATTGTGTTCAGTATGATTTATGTAGTAGTTCATATAAATAAATTATAAAATGATTTATTATTAGATTTCAAAATGAGAGATTAATTGAGACATCAAATTTATAAATTAGATAAAATGATTTATTAATTTGATTTACTCATAATAAAGAGATATAATTAATAAATCGAAACACTTGAAATCAGCTTTGACAATAAGTATTTAATTAAGTACATACCTTTGATTTCTTTATCAGTTTTTAAAAATATCACTTATAGGTAAATATAATATTATACAGTATATATTTTTCTCTTGGTTTTGCTCTGTTTTAATATAAATTCATTTATAAAACAATGTATCAAGTTCATTTTTGGTTATATTTTTACAACTTAGAGATAATTTACAAATTTTAATTTATGTTTTTAGAAGTAGGGTTAAATTAATTTATTAAATTCAATCACTCCAAATTATCAAAACTTTATACAAAATGTATATTAAATTCAATTGTCAAAAGTTTATATATACCAATAATTAATTTTTTCTTGGAAATTTCACAAAAATATGGATAATATGTGGGTATTATCTTTAGATCTGTGTATAGTCTTACTCTTTGCTTATACTTGTAATTCAGTCTTATCTTTTGAAAATCACAATATTTACATTTACTTTCATAAAACTTTTACTTCCAACAGCATTTTTTATGCAAATTAATATGGGATTATCTTGAATATAGTTTCAGAAATCTTTTCTCTTTCTTCAACTCAAAATAGACTTTCTTTAGTTTAAATGCATTTGATAACGAACTTTAGGCTTATATCTTTTTTAGTTGCATACAAATATCTCATCAGTATTTATAGTTTCATGTAAGAAAATTTTACGAAATGTTATCTTTCAGTATTGTTTGTCCTTTGTACATATGTGACTAAAAATATTCGCACAAACAAAAAAATATTTACTAGAAAATTGTATTTTATATAGGTGAGAATATATTTTATAATTTGATATCGCTGAACGGAAACAGATAACATGACATAGTACAAGTTCCAAAATCAATTATTATTTTAATAAAAACTATATAGGCCCTATATAAGTTAAGCGTTCTTTTTAATTATATTTAGAACCTGTAGATTATTTGTAAATTTGATAAAAGATGTGCTAAACCATAATGAAAAAGAAACATATAAGGTTTAAAAGTTATTTTTCAAATTATAGTACTGTACTTCTCAATTGTAGAGAAAAAAAATAATAGAGTACTATTATTTAGATAATCTTGTATTTAAATTCTCTCTGTTATTTTTAAATTTAGTCGTGAAATATATATATATATATATATATATATATATATATATATATATATTGTGCAGTTTAGCAGTGGTTACCTTCACATTTAATCCAAATTTTGAGATATCCAACAGTTTAGGGTGCCATTTATGCTTCATTTTTATTTTTGAATACCGAACCAGCATTTAAAAGAGATAGTGATGAATATTTTTTTCTTTTATTTATGAGTGTAAAATGTTTTTGCACTGTTTATTTTTATGAAATTTTTGAATTTGAGACATGGATTTGTTTTCCCAAGATATATGTAGGAAAACTGTTGTTTTCGTGTTTTAGTTTGTATGCATTTAAAAACAAGGGTAACCTTACATATAAGTCAATTAGTGTTTGAAGTATTGGGGATGAAACCAAGACTTTATTTTATCTTCAAAATTTACTTATAAGTCTGAATGTAAATTAATTTAAAAAAATTTCGTTAGTCAGTAATTATGTAATCATATATTGTGTTAAAAGTGTAAATTTGTAATTTTTCGTCATAAAACCATTTATATCAATACATAAATGTGACATCAATTCAATAGCTTTATTTTAAAAGAATTTGAAAAAGAAGTTAATTAGAGTTAATAAATTTGTTTACATAATCTTTGTTTTGTTTTAAAAATACATCCACCTCCATAGAATAAACATTAAATTATCCCAATTACAGCATGACTAGTGTTGAGTAAAGATTAGATAGCATTAAGGACAAAATAATGGTTGGTTGAGTTGGAAGCTTTAAAGCAAAATAATTGGGAATAATTAGTCTATCTCTTTTCGAATTAATGAATCCCTCAAGGAGTTATGCTAAGCAGATGTAGTAACAGTTGACCTACTTAAGGACCTTTGTTTCTCAATATTATCACAATACTCTTTCTTTTGTTAAATCTACAGTAATCCTAAAACAATTATAAATACTTTATATCTCTAATAGGCTATTAGTGTAGTATAAAATTATACTTGTTCCAATCATTACTAGAACTTGGAATAGATCATTTAAAAATGTATTAAATAAATCTAAACCATTAATAAATAAGTATTCATTTGATAGAGAACATAGGAAGTTTTCATAATGGCATTATTCACATATCCATTAAAGAAGATATTAAAGTATAATGAGATCACATTCATTATAACTGTGGTTAATTATTTTAAATATAATAATATTAAGAAACATAGCCTGCTATTAAGTGAAAAAACAAAATTTCTTTAATTTTTCATCATACCTTTTTATATCCTTTGTCAAAAATAGTTCTATTGTGTAACTGCTACAACTGTTTCACCTCAACATGAGGCATCTTCAGGTATAATACGGGAATACTTTATACACTTACACTACATTTTACACACATTTAAAATTTTAAAATATAATATTGTACTAAAATTATAGTACAAGTCAAAGAAATTATAATTTTTTTGGTTTGGGTTGTGGCCACAATATTTCACTTCTACTGCTTCTATCGTTAACTAGTATATTCTAATCATGTAGTCCCTATTTTTAAATAGGACACATTTAACTTGGGTTATTACACATTTATTATTTCAAACTTATTTTATTTGTTCTTACCATTTGGAGCTGGCCTGCTTTTCATATTTTGATTCTATTTTCGTTATGGATGCATCACATAAAACTTCTGTTGATTTCTCACACAAATTTTGATTTATTTAACATTTCTTTTAATTAAAGTTGGAAACCTGAGTTTTACAACTTGAGTTTTGGTGCGTATTAGATGATAATTGTGGAGTGTACATACCGGTGGAATTTAGTGGTGAAAAATCATTACATAATAGATTTGGTCCATAATACCCTATCTAATACGACATCCCAAGGGCCATTATTTATTGAGATTGTTTGATCTGATTTTAACAAGATTTGTTTATTTTTTCCTTATGGAGTTTTTTCCAATTTTTCTAAAATTAAAGTTATTTTCCCCCAAAAATACCTGTTGTTATATTTGTCAAAATTATTTAACTTATTTTTGAGATATGTGCTGGTCAAATAGCTTGATGTAGATGCTCATATCTTATTGTGTTCACTTTATTAATTTAGAATGCATAAACAAACTAGACATAGTGAATGGATATAGATTTGTTATATGGGTGTAAGATGTGATATGATGTTGTTTTCTATCATAGTAAAAAGAGAAGGAAAACTGGAATGTTGCATCAATCTAAGCTATACAACAAAACTAATTACATGAAACCTGTGGCATAATCTCATGGAACAGAAACTAAACAATGGAACACAATTAAGCTTGTGCAAAATGTAATTTACCTTTCATTTGTATAATTGTTATTAAACAGCCCTACTTTGTAAGATTATTTTATTTGAGTAAATTGGTATATAGGCTAAACATTGCATAAACTTTACATACAGGTCACACAATTATGTAACTTCACACATGCATATGCTAATGAACAAGACTGGAATATTAATCAAGAATTACTGGTGTGGCTATTTTAGAGTTAGGCCTATTTGAGATTTAGAAAAAAACATAAAATAAACACTTGAATACTCTAAGAGCATTGAGGTCGGAAAATAATAAGCATTGGTCGGGTCAAGAGAGTTTTTTTTTGTCCGAAAGATGAAAGAGAGGGATCTAACCTAACACAATATTAAAAGGTATAAAGCCAGTTATAGTCCCTGAAAATTGGCAAACCTGTATTCACTAAATTTTAGTTTGTAATGGAATTCTAAAAGCTCAGTTAATTGAAATAATACATTTTGTGCTTAGTCTTACATACTCCTAAATAGGATAAATATTAAAATACAGCCTACTCTAATTGAAATATGACTTGTGTCGAGTGTAGATGAGAAAACATCAAGGAAGAGTTAATTTTTAATGGTAAAACCTGATAATAAAAAGTAGTTTAAATGGGAATGATTAAAATTGTGAATCAATGAGATATCCATTATGGTCACCATTTAATAATGTTTAGGGGTTTCTGTATTTAGCCTATATATTTTTAACTCGAAATAGATGTATTTATTACTCTCAATAAATGGGTGTTCATTTTTGTGTAAATAAAATGATCTTGACAAAAATCATATATATATATATATATAGAATCCGACTGAACCTGGTTAAAATTACAGAATAGAAAGTTTAATGCATTGAAAAATATTAGAAGATTGTTTGTTATTGTGTTGGGGAAAATGTTTAAAACTATTGCTTATAGCAAGTTTAAACAAACACAGTTTGGTTCCAAATGCTAAATTTGGCTACATGGAAAGTTTAGTATACATACAGTATAATTTCCAAGTATTATATAAACAAGTTTTTGAAAAAAAAAATGAGTTTTTTGGGGGAAAAAAGTTCAAAATCTTTACTTGTAGCAATTTAACATAGATTGCTTCTTGTACTAAAACACAAACATGTAAATTAAGTACATATTCACTCAGATTGGATTATTTGATCTGAAGTTATGCTAAAACACACACATGCACACATTATAAATTTTTTATAGCCCATACTAATATAACTATATTTATATAGACTATACAATTATAAATATTATACTATAATTTTGTGTTATGGAGTCTTTAAAACAAATTTTGTTTTGTTCTAGTTATGTTCAAGTTAACTCTAGTGTTACTAATGCGACTTATGGTAATAACTGAATTAAAAAAAAAAAAATCAAAAAATTGAGCTTTTTCTGTACTAGAATAAACTAAGGCAAAAATAATTTAAAATTAAATGAAAATCTGGTCAGCCATTTTGACTGTGGTAAAAACCACAAGTTTTATCAAAAATGTGATCACTTTTCTCCAAAAATAATAAATTGTCCATCAACATTGCACAAATTTTCTCACTTGTAGGCTACATATGAAGAAACACAAAATATGCTAGTACATTACTTGTTTTTTGTTTTATAAAATTTTCAATTAGGCTATATCAAATGATTTTGTATTATTATTTATATTTTTTTCAGTCAGGCTTATTCTGAGACCGTAATATTCTTTTACTTTTATGGTTAGATGTTTTGCTTTGAGTTATTAACATTTGTAGAGCCAATATGATGATATTTGATCTTTAATGATGTTTGAGACTTATATAGTTACCAATATTATAGTGCATTTATTTGTAAGATATAAAGAAACCATATTTGCAAAAAAAGATATTTAAATTTTACTTTTTAAAAATATAGTCCGTTTAAAAAAATAATTACCCTATAAACATTTTTCAACAGTTTTAACTTTAAAAATCAGAAATTGAGCAGCATTTTTTATTTAGCATCATACCATTTAAATTTTTGAGATTATTATTTATTTATTTTTTCTAAAAAATAGTACAGTATGTATAGTTTCTAGTTGATGTGTAATAAATAAGACTTGACACACACTAATTACATAACTAAGTAAATTTAATTTTTATATTGTGAACAAGAATTGTAGGCTATGTAAAGTTAGTTGAGACAAGTTATTTGAAACATGTCATTATTAAAATTGTTTTAGTGAAAATAGAGATAAAGTTGTATGCAATAGTTTTACCTGTATGTACATAATAGCATGGAAAGTTGTACAAACATGTCTGTATTAATAGATGCCTAAATGAAATGCGAGTGAATCTTTTTTTTCTTTTCTTTTTTTTAACAATTCTTGGATAAAAATCTTCTTATTGCAGGAAATATATAACATGAGCAGTAAAATTGTTTTACCACTTGATATAGATGAAAGATTCTTTTTCCTAACATATATACTTAGTAAGCTTATACAAAAAACATGACAACATTAAAAAAAAATAATTAATTCGTTAATGTAACAAAGATTACACCAATTTATGTCATATATTTTCCCCGCTTAAATTATTTATTTTATGCTTAAAATTAAGCATTATTATTTATTGTGTCATAATTGCCATAGCTATTTTTAAGCCCATCATACAAACATATATGCTCAAGTACATAAAACAATACCAGAAGGGATTGATCTATAAGTGGTTCATTTCCAACAAAAACTAGGTTATATAATTATACTTAATTACGGTATATAACATAATTATACTTGGTTTTAATATATACTACACTTTTGAGCACACTGTGCTGAATTTAAAGATTAAAATCAAACACCCAATATCACAATTCAGAAAAACAAGATTTATTTCCTTATCTACATTTCAGTAACATAGTCGCCATCCTCATAGGTTGAGTTTTAAACAAATACTAATTCTATAAATATTATAAACAATTATACAACTGTGGTTCATTCCCCACTCCTTTCTGTGGTTAGTTCAATCAATGGCATTGAGTCAAACAGCCTGGTCAATAACCTAGTCCCCTCATACTAGGTGGAGTGGAGGGGGGGGGTGATTCCCTTTACAATTAGTCAACTACATGGACAATATTTTCTAAAAAAATAAATAATTCTTACCTAAATAACTTACTTAAATTTTTAAAAACAATGAGAATTAAAAATTATTCATGAAACAGAACTTGTCATTTTTACATAATTTAATTAACCAACAAAATATTTTTAACTTATATAAATTACATTTAATTTCTAGAACAATTAAAAAATTCAAAAAAATGGATAACAGCCTATAATTCAGTCAGCGTGTCTTTAAAATATCTTAAATATTGTAATTGTTTAAAATAAACTGTTTACAACTGTTTCTCCTGTAAGGGCATCTATAATTTTATTAGGTAATATATGAGGAGCTGATACAACGAAGGCAATAGCAAACATATTTGGATACAGTATTTACTTTACAAACATGTCACATATTTCATTAAAATATTTTTAATTGTATTTAACTCAATTGTCTATCACAAAATTTGCAGTTTTATACATTTTTCAAAGCTAATAAAATTTTTTACACAATTGTCTCATTGAAGGGTTTTTGTTAGACAACTAATAAACTCCATGGGATATTGGTATTAGTCAAAACTTACTAATCATATAGGCAATGTAAGTGTTTTAACAAAAACATTGCTGTTTATCAATACAAATAGTGGTGCTAAATAGTAACATACTATTGTGTAGTATCAGCATATTAAAAATTGTGCTTACTGATATGATAAAGCAAAAAGTATGATCAATGCCTGATGCATAACTAACTGTAAATGTAAACATGATTGTGCCTAATCTCAAATTCTGTCTATGAATAAATGACTCAATTTCAGTGGCATTCTACAGCTGTAATGACTTTGTTATTAGAGTATAGAGTGTTTTAATGGTTGCTGATTGAGTAGACGACTCCAGCAGTAAAGTTTAACTCAGATGAAGTGTTCAAGCAATATCGGTGCTATATTTAGTAATAAAACATTGCGCTTACTTTCTCACATACCCTTCCACAAAATCAAATAATAACAAAAAGGAATATTTGTTGACTTTTTCCTAAAAATGTTTTTACACTAATTCTACATAACAAAATTGAAAATGTAATTTTTTCTATTACTGAATTTTTCTGATGCATTTCTTATGCAAGATAAGTTGGTGTACAAGTTCCACCTTATCACTTTTGTTAAAATTAATAATAATACATTAATTTTAAACAAACTTTTTGAAAGATAATTGAAAATTTGAGCTTTTTCCGAGCTATTTTCATTGTACTTTTATAATTGTAAATTGTATTGGTTTTAAACCAATTTTATAATGACAATGGTCATAGTTCTTTTTTTGATAATTATTCCGAACTGTAATTTTCTTTTACTTGTAATTTAACACACCAACTTGGGTAATTAAATCTTCATATTTTCACCAAAATTTGAATGAAATCGGTAGAACAATTTTTTTCAAATTGTAAATCTAGAAATCTAGAATTGTATTCTAGATTTTTTTTTTTAATGTTGATTTTACCATTTATAACAGCAAAGAAACTCATAAAAACTAATTTTGAAGTAGATACTTAAGATTTTTCATTTTATGCAAAATTGTGATGAAGATAAAATAGAGTACATCTGTTCAGTATTGTTTTTTTTTTTAAGTATTTTGTTTTTGCTTCAATTCCCGAAATAAATCCCCAATTGTATCCTATATAATGAAAATTGAACCTTGATTATGCGAGTTATTAACTTTAAAATTATGTTTATATTAATTTAAAACTCCTTGTTATATTTTTAATAAATGTTTTCTAACATAACAATGTAAATTAATTTAACCAGTAATGGTTTTCTTGTTCTTTCTATTGGATAATTTATATAACATAATTTATTACAAAATCATTAATCTTGTAATAAATGGCGAGTATCTCGGATTAGCTAGGTATAGGTCTATGCTAAAGAAAAGCTTGGTATAGCTATAGCTGTGGATTTTTGCATAAATCCTGTGGTTACAAGCTCAGTAAGCAGTCTGCAAAATACCTAATCTTAAGGTCATTCTTACACCTGCATTCAGTATAGTATTTCATTAACACTATTTTCAATATCTTACAATTAGTACTGGGTGAATTGGACAGTTAGTATTGTGCTTTTTTATTGAATTTTGTTTTAATTTTATTCTTCATATTTATTGGTTAATATTGAAGTATTTGTTAAGAAACAAAGTAGTAAACTCAGTAGCCTAACAGAATATCATTAGAAGCCTTTTCCTTGTTTGGATTTTTAAGTAATTACTCCTGCCTCAAAATTTTATGAGGGATGGGGTTCAATACAATTTGTTTTTGTTTAACAATTACATTAAACAACAATTTTATAGGCGTCATAAATTTACCTCATCCCACCATACAATTCAATACAAGTAGATCCTCTAAATATAATATCCAAAAACTGGTCTCTTGGTTGTTGTAAGAAATATAAATTATGGAATCTTACTTACAGTATATACCAGTGTAGGGTAAGTTAGTATGAAAGAATAGTGTATATCACTACTTTTTTAAACATCAACTAAGCTAAGATCTAACGAGCCTCATGTATATATTAGATAGTCTCCTTGCTTCACTTGTGTCATTGTTTTGGTCCTAGTAGACCTCGAAGTTCTACATTATGTGAAGAAGTCTGCGTACGCTAAGCTCGTGTTGGTGACTTGGCCCTGCCAGATCTATTCCAATATCACATTTTCTTGGCAGGTCAGAGTTTGAAATTACATTTTTGAAAATAACTTTGCTATTGCACCATTAGGCTACTTGTGGAATGAAATCTGCAAATTTTTATCTAATTTGGTGTGCTATAAGTTGAATATACTATGTGAAAAAAAAAAGAAGTTTAAAATGGTCACCATTTTGACATTTTTAATAAGATTTTTTGAATTACAATACAGTTTTCATATGAGCCCTTTATAGTCCCCTATATCAAATTTCATGTTCTTATCTTAATTTTGTGGCTGCAATTGTGCTTATGTACAGATAAATAAAACATATGTATGGCATGTCGATAATCACTTTTTTAGTTTCCTGAGGCCATGAAATGTGAATTAGTAAAAAAAAACTGAAGTCATAATTTTAGTTACTAAAATAGTCATAATTTTAGTTTTAATTACTAAACTTACTCTATAGTACTTCATAAATGTAAGTAAAATGATTCAAATGCAGGTTTTTCTCAGAAGGACAGAAAATGGTAATATATTACTCTAGTACAAGATGGAGTATATAAACCAAAAAAATCACATTTTCTCCCCAGGAGAAATAAGTAAAAACTGTTTATCTCATACTTGATTTTTATCTATTCGGATTAACCCATATATGCCCAACTTATTTTTTTGTCACGTATTTTCTTAAAATCATTAAGGGTGACTTATGAGGGTTTCCTTATACCATAAAAAATTTCAAAAAAAATATTGGCGTTATCACTTTTGAGATAACAACCGCCCCAATTTTGGGGCGGTGGGCATGTGTGGGTACAGTGACTGGTTACTGTCACTTTTGTGATAGATCAAAGTAATCGGTTGTTCAAAGGTTATAAAACAATATAAAAGATTATTTTTTACCTTATAACATCCTTTATTACATTGTTACTAATTAAAACATACATTGAAAAGGTATTTTTAAGAATACAAAATATATCGAAGAGCTTCTAAACTGTTTTTATGAATGAAATTGTTCGAAACAGTTGGTGTGACAGCCTACATCACACTTCTTACACTTTTTGGTCGTATTTTTGTGGCATTGGCCACATCTGATCTGAGTTGGGCTAGAAACAATCAAATGTCCAATGTTGTCTAGTCGCACTTCGTTTGGAACTCGTCTTTTTACAGGTTTTGCTGGTCTTCCCATAGTTGGCCGAGTACTGTATTTTCCCAGGTAGACTTTTACTATGTGACGAATGAATCCAAGCCAATCTAGAGATCCTTTTTCTTTCCCAGCTGGTGTCAGTTTGTACAGCTGATATGCATTGTTAACACTGCACTGAATAGGGAAAAGAATGAGTTGCCAGTACCACTTTTTCATTTTGATGTTAGGCATGTAAGCAGCAACATTTTGATCGAGCCTGTCAACCCCTCCCATGTACTGGTTGTACATGGTTACGCAGGCTGGCTGTTTCACTTGTACTTTTCTTTTGAGTTCGCTACTCCATCGGTTACAGGTGCCAAGTGGAATCACCCCTGCTCTGTTAGAAGCTACTGTAACAACATTGTTGTCGTGGTACCTCACCAAAGTTATGCCAGTTTTCTCCTCCGTAATTTGTTCATAGCTTCCTCTTGGCATTTTCCTTAGTTCTTTTGGATGAGGAAGTGGAGCATGTTCTACTCTATCTAATCTTATTGTTCCAGTTATGTCATGTCCATTATTTGCCATTTCTTCGATTAGTCTCAATGAGGTGAAATAATTATCTACAAATAAGCTGTAGGAAGCATCTTGGGGAAGTTTTCAAACTAGATTAGCAACTACAGATCCGCCGCAACCTAAAGAAGGGTTTGTGTTTCCCGTAGAAGCCCCCTGGTATGGCTCAGCTTGTACTAAGTACCCAAGTCGTGTACACATGGACCATACCTTGAAACCAAACCTGATAGGTTTGTTATGGATGTGTTGTTTGGCTCCGTGTCTACCAAAGTACTTCACCATGGATTCATCCACACTTAAATAGGGATCTTTGGGGTAATACTCAAGCCATTTTTTGTTCAAGTGTTCCCAGAGAGGACGTACTTTGGCAAACCTGTCATCAGGACGAAGGCTAGTGTTGTCAGAAACATGAAAATATCGAAAAAGCTCTTCAAAACGGTTTCGAGAAATAGCATTTGCCACTCCAGGGTGATATGTATCAACGCCAGAATCCCAATATAAGCGGTTTCTTGAAACCTGGCAATATCCTCTCAATAGCAAAATACTTATAAGCAACCTAATGTCATCTTTGGTAACAGCAAAGTTGTGATTACCTTTCTGCATGGCATATCTCTTAGACTCTTCAACTATTGTATTTATGATATCGTCATCTAAAAACAGCTCAAACATTTCAACAGGAGTTCGATCATCCAATAAAAAATCTGGTCTTGTACACACTCTTTCTGGCCTACAAGGAATATCCTGCATTTTCCATTTCCGTGTTGGTAATGTATTTTTTTTTTAGGTTGACCACATTTTTCGTAACTTTATCTGAGGTTTTAGATTTTTTAGGATTTATTTTGGTGTTAGTATTTTTACGTTTTGGCCTACCTGGAGCCCTTCTCTCTAATGTAGATAAAACTTCTGCATTCGTTTCGGAACTTGTAGAAGGACGTGGCTCAATTGTGTTAGAATAGTGGTTTTCCTCACCTTGATCATGAGGGGAAACCAACTCATGAGTTCTAGAAGCAAAATCTGGAGGGGAAGCTGGGATATCAGGGACAGCAGTATCATCTGGCTCGGCATTTTCTGTCCTGTCGTCATTGCCAAGTGTTACTTCCTCTAAACCATTTGCAGTTATTGTTGTTGCACGTAGTTGTGCTTCTGCTAAAAGCTGGTTGCCAGATAGTCGGTTGATGTCATTTTCATCTGATTCATCACCACTGTCTTCATCACTCAACATATGATTAGCTGGTGGAAGTGTATAAAGTGTAACATTTTGATAATCTTGTTCACCATTTTCCAAAATTTGCAATATGTCATCAACGGTATACCTAAAAAAGAAAATACACAGATTATAACTAAAAATAGCCTAGTAATAGAAAATGTTTACAAAGGGCATTTCTCAGTGTGTATCTAAACGTAATATAACTGTCTAAGGTGTTTAGGTGAGTTATACAAGGTTATTTTTACACTCGAGCTTGAATAACTAAGACCTACCCATGGGTTATAGCCTACTTTGCACGATATAACCTAAAATAAGAGCCTTGGGCAATTAGGTTATGTTATTAGGCAAACATTTATAAGCTCTTACGAAATAAACAATGCATATACAAGCTAACTGCAACAAGGGACTTGCAAACAAATAATTATAAGCACATAACTTAGCCAATTATTCCTTGAATTATTCATGTCATAGATGACATTATATAAAAATTTATTTCTCAAAGCTACTGCAATACTGATAATGGTTTCATACTAGTATATGTTACTTACAATGCTGTGTTATCCATAAATCATGGTTTAGCTATGATTATCTGGCTATAATAGCTAAATAAGTGATTGTTTGCATAATAACCTATATGGTCCCACTCATGCCCATCGCCCCATTTTTGGGGCATCAATTAAAAGTGAGGTTAGATCGCCCAACAACATACTGTAATACGAATATTAATAAATAATATCTAAAACACAATGTATTTAAAATGTTTACACATAATAAACAATAATATTAATAAAGCATGGTAAATTACTGACCTGTTTCGTGAAGACATTTTGCTATGAGCAAATCATGAAAACAAAACATTGCCTAGGAACCAATTGGTGGATGATGCCATATGCCTAGCTGCTAAAACATAGCCAGGAGTACCAACACATGTGCCTGTCAACAACAAAACTAACAAAAAAACATTTTTTGTTATATAAAATAATTATAATTTGCAATGCCCCAAAAATGGGGCGATGGTCATATATGGGTTAACTTAGTTTTTAAGAAGAAATATGAATATATAGGACTTCTTTCCTTTACGTTTGTTTAACTTTCCAATTCAGTTTATAAGATTTAACAAATGTGTCAATTTAGTGAAATGGATTTAATATTTATAATTGATAACATTTGATTTAATCAAATGACTCATATAAATACAATTTTCAGTTTTATGTCTTACCATATGTGCATAGTTAATTAAAACAGTTGTAAAAAATCTCACTGAACTAATTTTTACTAAAAATTGCAACAAAATTGAATGGTTGTTGGTACGTGGGTCATTTTAAGTAAGAACCGTGTGTAAGTAGAGTAACAGCAATTTTATTTATGAACATAAATTGTATCAAAAACTTAAGTATGAATATATTTTTACTTTTCTACATAGTCACCAAGAATAACTAAACATTTGTTAAGTCGTGGCACTAGTTTTTGGATCCCCTCATCATAGAACTCTGCCGCCTGAGCATTTAACCAGTTAGTAACAGTTTCTTTCAACACGTCATCATTTTCAAATCGCTTTCCACGAAGATTTGCTTTGAGTTTAGGAAACACATGAAAGTCTGATGGTGCCAGGTCAGGGCTGTAGGTGGGATGGTCTAGTAATCCCATCAAAAGTTGGCCAGTTGTGTCTTTCTCATTGCTGCTGCGTGTGGCCAAGCGTTATCGTGAAGCAGCACGACGCCGGTAATTAATTTGAAAACACAAAATTGCAGCAATTAAACGTAAAGTCAAGTGAGAAGTCTACGCCCTGTAGGCCTACTGGGAAGTGACTAGGATAGCTCAGTTGGTAGAACATTGGCGCGTAAAGCCAAAGGTCCTGGGTTCGATTCCCGGTCTAGGTCGTATATTTTTCACTTGAAATATTATTGTATAAATTCAATACTTGCTAGTAAAAAACGTATAAGGAGAAAAATCAAATAATTAAAAAATCAATAAATACATACATAAGGGCTGAAAAATGAGTAAAAATTAATTTCAATGTCGCATATGCGAGGTAATTATTTGGAAACTCAAAATTGCAGCAATTAAACGTAACGTCAAGTGAGAAGTCTACGCCCTGTACTGGGAAGCGACTAGGATAGCTCAGTTCGTAGAGCATTGGCGCGTAAAGCCAAAGGTCCTGGGTTCGATTCCCGGTCTAGGTCGTATATTTTTCACTTTAAATATTATTGTATAAATTCAATACTTGCTAGTAAAAAACGTATAAGGAGAAAAATCAAATAATTAAAAAATCAATAAATACATAAGTGCTGAAAAATGAGTAAATATTAATTTCAATGTCGCATATGCGAGGTAATTAATTTGGAAACTCAAAATTGCAGCAATTAAACGTAAAGTCAAGTGAGAAGTCTACGCTTTGTACTGGGAAGCGACTAGTATAGCTCAGTTGGTAGATCATTGGCGCGTAAAGCCAAAGGTCTTGGGTTTGATTCCCGGTCTAGGTCGTATATTTTTCACTTGAAATATTATTGTAAATTCAATACTTGCTAGTAAAAATGTATAAGCGGAAAAATCAAATAATTAAAAAATCAATAAATATCTCATGTTAAAGATGGTAAAGATGAAAGAATAGTGGCCTACATTTTGCAACTTCCAATAATTAATCCAACTCGATAATTAATTCATACATTATAGGAAAACAAAGACGTATTAAGTAAAACAAACATTATCAACGTGTTAAACATAAAATTTCTGATTAAAATAAATTAAAAAGATGTTGTCTGAAAATACCCTAGAACGTACTCAAATATATTATAAATCAAAATATTTAATAATTCAGTAAAAGGACATACCACGAAGGACGATCAGTGATGTGATTGGATGACCAAAATTCAATTAAACCAAAAGAAACCTTGTTGCACAAATGTATTGATATTAGTAGGTAAATTAGTTAGTAAGATATAAAATAATCTCATTTTAAAGATGTTAAAGATGAAAGAATAGTGGCCTACATTTTGCAACTTCCAAAAATCTAACTCGATAATTAATTCATACATTATAGGAAAACAAAGGCGTATTAAGTGAAACGAACATTATCAACGTGTTAAACATAAAATTTCAGATTAAAATAAATTAAAAAGATGTTGTCGGAAAATACCCTAGAACGTACTCAAATATATTATAAATCAAAATATTTAATAATTCAGAAAAAGGACATACCACGAAGGACGATCAGTGATGTGATTGGATGACCAAAATTCAATTAAACCAAAAGAAACCTTGTTGCACAAATGTATTGATATTAGTAGGTAAATTAGTTAGTAAGATATAAAATAAAATAAAAGGGACACATTTATATAATATGTCCCAAAATAAAATCATGTTACTGATAATTAACTCCTAACTCTTTCAAATAAGAAATGTACTTATACTTATTAGCCCAAAACACATATAAACACACGTACAGAAAAAACAAAACAAAAGTGGATGTGATATAGAAGGCGGCAATTTTAAAAGCCTAGAAGATGAGTTTTAAAAAGAGGAACCTCGGGAGATTATTGAAAAAAAAGACGCCAAAACCGACGCTCCAAGATTGAAGAGCATTGAATCCGAATTGAGCTGATAAATCCCAGTCTACTACCTCAAGAAAGTGTAAAATGTTCTTAATAGTGTGGCAACTTGAAAGTGTGTAAAATAATCAGTGACAATTTGTTTAAACCTATTTAAGAATAAATCAGAAAATATAATCAAATGAGATCTTAAATACATGATGAGACCAACCCAATTTGATAATTTTAACATTCATGTTTGAAACATTCGATAATTTCATATTGACATTATCCAAGGCTAAGAAACCAAAATTAATATAAACATTAGTTTGAATTGAATATCTATAGGCTACAATCTGAGTCTTTAATATTTAACTCTATAATAACAAATCTTCATACTAACCACTTTCATAATTCATTACACATATCATAATTTGATTTGATGATTTTATAATCTTGCTAAGGACATAATCCAAATATTTCAATTGTTTTAATATATATATATATATATATATATATATATATATATATATATATGGACATAATCCAAATATTTCAATTGTTTTAATATATATATATATATATATATATATATATATATGGACATAATCCAAATATTTCAATTGTTTTAATATATATATATATATATATATATATATATATATATATATATATATATATATATATCTTGTTTCCTCCCTTAACTTGAGAAGAGCCGATATATATTATCTTGCTTCCTCCCTTAATTTAGGAAGTGCAGGCACACATCCTACCCTGAGATAGGACTCTGAGTATATTAGTTATATGACTGTTAGTTTATGAAATGTTATTATTTTAATTCATTGAATCAAAGATTAACCATAATTATTATCGTGTATTTATCAATTTAGTATTCAATTACTTTACTCAAGTGAATATTAGCTTGAGGTATATTAGAATAAGAAAGACGGGATAACTCAATAGCCGACGGACAAATTGTGACGAAATTGGACTTGAAGGAGGGTAATATAATTGATCAAGTGAACAATTCTTTTCTTATAATTTATTGTGTCAATAGCTTTAATAGGCTAAAGTAAATAATTATTCAATCTCAAAATGAAAACTTATTACTTTGTGTTGTGGACTGTTAGACACGCCAACAGTAGATAACAGTAAAGACATTGTATAATTTTCCCTCTGAATTGATAATATTTGAATTGTTCTACTTTAATGTGTTATCTATGATGAACTTTTAAATAAATTAATTTGAATATTTCCAATTTCTGTTATTGTATTAATTGAATCTTTATAATTTATCAGATTTCATTCGAGTAAATTTATTTGACTTTTAATTTATTTTGATTTTTGAATTAACCTGAAATAAATAAACTATTGTTAATTGTATAAATCATATAATTTCTTTGAAAGTATTTAAATTTGACACACCAATGTGTGGCTTTTTACATTTTTTAAAAGTAAAAATTATATATTTATAGCGAGTATGGCAAGGTGAAAAACCTTGCAGTGATCATCGCTTTAATAAAAAGGAAATCTTCTTGCTAAAACATTCTATAAATTCTTTAAAATACAGAAACATATTTCCTGTTCCATCTGCATTTTATGTACTTTGGTGATCTTGAAAGAACCATTTGTTCTTCTTTTTAAAATCAAATCACTGTTTTCCACTTAGGGCTAGAAATGTAAGGGAAAATTTGCTTCTAACAAGGAAAACATTGTATTGTTACATTTTTGTGCTAAATTATAAATAGTAAATCTAAAGATCTATTCTGGTTTGTCAAATGATATTTCTGTTGAGTGAATAACAGATAAAACAAGTTATATAAGTAATAAATACGCTAGTTGCGTATAAACAACAGTGCTGTGGATCTATTGAACAAGCTCAGATTATGCATATTAGATTTGTATCCATACTTATTTCCTACATTTAAACACATTTGCTACATTGGCAGTGTTTGTGGTAACCACCCTGGTCTTGGTTTAAATTTTTGTTTTTCATAAACTCTTTTAGAAAAAAAGAACCTAAATAACATCATAGTTAACTACATCTCATCGGTTACAGCTGTACATGGGAAAGTCCTTGTTATGTAAAACAGTTATATTATAATATATTATCAAAACGATCGTTGCATATAAATACTTATCTTTAGGAATAAATAAATTTTAGGAATAGCAAGAAATGTTTCTTTATAGCAGAAATGGAGGCAAATGACATTATATTTCAAATAACTGAGTGGCGACACTTATACGCACATATTTAGCACGCTGAAAAATGTAAAAAAAATGATCAAATGTTGAACTAACGTCAGACGATGGCACAAAAACTTAATTTGTTGTTTGAATGAATTATCATACATGTCTATTTTATAGGGTGGCCATTGTGGGTCGTAAACAGTATTACATCCTCGAGTACAGATCCACTAACATACATCAAAACAAGCAAAACTAGAAACTATTGGAAAAAAGAGAAACACAGCTTTCACACTCAAATGCTGCTCTCACATTAACTTCGTCTGTATTGGATTGTTGAGGATTATCGAAAGGATACAGATGTACCCAAACAGAGTCCAAGCATTACCCATTGGCTATGCCCCTAGCAAACATGTTAAATTTAAAAGATATTATGCTCTTGAACATGAAAATGTAATAATTTTTTCTATTTTAGCCAGGCCCCATATAAAATGTTCTTTTTGTTGTATAAATGTTGGTGTCTAAACAGATAGACTAACTGTGCTTCACAATTATAATCATTCACACTCAGTAATATTTCATGATTAGAAACAATTATCTAGATCTACTTAAAGTCTTATTTAAAACAGAAGCCTTTGATTTCCTTGTGCAACATTACATAAGTTGTTTGTGAGACAGTCAGACTCACACATTTGAGAAAGTGTTATTCTAAATGGAAATGAGATCATAGTATAGCACAATGCAATGATTGTAGGAGTAAGATAGGTACAACTTTCTAACTCGAGCTTATGTAAGATTTGCTTGGGTTTTGGAGTATTTTATTCGTGTCATTAACAGACCAGATCGCCATGAACTTGAATCCACCAGCTGTGTCTGGAGGTATATTTCATTGCTACTGTAGGTCTACCCTACCATCATTTGCAATCTTTATACTGGGTCCAACTAGTTTGTCTCATTTTGTAAATATATTATAGACTATTAGAATATTTAAACTAATGGTAATCATAAATATTAAAAACATATTGTCTTAAACTTTTCTGTTCGAATTCTCTACTGCCCTTACTAAAATATAAGGGCAGTAGTAAAGGCAAGATAAACTAATTGAGTGAGTATATGTGGGTTCAGAGGAAATAATAGAAATTGTACAACTATATAGTTGAGATATTAAAAATACAAATATACTGGTTTATACTCACTAAGGTTCATATTATATATATATATATATATATATATATATATATATATATATATATATATATATATATATATATATTGATTGTCTATACAATTGAGTATGAATTTTGTTGCTACTGTTTTAGTACAGTTCAGATAATTGTAATAAAAATGATTAGAACTGACTTTTAAAATTAATTTGAAAATAACAATTGGAAGAATTATAATTTTAAAAAAGTAAATGATTTTTATTCTTTTTATTTCTCACATATACATACTACAAAGTTATGTAATGGGTAAAAAAAAAAAAAAAAAAAAAAAAGGTTGAGGAAATATATCCACTTTGAGGTTGGTTCCCTTAGTCCCAAAAAATGGTTTGTACCAAACTAATGCTCTGCAGTCCAAATGTGAAGACTGATTTAAATACAATTTGGTATGTGGGCATATTTTGACCATATCTTGGGACTTTTTTCATTTTTTTCTTTTTGATAACTCAAAATTTGAGAACAGCTGATATATGAAAAAACACAAAATCCGCTTGATTCAATTTTGTTCAAGTGTAGCCACTAAGAACCCTAACAAATTGAATTGGTCAACATCTCTCCAAAAATGTTAGTTCATGAGTTACCTGTAATCAATCAAAAAATCAGCCACGTTCCTGTTACAAAAACATAATTTCTCAAAATTGGCTCTACAGATTTCATTAAAATTTTAGTGAAATTTTAATGGAAAATCACAAGAAAAAAAAGAGAAAAAAAGAAGAAAAAAATGATTGCTGCTATTAAAAGTATGATTTTAATCAAATACAGTTTGTGCTGAGAAATTGTTTATATGAGACAAGTGAAGTAAGTCTAGGCCCTATTTGAATTTTTAGTTTAAAATGGTATTTATGGTTAATTTTCAATTTTTTTACTGACACAACTGAACAGATATTTTTGGTGATGAATAGTTGTGGGTGATGTTTATTTGGTTTTGTGGATGGGATAGTGAGAAAATTTGAGCAATTTTTTGCACTGTTTATTTTTATAGGATTACAATATACTTTTTAATTAATTATTGAAAAGGAAATCAATAACTCAATAAATAATTGGTTTGTTCGGAATCAAAAACTCTATTGCGTCTTTACTAAAGAGCTTTATTTAAGAGAAAATACAGACTATTATGTATTAATTAATTTTTAGATAATAATTTAGTCGTCAGTATCAATTCATATAATCAATATTGACTTTTGTTTTACAGAAAAAGGCTGTGGGTAGTGATCTATATGAGCAAGTGTTTTATTCTTTGGATCTCATTGAGAAAGATTACTTTGGTTTACAATACACGGATCCTAACAATGTTCAGGTATGTTGCATCATTGTCTGTGAACTTTACTAGGCATTGTATTTAATCAGCTTGAGAACTAGAGTACAGTAATGTTGCAAATTTCCTTGCTTGTGCAACACATTTCAATGCAAACAATGGAATCATGAGTATTTGAAGGTTTTCCTCAATGAAATCATATTAACTTATATAGAAGATAATCTGTAATCTCTGTCCAATGGTTGTTTATGTACTAGTACATGCAACCTGACATAATAGTATGTAATTTCTTTGATTAGTTGTAGGGATGTTTAATTAGTTCTGTACTTATCAATTTTGTGGTAATATATACAGATTGCTAAACTGACCAAAATGACTTATTGTAAAGTCTTACAGATAAAGCAATTTCAAACCGCCACCATTTTGTAATTTTTCATCCACTTTGAATAACAATCATAGTCAAGGGGTAATAAAACTTAGCCTACATCCCTTTTTTAAAATTAAAATCCCAACTAAATTTGTAATTTAGGAGCAATCATTTTAAATTTTGTACTCATGTTGAAGGTTATACAATTAAAAGGAATTTTTTAGTGATAACTCATATTTTTTATTGGAACCCACATTAGTTCATTAATTATCGGATGTAAATATTAAAGATGCATGAAATTGTGGGACTATATCAAGTAAAAAAATATAAACCAAGACTAACAAGTGGAAAAAAAAGTAGACCAAGTCAGGGGATTAAACAAACCCAAAGGACACAGGTTTGATATGATCCAGATTCTTGTATATTTTTTCATTTGATAGTTATTATTCCTTGTGTTGGGTAAATATATAGAAACTTTAAAATAAAAAAGTTTCAAAGATTTTAAAAATTCACCAACTGATTTTTTCTGGTGAACAGACTTGTCCAATGAATAAAATAACAGAATCTACATATTACCAAATTTGACTAAAATCAGACAAAAAGTTTTATTAAAAAATTTTGTTTAGTTTATATCTGTGTTCTTGTTTATACTTATACCCAATTAGACTAATAAATATGGAATAGTAGTCAACATATAGAAAAACACAATACCATCAGGTAAACTTGCACTTGCATAACCTATGACAATTGACTAGTAAGAACTTTGGTGAAGAGTGTGTGCTCAGATAACTGAGCTACATCTTCCTCACAGAGAAAAATTGCACTTTTAGAAAGTTTATTATACACTATATCAATATTGGTGCTAAATTACTCCTATGGGTAGTGTTGTTTAGCATTATTTCATAGTATTGGGTCTTCGCGATTCCTTGTAAGAAATCACAATATCTATAATTTCTAAATTCTAATTTTACCCAATAATGTAGTTAGTTGTTTTAACATAACTGTTAATATTTTAAGATAAATAATTATTTAGAAGATATAAAAATGGCTGATTTGATTTTTATAAAATTGTGACTAGTATTCAATCTTGTTGTGCACTAATACACACACACACACACACACACACACACACACACACACACACACACACACACACACACACACACACACACACACACACACACACACACAGTACTCATTAAACAGAGAGGGTATAGTAGCTTAATGGGTCATTTTTTATTTTCTCAGAAATACATAGTATAGAGAATATCATGTGATAGGTCAAAAAACCGATATCCGTTTGAGGTCCCTTGAATCCAAAAGTGGTTCTATATTGGCATATTTTAGCCTTATCTCGGGACTTTTAAATTTTTTGATAACTCAAAATTAGGCGGAAGCTGCTATGAGAAAAAATACAAAATTATGATTTTCTCATAAACAGCTCTAGCAATTATAATCAAATTTTGGTCAAGTGAAGCCTCTAAGAACCCAAACAAAACATATTAGTCACCATATCTTCAAAACTGCTACTTCTTGAGTTATTGGTAAAAAATTTAAAAAAATCTGCTGTGGGCTTTATTGATTTTGTTGAAATATGAAGAGAGAATGACCCAAACCCTTGTAAATTTTACAAATAAAAAAATAATATTAAAAAAATAAAATAACATTGACCAATGTCATTAAAAGCTTGATTTTAATCAAACAGGATGTACGTTGAGGACATGTTTATGTTACAAACAAAGCAAGTTTGTCCAAATCAAAATGAATGGATACATCTTTTGAATTCTCCACTTGTGAAATTCCACTGTGTGTTTCATGTTTTCAGAACTAGCACACATTTAAACATGTCTAATAATTTGGGAATAAAAGAAATAAAAAATATAAACTATACATAATTCAACTGTTAGTTGTAACCCATACTGATTGGTTATTATAATGCCATATTTTATGGCAATGTTTAACTCTACATTTTAAAATTTAGAACATTATCTCTATTTATGATGAACATAAAATAAATCGTGTATTGGAGATCCGGCCAGTTGGAATGAGGTTAGTAGCATGGTGTATTAAAACCCCCTTTATCCTCCATAGGGGTTTGAATTTTAGTACCTTAACTATTTTAAGTTTAACTTGATATACAAATTTTACTGCTATACAAATTGTGAAACTAGACTCGCTAAAAGTACAAAAAGCAGTGTTTTAAATAGTTGTGCCAAGGGGTTCAAGGTGTAACCCCCTTGAATCCATTTAAATAGCCTTTAATTAAAAATATATTGTTGAATATTAATTTGTTCTTGCAACATTTGAATTGTCCAACCAATGTGAAAATTTCAAATATTTTAAAGAAAATTGAACAAAGTATAAACATTCTAGTATGTCTTCTAAAAATTTTTTATCACAATTCAGTTTGCAAAATTATGTTTTTATATTTTAAATTTTTATTTATTAATTTTATTATTTAAACATTAAAACAAATGTAGGATATTAAAAAAATACTTTAGTGGATATATACTTTTATAATGTTCTTGAAAATTTTCAATACCTTTTGTTATTGATTAAAAAAATTATGTAATAATTTTTTTATTTATTTTAAAGTCTGTGTAACCCCTCTGTTCAAATGATTACAAAAACAGACCCTCGTTTTGTTTAATTATATTTTTTCGAAGGAAATTTGAAAATATGCAAGAAAGTTTGAACTATGTACAATGCATTACTTGTAATTCGTGGAACTTGATACTTGCCCTGTTTTATCTAGTTATAAAAGTCTTAAATAATGTATGTGAGGATTATTATTCATGGATGAAGCAGTGCTGCTGCATATATCAATGTTTTGAGCCTGTTAACGTCAGTATTGAAAACATCTGCTCCAGGTGTCACTCAGTGGTGATAGTTATTTATATACTATGAATAATTCATGATTTCATATCTACTTAACTAAGTTAATTAGTAATTTTAATTCATTAATCATACAAGACTTCTTGTGTATAAACAAACCTGACTTAGTTCTGTACTGTAATGTGACTCATATGATAACATTAGATAGGTTACTTTACTGTATTTACAGTAGGATCAAAATGTCTGTTTCTTAAGGGTGCTATTTATTTATACACACATATAAATATGCCTATTTCTATTGTTTAAGTCTAACAACCACATGCAAGTGATTTAGCCAATTTAGTTTTAATTTTTACTTTGTTACTTGCCATTTGAAGAAAACAACATACATTTTTTTTAAGCTCAAGAACTGCCTCTTACATTTCCCTGGCTGTTGTGTTGTATTATAAACATATCAAGAATTATAAGCATTTATAAACAAGAATTATAATAATTAATTATAAGTATATTGTGTTGTATGTTCAATAATTCGTCATAATTTGGAAACTAAAAAGTGTTCTAAGTAGTTTTATTCAAGATTGAAAACTGTATTATTGTATATAATTTTACTCAACATAACCTACATATAAATACATGGATGAGAAAAAAAAATGTAGATTTGTTTCACCCTGAAAAAAAAAAGTTTATTGAAAAACAAAAATTGACATGACACTCCCATAAAGATAATCCAAATTCAGTTTATTTATGTACAAAAGATCCACAATTTTATACTGAATAAGTTTTTTCATAGTTTATACATTTTTTATTTTATTTTTTTCAAATTATTTACAAAATTAAACAAAAGTAGTAAACTCATTAAAATTAAACCGATTACCATAATAGAAATCAGTAAACAAAAACAATAACCTCTTTTATTTATATAGTTCTACTAAATTAAATTTTTGACATGCTATATATTGTGAGCACATAATTCTTTAGTTACAGAATATTAGCAAAAATAGCTGCAGACTCCAATAAATATTGAGGGACTAGTAATAGGGAAAGAATTACTAGACCATCTAAAAATACTGTTTGCAAGACTAAGATTAAATGCCTGTAGTGTCACACTCATTCACATATATAATTATAATTTGAGAGGGAAGAATCCTTTATATTTATTCCCTTTTAATGAGTAATGCAATCCTGAAATACCTAACTAGATCTACACCTTTTTTCATCTAGTCTTGGATTAAATTCCTCTCTTACATCTTTCCGATCAGGTCTTTCTTGACCAACTCCTGTTATTTCCGACCCTGATACTGTTATAAAATTTAGTCTTTACTTCATATTTGTTAAGGTTATAATTTAATAATGATTATATGCACCGAATGTATAACAAACCATAACTTTTGAAGATTGTATTTAAAAAAGTGGAAATTTTTATTTGATTTAAAAAATGCTGATTTTAAATTTAATAGTAAATTCACTATTTATTTTATTGATCTGTAAGAGCAATAAACACACTTGAAAAACTCTTTAAAATTAATTTGTACAGAACTATAAATAGTACAGTAAGTAATAATTACAAATATCAATTTGTTTGTCTAATTAAAACTAGGAGTTATAACCTTTAACAGGAAATTGGCTTTTCTAGATGAAATACTGAGAGTTTTTTAGTAACCTATGTTTACTAAAATTGTTCTTGTAAGTATTTATTTTGATTTTGATTGAATGTGGCTAGGAGACATTTTGCCTATGAGCTCTTTTTCCTAGTGTGTTTACTAAATTCTGTATTTTTACTTAGTTTGATTTCTTATTTGAAATATATTTATATAATTTCTTTAAAGTGGGTTTTATTTAACCAGACCTTCAATTCTTATAAACATATTAAAGTCCTAGATTACACTCTGAATCATATTTTTAAACTGTTACACACATCTAAAGTATTTAATCATCTAATAGTTTACTTTCACAAACTTTATAATCACATTTTACTTTAAATATCATTTGATATAAAACAATCTTTAAACATGACTCATACTAAGACATGATGTGAAGGTTTTGTATTGGGTCTGACAATTTATTACCAGTAAATTAAAATAAATAAATAAACATCGTTCACTTTTCAGTATCTACCTAAATTCTTTTATTAGCTTTAAAAAAATGTTAACAATAAGTTTAGTCAGATACAGTATAACTGGAACTGAAAATTAATTGAACATAGTAAATACAACAGACTGTTTCACTGAAATGATTCATAGGAGTGAATTTTTAATTTTTTAAAGATTTTCTCCTTTGCAGCCCTAATCTTACATAACCTAACATAAACCTTGGTATTATTTAAAGGACCATAGAAACTTAGCTTTTATAACTTCATATTTAACCTAATGACAGTATTGCTACTGCCACGAAATACCTGGAAAAGTCAGGGAATTCTGTAAAAGGTTAGGGGCAACCATGGTTAATGATAAGCTTATGTGAAACCAAAAGTTTACTTTCGCTAATACATGATTAGTAAATCACTTTGATACTATTTATAAGGCTTTATAAGTAACTTAACTATGTTAATAAAATATTATTTTCCTCCAGCTAACACTAAAATTAGCCTTTCCCGCCTTCTATGTGAATGTGACTTTTCCATTAATATGTGTCACTTTTCCATCTTAGTGCAGGAAGTTACCTTGGTTTAATTTTTTTAGTTATAGGGCTGTTAAATCAACTGTTTGTGCTAAATGAAATGACGATGAGTTGTGATGGCAACAGATGACAAGAAAGCATTGTTTACATTTTTAACAAGAGCTTCAGTTGATTTTGTTGCTGTCATAATCTAATTTCTCAATTAAAACATTTTAACAATGTTAATTAGTTCGTTACTTTAAAACATGGATAGTGATAATAACAGTGATTTTGGAGGTACTCTACCAGACGTTATTCAAGATGGTGATTATGTCGTTGCTAATATCTTATAAATAATAAAAAATAAAATAAAACACAATTTTTTATTATTTTAATTTTATTTTGTAACATCCATTTTTTATTAGTCTAGCTGACCGATGGTTTCGCCAATGGTGGATGTTACAAAATTAAAAAATTGTGTTTTATTATCTTTAAACATGTAATTCCACCAAGAACCTTGCGTCTCAACAGTAATGAAAAATAAAAAAAAATAAATAAATAAAAAATAAAATAAAAAAAAGAAATATGAAAAAACGTACAAACAATGGTAAAACAGTTATTGGTGTAATGATAAGGACACTAGTAACATTTTGGAAAATGTAATGTTAGGATATTTTTATCACAATTAATTGTAAAAATTACAGCCCTAACACTATATGGAATATATACTCATTGCTAAAAAGTAGGCCAACTATTAAAATAAAATTACATGCAGGCATAAGGAACTTCAACAAGTTTTTAGAGATTTTGAAACGCAAGAACGGTAGTTTTTATTTTTGAAATTCAAGGTGCTTGTCGGAAGGACAAGTTATTAAACATGAGTGTAGAGGATATTGAAGATAAAGATTCCATACTTATTGTTAGAATACCAAACTCTAAATCAAACCGAGGTCGCAACTTCACAGTAGCTAATAGTACACAGGACATGGATTATCTTTATATAGGAAATATATTGCTTTGAGTCCAAAAACATGTACCTCTAATTGTTTATTTATTAAATAGAGCAATGAAAAAGGTTTCAGTTAAGTTATTGGCAAAAACATACTAGGAAATATACCAAGAAAAATAGCTGATTAATTAAAATTATGGTGGCATAACTCAACTAAATGTCATGGGCTTGGAGAAGTGCAACATTTGCAGAATGCAGTTGACGAGTCCTTCTGAACCTGTAACCTGTTCAAGATTCACAATATTGTGATGAAATTGTTTATCACAATATTGATGTAGTAATTTTATAAAATTGTAGCTTTAGGAAAATTTTGTGTGTATTACAGGTATAAAGTACCATTGTCCGCCCTAGGTCCTCAACATTGTTCTTTCTGGGCGACAAAGTCATGCTTGCCATTCTTAATTCACAAATAATTACTTTTTATTCTTGGTTTACTTCCAATTTATAATATTAAAAAGATTATATTTCTACTAGAAATGAGCAACACTTGTGAAATTTCAATCACCAAATGAAATAAAACACAATTTTCCACAATTACCATTTATTTGTTCAATATAACATTTCAGTGACTAAGTCGACATCTTTAGTTGTTACGTACACACAAACCGTCTTGAAAGTGTTCTAGCAAGACTGTAATTCAGTGCCAAGAAGGTTGAATAAATAATGTATTTAATGGGAAAATTGTGTTTTTGTGGTTATACATGAAATTTAGGTCAGAATACTACATCAATTTAAGGTATAACGTAATCACCTTTTAAAATTACACAGAAAAAGTCGGGTAATTTTAAAATTGGTTCATGGAAAACCTGGCAGTCAAGGAGTTTTATTATTAAAAAAACAACAGCTCAGGTATGAAGGAACTACTGTACCTAAAAATGATTTCAAATAGGTGCCATTTAGAAATCCATTAAAATATTTTTGAGCGACAGCTATAATAATAGTAAAACCTAGCTTTCATGCTAAATTTGATTAATTTCTAAATCCTAGATCTTTTAGCCACTCATAACCAATTTTTGTCGTTACGAGTTAATTTTACAAATCGTTATAATAACAAAATGTTCTTCTTTTGTAACATAAAAACATGTTTGGGCATCATTAGATGCAGGTTTTAAAACTGCACAAGATAAGATATTTTGGAAAGTATTTTTGTACAGATATGAGTGAAAATATTCATTATTTTTTAATTTGAAAATCCGCAACCAATTTGAAAGTTAGCCTACGAACTAATTTTTGTGATTAACGAATTTGTCTATTGATTTAAAAAAGATCAGGGGGTACATAAAATGTTTTAATAAAATCGAACAAAAATGTATATATATATATATATATATAAAACATAAAACATACTCTCTCTCCCTCTCACACACGCGCACATGCACACACATACACATACACACATACACACAGAGCCAATAATGGTGTCATATTACTGTTTTGTGGGGATAAATGTACATTTTTCTGGTGTCGAGAGTTTTTAAACGGAAGATAGGCTTGCTATATTATAAAACCCAATAATAGTAATTTTAAGTAAAATTTAAAATTAATTCTTATGATTTATGTAAGATATTACAAATTTACTCAGTTATTATTTGTAATCCCCATTCTGATTATTGTTATTTATATACAACTTGTATCTAAATGTTCCGGATAAGGACACATTTAAGTTTTCGGTGTTTAACTAACGGATGGTTGTCCGGTTTAACAGTGGGTCTAATGAGCATAATTTCAATGTGTGCATGTGTTTATAAATTTTTTATGTGTAAAAGTGTGTAGATTAATAACCATCCAAAACTGCTGTCATGATGGACAGATACAAATTGTATATGAATATAGAAATAATAGCTTACTTATGGGGCCTAACTTAATAGATAGAACCCTATGAGCTATAAAATAAATAATAATTACAATATAACAATTCAAAAACATGACTATTAAAAATAGTTAAGTTTCTTCAACTGATGTATTTAATAAACTAAATGGTATTTTATAAACATGTTTCTTTACCCCTGAAGAGTGTAAACACTTGTTTTATAAATCAACCTTAATATTTCTAGAACAAAATGTTGGTTTCTGCTCTCTTCAGTTGTGTACTAGTACAGTATATATATATTTAATATTTTAAAATCCATTGCCAAAAATTAAATTATTATTATGTTGATACAATACATGTAAGGATAAATACTCTACTTGTTTAGATATCAGTTACAATATTAAAACTAGTATGTTCTTTTCAATAATGCTAAGGATTGAATGGATTACATTATATAATATGATTTATATTATATTATATAATATAAATTATTTCAATATTCAAAGTTTCAAAGAAAATTGTGACAGCTAAACATCAAAAGTTATGAACAAAATTCATATTTAAAGATTTAATAGTACTGACATTTAATTTATTCCTAAGTGATTAATTAGTATTCCTAATGCACTTGTTATCTCCTATAAAATATTAATTATAGGTATTTCTGATTTCAGCATTGGCTTGATCCAACAAAGGCCATCAAGAAGCAAGTTAAAAGTAAGTTTTTTTCCCCCAATTTTATATGCATAAATTATTTGTAGTTCATCTAGTATAAAGTTCTAGTCCACATCTTTAAAGAATTAGACTGTTTAATACAAACACGTAAATTAAAGTAGGCAATTTAAATCCAGTAGATCAAGGAACTAGTTTTGCAGAAATATCGTCATTTAAATATTAGTCTGCTGTGTTTAGTGAAGTGTATCAAACACGGAAGTGTGGTTATACTCTCCAATTAGTTGAGAAGCCGTTGTTTGTGAATATTTAGCGCTGAGGTAATTTAAAAAAAGTCAATAGAATAGTTATAGCTTGTTGAGTTATGGTATAGGCCTAGTGGTTGTGGTGGGTTTCATTTATGTGCACCAATTGAGAGTCATGGTTAAATGGATTATGTGGTAGGCCATTGTCTGCAATTCCATGGTCCATGTTCCAATGGATTGCTTCGACTTTGCTGCCTTCTTCTTCTTCTTGTCCAGTTCAAGGACTGATCATATTGATACACTCAACCCAATTCACTTTTTGTTGGCTATTGGATGCAGTATTTTTGCATTCTTTCAGGAACTTGACCTTTGATACGTATAATAATCCTTTACGGAGATTGTTACTGTATTTTGTGGTTTATAAAAAAGGACTTTTTTTTTTTACTAAAATATTATTTTCAAGATTTATTAATTATATAATTTTGCATTATAAATTAAAATTATACTCCACCTGTGCTTATGAGAAATACATTGTAGTTGTGAACTTAATTACTGTCAAGATTTCATACAATTTTCATGAAATAGTTAATCATGAATCAGTACGATACTTTTAAACTTAACTGCCTTAACTTAAACTGTATACATTTAAAACTTTGTTTACATTTAGAGCATTTTAAACTTTTTAATTGCGGATATATTGTATAAAAAGATTTTAAATAAAATTTTTAGGCTTTGTTCATTATTAGATTTCAACATGAGCCACAAGTTGAGGTATGTACAATTTATATATTAGAACAAATGATTTATTAATTGCCTTTAATTTACAGTCCAAGATATTTTCTCATAGCCTTATTAATTCACTTACTACTGAAAAATATTTTTAAAACAATAAATGTCAATTTTGCCAATAAATAAGCATTTAATAAAGTATCTTAAATTTATTTGCAAGTTCTTTGAACTATATATATTATACAGGGTGATTCACGAAGTTTGACCGGTGTTATCTGAGCTTATTCTACAGCCAAAAGAAAGAAAAAACTTCATATAAACATGTGTCCTAGCAAATATTCTGCCCTGATTACTAATCCTCAAGTGAAATTCAGTCTTGATGAAATTCCTGGGATCATAATAAAAGGGGAAATTTGGTGATTTTATATGAAATTTGACCTCAAAAATTATAAAAAATAAAATTCAACTGTTTCTCCAGTTTATGAGAAAACTGCGGTAAAACATAAATAATTGAGGTTGAAAAACACACTTTTTAAAGTTTGACATGAAATAACTTTGTAAAAGTTTAATAAACACTTAAATGTTTTCAACAAAACTTGAGAGAATTTAATTTTGAACAAATTGTTGTAAGATAAGTTAAAAATAATAAAATACAAATGGAAAATATTCTTTTTTATTTTGAACAAAACATATCAAAGTGTATTGAAAAATGACAAAAGTGATTCTGATAATAATTTTTGGTAGAAAATAATGGTGGATAGGTGAATATAACTAAAATAATTATAATAAAATCAAAATTAAAAAATAGATGCGAAAGAAGAGTTCAACAATGGTAGCCTATTAGGCTACAGAGAAAATTTGAAACTTCTTAAAAAATTGTGAAAATTTAGTTATATGGGAAATTTTTATTTCAAAAGTTAGTAGTGGAATAATTCAATTGTTGTCAACATTTAAAACAGTCCTGCTATGTATTTAGTGTATTATTCTAACTGTGGTTTGTGAAACCACTTACTTTCCTTTTGTAATTAGTGAATTAATATTTGTCTGTGATTAGTGAGTTTTTCATTTATTTGAGATGCCATATTTATTTACACCTGCGTAATATGATGTTCATTTTTGGTGTATCTGTTGGTAATGCTACTGATGCAGCTCTTGAGTATCAATGTCAGTATCCTGACCCCCGGATTCCAAATGAAAAAAATATTAGTGGGACCTTCCTAACACTACGGGAGACAGGTTCATTTCCAAGTACTTATAAACTCTATGGACATGTTGTGCAACATGATGTTGCTATTGATAAAATATTATTAATGGCAATTCAACACAGTCCAGATATAAGTACTTGACACCAATCTCAGCGGTTCGGGATCACATAGTCCATGGTTTGGGGGACTCTTCATAACAACAAACTGTACCCTTATCATATACAAAAAGTTCATACGCTTCCACCACGAGACTCTCCTGTTCGATTGAAATTCTGTCATTGGTAAAACAGGAATTGGCATTTACACAAATTAATTTTCTTTACAAATGTGGCTCAATTCACTTGTGATAGTGTGAACAATTCAAGAAATGAACACACATGGGTAGATAAAAAATTCTCAACACCGATTCAGTGTCAATGTGTAGTAGGGTGTTATTCACAATAAATAAATTGGTAGGACCATTCATTTTCCCTGGACGAAATAATGCCAAAGTACACTTACAGTTTCTACAGTAAGCATTGCCGCATTCGCTTGAAGATTTTTCTCTAGCACTGAGTTGCTGTAGGTATTATTAGGATGATGGCGCATATCCCCATTTCTTACTCCTGTGCGAGCCCACTTGCATTTTCCAGATTGATAAATTGGTCGTTGCGGCCCCCAATCCTGGCCACTCTTAAGGCCAGCCCTTCAGAACTTTGAGGAGCAACATGTGCAATCCACAAGAGTGCAGACAAATGTATTGAAGTAGGAGAAATTTTTGAAATAGATTATAACATTTGGCGAGTTAATTTAACAGGCACTTAAATATCAGCTAATAGATTTTTAGTTTCATTACTACAACTTTTGTTATTTTTCAGTACACTTTGATATGTTTTGTTTAAAATTTAAAAAAATGCCTCTTAATTTGGGTCCCAGGGATTTTAGCAAGACTGAATTTTACCGGAAGATTAGATATCAGAGGAATATTTTTTGCTGGCCGTAATTAGCTACCAAAGCGTTTTAGGACATAGGTTTTTTCTTTCTTTTGGTCCGTAGAATGAGCTCAGAAAGCGCTTGTAAAACTTTATGAATCACTCTGTATATATGTTATATCTCTCTTCTCTTCTCTGGGCTATTGATTCTGCCCTGATTTCATAAAATTCAAGTATAATAATTATGTATCCAAGTTCATCTATATTTATATTTTAACAACAAGTTAATTCACAAATTAAAAAAAAACTGACGCTATTTAAAGGTTAATTTCTCGTATATCACAACACTTTCCTTTTCAAAATATATACAATTATGATCCTTCCCTACAAATTCAAATTTCCTTAATGAATTTATTAATTTAATTTAAGTTATTTCTTCTAAGTTACATCATAAATATCATGATAATAATATATCATAATTAAGTAACTCCTTATAATTTGATTTGATATAAATATATTTTTCCTTTATTTATATTGTTATTTAACACAACACAAATTTTGAGTTTATCACTATATCTAGTTTTAATAGTGTGAACTATATCTTTGAAAAATATTCACAAAATTACAAGATTGCATCTCATGGATTATTGAAGTAAACTATAACTTCTCTTTAATTTAAATACATTAGAAAAAGAGGTTTAGGCGTATATCTTTTAATTGCAAAACAAATATCTCAATATTCAGTTTGTTGTATAGCCTACAGCAATCTAGGCTATTGATAGCTTAGGAAACTTTACAATCTGTTATAAGATCCTCTAAGTAAAAAACTGGTTTTTGAAATCAAATCTGTCTGTTACATGTGTAGTGATGTATAGCTCAAACCAATTATTCAAATTTGGTATGAGAACTAACTCAACATATTTAAAGAGAAAATTTACTTTTTTTATTTATTTATCTAATATGAGAGTTTAAATTATTAAAGTAGTAATTTATTAGTAAACCATTTAGTTTGTGTGTTAACTAATGGACACATAAAATCATAATGGTTACCGGTAACTTTAAAAAATTATATCGTTTTTAAATATATAAGTCTGGATGGATAACAAAAGGCAGACTTTTTGTAAAATCCATCCTTTAGACTTGAGAAGATCAAATGAACATTTTCATCCATTTTTACTTTCTCGTATTATCTGTAATATAAAGAAAGTTATGTGATATGGTAAAAATTGATTTTAAGTTCGAATTATCCATTTTGAGTTTCCCTGAAGCTCAGAAAAGTCATTTTCAGATATATATGATCCAAAATTGATCAAACTTGGTAAATGTGCATGTTTTGATCATATTTTGAAATTCTTTTTTCATTTATTTTCCAATAACTCAATATTTCGGTGTACCTACCATAATACAAAAAAACAACGATTTTAACCAATTTTTGCTAAGTGTAGTTTTTAAGGACCTCAAAAAATACCAATTTTGTCAAATTTTTGTGAATTGTAACAATTAGTGGCCCAAACCAATGTAAAACGTTTGCAAGTAATGTAGAATTATAATCTTAGAATAAATTTTAACAAAACACTACCGTAATTTAAACTCCATTTCATCATCAAATATGATTTTTTCTCAGGTCAAGTTTATAATACAAAGCACAGCAAGTTTAGGCTTAATTAAATACTTTAAAGAAATTGTATAAATCTTCAGCTTTATTTTTCACTTTTTACTAATAATAACTGAACTGACATTTTTGGTGACATAGTTTTGTTTGCTTAGTATATGGTGTTATATATAGGTTTGTCAGAAAGTTTGTGCAATGTTCTTACACTGTTTACTCTATTGATTTAAATTGTATTCAACATTTGTATATGAATGTATAAAAACTAACACAACAAAATGCTCTTTTGCTTAAAAATAGAGTTTTGCATTTAACTGTTTTATCTATGTTTAGGGAAGTAACTGTAATTGAAGGTTATTTCTCTCATATTAAAAGAACTGCCAAGTTCAGCAAATTTCTTCTGGGTTTGTGATGTGCATGGTTCAGCACTATGCTATTATCATAACTTTCCAAGTGAGACGTCACTTGCTATTGTCATGTAGTCCTACACATTATATATAATGTGCACTCATGCAGCTCAAGGTTAACTAACAGTGGTCATTTTGCAATACAGAACAAACTAAATTTATTCAAACTATGTTATCAGATGTTTTCTAACTGATGGGTTTTATGTTTCAATGACAATGCTGGTATTTAGTTTGATAGAGTTTACTGTTGTGTGGACAACCTTGAAATATATTGTGTCACTGTTATGTCACTATTTGGAATAGGATAGGCCAAATAATATGTCTTGGTGGTGCATTAAGAAAGACATAAAATAAAATAATCTGAGGATCCATTGGAATATGAATTTTAAATCATAAAACATCTCTTCAATTATTTATGAAATGATAATCTTATTAATCTACTTTAAAGTCTATTTTTAGATTACTTTTAATTGTTTAAATCTTATGGCCTAGTCAATCAAATTTCAAGACGTAATTTTGACCTTATGAAGTGTACAACATTTCTCAACCGTATTAAAAAAGAAATAATTATATTAATAAACATTAATTTTAATCACAGCCATCTAACCATTACTACACTAACATCCATTCAAGCCTACAACTACGTAAGTCAAGCTATCATATATACTGGAAATAACCAACCAAGATAATCTACATTTACGGTGGAAATTTAATTAATTAAATATGGAATGACAGAGTTTAGCCGGTAAGCCTGTACTCAACTTATGTGAAAGTAATTCCTACAAACAAATTATTTATTGTCAAACCCTAAATTACTCTAATGAACGCAGTATTGATGGTTTATGTCACTACAACAAATCCATAACTAAACCTATCCTAACGAAACATCCAAACTTATACTAAATAGCCTAAATTAGCCTAATCACTACACTCATTTTCTCAAATATAATCACATCACACATGAAATTTAATATCGAAACCTTTTGATCAAAACTTAGAAACATTCATATTTTATAAATTAACAAAGACAACAAGTTATAGTTCCCTACATTATTCTACTATTGGAAAATGTTTGATGGAGAACTATTTCCTGATTATCCACTCAATTTACATAGCAGATGATATTTGAAAATATAGCCTAAATACATCACTTTGAGGTGCCAAATTGTAATGAAAGACAAAATTGAATCTAATTTAAATAAATAAATTTAAAAAACAATTACATAAAAGACAAAAAATAACTTCAGGTTTATTATTGATATTAACAATTATTGTGAAACATAGGCCTAACTCTCAAAATTTAAATAACCAACTCAACCTAGAAAATTATTTACAATTTATTTAAATTAAATCAACAGTTCATTATTCACAACAATCAATTATACAGTCTCTCTCTCTGGGTTAGGTGGTAGAGAGGACTATACAGTCCTAACCTCGCCCCTAAATAAAGACAATTAATTCTCTCTCTCTCTCTCTCCCTCTCCCCTCTCCCCCTCCCCCCTCTCCTCCTCTTCCCCTCCCCCCTCTCTCTCTATATATAGATAGATAGATAACCTGTGATCATTGATTATCTCAAGGCTTTAATACTCCTCCTCATTCCAGTTATGAGTACAATGAGCTATTTATGTAGTTGTGCTATTATTTAATATTAATTAGAATTATTATAATTTTAAAACCAGATATTAAAAATAGAATAAAAATTTTTCCCTAAAATTTCGAACAATGTTGGCATTTTATAAAAAGTAGGTGATTAGGTCTTTTAAGGCAAAATTATGTACACATGAAACTAATCTATGTTTCATACTGTTTGTTCTAGTTGGACCTCCTTATACACTACGACTCAGGGTTAAATTCTACTCTTCAGAGCCCAATCTTCTTCGAGAAGAACTCACTCGTTATCAGTTCTTCTTACAGCTGAAACTAGATATCTTAGAAGGTCGCCTCGAGTGCCCAGAGAATACATTCATTGAACTGGCTGCTTTAGCTCTGCAATGTAAGATATCACTAAAGTGATTTCATATTTATTAAAAAAAAAAAAACTATTTTAGCCTTGGAAAATACATCTGCTGCTTTTTGTGTTCGGTTAATTTCTATCATTATCAAAGGGAAATATACAAATATTTTTACTTACATAAAGAAGATTTTATTATTTTTACAAATATCCATTTATTCATGTGTCAGAAACCTCATGTACAGGAATTTCCAATGCAGAATATAATTTACAAAATTTCCAGATTTAACAATTTTTGCTACATCCTATAGTTGTAATTCATAGAGTTTATAATTTTAAATAATTCTGTTCCACAATTGACACATTTTATAATCCATTAAACTACTAAACTTAATAAAATATAATAATTTCCTGAATTTAGCATATTGTCATTTACACATACAATCTACTAATTTTATAAATTAAAATAACCTACTAATAAACTATTCTTTATAATTTCCAGAGGTTAAAATATTTTATTCACATACAATACACACTACATTTTAATGTATATACACACTACATTACAATGTCAAAGTTACATCAGAAAATTAAAAAAAAATACATTCAGAAATAATCGGTTTTCAGTTATGAATATTAAATATAAACATATCACTTACAAAATAATTGTGTATAAATCAAACTTGGAATTATAGGAACATTAAGGATATTTAGCGTGATATTAGGTGACCTTCATAAATTCATTGACTGAATAAAGCAATTACAGTAGACTCTCATAAATTCGGATCACGAAAATCCGGACCGGATGGTAAAATTTTTTTATAACAATTTGCCGCTTTAGAGCCTTCAATTTTCACGCGATCTTCCGTATTGCATGAATGACGTATTTTGTAATGATTCACGGGCAGTGGAAGTTTCCGTGTGGCTGAGGAGGGGTAGGACATTGACACGCCCTACCCTGTGTTTTACTTAATTGCAGTCCAGTACTGTATTATGTACATTACAGTAACAGTACCATTAGTTAATGTGTCAGAGTGTAATAAGTGTCGTTGGGTATCGGCACGGGCCGGTAGCGATTTATTGCATGTGCGGTTTATCACCGCTCGTATCGGCCCTGCGGCCGACATCTCCGACTCCAGGAAATCCGTATTTTTCGGAATTCGGACCGGCTGTCCGCCACAATAGTCTGGATTTATGAGAGTCTACTGTACCAAGAAGATAAGACATAAATGACTTCTTATATATATATTTGGACAGTGTAGTACTATATCTCCAGGAAGTTTATTAAATAATCTAATACTAATCTAATAGGGTGAACTCTTCAATCCAGTAGTTCTTTTGGCAGGATTGTTTATTAAGCCATTACCTTGGGTCATGTACCTGTGATCTTGTTGTGAATACATAAACTCTGATAAATTTGACAAAACAAAGTATGCTCAGCAAATATATACAAGGCAGTGGTAATGTGTTATGTAATTAAAAATCAGATTTACATGATTCATAAGTTCTCGGATGAACTATAATTCTAACAGTTTTGCACTGCAAAAAAAACCTGGGTGTGTGCTTAAGACTGACTACATGATACAAGTGAAACTTATTTATATATGATTATAAACAACTTACGATGGGGGACCCAAAAAAACAGGAATTTGGTCATAACTCCTTTATTTTTCAATATTTTTACACCAAATTTTGGTCACCTTCAAAGTAATGACCATTGACTGCAATGCACTTCTCTAATTGTTTCTTCCATTGTTCAAAACATTGTTGATATTCACTTAATGGAATGTTTTTTAGTCCATCCAGCGATTTTTGTTTCACCTCTTCCACTGTCTCGAAATGTTTACTTTTCATATCCCTTTTGAGTTGGGGGAACAAAAAAAGTCGCAGGGAGCGAGATCCGGTTAATACGGGGGGAGCGGGGGAGCAATCGGTGTCAATACCGTTTTTCGTCAAAAACTGTTTCACAGACAGGGTGGTGTGGGCAGGTGCGTTGTCATGATGGAAGAACCAATCCCCTGTGTACCACAAATCCACCCGTTTTCTTCGAATGCTCTCCCTCAGGCTCTTCAAAGCCTCCAATTAGAAATGTCGGTTGACCATTTGGCCCGGAGGAACGAATTCTGAATGCACAACACCTTTGCAATCAATGAAACAAATGAGCTTTGTCTTGATTTTTGACTTCACCATGCGGCATTTTTTAGGGTGAGGAGACTGAACTGTCTTCCACTGGCTTGATTGCCGTTTTGTTTCAGGGTCATATCCATAACACCATGATTCATCACCAGTTATGACCTTAGAAAAAAATTCTGGGTCCTCTTGCAGCTAATTTTTCAGATCGAAACAGGCAACAAGAAGTCGGCGCTTCCTTTGCTCGTCTGTGAGAAGGCGTGGAACAAGTGTGGCTGCAACTCTTCTCATGCACAAATCCTCTGGATTGAATTCCAAGTCAACCCAGAGATCGCAACTAATTGATCAATGGTTTGACGGCGGTCTTCACAAACCAGAGTTTTGATTTTCTCAACGTTGTCCTCAGTTCTTGACATTGAAGGGCGCCCAGAACGAGGCTGGTCTTCAGTTGACATCTCTCCATTTTTAAAACTCTGAAACCACTCGTAGACACTTGTTTTACTTAAAGTAGCTTCCCCATAAGCTGTTTTAAGCATTGCAAGAGTTTCCGTGGGCATTTTCCCCGACAGGAAACAAAATTTCACAGCCACATACGTTGCTCCCGGCAGTCAGCCATTTTAAGTTTTTGCTGAAACTGAAAAAGACCTTTAACAAAAAAGTTCTCATGGACGAATTGATCCACTCACAGCGAACAAACGTCGCACACTGACATGTAGCAATTTGACTCAAGGCTCCATCTCTGGCTGACCGGCCACGCCCACCTCCCTCTCCTCACCAGCCCGATTCCCGTTACTATTGGGTCCTCCCTCGTAAATCTCAGTTAGTCTAATTATTAAAAAATATTTATATGAAAATTACTTGTATAGATTATATTTATATAATAGATATATTTATATAACTTATATAACTCTGTATAATATGTAAGGTCAGGAAACCTTCTGCCATGAAAAGCAATAAATAAATACATGTATATTAAAATTCATACATATTTATCAATGTGTAATTATAAATAAATAATAATTATATTTAAATTTAAAAAAAGGAAAAAAAAAAAAATACACAGAAAAAGTGTGCATGAAATTTTTACTTAAAAAAAACATTAACTACTTATAAGTAGTAAACTATTGTATGTATTATTTATTTCTGCGAGAAATTTATTAATATCATTATTAACGTATTCTAATTGATGTCTTTCATATTATTGGAGAAATCCGAGAAGTTACCTTCAGTGTGTAAATGTAAATAAATAATAGTAATATTTAAATAAATAAAAATAAAATAAAATTTCATGGGGAAAAGTGTGCATGAAATTTTTACTTAAAAAAACTATTGTACGTATTATTTATTTCTGCGATAAATTTATTAATATTATTATTAACTTATACTAATTGATGTCCAAATCCTTCATATTATTGGGGAAATGCGAGAAGTTACCGTGATGCGAAATACATTTTTCACTATTAGTAAAATGAGGCACAAATTGTAAATACTTTATATTATACTGATCATATACAATAACATTGGATCAATGCACTTCTTGTCGGCCAGTAAACATGGCTGATGACAACTGGAGCCGAGTATATACGATTCAGTGCATCACTAACCTGAGCATGTTTGATGTCAAGTGGAGCCAAGTAAATCCGATTTAGGTTCGAGGGTAAAGGTTCACATATGTTCACTCCTCAGCAAAAACAAGCCAAAGGAAGTTTCACTTAAAAAAACAGAATTTCCCCGAAACATGATGCCATAATAAATATAGAAATGAACACACTACCGTAATACACCATCATGGTAGTGTTAGTGTCACTAACACTTTTAATGGTCAGAATCATAAAATGTGCTTTATTTAATTTACATATCAAGTTTAGAATATGTTGCTGTCTCATGTAGGCCTAAGTGTACTATCAACTTTAATTCCAAGGAATTTTACACAACTTGAAAGTACTTTAACGCTATGTAGATTTTTGTTATTATTTTGAGCTGGTTTTTATAATTGGAATGAAAATTTATCAGATGAGTCTTTTCTGAATTCAAAATAAGACTACACACTTTAAACCATTTATCCATTAAAATAAAGGAAAGGATTTACCCCAAAACCACAACAAAATTCATCCATGCTATTAAGATCATGTTCTACATTTAATTTTAATTTTTCCCTACATGAATTTGTTATAACTGCAGTTGTATGACCTATTTTGGAATGAAAATAATTGATACAATTACTTATATTATTTTTGTGTTCTTAATTTTGTAAAGCATCTAGTAATTATACTGTAGAGTGTAGGGTTTTCAGCGAAGGTGACTAGTTAGAAATTGCATTAGTTACTTGAAAGCAAAAATCTAAGAAAATAAACATTACCTTTTCTTACTGTTTTGGCGATTTGATTTATATAGTGAACTAGTCACAGCGACAGAGTTTGAGTGATCATGACCTTCCAGGATATTTGGCCGATACATTCTGTTGTGGCAGTATTAGTTAAAATTCTGAAAATTTACGTCGAAGTTGTTATAAAAAAATAGATTTTGTTAAAAAATTGAAAATAATTTTTTTTTTACATTTGTGTAGTAAATGTGGTTCAAGTAAATATGGTGGATATACAGTAAAAAAAAAACTATTGCAGCTTTTCCCTTATGACATAGTTTGTGTATAGTTTATATTTGTTGTTATATTATTGGTTGACAAATTGTGAGAATGTATGGAATTATATATTTATATAAATATATAGAAAACATTTGTCTTATCTAGCTGAGCTTGGAGACTACGAAGAAGGTTATCACACTCCTGCTTTCATATCAGAATTCCGTTTTATTCCGAATCAAACTGAAGAAATGGAGATTATGGTCTTGGAAGAGTTTCAAAAGTGCAAGTATGTATTGAACTCTGAAAAATCCATTTTGTTCTCTACTGTTAATTGACCTCTTATTAAATCATTATTCTGTTTTTTCTGTAGGGGTCTTAGTCCAGCTCAAGCAGAAATGAATTACCTGAATAAAGCCAAGTGGCTTGAAATGTACGGAGTTGATAATCATATAGTACTGGTAAGTATTTATAGTGTGAGACATTCAAAAGGAAACATATACCCTAGTGTATTTAGTGTGTGGTAATTGAAAAAATATCTTTCTCTGTATAGTGAAGCTATTTAAAAATAAAAAAAATTATCTTTTTTGAACTTGAAGAGTTCCTACGTTATTTATTTAATTTTGCAAATGAATTTAATTCTTATTAATTGATTAATATTGGGCGCCAGATCTATTGATCATTATTTAACATAAAAAAAATGAATTTATTAAATTTATTAACTTTAAAATCTCTGGGGTCGAAAGTTCTTTTATAAGTGTACTCACAGTGACTTTGGATTTGATCAATGAAAACACTTGTAGCTGAAATTAACATAAAGGTTTATTAAGCATAAAATCATTTAGATTATACATATTTTTCATGGTACATTTCTGAAATATTAGTATCTAAAATCTCTAGATTTTGAATTTAAGGTTATTCAGCCTTGAAGAGGCTTAAATTCTTTTTCTTTTATGACTCTAAGTTAATAGTTGCAACTTTAAATAAATATTTTAAGAAATAAACAGACTGAAACATCTGTTTCTTATTATTGAAATTATTTTATTTTAGTAAAATTTATGTCTTTTAAATAGACATCCTTTATCTCAAAGCATCAAAGTTTATTATTTTAAAACAACAAAAGCTTCTAATATCTAAAAATCCTATAATTAATATTTTTAACAAAAACAATTATGACTTTATATATTCTCACAACATTTGATTAAAATTTTTTTTTATACAAGTTACCACGAGGTTGCATCAGATGTATTTTCCCTCCACTAAATGGTGTCTTCAAGTTGGTTAGCAAAGGTCGACCATCTTCTTGTCCATTTGAGGTGAAAACAGTTGTACTTCTGTTGAATTTAAAATTGGAGAAATTCCACATGCTGACTTTAGTTCTTTTATAAAACAAAATAATTCATGATACTATACTGTCCACTCATAGAACACACCTTTTTTGTAAATAGTTCATACAAAAGGCACTAAAACATGTGAGTCACGTCTCGTATTGTCACAAAACCGCCCGATTTACGTCTTTATTCTTTAAAAGATTACTGTTCACACTTGTTACATTTAAATCATTTTTTATGTTGCGACTCATTGTCTTTTAGAAAATGTTCAACCGAAACATAAACGTCTTTTAGCACAAAGAACATTCTTCTTATTACATAAGAAAATACGTCCGTCGTCACCTTCCAACTGTTTCTGATTAACCGACTTTAAACTTATATTAATTTACATTGTTTATCCTGTAAAAATCACTTGAATAAAAACTCCATTGTCCTCAGACTAACTCTTTCTCTAATTGAAACCACGTCTGTCCATTTCAGAAACACAACCTTACTACGCCAAGCTCTGAACTAAAACTTTCTGTTGCTAGCCTTAGCAAGAAAAATCGCCACGAGGCCTCCTATAGCAGGAAACCGGTCCTCACTCCTCTGTTATTTTCGCTGTTCCAAATATTTCACACACCCTTACTCAATTTGCACAAATTATTAATTACTTGTAACAACAAACAACACTTGTACCTAATTATGTTATACTAAAAATAAACACTTGCAATCAACTAAGCTATACTAATATTAAACATCGTTATTTGTTATGTTGTCTTGAAAATCTATCTTGTTTCCATAAAAGAATTTACCGAATACTGCATATCATTTCAATAGCTTCCCCCTCTATTTCCATTAACCGCTCATTTTAACACCTATTACAAACTTTAATTTTTTACATTATTACAAAAGTTAAAGCCTACATTGTACACCTCTAATAAATATGGAGAAGTTCTGTTGTGAGAAGCATTGTGAAATGTCAGTTGTACTGTCAAGTTGCAAGAGTACAGTTTAAAAGTATTCTATGTGTATAGATTCTCAAATATATATTTTTATATTTGATATATTTTTTAAAAACCTTGAATCAGCTTAGTTGGAACAAGTTAATGATCAGGATAAATTTATATTGTATGGCGTCTTTAACATTGACTCTCTTAAAGATAGAAACTGCACTCGTAACTTGTTGAATTTGCAGGGTTGTTTAACCTTGACTCACATGTTTTGGTTCCTACTAGAATTACACCTAAATCTGAAAAATATCTTTAGATTTTGTATTTTCAAATTTAAATAAATTAATACTGAAAGCGGAAGTATTTAATACAGCCTTATCAGACCATTGTGGAATAATGTTTTGATTAATGGCACAGTTTTCAAATCTTTAAAGTTTACATAATCAAGGTGTGTAAAAAGAATTGTCCAACACCAGGATAAAATATAAACTTAAAATTCTGTTTACCAATTAACTGTTCAATAAAACTAGATTTACCAATATTTGATTTTCCATACAAATACAGGCAAGGTCTCTTTAAATTAAAAAAAAGAATGATATTTATTCCACCAACAAACTACTTCATATGTCCAATTGTTATAAAAATATGTATAATGTCTGAATCCAGTGAAAATATTGTGAATCTTAAATTGAAAATCATTGTAATATGTTTCTAAACATTTTTATGTTCTACAACAAATGGAGGTGTAGTAGAAAAATAAGTAATACTTTTTGCCCTCATTATGAATACAATAATTAAAATTAAATTTTGAGCTATTCATATTATGAAATAGATTTACATCTTCTTTAGTGATGTATGTTACCAAATTTCTTTCGTAACGACAACTTTGAATATTCATAGTTGAAATATTTTCACCAAATAATTCTTTAATAAAAATTCTTAAATCATCAATATAAACACTTTTTTCAAATCTTAAAAAAAGCATGTAAATGTTTAATTACTGTTTTTCCTTCAGAACAATTTTCAATTGATGCACAATAATTAACTAAATTTACAAAACTGTCAACATAAACTTCTTTTTCTTTTTCTAAGTAATACACAAGCAATATATTGAGAAAAAGATGTGGCTAGGCTTGCGACGTACAGTAGATTGTGGAGTTTCTTTATTCTGTAAGCAGCGGCAGTCATTTTAGAGTTGCTGTTGATAGGAACATTATCAACGGAAGTTGTGATATCTCTTAACTGTTTTAACATCTGTTAATCAACAAAATGGGTGTAATGTTATTAAAATGTACATATAAATTTTCCCGTGGCTCAGAATTCAAATTTAAAATTCTCTTTGAAAACAAATCATAATAAAAATAACGAGATCTCCTCATTTGGTCCATCAGGCCAGGAGTATCCCAATAAAAATATAATTATTTTATTTTATTTTATAGGTATACATTCATTTTCATGTCTTATTTGTTACTCTGTTATAAAGAACAGATAGGTTATAAATTTATATTAGTTCAGATGTTAATGTTAAGTACTGGGTGTTCAACTTTAAAGATGAATGTATTTCATTTAAAAAATGTTATTTATTTATAAAGAATTACAACATGTTAGCTACCCCCTGTTTACAGAAAATGTTGAAAATGACGTCTATTAACTTCAGTGTATTAATATGATTAATCACAACATTTTACTATGTTTCATGCAACTTTTCTGGGCGATCCATGATTTATTTCTTTGGTAGCATAAGTAATATTCATCTTCAACTGTTGTAGACTAGCGGATTACTTCGGTAGATAGTGTTTTTTAAATAACTCTACAAAAAGAATTCCAGATTGGTAAGATCAAGGGAACTTGGTGTCCAAAGCCCTGTAGAAATAATTTGTTTACTGAAAATTTCACGAAGAATCACTATAGTAGAGGCAGCGTTATGAGCACTTGCACTGTCTTGCTTTAATCAGCAGTTACGTTCATTCTCTTCCAGTAAGGCATTAATGTGATTGATTTTCAATAAGCTCTGGTATGCTTTGACATTTATAGAAATTTCAAAAACAAAGGTGTCAAATTATTCGATGCCTCAAAATAGCATACCATACACCTATTTTTTTAGGATGCAAAGGAGCTTCAGCCTAATTATGAGGGTTTTCAGTTCTCCATGTTGGGAAATTTTAACTATTAATATAAGTACTAAGGTGGAACGAAGTGGAAGAAGGGATGTAAATGGGGATATTTACATTCAGAATTTACCCTGCCTTATTACTACAATTTACACAGACGTGCACACATGTATGCATACACGTCTACTATAGGAAACGAGGAAATGTGTAGTTTATAGTTAATTTGTCTGTAAAGACGTAATATTTTTTTGAAGTTATTTATTACTTATACTAATAAAATTATGCCAAAGCAATTGTGATGTTTTCTTCATTTTTTTTCTCTCAAAAGGGTATTTTTAAAACAAGTACAGTACATTTAATGCGAGTAAATTTAGCCACCCTAATACTACGTAGTGTGTTAATTATTAAGTTTATTCGCAGGCATTTTTTTTAATGTTTCAACCAGAAATTATATTGGATGTGGGCTTTTTCTTTAAACTTTCAACAATAATCTGTAACACCATCTTTGCAAAATACGACCGTATTTCAATAAATTGATTTTTTTACCCCAATTTGACAGTCTGTTACAAGTTATGGAAAATCAAGTAAGCTTAAAATATGAAAACGAAGATGATTGATGAGAACTTTTTTAATCTACATAATAAAATGTGTATTGATCATATTACTTGCAACTCTTGTCATAATTTAAACTTGAAATTATATAGCTTATTTTAATTGCTGAACATTATTTACATTACCAATAAGTTTGAAAAATTGATAAATATACACACCCTATCCGTTGAAATGTGTTGGATCCTATACTTGCAAATGTCATCATAATTTTAACTTAAAATTATTTAGCTTATTTTTATTATTGAACATTATTGACATTATGACATTTACAAGTCTGTAAATATACATTCTCCCAAAAAATATGCACAGATCCTATCACGTGTAACTTTTGTCCATCATTTAAATTTTAAATTATATAGATTATTATTATTATTGTTGTTGAACATATTTACACTGCCGATAAGTTTGACAAGGCGGTAAATAGATATACCTTATCCCATGAAAGGTGCACCGATCCTAGAACTTGTAACTCTCGTAATAATAATTTATACTTAAGAATACGTAACTTATTATTATTGTTGAATATTGCCGATAAGTTTGACCATTCAGTAAATATACAATCCCTCTTCCATGAAATGTGCACAGATCCTATCACTTGCAACTCTCATCATTATTTAAATTTAAGATTTTATAGGTTATTGTTATTGTTGAACATTATTTACATTGCTGATTAGTTTTGTCTGTATGTATGTAATCACTCTTCCATTAAATTTGTACAGATTCTATCACTTGGAACTGTCATAATTGAAAGTTAAAATTAAATACAAGTAAATTAAATACAAAATTGTAGCTTATTGTTGTTGAAGATTATTTACATTGCTGATGAGTTACACAAGTCAGTAAATATACAAACCCTCTTTCATTTCCAATACAAATCAGCCCATTACGTTCGAGATACCAAACAAGACGTAGATTAACATTTTCTTTACTAGCTTGAAAAGTACATTAGTAAAGAAATGGGACTGTAACTTCCTGGTTTTATTTATCTTTCATTGGTTTAAAAGAGGAATTAATATAGTCCCTAACCAAGTATTGAGAAAAAGCATTGCTCTTTTAACACGATTGTATATTTTAAGGAGAGTTAGCTTCAAGGACGTTCTGAGGTGTTTAATCATAGTGTAAACTGTGTTGTCGGGGTTTGGGGATAGAACCCCACCCTGAAAACTGTAACATTCTAAGAATCGTACATAAATTATAGATAACGAGCAAATGAACAACTTTGATTTAAACAATAAATAAATAAAAAATAAAAAGTCAAAAATTAAAATCTATAAAAAAATTACAAAATCTACGTACGGAAGGGGAAAATTCCATATCTTTGTACTTTTAAAATAATTCTACTTAACGAGCTTCTAATCTCAATCCTGTGCTTGAGACTTAATATTTGTAAATTTATATGTACAATAATTATTGTTTGTAGTTTGCTAATAAATCTGTGGCGAGTTATTTAGATCCTATAGAATTTTCAAATTTTATTTAGCATGGGCCCATAGTATTTTATTCTTGTGCTTTCTTCTGCAACCATGATAGAACAGAGTAGGCTCAAATTCCTGTAAGGAAAATGGGGTATTTAGTAGACTTCCTTGAAGTATTTGACGTATCTACTTATGAGGAATGAATTGCTTCTTGAGACTTTTTATATAAACAAAACTCGTTTATATAACAGGAGATAAAGACAAGTTTGAAAATGATGAACCCCAATCATTAGGAATATCATAATTATCGTTAGTCAAAACCCATCCAGCAGCTTAAGTGCAAAGGAGGAGTACCATTAATAGAACGAAGCTTTTTTCATAATATTGATGTTTATGTGGTTTTTAATTTTGTGCAAATGTACTGGACCCAAGATTCCTTCATACTCTATGTAAACGCTAGGCGTGCTTTGGTTTGAAGAATGTTATACCTTTCACATAATATTCACTTGTAGGTCTTCTGTTTAACTTCCTTAGAATTTTATAATGTTAACGGAGAGCATCACTACATTCATCGTTCCACTATGGAACTGATGGATGTAGTTGTGTTGTGGATGTTTTCAGAATGTTGTTGTTTGCTACCGTGAGAATTTCTGCTGTAAAAGAATGTATTACTTTATTGATATACATATTAATATAAGCTGTTACAAGTTCTTCTGAAATCTGATCATTTTGCGTTCTGTAAAATCCATCTGGAAAGGCAATCATTATAGAGAAGTCAGAAAAAAATATTTTCAACAGAGCGTGACCACCATTGTAAATTGTGTTATTTAGAATGGACCACTCAAATTTAGTGGCAAGACATGCGCTACAAAATGGCATATCAACAATTGACCAACCACCCGTAGAAGTCTCTAAATGGGTTGGTGAGCCATCATTGAGAAGAATCAAATTCAGATTGGGTACAATCTATGACTGACAATCACTATGACTGAAGATATTTGATACACAATTATAATGGTGTTTAAGTTAATTCTACTGGGTTTATATATGTTTTACAGAGGTGTTAAATTGAACTAAGGATATTTAGTGTTATCTATCTATTTTAGACTATTTAATCCTTTTATTTTTATTTATTTACTTATAAATTGTTCAAAACATCTTGTACCCTCTCACCAGGCCATAATTGTGATATGTCACAACAGATATCGGTAGTAATTGTACAATAAGATTGTTTGTTTTGCTCAAATATAACAACTCTATTGAACTGGGAGGGGGTAAGATCACACTAAGATTGTTGTGTGAGTTACAAAGTTATTATTTTAAGTTCTTATGTTTTAGGGGAAAGATGGATGTGAATATTCTTTGGGATTGACACCTACAGGAATTCTTGTGTTTGAAGGAATACAAAAAATTGGCCTGTTTTTTTGGTGAGTTAAATTTTAATGAAATAAGTCTATTTTGAAAGTATTGTGCTATTCAAGTGTGTAATGAGAAAAGTGTTCACAATATAATTTTTTCATTTTCAGTTAGCAATTTAACATAGAATAAGTAGTACTTAGTGACAACTGAAATCTCTATCTCCATAAAAAAAAGCTTTTAAGTTTCAAATGAAAAATACTGAAAATGTTGTGAAGAATTGAAAAAAATAAATTTAAATAATACATTATATTTTAATGGGAACTACATATTCAAAGCTCCTTTTCTGTCCTTATTTTGTAAGTGAAAAATAATAGTTTATTTTGTAAGCTATCGCATTAATGTATTTTATGTCAAAATGTAAACATTGTTTCAGAATAACTTTTAGACATAAGATCATATCATATTTAGTTTATTGAAAATCAATACATTTTATTAGAAATAATTATTATTAGAGAATTACCTTTGAAAATAATACCTTTGCAGTTGTCTACATGCCAAGTTAGGAACTGGGATAATCAAATAGCATTAATTATGACTCCTACAAAAGACATTTTGAGTGTTCTTATAAATTGATATTTAAATACATATGTATTACTAGTCATAATTGCTTTCCAATTTTATTCAAAATTTATTTCAAATATACTTTCATATGGAATTTTGTTCTCTGAAAAGAAGTTATTAGTAAATTAAAATCATGCCTGTTTTAAATGATTTTATTATTGTATTTTTAAAGTAACTTCTCATCTGTATGTTTTTAAATGATACAAAATAGTGTATTGTGGATATTTTTCAAAATTTTATTTCTAATTAAAATCATGTGTGTTTGTAATGATGAAAAATTAGGCACTTATTGTTAAAAAATTTTTTTTTTACAATAGAACCTAAAAATTGTAAACATATTAATAGTAATATCTCTAGTAGACAGAACAATATTTGTTACTTGAAAATAATGACTTTAAATTTTCAAAATGTATTAGAATATAAGATACTGTAAAGTAATTGATTAAAATAATAATAAAATAATTTAAAAAAACTTTAATTCAGTCATTATGTTTCTGTAGGCCAAAAATTGGAAAATTGGACTTCAAAAAGAAGAAATTAACTTTAGTTGTAGTTGAAGATGATGATCAAGGCAGAGAACAAGAACATACTTTTGTTTTCAGGTATGTAAACTTAAGTCTGAAACTGTTTACATCATTAGTTATGTTTTATTCATAATGTTTGACTTAAAAGGATGTACAGTCAACTCTCGATTAACCGTAATCGGATCAACCGCGTTGCGGCTTAACCGCGATACCAATATATACCAATATTGACCAATATTTATTATGTACAATGTGCAGCTGTGTTACGATAATATTCGTAGTTGGGTCGGAACAGTAGCAGTAGCAGGGCCTTGGCAAACGTCACTGATAAAATTGTTTTGAGAAACCTAAGAAGTAAAATAAAGAAAAAGTGTTAAAACTCATTTAACCTGTTTATTTTAAAATTTACTATTGTTTTTACCGTTTTGCGGGTTAACCGCGATTTTACTTATCCGGGAAGCCTTAACCCTATATTATCCCGGATAATCGAGAGTTGAGTGTAATAGTTTGAAGAATGCTTTGGTAGCATATGTTTAAGTATGTACACAGGTAGTATTTGTGTAACATTAAAAACATTTATGTTTCTTTTTAAGATTTCAATCGCTTTGGTACGTGCTATGTATCATCATTTTAAACATAAAGTTGATTAAATTACTCTGAGAAATCTCCAAAATTGAGAGAATTCATGGAATGTATTTTTTATCAAGTATGTATTAATGACATTGCTATTTTTTCATTCCCTAAGGTTAACATAAGTCTGCAACAAGAGACATCCATCGAACATGATTTCAAGTAATGTTTTTCAGTTGTTCCCAAATCTTAGATTCATCCTCAATTTCCTTTTTCACAGTTTCTTGTGATTTTTGGTCTATCAGGTGTTCTTTCCTTACAGATTCCACTCCATGACCAGTTTACTTAAATCACTGTTGTCTCCTTTCTAAGGATGTCCAATCTTTCCATAATTTCTGCTCTTTCTTGATGATCTCTACTATATCTGATTTTATTCACACCTTCTCCTAAGTTTTTTATTTATAACTGTTTCAAGCCAATGTCATGAAAAGTTTTTAATTTTGTGCTTTATGTTGTGACTTTCTTTGTTCGTCATTTTATCCATGTTCTCCTTTATATCTCAATTTTTGACCATCTTCTAAATTTTGCATATGTTTAATAACCCTAGAAGTGGCAATGTTATTTTTTCCCATTATTAAATAAAAAAAAAAAAAAAAAAAAAAAAGAAAAAGTTATATGTCAAGGTTTTGGAGTAAGTATGTTAGGAATCAAAAATTGTGCAAAAAAAAGTTAAAACTTTACAGAAAAGTGTATATAATCATATTAACATATTTTTTTTTTTTTTTCATTTTTGCAAGATATGCAAATGTTTTGTAATGTAGTTGTGGATAAAGTTAGGTAAAAACAAAAATAAATTTATAAAATTTTCATATGAAAAAAAATTATTTTTTTGTTAAAAGTCAAAATTTGCTAAAAAGTTATTCCTAATTTGAAAAAATTCAAAAAATAGTAATATTACCTAAAACCAAACTTGTAAAATATAATTTTTCACGGAAAGGTGCATAGAATATTCATTCGTTACAAAGAAAAATTTTTTAGATGTGAACAATTTGGAGTTGGTATTGTAGAAATCAAAAATTCCTACAAAAACCAAAGCCAAAATGCCAAATGAAAGCCTATATTAACATACAACAATATATATATAGAAAAGAATTTATTTGTCCATAAATGTTGATAAAACAAAAATCAATTTATAAAATGTTTAGGGTGGAAATTTGCTGAAAAATTATGCCTAATTTGACATAACCTAGATCTTTGTTCTCGGTAGGCCTGAAACAAAATCACTGAAAAACATAAAATCCCTCAAAAAAAAATAAATAAACTGTATAAACAATAACACACATATTAGAAAATAGTTACCATTTATACTAAATTATATAATTAATTAGTTTACATTTTCTTATATTGCGAAGAAACCATTAAGTGCTGTTCTCTCGTGGCAAAACACTCCAACTTCATTTAATTTTTTAATTTTTACCTTTTTCTGTATAGATATTCAGTTACATGATTATGAAAGTTTGAAACATTACCTTCACAATGATATATTACACATTTTGATATAATAATACTTACTAGGCTCAATGCTGAATTGTAAAATATCTGATTTTTACACTGTTAAAACATATTAAAATTCTTGATTTTGTTTAATTTTTATATATTAAAAACTATAAAAGTTAGAAAGATTTGGAAAGCACAGATCAAAAGTTGAAGAATCGTTCTATAGAACAGTGTTATTGTAGATTTGTTAGACATAAATATGAACTTGTGAAAATTAGACAAATAATGACGTAAATTTGTGTTTCACAACTGCACAGTTTTTGCATTACTCATTTGCTGCTAAATATACAAACTTCACCAATTAATTAAATAATATTTATAATGTTTTATGGTATTTTGATTGCCTGATTATGCATCTATGGATCATTAGCTTTAAAAGAGCCTAAATATAATTATGGTACAATGATTTTTACTAGGGTAAACATTGAATTGTAAAAAAAAAGTGATTTCTACTGCTAGGCGAGCTGTTAATCTGTCCAAACACATCGTTCATCAGCTCAGTCTGAGCTATATGCCACTTAAAGGGAATTGTTGGTGTATTCTTTAATAATCTATTCTTATCAAATGGTGCAACCAATTAAAAGATGTTTATATTTCTAACTCTATCAAATTAGGCTAAGTGCATGTTAATTTTTAATCCACTATGTTATATTACTAGTATACACTGTGCATATGATTTTTTGTTAACAGTGATGTAAACATAACCTCAAAATAATGTAATCAATTTATAACATAGTTGTTCTGCTAAAATTAGCTGATAGCATCATTATAAATGTACAATCAGGTGTTAAAATTGCATAGCTGTTTATGGTTGTTATGGACCATTAAATTTCTACTTATGAGGAATGATAATTTAATAAACATCCTGTAATATGAGATACCAATAGATAGTTTTTTCAGAGACTATCGGCGGAGGACTATCTTTTGTTCATTTTTATTCTTTTTAGTGTAGCTTTCATAATTTAGTCATTAGACCATTAACGGTTGTTGTATATTGATATATCACAAGCTTGCTTTTTGTAATTCAAATCTAGTAAAAAAATCTAATAATTAGAGGTTCATATTGAGACCAATTTATGTTTTATACAACCAGAATTATGATTTATGGTATTTAATGTGAAACAGTTTAGGAACTCATTGGAGTTAAGTTATTTAAAGATATGTATTTTTATAAATGATTTTCCGTATTATAATGTAATTAGGAAGATTATTTTCTTTTAAATTCTAATACTATAAAAATGATTAATTTTTATTTGATTTATAATTGCAGGTTACACAATGAGAAGGCGTGTAAACATTTATGGAAATGTGCAGTTGAGCATCATGCATTTTTTAGGTTGCGAGCTCCTGTTAAAGGGCCTTCTGCAAGGCAGAATTTTTTTAGGATGGGCTCACGATTTAGATATAGGTACAGTCAAGCTTAAGTTAATTTTTAATCCACAACTTAGAAAAGTGTATAATATGTATAGTATGATATCTTTGTATAAATTATAGTTTTTCAGATTGATCTAAGTACAATTCCTTATCTCTGAAATTCACAGCTGTTAAAATTACAGTAAATATAATTAATGCTAAATATATAATACAGTATTTTAGATGACAATTTTTTTGGGTCAGCATACTGTTGAAATAAAATTATGAGTCATATCTGTTATAGAACTATAAGCGTCTTACCATTTTCTATTGATGCATGTATGCAAAACTCGTTTCTATTTATAAAATAGAGAATGACTCTAAACCACATTCAGCATATTAAACCTTGTTATCAGTAACCATTTTTGAGAATTGTAGTCGCATTTTAGATAAAATAATTTTATTGTTGGTCAAAAGATCTTGCAACAATCAAATTTCATGAAGAAGACATTTGACATTGTTGGCTATTGGCCACCTGCTTATTACATGTATTTGCATTAAAAGTTTTATATAGTATCTATGTTAATAATTTAGCCTAGCCAAACCTAATTTTGCTTGTAATCCTATAACAGAATAGATTCAAAATTATGATTAATGTAACTAAAACAAATTTTATCTTATTTGTGATTAGAAATACCTTGTTCCACTTACTATAACCTATAAATATAAAATTTAATATTAGTTTATATTTAATTGTTTTAAGACTAATAAAATTGTTTTAAAAAATTAAGCATTTTTAAATGTATTATTTACTTTTAACTATTATTTTTGCTATAAAAAAATGTTCTAATAAAAAAATATCTTTATTCTAAGTTTTTTACTTGTTTTTCCTGTTATACTTATCCAATGAGGAGATGCATTTCTCATGGTATTTGTTTAAGGAAAAGGATATAACTTATTTATACACTGAAACCTTGTTTATCAGAAATTGATGGGATCAGACACTTTCTGGATAAACCGAATTTCCCATTTTTTTACTATAATTACAGTTTTTAAGAAAAAATCAAATAATTTATTTTAGAAAATTACAGAAACAATAAAATTATTGATTATGTGTTACATTTAAACAAGTAAAGAACTAAAATTAAGTCATTCAAATAAAATACAGCATAACAGGCCTTAAATTATATTTGTCCCTTCTGTTTAAAAAAAAAGAGTCCATTCAGAGATGAAACTCTTTTCTTAGGCGCACGATCACGGAGTCTTTTAATAAATATAATAACCACTTCTGCTGGACTCATTTTGTTTTGACGTTCTAAATAATTTAATAGCTGGTCAAACATTGTAATAGTCTCTGAATGTGTAATGGTTGTAGCCACCGTCTCATCCTCATCATCTTCTGAACTTGATTCCTCTTCCACAGATTGTTTAGAACACTTATCGACGATCTCGTTCTCTGAAAGTAGCTGATATCCTGGATGTTCATCATCTATATTTATCCATTCAGATACTTCTTCCTCTTGCACATTTTTACATCCTTCAATTTATTATAACATTTCTGTAATTTCTTTATTTCCAGATTACTCGTCACTTTCATTACACTATGTATTTTCAGCTTCACTGTTTTTTGTCATGTCTGGCCACAACTTTTTCCATGAGTTTAAATTACCTGCAGCAGCAGACATGTAAATTACATTTTTTAAGTTAATTTATTTCAAAACGGTCATGGTATCTTCTTTTCGTCTTTATTCTCGTCGCCTTACGGTTATCTCCTTTTCAAAGCCTCAATTGAGCCTTGGTCTATTGGTTGAATTAGAAACGTTACATTTAAAGGAAGAAATTTTACTAAAATATCATCAGTTCTCATCATCTTCTCCAGGATGTGTCAGCCATTATCGATTAGTAACATTGCTTTCTCAGGCAGTCCCTTTATTTTTTTATTTAAATTAAAAAAAAAAATTTATTTTATTTTATTTTTTATTTTTACACCATGAACATAGTGGTTGAAAAACTAATTCGTAAATATATTTGCATACATCCAGGTTTTTTTTGTGTTCAGTATAATGCTGGCAAAGAGTTAAAATTTACACTGTTTAAAACAACAGCAAGGGCAGTTTGTGTTCACCTGTTGCATTTGAACCACAAAGCAATTTCATATGTTCTTTATCTTTTTTGTGACCTTTAGCTTTTTCTTCAAGCTCAGACGCTAGGCAGTATTTAAAACAGACCAGTTTTGTCGGTCTTATAAACTTGGGATGGTGAATATTTCTCATCTGCAATTACCTTAACAAATGTAAATTTGTAACTTGTCACTGGCTTCAATATTTGCCGATAATATTTTGGCTGATAATAGTTTGATAATATAAGCTGGTAGAATTCCATGCTGTTCTCTCTACCGCTAACCACCCACTGCTAGCCGTAAACGATTTATTGCCACCTGGATTTTTATTAAAATTTAACACCTTGTAAAATTGGTCCTGATATAGGGACACCACGATATCTTTCTTGACAAAACCATAAAAATAAAGCATCATTTATCTCTTCATTTTATCCTTTTTGAGCTGTGGTTCTATCTCCTAGACTGTCTTTTGTAAATATTTTTGCACTTAAATCATCAATTTGAGCTCTCTTTTTTTTCGAATAGCTGACAGTGGAATTCCTTACCCCTTATTCCTCTGCAACATTTCTTAAAATCTTAAAAATTGCCTCCAATTTATTTTGCATCATAATAACAATCTTCTTGCTTTTTAATGGCATTTTACCTCGAGTCTATAACACTAATTTTCATTACAACTATAACTTTATAAATAAAAAGTTACATAAATAAAATTTAAATTTAACACATGATTTAAAAAAGGAAACTTCAACAATCAACTTAACACACTGGATACAAACATCTACTGAATACTTTTCCTTACTTTAATGGTTACACTGACTATCTAAACTAGAGGAGCATCTGTCACGTGAGACTGAGCGTGAAAATATGTGGCTCAACAGTACAGTCCTGCCCTTAATTTTATCCTTACAATCGGCACTGTCGTACAGTCCCTGTTCAAATTACTGTGCTGTATTGTTTTTGGCTTTGCAACTAACATACAAAGTTACAAAATTGCCTTATATTTATTGTATTGTTATATTTATTACAAACAAGACGTTATCATTACAACAATCAAAGGAAGTTGTGGTGACTTGCTCATTTACTATATTATGACAAAATATTTTAAAACAAAAAAATATATTATTTTTCTCAAAATTTTGTCTGGATAAACCGGATTTTTGGATAAACGTGGTTTTAGTGTATGTATTTTTATATCAAATCAATAAATTATCAGTTTTCTATAAATTAGACTATTCATGTGGTGTATTTTATTTACTAATCAATTTAGTTAAAGCTTTGAATCAACGTGGGTTTTTAATTTGTATGTTGTCAGTGGAAAGACAGAGTTTCAAACAACACAACAAAACAGAGCTCGCCGTACTGTGCAGTTTGAACGTAGGCCTAGCCAGAGATACGCTCGAAGACAGTCTCATGTACTTAGAGAAAAACAGAGGTAACTGAAATTATACTTTCTTGGATTATTTATAGTCTGGATGTAATTTTTTTTTTTTTTTTTTTTAAGTTTTCATTTATATAACTTTTTACCATTCTTTGGTATTTAATATAATGTAAAACTATGCTTAATAATCAGTGTGATGTAAGAATATTGAATGATGTATCATTGAAACTATTTAGATTCTAATTTAAAAGATCAATATTACTTTATTAACAGAACTATAGCACCTTCAAGTGATGTAAAAAAGTCAGAAAGTCAGACCTCTACAAGTACTGGTAGTTGTAGAAGTAACAGTTCCTCATCCTCACACCCTCCAACTTCAGTACCTGTTGCCGCATCTGTATCTCCTCCTCCAACCGATGTAGATGACATTGTAGAAACAACTTCTTTGGTTGGAACTCTTAAGCGAAATAAACAATCATTTGGATCAACAAGTGGTAAGTGCAAACAAAGTTTAGCGATTTATTTAATTATGGATTGTATATTTTAGATGTAAAGTTATAAGGTATTTATAATTTGTATTATTGTATTCTAATTTGAATGTATATACATTATTAAGAAAACCTATTTAAAAAATGATTACCTGATTTTTCCTTCATATGATCCACTCATGATAATTTACAAGAAATACTACTGTTACAATTACATGTATACATTCACCACATGGTGTAACATTATCACTTAGTAGAGCAGTTGTTAAACATAAAAATATTGAAACATGAAATCAATATATATATATAACAACCTAAAGTAATCATATTCAATAAAATTAAATATTGCTCTTTACATTGTACTGTAACTGAAACCTGACTATATAATAATATTCCAGTGAAGGGAAACTAATGACATTTTGCATATGAATTTGAAAATGAACTCTAACCTTTCAACTGCTGTCATTAATGAGCTGGTGATACTTAACCCTACAACTGTCCAATGTTAAAGATTTTATTTTCTTAAAAAATTAATAAAAAATATTAGTTTTACACAAAACCTAACTTATAAGACATCATTTTTCTCAGAAAGATGCATAGAATTCATCTATGTAAAAAAAAATAAAAAAATTTTGTAACGGTTTTGGAGTAAGTATGTTACATGTCAAAAACGACGTTATCATTTTTCAAGAAAAACCTGATTCATCCAAAATCAAAAGCTTACCACCTTTTTCTAAGATATACAAAAGTTTTGTGTACTATTTGTGAATATATTTAGGAAAAAAAAAAATAATTGTTACATTTTCAAAATTAAAAAAAAAATTATATAAAAACTGAATTTTCTCTTTATTTTTTCAAAAAAAACATTAAAAATAGTAAAATATATTTTATACAGAACTTCTATAAGTCATTATATTCAGAAAGGTGCATAGATTTTAGGTGTGTAGTTGAAAAAAAATGTTAGATATATCAAATTTGGAGTTTTTTGGTCAAATACCAAAAAACCGAAGAGTAACGAAGCAGAAATTTCACAGAAATGGTGATCAAAAACATACTAATACATTTTTTGCATTTTTTTCAACTATTGAGATTTATAATATATTTGTAAATATATTTAGGGGAAAAAATAATATGTTAAATTTTCTAAATAAAAACAACGATTTTGACTAAAAAGTGATACTCTGACGGTTGAGGTTAGGTTTGTAACCTCCACAATTTAGCCTCACTAGTAACAATCTGAAGATAGGCCAAAGACAAAATCATTAGATTTTACTAAGAAAATATATACTTTACAAAGAATAACACACATATTCACTTTTATAATCATATAAAAATATAAATATAAGAAATTGTGCATATAGGCTAGACTTATAATATTGGCCTAGGTTATCCCAAATATGAACCGTTCAAAAACTAAACTATCACTCAAAAACATAAACTTTAGATATAAAAACACATAATATTGTAACTTGTATACACAATTTATATACAATTTGTATACGCAAACCTTCAAAATAACAAATATCTAACCCCAAAACAATATGTGCCACGCCTTTTATTACAGTTTTTACATCGCATAATTGCGTGTGTTGAGAGATGAAACCAATACCTTCTAAGTATGTATTGCCAACATCAAGTGGTACCAACTTATAGAATGGAATTTCCCCTACAACTTAGTGTAAAGAAAAATAATTTTAAAGCCATAGAGAAATGAATACGTGTATTCGTAAAATGCACCGAATGCCAACTGAATTTCGTGTCGTCAGGTTTGTTCTCTGCTCAACTAGGAATATCTCTGGATCTGTTAGACGCAAAATAATTTGTAATCTACGGTTAGAAAGAGAAATATGTGATCTATAGAACAGTGTTTTAGTTGACTTAAATGACAGAAAAATAGAGTTGTAATGATATCGGGAAAATGGCTTCGTGTTTTATGAAAAGACGCAGAGTTGAAATTTACGATTTTACGCTACAAAAATACGTGAACTTCACCAATTTTTGGAATATTATTTATAACTTTTGTGGTATTTTTTTTGCATGATTATGTATCTACGGAATATTAGCTTTCCAACACTATTTTTTTTATTGCGATAGGACGATTCTAAGTGGGCGAAATGTTGAATTGCAAAATATGTGTTTTATAGCCAACTTGTCGTGGAGAATGGGTACGATTTCCGGTCTTTACCAGTTGTAGGGTTAAAACAATATTACTTTTAAGTTCAGTGGGGAATTTAATCCAAAAATATGGACTTTTGATAAACTCCCCTTTTTCTTGTGTTATGACTGAAATTTTCTTAAATTATGTGAAAAACTTACACATTTGTTCTGAGTAGGGATATGCGAGCCCTCGAAATTTCTAGCCAAGACCGATATTCAGTTTCGGATAATGATTGTAAAATTATCAAGTCCGGCTTGATTCTTTGAGTTCGGCTCAATTTTCCAAGCTTGACACAATAAGAGTCTGGCTCGATGTTATAAACTCTGCACGGTTTTTCAAGTAGATTTTGTTTTAATGAGTCTAGCTCAGTATCTGAAGAAGGCCCAAACTGATGGACTAATACTGCTATGAAAGCATGACGTAAAGTGAACTGATAGAATTAGAAAAAAACAGACAATTGATATTGGAAATGAAACGATCGGATAATAAAATTGTCTTTAGTCGGCCTTCTCATAGGATAAAACAAGTTTTTATTAACATATATATATTTGAGTAAGTTAGAAGTAAGAGCTGTGTAAGTAGTGTTTCACTTTTCCGCTTCAAATGTGACGAATTAATGTCAACACATCACTGATGACATACGGAAACAAAAATGTTCCCATTTTAAGAGATTTATTTTAAACAAAAGCTAAAGAAAATCCGATTTTAAAATTTTAACTTATAGAAAAATTAAATTTATTTGGATTATGTTAAATTTCAATAAAATTTTAACATTTTAAAATTCATGTATTATGTGAGTTTATTTTGTAGTACATATTATTAATTAACCCTACAAGTGTTAAGTCGCTCGGTTTTAGCAATTATGTAACAAGAAATCATGTTTTTTGCAATTCAACAGTTCGCCCATTTAGAATCGTCCTACCACAATAAAAAAAAAAAGTTTTGGAAAGCTAATGTTCCGTAGATGCATAATCATGCAAAAACAAAAAATAAAATAAAAAATACCACAAAATATTATAAATAATATTAAAAAAATTGCTAAAGTTTGCATATTTTTATGCGTAAAATCAAAGATTTGCACTGTGCGGTTGTAAGCAGAAATGACGCCATTCTTTCTCAGATGTTCACAAATCTATTTTTCTGTCAAACAGATCGACCACAACAATGTTCTGTAGATCACATCTTTCTCTTTTGATCTGTTGTTTCCAAATCGTTCTATCTGTTATAGTTTTTATTATATAAAAATTAAATAAAATCAAGAATTTTAACTCATTATTACATGCACACAATTACATTTTTTTCAATTCAACTTTTATCCTAGTAAATATTATTTTATCAAAATGAATTATATATAAACTGTAAAGATAATGTTTCGATCTTTCATATTCATGTATACCAAAATCCTTTTCACTAAAACTAAAAATTGAACAATTCGCTCAAGTTGTCGACTATTTCGCTAGATGGCCTGACTTGACGGACGGAGTTTATAAGGAAAATTTTTACTCTGTGTTCATATGATTTTACGAAATGGTAATACTTGTCCAAATGCCACACGTTCACAATATCTTATAGATTTTTTCTTCTTCTTTCGAACTATGTATTCAAAATTTTTCCAACTGTAGTAGTTTTTGAGATATATGTATTCTTCAAAGACGTGACAAAAAAATATGAATAGTGGATTACTCTACCGCAGATTGAATAACTCAGTGTAGTTCATATTTTGTTAGACAGATGTCATACCATTGGAAAGACGACAATCTCGTCTTTCTTATAGTATAAGCCAATGAATTGTAGACCAAGGAATGAAACAGGAGTTAGTGTCTCAAGACGGCCATTTTTCACCAGTTTTCCTTGAAATCGTAGTGTTCTTGGACCTTATCCAGTTTATTGAGTGAAGTGTTTTACGATTTTGCTTCGAGTTTAGTAATGTAACACAATTTATTTATTATAATATGTTCGTATAATTTAAAAAACGTATTTCAATTGTAGAGTTTGGTTTTTCTTTGAGTGAATGTAATAATTACAGAGTTTTTCATCTAGCCTATCCTAAACCACGTGTTTCACAAAAGTCTTCTTATGAAATATTGTGTTGTGTTTGTGTGTTGTTGTGAATGTCATACAAAACGTAAGTACACTAAATCTATTTTATTTTACCTAATATATGCTTTTATATTATCATTTACACATGATAATATATGCTTTTATATTATAATTTACACATGTTAGAAGTATGTAATTATATTTTGGATCCAAAAAATATTCTAAAACCTAACCTAGCTTTTTAGCAATTTTTGACTGTTTACAAAAAAAATTTCCTAATGTAAATTTTAGATTTTATTTATTTATTTATTTTTTTTTTACCAAGTTCTATTCACAACTACATTACAAAACTGTTTTATGTATTAAAAAAAATATATTAAAAAAATTTTGAATAGGAAATGTAGAGTATATTATGGAATTTTGCCTTCCGCCATTATGCTGATTTTTGATTCCTGAGCTAATAACTCAAATTTTTTTAGATCTAATTTTTTTTCCACTACACAACTAAATTCTATGCACCTCTCTGTAGGAAATGATAATTTCTAGTTGTGTTTTGGATAATATTACTATCAACTTTTATCCACAAATATATTACAAATCTCTAGTAATACTTGAAAAAAATCAAAACAAAATTTGGTTGGTGTACATTACCATTTCTGTGAAATTCTTGCCCCCGTTACTTTCCGATTTTTAGCTATTTGGCATAATAACTCCAAATTTTTTACATCTAACATTTTTTTTCACTACACCGCTAAATTCTATGCACCTTTCTGAATATAATGATATATAGAAGTTGTGTCTTCCATAAATATTACTATTTTTGGTGAATTTTTGAAAATAAGCCGAACAATTTCCCTTTTTTCTTAAACCAATTTTTGTTTTTTTGAAAATGTAACAATTTTTTTTTTCTTTTTCAAAATATATTCAAAAATATATTACAAATCTCTAGTACTACTTGAAAAATTTATAAACATATTTTTGTATGGTATATATAACTTTTTCATGTGAAATTCTTGCCTCCGTTACTTTCCGATTTTTTGCTATTTGACATAATAACTCCAAATTTTTTACATTTAATTATTTTTTTCACTACACAGCTAAATTATATGCACCTTTCTGAATATAATGATATATAGAAGTTGTGTTTTCCATAAATATTACTATTTTTGGTGAATTTTTGAAAATAAGCTGAACAATTTCTCTCTTTTCATAAATTTTTTTTTTTTAATTTTGAAAATGTAACAAATTTATTTATTTATTTTCTTAAATATATTCACAAATATTACACAAAACTTTTGTATATCTTGGAAAAAGGTGGTAAGCTATTGATTATGGATGATACAGGTTTTTCTGAAAAATGTTAACTTAATTTTTTGACATCTAACATACTTACTCCAAAACCGTTTAAAAAAAAAAGAAGTTTTTATTACATAGATGAATTCTATGCATCTTTAAAACAAAACAAAACTTGTGCCTTACTACGACATTAAAAAAACATCAATTTTTTGTGAAAATGTTAAATTAGCGAGTGTGAATTGTGGATATTACCTTATACGAAATATAAATAACCTACATAACAAATAATGGTTAATGTGCAGGAGAGTTGTCCGATCAACTTAAGTGTGAAATCTCGGCAATTCCTCTTCAAAGTAGCGGATGATCCATTATTTCGGTACTTACACTCTTCACTTTTTATGTTTCACAATTCATTATTTCTGTCCGAAAACAGCGATTTAAAATGATTGTTTATGCAATTTGAAGTTATTTCACGAATATTTCATCAATTTTAAGAATAACAAAAACTAACCATAAGGAGCCCCTATAGGTATCTTTCTCACGAATTACTCAGAATATATACAGATAGATCACTGTCAGGGTCAGGCCAAGGAGCCAGTGCAGGAATATATTCAGCTCTTTTCTACTACATGTCTGTTGGTGGAAATAAAATAAGCTTTGATGGTGAGATTGAATCAATAGCCACAGCTGTAAGGCAATCCCTGTACCGACCATCAATTTAAAAAAAAAAAATTTGTTTTCTTTTGGTGGACTTTAAATCTGCTGTTCAAACCAAAGGTGCAAATAAATACACTCATACACAGACCATTAATGAAGGAAGAGCTGCAATTAAAATTAACGGCCTGTGGAAGGTAATCTATTGACTAAGTTCCCATGTGGAAAGAGCAGGCAACGAGAGGACAATTGTCTTCATAAAGAAGGAAGAACCATGAATGATGCTAGGGAATGGCAGAAAATTGTACAAAGTAATTGTATTATTTTATGTATGATACATTGTGACATCTTTACTGTGTATAAATCAGACATCACGTTTTGTTAAAATAAGAAGTAAAATAATTAAATCTGTTGTCTTGATGAAAATGTAGATATAAAATTTGAAAAAGTGCAGTAGAAAATTTCTGATTTCTACAAAATTGACTGGAACATTTTTATGTTATAATATTTTCTACTTGCTGTATTGTTTTTTTTTTTTTTTTTTTTTAAATAGTGTTTGCTTGAATTTTGTGTCTGTTATCATTTGAAAATGTTTATCCATACTTTAGTTTAAATTGGTTTTAGTTCATCCAAGATTTAATGTACCGTAGTTATAAATAATTTAAAACTAATATTTTGTGTTTTATATTTATAGCAGTTGCAGATGAACGATTGGATACATTACTCAAGAGTCTAGCAAAAGATACAATCACAAGCAACAATTTAGAAGACAAAAATGATTCCAGTTCTCCATTTTCAAGCCTCGGTAAAACTGAAGGTATACTTCCCATTGCTATAACATATATAATAATATATTGCATTCATTGTATTAACTCTTTAACAGATAACTGGTTTGAAATAATTTGCACCATTTCTAACTGTCCCTTGTTAAACTGTATTACTGCAGATACAAAAAATTAATTCTGTTTTGAAGCTGAATTTACTAATAATTAGTACCACATACTTTATAGAAGGTTAAAAATAGTTGTAAGTATGAATGTAGATGACAACAATTGAAGTTACGGTAGTCATAACTTTAAAGTTTCATCCTTTACCTTTTTATTCCATGGAACTATGGTCCATGCAGAAAGTTGCACTCTGGAATAACAGCATTTGTTCATTGCTCGTTGTCTACACTTTCTCATACCCAGCTCTCTAAGATCAGTCTCCACCTGATCCAACCTCCTCAACCTTGGTTTTCCTCTAAAGCCATCTTCCTTCAGGTTTTCTCATTCTCACTTTCTTCGGCACTCGTTCTTCTTCAATTTTCTACACATGTCCCAGCCAATTTAGTCTTCTGATCTTGATGTTTCCTACCAAATTTGTCTCCCTGTGCAAACTCTTCAGTTCCTGATTTGTCCTCATTCAACACTCATTTCCTTTTCTCACAGGCTCATATATTTTTCTCAGTACTTTTCTCTCCCAAACATTCAGCCTTCATTCCTTGTTGGTAGTCATTAAACCATACAAAACTACCGGCTTCTAGATTGTCTTATAATTGGTCACTTTTAGTTGTCTGGAGACCTGATATTCCCCAGTTTAGTTCGTAAAGCAAAACAAACATCTTTTGCCTACTTCCAGAATTCATGTCTTTCTATTTCATTCTGTGTTGTTATTAATGGACCTAAATATTTGAACTCATTAGTTCCTCTGAAGTTTGTCATTCACCTTCAAATCCTTTAATTGATGTATTCGTCTTGACCACAGGTAATTTGTTTTGCAGGATTTAAATTCCAGTTCTAACTTCATCCACTTGTTTCTGCACAGCTGTTTTTAGTAACTCTCTATTCCTTGCAATCACTGCCATGTCATCAGTGTATATAGTACTTTTATATCTGATTTTGTTTCTTCCCCCCCCCCCCATAGCCACTTCTTCATCATACCAGTCGCCTTGTTTCCCTTTGTAGTACTTTTATATCTGAATTTGTTTCTTTTACCTCATAGCCACTTCCTCATAGACTTCTTCATAGCTCTCTCTTTCAAGATTCTCACTTGCTCCCTTATGCAATAAACTTCTAACATTTCAAAAATTATTTCTCTCAAATTATTGGCTCACCTGGCTTTTTCTATGTTGTGTGTTCATAAGTAGATTTTCAAGACAGGGTTCTTAGTCCTGCATTCATCCCCATAACCTGAAGAACCAGGAACTTTGATTTTGAACTGTTCTTCCCTTAGAAAGTTGCCTTCACCTCAGATTTAAAGCTCTTTTTATTTTTAGCCACGGCAGAAATAATTTTGATACAATTTTGGAGAAGTGTGGAGATTTTATTTCCAAACTACAAGTTAAAGAACATTATGGTTCCTAAGTAATTTTGAAAATACCCAAATGAACCCTGACAGCCATAAACAAGACCCACTTACCAATTATTATTATTTTCCCTCTTCGGTTTTAAAGGGTTTTCTTCTTGAAATGATTTGTATTGAATAAATATAACCTGATGGAATTATTTCCAGTTATTCTCTAGGTTCTTTACAAAACTTATGAAGACCTTGGGATCAGCACCCCTATAAAGACTTCAGTTGTTACAAAGACCCTTCGAAGTATGTTTAGCTTATTATTGAGCAAACACCTCATACTTGCACATGTTCTGTCCATTTGTATTCTCTAAGAGGAAAACCAACAGAAGTCTCATTAAATGAACCCTATTTTTTTTAGCTGTTATTTCACTGACAGTGTGCATTTAGCAGATCTGCCTGCTCAGTAAGAGATATTTATTGTTTTGAACTTAGAATATGGGATGAATCTCTTTATTTGTCTAAACCCACACTTACATGCTGACTGTCCTAAGTCTGTCCTTGTAGAGTCTTACATTTATAAGTCCATTTTCCTGTGACAGAATTTTGCCTTCTCCTTTTCTTTCTACTTACCAATTTTGTGTGAATATTTTAAGACAATATCTTAAGGTTAAAATAAAACAAAATTCTAATTAAATTTTATGTGACAACATTTGGTGTTTGATGGTATTCCATATTAATGGAAATAATGAAACAATTACTTAATTCCACAAAAGAGATTTATTAAGCAACATGTTTTGCTGTTATGTAGCTTGAAAATGCCTAACTGCGAAGCATATGTCGCTCAATAAAGCTCTTTTGTGAAATTAAATAATTGTTTCATTATTTCCATTAAAACAAAAATTAACAATTCATTATTTATTATATTTTGGGCTGTAGATCCAGACATTTTCCAATTTTGATTATAGATTTGGTCATGACAGATCAAAAATAAAAATTAATAGTTTTTCATTATTTTACAAATTAAGGTGTATAGAAATTTAAAAAAAGGAGAATAAATGCTAGATTTCACTAATGTAAATGCTAGATATAAAATTGTGGAAAAATTAACATTGAAAATTGCAGTCAATTATCATTACCTCTTGTAACAGTTATTAGAGCTAGTAGTAGAACCATTAACTCTTATTGCTAATTTTAACAGAAACTTTAAAGCTAACCAAAGATTGCCAATGAGAGATTCATATACAACTACAAGTATGTATGGTTACGATTACACTTGTTATATAAATAAACATTTTGCTTGTGTGTGTGTGGTGTATGTGTGTGGTGTGTGTGTGTGTGCGTGTGTGTGCGTGTGTGTGCGCGCATGTGTGTATAGTTATAATAAATTTAATTTTACTGACTTTTATTTGAAACCATAGATGTTTTAAATATATAATATTGGTGATTGATTATCTACCTTCAAGGTCTATTGTTTTTTTTTCCCAAAAATAATATCTAGGTTCAGAGCAAATTTATTCTTCCTGTATCTGTTACCTATGCCATGTATGGACAAGTAATTATTTTGCTGTTCATTTATAAAGTAAATAATGTTTCCAGTGGTTTCAAAACGCAGTAGTTTTTTCACTACCACTCTAATATCTTTTGTTGTCAACAATTATCTTTTTTTAATGACAGATATATTTGTGTTTATTTTAGTTGGAAATTGGTTTTATTATATAAAAAGGCTGAAAATTCCAATAGGTTATAGTTTATATATAGCGAATACAAGTTTCTATGTAATTGCATTCATCTCTGCAATAAAACATACAATATTAAAAAAAAAAATATAATGCAAAAAAATAAAAATTCTTTGTAATATATATTAGCACATTTGTTAGTATCAATAGGGGTTTCATTTCTCACAATTATTGTTATGATTACATGAAGCGTTAAAGTTTTTGCAATGGTAACACTTTGAAAATAATGTTTTGCGGAAAAGGAAAAAGGTTACAAGAAAAAGTATGTATATAATATGATTATTTTGTAATAAATGTTAAATAAAAAATACGAAGTCAGGTCCAAATCTGGACAATCAAAATTTAAGAAAATTATTACTTTAGGTATTATTGATAGTAGACAAAGAAATACCAATTACTATTGTAAAGAAAATTTGGTTTTGGATTCCTTAGAATTTACACTATATTTAGAATTTGATTACGCTACATTGTAGGAGTATGTTGTATAATATAAAATTGCAGATAATGTTTAATGATTTAAGATTTAAATTCAACGTGAAGATTTCTAAAAGTTGGTTACAGAAAATCTGGACAAGTCAGGAATTTGTAATTCAAAAGTTCTAGCTCTGAATTATCTTCCGTCATAATAGAATGAACATCAGCAAATTTCCTTTACTTAATCCGAAATTTGTTATATGTAAAGTTGTTTTCAACATTATTATTGTACTCTTGTCAACTTTTTTAAAACTCAAGTTATTAGTTACTAAAGATAATTTGTATCTATAATCTCAACACATAAACAATTTTTAAATGTTTTTCAATAGTAATGTTATACTGGGTAATTATTAGGGTTTGTGATTAATGAATTAGTTTTCCTCAAATTAAATTAATTTAATGATTTTGACTTGCAATTAAACTCCAACTGCATTGGTGAAATTCACCCTAAACCATCATTAAAATCTACCATTATTGGACTTTTATAGAAATTATAACATAGAGTCTGAATTGATTTGAAGTATTTTATCTAATTTAATTAATTTGTTTATAAAGCTTTGATTTAATTTATCATTTTTTAAGCTGTAAAAATGAAATTTTGATTTCTAGAAGCCATAAGGAAAGAAACGTTTATAAATAACCATTTCAAATCTATGTAAAATTTGATTTAAATAACAGAAGTTACATAATATTATATTATAAAATGAGTTTAGATATAATACCACAGATTTTATAAATAAGGTTAAACATTATTCTAATACATTGCGGTTATTTTAAAGAGTGAAATAAATTAGCCACATGTGTGTGTGTGTGTGTGGTTACTAGTATATAAGCGAAGCTGTGTGTGTTTAGAGCCAGAGTCTGACGTAGAATGTGTTGCTTCACGTTCCCCCATCCCCAACAACCGCAGCATTACTTCAGCAGGGACTGGACCGCGCCCAATTCCACCTGATCAGCTCAAATGTAATATCCTCAAAGGTATGCACTTCAGTACACTGCTTCTCTTGTCTTATCTGCTTTAGCATGTTGGTAAACTTGTGCTGTTATTGGTATTGATCTTGTTTGCTTATGTAACTCTTGCAGCGATTCTAACACTCCTGTAATATAATCATTTAGAACTATATTGGCTTGAAGAAAATAATGGAAAGTTTTCTAAGCAGTTATTACATTTTAAAATATTGAACCTTATTGAGAAACAGTTTGAATATTGAATTTACTAAATATTCCCATTCCCTTTAGTATAAATATGACTTTCCAAACTAAATAGAATCATACTTAAACAAATTCAAAAGCATTACCCACTCCTCTATTAGTATAATGTTTATCTAAAGTCTTTAGTTGAAGTTTTGGAGATCTGTTTATTTTATTTTAACTTGTATCTAAAATTTGATTTTTTATTTTATCTAGACACAGGATTTCTAATAGTGAAGTAAAATTATAATTTGGGATTATTCCTAAATAATAAGTAAAATTATTTGTTTTGGGAATAAAGACATAATTTCATTCTTTAGTGTAGGAAGTGTCTGAAACATGTTGTAAATACAAAATGGGGGAAGGTTTTTTGTTGTTTTAAATATCTCTGTGGATCTAATAAATGGATTTGAATTGGAGTGGTACAAAAATGTTCATAATGAGCTCTAGAATTCGTCTGAATGATTTGTGTGTATAATTATTTAAAAAATAAAAACTGTCAAATCAATAATTATAAATAAATTGCTGTATATTTTTATATAATTGATGAAATTTGTTGCTATTTAGGTATAATTTTGCTTGTATCATATAAACACTCCAAATATCTGATCAAAATATTAAACTTGACCTCTAAAAATCATTATTTATCTCTAAACTTTGAGTCTTTTGAAGGTTTACCGTTTTAATAAAAATGACAACTGGATTCAAATTTTAGCTTTGTTTATATATTTTCAGATTGTAAACAAGTTTTAAACTTTTTAAACTGAAAAAATTATGTGTAATTAATTATATTTTTAAGACGAATAAATATAATTTTTTTTTATAAAAGTGATAAAAGTTTGATGAAAGTACGAACTATTAAAAAAACTAAATTAAAAATTGTTTTATGACATTTAGTTACTAGATATTTAAAACTTTTGTGGTTAGTACAATTAATAATTAAACAAATAAATATTTTGACCTATAATACCTGCATTGATTTTTCAAGGAATATATAAACTTTTTATGTACAATTATTTTTTTAAACAAATGAAAAGACAGTTAAAGTGAAATTTACAGTCTGAGTGGGAAAGGCCACTGGATCAAAACAGCTGGCTAATATATTTGTCTCTCTTGCTCCTATGCCAGAAGCATGCACACTTCTAGGTCAGGCAAATAATTCATAATTGAACTTTCAGCATAGGTGTAGATAGGCACCCAAAAAGAAATTAGAGTGATAATTTCCTTTCTCTATTCCTGCCTTGTAAGAAGCCACAAATGAAGACAATATAAAGAGGTCAACAATAATGATTATACAGAGTGATCAACTAAAGATGTGGCCACTATTAGGATCTTATAAACTATAAGAGATAGGAGAAACTTCAAATGGGGAATCTTCAATATTTGTTTATCATTTAAAAATACGTTATCCAAATTTTAAAGTTGGTTGCCATTTTAGAATATGTTAGCCAACTTCATTTGAAGAGCAACACCATGTTTATAGTGCTTTTGGGTAGAATGTGTAATTTTAAGACTTTTATTCTTGGTTTTTTTTTTTTTTTTATTTTTTTTTTAATAAACCCAACTATTTAGAATCTATGATCTATGAATAATTGGAAATTTATTATTTACATGATTTTTAGTAGGAGTTAAATATAATTGGCTATAGAATATATAGCAGACAGGCAATTTGAATTGTTAAAAGTGTATTTTATTAAATTATTTCATTTCTAGCTTCTACCTTAAATCCCTCAAAACCGGTGTACCTCTTATACCTGCTTATGTATTCATCAGGCCTGAAATTAATAGTAGTTTGGTTTAAGAACAATCTAACCGTAAGACCTAGATAACAATCTAAATAAAATAATATCCTAATGATGGCCATCTTGATATGATCACCTGTTTTTTTTATATGTTGTTAGTTTAGTTTTATAAAAATTAATACTCTGTTAATCAATTAGTCAAGATATTATTGGCATTGATTGTGCATGCAGAGCCATTGTTTAGGGACTCATAGGATTGTTTGTATTGCAACAGTCGCTTTGTTTTCTATCAATTATTTTTTTATTTATTTTTTTTGTTATTTTATATTAACTCTATTAATATGTTAACGCCTGGTATATTTCATGTAGCTTTCCTTTGATGCCAACAAATTTCTCACTAGTTATTAATTTTTGCTAATGTTAATTGTATATAAATACATTTGAATAAGTGTTCAATTTTCTCTTTTTTACATTTGGACTTAAAATATTGAGTGATGCATTGTGCGTGTCACTGACACTATTGAAGGTAAATGTGAATTTTTGGATAGATGATGCCCGATGACTATCTTTTTACAACATTAGAAATGTGAAAAAAGGTTGATATTGATTTGTTTAAAGTAAAAGAACATATTGGTTGATAATTGTTACATATTTTTTTATAAGTGGTATTTTTCAAAGCATAATTCTAGGCACAATATAAGTTTATCTAGGCAGTTAACTGTAGAAATACAGTGTTATGCTTTCCCTCCTCAGAACTCTGTTGGTACCTTTTCCATATTTTTCTTTCATTGTCATTAGAAGAATAAATGATGTTGGAATAAATGGAAGATTCCAATTTTGAAATGAAAGATCCTTTCATTTTGCTGTTGGAATAAATGGAAGAGAGCTTTCAGTGATATGTCATTGAAACTTATACAGTAGTGATTTATTCTCACCTTCTTTTCTATTAAAAATCCACTTAACTTCTTCTGTATTAATTACCTATTTTTCGGGTGAAGGGAAAATATGAAACACTTGATATTTCCTGTCAATGTAGGTTGTTGATAGTACTGCAAAATTTAAATATGAATAAAACAACTATCCATGGGAAAAAAGATCAAGTTGTAATAGTCAATCAAAATATTGGTTAAATATTTAATTTAATATATAATTCAAAGATAAAATGAAGCTTAAAGTTTCGAAATATTTTAATAATATATTATAAAGGCTTATTTATATTATTAAAATATTTTGAAACTTTAAGCTTTATATTATCCTTGAATATGGAGTTTCAACAAGAAATATCTGCTGTTACATTAAAATTAATATATAATTGGTTAAATCTGAAGCCAATAACATAACGATACTTATGCAACACATCCACTAGATAGTTAGGGTATGTTATCACAATTCCAATTTTTTTAAACCAAATATTTAGTTAGACACACAAATATTTATACAACATATATATATATATATATATATAAGATAGATATATATATTTAAACAAGATAGTTTGGGAAAGTTACAAAGTTTGTGGACTCGTCTAAAAGTAAGAGTGAATAATAGTAATGATAGTATAACAAAATACCTGTCTGTTGTCTTTGTAGTATGTTGATATATTTTGATCCCATCTTCAGGAGTTATTTTTATAATTCAAAATTTTAAGGTACCTGTTATAAGATTATAACTAATAGTGGCATTGTGGCTATAACAATTTTATCACATTTTACTAAATTGTAGCTTCTAAGGACACAAACAAAATGTGTTTGTCATAATCTCTCTAAAAATGCCAGTTAAGGAACTATAATATATGATTTCTGCTAACGACTGAAGGTACTTTGTTAAATGAATAAAAAAAAACAATATTTTGTAAAATTCTACAATATGTTGAGTCTTGCTGACCATGGTTTTACCATTTACAGCATTTACAAGGCTCCTCAACACAGACAATCTGCCTTGTAACTGGGAAATCCATGATCGGCAAGACTCAATAAATTGTAGAATTTTACAAAATATGTTTGTGTTTTGTTTAGGAATTATTCGTCAAAATCTGAAACTGAATTTCAGATTCCACAATAGAAGGTCGATTATTTTGAAATCAACCCTTTATATTGATATCGTTTAGTTTTTTCTAATTTATTCATGAACCATAATTATTGTTTTTACATTAAAATATAAGGGTTAGAAAATTGGTTTGAGTCTAACATCTAAACATTTCACTAAATTATGATTGATATCTTTTGAGACAAGGTTTATTTTTACTTTTTTAATTGATTACTTCAGACATCAAATTTTAGGAGAGGTGACAAATATTTTTGTTTAATGAGTGTTTGTTTTTGTTTATGGTTTTATGAGAAAGGTGAGTTAGTGCAATATTTTATTTACATATCAATTTTAATGATATTTGCTAATCTTTTATGCATTTGACAAGGGAGATGAAATTCCACATTTCTTTATAGCTGTTCCACTATTTCTTGGACAGCTATTTGCACAATCAATTATGTCTTGTAAAATTTTTAATTTAAGTAATGTGAAGACTCGCCACAAGTAATTTTTAATTTGCTCTCAAGATTTCATTTAAATACATATCAGTAATGATTTTTTAATAAAATAATTGAAATCGTCCAAAAAACTGTTTCGAGGCAATAATGGTTAAAAGTTGATTTTTCTATAAAAAAATCCTTCGTGCAACAAAACTCATTAAAAATATATTATGTAAAAACTTCCTACGTCACTATTTCTTTCATAGAATAAAATATTCATACAAAAATAGCTATAAAATTTCTAATATATTATTTTCTCCAATTTTATATTAACTTATTGGTATCATCATTTTATGCGCTCCCCACTCGTACACATTTATGACTTTCTGTGAATTTCTGTCCAACTGCTTTCCCCTTTTGCTTTCTTTTTAATCTCTGCAGGATATGAAATATTTTAAGCAGTGTTGCTAATCAGAGAGTAATTATCAGATTTTAGGACATTTGCTTTTTTAGTGTAAAAGAGGGTATTTTGATGTTTTTAATTGGGAATGTGTAGTTTGTGCATAGTTTTAGAAGCTAATAAGTTATAAAGAATGCATAGAAAGTGATGCATAAATTATAAAGAATGCCTATGCATAGAAAAGTGATTTATGCCTTCTTTTTTTCTCTTGCTTAATTTGACATATTAAATTATTTCAATCAAATTAATCTGTATTGTATAGAATACTAAATATATCTAGGACTAGTAGCCCAGTCATTTTAGGGTTTGGAACTTCTGAATAAATCAGCCCTTGATAAACTCTGTGAATTATTAATTTTAGAGATATTGTCTTTCAAGAAAAAAAAACTTTACATAAATCAAAACTGATAAAAATTAGATTTTTTTTTATAATTCAGTTTTTTATCATTATTTAATAAACTTTTAACATACGGTAAAACAAATTTTTTTAAAAAAGTACAAATGTACAAATGTCTAACTTTTGGAAAAAAAGCTTCCTTATACATTAAAAAAAAAGAAGAAAGTTTACTCCTCCATGCAACGTTTGTGGAGCTCGATTTTAGCGGCCATGAGCACACGCTTTCTTCTCATACAAAAATCTTGATCCTCGGGCCTATTTTTTATATATATTTTCATTGACATCCCCTCTAACACAAAATAAGGTTTATTTCGTCGCTACAAAGATTATTTTTAAAATTTGTCGTAAAAACTGTTGTGTAATATAATTATTCAATATACAAAGACATATTATTATTTTAAAACAAAAGAACAAAATGGTTCATCCTACATCACTGAAAGAGTTCTAATATGTATTACTATTGAATGATAATAATAAAATTTAAATTATATACTTTAGTTCGGATTACATGGATTTTAAAATAATCTTACATTTTCAAGTAAACGAGTAAGTTGAAAAATCGTGAATATATGCGACATAGCAATTTATAGACAGTCTGATTCAAAAAAACAAAAACATCACTGGAAAGGTGTATTCCTTATTTTAATATAAACACATTCGTGAATATAAAAATTTTCTTCATGAAAAATACATTTAAACGAATGCAGCATAAAATGGACTTTTTTTATTTATTCACATCATTCTCATCAAATTTTCTATAGAAAAATATTCAAACAAGGTTTTGTAGAAAAACTCTGTATCATATCACTATATAAGTATTTTTTCCGTTGGTGTCTTGGTATTTTATACAGGTCATTACAAAAGCAGGTAGAAATAGATCCCATTCGGCCTACATTGACTTAAAATATTTCGGAGCAGAAGATGTTCGCACAGGCTTAAAATCTTCGCAGCTGTCGATGTCGGTATACTAACTAACGTTTATTGTGTTCAAAAGGACAAATGCTAATTATTATAAAACTCTGGAAAATGCATTTTATTTTTTAGCTCATGTAAAGTATTATCAAAGATATACGTTAAAAAGGAATATTAATAAATATTAAATAAAGTATATCTTATGTTTATCATAACACAGTTTTCCGACTTAATTTTGTTTAAATTAATGTTATAAAAATCTGAAAGAAACATTATGTAGTTGAAATTGGAAACTACAATCATGTTCTCAGTCAAATGTTGTTAAAATTCCAGTTTCTAATGATTTTATCTTACAATACAACTACAAGTAAAAGTAGCATGTATGACGCTCAACACCCCACACTTCAAACGTTCATATCTCGAAACTTTTTAACTCTACAGAGATAATTCAATAACCAAATTTCTCATAATTTTATAAGCTATATTTTTCATTCCTAGTATTTTTTCGAAAAATCAATAATTTTTACATAATTTATGAAAAATTACATCTTTGACTTTTAATTTAAGATATACCCTTCATTTGAGACATCCCTGATCCCCAAAACATGAAGTTTTTTTTTTTTTTTTTTTTGTTATGTTGTATTTATCATGAAGAAATACAACACTTTTTATTTAAGGTTGATTTATTCTGATATCCGACCATTTTTTGGCGTTGAATGACTGGGGTATAGGTCTTTCCCTAGAACTAATATATTGTGTAATTTAATCACATTTCATTCTACCTTTTCCAATAAAACACTTGAAAAATGTGTATATGTTAGATGATAATCAAAAAGCGTAATTGATGGTTTTTTTTTCTTTCTTTTTTTTCTTCTTTTTATTCAGAAAGAATGGGTAAGTTTTACAAGCTTGATTAGCAACACTGATTTTAAGAAGTCGGAAGGTTTTGTGAAGAAATGTGTTGATAATTAGTGTTTTCAAGAAGTGTTATTTTTGTAAAAAAAAAATAATAATATGGGCTTTGCTAAAATTTTATTGGAGCATTATTTTGATATAATTTCTGTCTCTTAAACATTGTAAATATCAGCTCATGTTATTTTGAAGGCCAATTTTATCCTCAGTCTCAAGGAACTTATCTTTACGTTTTGTATTATTTATTATTAAGTTCCAATTGTAAGATTTAATATAATTATGTTATGTGCATGAAATTTATAAACATTTGTGATGGCTACATTTTTATTATATTGTGTCCCTGCATGTGTTGTCTCATTAGAACTTTTATAAATTACTATGCAAGTGTTATAGTTTTTTTGTGCCAAGTGTGTTTACAACTTTTTGGATGATTATTGCATTTGTCTTACTAGTTGAATAATGTGCTCACAAGAAAACTGGAACACATAAAATATTAAACCGGCCATAGGTGAAGAAAATCACAGAATGTTTTTTATTTATTTATGGTTGGATTCACATCTCAAAATTTGTTTTTTACTCTAACTTTGAATAAAATAATTAATAAAATTAAAAATTATATCCATCTTAATTACTTAAAGAATTTAACTCATTTTGTCTTGTTTTTAAGTTGTATAAACAGTACAAATTTTATCCATTTAAACCGAGCTGAATCAATCAAGTTAATGATTAGTGTCTGTGTGTTAAGTTTACATTATTTTTGTAATATTTTAATTGATTTTTAAATCATGTCTAATATGTTATATATTCCATATGAAGTTCACAAATAAGTTAACTGTGGAAATAATACCTAAGTTTGGTAACACTGAAGAGCCAAAACATTTTCCCATAGAACAATTTATGTCAAATTATTCCAAGCTCAGTTAGAGATTAAATTGTCTCACATTTGTAATTATTTTAGAAACTATGAAATACAAATTCGAGAACAAAAATTTTGTCTTTTCCCAATAATAAAAAAAAAGAATTTTACAAAAATTTGAAATATATGCTAAATTGTTACCTTTTTTTGTAAAAAGTATATTTGGGTAATAGTTAAACTTCTATGATGAATTAGGAAGTTAGATTATAAGTTACAAACAATTAGATTATACAAACCTCTATAGCACGAATTTGTCTATATTTCACCTCAATAAGATGATTTTTGTATATAGTGTGAATAAGAACACATTTGAAAAACATATGAACAGTTTTATTTTAATAAGTCTACATGGTACAGAACATAATAAAAGGTACATACAGTAATGTAAACAAGCAAATATAAAGTGATGTAGTATTTTATAAATAAACAAAACTTATTTATCAAAAGGATTATTTTCCATAATTTCCCTTAATGCTAGAACCCTGATTTGTAGGAAAAGTGATTAATTTCTGTTTATCTACCTGTAATAACATTCACAGAATCCAAAGTGCAATCTAGTTCAGTTATAGATTTCACAATACTATCACTCAAAATACCTTTTTTTTAAAAAACACACACTTCCACATTAAGAGTATTTTTTACTGTAGGGTCAGGTTAATTATTTTGATCCTCTTCTTCCTTGTCACCTTTTCCCGTAAGTTTTGCACTTGTATCAAGGTTTGCTTATACTGATAAAAGGATGTCATTTTTGGCGAACTCGCCATAAATTGCTTTGTCAAAGGTAACAAACTCTTTACGTCCAACTTCCTGGAATATCAGTACCTTACGGGGCTGGATTGTCCAAATCTTCCTCCTCTTCGGACTCACTAATATTGAAGCCACTCTTCTTAAAACAATTAGAAATAGTAATATTGTTCCACCCCTTTACTACAATCCACATGGCATCAATCAGATTGAGTTTTGTTGAGGTCTGGCATTCCATGTCATTGAAAAATTGACGAACAACCTGTTTGTAGTTGATTTTAAAGTTTTTAATGATACCATGGTCAAGTGGGTGAAATTTTGAAATCATGTTTAGTGGTTAAAACATGATTCACATTGGTCAGCTGAGATATGGTCCCAGGTGCCATGCAATTATCGATTAAAGAGGTTTTTCCTTTATCATTTCTTTGTTGAGGTTTTTAAAGCCATGCACAAAAGGCATCATAGTTCATTCATGACTTTTTGTTCACCATATAGTTTGTGCGGAAACATGTCACATCTTGATTTTTGGAATTGCCTATTGGAATTACTAAGGGCTTAGTTATATGTGCCTGAAGATTTTATACCTCAGAAGACTCTTTTTGCTATTTTTCCCACTGTTGCACAGATCACCTTTAAATGACAAAGCTTTATCTGGAAGGCATTTAATAAAGAGTCCAATTTCATCTGCATTAAAGATGTCTTTTGGTTGGCATCCATCAGGTAGTTTTGAAAGTTTGTCATTACAACCGTTAGTTTTGAAAATTTGTCTTTCCACCCGTCACACACCACATCCTTTACACTAGCACTTTCTCCTCACAATTTTATAAAAACTACCCAGGGAGGTGCAGACTAGCAGGAAAGATTTGGCTAACCTCACGATCCCAAATCAAACACTCAAACACAATAAATTATCATCCCATATAGACATATACCCAATTCACCTATATACATTTTATTAATTTTGCGTAAAACACTTTACATAGGGTTTATCACAGGGGGGTGCAGACTATCTGCACCTATTGAGAGGGGTTTAGCATCCTTCGGGGAACCCAAGCTATACAGGGGTGGAACAATACAACATCTTCTCTGAATATATACACACATACAACACTCATAATTTTTAATAGTTTTAGATGTAGAGGATCACTACAAGAATCACTGGGGATACATAAATACAACCATATATAGGGATTAGTTTTTAACTGTGCAGAACTGTAGCCTTTCTGGTAGTGTTTATCAGAACAAAGTGTGGCAACCTTTGAATCTGGTAAGCTGATGTGAACTTGCTCTGCCAAAGACGCGGTTTGTGTTCAGTAGCCAGTCACTTCGGTTCTTGGTCTGGAAGTCTTTACGATGGAGGAGGTGTCGGACTCTCCCTCTCCAGTTGCCTGCCTGGACTGATGCCCATCCAGTCTCGTTAAAGACTCATCACAAAGATCCCCAGAGTTTTGAGGTTTGAAAATGATCAAAACTGATCCAAGGGTGTACCCGTTTCCCAGATTCTCCTTTGCAACCGCCTAACATGATGCATTTTTGGTTAACTTATTCATGACCTTACTACAAATAACGTCAACCCAGGTTGTGATAAGAGACAACTATCAGCGTTGTCTGAAGAGTCTGTTTTCGAAGTCAAATAAATTTGGACGTAACGATTCAGAGACCTGCTCCCAGATTTCTTATTCTCCATCATAATACTGAGGGGTCAGATGTCTCAAAGATCTCTCCCTTTGTGATTGACAAAGCTATCTGGTTCTGCAGGTATATTCAAAAACTTTGTAATGGTACTTTGTTGATACAGACTGACTCTGATAAACAAAGTCACTCTGTGTTGAAAATGAAGTCTCTTTTTGATGTAGTTAATGTGTCTGTTGAAACTCACAATGGTTTTAATTCTTTTAAAGGTGTTATTTCCTGCATTTTCTGGAGCATTTGGTTCTAGTCCAGTTTCTAGCTTACTTGCTGAGACTGGTGAACCATCTCTTTCTCGACAAAGGCAGCAACTATAAATAACAAGTGTGTAGTCTGTACTCCAAACCTTCACATCCAGCTTACGACATAATTATTAATAATTCTTTGGCTGAGTGGTATGATTATTGTCAAAATCAGTCTGCCGCATTTGGCATTAGAATGATTTGAATCCTTGACAATTTTGGACTTGCACTTCCTCCAATGAATGAGTATGCTCCATGTTTTATTCCTCCAGGGTTCATTCAAATTCGTACTTTTGATTTTTCACTTTCCAGGTTCATCAAGCACAAAACTCGTGATGTACTGTATCGTCATGAGTTTCACTATATATATACTTGATGAATACTTATCTTGTGAAATTATTTTCACATATGGTTTTAAACTAGACAGACAAGTCGGTTGCGCATATTACTCATCCAGTGTGACGTATATGTATGGATTACCCTCACCCTATAATATATTTTCGGCCAAACTCTTTGCTATTTTGAAAGGCCTTAATACCGTTCCATCTGGTTTCCGTCACTATCTTTTGTGCCGATTCCAAAAGTCCTTTACAGGCTATCCAGGATATGTATTCTAAGAATCCCTTGATTAAAGATATTTTAGATATTCTGTGTTTTATACACAGACTTCGGCTGTGGGGCGTCCGAGTAACTGGGTACCTGGACATTTTATTCTTCATAACTCGCTGCAGGACCCTTATACCTCCCTATAATAATTGTTTTTATTGTTGTTAATTTTATTTTCCATATTTTATAATTGTTAACTCGTTCCAGGGTCTTTACACCCCTGTAACATGTTATGTTGTTGTTTATTTTTGTGTGTTAATTAATAAGGTCTTGTTATTGTTCTTAAAAATTGTATGTTATTGTTTTTGTTTTGTGTCATTTGTATATATATATGTGGAGCATCTTCATGCTCAATTTTGTGAAGGCGATAATGAATAATGACCACATTTTTTTTGCCTTAAAACCCCAACCCAAAAAGAGAAAAAAAAAATTATGAAAACTATTTCATTTATATTTTTGAAATTTTGCAGCTAGCTGAAACTTGCACCACAAACTGTTGGCCTTTTCTTGAAGAACCAGACCCCCTATTGGGACATCATTTTTGTCACAACCTTGTCTTAACAATTTTAACATGCACTCTTCAACATCCTTCAATTCACCAAGCTTTGTTCTCTTACAAATCGTTGAAAGTCCAATTCCAACTTCATACTTCTCTTTATAGTTGTGACCAATGTACTCGTCGTAGGAATGGTAAATTCCTTGGTAATTTTAACTTTCTTCTTCTTCGGATTTTCTAGCAGCACATTTAATGACTTTGCTTAAATACTAGAGTTAAAGCAGTACACTTCTTCATTTTTTCTGACAACTCATCAACACAATCAACTTAGACTGTGATAAGCTTTATGCGAGATCGACAAAGGAACTGATCACAGTGGGTGAGGGGGTTGCGGAGAATGACCAGGAGTAGTTGCAGCTTTTCATGCTGTGACATGTATCTGAATCATTGTTTGGTCTGTAACATTCGGTGTATTAAATCGTGGGAAATTTGTTTTAGGTAGACTTCGTCTTATAGAAGTTTTGCATTGAAAAAATTTGTGTTATTAACACGTTCGCTACCAGCTGCCGCATATATGCGGCAGCCGGGTCACTCCCACAGCCCACGAAAAAATTCATGAACTTCACTGTAGACTGGTCCTAATGGTTGTGACCGTCACCACAGACCACGAATAAAATTTGTTCAAAATTAGTATGTCCAATGACGTCAGCGATAGTCCTAGCTACAGACCAAGCGCCGCATATATGTGGCGGACTATCCTGTAGACCGCGCCTAAAAGATCTAACCTTCAAAATAGACTGTTGCGAAGAAATTTCTCATTTAGTATCAAGAAATCAACGCCGCAGATCTGCGGCGGCAGTCTATTTTAATGAGCCCAGCCGCCGCAGATCTGCGGCGTTAGGCTAGGAGTAGGACACGCCCGCAGCAAAATTGCGGTGGCAGTCTGTGGTTACGATTTTTTTTTAACATTGTGGTAGCGAACGTGTTAAGGTTTATATAGTTCTGTGGTGATCATATATTTGCTTCTTGAGGTTTTGGCGACAATAACTCGGGGGTATTTTGACCATTGAGTGGTGTGAGATATTCACGGGGATAGAAAAAAATTGTGCTATCAAGGCTATAGAGGAATTTGTCGTATTGAGGTTTATGATATTGAGGTTCCACTGTACCAAATTAAATGAAGAATCATGATTAAATGCAAGAAATGAAGTTCAAATTCAGTGTCATTTAACACATATATCTTAATAGAGCAAACAAAATGATTTGGTTTAATTTCTTTTAGTTTCTTATTCATAAAAAGAATGTTTTTGAAATTGTTTTGGGTATATCAACTGTTATTAAACAGTTTTTAGGCTGGTAATGATAAACAAAGGAAACTAATTTTGTCCAGTGTACAATTCGAATCAGGAATCTTTTTTCCTTGTTTGTTGTTTAAAAGTCAAAAACTTTTCGGTCATTGTTGGGTTTTTGCATACTACAATAAATAAGATACACAGTCTGGTGTAACTATTTAATGTAAACCACATAATAATAATAATATCAATACCTCTTGTATAGGTCTAACACTATACATTTTAAACATAAACTATAAGAACTTAACTATCACATAATGTAAGGACAATCTGGTCCCACCATGTTACACGAATAAATCTGCACCGGATATCAGTGCTACCAAAATCATAATACATATTTCTGAAGTTATAACATTCCTTCCCCCTACATGAAAATTACAATTAATTGATAAAATAAAATTAACATCTTCTATACAAATTACAATGAAATTATAAAAACAATTTATCCATTTATTTATGTAGGTGAATATCTGTCTGGTTTTTTTATTAATGTTCTAGGTCTTAATTTTGGAACCGACACTCTGGTGGGTGTTGTGTTATCTGTTTCCACATCAGTGTTTTCCGATGTCTGAGTGTCAATACTAGGAAAACTAGGATTACTAAAATTTTCAGACGTTCTAGCTTGAACATTTTCACCACACAACATCTGATCAAGGTGTCGCCTCCAAGTTAAGCCTTCTGGAGTTTTGACTTCAAAAGTTTGTGAACCAAGTTTTCCTGTGATCACACATGGCTGCCATTTATGATGGCGAGCTCGGTAATCTCTTACGAGAACATTATGTCCTACTTCCAACTCCAACTTACGTTTACCTTTGTAATTTCTAATTTGTTTAGATTGGTTATTTTCAACTATTTCTTCTGTCATTGGTTTTAGTAAATCAAATATATTTCTTAAACCTCGATTGAATAGAGCTTGAGCTGGAGAAATTCCAGTAGTTGAATGTATTGAATTACGATATTGTAAAAGGAATTTATTTATTTGTACAGCAAGTGATGCACCACTTGGTTTGGTTTGATTTTTCTTAATGAACGTTTTAATAATTTTTACTGCACTTTCTGCTTCCCCGTTAGTTTGAGGGTGAAATGGAGCACCAACTAAATGTTGTATTCCCATACTTTGTAAATATTTTTGGAATAAGCTACTCATAAAGCAAGTGGCTCCATCAGAAGTTACAAATCTTGGCAAACCAAATCGTGCAAACGTTTCTGACAATTTCTCTATTACCACATCAGTTGTGGTAGAATTAACAATAAAATTTTCTATCCACTTAGAATTAGAATCCATGATAACAAAACAATATTTGTTATTGTTTAATGGTCCCAAAAAATCAATATGTAAACGTGTCCATGCTCTTTTTTGCCATGGCCATGGTTTCAATATTGACTTTGTGGGTAAACTTCTATATTTATAACATACATTACACATTTTAGACATAAGTTCAATATTTGCATCTAGCTTAGGCCACCAGAAATATGATCGGGCCAGACTTTTCATTTTATTTATTCCTAAATGATTTACATGTAATTCATCTAATAGGGATTGTCTGTATTTTTGAGGTATTATGACTCTGTAACCCCACATTAGACATCCATGATCAACAGTTAATTCATGTGATATTTTACAATAAGGTTTAAATTTAGGATCTTCAGGTGTCTTAAAACCACTAGTTACCATATCCACTACTTTAGATAATACAGGATCAACACGGGTTTCTTTCCTTATCTTTTTCCAATCTACGACAAATGGACAATATTCATGTACATAATGTAAATAACCTAAACTATCATCATAGTTACACTTTTGATCAATATCTTGCGGAATTTCAACCCTAGAAAGAAAATCTGCAACATTTTTCTCTGATTTGACAAATTCTATTTTAAAATCATAATTAGATAGTAAATATGCCCATCGTTGCAAACGATTAGCAGCAAAAATTGGTATACCTTTCTTATCTCCAAAAATGTATGACAAAGGTTTGTGGTCTGATACAAGAGTAAATTTTTTACAAAATAAAAAGTCATTAAATTTTTTTATGCCATATATAATGCCTAATGCTTCTCGTTCTATTTGGGAATATTTTGATTCCGCTATTGAGAGTTTCCTAGATGCAAATGCTATCGCTTTTTCGGATTTATCTTCATAAACATGAGACAAAATGGCACCAATTGCTTTTGCACTGGCATCCACCGTAAGTTTCACCGGTAATTTTGGATCAAAATGAGCCAGAACTGGTTTTGAGGTTAAAATGGTGTTAATTTGTTCAATAGCTTTGTTACACTGATCCGACCACACCCATTTGACATCCTTTTTTAACAATTCATACAATGGTTGCAGTATTTTAGCTGCTTTAGGTATAAACTTTAAGTAAAATGTCACCATACCCAGATAAGATTTAAGCATTGTCACATTATCAGGTTTGGGAGCTGATAGAATAGCTTTTACATGTTTATCTGTGGTATGTAGACCATCTTTATCAATCTTATGTCCTAAGTATTCGATTGATTTTTGAGCAAATGAACATTTTTCTATTTTAACTCTAAGTCCACAATCTTGCAGAATTTTTAAAACTAAATTGAGCCTAATGTTATGTTCTTTCTGATTACGACCTGTTATATATATATCGTCTAATAATGCACCTACTCCCTCAATATTACACAGTAAATTATCGATTACCCGCTGAAATTCAGCAGGAGCACTTTTAATGCCAAAACATAACCTAGAATAAGATAACAATCCTATGTGGGTATTTATGGTAGTCAAGTGTCTTGACTTTTCAGAGAGTAATAATTGTTGATATGCATCCTTTAGATCTATTTTAGAAAATAGTTTAGCATTACTGAATTTAGAATAAATATGGTCTATTCTTGGTAATGGGTACTCGGTACCTTCTAGTACTGGATTTAAAGTTAATCTAAAATCTCCACAAATGCGGACTGATCCGTCAGATTTTAGGACAGGCACTATGGGTGTAGCCCATTCACTGTAATCTAATTTCTTTAATATACCTAAGCTAATTAGTCTATTTAGTTCCCTTTCAACAGGTTCTTTCAAAGCTAAGGGTAAAGTACGAGCTTTGAAAAATTTAGGACATGAATTTTCTTTAACCCTTAGTTCTACTTTATATTTATTGAAAGTTCCTAGACTTTCACTAAAAACATCTGGGTATTTATTTAAAATGTTCTCTACTTCATTTGGCATATTTATAGATTTGATTGGTAACCTACTTAAACTATTACAACTTTGCTGACCAATAGGCATAATATTTTTATCTTGAAAATCTAGATGTAAACCTTTTTCATTTAACAACCTTAACTCTTTGAGACCCTCTCTACCCAGTAAGGGCGGACCTCCTTTCAATATCACATAAAAAAATAATTTGTTTTCAGGATCTTTAAGTTTGAGCCTACTGGATAAAGATATTTTGCCTATTGGTTCAATGACATGACCAACATAATCAATTAATTTAACATCATTTTCAATTAATAATTCTTGAGAAAAATATTTCTCAAAACAAGCCTTTGACATAACATTATACAATGAACCTGTATCAATTTCAACCTGGAGAGGTACATCATTTAAAATTAACTTTAATTTTATAGACTGAACTTTTTTAAACATCTTTAAAGACTTATTGTCATTTCCATCATCCTTTGTAACCATATTAAAGAAGGTATCACTTAAATTTACAATAGCCTGTTCATCCCTAGGATACTTATCACCTAACCTATCCGAACAGTCATTAATGTCACAAATTTCAGTCATATCACCTAGGCCTAAGTATTTATTTTTTGATTTAGGCTTATAATTACTGCTTTGAAATTTTTTATTACAAATAGGAGCCAAATGTCCCTTTTTTCCACAGTTGTGGCATGTCTTATTTTTAAAGTAGCACTTTTCACTAGTATGATTTAATCTTCCACAATGTTCACATTTAATTTTACAACTTGGATTATATTTATTAATTTGAACATACCTCTTGTTATTGCTAGGCCTACCCTTAACATGGTGTAAGTCTGCTGATTCTGCTTTAATGTTGAACTTTGACATCCTTCCATTTAGGTTAGGCTGGTCATGATCCTTAATTGTAGCCTCTCTAGATGCAGCCAAGTTGACCACCATGTCGAATGTAGTCTCTTTTCTCGTTGCATCTTCTTCTTGAAGTCTCTCTTGTACACGTCTTGAAGACAAACCAATGATGAAAATATCACGAAGTAGTATATTTAATTCATTTCCAAAACTGCAACTTGCAGCCAAACTCCTTAACCTTGCAGCAAACTCCCGTACAGTTTCTCCATTCTCTTGCACAGATTGATAAAATGTTTTCCTTGCCACAAAAAATGATTTTACAGGTGAAAAATATTTTTGTAAAACTTGAATTAGGTCGACATATTTTTCATTATCCGGATCTTTCGGTACACACAAACTGAACAAAAGTTGATAAGTTACATCAGCTAGTGACGTTATTAATATAGCTTTTTTCTTCGTATCATCTGTAATATCATTCACTATAAAATGATTCGATAACTTTGTTTTAAAAACAAAAAAGTCTGTGTTGAGGTGATCAAAATGTAGGAGTCCAATTTGAGACATCGTGGCTCACTTTTTTTCATAACCTAATATTTTCCTCGTCGCCACTGTTGGGTTTTTGCATACTACAATAAATAAGATACACAGTCTGGTGTAACTATTTAATGTAAACCACATAATAATAATAATATCAATACCTCTTGTATAGGTCTAACACTATACATTTTAAACATAAACTATAAGAACTTAACTATCACATAATGTAAGGACAATCTGGTCCCACCATGTTACACGAATAAATCTGCACCGGATATCAGTGCTACCAAAATCATAATACATATTTCTGAAGTTATAACAGTCATCAACGCCTTATAGAAAAGATAATAAAATAAAGACCTCTGAATAAATTTCACCGAATATGTTAAATATATAAACCAATATGTGAGTAATCAATTTTGTTTATAAATTCTACTTCTATAATAAATTTATAATGAAACTTTGATGTTATAGGTTCAGTTATACTAAATTGTGTTTTACAACCTTTCAGTAATATAGGTTGTAAAATTTTATAGTAATATATGGGAGTATGATACTGCATTCTCTGAGTGTCAATAAAAATGTTTTTGAAGGTCTTCCTATTTATTGGTTGATACTTTAAAGATTGGTGTATCCAGGATGTTTGTACACAAATTATTAATCAAAACATCGTTTTATATTTCTTGCATCAAAATAATCTCTTTTGGGACAGGACTAAAGTTATGTGATATATTTAGAAGTTTATTTATAACTTAACTCTTGATTTTAGGTCATTTTTATTGTAAATACTTAAGTTATCTCATTAATCTAGTTTAGTAACTAAAATTCTATTTATTGATTGTTTTGACTTTTTACAGCCAAAGTAGAAGAGGAACTAAAGAGGACTCCTCATAGTGCAAGTGGGGACACGCTTGATCGTGGGAAGATTTCAAATGTTACAGATTCTTCTGTTTTAAACGGGTATGTGTAATCTTGCTTATGGTATTTATAAAAATTCTTTCTTTTTTTAAGTAAAGCTTAAATAGAACAAATTTTACTGAAATGAAATACTTTTGATATCCTATAAAGGCAATTTTTTTTATTTATTTATTTATTTTATTTTTTTTTTTTTAATACTACTGTATTGGTAGATAAATCTCTCTTTATTAGACATAATATTAATAATTATATTTTTTATGGATGGTATATATTGTAACTACCTTTTAAATTTTTAAAATTAAATAATTTCAAAGTAATTAACAATACTTATACTGTACATACATTTTAAAACTATTATAAATTAAATTAATTAAAATTACTATGGCTGTGTTTTTTATTTTGATAGTTCATGACATGTTTTTACATCAGTTTGTGTTTGGCTTTCTTTGTGGGAATGTATTAGTATTAGTTTACGTTGAACTCTATATTTTGTTCATTATTACAGGAAATATTATAATAAACTGAATATTTTATGGTTGTAATTTATATCTGCATAACGGACTTGACCTAACAAAAAATATGGATTTCTTTGCTATTTTATTTTATATTATAACATGATTACATAGTAATCAGTTTTATCTGTTTTGTCTTCTTAACAATTAAAAGTAACTGATATTCCATACAATGACAATTGTATCCAATTTTGAAACAATAAGTGAACACGTCTTGGGCTATCATAACATTAACCCAGTGTATATAGGTGTTAACTGTAGTTGGTTACCAAATAAATATAATTCAGATGTAATCCCTGTTTTTAAAGTTCTTTTGATATTATTTTATGTTATATTTAATTTTTAATGTTTTTTTTAAAGCCTACCTTTTTCACAAAATGCATGCACAAATTTTGTTGCTAGTCATTTATATAGAAAAAAAAGTTATTAGTCACCAAAAAATATGTTGCACAAATTTTGTACTGTATATAAATATTTTTTAATTCCTTACTGAAATGAAAACTTGTTGGTTTTGCACCAAACTATGAATTTGTTTCATTCATACTTGATATAGAAGACATGATTGTCTTAATTAGCAAAGCTTTTCCTTTGCCTATGATCAAAATTTTTTGATCTATGTGTGTAATGGCTTGCTAAACATAAAAAATAATGTAATTTTTTTCTTATGAAATTGAATGTTCTAATACCTTCCATTTTGTTTAGGTATTAATATATCCTATTATTTAGTAATTGTATATAATGAATTATTTAGATCCAGAATGAGGCTTGCTTTTTGAACTGTTAGGTGCACCTAACTGTATTAACCCTCAAAACCTCCTAGTGACACTAAAAGTGTTGATGAGTGACGTGCTGTGTCGCTAATCGACACATAAACATGTTTTTTTGCAATTCAACATTTCACCCACTTAGAATGATCCTACCGCAATAAGTAATGTACATCTTTGTAAAGCTAATGTACCAAATATTCATAATTACGTGAAAAAATCCATAAAATGTTATAAATAATATTTAATTGGTAATTTCACGGCAAACGAGTAAAGCAACAACTGCACAGTTGTGAAACACAAATTTACATCATTCTTTCTCTTATTTTCACAAGTCTATATTTCTGTCTAACAAATCTACAGTAACACTGTTCTATAGAACGATTCTTCATCTTTCGATCTGTGCTTTTCAAATCTTTCTAACAGTTAGAGTTTTTAATATATAAAAATAAACAAATACAAGAGTTTTAACACGTTTTTATTGCCAAAAATCACATTTTTCAAATCAACTTTGAGCGTAATAAATATTACTTCATCGTAATGTGTTATGTATCATTGTAAAGGTATTGTTTCAAGCTTTCTTAATGATATAACCAAATTCTATACAGAAAAAGTGAAAATTAAACATTCGATGTAGTTGGATTGTTTTGCATATATGGAATAGCATGTGACAGAACGTCCCAATATAAAAAAAATATGATTTCATTGTTCATATAATTTTTGTAAATGGTAATTCTTGTCCAAATACCACTAGTTGACAATATTTTATAGTATTTTTCTTTCTCTTTCGAACTACAAATTATCCTAACTATCATAGTTTTTGAGATATATTACATTCTACGAAGTAGTAACCAAACCGAACCTGACACATTTCTTTTTTCGGTGTGGTTTTGAAATGTGACATCAATTACTTACATTGATATTTTGTAACCGTTCTGCACACTATTAGGAAGATGAACTTTAGATCTTTCAGTTGGTACAACCAATTACATCATAGGCCTAATTTTATATAAGCATTCTAAACTTGAAATTCCATTCCCGTGCCATGTTTTGTATCTCATTGTCCATAAAAACACCTACATAGTCCATAGTCTTGCATGCATGGCTTGATTTATTTCTTTTATTGTGAACTTATTTTGATATGTATAGTGATTTATTTATTATAATTTGTTTATACAAGTTATAATATATGTATTATTATTTTTAGAGTTTTTTTTGAGTGAATTTTGAGTTTTTCAATGATTTTGTTTCAGGCCTACCTAGTACAAAGGTCTAGGTTAGGTCAAATTAGGCCTAGCTTTTTAGAAAATTCCACTCTGTCTAATCACAATTTTGTAAATTGATTTTTGTTTTTACAGTACAACCTCGTTTATCCGGACTAATTGGGACCGGAAGTGATCCGGTTAATCAAAAATCCGGATAATCCACAATTATAGAAAGATAAATAAAACAAAATATAAAATGATAACTTACCATTTATAAGTCATGAAAAAACACAATATTTACACAGTCATTCAATTTACACAATACACGAAATTACACACCTGAAATATTTACACATGCTTTTAATTTACACAGGGTTTAGTTGTTATTTACAAAAAAGTCATTTATCTTCCTCTGTTTTAATTTGGTGTTACGTTTCAATGCAGCCCTGTCTATACGATTCAATGCGTCTAACTTTTGGGCCATTGTAAGCACATTACGTTTTCGTTTCGTCGCCATTTCCACGCACAAACGCTAACACACGAATATAAATAAATAGCAGTAACAACGCCCACCTCTAAATACTATGCCGATTCTCATTCACGTTCTCGATACTCCCGACTGGGGATGTGATGTGCCAACTGCCAAAAAAAAGAACGGGGTTCCCAAAGCTGGCGGCACCGCTTTAAGATGTGACAAAATGTTCACATTTACTGATTTACACCCTTGAGTCTTAGCAACCCGACAACAATAAAGTTGTAAAAATGACATGATGGTTTATGATGCGTTGTAAACATGCACCTGGTTTGTATTTATTTCACACTGTCATGCCGCATCGGGGTAGGGGGATGGTGACGCAGAGGTCATTGCTCCTCCACTTTCTCTTCCCAGTGCATCAACAACCCGCCCTAATACCTCGAGGCGACACTGTAGTGTTGAGGAAATCACGTTTTTTATCAACATTAATGTAATAGCAGATATTTCTTGTTGAAACTCCATATTCAAGGATAAAATAAAGCAAAAGCTTAAAGTTGCAAAATAGGCCTATTATAAATATTATTCAAAATACAGTAATTATTAAAATATTTTGAAACTTTAAGCTTTTGCTTTATTTTATCCTTGATTAATTTTTTTATTTTTTGTTCTGGATCGATCCGGATAATCCAGACATCCGGTTGAATGAGGTCCGGATAAACGAGGTAGTACTGTAGTTACTTTTATCCACAAGTATATTACAAACTATTGTATATCTTTAAATTATTTTTTTTTAATTATTGTATGGTAAATATAGGCTTTCATGTGGCATTTTGGTTTTTGTAAGAATTTTTTATTCCTGACATACCAACTCCACAATTTTTACATCTAAAATTTTTTCATTATACAGGTAAATTGTATGTACCTTCCTGAGAAAAATAACATTTAACAAGTTGTGTTTTGTATAATATTACTATTTTTGGTGATTTTTTTCAAATTAACCCTAACTTGAGCAAATTTCTTTCTTTTTTTTCCCCCTTTTTTATATTATTCATTTACAAATTTTATAAATTGATTTTTGCAGTAGCGGCCGGTGGTTAAGGGCAATGGGAGGGCTCTGTTTTATTTTATACACGTAAGGGGAGGCATGTTATCAAAACATACACTACGGTTCAGAAAGCAGGCGTAACACAAGTGTTATTCACTCCATATTAAAAACATGTGGGGTCTACATAGCGATTATAAAGCAAAGTTTGTATAGCTAATAAATTAAAAATAAAATAAATGAACTATTTTGAGTTTTACTTATTACTATGTCAGGCCTAGGGTTTCCTAAATCTTTTAAGGCAATTCTATGTTCTATGTTTTTAATTCCTTGACTAATGATTAAACTTACATCATTTGTCACAACGTTTACCGTTGACATATTACCGGCAATGGCATCGGCATCTAATTTATGGTGGCTGCACTGACTGATGTCTGCGCGCGCATCTTCGGGCTCTGCCCTAGAAGTCCATTACACGCTGTGTAAATGACGTCACGGCACCCTCAGCACTGTCTGCTGCTTGCCCCATATGACTAAATGCAATGAAACTGGGACGCTCTGGCCACCGTCCGAACTCCATATTACATTCCTCAAATATTTTATATTGTAAAACTTCCGCTACAAATGATGGTGAAATCCATAGCGGCAATTCATAAATCATTTATCTCCAAAGAATTAAATACATATAGGTATTTACATTATTAAAATAATATTATCATTGGGGGGCGGCGTCCGAGAGTCCTTATGAGTAAGCCGCCACTGGATTTTTGTTTTTATCAACATTTATTCACTACTACGTTACAAAATTTTTGTATATCTTGAAGAAAAAAGGGGGGGAAGAAGTTTTTAATTGTATGGATTTATAGGCTTTTCTGTGGAATTTTTTCTTCATTTTTTTTTCATTTCTAACATACATACTCCAAAACCTTTACATCGAACTTTTTTTTCTCATTACATAGATAAATTCCTAATTAATGGATCTTTCTGAACATAATTACAATAATAAAAATATACAAACAAAATTAAGTAATGAATTTAATTTAACTAGTTTAATTATAAGTAATGTTAGCTGTTTATTTATTTCAGAAATATTTTTAATTCAACACATCAGGTTGTTTGTAACTTATCACATGTCCTTGAAATCAACTTGTTGCTTTCTATCTAAATTTATATTTTGATAAAAAATATGCATGTTTGGGATATTTCTGTATATTAAATCTAAGTTGTTTGAAGTAAACAATTTTGTTTTATTATAATTATTAAACAAATTAAATTATTTATTGATATAATTATTAAAAAATATATTAGATATATTTTTTATTTTCCTATATTTTCTGAACACTTTCTTTTTTTTTAAAAAAAAGTAGAAAAGCATGAATTTTTGTAATCTTTTTATTGTTAAATTGTATAATCTATATAACTCAAATACTTTTTCATGAAACCCTTTTATATATAATATTTTTACCCGTACATAATACATAATAAGTTTTTACATTATACTTTTATATAATATACTTATATATTGTAAATAAAAAAATTAAAAAAACAGATAAGTCAAATATAAAAATGAAAATATCAAGGAGACAATTCGATTAATATAATGCCAGAATCAATATTATCAGTAACAACAACAAATAGCACATCCAAATTGTCAACTTTAGTTACTTTATTTCACAAATTAATTTAGAGGAACTGCGGAACTTGCAGTGCTGCCTCCTCTATTCACTGATACTGCGTTGAACGCAGTGCCTTTCTTGAGGTTACAACTGTGTGTTTAAAAAACCAAATTTCAAAAGATGTCCTAATGATTTTTAAAATTAGTCATATTCCCCTGTATTATACCTAAAAATATAAAATTATAATTACACATAATTTGTATTTGTGTTTTATATATTAAAATACAAAATAATGAGAGTTGGGGGAGTTGGGAGAATTTCTGTGAAATATTTTGGGGGTGTTGCAATTTCACAGTGCCACGGTACCCTGTACGAATATATAGTCATTACTCGACCACTCATTTCAGTTCAAGGAATCTCAAAACAGATGTTTTCATGTAAAACTCATGATTTTTGACTCATCAAATAACTTTCTCTATACTAAGTATAAGTATGAACTTTTTCGCACCGATACTTGTCATTATTTGTCTATATAAAAACTAATACACAATATTTCAAGAATATAAATCAATTCCCGTTATAAAGTGAAAATCTAAAGCATAAAGTGAAAAATAGCAACATAGTCTAGGGCCATGTTGGTAACTAAATCATACTCAGGTGTAAAGCTAGGCTTGTGTAGTCAAAACTAAGGCTAAATACAAAGTGATTAAAAAAAAAAAAAAACCATCAGACACAGGACTATACTATACAAAGGAGGTCAAACAATTAATTGTTAAAGGTGTGCTGCCAAGAGATAGTTGTCATATTATGTGAGGCTGAGCTTTAGGCCTGGATTCTTTTCTTAGGTTATATAATTTTAGTTTCCAACATGGCCCTAGGCTATTTTGGTATTTTTCTCTTAAAGCTCTAGATTTTCACTTGATAATGAGAGTTGATATATACTCTTTAAACTTTGTGTATTAGTATTTATATACAGGGTGACAATTAAGTCTGGAACCTCTTTTTTAATTTTTAAACCACAATAGAAAAAAATACCAAAGTTCACACGTGCTTACTGGTGATAGTAACGCACACATCTGCCCAATTACCGACCGGATAACCCTTTTGGGGGACGGTCCACAAGGAGTCAGACAAAATTCTTAAATAGCAGCATAGGTCGAGTTTGATATCAAATTAAAGGTCTCACTTAGCAGAGTACAATGCCGCAAACCGGACTTCAAAAGGTGGATTCATTCAGTAGGTATAGCTGTTTGAATTTTAAAACTCGAACAATGTAAATTATTAAGTATTACAAGTAAACACCAATTTGTAAGTACCTGTGATCAAAGTAAGTGTTTAAAATGTTCCCGGATAAAATAAAGCAAAAGCTTAAAGTTTCAAATATTTAATAGTATAAATGAGCTACAATTGTTCCGCCTTGCGGCATCGACGGGCTACTGATAATTTACAGGTATAGACAACTATTCAAACATAAGTACAGGAATCTGAAATACAATAGAGAATTCGGGAAAAAGGTAGGGGGATGACCTGGCAGGTAGAAAAAGGTTAATGAACTATGGTAAGGATGGGTTTTAGAAGAGGTGACGAATTTAATACAATTTGGTCATTTAAGTTGAGAATAGGCCTAAGTGATATAGATCTATTTATTTCTAAACATTCTAAATTATTTAATCTATTGCTTTTATTTTCTATATGTAAGAGTTTAACATTCAATTTCGGATCAAAACTATGACCCGAGTCCAAAAGGTGGTTAGCAAAGTTAGAGTTTCTATAGTACCTTTTTCTACCTGCCAGGTCATCCCCCTACCTTTTTCCCGATTTCTCTATTGTATTTCAGTTTCCTGTACTTATGTTTGAATAGTTGTCTATACCTGTAAATTATCAGTAGCCCGTCGATGCCGCAAGGCGAAACAATTGTAGCTCATTTATACTATTAAATATTTGAAACTTTAAGCTTTTGCTTTATTTTATCCTTGAATATGGAGTTTCAACAAGAAATATCTGCTATTACATTAAAGTTTAAAATGTTCCCCTCCCATCGTCTGACAATGTGGTAATCAAAGCCAAGAATAACTACTCATCAATAATTATTACCAATAACACAACTACTGTTAGAATGTGAAAGTGGCTCTTTGGGTTTTCCACAAATTGAACTTTGACTGCAACCGTTGTTATCTGTATTTTGTTAGAAAGGTAACAGTTCAGTTGCACTGAAGCTTTCAGCGGGTTTAGTTATGCAGATGGAATAATTTTCAGTCATTAACAAGTTTTAAAATTGGTTATTAATTTGTTTATTTACCGTTATGTCACTTAGTGAGCGTGAAAGAATAACTCTTTTAATGATGCGTGGGTGGGGAGATAATGAAAGATCATATGAAGCAGTTAAAAATTTATTCAATGATACTTTTCCTGAGAGATATCCTATCTCTAAGTCCACAGTAATAAAGACAGTGGCCCGTTTTGTAGAGACTGGTAGCGTTAAGGATCGTGTCAGAACTGGAAGACCAACAACAGTGACGGGTGAAGCCGCATAATTAGATGTTCTTCAGTCTTTCGTCGAAAGTCCAAATAAATCAGTTAGATCTGCTGCAGAAACTCATGAAATGTCTCGTGAGTCAGTCAGAAAAGTGTTAAAAAAGGCAGCTTTCAAGGCGTACCGAGTACATCTGGTTCAGGAACTGAACGAAGATGACTTCGATCGGCGGCTCGAATTTTGTGAAGTAATGATGGATAGAATTGACCGAAAACAAATCCTTTTGAACGATATTATATTTTCTGATGAGGCAACATTTATGTTGAATGGCAGTGTCAATAGACATAATTGTCGGTATTGGGACAACAACAACCAGCACTGGAAAGAAGAGAGTCATACACAGCATCCACAGAAACTTAACGTTTGGGCAGGTATTATAGGAAATCAAATTGTGGGCCCATTCTTTATCAATGGCAATTTAAATGGTGACTCGTATCTAGCAATGCTCCAAAATGAGATAATTCCTGCACTACAAGCTGCTCTTGGTCGACAATTTCAAAGAATTTATTTCCAACAAGATGGCGCGCCACCACACTTTGCTCTCCTTGTTAGAGAATACTTGGATACAATATTCCCTCACATGTGGATTGGAAGACGTGGTGCAGTAGAGTGGCCTGCTCGTTCCCCTGATTTATCTCCGCTGGATTTTTTTGTTTGGGGATACCTCAAAGATAAAGTTTATCGTACTAAACCTCGAGATTTGGCGCACCTAAGAAATCTCATAGTCCAAGAAGCTCAAGATATTCCTCGTGACTACCTTCAAAATGCAGTGGATGGCTTTTACAACCGCCTAGGACATTGCCAGACGATGGGAGGGGAACATTTTGAACACTTTCTTTGATCACAGGTACTTAAAAATTGGTGTTTACTTGTAATACTTAATAATTTACATTGTTCAAGAGTTTTAAAATTCAAACAGCTATAACTACTGAATGAATCCACCTTTTGAAGTCCGGTTTGCGGCATTGTACTCTGCTAAGTGAGACCTTTAATTTGATACCAAACTCGACCTATGCTGCTATTTAAGAATTTTGTCTGACTCCTTGTGGACCGTCCCCCAAAAGGGTTATCCGGTCGGTAATTGGGCAGATGTGTGCGTTACTATCACCAGTAAGCACGTGTGAACTTTGGTATTTTTTTCTATTGTGGTTTAAAAATTAAAAAAGAGGTTCCAGACTTAATTGTCACCCTGTATACAAGTGATGGCAAATGTCCAATTAAATCATATTAATATTAATAATATGAACAATCCATCATTATCAAATAACTTTAGAACCAGAAAACCTGTTTAATTGACATACTTTTTTTTTTCATTTGGCATACCAACGATTATTGTTTAGGCAGTTAAAATACTTAAAGCTGAGTCTTTATGACCTGGACTATTAGAAAACTGTAATTCTTAAAAGAAAAATATTTCATTTTTGTAATGCTAATTTTTGCATGATTTCTTTGCCTTCATTCAAAATTATTATCATGTAATAATATTTCATTTAATTTATTATTTTCCCTCTTTGTCCAATCAGAGAATCAACTCCGGTTAACAAAAAGAATCAACTGTTTGGAAAGGAGCAAGCGACTTTTGTTTCTGTGGTAGGTATTTTGTCATTACTTAATTTCATTTATTCATTGCTTTTTGTACAATATATGGATATAATCATTTTGTTAATATGGATATAACTTTGTTAACTATAAACTTTGTTGAACATTAAACATTTTCAGTTAAAAATAGTGCTTAAAAATAAAACTGAACATTGTAATAAAAGAATAATACATTCTAATAAATACAAAATAATGTAAGTATTGCTGGCTAAAAGAAATATCAGAATTAAAATATCATCTAAACCCAGTATAAAATTTATACTCTAATGGTATGATTATGTTAGTGGTTGATTTGATAGGTAGAAATGACTTTACAAATAACATAGTACAAATTATAGTTAATACTTTTACGATATTTCAAATACTATATATATGCTTAAATTTAAAGACAATACAAATTTTGTGATGAAGGTTAAATTTTACAATAGTAGTAAAAATTTTTGTAGTGAAGGCAGAACCTTCTAATAATCCAATCACCTTCATACATGTAAAAGATTATTAACCATTGAGATTGAGATAGCACCTACCTTCAAGTAATAGGGTAAAGAAATATGAAATTTTGTGTGAAAAATAAGTTTGGTTTAGTTTAAATTATGCTCCATATTCTAACATATCACTTAATATATCTGTCATGTCTTCCAAATTCTGAAGTATTGATATTTTAAATATGTAATTTATTTGTAGATTTATACAAACATTAGTAAAAAATTACTTATAATATCCATAATTTTATTTCTAAAATACCTTCAAAGAAAAGAAAAACTTGCACCATGGATAGAACAAAAAGAATAAATGAAGGAACAATAACTGAATACAAAATTGAAACATTTAAGAGCAATCTTATAAAATATATTCCTTTAGCGTTTTTCTATTTCTATTTAATAATTTTAGTTGTTTTGTACATAATATAATTGTACAATAGCTTATGTGCAAGTAGGTTTAGTGGTAGGTTTATGTCTTGTGAATATATACAGCAAAGAATTTACTTACAAACACCATAATGAAAAATAAAAATTAAGATGAATTTATAAAATATATCGAACGACAAATTTTCTGGCTTACGAATTAGAAATTATTCACATGATTAATTTTCCACCAAGATTTATTTGAAAATTATCTTGCTATCAGACAATATTTTTTAGCCATACATTTGTCATCTGGGGAGTAGGGATATTTAAAGTAAATTTCCATACTGATCCTGAGCCCTCAGTTAAAGTGTCGCTATGCATTCTGTGGTAATATCTAAAGTTCAGTAGATTTGATGCAAAAAATTACATTGATACATAAATTTGACTAAACAAACAATATGTTAGGGATTTTTTCATTTAAAATGTAACTTCATTCAATAAATAAGAGTTCAAAAGTTAATTTCAAACAATTTAACTAGGCTGTTATTTGAATTCCAATATGATTGGTATAAGTCTTCTTATTTTATGGAAAAATTTGCACCTTAAGAAGAATAAATGAACAATCTAATAATATTATGAAGACTTTCAACATTTTTTTTTTATTATAATTTTCCTATTCTAGTTGTAGGCCTAAACTTATAAACAACTCAAATAAAACAATCTATATTTTAAATGCATGTAAATATGCCTATCTTTAAATTAAAGTTCATAATCATTTCATATAATGTTTATAAATATTGTATTAGTTTGTCAGAGAAATTAACTCTTATAAATCCAAGTGTGTGGCGCTTTCACGCTGATTGTTTGTCTCAAAACCATCCTGTGTTGTGATTTTTGAAATTCAAATATTGGAACGTTCATGTTTAAAATGATTTGCCGTACAAGCTTACTATGTTTTTTTGTTAAAAGCTATATACAAAAAATCATATTGTTTATGTCCTGTGCATTTACTTATCATATGTATTACTTTTATGAACTTTGTTTCCTTGTAAAATATTGCTTTTTGGTTTAGCACTGCTTGTAGCTTGTGTGTATGCTTATCCTTGCTTGTGTGTATAAGGGAGGGGATAAGTTGACATTATCCCTGAGCTGTGTGGAAGAGGATAATGTAGAAGTTGGCGACAACTCCAGCAAAGATGGAACTACTGCACGTTCACCTACACCTGTTACTGTAACGCACTTCTCGTGGGGTGAAGCAGGCAAGCTAGAACAGCGGATTGTCTCACCATCACTTTCACCGTCTCCTCGCTCACCCACACCGTTCATGTCTCTTTCACTTACGCAACCTGAAAGTCTCTCTTTTACTAATCCTTTTAAAAACCCATTTGAGTCTGAAACGAAACCAGTAACGAATCCATTCCTCAATCATTCCAATCCATTTTTTGATGTTACTCAAGATAATGGTGATGTTAAAAATAAAATAAGTGAAGAGAATGATAAAGAAAACAATAAGGAAATATTGGTGAATGGAGATTGTCATAAAGTTCCTTCATCACCTATAGAGATGAAAGAAATAATGATGTCACCAATTATCAAATCTCCTAATATAGGAAGGCAAAATGGAATGGAACTGCAAAGAAACATTTCTAGGGTGAGTTGCCTTGTTGCTTGCTTTAATTATAAAATAGTGAGTTTTGTATTGTGTAATTTATGATTTGTTTCTAATGTATGTTATGATATGTTTCTCCACTCACTCCTTATTAGTTTTTTTTCCTCAAAGATTATTTATGTCTTCTACACTTTTTGAATATGAAGGTATCTGTAGCATTATTTTTTCGTCATAAAAAAAAAAGTGATTTTTGGTTTTATATCTTTAGTTATCATATTTAATTTTCATTATGGGTATAAGCGTGTTAAGCTTAGAGCGATTTTATGATAAAAGCTTTTGCCCAGTTTCCCACCCCCTTTTTACATTTTTACTAAAACCGTGTGTGTGTGTGTATTTACATTTCTGATTTAACATTGAAGAATTTTGTTTTTTATTTATGAAAAACTCAATTATATTTTGTATTGAGTATACTTGGTATACTGAATATTAAGAAGGAAAAAAAACAAGAAGTTTTGCAATTCCCTGATCTTGCCATTAGAATAAAATACAGGATAGGCCATAAGTCACTTGACAAAAATGCATTGTGATAGTAATTATTAATTTATTTTAAAGAATAAGTTAAGTATAAATGTTTACAATTAAAGTATTGAATTGTCCTACACAATAACAAACACATACCTAAAACATAACCTCAAAACAATAGTGTTGTTTTGTTGTAACAGCTGACAGGTTACAACTAGAGTCAAATTGATACTGAGTGACTGGTATTGTCAAGTGACTTATGGTCCACTCTGTAGAATAAATTTTAACATTTAAAAATATTCTATTCGTGTTGTGTTATAAACAGCAAGTTACTTTTCTTTATTTAAAAAAAATATTTGGGATAATTAGAAGGTTTTATACATTTATTATTTACCGTCCTGGCATGGTTGAGATTTATCTGAATGATCTTCAGATTTGTTGAAGGCATTTTACTCCTTCATATCAGGGACTTCGTCTGCCCCTGATGTAGGAGTGTTCAATTTCAGTGTGGTCTATTATTAGTCCACTCCTTTGGCCTCCTACTGATGAGTTTTTTTTTTTTTTTTTTTTTTTGCTTGAACTTTTCTATACGGCTGTTGATGGCCCCTTAGGTTCTTGTACCTTTTGAAGGAAGGAATTGCTAGATGCCACATCCCCACCAATCCCACTCCTCAGACATACCGGCCAATGCGCTACGCCTCTTGCCAGCGGGACTTTGAAGGAAGCTTAGGCCTGCGACTTAGCAACAGCCGTCCTATCCTTATTTTGTGGTGTGGAACTAGGCTGACTAGAAGTTTCAGCTCACTTCGCAGAAGATCCAGCCCCAGGCACAGTCTCGGGTTCCGAGGAGCCTTTTGACAGCAAACCAGGATCAGAACCACCAGTCGGAAAAGCCTTCACCGTAGTAGCCTTTCTTACCTTAAGAGGTAGATTCCCGTTTAGCCGAAGTTGAATTTCTCTAAACTTGTAACTAAGTTTAGGCCCATCTTTTGTTTTAGTTTTGTGGCTGTCAAAACATCCACTGAGATGACCAGAAGTGTCATAAAAGAGCTGTGTTGCACTCTTTAAAGAACTTTCCATTGCTCATCACTTAGGCCTTCATTTTGTGGCTACAAGTAAGAATGGTCTCACTACAGTCATCCTCACTATTAGGGAAATAAGCCATCGCAATCTGCACCCGAAGAATCTCCTTTCGGCACAGCCTTGAAAGCAAAGTTTTCCCATGGTTTTAGCTTTTTGGCTATGTTTTTGAACCCGTTAACTCTTTTTTCATTTGAACAAATAAAGATGAGGTATACTGGCTTAGGTATTACACCTAGGAACTTGGTTTTGATTCCCTCCCTTTGCTGCAACACCTCTCCCCGTTGCACCAATTTTATTTGGCTCTCTGTGAGAAGAGTATCTGGAAAATCTTAAGCTGGGAAGCTTAATCTTATTCATGCTGTCATTTGACCATAAGTTGGAGCTGTTGTAATTTCAGCCACTAAGTGAGCTTCAGAGCGCTTTCTAGGTATTTTTGCCTACGTGGATTCTGGAGTGGTCTCAACGGATCGAGCTCGTTTTAAATTTTGTTTAAGAGATTGCTTATGTACTGCCTTTACCCATGATTGAGCCGCACTGTAGCTTTGAGTAATTAGCCACTTCATTCTCTTCCTGTCAGTGCTATTTAGTCTGCCAGCTTTTCTTGTAGTAGTGGAGGCTGCTTGTTTCTCCCCTTTTGTTTTATCCTCTGGAATTGGTAGACTTTGTGAGCCTACAACTACTTCCATGGAATTTTCTTTCTCCAAATCCTTAGGCATTTGTTCAGCTTTCAGGATTTGTGTTTCAACATTACTGTTGTTTTCTTCTTATTTTCCTTGTTCTTCCATCTTATTCCTATGAGAAGTGAGGAAATAAGACTCCACTGAGGCAAAGCCTCTTGCCTCAATAAGACTAATTGAAACTGAAGGGCGAGTGGTATCCAGAGGTCGTATATTCACGATCAGACTTCCCCTCTGACCACACATCCATTGGCAATCTGTTCCACCTAACATTGGGGGGGGGGGAGATTGTGAGGGTAGTTGAAATCAAGGAATCAATCACGGGTCCATGATGATTGAGAATCTGTTGCTATTCAACTCTGTAGGTCTATATTGAAATAAAATAAAGCAAAATCAAAACATTTCGTTTCAGGTTTAACAATTCATAATTATTTCATAAATTCCATAATGCCTTATGAATGCTTTACAATACGTTTCTTACTAAATTACTTACGTCTAGTAGCAATCTTGTGCTTAGTATTTATTAAGACTTCATTACAGCTGTTTTGGTATAACATCTGTGTTATTTCATCTGATGATGGTATGTTACACCAAAACAGCTGTAATGAAGTATTAATAAATACTAAGCACAAGATTGCTACTAGATGTAAGTAATTTATTAAGAAACATAATTATTGCGTATTGTGTAATCATTGCCATATTCTCCAGTTTTGTGTTTAACCTACCAACCGGTAACCTGCTCGCAGCAAGCAGATAAACTCACGGTAAGCAACTGAAATCATGTTTTATCACTTTTTCAATTAAACGTTTATCATAGTAAAAATCATCGTACCGCAATAATTTTTATTCTGTTTAAAGCTAAGATTCCATAGATTATATTGATAGATACATTCAACAAAAAGTTCATAGAAGTCAACAATTATATTTAATAAATTGGTAAAGTTTGTGTATTTTGCCTGAACAAGTTTCATGGCAAACTAAAACACAAATTATGTCATCCATTCATCAAATTTTCACAAGCTCATATAACTGTTTCATAACTTTAGAGTAATTTTACAGTATTCGTTCCTGACAATGTTGACATTTTCTATCATTTTGAATGTTTAGTTTACAGTAAAAACTCTCTAATCTGAATTAATGTGGCACCGGCCGATCCGGATATCGAAAAATCCGGATCTCGGGGTGGCTATCTTTATATAGTTAAAGTGGTTTTAAACGTGAACAAAACATAGCAAATTTACGTTTTTAGCGCTAAAACTCGTTGCGCTTACGATAAATTGTAGCTTTACCACAATATTTAAAAAATTAACTATGGTTTTACAAATTACTGTAATATATAGACGTTACGTTTTAACTGTACTATTAAGTAATTTGACGTAGTTTGCCGGTACGGTAACCGGTAACAAAAGTACCATCAACAACAAAAGGTAGGTTAATTAAATAAATATTACAATAGCTATGTTTAAAATTCTATTTATTTTAAGCTAATTGAGGCTCAGCGTAAAGTACACAAACAACAATTAATTAGGTCTACAGTGTTAACTAAAAATATCAAACGAAAAATGAAGATTAGAAAATAAAACAGTACAATAAATACGTACAGGATTGTACACGTGAAATTTTGATGAACGTACGATAAATGTTAGTTTTCATTACAGTACAGTAATTTGTACTCACGTCAGTTTTTATTAAAAAAAGATGTAATGGTAGCTTGCTTGGCTCGTTGAACACGCTTCTTAGATGTAATATCTCTCCATCTACGAAAAAGAAGGAGATCGGCCGGTGAGGATCTTCTTGTTCTTCCACGTAGTCTATCAGCTGTTCAAGTGCATGAAAAGCTTCGCAATGAGTCATGATTTGTTTTTGTTGTTCATCTTCGACAGGTGCTGGCTCTGTGTTCACCAAGTCAATGATGTCACTGTCAGTAAACTCATGGTTTTCATCTTCCTTCATCCATCATTCACATCATCACTGTTTATTTTGTCACAACCAGGAATGTTTCTTAGAAGTTCAACGATCTCTTCATTTCTGTCCGTTTCATGGTTTTCAGTTTCTGGCACTACTTCACTCCATGCATCACTTGCTTTATAGTCCAACAGTTTTTTCCAAGATTTTACAAGTGTTGTTGTCTTGATCTCATCCCAAGCACTAGAAATCCATAAGGCAACATCTAACATGTCTACGTCTTTAAGGCACTGTGAAACACTTTTTTCCATGTCCATACCAGCAATTATGATTCTGAGTAACTTACGGCGGTATAACCGTTTTAGTGTTTCGAGGACACCTTGATCCATGGGATGACAAAGAGATGTTATGTTCGGTGGCAAGAAGATACACTTTATTTCCCCACTTCTTAGTTCATCCGCAGATGGGTGTGAAGGAGCATTGTCCAGCAATAAAATAGCTTTTTTAGGTAGGTTGTTTTCTTCTGAATATTTTTCTACAGCTGGAACGAACTGGTTTTTAAACCAGTCCTTAAAAATAGCAGAGTTCATCCATGCACTGTTTTGTCCTCTGTACCATACTGGTAAAGCAGAAATCCTTGAAATTTTTGAACGCCCTCGGTTTTTGTGATTTGCCGATCATGCAAAGTTTAAATTTATTATTTCCTGTCACGTTACTGCAGGCCAAAATTGTGACTCTTTCTTTTTTCTTTTTATATCCTGGGGCACTGTCTTCTTCTTTGGAGGCTAAAGTACAGCTTGGCAACATTTTAAAGTTTAAGCCACTTTCATCGCAATTGTACAGTTGATCTCCACTAATTCTTTCTTTGTCAAGCAGCTTATGTAAAAACAGTTAAAATTCTTCCACATTTCCTTCATTTGCTGAAAGCTTCTCTCCACTTATTTGAAGTTTTCTAATCCTGTATCTATTTTTCCACTTTCCCAACCACCCCTCACTAGTTTTAAAGTCGGACTCGTTTCCCATATCCTTATTAAATTGATGAGCTTTTTGTTGTAAAATAGGTCCTGATACGGGCAATCCTTTAGACATACACTGTGTAAACCACAAAAATAGAACTTCGTTGACTTTGTCATTTTGTGGTGTCTTCATCATTTTGCACTTTTTGATGCCTGAACTTGAAGCCTGGTTAGAGCACCACTTTTCCAATTTTTCACGGGATTTCTTCCAGTCACTCACCGTACTAGTTCCTACACCCATCTCATTAGCTATCTTTTTAGCAGTCTCTCCCGCATCTAAGCGCCTAATTGCACTGAGTTTTTCGTCAACGGAAAACATAGTTTTCTTCCGTTTCTCGGATATTTTATAAACAAATATTTACAGCAAATACAAATCTTAAAATCTAATTACAGTAATAAAATATACACTTAATCACACACCGATAACAAGTCTTAAGACAAAGCGAAAGGACGGCCAAAGTTACGCAACACGCAAACACAACAGAACTCACTCCACGACAGACAATGCACCTGCCGTCTGACCTTGTTTACGCACACCCCTACCGCTTTCTTCGACATTCTTGGAATCAGAACCGCACTACTGCCCAGTGCCCAGCTCAAAAACATCGTTCACTACTATTCGGCCCGAAAATATTATTTTTGTATAGAAAATTGTATTTTTATTATTTTCTATACAATGGCATACGACAGCCGGATATCAGAGATCCGGATCAGAGTGTTTACTGTATTTTCAACAGTCAAAAAGGTTACGCGTGTTTTTGTGTTCTCGTGGATTTTCCACTTCCAAAGAAGATGAATCAAAGAATTTGTATTGCATATTGCTTGAAAAATGGAATAAAATGCAAAAACACTGCATTTGAAATGTTGTTTGTGGCTTTTGGTGAATCTACTATGAGTAAGACAAGAGTTTACTAGTGGTACAGGCATTTCAAAGATGAGGACCGCCCTGGATGCTAGGACGGTTTCCTAACCCGCTCTCATGCTAGGAAACTTAATACAACTAACAATAGGCCACTCCTCTAACAGGTGTCACACCTTCTGGACCCCGTCACTTGTTGCTGTGTCTTTGATAGAACAACACGTACTTGCCGTTAGTTGTGTGTTTACCGTGATTGTGTTTTTCGACTTCTCAGTTTCAGCTCTGAGATGCATGCTTACATATTAAGGTTGGTGGTATTCTTATTTAATTTTACTTCTCACATAGGCTTAGTTTCTAGTTTCATGTTTCTTTAGTTTTTTAGTCACTTGATAACGGGGATTGATTCTTATTCCAAAAACGTCGTGTTTTGAATTTTTAACACACAAATGATGGCAAATGTCCGAAAAATGTATAATAATAAAATTGAACTTCTATCATTAACAAATAACTTCAAACTGAGAATATTTATCACATCATTCAAAACATATTATCTGTGACGAACTGTCAGTAAATTATTAGACAAAATGGAGAATGATAAATCGTTAACAATTAGTCAATCCTAGAAAAATTATAACAGTGCTGAATGCATTGGTAACATTAACGAGTCTTTTGATGAAATTAAACAATCAACGATCAATTCTTGCTGGCGGAAACTATGGCAAGATGCCGTATTGAAAGACATCGCTCTTGCTACTGATGAAATTGTAATTGATATTGTTTCAATGGCACATCAATTACAGATTTTAATGAAATTGAAAGTCCGACGAAGGTTTTAATGAAATTGAAACGTCCGATATTGAACAGCTCCTGCAATATGAACGAAAAACTTACAGAAAAAGATCCTTGAGGAGCTGATAACAGACCCTTTATCCAGTTATCAGGAAGATGTTACATCTGATTTAAATTTAAATCAGTGAATGAAATTTTAGTTTTAGCCCAGCAGCTAACTAGATCCTTCTATAGAACCGTACATTGAAGTGTATAAAGAACTCGAAAAAAATTAAAATAACAAGTTTTATTACAAAAATAAGAAACTTCATTTACAAAATATTTCTTTTTTAGGTTATATAAAATTTGTTTAAAAAATGATTATATTTTTAAATTCTTGGATATAGTTAACCCTTTGAGCAAACTTTCCAAACTTGCAACAGGCCCCAAAAAGTGAGTTTTTTTTTAAATTTGTTAAATTACTTTTTATCATTATATTGATACTTTATATTATGTTAGTTAAAAAATTATGACATTTTGTGAGAAAAATTTCATTTAACCATTTTTTTATATGAAACAAACTTTTTTTTTTTAAATATCAATTTTGGTAGTAACTAAAAGGAAAAATTAAGAAAAGCCGTCTATACACAAATTATAGTAGTTTTATTTTTGAAATTCAAATATAAATTTACGTTTTATAGGCCTACATCATATAAAAAAGATAAGTTTTTTAAAATATTTATACTAACTTAAAAGTTTTTGTAGTATGGTAGGCATGGAAGCATTCAGGCAGGCACAAAGTGACCATATTCCCTGCACATTCATGGAGTTTCTTTTCTTTTTTTCGGCCGGTTAGTTGTCCACTTACAAACAAAGCATTTCCTTTTAAACTTTTCTTTTTTTCCTGTTGCTAACCTTCCTTGGATCACCGGCCACCAGAAGGAGATGGTCTTTGTGGTGTGTAGTCTTCCAACAGCTGCTTGATCAAGCTAACCTAAATTGACTTAGTCCCTTAGTTATTTTTTCCAGTTTTTAGCTTATACAGCATGTATGAATTCAATATACACTACTCAAATCCATCAGGTGGAAGAATATTTTTTGTACCACTTCATGGTTTTTCTGGGGCTATCCGTAAATGAAATTTGCATGTCACTCACTCAACAAGTCTCATATTTAAATTGTAATCTATGAGGCTTGTCGGTTTTACAATAGGCTCTCCTGTTACACGGCTTATTTTGCTGCTTCCCTTGAGTCCATTCTTATAAGTAGTCTAAATCATATTTACATCTCTTCAGTCAACCCATTTTTCAACCAAAATTGAGGTTGTGTGCTGATTTTAGTATTCCCCTGATTGCAGCTAGAAATTTAGGCATATCTTTTCTATCTATACAGAACCTTTTTTTTTTTTTTTTCCAAATAGAAACTGAAATAAATTGGGACTAATGTACCAATTATCTACAAAGATTTTGTGTCCTAAATCATTAATAGAGCTCCAAAAGAGTTGTAACTACAAACCCAGAAATGCCTAAGGTGTTTTGCATTGTTATCATGGTTTGTTTCCCAGTATACACTATCAAGTCAAGTGTAATCCAGTTTTAGAGTCACAAAGCTGAAATAGTTTGAATACAAACCAGTGCTGTTTTTTGGATAGGTACTGCCTGAAGGATAACCTCTTTCCGCTGCAACACACTTTCGTAAATGCATAAATTTTGAAATGGAATGAAGGCTTGGATGAATTTTACTTTCAATGAATGAAGAATTGTTGTAATTTTCTGTAATCTGTCTCCAGTAATTTGATTTTTGTTATTGAAAAAGTGTAGCATTCTGAGCAGCAAACAAAACCTGTCTAAAGAGAATGTTTTTTTTCTGAAAATTGGTCTCTTAACAAAGGATTAGTACTCCAAAAGTCAAATATTTTGTTTTTCTTTTATGCCCCATTAGCATACAAATTGCTTAAAATGAGTAAATTTTCAGATACACAAGTATTGTACCATTTATTTGCCTTTGATAGTGGTTTTATAATAAAGGCAGATTGTTTATATTGCTCAGAGTAGCGGTTTGTTTCTTCAACTATATGATCAACTAAATCTTTATCGAACAAAGCTTTGAAGTAATCACTTTCAGAACAGTTTTCATCTAAATCTATATTTACATTATTTATACCTGATTTGCTGACATCAAAATCAAATAGATGAGGTTCAAACTTACTTGACATAACCTTCCGCCATTCATACAAGTTTTGTGGACCAAACATTACATAATCTTCACAAGGAGGGTTATACTGTTCCTCAACATTAATTTCCTCATCCATATTAGGATTAGACTCGGACCCCAAACTAATACCATCACTAGAAATGAGCTCCGCATCAGTAACAGTAGTACTATTTACACTTTGTACAATTTCACTGTTGTCCAATTCAACATTACTTTCGTCAACACTCTCAGGATTCATAATTATTTCAAAGATTTCATTGCTTCCTAATCGATCCATTTTGTAATTCTTGTTCTAAAATATAAAGCTATTATTCAAGAAAACATAACACTACACATAATATGTGTTGCTGGTAGCCGTGAAACAGCCATACTGACAGCGGTGAAGATGGGACACAACCTAGCGGGTGTGATTAGAACTAAAACAATTTGCTTCTAAAAATCGCCGAGGGATGGCAGGGTAGTTCACCAACAAAAATAAGTAGATCGAAACATATATGTTCACACTGCTTTAAGATAAATATAAAAACACAACAGTGACATCGTTATTGCGGGTGGCTTGTAGCGTGGCGACGTGACTGTTGAGGGTTCATGATCAAATGGTTAATAAATTTTCTATTAGTGACATATGATTTTATAAGTTTTTACAAGAACAAAGATTATACAGGTATACGTTGTAAGTAAGAGATGTTAAATCATATTCATCTTTCCTCTCTTAACAATATCCATACCCCATTTTTCCCATAAGGGTTTGGTTTTACTATTCACGGCAAGTTTGCAGAATGCAACTGTACTCCATTGAAATTTCTGTTAAGTTGTAGGCCTATCACTGTAAATGTATAAAAAAATTCGAAAACCTAAAACGAAATCTGGGCTAACACAATACAGTACTTTAAATAGAATTATTATATTTATCCCTAGTTTTGATGAACTAGTAAAATAATTTTTATACAATTTATCTGTGTAGATATGTGAAACAAGTGAAATAGTGGTTTTAAATTTCAAATAACAGTGCTCTTACTGGGGGGGAGGAGAGAGAGAGAGAGAGAGAGAGAGAGAGAGAGAGAGAGAGAGAGAGAGAGAGAGAGAGAGAGAGAGAGAGAGAGAGAGAGAGAGAGAGACAGAGAGAGAGAGAGAGACAGAGAGAGAGAGAGAGAGAGAGAGAGAGAGGGAGAGAGAGAGAGAGAGAGGGAGAGAGAGAGAGAGAGCGCAATGATCACATTTCTGATATGTTTGAAAAGCATCGACAGCGACCTGTATTTACACACACACACATATATATATATTATCTTTTTCCTTAAAAGACATATATAGTTGATAAATTAACAATGTTAGTCTAATGAGTGTTTTCTACACATAATCAAAGGTAATATTGTATTGATCCAGGATGGAAAGCTAGGGACAGGCAATACTCTGAATCAACTGTCACCATGGTTGGTTCCATCAGAACCTTTAACAACTCCATCAGCTATGGCTAAGAATAAGCAAGAGTCTGCAGTGATTTTACGCAAGACTGTCATCACTACACAGCTCTGAGACTCTTCAACTGTTTAGTAAAAAGGTTAAATATTAATATTTCTATGGGAAACCTAGAAAAAGGCAAATTATATTATTAAAATAAATTCTGTGAATTGGAAAACTGAAATTGGTACATTAACTGTAAATGTAAAATACATGTGCCTTTGTCTATTTGTATATTACATGCATGTTCTTAGAAATAGAGATTAAAAAAAAACATTGTTAATGTTTATAAAAATAAAAACAGGGTTTATGGATTTAAAAAATACAAAGTATGGAGATTATCAGATATTTATAATTTTAGTTTAAGATTTGCTTTAGCGCATTTATTTACTTGGTCATAAACCATTTTTTGTATGTTTTGTTTTTTAAATTAGTTTATATCAACTAAAACTTTTAATGTATAAATAGAGCACTCTAAAGTCATGCATACCTGGTTTTCTATTTGAAACTGAGTAGCAATTGGGAAATAGAAATTTGTTTAAATGTTAAACAAATATATGTTGACAAAATATATGTTTAACCAAAGTCATACAAAAATGTGTGTTCCATGATAAAGTTCCTTTCCTCTTTCTCAACAATCAAACATAGATAAGTATACGGTACGTAATAATATTACCTGTCTTACATTCTTATTCCCTATTTTAATATAGCTTCGATTATATAATCCGATAAGAAAGACAAAAGAAGCGCAAATTTAGATGTTTGTGCATGACAGAGAGAGACCAGATAAGGTTTAAAACAGAGCATCAACGGTCCAATGCATCCAGCCTAATACTAAACACTGATAATATACTAAGCTAAGTGCGAATAATACAGTGCTGGGAAAACTGATTGTCCTTGAGGATGTTTGCTGTATTTCCCACATTATACATCTAGTTGCTACAAAACTTACAATTAACTCACATTTAAATTTATCGCACATATTATTTAGTATAAAAAAAGTAAAATTATGAAATAATAAATTTTTAATGTTGAATATGAGAAAGAACCACAAGCCGCAAAAAATTTTCATATTGAATAATCGATTTTGTATATATTGTACAAAATATGATGTCAACTGAAGAATCTTGTACAATATATTCATTTCTACACTTTCATGAGTACTAAAATGTACTTAAATATGTCCAGAATGTTTGACACTTATTAAAAATATTAAATTACTTTTTATATATTATCATGGAATAGTATTGTATAAATATTATTTGCTTTGTAATTTTTCATAATACCAGTCACACAATATATTTTCCTTGGGTTTTGTCTTTCCTGTAGAAACTTTAATGATATAAATATATATATATATATATATATATATATATATATATATATATATCAGTGCTTTGTGAAATTATTTAGTTTATACACTGATTTTTAAATCAGAAAAATAATCAATAATTCTAGGAATTATGACTAATACAATTTAATAAGACAGCTCCAAGTCAAGTTTTTACCCATATAATATTACTGTAAATATAATAATTGAAGATCTAATTTGCTCTTTGAACTTGGGTATAACAAAACGCTGATTTATTTTAAACCATGCCTTGTGGACATTTAATTTGTAGGTGAGAACATTTTAACACAATTAACTATAGCCACGAGGTCATATAACTTCAAGATTAGATAAAGTGTGGTATGGTCCATTTTTAAATAGGAATTATTGTTACCATCATTTTGGTTAGTATAAAACATTTTTCACCAAAAAGGCAAACAATTGTATATTTCTTATGGATTCTTTTTATCTTTTCTTAATAACTCCACTCTAGATCGATTTACTATTAGAATTATTAAATGCTGTTTATTGTTTCAACATTATTATAAACATTATTGGTGCCTTTACATTATATGTAATTTTTGCTAGCGACACATATTTTACTAACTACACTTTATCTAGATTGTAAATTTGTAAAGACAATTAATCCCAAACAAATATTAAATAAGTTTTGATATTCATGATAATTTTGTTTGACAGTTATATCGCCCTGAATTATGTGTAGGGAAACAAATTTCAAGTCAGATGATATTTGCCGGACTTCTAAATTTCAATATCTATATTTACAACTATTATAAACCAAAATGTAGGATTTTGTATTTTTAATTTGTCGGTGTAATTGTGTTTTATTACAATACATTATGTTTTCTCCAACACAATCCTCATTTTGGATTCTACCGCAAATCTGCAAAGAATTTTATAGCGTTTTTCGTTATCTGGTGCATTGTTTATTCTGGGCTATCACAATTTTAGTTCATAAAATCGTCATATTTTTGTCTTTACAAAAAAAGTGTTTGAAAATCATGGGCCTCAACAAGAGTTTTGAAATCAATAGTGATAATTGAATCAGAAACAACAACAAAGTAAAGGTTACAATATCAGTTGGTTTATGTTGTTAAAAATACCTTGTATTGAGCTTGCTTATAATTTTCCTGTATAGAAGTATATTTTGATTGTACTTTGTCGTTATCTGTCATTTGCTCAAATTTATTCTTAATATAATAGCAATTTAAACTTCTAAAATTATTCTGTTCACTTTTTAAACTCAACTGTTTTAGTTAATACTAAATTGTACCATAATCATAAATTATTACACATATTTTTAATTGGAGTAAATGTTCATTTAAATTTACAATATTACTGACAGCAATATACTGTATATGATTAATCTTCATATCTAAGAGGCAAAACCAGGGCTGGAACCCTGGCCCTCCTTAAATAATAATAAACAATATAAAAAACTACTTGATCTTTTGATTGTGCTGTCTTAGAACTCAATATTTTCTCAATGGAGATTTTATAAATTAAAGAATTTTTCGTCATGCTATTCAAAAACAGCTGTTTTCAATACATGCATTGAGATGCTAAAGTTGTTCTTTTTAGTCCTGGACCTAAAAAATCAGCTGTTACTTTGTTTATAAGAATTAATTAATTAATGATTGTAAAGCATCTATAAAAACAATCAATACTCTCCATTGTAAATAACCATTAAAGCAGCTGTTACCGTTGATTTGATTGTAAATAGGTTATAACATTTTAGTTTTTATGAAATTGTTTTCTATACTACTTGCAGTATAACGAAAAATATAGTTCATCACTTGGACCAAAAGAATCTTTTTGATCCTTGCTCATTTACCGGCCTCGGCCGTTAAACTTGAGCTTGTATTTTTTGTCACTTTTGACAATTTAAATTTGAGCTTGTCACTTTTGGTCCTAGTTATGAAATATACTATTTTTAGTTTATTACTCAAAATTTACCATGATAGACCTACAAATTATTAAAAAATTTTGATGAAGGCATTTAAAAAAATTATTTATCATCAAATACCTTGTAACAGATAACTCAGAATTATTGTGTGTACTGATATAATTACTTAAACATAAATCTATAACCTAGTGAAAACTCAATTGAAATGTATTACATCTTGTATTAAATATGTATTCATAGAAAATATTTTTAATTTAATATTTCTTGAGTTCTGTTTCTTACCATAATGTAGTGTTTGTGATTTCAGCAGAACGTAAACTTGTACATTTGTTTTCTCAAATTAATAAAATCCATTTATGAAAATTTAGCGTTATGGAATTAATAAATAAATAGATTGAAATAAAAGTTTAATGAAATGTATGTAAGATTTATTTGTATCAAAGTTTTAATTTAATATCATCAGAGATCAAAATGTGAAGTTATGTTAGTATTCATTCCACAATAAATTAAGGGACCAAAAAATCAGGGTATTAAGTAAAAATTGTACGAATTTTGTATATGTGTCAGTATTATTTATTTTGCCTCTATCTTAAACAGTAATATGTATATATATAGCGGCTTTGTAAATATTATTATTATTTAATATTTTATATATTTAATTGCACTTGTTTGTGTTAAATACAGATTAAAATTTATGTTTTAGTTTATACTTTGTTGCTTTTTATTATTTTATATTAATTTTTAAACTTGCTGCACATTTTGCTTGATGCTTTCTCCCTTCAATCGTATATTTAGAATTTATTTGTTTTAATTTACCACATTTACAATGTCATTGTGTTTATACGAAGAATTTCATTCTACGAACATTTTCTTTATAACATGGTTTGGAGTCTTTCCTTTAAGTTAAGTGCCATATTGTCCTGTATTCTTGTGCAGCATTATTTTTACCATTTAATTTTAATTTTAATATATACAATTAAGAGAATATATTTTCTTATAAGTAGCTTTTACTCTATAAAATGTTGCACTAAAATGATGTTATTAAATGTGTGTTGAGATTTGTTTAACAGTTATATTTGCCTTATAAATGTTGATGCATTCCGTCCTTGATTGTAATCATTTGTATACAGAGTTTATTAATAAACATCAGCTATGTATTATTTCTATTTGATCTTCTTTATATACCCTTTATTAAAAAGATGTTAAGTGAAGGATCAAATAAAAGCTACCAAAGTATTAATATCCGGTCTTTTTTTTGTGAACATTAAATTACCTTTCCAGAAATTTAAAAAATGTTGTGACAAAATAGATCCTTTGTATACCAACCAGTATACAACTTCAGTAAAAGTTACATGGGAAAAGATTTTTTAAAAGAATTAATTGCAATTTTCTGATTAATTTGAAAGCAATTAATATTAAATAAAGTGGTTACCTTGGGCACATAGTCATTCACTCAAACGGAAAAATTAACTCTATATACAATAATTTTAATTAATAAATAGTACACATTATTAACTCTTCCGCTTAAGTCGCTTGGCTTTAGCAATTATGTGACAAGAAATCACTTTTTTTTGCAATTCAACATTTACCCTAGTACAAATCATCCTACGACAATAATTTTTATACTATTTTAAAGCTAATTTTCTATAGATTATTACAATACAACCAAAAGTTCATAAAATGTTAACAATTATATTTAATAAATTGGTAAAGTTTGTGTATTACGCCCATTGAGAACGCATAAAGTTTTGTGTCACACTGACCTTCAAATTATGGCATCCTATTGTCTAATTTTCACAAGCCGGTATAACTGTGAAAATAACTATAACAACTTTAGAGTGATACTATTTTATAGTATTTTTCTTCTTCTATCTAACTGTGCTTTCCAAATTATTCTATCTGTTATAGTTTTAAATCTTTAAAATCAAAACCAAACCAAGAATTTTGTACGCCTTATTCATCTAAAATATGCAATCGTAAGAAACCCTACACTGTTTGAATGGTTATCTTCCAACCTTCCACATTCTTTCAACAGAATGTGCCAAAAAAAATTCTTTAGAAATATCAAAAAAATCGATGAAGTTGTTATATTTTCCGTCAGGGAGAAGCAGGTTACGGCGTGACAAAATTTGACGAAATAGAATTCGTGTTTTATATATATATTTTTTTTTCAAATGTTAATACTCTGCCAAATAAAATAAGTTCACAATAGCTTATAGATTTTTTCTTCTTCTTTCGAAGTACGTATTCAAAATTTGTCTAACTGTAATAGTTTTTGAGATATGTACATTCTTCGAAGTCATGACCAAAAATAAATGAATTGTAGATAACTTTAACTCAGATTGAATAACTCAGTAGCCTATAGTTCATATTTTGTAAGACAGATGTCATACCATTGGAAAGACGAAATTCTTCTCTTTCTATTGGTATAACTCAATAGACCAAATCGTTTACGAGGCGTTTGCTTCTTTCAACGGCCATTTTCCAAGGCAGTCTGTCTTTGTTATCAGGGTGTGACCATTCTGTTATATAGTGATTCAATTATATGTTTACGTGTTGAGTTTTAGTATTGTAATACGATTTATTAATTATAATTTGTTGATACGCTTTACAATAAGTGTGTTGTTCTAGAGTTTTGTTTTTCTTTGAGTGAATGTAATACTTACAGAGTTTTCCATGTAGGTCCTAGGTAGGCCTAAACCTAAAAAGTGTGTTTTGAGGTTAGTGTGATTCATTTATTTATACAAGATTTTCTAAGTGTCATAGTGTTTCTAAAGTTAATTTTTAGAGTGAATTTTAATCGAATATTCTAAACTAAGTTGTCAGCTATTTTATTACTTGTTTTGGTGTATTTCAGAAAATAGACAACCTAGGTTTTTAGCGATTTTAAACTTTTTACATAAAAAAATATTTTTACTAATGTAAATTTTAGAATTTTTTTTTTTTTTACCAAGTTCTATTCACAACTATATTACATAACTTTTTTATGTATTATAAAAAAATAATAATAATAATAATAAAAATTGAATAGGAAATGTAGAGTAGGCTATATTATGGAATTTTGCCTTCCGCTATTACGCAGTTTTTTGATTCCAGACGTAATAACTCCAAAAGTATTACATCTAATTTTTTTTCACTGCAAAACTAAATTCTACGCACCTTTCTGAATATAATGATATATAGAAGTTGTATTTTCCATAATATTACTATTTTTGGTGATTTTTTCAAATTAGGCAAAACATTTTTTTTTTTTTTTTTTCGTAAAACAATTTTTTTTTTGAAAATGTAACAAATTAATTTTTTTTCCTAAATATATTCACAAATATTATACAAAGCTTTTGTATTTCTTGAACAAAGGTGGTAACCTATTGATTTTGGATGATACAGGTTTTTCTGAAAAATGTTAACTCCATATATATGAAACGGTTTTGGAGTAAGTATGTTAGATGTCAAAAAATGAAGTTAACATTTTTATATGCCTATATATATATATTATGAATTTTTTAAGAAAACAAAACTTTTAACATTGCCATTTGTAGGGTTAATATGGTTTAATCGGACATTTGCCATCATAATTATATCTATAGAAAATTAATGCACAATGTTTCAAGATTATACATCAACTCTTATTATCAAATGTATAATTAGAACATAAAAGAGATAAAAAACACCAACATAGCCTTGTAGACTAGGGCCATATTGGAAACAAACTAAATCTAAGAAAAGTAATTGAACTCTAAAACTAGGCCTAAGCAGTCAAAGTTAATAAGGATTCCCTGAAGAACAAAACTTTTTAAAATTATACCAGCACCAATGAAACGTGCTGCAGTAGAGCTGAACCCTACACTAAGCTCCAACTTAGCCATACCTACGTGAGATAGAATATTAAATCTAAGCTAAGTCTAATACAAACATGGTCAGATAAAACCACAACACACAGGTCTACATTACACAAAGGACGCCAAGTGAATCCAGCACAAATTCATCGTGCTGGTATAATTTTTTTTCCTTATTAGTTCTGACTGCTCAGGCCTAGTTTTAGGCTCAAATACTTTTCTTAGATCATAGATTTAGTTTGGCCTGTAGGCTATGTTGGTGTTTTTCTCTTGTATGTTCTAGTTTCACATTTGATAACAAGAGTTGATTTATACTCTCGAAACGTGTATTAACCCTTAGCACGCTGAATAACAATTTAGGCTATTTACTCATAACGTGCTATTAGGAAAAAAAAAATTTTGTAATTGTTTACTATTTGATTTTGGGTTCTTACAGATAAATTGGTTAAAAAAAAAATGTAGATTGGCTTTAAAATTATTTTTTTACAGATTAAAACAAGAAAAAATAAATAATTTCACATTTTTTACCGCCCTATGAAACAGATTATTTATTTTTTTTATATTTACAAACAAATCATATTAATTTTTTTAATATAAAAGTAAGCCTACTATTTAATTCAAAACAACCTGAATTTCATCAAACAAATAAATTTTACTAAAAAAAGATTTTGAGAAAATTCAACATACCGTATCAAAAATATCTTTCTACTCCTCCTAATAATTACCTACATTCAGGACATGAAAAAAATTACTGATATAGACTAAATATACATATAAACACACAAACAATATTTGACGATAATACTGTGTCCATAGAAACTGTCTATATTTCAAAATGTATTCTGTAGTTGAAAAAGATGCATTCATTATTTCATCTGTAACATTTTTATTAAATAAACAATATGAATTGATGATGGGTTGAGGGATTTGTGGTCAAAAGTAAAGTGAGATCTTAGATGTAGGCCTATGTTATAGCCTAAATGTAATAACTTCAAAATTCGTCCTAGCCTAATAATTTAATTAACTTAAAGATTTTGGAAATTTTAAATGAATACAGTAATATAAAGCACAGTCATATTATAATAACTACAGCTAATTTAAATAAAACTTATTACCATTTCAAAAAACAATAATAACAGTAACTTTTCTTAATAACCTAAAATGATTGAATAAGAACGTTTTATTATCCTTTTGTAATTTATTTCATGTTTAGATAATTATTTTTAATTCAAATTCAATGTATATTGTGTATTAGTTAATTTAAATAACAAACTGGTTGAATAGGATAAATTAGGTTAGTTTTAGTGTTTACAACGAATTACTACAATAAAGTGGAACAGTGTGAACTGGCAGCGAAAGTTAGAACTATTGTTGAAATCTAGGCAGTGATATATAAAAACATAAATATATAAAAAGTGAATGTGGATTAATTAAAACCTTTTTAAAAAACAATTTTAACTTCAGATACGTCTACAAATTAATATACTATTTAAAAATGACTATGGAAGGACATTTAAAAATATATATATTTGATATGTTTGAATGCACGGCCATACGAAAAGCCGATAGCGGAAAATATACCAGTGATGGCGGGACAGTGTTGTAGCCCGGGTTGTTAAAAAAAATGAATGGCAGTTCTAAAAAATTATTCATTTAGGCAAGACCTATTTTCGTTACTCAGAAATTTTAATGGAAAGATTTTATAGAAAAGTTCAATAATATAATAATACAAACATATCAGAAGAATAAATAATAAACTACAAGAATTATTGCTAGTATTAAGAAAGCAGTCTGAGGTAATACCAAACCTTTTTAATTATCTTCAAGAATAGATATTTAAACAACTTTCAACATCATTCATTTGGACTTAAGTAAATATATAGATTTTATTAGTATCAAAAAATTGAACTTTAAGGGGGTTCGGAGGGTCCATAAGAGCCTATGTTAAATTTGTCATATTGATGACCCATTTTCTCAAAAACCACTAAAGCAATCTGGTTGAAATTTTTGTTGTTGGTTTTATTACTTGTTCTTAGAACTTTAACACAGGGATTTTTTATTTAATTGATATTTTCCCTTTTTATCATTTTTATAATATGTTATATTTAAAACGCAATAAAAATTTCACATTTTTGACTGTAAAAAGATTTTTAATTCATAAAACTGAAAAATCCTGTGTTAAAGTTTACATCCAAACTAGAAGATTATGTGGTAAAAATTTTGTACCTGTATCTTTTGTAGTTTCTGAGAAAACGGGTCATTTATACAAAAAAACGAAGTTTTCAGAAAAACGCAAAAGAAGATTTATTTTTCTATCACCGACGTGTTTCAATGAGTTTAATACATGCCGGCACCATATAAAGGCTGGTCTGGGTCCGCATATTCAAGAAATGCTTCTTCTAACTTCCTCTTGGCACTTTCACAATGTTGTTTAGCTTTTTTCGCAAGTTTTGAAAGCATTTGCTCACCTTTCCGTTCAGTTCACTCATCACTGTGGCTGTGCCTTCATTTACAGTTATTTCAAGCTTTTTCATAACAAGGCATCTTGTGACATTCCCTTTATTAAAACTCAAGATGGTATCATACACACCAAATTCCATGGTTTGTAGACCTACAAATACTGTTTTTTGGCAATCGTGACCAAATAAAGGCATTTAGTGACTCATTGGGATTCTGTGACTTCCCATGCGGACACTTTTTTAGCAGAGTAGGATTTGCTAAATCTTGAAAAATTGGCTTTATTGTAGTCATAACAACTGCAGGTATATGTAAATGTTATGCTTACTTCCAATTACTGATTTGAAGGCACTAGAATCGCCATCGCCCAAGTAATATTTTATACTTTATGCCATAGTCAGCCTCAAACCTTTGGCAAAACACATGACACTGCTTCACAAAAAGTGAAATAACTTTTGTTCCATATGACAAAAATTAATGGGAGTGGTCTTAAATTAATTCTATGAAACAGAGGAACACTAAAACTCAATAAACAAAAATTTGAATTTTTTTGAAAAAAAACCCTCCGAACCCCCTTAAAAACTTTTAATATTAAATAGTATTAAGCTGATTTGTGAATTTTAAGATATCTGTCCATAATTAATTGTATAATAATTGCACATTTAAAAAGCCAAATCCGAAGACCCGAGAATAAAGAGAAATTTAAACAATTGAGTTGTTGTTATTAGTTAACCATTATATTTTTAAAGTAAACGTGCTAGAGCAAGGCCCAACTTGGCTAAAATAATAATAGTAATTGTGTGTTATTACACATCGATAAATTGATCAAATCCATGGTAGTCAGGGTTTGCCATTTTTATAACTAGCCTATTTTACACAAAATAAAAATGTATACTATAACCTAAAATATAAATAATACGGCCTAAACAAATCAACAATGAACAGCTATAGCAGTGATAACGCTGACACAAAACATTTCACAACTGACAGTCGTAGGTTACTAGAACGAGAAATGACGTTATATGTGCTGGGGCAGAACACAAAATGGCACCTGGTTGCTATAACAACTAAATAAAGTCCAAGGACAGGTGATCGAGAACAAAGACCGTAGTGGGAGTGTCACTTTACACCAATAGGACATTTCCCTGCACTCTATTGGACTTTAAATGAATTAAAAATACTTGCAGAAGTCAAAAAGTGTTGAATCGAGATATCCCGTCATACACGTTACCAGTCAAGTTGAGGGTTACGTGAAATCCTGTCATACGCGTGTTAAGGGTTAATTTCTATACAATAAATGATGGCAAATGTCTGATAAAACCATATTAATAATACAGGGAGTCCTCTACTTACGAACTTAATGCGTTCCGCGCCGATGTTCGTAAGTCGAAAAGTTCGTAACTCGGAAAACACGGATTTTGGCGCAAGAATTCAAACACAACACTGTTTTTACAATTAGGTTACCGTACTGTACTGTATAGGCTACTGGAATTGCTAAAAGGATGTATGAATACGTACAAATCAATGACTTCATTTATTAAAAGTACTTTTCTAAAACAACTACAATATATATAAATTTAAAAAGAAAACTGTTTTTAAAATATAATTAATACACTTTAATGTACTATAAAACTTTTTTTTTTTAACTTTAAATCGTGTAGGTAGTCCACTCATTCATCATTTGATATTGATGGCATTGGATCTTCCACAATACAGGCCACTTTAGAGTTCTTAGTAAAAAACTGAGTAATAGAAGTTTGAGTAGCAGTTCTTTTCTTTTCGTCCAGTATCACTTTGTAGCACATAAGGGCATCGTGTACAGATGCTGAATCGTAGAACGATTCATTTCGTATTCCCGTGCAATATCAGCCATTTTGTCTCCTCTCTCAAATCGTCTAATTATGTCCATTTTGTTTTCCATAGTGATTGTTCGTCTCTTCTTAACTACGCACTTCACACTTTCACTATTTTTACGTTTTCCACTCATGATCAATAAACAGGTATCTAACTACAAAAAACTAATAAACACTGTGAGGTAAAATTTAAAAAAACTAACAAACTAACTATTAATAACTAGAAAAAACTAATTAAAAAACTGTGAGGGCAATAAAAAAACTAACACACTAACGCGACTAAAGTCCAGACTCAAATGACCTGTTGTAGCACTGGTCATGTATGTATTTCCATACAATAGCAAAAGCTAAGCTAACAGCCAATCGTGTTGAGCCACGTTCCGTTCTTCCCGCCTCTCAAGGTCATATCTTCCCGCCCGCCACGCCCGCCGCCTGTCAATCAATGTCCTGGGGCTTTGTTCGTAACTTCGAAAGTTCGTAAGTCGAATGTTCGTAAGTAGAGGACTGCCTGTATGAACAATCCATCATTAGTAAATAACTTAAAAACCAGAATAAATCTGAAACCTTTGGGGACCCTATTTTTCTCCTAGAAATAAAATTGTATTATATAAGTAGAGAAATGTGTTTAATAAATGGAGAAAATAAAAATAATTTTTAAAATGGTACATTTGAAAAAACTTTTTCACATAGCACTAAAAATATGATGTAAATTTAATCATTGAAATAAAAATACTACTACTTCATTGTTATTGAAGGACAATGCCTAAATCAATATATCAAATACATGTAAATGGAAATTGTAGTTTAATATTAACAGGTAATGTGTTAAGTTTCATTTATTATAATAGTTATATAATTATATAATATATATATATATATATATATATATATATATATATATATATATATATATATATATTATGTAAACAGTGGTAAGGTTTTATGTTTATATATTATATACCATCTATTTAAAACGGTAAACGTATTACAATTGAGAATTAGTTGTATTTATGACATATTATGTTTATCTAAATACCACATGCAATTAATAGTAAAATAAACACACATTTAGTTAATTTTAAATTGTCTGCTACTCAACAGTATTTACATAGGCCTGTTGGATAGCATTCACTGCTTCTTCATGATGTTTACCTCTGTTTCGGATCAAATTTTTCGACCGGGTTATTGCTATGATTACATTTGTTCCAACTCTGTAAAAACAGAATATAAATTAGTCATTTCCCCAAAATACATTTGATTAAATTTAAATTGATTTTGAATGTGGTAATATATAAAATAAAATGCTATCAACCACAAAAAAAAATGTTAGCAGATTATCAGTTTTAAGAAACTCCAGAATGTATAAAATAGGGTTTAGGGACTATAAAACCTCAGTACATAGTGCTTTATGAAAAATTATTTCTCAAAACACTGTTGCTCCATACCCTATTGTTGCTAACGTACATTGTTATTTTTCTGTTGATCGTACTTGAAACGCTATCCATACCAAAGGTACATGTTTTCAGAATATGTTTAATTTAATAAAGTACTTGGTTCCACAATTTGTCACATCATATCCAAATACTATTTTATTTTATACAATAACACCACATTGGCAGTAATAACAGGAATTCGATTAACACACATTTGATTAACAGCACATTGGAAATTGATGATAACAGGAAGCTTTAACACGTTAAGTGCCAAGCCAGTTGTGCCACTTTTATCATACAGTGCCAACTTAAATCAACAATTTTAATGACATAACCTGTGTCTTAATGACATATAATGGTCTTATGGTTATATAGAGAACTGATTTTTTGAGAAATTGTTTTTCAAAACATTCAAAAAAATGATCGGCCCGGCATGTCATTTTGAATACCATATTTTGATTGGAATTTGACGTGTCGGCCGATTGGCCGACCACACTTTTGATTGATTTCCTAGGATAATTTTGGTCTGTGATGTTGGTAACACATGACTCAGTGGTGGGAAACGCGTTGAGTAACTGCACGTATACATCAAGTCGACATGGTTCAAACTGGAAAGCGGGATCGAAGGGGAAATGTCATTTTCAAGCCTCTTGCAATAACAGAGTACAATAGGCAAAAATCCGGCATCGATGTGTCTGATCAAATGTCGTCGTACAACTCAGCAGTACGAAAGACACTAAGATGGTATCATAAAGTTGCAGAACATTTACTATTTGGCACCTACATTGTAATTGCTTGACTCGCTTTCAATAGGACCACGACCGCAACACCAATACTTGTCAATAACAGATTTTAAATGTTTTCATTTTGCTTTCAAAATGCTTTCATCATACAGTTTAGACAGTAATAATATATATAAATGATATTAAAAAACTTAATTGTAAATAAATAACATTGTTAAACAGTTTTAAAAAATTGCTTTCCAATTTTGTAATTGTTCAATGTTTTATACAAAAATATGCAAAATTTATTGTTTGCTTACCGTAATAGTTAACTTTTATACGTTTGTTTTTAAAAAATATAACAAATGTAGAATGTTCAATCAGTATATTACTTGTTTTAATGCATTAATCCATAATTCCAACTGAAAATTTCGCTGCCGTACCGATCGGTACGACGAAATTAACATATTGTTGAGGTATTTTATTTGGTTGCTACGCAACACATATCTTAAGAGTTTCTGACCAGTTCTTTTCTCTTGCCGCTTTGTAACATGCCTTTTATACATTTGAAACTGTATTTGATTTAGACGTACCACCAAACAGCAATGAAAGGAGCTTAGTTGTTTATTATTTTTGCTGGTAGGGACATTTAGATCACAAAGAGAATTTTTTTTTGTATGGTTAGTAAAAATATGTTAATAAAACACCTTCATTTCAAAGGTATGGCAGGTCAGGACTACTTCTCCAACTTTTATTTAACATAAATATATATTTTTAACCAAACGTAACTATATTTTCTTCCTGTTTCTTATCGCTGAAATATAAAACACACAAAAATGGTGGCTGCCTACAATTTGTTTTTGAAAACAATTTTTTGTCTTAGTTCTTCTTCAAAAAGGGCTCAAATTTTTACTACTACCACAACATATAAATTCGGTTATTTGACATTAAAAATGTGTTCTGCCTTTTAAGGTGCAATCCTGTCAATATCAAAGAAAATTTAAAGGAAACATTCAAAAATTCTATCAATATATATGTTCTTTATCTTTATTATCATTATTTTCACTTTTAATATTGTTCTGTAGTATTTTTATTTTGTTTTTTCCTCCATAATAGCCGCTTTCTAGGTATTCTAAAAATTTTGTTCGAACAAAGTCCTGGAATTGGCTGCCGAAAGATGTAAAAACCAGATCTCATCATATGTATCACCCACTTTGCCTTGGCGGCAGAAAATAACTCTACCACCATCCTAGGTGTATAACATTTTATAACAAAAGGGTATAAGGCATTACTTTATTAATTAATCAACATATCTTTTTACATCTTTCGTCAAAAGTAGTTTCTATTGTATAACTGCTGCGACCATTTCACCTCAACATGAGGTATCTAGTAGCATTAAAAGTGCAATATTATGGCCACAATCCAAATCTAAAATTTTTAATTTCTTTAATGTGTACAATAATATATCTTAAAATTATAAACGTTAAACATGTGTAAAATGTAGTAAGAGTGTAAAGTATTCCCATAATATACCTAAAGACATGTTAAGAGTAGCAGTTACATAATAGAACTACTTTTGATGAAGGATATAAAAGTATATGTTGATTAATTGAAAGTAGTTCGAAAATGTTAAAAATGGAAGCAATTGCTTTATTTTGTTACTTGTTGAATGAATACATACTAATATGAAATACATACCTCCAGAGGCCTTTAGCATTAAACAATCTTTTTTCAAACTGGAATCTATTGTATTCACTGGTGTTTTCACATTTCCTTAATGCTAGTAACAGGAACTTCTTTTGCCATGTCAAAGCTTTGCGATAACTTTCTGCTCTCAGATAGCGTTTTATTATATACATAATCTATTTACAGAATATAAAGTAAATATATTGTTTTATATAAAATAATATTAATATAAGTTGGAATGAAATATTATCAACTTAGCTGAATGCAAAGCATAAATAATAAGGAACCTAATGTGAAAAAAAAACAACTATTAACAAACAATAAAAATACATTTTTATAATTTTAATACAAATGCAAAACTTGTTGCAGTAAAAGCTGATGAAGTAGCAAATGGAAACAATACAGCAATAATTTGTTGATTTAATACATCAGAAGCCAATCTAACAAGTACTTAGTATATTTGTACATTAGATACTAACATAACTTTTTATACTTTTAGATTTCAATTTTTGAGAATTATTATTCCAGTGCCAGAAAACCATTAGTTGTAACATGATTTGATAATCTGTTTAATTTATATAATACATGTCATACCTACATGATAACTTTTGCATTAACTATCCTTTTTTTTTTTTTTTAATGATGCATATAATGTGTTTTTAATGATTAGGTATCATTGTATGCCTGATTTTGTTAGACAGATAAATCTACAGTTAATTTTTAGCTGATTTTCTCAATCACTTTTTTTTCTTCTAAATAACCACAATCACTCATTCTAAACAAGATCCATTGATATGAGTACAGTAAATAAAAATAAATAATTATTTTAAAAAAATAAAGTACAGTAAAAACTCTAATCCGGATTAATGTGGCGCCAGCTGATCCGGATATCGAAAAATCCGGATCTCGGGGTGGCTATTTTTATATATTTAAAGTTGTTTTAAACGTGAACAAAACATAGCAAATTTACGTTTTTAGCGCTAAAACACGTTGCGCTTACGATAAATTGTAGCTTTACCACAGTATTCTAAAAATTAACTATGATTTTTCAAATTACTGTAATATATAGACATTACGTTTTAACTGTACTATTATGTAATTTGCCGTAGTTTGCCGGTACAGTAACCGGTAACAAAAGTACCAAAAGTACCAAAAACAACAAAAAGTAGGTTAATTAAATAAATATTACAATAGCTATGTTTAAAATTCTATTTATTTTAAGCTGAATAAGGCTCAGCATAAAGTATACAAACAACAATTAATTAGGTTTACAGTGTTAACTAAAAATATCAAACGAAAAATGAAGATTAGAAAATAAAACAGTACAATAAATACGTACAGGATTGTACACGTGAAATTTTGATGAACGTACGATAAATGTTAGTTTTCATTACAGTACAGTATGTAATTTGTACTCACGTCAGTTTTTATTTTAAAAAAAGATGTAATGGTAGCTTGCTTGGCTCGTTGAACACGCTTCTTAGATGACATCTACGAAAAAGAAGGAGATCGGCCGGTGAGGATTCTTCTTGTTCTTCCACGTAGTTTATCATCTGTTCAAATGCTTGAAAAGCTTCGCAATGAGTCATGATTTGTTTTTGTTGTTCATCTTCGACAGGTGCTGGCTCTGTGTTCACCAAGTCAATGATGGCACTGTCAGTAAACTCATGGTCTCCATCTTCCTTCATCCACTCATTCACACCATCACTGTTTATTTTGTCACAACTGGGAACGTTTCTTAGAATCAGAACCGCACTACTGCCCAGTGCCCAGCTCAAAAACATACTTCACTACTATTCGGCCCGAAAATATTATTTTTGTATAGAAAATTGTATTTTTATTATTTTTTATACGACAGCCGGATATCGGAGTTTCCGGATATCAGAGATCCGGATCAGAGAGTGTTTACTGCATGTCATTTTCACATATATTTCCCACATTTATGTAATGTTCACAAGTTTTCTTTTTCATTAAATAAAAACAAACTTACGGTAAAAATGTAGACAATAAACCCATATTCTACTACAAAAAGACATCAGATGTTATTGCAAAAAAGCATTTCTGAAATTTTCTTGAAATGTAATTTTAATTTTCCAACTGAATTGTACAAACAAATCTAAACACAAATTTAATACAAAAGGGCCGTTCGGAAAGTAACCTCTGTATAAAACTAAAACAGAGGTGTAGATTGTAAGGTATGCAATATTGAAATTGAGAATGGAATTACAAGAGATTAGGTTCATAATAGCAAAATATTAATAAGTTTCTTATTTTATTTCATAAATAATTGTTGGAAAGTCTATGTGATGTTATTGTGATGTTTAAAATATGAAAAAAGATGAACATATTAGTACAAATTGAAAGTGTAAAATAAAATTGACGTTATCTATGAACATAAGTAATTAAGATAGATAGATGACAACTTGGAGTGTATCATATGTGTGTTAGTATAGTGAAATGGATTCTACGAGCAACTGAAATCTAGTCTGTGAAACTTTTAGATATGAAAAGTGATAATCTATAGAAAGGGATAGGAAATTTTGATCAGACTTTACCAAATGGGAATTCTTTTTTCAAACTATTACTACTAAGGACTTTTTCATATAGAGTCGACAGAGTGAGAAGGTAAAACGTAAAGTAAAGAAATAAAATAGTTGTGAAGTTTGTGTTTCTTAAACAATAAATATTGTGTATATTATTTTGTTTTAAGGCGAAAAACCATTCCAGTCGTTATCACCTTCACAAAATTGAGCATAAGATGTTCCACATTAGGAAAGTACATGTAAAACTAAAAACAATAATATTAACAACACTACAACTAGTTAACAATCATAAATAATCATCAACATAACATGTAAAGAGCCCCTGGAACTAGTTAATGATAAACTAAATACAATCATTGAACTAAAAACAATTTAAAACAATTATTACAAAGCTGTATAAGAGCTCTGTAAAGAGTTAACAAGGAAGGATAAACTAAAACAATTAAAAACAATATTACAAAACTGTACAGGGGCTCTGCAATAATCAAATCAAAATAAATTTCTGACGACATAAAGTGCAAAATCCGATAAAAGGAGCTCAGCATATGGAATCTTTGTATGGCCTGAATGGAAGTGGGTAAGACAAATGTCCTTTGTTCACTTTTCAGAACAACACACTTGATTAAGATGAACTTAACCATTATTAGGACACTGACAAAATGGACATTTGCGGTGGATTCCTATTTTGCATCAAAAATCTATGAGGGATTCATCCCGATACTCAACAAAATGTTACTCCAATGCCATAATTGAAGTCTGTATATTGTACACAGAATATTCTCAACCAAGGGTTCTTATAATATATAATTATCCTGGATAGCCTGTAAAACACTTTTGGAATTGGAACACAAAAGATAGTGATGGTACAGTATTAAGACCTTTCAAAAAAACATACACATCTGACCAGATGAGTAATATGTACAACTGACTTTATTGTCCGGTTTAGAACCATCAGTGAAAATAATCACACTATATAGGTATTTGTTAATTGTACATCTGAACTTCTGATGATCACTGCATCAAGAGGATTGTACTTAAGATACTGAACAGAGAAAAATCAAATTGTAGCAACTCGATAAGCCATAGAGGAATGAGACTTTGAGTATACTTGTACATTAGAATGAAGTGCAAATCCCTCATTGTTGAGGAACCTTAGAGTTCTAATGCCTAGGGATTATTAAAACGATGTCATAAGCTGGATGATATAGTTTGGAGCACAGACTACCAATATATGATTTTTGTAGTTGCTGTTTTCTTGAAGAAAGAGATTATTCACCAGTCTTAAAAGTAAGCTAGAAACTGGATTTGAACAAAATGCTCAGGAAACAATACGAAGTGCAGAGTTATTATTATTATTATTATTATTATTATTATTATTATTATTATTATATATATATATATATATATATATATGTTATAGTATATTATACTGAATCAAACTTCTTAAAATGGCCATGGTCAAACAAGAGTATGGTAAAACCATAACATACAGGTCCTATCTATCGACACCTTACCAAGAACCAATAAGAACATGTAACGTGTCAAATGTTTTAGACGTGTTTCAGATCAGGTAAATGTGGAATCTAAGAAAGTTTTTTATGAAATAATAGTGCTAAGAACATATAACAAATAATATGCTAGAAGTTACAGTGGTTTGAAATTGTGTTCCATTGAGAAATAATAAAGGCTGATGATTCAGTCTACACTGACTAAAAGAATATATTGCCTTGTGGAAGTAGAGAATTTAAATTCTGCAAATATTGACCAAGATTTTAGTCAAAATAATATATATGCTGAAGGGCTCTTTTGGCAGTTGCCAAACCTTGAGAAGCCATATATAGCAAAATATTCAACAAATAAAGAACATCTGACAGGTCACTGCACATTAGGGATAATATTATTAATTGCCACATAAAATAGGGTCACACTCACCACATTGCCTTGGGGGTTACGATTCTCTAAATGAAAATGATCTGATAAATTAGCTCCAACACACTACTAAGGAAGTTTTGTACCCATTTATACCCATGATTTTAAAGTATTCAGAATTCCTCTTTGCCAAACCATGTCATAGGCCTTTACCAGGTTTAAAAAACATTGCAACCTTTGTGTGTGACACAAGATATAGACATTTTGTATGGCAGACTTTAATGAAACCAGCTGATCAGTAGATGATCGACCATGTTTTAACCAGCATTATTCATTACAAAGTAGCTGGTTACTCACTATATACATAACATAGCACTGATACCAGCGTACAAACCATACTAGTGAGAGAAATGGAAAGGTAACTTCCTGGTTCAGTTTTGACCTGGTTTATAAAAAGGAATTACTGTAGCCTCCAACCAAGCATTGGGAAAACATTGTTTTTCAAATATATGATTGTATAAGTTAAAGAGGTCTCCTCTCGACGTTTTTGGAACGTCGTTGTCTGCTACTGTACGGAGTCCTGTTGTAAACTAATGTACTGCTTCATGAATAGGAATGCCATTGTTAATATTAGGTGATAAGAAACCTTCTGCATAATCTTCCCATTTTGCTTTGACAAATTCCACTTGGGAAAGCTATCATTACAACAAAATAAGTCAGAAAAGTAAGATCACAGGAGCATGATCACTATTGTAAGTATTAGAGAGAACAGACCAATCAAATTCAGTGGACAGATACAGGCTACAAAATGACAAATTTACATTTATCCAGCCATCTGTAGAAGCTGCTAAATGAGTTGGTGAACTGTCATTGTGTAGAATCAAATCCAAATTGGTTCGAATCCTGTCAATATGTTTAACTCTATGGCTACAGGTGTTTGACACCCATGTATAGTAGTGAGCATAAAAATCTCCAACCATAAGAAATGGAGCAGGCAACTATCTCATTAGGTCAATTAGTTCCACTTCTATAAACCTATAATTAGGTGGCAAGTATAAATAAAAAATTGTCATTTTATATGGTGTAGTGATTGTTATTGCTAAAGTCACAGACATACCTCAGATGGAGTTGTGGGCAAAGTATTGCTACTCCACTCTTAGCTTTGTCTCCAGTGACAAAATCATTACGAAAACTGAAAACCCTGTGAAACTAAATGAGTGGTTGATGGAGATGAGTCTCTTGCACCAAAAATCTTAAGAAAATTTTAAAACTAAGAAATACAATACTGATAGAACAAAAATCAGGGATATACAAAATCAAATGAAGCGATTGCAAATGTGTTTATATAGGTCAAACAGGAAGACAATTTAAAAAGCTATTTTAAAGAACATCTACTCAAACACATTAAATCCAATTACGCACGCCACATAATGGATCTTGAACATAGATATCCAGATTTTAAAACTAATTTCCAACCGTTACATATATACAACAAAAGTAGATATATGAACACGCTCAAGGAATATGAGATTTATGAAGCATACAAAAATAGCTCAGTGCATATATTAAATGACCATTTGAACTTCCAATCAAATACGATTTATGATACACCAACACTAGTGGAAGATAACAGCAAGAGTCATGCAAACGGGAATGATACAGGAAATCTTCAGTAGACTCATGTCAACGACAGTGTGCACATATCACGATACTAGAAAAGTGTAATATCGTAATTGTTGTCTTCTAACTTGTGACTTTGTGTAATGTACATTTTGTGTTGTGTTTCTAATTTCTTATTATGAAGATGACTTCCTTAGAGCGATTATCTGATGATGTTAATAGAGTTCTAAAACGCATAAGAGTAAGTACATTTCATTTAATTTATTTTTCACTGTGGTAAACAATAAAATTGCATACAACAAGTCATAATTCATACAGAAATTACAAGATACTTAACAATTATACATATATAAATACATTTAAAATGTTCACAATAATAAGTTATAAATCATTAGAATCAAAACAATGAACAATTTTGTACCAAGATAGAGTCAGTATAAAAAACAATTTATTATAATATAAACAAATAAATACTTGAAAACTAGAACTCCTTCACCAAATAAAAGGATTCAGAAAGTAGTAACTGACTTGGCAATTTATTATGCTTTTCAAATCTGTGTGGCCTCTTTTGGAGGTCATTTTTTCCCCCTAGTGTTATAATTATGCACTTGTAGTACATTATTACCCCAAAATGTACATACATGGTAAAGTCAATATAGAAAGGTCTTTAAAAGCCAATTTGGAGGATTCTATTTGGCCCAGGCTAGTTATATATATATTTTTTTTTTGGATTGTTGAGTTATCCCATACAGAAATTCCATAATTTAAATACGTAAAAATCATCCTGTAGTAGCCCACAGGCAGGGTACTAACAGTGCCAAATGTTTTCACTGTCCTCAACAAATATATATTTGATGATAGTTTTCTGCATATGATGTCAATATGGTTCGACCAGTTTAATTGATTGTCAATTAACAGGCCAAGGAACTTTGCTGATTGTACTTCTTCAATGACTTTCTCCCCCAATTTAACAATTGGATCACTGCTGTTATTTTTTTGGTTTAGGTTAAAATACAGTAGTTTGGTTTTATTTGGATTTATGTCCAAGTTATTTTTAGCAAAATATTAACATGCGGAGTTAGTTTCAATAAGAGATTGTATTTCCAAATTTTATGTTCAATCTGCTTTAATTGTAAGTGTAGTGTCATCTACAAATTGAATCAAGCCATCAGTTCCTACATATAATGACAGATCATTTATATATATATATATATATATATATATATATATATATATATATATTAGAAATAATATATAATAATGGTCATAGAACCAATCCCCGAGGGACTCCATAGCTCACTTGGACTTTACCCAACAGTCTGTCTGCAACTTGGACTTGCTGTGTAGTAGGGTCACATAGACAGAGTTATTATTATCTATTGAATTACTTTTCAATTGTGACTTGGATACAGATAACAATGAATATTAAAATATTACGGTAGTTTATGTATTGTGAGTGTTTGAATGGGGACCATGAGGAACGTCAACACTATCTTAGTCCCCTCTTGCAAGGAATATTATGTATAAAGGTCGTGGACGTATGATTCAGACTAAAATCAAGTTTTTCTAAATATAAAAGTGAATATGAATTTGTAATCAAAGTTAGATTCAGAGCACGTTGGAAAATTGAAAATATCTGGTTTTTTTTTAACATAAATACAATAAACTCTTTACTATGGTTTTTCCATATGATTTTTATTTATAATAATAATGTATGTAAACTTAAGTAGATAAATGAATTCTTTTGTCATTAAATAGTATTTCAATATAATGTGTGTGATAATGTCATGTCCAAGCACACCTCTCTTGTGTTGTCAATACTTAACAAATCAACAGATTTATGAGCCCCAAGCTCTAATTAAAAAGTCAATTATAGAAATTAATTTAAAAAATATGTTGATGTTGAAGAAATTATTGGACACAATTTAAATGAATGAGATAATCGGATTTTTATAAGTCACGGACTAGAAGATACAGAAACATTATTATATATGTCTTAAAACTATAGCTTTCCACTATTTTTCTACATAATCGAAATTTATCATAGCTATGGACCAGTTTGGAAATCATTACATCATTAATTTCTGCCACCTAGGATTTTATCTAGCTTGTCATCATCACTTGAAGGTTTTATTCATCATCAAAGTGCTGGATGCATAACTAAGTCAAAATCACTGCAAGTTGTATCCAGGTTACATGGAGGATGACCAGAAAGATCCCATTTGAACCGATGCAACAAATCTTGACATTGCTGAGCAGTGTGAGGCAAGTGTTGTGCAAAAATCGGAACCCATAAGTCAGTAAATCCCAGTGTTTGTTTTGGATGGGCCTGTTTAGTTCTTTTAAAGTCTCATGATTGACAATAGAATTGATGGTCGTTCTGTAAACTCCACTAGCTGTAGCCCCACTGTAAACCCCCTATTAGATCCCAAAACATGGTTGCCATAACATTTCATGAATGCTGGGACATGTAGAATTGCAGGTAATGATAGGCCAGAAAAGTTAGCTAGGAAGGAATCATCTACTTCTTTTGATTTCAAAACAAACAGGTAGGACATTCATCGGAGAATGGGGAAGGAAAAAGCACATAAATATGTGGAGGAGGGAGAGACTGTACTGCATAGGCACTTGAATTGAAGATCTATTTAAATGGACCTGGTGGTCAAAGGAGCAGATAGGTCATAAGTATAGGGAGGAAGGACTTAAGGGTGATGGTAGGTATTTTAATGGGACTTTGTACATTGAATAGGCATTATTAGATGACTAGACAAAAGAATCAGATAGATTTGGACTAGAGGTAACTACATCGAAACATGAAGTGATTATGACAATAAATAGTTTATTGGATGAGGATGATAAAAATCAGATTGGTCAGCAACAATTTATTAAAGATAATAAAGTAATATGTTTTGTTATATTTAGAATACATAAGATAATATTTATTTACAAAATGTGCAACTGAAAACTATAAACCAAACATGTTTAAGTAGGACGGAGCAGTGACTTGCCACTATTTCTAGTCTTAGGGGCGAAAACAAGTTTGAATGTCTGTTGTGACACTTGCATGACTCATTGTTGAAGTATGCCCTAAATACAATTGACTCACAACAGTGACACATGATATTTCACACTTATTTTCGTGGTCAGATGACGAAACAGATCTCAGTGTTATCCAAGACAATCACACTATAGTTGCCCCACTGCAGAGCAGAACCTTCATGGCAGACAAAGTTTGCCAAGCCTTTTTCATTTACTTGGTGAATTGGTATGACCTCATACCATCAACTGCTGTTTTGTTTCAGCATTTATGTAAGACACCCAAGACTCATTGTCAGTAAAAATTCTGTTAAGAAATTCTTCTCCATCCGCATTGTAAGGTGAAAGAAAGTCTAAGACAGAGCCCTCGGAATGATTTTTGGTATCCACCTAGCACAGCACATCCTAACGTTTTTGTGACTATCTCATAGAAAACAGTCTGAGAAATTGGTGGGAATGTTCAGAGATTGTAAACCACAGATATTTTAATCAATTTCTGAATGAGTTCATCACTGACTATAGATGGCCTACCACTCCTTTCCTCATAGTGAATTTTTGTTTTCCTACTTTTAAACAAATGAACTTACTGACCCCCAACACCTTCACTCATTATAGTTTGGCTATATATATCACACAGTTATGTTTACATTCATGCTCACATTTATATTATGTTCACATTTATGCTTGCTGCTGGCAAAATGGTTTGTATCAAAAATTTTATCAGCACACACTTTGCATCTCACTCATTTTGAAAGGCTATTATGGGCAACACAACATTCCCACTGGGCGTGTACCAAGCTACTGAACATGGTGCTGCTATGTCATGTGCTACACGAATATGGAGGTTTCTTTCCAAATGGCACTCATGTAACAACTTCACCCTCTGTCGAAGTTTTTACATTAGTTATTAAGATAATAAAAAAAATATCATATATTTTTGTAATTTTAAATTTAAATTGATATGTTATAATAATATATTATGTAATTTGGTGTATTATTATGATGTCAATAAAAAGTTGTAATGTAAAATTTAATAACAGTTCCATGACAAAATTTTCAGCAAAATATTAGAAAGACCCAATCATTGAAATGGAATAAAATGTTTCTATTTACAATAATAAATGACCGAGTAATTAGTGATAAAAGCATAATATTGTCCATTCAAATTTGAAAACTACAAATCTTTTACAAAACTTAGTATAAAATATTAATATATAATCCCACATTTCATAAACATTACCAGACATGATTAATTTTATCAAGCTTATATAGCAACCAGATGCTAAATCGTAGGCCTCTTGTTATAGTAATCTTAATTATTGAATAGCATTTAAAAACACGAAATATTAAATTTAAAAAATATTTATATGTTGTTTTACTTACATGTGCTGGTGGAACTCTAACAGCGAGTGTAGATAGTTCTTTGTTTACCTTTATTTCATCTACTAAGTCTGACATTAGCTGGGAGACTTCTTCATTCATTGAATCTAGTTCCAAATAATCCTAAACAAAATGCAAAAATAATACATTAAATATTTTTGAGTTTAATGATAAGTAGCTTTTACCTCTTGTGAAGATACACAGCGCATTATAAATTAAGAATTTGTACAGTTTTTTAGTCTTAATGGGACCGGTTTATTTTATTTGTGCGATTGTGGAATACACAGTCAATTGAGAGATCTACCTAATTGAAGTTTGGCTCCTCAAATTAAAGTTTCATACTATTGGATCAAGTTGGTGGATTGATTTTTTTTCAGTGAATTAGATTGCTTCCCCCATTGCCATTAGCTGAGCTGGTACAAAATAAGAACATGGAGTACAAGCAATACATTTTTATTTTAAACCCACGAAAAATTATGGCTACACCAAAGATTTGAAATTTAATATAGAATGTTTCCAAAAATATGTTAAATTTAATTAATTAAAAACTGTATTTTATTTTACTAATTTCCTATAAATTAAATAGCTATTTCGTTAGACATGCTCTTAGACGGCCGCCGCTGAATTCATCGAGTACAGAACTTGCACACTATATTTGTGTACCTCAGTGGACAATGCAACCGTTTGACAAGTAATAGTTATATAATTAAAAACTCACAAAAAGACTAATTTTTTTCAATTTTGGTACAACATATATTTAAATACTAATTTAAAAATAATAATAATTTATATTATACAGACAATTGAACACAATGAGAGGAGAGTGCAGAGTGGGAAGGTAAGCTCTCCTCTAATATAGTCAAAATTTAAAAAACAAACTCTTTAAAGCATTTTTTAAACAGTACATAATGTTAATTAATTAATGTGTATATTGTTTACTTTTAAATAGTTTAAACTAAACATTAGCTTAATATGTGATATAGTGTCAATTACACACTAAAAGAATCTACTTAGATTTTTAACCAAGGATTTAAATTACTGAAGCAAAATAATTGTACAAGTTTTTCGTAATTGGATCCCTTAATTGTTGATTTTGAATTGTTGATCTGAAGCTGGAAATCGAAAGATCCATAATTATTGTTTATCAAAAATAATCAACAATCCCTGGTAAATCATAATAACAAAACCAACGAAAAATGATTACGTAAGATATCTATCTATTAACCCATGTATACCAGTTTAAACAGTATATATACTGTTTTTTTTTTTTTTTTATTTAACCAAAATTCAAATGAACTGTATTAACGTGTTAATACAGTTCATTTGAATTTATATATAAGTTGTATATATAAGTTTATATGTAAGTTGAACTTTATATTATATAAAGTAGTACATGTTAATACAGTTCATTTGAATTTTGGTTAAATAAAAAAAAAAAACAGTAAAGGAAACAAATTCCTTTTTTTTTAAATTTCTTAACATTGTATTTACGATTCATTAGAACCCTAAGATCGAGTATGAGTATATTAATTTTAAAAAGTGGTACATAAAACTGTTAACGTACTGTATACAGTGGTATATGTACTTTGCATGACCCCACAATCGTCTGAGGAATATGATAGCTTTGCTACAAAAGAGATGGGGGATTTTACTAATACATCATATAACTCGTTTACCATTCTAGGTACGATGTTGTACATTCAAAAGTTATCGCTGTAATATGATGTAACGGTTACGCTGGGCTGGGCAAGTAATACAATGGCGTTAGTAAATAAATTAAATATTTTATTAATGTTCTTATACTTTATACACTATATTAAAACATATCCTGTCAAAAGCATTCAAAGTTAACGCTGTAAAATGATGTGATGGCTACGCTGGGCTGGGCAAGTAATACAATGGCGTTAGTAAATAGTTTAAATATTTAATAATATACTTATACTGTATACACTATATTGAAAAACATCCTGTCAAATGCATTTAAAAGTTGACACTGTAAAATGATGTGATGACTAGGCTGGACTGTTTTGTTGATGCAGTGCCATCTCATCCCAGTGCTATCTCATCCAACATCCAATTTCCTAGAAAAAAGTGCCGCATGGTCCAGTGCAGTTTTACAGTTGATTAAACACACTAATTAGTGCCATCTCGTCCACGTGAAAACTTGACAAGGGTTGGAACGCAATGCAGGTAGCCGGAGGTTCATGACCCCTGTGGTTGTGCACCCTGGCCTAGCTCTGGAATTCCCGTGGAATCTCACCCCTCTCCTACCGCTTTGTTTACATGTGGACACTACCACTTTAAACCTCATTTGTATGCTTGATCGGGAGGTGTAAACACCTGTATGAATATGGAGTTTTCGACCGCCATAAGAGGCCAACCTAGTCTGTTATATAACGGTTTCCGGTATACAAAGAAAATTTTTTTAAAAGTGCGGAGAAATTGTGTGGCGGTATGTTAAACGTGGGTGTTAACCTAACCTAACCTAACCTAACCTAACGGCCGCTTTGAATATTTTCAGATTTTATTTGTAATTTATATCAAATAATTGTGTTAATATACAATCGGCTTCATATTCTACAAACCTTGAGGTGGAACATTAGAACAGACTGTTGTTGAACTGCACAACCTGGAGCCTAGGTAAGGAGCACCCGCAGGAAGATTAGTTTTCTCCCTGTATTACATACAAGGTGAGTTTTAACATGATTTATAGCATTTTGATATAAAACGCAAAGAGCATTTAGGGGGGTTTAAATAGTATGAAGCTATAAAATATGGAAGACCCGAAATTTTATAAATAATAAGAATTTTATAAAATTATAAAGGTAGGCTACTACAAATGTTCCAATAGTTTTTGTAGACCCGTCAAGTAAACAATAGCATAGGTTTTTGGATGGCACTAGTTGGCGGGTAAAGAATTAACCCACTGCCCTACGTCCGTGGAATCTGGATGAGATGGCACTTGAATGAGATAGCACCTGGACGAGATGGCACGACACCGTTTTGTTTTATATATGTGTGAATTTTTAACAAAAATAAAACTAAAATTTATTTTAGAAAGTTTGTTAGAAAGGGTCCTAAATATATAGTTGTGTAATATGAATTAGTAGTTTTCAATAAGTATAACTATATGAATTAGTAGTTTTCAATAAGTATTTGTAGTTTTGACGAAATTCAAAACAATGCTTTATTTTGTGTAGACCTCATCTTATACTTTTGTTTGTAAATATTAATACAATAAGCTGTATAGTATATAGTGTTGTCTATTTCACGTTTGGCTGATTAAATAGTATGCGATAACATCGTTTTATAATATTCTCCCTTATTTCAAAGTACTCTTAAAATAATATTGTATCAAGATTAGGATATTATGAGAAATATAAAATATTTTACAAATCATACAGTATAACGGCTAAAAAATAACTTTCGACTATTTCGTTACTTAAAATCGAAGCACATCGTGTTTTATATCACTCTTTTTAGTACTTTACAAATATTCTATTTAGATTAAGATATTATGAGAAAGCAGTGGCGTGGATAGCAGGCCCGCGGTGCGGGAAGGGGCTCTGGGCTGTGGGGGCCCGCAAAGCCTTGATCGGGATTTTTCGGGAAATTTTACTGGGACCCATACCCACGACGGGCCCTGCCACACGGGCCCCCTATCGTAACAATATTTTTATGAGTATTGTCAAGAAATTACTAAAATAAGGTAAAATGTCTTCAGACAATATTGTGCATCGTGCATCCAAAACGGCAATAACCATTATTTTTTAGAGAGCAGTATTTATTATTTAATGTCATGATACGAAGTATGTGTATTGTTTACCGTTGGCCGATAAGTAATGCAGCTATTGCTACGTCGCGCATACCGGTGACTCACCGGCGCCGGCCGGCAAAAAGATACACTTCTGGGAAAAGATTATTGGGAGAGGGGGGCCCGATGAACAAACTTGCGGGGGGGCACGCGGGTTCTTATCGCCGCCACTGTGAAAAAAGTTAATAATTCTATTAGAGCTGCTAGCTGGTGACTCATTAGGAAACGCCGGTGGGAGGAAAGGACCGACTCAGGTAGCTGGCGGGCCCTTGCGCCACCCAACGGTATACAGACTATAAGAGGCATTTCAAAATATATTTTTAATGTGCCTGACGTTTTACCTTTTCGGGAAAATCATTATTTTTAATATTCCTTTAGACTTAAAGAAAGCAAACACTATCCCAATTCTATTGCCAACAATTAAAAATAAATTATGCATTTTACATTTTAGGGAATATTGAAAATTTACGGAACTAAAATATTTTCGTCTGCCGTCTAATGACATATATATTTTCTTCATATATTCACAGTTCTTGTCGAAAGTAGTATTCTGAGTAAATCCCTATTTAGTTTGAAAGGATATCTATAACCGCTCATGTCTGTAACATATGAGATTATGTTAGAAAAGGGAACTAATACGGAGCGGAAGAGTTGGGGTATTTCACTAATACATCATTTAACTCATTTACCATATTAGGTACGAAGTTGTACCTAGTCTTATTCTTAATTTCTCATCATATAACATATGTTCTGAATTTTTTTTCTTACAAGTTTGATAACTGTGGAATTCAATATACAATTTAACATGGTTGTAGTCCAAAATTTACTTCAGCTTTGATTTATAAACATATAACTTAATAAAGTAAGACAAGTAAGACCGGTGTATCCGATTTTATTGAAATGTTTACAGAATATTTCTATCACTACTACAAACTACTGTATGTAATATCAGGTAGCTGAGGTAATTTCTCTTTGTGATGTAGACGAAATATTGAAAATTGACAAAACTGAAATATTTTCGTCTGCCCTCTAATGACATATCTCAACTGTTTATGTATATATTATTTTCATATTCACACTTCACGGCAATGGAATTGTTCTGAGAAGATGTCAATTTATTTTGAAAGGATATCTATGACATTTCGTGAAATATATGAGATTATGTTGGAAAAGGGAACTACTAATATGGAACGAAAGTGTTGGGGATTTTAGTAATACATCAAATAACTCAAACTTACAATGAAATACGTGTAAATAAGATTACTATCACTGCTTAGACATGTTTAGTTTAATTTTAAATTGAAATTCTGATTTTAGCTAAATAAAAATAATAAAATAAAATGTATAAATACAATTTCATCTTTTTTTAAATTTAAAGAGTAACCGAATGAAGGAGTAAATTCATACATTTTGTTACAACAAGAGTGAATTAGAAATAGTAAAATATAATCTAGTAGTTCTACAGTACACTCACAACATCTAAACTTGTACAAATTTTTTAATTAGGTAATTGTGCTTTTTTACCTTTTTTAAATGTAAAAGTGCTCGAATTGTTACCTTGAGTGGTTTGGCAATGTAAAAACTAATTTACTAGAAATCACTAAGACAAGAGCATTAGCTATTGTTTTGTTTAGTAGTGTTTGTACCTTTTGCTAGCAGCATTATTTATCTTTAAGAAATTTGCGATGAAAAGTTTGATGTTATTTACACGGCAAAAACATCATATACGTTGTTTTATTGCTTATGGTGGAAGTTTAAAATTAATATATCTAGTAATTTGTAGTTTATAGGTAGGGATTGTATGTCTATACTTTTTAAATTTGTAAGTAGTTAATTACCTTTATGTACGGAAGTTGATGAGAGATGTTTTCCGTGTCATTATTTTTCTCTTACATATACCTCTCTAATGATATATCACGAGATAAGAATTGACGTCGTAAAAACATAAAATTTCCACCCTTTATTTCCGTATCAAAGGGGCAGTATCAGGTGAATCAGGACTTATTATAGATTCCGTACAATCAAATCACATTCTAAAAATATTATTATTACCTATTATTTCCAAGAATAAATTAAAATAATAATTTTTTTTTTAATTGTGTGTGAGGGTATACAATAATAATTAATATAATAATAATAATCTCTCTACTCGTATACACGAAATCTGACTGACTGACTGAATGACATATCAACAAACTGTACATACTTGGAAAAAAAAGGTCCTATAACCATGGAAATTGGATTATATACAGGGTGTTTCTGTAATGCACGGAGATAATTCATAAGGTGGTTATATGGTGCAAAATATAGAAAAAAGTTCCTATAAACATATATCTAAAAATCTGACCTACCATTTTATTTTAATAAATAATTTATATCTTTAGAACGGTTTGAGTTGAAATGTTTCACGGTACTCATCAAAGTAGGCTAAAGACCTAGTTTGAAAGAAAACAATAATCAACTTGTTCCAAGAATTCAATTAATTTCAAAATGGCGGTCATTTAAAAGTTTTGAAAATGACACAAATATAGTAAATTTTTATGTAACACATCAAGACTAAATTTGTGTAGCCCATTTAATTTCCTAGCAAATGGTATAACTGTCAAAACTATTGAACAAAACATCTTTCCAAATACTTGTACTAAGCTCCCACAAACTAACAAACATACAATTATTGTATAATAAAGTATAGATGTTAAACATATCAGAGTTCTTATGGTAAGACTTTTAAAATTGTCGGCATACTTTACTGGAAGCATAATAAATATTCCTGGACTGAAAGATGTCACTTGAACATTTATGCTTCAATGGGTATAAAGAAAACACCAGCCCATATACAATAAAAGCCCTTAAACCTTTTTGTACCTACTAACTGTCCTGCCATCCAATGAACAAACAAGTATTACTTTTCTGGGAATAAGTGAATTTTACTTGAAGGCCTAAATGAAAAAACTCTCTTAGAAATAATTGTTTTAAAGTAAAGTTTTAATAACTTTAAGAATCCTGACAATTACATGCTTACCACGGCCGATGATTTCCCTTCAAAACAGTATTTTCATCCTAGATCGTGTTATTTTGAGGATATTAGGGTTTAATTTTAGGGATCTGTAGAAGTTAAGGATGATGTGGGTCTTTGGAGGAGTTTTTGCATTAGGTGGGATAGAAATTGTATTATTGTATAACCTCTACTTTTGTAATTTCAGATTTTCTTTTTACCCAGGTTATTTTCACTTTTTGAATGACAACTATCAAACTGTCACTTTTGATGACGAATAATTTTGGTTTGATTTTGGATATAGATGACAGAGAGACATTTTGTATGGTTTTTGTACGGTTTGTTTCACTATTTTATCAATCTAACATCTCATTCTCTAAGATTAATACAAAGTAACTACATGGTACATGGTACATGTAACATAATACATGGTAACTAATTTTTCAAAATCATATATCTACAGATTACTTCCAAACTTTAATTACCTTGTGAAAAATGGCAAGTAAAAAACTATAATTGTCGTTTATCATACAACCAAAGCAAGTTTTAATACATAAATAATATTTGTTCATAGACTGCAACCATATTTTATTTTCACTCTTTTACTGTCAAATAGCAAACTGGCAGTTCTGTTAAGGAATATGTTTGGTTAGTTGTGAGGATGGGTAAGTGAGATAGTACTTGCAGTGTTTTTGGTTACAACAGTTTTGATAAAATTTTGTTAAATGTATCCGTTAAGGACCTAAATAAAATGTATCATTTGGTAGGCTATTTCTGGAAAAAACATATGATTTGGAGTATTCAATTTACTTATTAATATAATTTGTTTTTACATGTAGCTGGGCATATTGGTTTCATGTAGCTGTTCTCACGGGAACTTTGTTGAAACTCAACTTTAAGAACATCGACGACTGCTGTATAAGAGACACACAAAATAAACCTAGTTTCCAGGAAGTCAACTTTCGGGTAATTACAGAACAGGCATTCTAATGTGTATTTCGAGACATCTACAATTTCCTATAAAAGGGTGATTTTTTATATTTTGAGCTGTCCTCAGAACGATACCACCACATTAAAAATAAATAAATAAATAGAACAATGAGGTGGAAATTATTGATGTGTGAGTTCTAATTAAAATATTTGGACGAAATCCTCGTAACTAGGAACAAGAAGGAGGTAATGTGCGAGTATGAATTCGAAATAAAATCCTCCGACAATGATATTCATTAGTATTGTGTCAATAACAAATAAAATGCTCGGTGTTTCTACATTGGTTACATTAGTTTCTAAGCTGATTTTTCACTACACTATAATTAAACATTACGCTTTTGAGTTAAAATGATTTAGTTCAATGATTTGAGAATGTAGCAAGTTCAATTTAAAATAATAATATTCATTTATTTCCACATTAACAAAAGTAAATTTAATTATTATTTAATTGTTATTATTTATATTTAAATATATATTAATAGGTTACCATCTTTATAAAAAATATAGTAAATTAACTTATTTTAAATAACAACTAAATTATTAATGTTGGTAATAATTGTACTAACGTTAAATTACTGAATTTGTGTCGAGGCAGGATAACATTTAATTACGTATTACAACCGAGTAATTCGAGTATCCATTTCACCAGAGTATCAACATCGCTAGTAGAAATATGGGGTAAAGGATGTAGGGCGAGGGGTAGAGGCAAGTGTCGGAGTCGGTTCATTATGTAAAGAAAGAACTGAAAAAGTCTACAGCGCGTCCAAGCATGGTCAAAACATTCCAAAGGATCACTTGGCAACAGTGCACGGATGGATTGTGGTGGGGATACACACAGTCCATGTACCCATACGTAACTATGGAAACTCTAATACACTTTGTGCATACCACAAAACAGTGGAAAGTTTCCACAATTTCAAGTATGATTTTTATAGGTTAATTTGGTGTGTTAAAAAAAACAAAGTTTATTTCCAAACTGGTGTTGTCATAGGCTATCTCCCACTGTACATAACTCCAATGATTCCACTATTGGGTGTTTTCCACAATGCGGCAGATACCTGTATGTGTGTGTATGTGTGTGTGTGTGTGTGTGTGTGTGTGTGTGTGTGTGTGTGCTTGCGTGCCTGTGTGTTTCTGATACCTTCTTCCCATTTTTTTATAGCTGAAGTTTTTATATTTCTGTTATTTTTAGTTAGTTATATTTATAGTTATTATTATTTTAAGCTTAGTTTTGGGAGCAAGAGGTAAAATGTATCTATATATGAATTTATAGATACATTACAATAATAAATAAATAAAAATGGTAATGCAATACTTAATCAAATTTGCAGTTGTCGTGAATAATACAATAAACACTTTTAAGTATAAAAAATTTATTTGAACATATTTACTTCAACAATAACTCACATAATCTTTATATAATGTAAAATAGGTTATTTTATTAAATAACCCTCTTACCAGATCAGGCAATTAAATTAGTTACATTTATTTTTAAATATCAAAGAGGCTTTAAGGTGAAGTGATTTTACTTGATCACATAATTATGTTTAAATAATTTGCACTGATTTAGCCTAATATTCAGCATTAGCTTTTATTCACAACAGTCTAATAATTGTATAAAGAGGTTATAAAATTTGGACTTATACAACTAATTACCTTAGAGGTTGTCTTCAGTCTGTAATGTAGTTATAGCTACAGCGCTGTTTCGCCGGAAACTGTCGGCTTCGTCAGGCTTACATACACTAACACATACACACGTAACACAATACAACACTAACGAATATAAAATCAGAGTATAACTCTTCGTACATAAATAATAAAACTGTTTGTGACCACATTACTTAGGTCTTATTTGTCTAACTGCAGGTATAGTACTAGATGTAGACAGCAGTTATCAGTATGACACTGATAATTAGGTTTGAAGTTGAAATGAAATGTAGACTTGTTTGTTGTGTTTATTTGATTTTGGCTATTATGTCATATAGGTTGGAAGAAAAGTTCAGCTTGTCGTTTAACATGTTGTCTGGGTTGTTCTTATATTATTTACGGACTGAGGACAACCTCTAAGGTAATTAATTGTATGATATACTAAACAGTCCAAGGCAACACATTATAGTTTATAAATTTATAAAAGGTTTACTTACCTGTGGTTCAGAGATAGGTTGCCCCATTTTTTGTTTAAAAAAATTCAGTTGATCATTCATTTTATTTACATTTCCTCTTAGAGTACGCTTTACTAAGCGTTCTTTTTTAATTTGATCTTCATATGCCTTTGCTTTAGCTTTTTCATCAATTATATCATATCTTAAATTTTCTGTGATATCACGCTGTTCATGTAATTTTATCATTTGTATGAAAGTATTCTTCTGTACAAAATGGAAGCGCTGTCTAAGCGGTGCCTAAACAAATGTACAAACTAACTTATATGATTTAAAAATATATTCTACCATGAACTACACATTATTTTATTATTAGAGGGTAGAATGATTCTAGTTAGTTTATATTTTCTTGTAACACCAGTTTCGGTAACACAAGAACTTGAAAACCTGATTTTAGTTGAACCAAACAAATAACGAAATGTAAACATCTTAGTGATTAATAATATGCAGTTCTTTATCTTTGTAGGTGCACTATTAAATACTTTTCTGTCTAATCATTTATAATGTTACCACTTACAAACATACTATTTTTACACCTTAATTATCAAAACCAGTTTTGTTGTTATACATTTTTACATAAAAATTATATATTATTTAAGTTAATTATATTTTTAACTAAATAGAAATACTGTAAGTCAATTTTTGTATTCATTATATATTTTATCTCATATATGGTACTTTAAAATTTTACATATGTAGTAATTTAGAACATGTGCGAGATATATTGGGTTATTAATTAATGTGACTAACAGTAAATAACGAAGAATATGAGGAGAAAAATTTTGCAATAAAACTCTTAAAAGCGGTTTTGAAATAAATAAATATTGATATTTGTCTATGAAATAATCAAGAATTCAAATTAAATGGTTACAAAGAAATAAACTGCAATAATTCTAAATAAAATTGATCAGATTTGGGAGGAATACGGTAGCAAACATTCGGCTTTTGTATCTAGACAAGACTCTTTCAAAAAAAGAACTATGTTGATACCAATTTTTATAAAATTTGTATTAATGTTTTTAAATTAGCAACTACATGAATACATTACTAATACATATTGTTCTTTGCCTTCTCCCAAAAATTTACTTTAACATATGACACATAAGTTGTTTCTAAGTTCAGGCAATAATTCTAATCTTTCGGCAAGTACCACCTTTATTCCACCATTATTCCATGAGCACACACACAAAAATAAAGCACAAGACTTTCATTATGATATCTGTACTCTGTATGATTTAGGCTGAACTCTCAATAATATGTACAATTTAAGAAAATATTGTGAAATCAAGTTAACTACTATATAAATTAGTGACTGTGACATCAAGTGAGATAGAGAGTTCCATCGACAACAAGAACGGTTGGTAAGGATTACCTCTTTTTGCTCAGTCTTACTCGTGTGACTTAATATCTTATTTTTAATTGTTGGTGTATATATTGTTATGTATATAATATAAATGGAAAATTGTCAACTGAATACAAGTGTTTTTTTTTTAAATTGCAAAATAATGAAAACATGATTCTGATTATTCTCAAATAAAAACAACTTTTTAAAGAACAATTTCCCAACATGTACAAAATCACACAAAGAATACATGAACTTAAATTAGGTTTAAGAAGACATATTCAGTGGTTGACTGGTACTCCAACATCCACAGTCTATATCAACTACAAATTCTAGAACTTGTAATACATATTTCAAGTTCTTATATATATTTAAGTACTTATATTGGCCAAGTCCTCATATAAGTCAGACAAGAAAGAAATGAAAGAGGTATAATACATAAATAATAAATGTTTAAGAAAATATTGAAGATGTAACATTGTGAATTTTGAGTTTATTAGTTTGTGAAATAGAATCGTGTTGGTAATAATGAAGAGAGTTATGTATAGTGCATAAACGTAATAACAACGGCGGAGTAAAATGAGAAAATAGTTCGCAAAAAGATTTGTTATAACTTTAGTAGGAGCAAAATTTAAAGAGATATAAATGATGAAAAGTAATTAGAAAAGTGTGTTATGTTTAGAAATAAGTAAAATAATAAGAATTGTTATAATTTAAAAAATGTAGAAATGTGCTTAGACCATACGGATCAGTGCGGCGACCAAAAAGTAGTTCGTGTAGTAAACTCTAATAACTTGAAAAAGAACAAGTTTTTAAAAGAAATAAAAAATTAAAGGTAATTAGAAAGACATATTAGATTGCTAGAATGTACGTAGATTAGTTAGAACTATTGTGTTTGAGCAGAGTATAAATCACGTGAGTTGAGCTAGAGAGATGCAGACGTGGGAGGAATCATGCTCATTCTATAGAGTTGCATCACAGGAGGTAGAAGCCAGAATGGCGAGTCTGAGTTTATAGACGGAAAAAGTATAATTATGCAGTGATGTATGTTTGAAAAGTAAATTATTTGAAGACTAGTGTTAGTACTGTCGACTAACAGAATTGATTTATGTGAATATGGATTAAAATGGATAAAAAACTGTGCATAGTGTGAGACCTCATGTCTACAACCGGAAAACTAGGCTTGGTCCTCATCTTGAGTCTAGAATTAAAGTTTTCTGTCCAATTGAAATACACTTATTTCGATGAACAATGCTAGAAGGTTTGGATTGGTGATTTTTGACCAGAAAATGGTGTGTGAAATTGTGATTTCTCAAAAGCAGGTCTCCGTAATTTGTGAGTTCATATAGAAGTAACGAGACGATGTTCAGTGCGTTTGAGTAACTACTTATTAGCGAAGTGATATGTTTCATCGAGACTATGTGTATGATAAAGGCAGATTATCAATTATGTATGTATTTGTTTAAGAAATATGATTGTTAGTTATCCATGGTTTTCAATACTGTGTACTTTTGGATTTTATCTTATGCTGTTGGTTTCATGTCTGTTGTTTTTTAATATTCTATTAAAATAATAATAATGATGAATAAGGATATATGATTCTACTTAACGTAAAGATTAAAATATGTTTGAAAGGTATATAGTCATAAATGACTTTGATTTCAGTTTAGAATGAAATGAAATGAAATGAAATGAAATGAAATGAAAAAATGCTTTATTTCGCAACAAAAATATTCCATTACAATATTTGTTAAATTTTATATTACTAAACTTGTTCCAAACCATAAACTTAAAATATTTATAATTGCATTTTAAAAGCATAGCTGATTAGGCTGTCTGCTTGGTTGGGTAGAAATTTTCAAACACAATCACATATTACATCAAAGAAATTAACACATTACACACATTTGATGATCTTAATAAGAAACAAATAACTTTAGAAAACATGTATTTAAAAACAAATCTGGACTACCAATATTTGCATCAAAATTAAATCTTAAAAAAATTTATATTTACGGTATTAAATTACAAAACGGAAAATATCTTACAATTTGGAAAACATGTGGAAACAAAAGTTTTAAAATGTATAGACGTCCCGATAGGGAATTAGAAATTAAATTCTTGAATTAAAGCCCATCTGTATTGCCAAGCTTGTTGAGAATATTTTGCAAGCCGCACCTAATCGTGCCCATTTAAATACTTTAAAACCTCTTCCTTACTTAGTTCATGCGTTTTGAACCACCTAAATCTGAAATCCTTTAAAATTGGACATTTTCCGATAAAATGGTATGTATCCTCGAACTGATTTAAATTACAAAGAGAGCAATTATAATTTTGTTCCCTGACCCAAGGTTTATAATTTAAATGAACCAAATCTCCCCTACACTTGAAAACCCATCCAATTAATTTTGAATTAAATTCCTCTCTAAAATAAGTTTTATCGCCTAGGTCATAGTCTACCTCTCTGTATAAGGCATGGTACTGACTTGTCCTAGCGGCTTGTATACATTTCTGCCTAGCATCGTCCCTTATCGCTTGCCATAAGGTCATCAGTTGCCCCCGCCATAGTCCCGCATCAGCTGATAACGGCACAGAATGCCTTTCAGCCAAATACTGCCACTCTCGAAACCAAAATAGATTTTTCCTAATTATTTCTTTTGTTAAAATATTAGGTAGACGGTTATCGGCCATGTCCAGCACTTTTATTATGTATTTAAAATGTAACTTAAAAGCAAAAACAAATAATTTTTCAAAATTTGTCTCCAAATACAACATATAGTTAGGTGTGTTTTGTGGCAGACACAGAATCCGTTTGATAAAAAAACGTAACAGCTGTTCTACCGAATCATGTTCCCGATATCCCCACACTTGGGCTCCGTAACACATGATTGACCTAGCTACAGCTTTAAAACATTCCGATTTAGTTAATAGGGTAATACTTGCATGGCCTAACAAATTTACCCAAGCATGATTGATGGCATTTTTAGATGCTGTCAGTTTCTCTTCAAAATGACATTGTAAAGACAATGCTGGTGTCAGAGTTAGACCTAGATATTTATACTTGTTGACACATTCAATCCTTTCACCTTTATAAAACCATCGCTCATGAGACGATAATTTCCCCCCATTTAGAAAGACCATAATTTTAGATTTGTCCAAATTTATTTTCAAATTCCAAGCGTCACAATATCTTTCTAAATTTGTTATCATATATTGCAATACTACAGGAGCAGGGGCCAGCAACACAATGTCATCAGCATATAACAACACTCTGATCTTCGTGTCACCGAACTGACAACCGCCTCCTAGAACCTCGTGCAAGTCGTTTATAAATAAAGAGAATAACAGTGGACTTAACAGACATCCCTGCCTTAAGCCCTTGCTTGTTTCAAAACAATTGGACACCCCTTCCCCACACCAAACCCCTGCTCCAGTACCATTATACAAACTTTGTAAAATCCTCACAATTTTTGTAGACACTCCCAGAGAATATAGTTTATAAAACAATGACTTTCGATCTATCCTATCAAAGGCCGCAGAAAAATCAACAAAAAAAACAATAAAGCTTTCCCTTGTTTAATGCGAGCCTCAGATTTATCATAGACATGAGATTGAATATATTGTCAATGGTGGAATAACCTTTCCTAAACCCCGCTTGGTACTCATTTAATATATTGTTTTCATTAACCCATTTTTCTAACCTGTTTAAAATTATACCCGTAAAAAGTTTGGCGATAGCATCAATAAAACAAATACCTCTATAGTTGCTTACATCATTAACATCACCTTTTTTGTGTAATGGATATACAATAGATTTTTTAAAACTAATCGGCACTTTCCCATTATCCCAAATTAAATTAAACATTTTTAGAACAATTTCAATTAATTTGTCTGGAGCTTGTTTATAAAATTCTTAAGGTATGCGGTCGAACCCTGGCGCTTTATTATCTTTTGAAGCCTTTAATACCTGTCTTATTTCACACATATCGATTGTTTTATCTAGACACTTAACTTTAAAAAAAGGTTCTGCAAACAAAACAGGCTGCATACTTATGGGGGGATCAAGCAGCATTTTAAAGTGCCTAACCCAGTCTTCCACCTTAATATTGTTTCCCACATAATTCATTCCTTTTTTTAAACTTTTCGCGGCCTCCCAAAAATCTTTCGTATTCTTAACATTTTGTAGTTTTTTAATTAACTCTTCGTTAAACTGTTTCTTTTTCAAATCCCTTATTTTACTATAATCCTTGTTAGCTTCAGAATATAATTTTTTGATTTCAGTTTAGAAGTTCAAATTTATAATGGGAGTTTGAAATATTCTGTTTCCGCTTTGATCAAATTCTTATTTTTTTTTAATAATCATAAATATTTATAAAAAAACCTTTTGTTAATGATTTTTTAAAAAGTGACATTTGATTTTGTAAAAAGTTTTTAAAATACTTATTTGATGAAGTTTTGTAATTTTGACATGTGTATTTATAATATTCTGTTTGTTAAAATAAATAAGATGTTTGTGTAAAGTATCTACATTCCAATCCAGTATTCCATTAAGTACACTGTTTCAAAAGAATTCACGACCCATTAAATTCAATATTCAAAATTTTAATTTGGCAATTATGCACTTGCCATGGCGCCCAGCATTTTATTACTTTCCATGCATTATTAGCTTTCCCCCTTTTAGTAAATTATCATAATTGTCACACAAAGTTGGACAATTTAATATTTTAAGTAAATTTCACCCACACCAGTTTTTCTAAATTGTTACAATTGGAGCTCAACATATGGCAATTTGTAACTAAAGTAACTTCTCCTTTTTCTAAATTATTACAATTGGCGCCCAATGTGGGGCAATTTGTAACTAAAGTAACTTCATGTATTCTAAATTATTACAATTGGCACCCAACGAGTGGCGATTTGTAACTAAAGTAAACTACAGTTTCTAAATCATTACAATTGGCGCCCAACGTGTTGAAAAAATTATAAACAAAGTCGAAAATAATGGAATATTGGATGGAAACGTAGAGTCTTTAAAGGTAAGAGTATTGAAAGAAGCAGTAAGATATTTATTTTTTGGTTAATTTTGATTTTGATAAAAAGTCATTTATATTCTTTAATTTAAAACCTAGATTAAAATTTAAATAAGAAACAGAATGGATAACGAACAACAAAAAACTCCTTTAAGCTTAATTTTAAGTGACGAGTTATTTTCACAGTGTGGGAAAAATTTAGAAATGTCGGAAATTATAGATGATAATGATGGAGGAGTAGTTAAATTTAGAAAATAAGGATGGTCAGGATAGTGATGATAGTATGGATGAAAGTTTCAAAGGTTTTACTGAGAGTGTAGTTGAAAGAAGTAAAGAAAATATAGATGATAGTGTAATGAGAATGTTAGAATCGATGATGAAAGAATTAAAACAAAATAATTCAAAGTTAGATAGCATGGATACAAGATTTGAACAAACTAATTTGAAGTTAGATAATATGGATAAGAAAATAGAACTAAGTAAAGTAGAATTAAAACAAGATATTGCAAACATAGATTAGAAATTAGAACAAACTAAAATGGAATTAAAGGAAGATTATTTAAAGTTAGGACAGTGTTTAACTAAAGTAATTAGAAAGGGTTATAAGGAAATGGGACATAGCCTATCAGAAAAATTGGATCAATTTCAAGAAAAAACATGTGTTAAGTTTGATAAATTAAAAGAAAGAATGAGAAATGTGGGTGTGAATGACTGTGCTATAGAAGTAAATGATCAAGTAAACAGTGGGTTATGTAATATTAAGGAGAAAGTAGAACTTGAAGGAAGTAGTGTTGTGGAAGATAGTGTAATAGAATTTAAGGACAATGTAAACGATAGGTTAGGTCATGTAGAGGAAAAAATAGGGCAAAAAGGAAATAGTGGGGTGGATGACAGGCTATTCATAGTAAAAAATTTTGTAAATGAAGAGTCAAGTTATAGGGGAGAACCATTAGATTTTAGGATAAAGAAACGAAGTAGTATTAGGAGAATAGGGTATGAAGAAATTTTTATGAAAAAGATTAGACAAGAATTTAGAAGGCAGAATCAAGTAAATAAGAGCATTTTTGAAAATGAAAATTTAGAAATGGATACAATGGTATCACAATATGGTAATAGTAAAGGATTGTTTGTAGAAGTATTCGCAGAAATAACAAAAGTTTTTAATGAAATTAGAGGTGTAGAAGGGGTGAATTACAAAAAGAAGTTAGTAGATAAAAAGGTGTAAGGATTAGGGGAAAACCATAAGAAAAAATATATGGCTGGAAAGGTATCTAGACTAGGGCAAAACCATAGGAAGGAGCTAATGGTTAAAAGAGTGTCAAGAAAAGGGGGAAATCATAGAAAGAAAGAAATAATCCGGAGGAAGGTTGAAAAACAAATTTTAGAAAGAATTGATGTTTAATAGAGAATTTTTGAAATCAAGTAAATGTACAAAGTATTAGTTAAGAGTCGTTTGTTGTTTGATATAAGAATATAAAAGGAAAATTATTTAAGCAGAAAATGAGTATTTGATTAAATATTTTTTATACATAATGTAATGATGATTTAAATTCAAATTTTAATAATCAGGTGGGTTCATACGCTTATCTTAATCTTATGATTGGTTGGTTGAGGTAACGGTAGTCGAAGACATGTTTTAATCTTAGGAATAAAACATGAGGCAGTGTGAAAGGTGTGTTATGGTTGAAAGGCGTGTTTTGGGTTATATTTTAAATTAAGCAGAGGTATGACATTAACCATCTCATGTCTGAAAGCTATAATGCATAGTTTCACATAAGTGTCTAAAGAAGTAACCAGAAGGGTACAATAGACAAGTTGGCAAGATGTATCAAAGGTAGGAGAGGAGTTATGGAGTTTTAATTCGACAATAAAATAACTAAATTTAGAATAATTTTATGATGTGATTTGTTTAAAATTGTAAGAGTTTTTTAATGTTAAAAAGATGTAAGTTAATGTAATAGTTATTGAAGTATTTAGAATAAACTTAAAATGTAATAATAATTAATAATAAGATGAAGAGGGAATAAAGTAGTGATGATTTAATAAATAACATACTTAAATATATTTAAACAAAATAAGGGGAATTGCATGTTTTAAATAAGATAGGTTCTTTGCTAGGTTCAATAATTAAGACTTTTTATATAAGATAAGTGAAATTTTTAAGATGCACTTTGTTAATAAGTAGTGAGAATTCTTTTTGAAGTATAATGTGATTTAAGTGAAGTTTTTTTTTTTATTAAAAGAGGACAATTCACTTTATTAAAAGAGATATAATAAAGTTTAGGATCATAAGTGATTTGTTAAATAAAGAAGTAAGGAATATTAGGAGATAGTTGATATTGATGAATTTTTAAATAATGGAGGAGGCTATGGTATTAAAGTTAAAAAGTGAAGCTGCATAAGATTTTTTGTGAAGAGAAATAATTAGTTGTTTTAAGAGGTAGTAATGATATTTTTTAAATATTTTTAAATGAAGGTTTCTACGAGTTATAGGTTATCTACGATGATATAATGTTCTACGATGATATAATGGTTTTATGAGGTTTCGACCATGTATTTTTTCTTACGACGATTATGGCAGCCAACCAGAGGGTTCAGCACATATTAATATTGATTTTTTTTACATGAAGAAGCTACAATGATTTTTTTTCCACGACGATTATGGCAGCCTACCAGAGGGTTCTGCACATATTAATAATATTTTTTTTATATGAAGAAGCTGCAGCGACAATTTTTTAAGATGAGGTTTTAAGTTATTACAACAAAGTTATGAATTTATGACAGGTCTGAAGAAGATGAATTTTAAGATGAGATACTATAGTTCAAAGTTTTTAGTAGAGTTGATTTGAAGTTAAAGATAGTTTCTTTTTTGAGAAATAATATGAATTTTTGGTATAATTGAGAAATAGTGATAATTATAAAAAAGATTTAGTAAAATTAAGAAAATAAATGAATTGACAAAGCAATAAACTATAAATTGGAATTAAAGTAAATAAGAAAAGGGATGAGATAATAATAATATTTTTTTAAAGATGTTTTAATAGAAGTAAACAGTGGAAGTTATCAGATGTTAAAGAGATTAAGATAATGATTAAATTTAGTGGGGTGACTAAAGATAATCAAGTCTAAAATAAGTAAATGATCTAATAATAATAAATAAAAAGGAAGATTTTTTAAATGGTTTAAGAATGATTAAGAAAAATTAGTAGATATTGTAACATCCGTCACATACAAATAATCTGCATCACCCTTACCAACAAAATTCAGATATAGCGCCTGCACTATGCTACCTGGCGTGTGCTGATACCTGGCGAGCCATATCAAAAATAATGCATAGCATGTTCCGTGTACCCTGACCTGGGGCAACTACGGCAAGTCAAGTCGATTCCGAGCTTCAATACTAGGCAGTAGTTTTTCTCACAAGATGAAATTTCTAAAGTAGAAAAGTGAATCATGATCGAAATTACGCCATATCTTTTCTAAATTTGTAATCATGTGTTACAGTTACATAACATCACATACTACTAGGTTTGTTCAGTGAGTTTTTTTTTGTTAACTTTTCGTCTTACAATGACCTTCATGGACATATCAAGCTTCTAAGCTTCTTTACAACAAATTCCAGGTATCTGAAATTAAAATTGACCATCCTAGATTTAGCTCTGTTAATATTTTTAAGTTTTAATTACTGATAGATATTTTGTTCAGAAATAGTTTAACTATGATTAATTTTCTTTTGAATTGTCAGTAATTTTATTGAAGGATAATGTCTTGTAAAGGTAGAATAACCTTCTTTCATTTAAAAACATTTTACAAAATCAAATTATAAATTTTAAAATAGTCATAAAATCAAAGAATTAACTAGTCACACTTTTCCTTAATTAAAATCTTTTGTTTTACAATTTCCTTGTAATTACTACCAGTTCTTTAACTCAAACAAAGATTGAGATACATTAGTTTCTTTATTAATATAAAAAAAAAACTTATTTGTAATCTTTTTGGAAATTTTGTAATTCTGATAATAATTCCTTTTCATTTTAATTAAATTTCAAATCATTTTCATTACAAAAACTTGTTAAACAACCTGTATGAGTTTGTCTAAATCTCTTTTTAACTTGCTTATTTGCGCAGCAAAAGCTGGTTCGAGATTGCAAGTGAAGACAGACTCAAACTCACTCTCAACTTTTCCTAAGTGCACCAGATCATCTTATATATATATATATATATATATATATATATATATATATATATATATATATATATATATATAAATATATATATAAACTTTCAAAAATGACAGTTGTTAACTAAAGGAACTTTGGTTGTGAATTATTCTTTTTTTTTACAAAAATAACAAAATTTTGTTTAAGAAACAAAACATGGTATAATAATGTGTCTTCATTTCGGCGATTTCTTTCTGTGAAACAATGTGTTCTAATTTAGAATTAAAATAAACTTGGATGGGACAGCATATGCAAAATTTCGGCCTCCACGACCCCAAAGGGGTTATTTTTCAAAATTAATTAGAAAAGCCTAAATATTGACGTCAATGGCATAAAATAAAATAAAATTTAATTTCTTTTTCTTATATAATAAATTTGTCTTTTTTTAAAATAGAAAAATATTAAGTTGATGAACCTAGTTTTAACATATATATATATATATATATATATATATATATATATATATATATATATATATATATGATAGTAAACTAAGCATTTTATAATGCAAATTTGTTAACTGTAATACATAATTTTTGACAATTTTATTTTTTTTTTTTATCTAATATCTAAATTCCTTGTATAAATTTATATTAGTTTGAAATATAACCTCTGTAACAATTGTATTTCCAAAAAAAGGGATCAAGAACTATAAAATGTTGGTTATAGTTAATTGATTTTTGTAAATGGTCAAATTTTGATTCTAAATTTAGGCTTAATAAATTACAGCACTTGTTTTTGAAATTTGTTTTCTTTTTTTTTAAACATGTTTACCAGAAGGTTCCAATAAATGATAATTTTTAGTCGCCTGGTAACAATATTTTCAAAATGTTAAAAGTTTAGAGGAAAGAATTTTTTTCCCCGTGTTTTTTGAATAACAAACAAAACTTTTGCTGTTGATTTTTTTTTTCTGATTGTTGGTTGTTATTTATATCAAATTTTGATTGAATTTTAAAGTTAACTAAAATGAGGTAAAATCACAATCAAATAAAAGAAAATCCATTGTTTCATTTGACAAATGAAGCAATAGATTTTGAGGGGTTTTTGTAACATTGTGAATTTTGAATTTATTAGTTTGTAAAATAGAATCGTGTAAGTAATAATGAAGAGAGTTATGTACAGTGCATAAAAGTAAGAACGACGGCGGAGTAGTGAGAAAATAGTCCGCAAAATGATTTGTTATAACTTTAGTAAGAGCAAAATTTAAAGAGATATAAATGATGAAAAGTAATTAGAAAAGTGTAAGTTATGTTTAGAAATAAGTAAAATGATAAGAATTGTTATAATTAGAAAAAATGTAGAAATGGTCTAAGCGACCATACGGATCACTGCGGCGACCAAAAAAGTAGTACGTGTAGTAAACTCTAATAACTTGAAAAAGGGCAAGTTTTTAAAAGAAATAAAAATTGAAAGGTAATTAGAAAGACATATTAGAATGCTAGAATGTAAGTAGATTAGTCAGAACTATTGTGTTTGAGCAGAGTGTAAATCACGTGAGTTGAGCTAGAGAGATGCAGACGCGGGAGGAATCATGAGTATTCTATAGAGTTTCATCGTAGGAGGTAGACGCCAGAGTGGCGAGTCTGAGTTTATAGACGGAAAAAGTATAATTATGCAGTGATGTATGTTTGAAAAAGTAAATTATTTGAAGACTAGTGTTAGTACTGTCGACTAACAGAATTGATTTATGTGAATATGGATTAAAACGGATAAAAAACGGTGCATAGTGTGAGACCTCGTGTTTACAACCGGAAAACTAGGCTTAATCCTCATCTTGAGTTTAGAAATAAAGTTTCTGTCCGATTGCAATACACTTATTCCGATGAACAATGCTAGAAGGTTTTGGATTGGTGATTTTTTACCAGAAAATGGTGTGTGAAATTGAGATTTCTCAAAAGCAGGTCTCCGTAATTTGTGAGTTCATATAGAAGTAATGAGATGATGTTCAGTGCGTTTGAGTAACTACTTATTAGCGAAGTGATATGTTTCATCGAGACTATGTGTATGATAAAGGCACATTATCAATTATGTATGTATTACAGTATAACAAACACACAGAACACAATTCTCATAAAAATATACGCCTAAGTATCAGACGCGTTTCAACGACAAGGTCGTCCTCTTCAGTGATACACCAGCTACACCAACCAAACCACAACTACTGTATAGTATAGTTATACTGTATAGTTTTTCCCATAAGTCAAGCTCAACATTTAATATGTATGTATTAGTTTAAGAAATATGATTGTTAGTTATCCATGGTTTTCAATACGTGTACTTTTGGCTTTTTATCTTATGCTATAGGTTTCATTTCTGTTGTTTTTTAATATTCTGTTAAAATAATAATAATGATGAATAAGGATATATGATTCTACTTAACGTAAAGATTAAAATATGATTGAAAGGTATATAGTCATAAATGACTTTGATTTCAGTTTAGAAGTTCAAATTTATAATGGGAGTTTGAAATTCTGTTTCCGCTTGGATCAAACTCTTATTTTTTTTATATATAATCATAAACATATATAAAAAAAAACCTTTTGTTAATGATTTTTTAAAAGTGACATTTGATTTTGTAAAATGTTTTAAAAATACTTATCTGATGAAGTTTTGTAATTTTGACATGTGTATTTTTGATATTCTGTTTGTTAAAATAAATAAGATGTTTGTGTAAAGTATAAAGGACCTCTACATTCCAATCCATTTTCCCATTAAGTACACTGTTTCAAAAGATTTCACGACCCATCAAATCCAATATTCAAAATTTAAATTTGGCAATTATGCACTTGCCATGGCGCCTAAAATTTTATTATTTTCCATGCATTATTTAGCTTCTCCACTTTTAGTAAGTTTTCACAATTGTCACACAAAGGTGGGGAAATTTATTATTTTAAGTAACTTACACCCCCATAGTTTCTAAATTATTACAAAGAATTTTTGAATGATAACTCACAGGCTTTTATTTATTAAATTAAAGACACTCCATATAGGTGCCTTCAATTTTTTTGAAATACATACAATTTAAAACAATACAGGCAGGGGCGGTTCCAGGATTTATTTTTTGGGTAGGCACAGTTTAGGGGTGTCATGATTATGGCGGGGGACCTGGGTAAATACCCCCTAGTATAAGGGGGGACTGCTTATTGAAGATAAAAGCATACACCACACTGTTAATTTAAAAACTATGGAGCCAGGTCAACTATGAAAAATAAAAATATTTTTGTTATTTTATGATATGTAATATATTTTATTGCCTATAAGTGTCACAAAAGTAGTTGTTGAGAAATAATATTTAAATCAAAGTAAACCATACAGCTCGTAATACACCTTAAATCGGTAATATGTACATTTAGGCGTGTTACCGGCCGAAAACCAAATAAGTTGAGTAGACCCGGCCTACCCGCTGGAGCCGCCACTGAATACAGGTCATGAATTTTATAAATATATTTTATGGGCACATAATATTATGTTTATGCTTAATTTATCTAAATAAGTATAATAATTCTTTCAATTGTATATCTGAAAATACACAAGACATTGTGTGATGAAGAATTGGATGTATGTGTGTACAGTTAGAGCGGGTGTATAGTACTGATGTAAGTGAACACAGTAAATTCAGAAATTTTTTTTTAAATGCCCCTTGCAGTTATAATCGAGTTTTTAAATAACCATATTTTTTAACACGTAAGAAAAAATGCAACTATTTTAACTATTATATAATCAGATCAAACATACCCAAGCTAGCGCTTATTGAAAATAACTTTCTAATTGAACAAATTCAGCAAGTAGAAGGTGAGAAGAGGAGAAATTTAGTGGGTCGCTTATCCTGATAACACCCAGTGATTTCTTTATTTGAAGAATTATTGAAATACAATAATTTTTTTTCCAGTGGAACCAAATGATTCGAACCATTTAATGAACCTATACATCTTAATTTCAATCAAATATTTATGCCTGAACTGATTATAGAATTTTAATTCTATAGCTGATAAATATCACAGATACACTTAACTACACTACTTTTATAAAATTATTAGAAAAGGCAAATTGCCAAGATTAATAAATTTGCTTCTTTTTTTTATAAACATACCACCTTGCAGCACCTTGTAAAAGATGTACAATTGATAATTTCACTTCATTTATTAAATCAGCTTATTAATATAACATTAAATCTTTATACAATAACCTTTTTTATTAGCATTTTTATTGTATGGGTATATATTTAACAGCAATGTCATATCTTAAATGGATTCTATATAACTAAATGATTAATAAAAGAGCAGGAATAACTATGCTCTTCGTTATGGTAGAAATACAAAATAACGTAATTAAAAATCAAAATTAATTCAAAGCCGAAAGAGCAGAAAAATATTGGTTACTTACAAGACAGATACTTAAAATCAGTTTGTTGAATAATAGCTTCACGCCCGTTTAAAACCCTTGTAGCGCCCCTGGGCAAATTAAAGAGATGCGCCCCAACCCCCGATTAATTCATCTTTGCCAGTTTTGGTTCGGAAGGGATTTCTCCCTTAACTCCACCAAACTCCTTTTATTTGGTAAGTCGGTAAGTCTTTCCATTATCCACCACCTATGGACCAGCCGAGTCCCCGACTGGTAACAGGCTACTGTAAAAACTTGCAAGTATTATTAGGCCACTGCAATTACAGGCGTAGGTGTTATGATTGACGCCACAAAATAACAACCTTGTATTTTACAGTATCACGGACCACCCATCCACCCTAAAAAATAGTTCTTAATTATTTCAAACTTTTATTTCGATAGGCCTACATAACCATAGCTCATTTTATTTCAACTGTATGTTCACTTTTTAATTGAGTCTTGTAAAACAACTTTAATACTTCAACCATAATATCTCTTATTTCCGTTATACTTTCTTTCTCTTATTACTATACTTTATATATATATATATATATATATATATATATATATATATATATATATATTTATACATATTCCTCATACTTTCTCCGTATATCCTATTTACATTATTGCTTTTTTTCCCTTCTGATCTTTGATGTAGCAAAACTATCAATTATATCTTTGAAGTCAAAGTCAAGCTTCAGTGTAATGTCATTCTGCGTAACAGCATTAAGCTATTCAGCTTTTCGTCTTTTATTGTAGAACGATTTTATGAATGAATTTATACAAAACGAGCTGATTTTTGCGAAACATGTGTGAAGAGGGGGCAAAACGAGTTTTCTGTTTCGGACGCTATTTTGTAACCGTTAAGCATGGAAATGTTACCAAATTGTTCAGAAAGATCTGAAGAATGGTTGTGCTACCTTAAAATTTTGATTTTTCAGCTCTATAATTTTTTAAATTTATAAACTTTTATCGACATATAGTGCCTTAATATGGTTGAAATTTTTTTTATGACTAAAAACCCTTGCGCCACTAGTACGCTTGCGCCCCTGGGCAAGTGCCCATGTTGCCCAGTTATAGAATCGGGCCTGAATAGCTTCCAAAACTAAGTGATTAATTTAAGTGTTTGCTTATAATAAAAATAGAAGGAACGAAAAATATACAAAATATTGTTTATTGCTAAGATTGTAGGGGAATAAAAGAAAAAAACAATGTTACATAATATCACATTTTCTTTTTCAGAGGCAGTAAGGTAAATAATGTGCACTGCAATCAGTGAGACGTACCTTTTCTGTATGACAAATATATTATTGTATCCTTTAAGTGAATCACTTAATAGATCTAAGTCTGCTGTCCGTTACTGTGAAGTAATGTTAAATGTTAGTACTGTATGTACAAATATACATACATCAGTATGTTTGCATAAGTTGCATTCATATATACAATTCTTGTATATAGTATACGCTGGTTTGAATTTTCAATAGTTGGTATAATTAAAATTTAAATATATATAAATTTTGTTTTCTTCTTGTTGTTTAAAGCATACAAATTCATGGTTATTATCGCCTTAAAAAGAAGAAAAGAGCATAAAATAAATATCCTTAACCCACGAATATTGTAATAGTGTCAACGTTGTAATAAAACATGAGTTAGTCAGGAGAGACCTGATAGAAAATAAATATGAAAGTTACTTTTCATTTTATGATGAGTTTCAAAGATGCGTTGAGATTAGTTAAACGTAACCATATACATAGAGAACTAGAATTTTAAAAGGAGGATTTATATTAATAAATTTTAAAAAAATATTAGTATACTGAAACGACAAAAATATTCAGTAATCAAAAATATTACAGTAACTCAAATTGAACTAATGACTTTAATATAAATTCTTGATTTTTTAAACATCTTCTTGATGACTTGACATTGAACATTTTGGTGAGTCCAAATATGGACTCATTTGTCAGTGAAAGCATGAACAAGTGAGCCAGGCACTTTTTGCAGGCAAGGCGATGTATTATGTGAGCCATGATGAAGGTTGATGAGCTTAAGCATGGAGGGGTGAATATGTAAAATTTGTCTAGATAAAAAAATGGGTTGTTTTAAAGAAATAAAAACTCTACCAGTACTTCAGAAATTTTACTATTATTATTTGTAACAAAAGTTTAATATCCGATGTCAATTAATTTATCAAATTATTACCCTTTATAGCAGCATATGAGTATATATTTTTCTAATGTAACTAAGAATTTTCACTCCTAATCAAATTAAATAAATAAAGTAGTAACTATAGTTAAATGCATTTTTATGGGATATCTTTCCTACCTAACTTCTCAGAGAAAGTTGTCTCTCAATTTATTCCAAAAATAAATTCCATAGATGTTTAATTAGCCATCTAATTCTGTTTAGAGCTTTTTACAGTACCTACTCATTCAAATATTGAACAAATTTATTACTATTTACTTCAAAAATTTGATTTCTACAGTAAATTATGCATATTATAATTTAAGGTCTAATGGTTAAATTCATTTACTGCAGCAGAAAAACAAATGTTATTAATTGACTCAGTTACATTGATCTTATATTTACCAATCTTGAGACATATTCTTTATCCATTTTCTTCACTATGGACATACACTCCTTTTTATCTTCTAATGCACATTTCAATTTCACTCCAATTAGCTTATTCTTATTTTCACAACCTTCAGTTAAATTTTTCAAGTGAAGAAGAATATGTTTATGATCCTAGAACAATAAGTAAAATATCAAAAAATTATTTCCAAAAATACAGCTGTGTAACAATTGTAATATTATCAACAAGAAAAAGAAAGAAAAAAATTATTTTGAACTTGAGTTCTTAATTTCTATTTTACTTAAAGAAGATGAATTTATGTATTGTTATTTGATTTTTTTATGGGCGCCAGACTTACGTCATTATATAACATTAAAAAAAAAAATGAATTTAATAAATTTATTATCTCAGGGTGTGGTTCTTTTAAAAGTGTACTCCACAGTGATTTTGGTTTTTTAGAAATGAAAACATTAGTAGCTGAAATTTAACAAACATTTATTAAACATAAAACATTACATATTCATACACATTAATTAAATAAAGTATATCATAACATATAACAATGATTGACATCCTATTTATTCTTAATGACTGTGCCTTTGAAAAAGGTCTATTTTGTTATTTTTTAAGTGTTAACTTGAATTTAAAGAAAAAATTGAATCTACTTTAATGTAACTTGCAATTACTAGTTGAATTTGTGATATTAAAAATTTGAGAGAATTTCATATTCATTTCACATACTAATCAAATAAAAATGAGTTTAAATGGTTAAGGATTCTTACTTTACTTATTAAAATTTTCTTTGTTTTATATTGAATTTAACGTTATGTTGCAACAAATATTTTTAAATAAACAGATTCAAACTCTCTGTTATTTGACATTATATTTAGCTCATTTCTGATAAGCAATATGTCAATAGACATCAAATATTTTTTATTAAAAAAAAATATAGCAATATAAAATATTAATTCATAAAATTAGAAAATAAACATATTGAAATTTATACAAAAGGTGAATTAAGTTCATGTGTTGAATAACACATTTTACCAGTTCGTTGACTTAGAATGTCTTTGCACAATGGTGAACTTGAAGTCTATTGTTCGATGTTCACGTTTTCTTCTGTCCGCGAAAACGCGTTCTACCGAAAGCATTTCTGTTACACTTTGTAACAGAATGTTTATGTCTAGAATGTCTACTAGTCTATTAGTCCATCTTTTACTTTATAACTGTCCACAATACGACCGAATTCAATGTTTATTCGCGTGATTGTCTATTGTCTTTTAGAATTCACGCGATTTGTAATAATCACTTCTAACACACAGTTCTTTCAACATCACAAACTATACTTGTCCTATAAATTTCTCAATTTTAGACTCTAAAGAACAACCGTTCTACACAACATTCCAAAACTATACTTTTATTAGAAAACCGACCATGCTTTTCTAAAGCTATGATCTAAGACTTTTCTAAAAACACGACTTGTCCATCCAAGCGGTGGACTCCAACTGTTCATCAAACCACGAGATGTCTCACTTCCGAAAGTGTTCTTTCCGGTCACTGTTACCAAAGTTCAACAAACACCCCGTAAAACACTAAAATTTATATACACTATTTATTAAATAAATTATATTAAAATTTAACATCATTACTTATTCTGTTGTTTTGAAAATCTATTTTTCTCTTATTAATGAATTTACCAAATATTAAATATTATTTAAACAGCTTTCCCCTCCATATACTTTTACCGCGCATTTTTAAACATACAATAAACTCTGATTTTTCACATTGTCACAGCTGACAAAAATATGGAGAAAATATGAGTGGCAATTAACACCAATCATAAAGAAAATTAGTTCAGCATAAACTTAGACAAACTTGTAAGCTAAATCAGATTGAAATCTGTCTTATATTATCTGAAAGAAAATTTAGAAATGAATTTCAGACAAAAAGATCATTAAGCATTTATTTGATTACAGCTTTTAGTTTAATGTGCTCAGACAAATTAAAACAAAATAAACAGTGCACAAACATTGCATAAATATTCTCTCACACCCATCCACAAAACTAAACACTAAACAATCAAAACTATTCGTCCCTAAATATGTTAGTTTTGTATTTGTTACTGAAAATCTGATAAAAAATAACCACAGAAGCCATCTTAGATTGTACCAATATTATTAACAATATTTATATAGGGCCTAAACTAGCTTCACTTGTGCCATAAACTCTTCCTAAGTATAAATTGTATTTAATTAAATAAAGTTTAACCCTGGAATGGTATACTACTACAGAGATATGTTATTGGTATAGTATCGTATTTTTTACGTTTGTAATTGTAAACATTTGTGGTTGCCATGAAAATAAAACAACAACAATTTGCATAACCACTTAATTATTGTTTAACACGTTCGCTACCGACTCAAATTTTGGACTTTCAGTATAGACCGACGTCACGTATTTGTGACACACTGATTTTGCGTGTAGATCGACGTCACACATGTGTGACGCTTGGGGCGCTAAACACAGCCCGACGTCACATATTTGTGACTCGAGCTCATTGTTACTAAATAGGCTCTGGTTGCCAATTGGTGTATTTGATCGTCTTTATAACTGCGTAATGGGCTACAGGAATGTCTGTCACATATATATGTCGCGTGGTCTGAGGATGGGACTTTTTGTTTTGACTCCAGAGGAGTGTTGGCCAACCTGTTGTTTACATCACTCTCAACCTTACATACAGACTCTGATTCAGTTGTGTCAACCCCCTGTGATCAGTTTGTTTGTGAGATTATAAACTGTTTATTGAGTGTTGTGGAGATAGGTGACGAACAGAGGTCGCGGAAAGTGAGGAAGAGGAGTGATTATATGACTGAAAGTGAGATTGACCGTGTGATAGACGATGGAGATGCAAGTGATGTGAGTTTATTTAGCAGTGATGGCGAATCTGAATATCTACCTAGCTCTGACTATGACCACGAGGATTCATCTAGTAATGGTGAGCATTCTGACCCTACAGATCACTGTTTTGACATAGGCCTAAACCAAAATAACCCTCTACTAGACGGTATTGAAGATGTACTCGAACAAATTGAAGATTTGGGGATTATTAACCAAATAAACCTATTGGTTGATGATGAGGTTGAAGTTCCGTTTGAAAACATAATTGAAGAATCTATGGACTTAGGAAGTATTGAAAATGATCCTAATGTATTATTTGTTGTATCAAACATTCATTCTGAGTATCAGGCTCAACAAAACGTATGGACTGATACAAACAATGAGCCCGAAATCTACGAATTCATAGGAAAAGAAGAGGTACATATAAATTCAACTGACCCTATTGAAACATTTAACAGTTTATTTGACGAAAGCCTTTTGAATAAAATTGTTGCTTGGATAAATGTTCGTGCCCTAAACCTCCAGGGAACTCCCACAACAAAACATTCAAACATGCGGTGGTGGAAACCTATAACACTAGATGAACTGAAGAAATTTTTAGGACTATGTATGCTCATGGGCAACCTGGATTTTCCGAGTATGAAGCATTGCTGGTCAACCTCAGAGCTCTATGAACATTCCATTTTTGGAAAGACAATGTCTAGGAACAGGTTTGAGGCAATCCTTAGATGCCTATGTTTTTATGATCCCGAGGTTGATTGTACAGCTGGCAAACTCCACAAAATCAACAATGTTTTGAAACATTTGCAGGATAATTTCAAAGAAGTCTACAGCCCTGGAAAAAACTTATCGCTTGATGAAGCGATGGTACTGTGGCGCGGTAGATTGTCATTTCGACAATATATCAAAAATAAATGCCACAAATATGGCATAAAACTTTATGAACTCTGTACGCCAGATGGTTATATTCTGAATATTCTCATCTACACTGGCAAAGGAACTATATCAGATCCAGTTAAAGGTCACACCTTTGAAGTTGTGACTCATTTGATGCAAGATTACATGGGCAAAGGCCATGCTTTGTACCTTGATAACTTTTACAATAGTGTGGACCTTACAGAGCACCTGATGGAAAATAAGACAAATTGTTGTGGCACTCTGCAGACTAATCGTGCTGGAAACCCACAGATGGTTGTCAATGCTAAGCTCAAGAAGGGTGAATGCATAAGCCGCCAAAAAGGAAGCATCACAGTAATGAAGTGGAAAGATAAGCGGTATGTTTTGACCATATCCATAACCCATGGACCGGGAACTGAAGAGACAACTAACAGAAGAGGTCAAATTGTAACCAAACCCTCTATGGTGATCGCATATAACAAAAATATGAGCGGCATAGATAGGGCAGACCAGATGATTTCATATTATACTACACCAAGGAAGTCACTTCGTTGGTATATCAAAATTTTTTTCCATCTTCTCGACGCAGCTCTCTGGAATAGTAACTACATTGTGAACAGGAATTTGGGAAGAAAAATTACCTACTTGGAATTCAGGGACTGTATCATTGCCCACTTTCTTCAGGTGCAGCCAACACCACGACGCCCCGTCCGCCCTAAGCGCGATCTAGATCACAAACTAATAAAGGGGGACCGAAGAGTAAGATGTCGCCAGTGCTTCCAAAAAGAGAAAAGACGTAAAGCAACGAGTTACTACTGCCTGTCATGCACAGACAACAATGGAAGCCACGTAGGACTGTGCCCAGCCCCGTGTTTTGCAGACTGGCATAAGGAGTAGTTCAGCATCGTGTTTTGCCTTCCTTTTATAAAATGATCTTTTTGACACTAACCTACAAGTTATTATTCAGAAATTGTTTCATGTCTCATGTGTTCATAATATTGGATTCTGTTATTTTTTTTATCATTCATCAATACTCAGAAGGCCTAGCTAAGCCTGTATGTTTTTTACCATTCAACAAACCTAAATGTGATTTTATGCAATCTGTAGCATACCTTTTTCAACTAAGGATTTGTTTCATATTTTATGTGTTCAGAATATTAGGTTCTATTTTTATCATTCAACAAAACTAAGTATGTAGGTTTTTATTATTCAACAAACCTAAGTGTGTTTTTATGTAACTTTTTTTTCCCCTTTTTTTTAGCATTACCTTATCAAATGTTTTTGCCTTACTAATTTACATGTTTATTAAGAATTTGTTCCATTTTTATCATTCAATAAACCTATGTTGAACTAAAGAGAGTTGATTTATTCCGTTTACCTAAAGAAAAAAACATAAATTTGGATAAAATCGTATATTTTAAATGAGTCACATATGAGTGACGGACGGTCTGCAGCAAAAAGTCATCATTAGAAAAACGCTGTGGACCGACGTCACAAATGTGTGACGCAAAAAAAATTCCACAAAAATGCACAACTGTTACTTACACAGTGTTTCAGGCACTTTTAAAATATTGTTTGAGTAAAATAAACATTAAAACATAACAAAATATATTTGGTCTAGTAATTTGTTACTTTGTAATTCCACTGGTCTATACCGAAAGCATATGTTTTACAATCGGTCCGCTATGGACACCCGTGCGTCACACATACGTGACGGTCGGTAGCGAACGTGTTAATACTGTTAAAAGTGTTATAAACACATAAATTTGGTTACCATTAATAAATTTTTAATAATGTAAAAAAATGTTATTTGAATGTGAAACTTTTGAAAATAGCTTAAGTTAATTTTTTTTATATACAAAAATTTAACATACAGTCAGTAACAAAGGTACTTTACAAAGTATAAATGACATGTAAATATATACAAAATAAGACGATTTTCACCAAAAATCTAATAGTTGCAACAATTTCAAAGTCCCTTTTGTGTGCTCCAAGCAGATTGCTGAATTGCAGCCACAGTATTGGGTTTGCGTTAGCCTCTGTAATTAAAGTTCAAAAGTTAATTGTAAGTTTGCATACCATCTTAAAAGTAAATTATAAGTGAAGCCCTGACCTATTTAGTTATTTTTATATGCGTACTTGCCGAAATTCAGAAGTTCTCAGCACAGCTATGACACACCTCTCGTTGATGCTCCAAACAGAATGCTAAGTTACCTATATCATCGTCACTGTCAGTTTCGTCTATTATTTTGTCTATTTCTGAAGGTCTAAGTGCCATTGTAAACAAAAAATTGTTGTATAAAGTCTAGAAATTAATATCAGCTTAAAAAAAATAATTTATAATAGAAATTTTAAATATAATCACAAAAAAAACCCTAAACACAGTCAAACAGAAAAAGTTACGTTATTGGTATACATTCGTAAAAATTATACAAGGGTAGTTCCTGACCGAGTATGCAACTTTCTAAAACCAGTTCCACTGTCTTACTGACCTTGGTGGAGGATGGGGAGAGCTTACACAAAGGGCTGGTAAAATCGGAGCGCAAACAAAACAGTACCAGCCAAAATTAATTTTGCCTTCGTAAAAATCACGATAGAATACCATTCCAGGTTTAAATGACAGTGGTTATTTGTTTTGTATTTTGGAAATTTTCGTGAACTGTAATTTTCTATTACATGTAATTTCAAAACACTAGTTTGGGTAATTAATGTTCACATTTTACAAAAAATTGAATGATATTAAAAGAGTTTAAGAGGAAACATATTTTATAACAGCTTGGCAACAGATTTTTTGGTTTTTTATCACCGATAACTCATGAACCAGTATTTTGATGAAAATGCCGAGCAATCCGTTTTGCCCTTGGAGGGTATATTTCAGCAAAATTTTATGAAAGTCATGATTTCATATTTTTTCCTCATGCAGCTACACCCAAATTTGGATTTGTGAATAAATAAAAAAAATTACCTGAGTGTTAGCTAAAATATACCCATATACCAAATTGGATTAAAAGTGACATATTCATTTATAGAGATATACAAGACTACAGACAGACAGACATTATTCTAAATACCATTATATTGTACTCAAGGAACTTATCATCGATTTATAAAACCATCACATTAACTTTCCCTATATGTCCAAAAGTAAAATCACATTAAATTGTTTTTAAATTCATCATTTGATTACGATTACCAAGCTTTATATTTCTTGTGAATAATAAACCAGTTTTACATTATTACAAATACTGTCTAAAAGTTGCTTAGACGTTGAATTAAAACTTTTGAATTATGTATGTAAATTGCACACCATAAAGTGGGTTAAGTGTTTTAACAACATTCATAGTACAGTAGACTAATGGTTAACTGAGCCCCAAGTATATGACGCTCTGAGTTAACCAAGGCAGTTGAAATCAGTTGAGTCTGACCTTTGGGTGCCTTTGGATGAGGTTGTTTGATATCATGTTGAAATATGAATTCAACTCATGCTCACTGTACATGGTAAGTTTGTTTGAGTGGTTTTTTTCCGGTAGAATTTCGTTTTGGGTTTGAGTGGTAAATGTAAAGAGTTGTTGTTTTTAAATTCCAAGTTTAATGTTATAAATAGGCTAGAATAATAGATAGTCTATTACGAGAGTTGCTGCTGATTAAGATGAACAGACGCAACAGTGGGTGATTGGAAACAGAAACAAAATTATATTAAAAATTGAGTTCATCAAAGTGTTAGTGATTTAACAAGAAAAACCATGAAGAAAGGGGAATACGAACACACAAGCGAGGCTTTGTTTGTCTGGTTTTCTCAGCTGCGAGGTATGGGAAGCTCGGTAAGTGACACTATGATACAAGCTAAAGTCCTAGAATTTCATAACAAGTTTATAAACAGATGGACAGAGAAGAAAATTTTACAGTTAGCGATGGATAGATCGATAGGTGGAAAAGAAGTACTATATAAGACAAATGAACATCGTTACGTAGAGATTTTCTCCAAATTTAAACAAGGTTACTGATTTTTTATTTTTTAAAAATTATAGGAGCTCATTTTACAGCCTGAACTTAACTGTGATTTGCTTTTAAACTGCGATAAGACAGAGCTTAATAATATAATAATGTTGTCGTCAAAAACATTAGCAGCGAGAGATGAGAAATCTGCACTTGGGTTAAAAAAAAAGCGATGATTTTATGCATGTTGCAATGCTTCTGGTTCCCTAGGGCCCCTACTGATAGACAAATCTAAAAGCATTAAATACTTAAATATGAAGGGTTTATAAATCAGTGTACATAAATCAAAAAACCACATGGATGGATTCATGCGTTTTTAAAGATTTTTTTTTCAAGGATATTGTTCCTAAAGTTCCTCAAAAACAGAAAGCTCCCTTGAAAAGCAATTTTATTATTAGATAATACCCCCTCTCATAGCGATGTTAATTAACTTTTAGGTTGTGACATAAAAGCTTTATTTTTGCCCCCAAATATCAGATCGTTGATTCAACTTCTTGATACAGCAGTTCATTGAAACATTTAACCCTCGTACTCGCAAACATCCGAAATCGACCCACACTCCCGAACTAGTAGACAACTATAACTCTATATAACAACTATAACAACTCCCGAACTAGACAACTATAACTAGTTGGTTATGTTTTACCTATAAAACACGTTTTTTGCAATTCAACATTTCGCCCACTTAGGATCGTCTTATCACAATAATAAATATAGTGTTGGAAAATTAATGTTCCGTAGATACATAATCATGCAAAAAAAACACCACAAAACGATATAAATAATATTCCAAAAATTGCTGAAGTTCACGTATTTTTAATGTGTAACGTCAAAGATTTGAACCTTACGCCTTTTAGTAAAAGCGACGCCACTTTTTCACATATGATCACAAATCTATTTTTCTGTCAAACAGGTAAAACAAAACACTGTTCTATAGATCACTTCTTTCTCTTTATAACCGTAGTTTACAAATTGTTCTGTGACTCATAGATCGAAAGTTATGTCTACTTGACTGAAGTAGTAACCTAGCGGCACGAAATTCACTCGGCATTCGGTGCAGTTTACTAAATAAGATTATGGAATTACTGAATCGATTCTTTGTAATTGAAGTTTATAGTATGTTGTAGACAAGATTTCATTCTATAAGTTGGTACCACTTGATATAGGCAAATGAAACATTGGTGTGATTGTTTTTAGCTTGGAATGAAGCCTAAGTTTGTGAGAAAAATTACTTATGAATGCCGTGAAGCTGTCTAGCGGTTATTGATTTGGGATTATATATCTCTTATTTTGAAGGTTTATTTTATTTATTTATTATAAATTGTGTATACAAATTACAATATCAGTATTATTGTTTGTAGAATTTATTGTTTTGAGTGAATGTTATTTCAGACATCAAATATTGAGGCTATCTAGAGATAGAGGTTATGTTGGAAATTGATTGGTCTTCCTTCATAGCAAATTTGTAACAAAACACATTGTGTTTACTAATACAAATAATTTTGTCTAATGAACATTTTATAAATTGATTGTTTTTACCAAAATATATGCAAAATGTCTATAAATTTATATAGGCCTATCTATAAATAGAGAAAGGTTATGATAGCCTATATCTGGTGTGACCATATTAGCAAGTTTCCATTAGTTTTATATGTCAGAATAATTTTGTCTAATTAAAATTTTATAAATTGATTATGTTTTTACCAAAATGTATGCAAAATGTTTATAAAATTATATAGGTCTATCTATAATTTTTTTTTTTTATTGGTTTATATACCTATTTCTGTGGAATTTTGCCTCCGTTACTTTCCGACTTTTTGATTTATTGACCTGATAACTCTAAAAAATTTGAATCTAAAAGTTTTTGCATTACACACCACATAAAATCTATGTATCTTTGTGAGAACATATGTAATAAAAATTCGGTTATTGATTATTATTTTATTTGTTTGTGATTTTTTGAAAATAGTTAGCCAATATTCACTTTTTACGTAAAAATGTACCACGTTCAATGAAAATTTTAAAAATTGATTTTTCTTTTTAGCAACTTTTATCCACAAATATATTACAAATCTCTAGTAATACTTCAAAAAAATTTAAAAAAAAAAATTTAGTATGGTGTACATTACCATTTCTGTGAAATTCTTGCCTACGTTACTATCCGATATTTGAATATTTTACATAGTAACCCTAATTTTTTTACATCTATCATTTTTTTTCACTACACAGCTAAATTCTATGCACCTTTCTGAATATAATGACATATAGAAGTTGTGTAAAAGATATATATTACTATTTTTAGTGAATTTGTGGAAAAAAAGATCAAATTACCTTTTTTTGTAAAAATATTTTTTTTTATTTTGAAAATGTAACAATTTTTTTTTTTTTTTGTTCTAATTATATTCACAAATATTACACAAAACTTTTGTATATCTTAGAAAAAGGTGGTAAGCTTTTGATTTTGGATGATACAGGTTTTTCCTGAAAAATGAAAACTTCGTTTCCAAAACCGTTTCAAATTTTATTTTATTTATTTTTTTTTTTTTACGTAGATGAATTTTATGCATCTTTCTGAGAAAAATGATGTCTTATATGTTAGGTTTTGTATAAAAATATTATATTTTATGAATTTTTTAAGAAAACAAAACCTTTAACATGCACCAGTTGTGCCAGTTCTAGGGTTAAAAGGAATTATCGTAGGAAACTCCGGGAGGTGTTAATAGCAACATTAGTTACAAGAACGACTGTTACAGAAGCTCTCAGCCATTGTAATTAAATATATTGGATACTGGACTGTTATGGGTTCATGTTGTATGGGATCATGTACAATATTCAACATCACAAAAATCACGGAGAAATTTTTTTTTTGAAAATCCTAATAGCGAGACAGCGAGGAATGAATCAAATGATTGCTTTATTGAGCTTGCTAATCAATTTCCTGTTTTTGAGCCAATTAACAGTGGTGATATCTGTGAGTGGATTAATGGAGACTTACAATATAAGTTAACAGATGACGTTATATTTGTCACCAATCCTCAGGAAGATTGTTTCAGGTTTGGCTGAGCAACTGGCGCCAGTTTGTTTTGCTCTCAGAATGATTTCCTCTGTGACTAGTTTAAAAGTAATAAAAGCCGTTTATTCTGCTCATATTGGTTCTCAGCTAAGATATGGGGTGACATTCTGGGGGAACTCTGTAGAGTCTATAAAAATATTCCGCCTACAAAAAAGAATTTTACGCTCAATGTTTCATCTGAGGTATAAACAGCACCACCACAAATACCCTATCCGTCAAAAACTATTGCAATATCCTGTCCACAGACTAAAATTTTTTTAATGTGGAATATATTACTCGGGTATTAAATTGTTCAATGCACTACTGGAAAAAATTTAAAAAATGGATTCTATCCAGAGTTTCAAGAGTTCACTCAGAGGCTACCTTCTAGAAAATGCATTCTACTCTGTGGAAGAATATCGGGCCAGAAATACTCAAACCAATTCTGCTAATGTCTGGTATGACTTATGAATGAATTGATCCAGTATCTGCCCTGCATTTGTCTCAGGTATAGCCTTACTTGTTAAATATGTATTTGTGTGTATGTAATATATATGTTATATTACATATATGTTATATATGTGTGAAATGTATATATATTTGTTATATTGTATTGTGTAATTATATGTTTGTAAATATGTGATTGACTAATGCAGGAATGTAAACTGTATTTAAAAATACTTGTGAATTACTTGTAATATAAGTTATTGTAATTATGACAAATTAAATTAAAATTTTTTATGTCACTCTTGCTATGCGAATTATGTTTGTCAACAGAAACAGAAATAAATAAATAATAATAATAATAAAGAAGATAACGAAAGTCACACTGATGGTTTGAAGGGAATAGAGGCAGCTCTTATGTACATTGAGAAAAGAAATGGAAAATCAGTGCATGATCTCTTGTTTATTCAGTATTGGAGTTTCTTGCCACTAAAAAGAGATGCAAAACATTGACACAAAAAAAAGAATAAAGACTTTGTCAATAAATTTAATTAATTTACATGGTCTAAATCTGTCACTATTTTGTTTTACATATTGTTTTATAATGTATGCATTGCATTAATGAACACTGATTGCATTAATGCTGTTAATTTTTTTCAATTTTTTAAACCCATTAATCCCTATCCTTGTATTGTTCTAGTGTTTTTGCATCCGTGGTAGTCTCGGTCCCAATTATTAACTCTGATTAACTCTGATAATATAGTCATAGATATATATATATATATATATATATATATATATATATATGACTTTATATTTTTATGACTTTATAATCAATGATGTAAGTTTTGAAGCTTATATTATGTGTGTGTATATATATATATATATATATATATATATATATATATATATATATAATATAAAGTTTTTTACAATAAGCAATAAAATTAAAGTGGATTTATAACTACAGAGTAGTTTTAATAAAAGTGTATTAGGTATACATTCTAGTTTAAAATTTTGTTTGAAATATTTAGATCAGGGCAGCCCGTGGGTGGTATGTGGCCCATGATGCCGCAATAGGTCATTATGTGGCCCGCGATAGCTTATTAGATAAAAATAATCAGTAAACTACTTTGAAACGTCTTCCTTTTATAAAGTAATTAGATTTTATAATGTAATATAAACAAACTTATACTAAATATGCTGGTTGTAATATAATTAAAAAATAATAAAAATTATTATCAATATTAATAATAGAAATTACTAGAATAATTAAAAGAAATTAAAAAAATAATTTAATTAGTCTGGGAACCCTATATATGTCCGCAACCACTTTCAATGTTTAAAGGCCCTTGAGGCCTTGTAAGTTGGACACTTGATATAGATGGATATTCGAAAAGTTGTTAAAACTTATTGTTATTGTTATGTTAATTTTTTTTTAAAAAAACAACAACAAAATGTATCCTTTTTTAACATAGAATCTTCAACTAACTTGAAAAGTTTATTAGAAATGAAGACTGTGTTAACCCTCTTATAATGTTCCAGCCTCATTGATAACACCTATATAACCAAAAACATGAGGGCTGCATCTAAGAACAATAAAATTAAAAAATAAATCTTAATATTTATTTGTGTTCCAAAATAAAAATAAATCATTAAAATAATAAACTTACTGTACCCAAAGGACCTAGTTCTTGAGACAATTTCTTAACGAATCTACAAATCTGTTCATATACTTCTCTAAAACAAAAAGTAATTAAAACAGTTTATTAATTATAATACATATATTATATAGATATTATATATATTATAGATTAAGGCATATGTATTAGAACATGATTTTACATAAAGATGGAAATGGAGTTATAGCCAATACCTCTGGGAAATTGCTAAATTTAATTAACTTAACTGTCTTCTTGACTCATATGTTGAACTAATAAATCAGGTATACCATACTTTGTTAATTTTGTTGATTTACTTTGTCATATATATAGTACAAAGAAATTATCAGAGTTACTAATAAAATTATGACTAAATCCACTATTTTATCAAATTATATAGTTGCAGAAATATGTTGTAGTTCCATGGTTTGATGGTTGTACTCAAATTATGTGTACTGTATTTGTTGGTTTTATCTTCAGGCGAATTTTTCAATTTTATGTTCACCCATTAAATACATCTTGTGTTCCTACTTTTAAAAGTTTGTAGATATAAATTAAAATTAAAAAGAAAATACTTTTCGTTTCAGATCCACGACCAACTACAACAGAATATCAAAAAATGACAGGCAAGCATATTTATGGCACATACAGCCTAACACATAAAATCTTGCACAAATTCTAGAAACATTCAAGTATGTCCTTACACATGGTTGGTAAGGGAAACTCTTCTACTCTTATTGTTCGTCAAGTAAGATTGGGAAAAATTGTGTTTATACGAGGGTTGTTCGGAAAGTAAAGAATGTTTTTTCTAAACCTTTTTTATTGAGATAATGAAACAAAACTTATTTTATAACTTTATTTTAAAGTGTGGGCACACTAGCTGTACGAGAATTTCTTGTCTTAGCATGAAAATTTTGATTTTTAACACTTTTTCTTCCTTTTGCTCTAATTTTTTAATGGTTCGTCCGATCTTCATTTTCTCTACAGGATCCTCTTCTCCACATTCTTTAGGGTCTTAACAATCTTGATTCGACGTTTTAGGCCATGTATTTCTCGAGATACAGCACTTTTTACAAATGTTCATTTTTTTCACAAACTGACTTTTTTTCAAAGTATTTTTAGAATGTTATTTTTCACTGAAGTTGTTTTCTTGGTCCTATAACAAAGATAACTTTTTATTTTTTTATTGTAACTTGTTTTGTTCATTAGAAATCAACGATTAAAGTTGTGATTCTATGATCGTAGTATTTTTCGTATGTAAAATCCCCCCCCCATTAGTATTTTTCCACTCTGCTCTGTTATTATACATAAATATACATATCTTACACTTTTCCTATTAGTTTCCTATCCCCTTTAATCTTTAATTTAACCGCTTTTGGGCTTTAACTTTTAAATATTATTATTGTTATTTCTCCCACAATTTAACTTTCATTCTTTTTCTGTCTACTTATCCCTACTACTTATTCCCTACTATTGTCTTTTTGTTTTCTAATATTAGGTTTATTAAGTTTATTCCCCCTTCACATTAAAAACCTCAAAAAACTCCCTAAGAATGACTTTTCAAGTCCTATTTCCCCTCATTATTATTATTAGTTTCTTTAATTTTATTGTTGATTATGATTATGTTCCCTATTGCTTATGATTCTATTACTTTTGATTTTTAATTTTCCCCATTTTACAAATTTTAGGTTTTTTAGCCTTTCTTATTTCCTTAATAACTTTTTGTTTTAATTTGAATTACATTTATTCTTGGATATTATTAATCGCCTACTTTTACTTTCTCATTATTTAATTTTAAATTAATTTTTTTTAATATAATTGGAAACACTGTATCTGTTCTGTCAAGTCCAAACACAAACTTCTAGTCCGTTCTGGCGTGACGTCATCATTCTACCACATTCCAACCGTATGAAGTTTAGATAAGCAATTTTTACGATTTGAATTTTTCTTGAGACGACTGATTTTTCCAGACCGTCTCAGTATGTATTTTTATTATTTGTAATTTTAATGTTTATATTTCTTTTATAGTTTTGGTACAACCTTATTAACTCAGAATAACTGGGACCAGAACCGATCCACGAAAATGAAAATTTGGGTTAGCCAGAGAACGTGGGCAAAATCAATAATTGAAAACGTAATTAGCGGAAATTGTAGTTATATTGAACAAATCAGATTTTTAACACATTTACCGAATATATGAAAAACACATACAAACTCACTTAAAGTAAAGTCTACTCAAATAACAACTATTATTATAACAGATTAACAAATAGAACAAAACAATCAACAGCCCATAAACACAATAATTGTAAATAACGTTAACAAACTTGTCTAATAACAAAAAGCAGACTCTTGAAGAACAACTGAACTCAACTGATACAGTTACAGCATGACAATGCCGTATTGGTGCAGGTATGACCGGTGATGGGAATCGACACTGATGTACTGTACAGACTGACATGTGACAATGACTCAAATTCACATGCATGCTGATTCTCAGTGCCAACTAACATTTCACCAAACACTTCCGATAACAATCAATCTCACTCAGATTTTTAATTTAATTATTTTCTAAATCGGTCCGGGTTAGCCGGAAAGCCGGGTTCTCGGGTGCCAACGTAACTAGGTAGTATTAGTTGATTTTAAAGTGTTGTTTGTTGTGTGATAAAGTGAAGAGTGTTTTGCTGTTTAGAAAAATAAGTACATTTTTAGTGCTAAAAAACTAAACAATATTTTGATCAAATTTCATAAATAATTTCCATGGGTAATGGGATGTATACAATTGTACAAGAGTGGGAGTATCATGTGACATCATATGATGTGTGACGACATATGGTTCGATATGTCATACGACAAATCAATAAACGCTATTGGCTGTAATCCAGTACCTTTTCCCACCATCACTTTCCCTGACGCTTTCCTTGGCTACATATTCAAGCCAGTCTTGAACTCACCTTCCTACCTGTAACACGCAGTCGTAGCTATAATCAAATACAATATGTTTTATTTAATGAACCCGAATTTAGTAATATTGTTACCATAGGTAACTTTCTACTCCAAGAAATATAAATTAAGACATTTTTATATTTATTTAATTATTCTATGAATGTTTGTTTAAATTTTTTGATTTTATAAGTATATTATGTTAGAGATTTTATTTTATATGATTTTTTTTGTATTCAACAATGTAATTTGTTGACAGTTTTTCAATAATTGTGATGTACTTCCCAAATAAGCTTTATAAAGTATATATTTTCTAATTCTTTACAAAATGTGGCACAATTTGGCTATTTTTATTTTATACATGTGGATATTCACCAGTATCATTGTAATGTTTCACATTTTTCAGTAAATTAAAGTTCGGTTAGATTAAATATATGTATATCAGAAGAAAAAAAATTGGAATGTGTACATTTTTAGTTCCTTGATCTTAAACAGAATGGGATATGGGATATATTGATCTTTGATAGAATGGGGTGTACGTCTAGACTCGATGAATCAAGCAGAAAACGTATTTAGTTTTTTAACTAAAGTTAATAAAATATTTAAAAAGTAAATAGAATAATTGATACTAAATGATCAGAGAAATATATTGTATTTATTTCAATATTTATTATAACATACATTTTAAAATTTTGAATTGAAATGAAAAGAACATTATTGGCTAAGTCATTATATTGCTAAAAATATGATTGGTTCTAAATTCCAGATAAAGAATATGCGAGTCAAAATAGAGTCAAGAGAAATTATTTAAAATTAAATTAAAATAATTATCAAATATATTTAGAAGAAAATGTTGTAATATCAATATGTTTAGTATTAAGGTAGAGTTAAGAACAAAGTAAAATTTCGATTATATGTTTGTGAAAAATCTGTTACCACAACACTGTTTTCACCATGTGAAAATAGTGAGGTGATGTAACCGTCCGTGTTTTTAGTAAAGTGAACACATGGCAAAGTCAGTCTAGAAGGAATGTCCGAACTGTATGGACGTATTATCATTTTGTGTAAAGGTTTTTCATGGAACAATGTAATTTGTGAAAATATGTCTTTTGAAGTGAAATTGGCATGCGTAAGTTAAAGAATAGACACATATAAACAGTGAAATTTAATGTAGACATTCGAGGAATAAGTTTTTTAAACAGTAAAGATGGGTTGTAATTTTGAACACGCTAGAATAGAACAATAAAATGGCCGTAAGATAGATAGCTTATGTATTTTCAGATTATACAATTATTTGAACTGTATAATTATTTGAACTATAATAATTATTGAACCAGGTATGAACTGTTTTGAGAAGTGCTTTGTGAATGAAAATACAGTGAACATTAACTTAAACTGAACTTTTGATAGTATGAACTAAAAAAGTGTGCACATGGTGTTCACTGTAAATTTGAGTTGATATCATTAGATAATCAACTAAAGACATTTTATAAAAGAATTTTTGAACTGTTTAATCATAGGTTGATTATCTCAAAAATATGCCATTAACAACATAATGACAAGGACCAGCAGAAAGATAGACAGATTCGTTTAATCCTGTACCAGAACAATTCTTTCCACGTGCAGATACTGGCGGAAATTCGTCATTGGAACGACAAGTCATCAATGTCCAAGGAATAAATCGTGATATACAGAATGACTGGTAACATGTATAAAAACATTTTTAATTAGACATTATATAAATATTTTAAATTAATTTTTTTTTCAATGTGTTAGCTATAAGATTAAAATTTTTAGAAGTTTTATAATGAAATTATAATTTATTATGAAATATAATATTTTTCTTTGTTAAAAAACACATGTAAAACTGTTATAAAAATAATGGAATATGTCCCTTTTTCCACTAATTTCCAAAAAATAAATTGTTATACGTAGTTTCACAAAACAATTTTTATTGTAAATCATAAACATCAATATTGTTTTATTTTTTATACATTGGAATAGATTTTAAAGTATTTTTGAGGTTTGGGATGACATATTGGACTGTTCAAAATGAAAAATATTTGGTTGTAGGCTAAAAAAAAGGAATTTCTAACTAGCTTTATAAACATAACACTTACATTAACATAAAACTTAAAGATGGGTAAATAGTTTGTATATGTCATTTCCATAGTCTGTGTCCTACTTCCACTAGTCATCATCATTATCATCATTGTTGGATGTTGGCCAAAAAAGACGCTCTTCGAAGAAGGCTCGGTCTTCATCTGGAATGTAGCCGATAATTTTTCTCAGATCTTGTAGCTTTTCTTTTTTAATAGGAACCTTGCCTGTAGGATAGGCTTTGCTGTTAGGAAGTTGAAAATCAGTATTCCTCTTCAACAACTTAAATGTTGATTTTCCAATGCCATCAATAAACTCTGATGTTTCAACGTATCCAGGCTGCGCACTTTTATAGGTAAAATGCTTATACTTGCTGATGGCAAAAGGATTTTTGGTTTCAAGGCTCTTGGGCAGTTTTACAAAATGTTCTGGCCACCAGTCTTTCACATTAAGTATCATTTCACATGAAACTGATTTTACTTGAAAAGTGGGATCAGTTGCCTTTGCTTTTTTTATCAAAGACATGTAGACATCTGGAGAATAAATGCGGTCATGGTTACGAACCGCACGCTTGACTGTGCCAAAGATTCTATCACAGGGTATGAAACTATGCCCCCTAATAGGGTAGTACTGGTGAATAACTTTGAACCTTTTATTCACTGTTAGAGCTGACATGAGCCTAGAAAAAGCGTGATTGCGGTTTTGTCCACCGCAAGCGTCGCTAAACACATGTAGTTCTGTCACAGTTTCAGGGATATGATTTTTAATAAAATCCATGACAAATGAGCAGACCTCGTCAGGCCCTTTTTTCGCTTCTCCCTCTGGGTAAGTGTAAAAGAAAGCTTTTTCTTCTTTCATCTCATATATGTTAAAAACATAGTACCATAGTTTACGAAGATAAAACATCTCTTGGACCGGTATAAACGGAAGAGGTAAATTCTGCATAAAATCAAAAACTATTCCTTGAACATCAGGCCGGGATTTAGAGAGTTGTTTGATCGTGTTCAGTTTTGTGTAAAACTTTTTTGCACACCTCTTGTGAACCATTAGCTCAGCTACTGCCACACGTTTTGCATTTTCATTAAGCGTAGCTGATTTGATTTTTGTTTGCAAGTCTTCACACATGCTGCAAATGTCAACTTGAGGTCTACCAAAACGGTAGCCAAAGTTTTTATTAATTCATAGTTGACTTTATCATTCAGATCTGGATATTTTTTCAAAAAAAGCTCATGCATTAGTTTTACATTTAATGTGGCATCAAGATATGTCATCGGTTTTGATGTGTAGTGAGTTACATGCTTAGGAAAGGAATCGATGTGCTCATGTATTTTTATTGTGGTTTCAACTGGCTTGACATTTCCCCGATGATTATGTTTACCCCTCATATCTACCGGCAATTTACCATCTGCTAAAAGATGTGTGAGTCTAAGTACTTTTTTATGAGACTGAACATGCAGGCTAATAATAATATATGCATCCCGACATACTGAAGTTCGTATTGTTCCCTTCATAGCAAAGTACTTGAACGAAGAACCAATTTTTTTAGAATCAGGTTTACTAGGCCTATGTCTAGCGACATCTAATCTTTCGATCAATCCCATCAGGTAAGAGTCCTGTTCATTTTTTGGCCTGCCACTGTACAGGGTAGACACAATAGACTCCTTTTCTTCTAAAGTAAAACTATCCATACATTTATTTTTGCACTTACAGTTTTCACCTGTTGTTTTAGCAGGAACTAACACACCTTGACTAGTGATGAACTCTTCACCTTTCAGTCTTGTTATTTTCTCTTTTTGTTTAATGTGTTGCTCTTCATTGCGTTGCCTCTTCTTAGGCCTAGAATACGTTTCATCAATTTCGTCCTCTGCTTCAGACATTGTTCACAATAACAAGCGCACACACAAATCTTGTAAAGTTGTAAAGAAGAAAGTTATACTTATTATTATAACACCTCTTATTAAGCAAACTTGTTAAGTATTGTACTTTATAGAGCAAAACATCTAACATAACCACAAACTACAAATCAACTGTTCTGTTGAATAACAAACGCCCACCTAGCGCTCTAGTGAGTAACAACCGAACTAGTTGGACATTGGGTGGAAGAAGGAACATATTCCTGGAATCTGTTCCTTTTCCCACTCAGTCATATTTTCTGCTGCCTGTATCTCAGGTAAAGAGTGTTGGAATTTGTCCCTTCTTATGCTTACTAGATGTGAATAGGAATAAACATGTAAATGGCTATCTTAACTCAATTTCGAGTTTTTGTGGAATCTGTTCCTTTTTCTTCTCACCAATTCAATTGTTTTTAAGTTTAAATTTTTATAAAACATAATTTAAGCATGTTATACCAAGCATGCAATTATACACAGAAGTTAAATTGTACGTTACACAAAAATTTCAATTTATTCACACTACTTCCTTGTTCAATCCACATGGTGTCTTTCTAACACATATCCTGTCTTTCTTTAGAAAATAACTTGTTCAGTTTTATATTCCACTGTTCAAATAACCACGATTGTCTACATTCTCTATTAGTCAAAACATAATTGTTAAAACTCACATAATATTTCTTTAAACACAAAACTTGTCCTTTTTTGAATACGTTTTCCTCCTTCCATGGAACGGCTTTGTCTACTGTCATTTTTTCAAACCACGTCTTCTCTCTCTCTTTCTTCCACAGTTCGGCTTTGTCTCTATAAACATACTTATTTCTTCATACGTATTACCTCTTAGAACGTCTAGATCCAAATGATTCAACACTAACTTATTAATTCACATAATACTTATTTAAATTGAAACTCTTGTTCTTTTGTAACATTTTCTTCTTTCGACGGTTCGGCTTTGTCTCTACAAACATACTTATTTTTCCATACGTCTTACCTTTTTAGAACGTCTAGATCCAACTGGACTAGTCTTGGTTGGCAACAGTCTTCCCACTTTTACTCACAATGCTGATGTCATATTTTTCTAAAATTATACCTGTTTTAATTATTAACGTACTTTTAACAAATTTCTCTGATCATTTAGTACTAATTACTTTCTTTATTTATTTTATTGAAAAACAGAATACATTTCCTGTTTACTGCTTCGAGTAAAATTTATTTTCTATTCAAACCAAGATTACCAAACTGAAAATGTACACTATTACACTATATTTTTATTTTGTAAGAGGAAATTGAGAAGTTTAAAAGAATACAATAAAGAGACCTTGAGGTATTTTGCAATAAATAGAAAATGAAGTTATTAATATGGTGTTAAATTTTTTATGAGTTATAATAAATGAGTGTTTGTGTAAAGATAAGAAGAGATACATAGAGATTGAATTTTAAACTTGTATTATAATATTTATTAAAAAGTGTGTATTTATATATTTGTTCACTTCTTGAATTGTAGATAAATTATCTATACATACCTTATTACTGTTGCAATACATCTTTAATTTTTAAATATATAGCTTACTCTACAGCGCTCATGTATATATTGTGGCTAATAGGTATGTTGCACGCCCTATGAATGTAACTGTTGGAGGCAGCTAATTTGTGCAATTAGAGGTTATTACAGCTATTGTATGTGGTGTAATAACAATTGTACTTGGTGCGTGAGTTCATTTACCATACTTGATGACTTTTATAAATATAATGGTGAAGGATAGTACCCTCCTCTGTGCATTGACTGTTGCATACCATCTTTTATACATTTTTTGGTATAAAGATTCAAGGAACATTTGCATTCCACAAAAAAAGAGTTTATGAAACAAAACATCTTACTATGCTAAACATCTAATAAATGAAAGTCAATCGTACACCCACATAACACTAACACATCTGTCATCCCAAAGCACAAAAAGGACATTTTCTTAATGTACCAGAAGAATACACAACTCAGACATCGGAATATATATATATATATATTTTAATGTGGTCAGTTAAAAAAGGAATATCATGTTTTCATTAGAGGTTAAGTGTTGTAATTTGGGCGTGAATAAAAGGGGAAAATAAGTTGTGATATGAAATGAATTTAGATAATAATTTTTAGATATTCTACACATTAGGTTAATTTAAGTTGTACTAATTTGAAGTGACGGCAGTTCCTAAGATATTAATATTGACTATGTTCAATGGTAAGACTATAAGTAGAGACAGTTCAAAATAATTATGGATTCAGATTTACAAATTGATTTGATATAATTATGAGTTGGTAAACTAAATGATTGAATATTGATTTGGATTATATACATATTTAATGGTGTATTATATGGATTTTTATGTATTTGTATTTAAGAAGTAGAAAATTAAACAAAGTATTTTAAAATCATAAGTATTATCATTTGAGTAAAGAAAGTTAAGTTATGCCCTAGATTTAGTTTGTTAGGTATAGTTTTGGTAGAGTATGAGAGAGAGAGAGAGAGAGAGAGAGAGAGAGAGAGAGAGAGAGAGAGAGAGAGAGAGAGAGAGAGAGAGAGAGAGAGAGAGAGAGTATTTAGTTTAAAGAGAGTAGAGAGTATGCAGTAATTAGTATTGTGTTAACAGAGATTAAATTGCAAATTAACAACATGAGAAATCATATCATTTATATATTATGTCTTCACTATGAAAATACTTTTTCAATACTGCGTACAATAGAAAAGTCAAATTTGTGTAATGTTAAAAGTAATCAAAAATATCAACATAAGATATTACAATATGTTTAGCTACTTACAAAGCGGTTGTAAATTCAATACGTTTTGCATTTATTATTTTATAAACTTTAACTTTGTCTCCCTCTAATGTTAAAGCCAGCTGAAGAGCTGTGATGTATTTTGCTCTTGTCTCCGATAGTTCTACCCTTAAAATTTTCTGTTGTTCTTCTGTCAGCAATGTTTTTCGTATCTGTTAAAAATGAATTATTCATTAGAAACAAGAAATAAAAAATAAACAGTATACAAACACTACATAAAATATTTAACAATACAACACAAACATCCTTCACATACATATTATCCCACTGATTCCAAGCTCTTATAAAACTGAGTTAGTAGAATAATTCAAGAAATACTAAACTGATGCTGATGTGCAATACTCATATAAATAATTTCAATCCATAACAATGATAGGCCTAAGCAACATCTCTGTACAAACCCATTTCCAACAATAAATCTTTCCACTTTATTATTGAGTGAATGTTTGGTAGATCAATACCTGGGAAAGACAAGCTGATATAAATTGTCTAATTGATTTACAACATTACTAAAAACAATGGCCCATGCACAACACTTCACTTTTTGTTGAACTGTAAGAACCACTTTGCAACTACAAAGGACAATAAAATTGTAATCAAAAGAATTAGGTTATAAGTTTCTGTTTAAAAAAAAATTGTTGTTTAATCTGAATCGAACAACAATTAAACCTCCAAGAGTAAAGGCATGAAAGTATAGAGGCATAGAAGGTTTTTTTTGTATGTTGTTGATATTTTATTTCTATAAACATCAGTGTTGAAATGTTTTACATTTTTGGTAACTTTATTAAAATGTATTTAAAGTTTCAAAAGAATTGGTTGAGGAATAAGCAATTAATAGAAAATCAAAAGTGTCTACCTCTTCCTGGAACACACTGTAATGTAAGAATAAAGGCCAATATACTATTTCTATTCAAGATTTTTAAAAAATGTAGATATCTTCACCATTTCTGAACTGATTTTAAATGATTTTGTTCATGAAATTAATTAAATTGGAGCTATTATGAATAATTATTCCTTTATATGGTTTTTAAAACTATTATTTGTTCCAAATCTTCAGGTTTTTTAAACAATGTTTGCAACATTAACCTTGTGGAAGAAGGGCCTAATAAATTAACTGCTCTCTCCTGAGTCTGTTTTGTTTTTAAGAAGTGTGTGTTTGTGTGATTTCAATGTTATGTGTTGTTGTTTTTTTAGTCAAATTATGACAAGTAAAAACATCATTTATGCTACATTACTGGCTCTAAGTGAAGAAAATTAAAACAATTATTGTTCTCTCAATTGTGTTTTTGAGAAGTTTACTTGAATATAAATTTGATGGTTGTGACCTAGACCGCTGAAACCAGTAATCTGAGATTACAAAAAAAGAATGTTAGATGAAATTTATATACATATAAAATAGAGAGCTAAAATACAAACAATTTTCATGTTCATTGTTTGGTGTCCAAGTCACTTTGTATAATATAATGAGTTATAAATAAACTGATATGACCAACCCATAGTCCGATAACCTTGGCCTCACCGTGATGCCAGTAGTTCGCGAACCATGAAACCGTGCGCATGTTAAAAAAAAGAAGTTAAAATCAACGTATACGTGTATTTATTTATTTGTGTGTATAGTGTTAATGTTTTTGTTGTGTTTAATGTTTTAACGACCTCTACGGGGTGAAATAACTGAAGATGGAGCTACGACTCCGAAACGCGTCTTTGTAATTAAGACAAACGCAAAGTCACATGACGGAACTATAAAGGTAATATAAATAATTTATTACTCATTATATTAAACAATTTTCACTTGTCAAATAACATTTATAAAATCACATATAACTAACGACTACTCACTCTGACAGTGTACCTTCTCCTTTTAACCTATTGTGGACGAAAGACGAAAGTTCACGTCCTCGCGTTAGGTGGACCAAACTCCGAAAGACGTCTACCTCATGTTCAATTATGCTGCGTTGTCAACTAACAGTTGACAGTCAACTAACAGTTGTGATTCATGATAACTCTGCTAGATTGCTCGTTTTGTGTTTTTAATTATCTCCAATAGATTGTGCGTGGATGCCTAACGATGTATTTCAAGAAAAATCCAACATATTGTTTGCAAAGCCTACTTTTTATTATAGTGTCAGTTTGCCGCCGTTTTGTGAATGAGGGTGCCTGGTCTGTTATGTTTTGTTGTCGAGATGGGTAACAACTTAGGTACATCGGATCTTGACAGGTTATTATTAGTAAGTGGTAGTGATAGTGATAGAGATACACTGATTCTTCGTTTTTGGATGGGAATGAGTTATTATTAGTTCGTGTTCGTGCCAGTCTGATCATGCATAATCCAGTGTAGTGCGAAGATTTGATGAGCTACAAGTGGTTGAACCTTTAGGCCAAGATGATGTTTTAAAGTTTAGTTTTACTCATTATAGTTGTTTATATTTATAAAAAAAGATATAGCTTTGTTAGAATACCAATATGTGAAAAGGACGTCTTTCGACCGCAAAGATGCGCGTAGTGCTGGCAAAATAACTCAGGGTGCTGGGTGCCGTGCGGCAGTTTTATTCCGCCCGCAATGGGTTAAGTCATTCTTTTTAAAAAGTAGTCTACAAAGTTTCACATTAGTAACAAGATATATAAGCTTTCAGTCATAATCTTAATCCCTTATAATAATCATTGTTAACAAATTAACAATTAATAATAACTTACATCTTTACTTTTTCCTGGTTTTCTAATTCTTAATCTAGTATTTCTGCTTGAAGAGGTTGACTTGGACTAATAACAGACATCACATGAAAGAAATTAGTTATCTTATTCGTAAGTTATTTATTTGTTTTATGTTTACTACTTAAATATATATTTATGTAAAAAATTTAGTGTTTCATTATCAGTCATATTACAAATAAACTATTCAAATTCACCCTATTATTCTCTACCCGTGTAAACACTTCACCTAATTTAATTCACCTAGTATTTATTAAAAACAAGGTTCTGATGCAAATCTGTACTTACCAAGCCGGCTATCTGTGAAACGTTAAATGGAAGGATGTACTCTTATAAATGTTTAGTTAAACATGCTGATTTTGATAGTATAAATTTTTATTAAAAATGGAAAGCATTGAAGTTATTATTATTTAAAATAAAATCTAAATACAAAATCTTAATTCTATTTATCCAAGTTTAAAAAAAAAACTTTTAATTGTTCATAGTGATCCTTTAAAAGAAAGTTTGGTTATATAATCATTACATTTTACTAACAGTTTATTAGATCAGTTTCATTTTTTACTACCTTTATTCAAAACATATCACTTTTTGTACTTTCACTCAATCACATAATTGTAGACTCATGTTGAAAACATCTGTCTCCAAAGAGAGATTTATATTTTAATACGTCCATACCACTTGACATTCAACAAACAAGTTTTTTTTACATTTAAACACATCTGTACTGATCAACACTCTGACAAGAAGAACACGTCTATCATGTTTGACGTTCTAACCAAAACAAGGATTTTTGTTTCTAATCTCAAAAGTAAGCGTTCTTTCACCCCTCCTCTCACTACAGTTTCAGAATCTTACATAATTCTAACCAATCAGAAAAAGTGTTTAAAGTTTATTTCCTTTTATGTAGATACCATGGCATATGCTAGACAATTATTTAAATTGTCATTTATGATTTCCTTATCTTAAAGTTATTTACAATTACTTATTATTACAATTAATTTATTAATTTTTATTTATTATTATTTATTGGTTGGAGGATGTCCCATCCTTACACCCTTAACACTAAAACTCAAACAACGATTAATATATTGACTAAAAACGTTTTCGGTCAAAGAGATTTTTCCAACCCAAATATTGAAAACCCAAGCACAACCCCCTTGGCCTATACTTCTTTTTCATCACCTGGGCCAATCTCAATAGGTGATTTAGATTTTTTTAGCTTTTTTGTTTTCCTATTTCCTGTTACATTTTTGTGGTACCATCCCCTCGCCTGGGTTTCCCGACCAACCCGCCTACTACTACATGAAGATTAGCTGCAGCTTATCCAAGCATCTTCTCTCAAACCTCATACCTCATTCATTTCCACCCCTATGCCCAAACATCATATCCGATCAATTTCATCCAATACCCTAATCATTTCATACAACCCCCCCTTAATTACCATCACATTTTTTATAAACCCTCCCTTCCATATAAACATTTCACCCCTTGAAACAGACCACAGTTACCTCTTTTTTTATCACCAATCTCGGTCTTTTTAGTTTAAGTATTTACATTCTATACTTTTTGTTGTTGGTTGTACTAATGGTGTTGGCATTTAACCAATAAGTTTTACCTTTCAATTTTGTAATGTTACTCCCTCCCCCATACTGTATGTGCACAATCTATTTTTTTATATTAATATATATACGTAAGCTATATATTCACCTTGGTCAATGTGTACCTGGTGTATGTAATACCTTTGACCCTATATCGGCTGTAACACACTCCAGCACAATACCGACAAAACCAAAGACCCTCATTGCCGCGAATTTACCTAGCCCTAATCTTTTTTCCTTCAACTCCTTAAGTCCCTTTGTTGACCTACTAACACACTCTATGTGTGAATTTTACTATCTTATCAATGGTCAAGCATTTGTATTCTTCTCATAGATGTTTATTAATCTTTGTCTTATTGTTAGTATAGGATGAGTTTGGATTTTTTAAAATTTAATTTTAATGTTGGTACCTCTGATGAGTATGGTGATACACCTTTTGAAAAGTTGGAATGCATTGGCCATATCCAGAAGAGGATGGGTAGCCGTTTGCGCAAACTGAAAAACATATTGAAGGAGACACCACTTTCAGATGGTAAGCCTATCAAGGGAACAGGACTCCTAACTCTGAGACTTACTAGATTGCTAGTTAAATAGATGAATTGTATATGTTAGTTTTATTTTATCATTTTAAACTTTTGAGGTTATTCACGAGACAGTTACTCTACTGTATTATGTCCGTTAAGGTGCTTTGTTGGATGGATACCATTATGTAAAGGTTGTACATAATATAAGCAGTTCAGTTGTTAAAAATCTATGTAAAATTATTTTTAATAAAGGTCTTTTTGTGAAATCTTAAAGTTTTGAGTATTTTCTTACTCTTTTGAAAGAACTTTGTTTATTCGAATTTTTGGATAATTCGGTTTTTTTTTTTGCTGATCACTTGAGGTTCGAATTATCCAAGTTCCACTGTACATTGAACGATAATTGTACACCTTCAGACCAGTTAGTGATTCATTGTTAGTAACAAAAAAATTACTCCTTCCTTTTTTTTTTCTTTTTCTCTTCTCGGTTTCTCCTTTTACCCTCTTCTTCCTTATCATTATCAACTCTGCCCTTCATTTATTGGGTTTTTTGGTTCCAGATTGGGTAAGTTAACAGTCGTTAGGGCGAGCACTTGGGTTCTACCCAAGGGTTCGTGTTTAATTTTTTTTTTTGTCATGATGACCACTAGGACAATGGCATCTCTACTACTAACTACCTTTATACCTTGTCCGAACCTTCATTCCCGTCCCATACACAGCATACGGGTAGTTTTTTGTTTTTTCGCTAGAGGGGGGTGACTGTGGTGTTTTAGTCACCATTAGCCTCCTCCTCCCCCTCCCTATCTGTTATGTGCATGACGGACTTATAACAATGGGGAGTCGTTGAGTTAAGGAAGACGTCTGTGACAACACTCTACCACCAATCGTCGCTTGTTTTCAAGCAGTGCCGTAATATTTGTAGTATGCCTTGCTAAACCCACAAGTTTTTGGAACCATATTAGTATTAGTTGAACTAACACATGGCCATATTGGGCCTTTTGTGTTACTCCGATATCTTGTGCCAATACAGTGTAGTTTATATTAATATTTAGTTTTAGTCTAAATTGGTGTTGTTCTTAGTAATGTAGTTTTAGATTTAGATCTCGTCAAAAATAAATAGCCTAGATTGAGATTCATCCAGTGTACATACCATTAATTTACCACGAGATCTGACAGCCCAGGAACGCATAATCAAGTAGACTTACGAAAACAATCATACTCACAAAAAGCTACCCTGCAATTTATAATTTCCCCTAAGTGAACAATTATCTGTGAATAAATATCTGTGCCCCCTACGTAAACAATTCAAAATGTACTATACAAACAATATGTGATTTTTTTTCTTTTTTTTATGTTTAATAATGTCCAAAATAAACCTCTTATATGACACATAATATGAACAATACGCTACATAAACAATTTGTGTTGTATAAATATTTTTTTTTACCAATCCCACCCATGTGAACTATGTAATATGTGGCCCAATGTAAATAATCCCAAAACCCCACTTTTAACAGTTTTTCAAGAACCTTAATCAAAAGGAAAATAATAGCTATATACCCCTATAATCATAAGAGTTAGGACTCAGTTAATTCCCCTAAACAAATAAGAACTTAAATTTTATTGTTTTGTCAGATAGTAGATTAGAATTTGTAATAGTTTTATGTTACAATTACTATGTTACATTTTATCTGTGTTCATGTTATTTTATCTTATTTAGTCATAATTGATATTTATGACATATTAAATTTATACATACATAAAGTTTAAATTTAAAAGTCAGATGAAAAATATTGATTTCAACCATTATCAAACAATTTCTGTTCATGCCAATGAAAAAATTGTTTGAAGAGCAGTTATAATGGTACAAATCAATAAGACAGTACATAACCAGTAACCTATTAGTTGCTATTATCCTGGAATTTATTACTCACCCCAAATATATATTATTCATAATAAAATATTTAATTGTTATATAAATAGAAATAAAGAAACTAATCATTCCCAAATCAAATGATTTCTAAATGAAATTTCAATACATAATTTCCTTAACTGAAATAATAAATAAATGGTGAACTGAATTGTGATCAAAATATCTCAACACCAGAAGCTAGACGATTACCAACTACCAACCAGAGAATGGCTACATTCGAAGAAAGTGCATGAGACCACATTGGAATATGAATCAACAAATAGGAAATAAGGCATAGCTGTGCCTTGAAAATTTAAAGAAGAACAGCTCGCTAAGAGAAATCGGCGTCTATCGCGAAAAAGGGCGAGATTTAGTGACTCTCAGAAGTTTGAAGAAGCAAGACGTGTTGAAGTGTTTTACTCCCGTTTCATTTTCTGATGAATTTAATAAAACGGTTTATTAAAATTCCTATCGATATACCTATCGACGAGTGTGTCCACAGACTGGAAATAAAATATTAACTAACTCAACTCAGATATATAAAATGTGTAAATTAAAAGAAGAAAGAGATATTTGAACTCTAAATTCTTAGAACTTTAAATGAATCTAAACCTAAATGATTACCAAATTACCTAAAACATTTTTTTTATATATATAGAACTTTTGAATATTAAATAGTTTTTAAACCTAAAATCATAAGCATTTGTCTCCCAGGCGACGCTACTTTTGGGGAATTTTAGTTTTTAACAGTTGCCTACCCTGCCAGGACTTCCCGCTCCGTCTAGTCCTTTGTCCAATCGTCCCTTCAGTACTGCCAAGGAGTTCGGTCCGTGAACACGAGTGGTATCAGTCGTAAAACGCATTAAGTTTGTTCTGTAGCCTGTGAGACGAAAGTTTATGAATAGTGCAGATGTACGATTTTATTGCGTCATCCAGTAGACGAAAGCTTATGAATTATGCCTATACTGGAAATCACTTTATTTAAAATTGATAAACACTTCAGTGACATAAAATGTTGTTTTAACTTTTTTAATTGTTTTATTGTTATTTGTTTTATTTATCTTATTGTTTATTTTATTATTATTACTTTTTTTATTGTTAAAATAGTTTTTTAAAATGGCAGATTTTTTTAAAGACGACGATGAAGTTGCTCGGGTTCTTAGTGAACTGGACAAAATCGGTTCTGAAAGTGACACAAGCTGTATTGATCCTGAAAATATAGAACATGATGTAAGTGAGGTCGAAGACAATGTGGAAGTGGAATCCTACCTTGGAACTGATGACAGTGTGGACGATACGGATGCAGACCCGATTTACTACCTTCTGATTATGAATTTGATCAAGCCGACTTGGAAAAGGATTTTGAAACGGATTCTGAGGAATCATTTCCAGTATGTATAAACGATACTAATTCTGGCGAAAAACAGTTAATAACTTTTCTCAACCTTCTACTAGCCAAGAAGACATTATTAGTAGGCCTATATTGAGATCTGATATTGCAAGTTCCAATGTTGAGGGTTCTAGTTCCAACCTCAAGCCAATGAAAATGTCGATCAATTAAACACTATTATGACAGTTGATTTAGGCGATTATAGTAGTGATGAGGATTATAATCCATGAGATGGAGAAAGTTCATCATCATCTGGCAGAAATTCGGATACGGTTGATCCTAATGAAGTCACAGATTTAATTACATTGTCAGCAAATCAAGCACGTGAGACCAGAGAAGCAACTGTTGTGAATTTACCTTCATTGGCTAGACACAAAAATATTGTCCTTCCTAAAAGAAGAACTTTCAGAGTTAAAACTGGCCATGTCTGGTCTTCATCTCCAAAAACTCTATTTTCTAGAGTTAGCAGGCACAATATTATTCATCATAAACAAAAACCTAACAATAATGCCAAGAATGTTGAAACTCCCTTACAAGCTTTTGGCTTATTCATGAAAACCTCGATACCAAACTAAATTGTAACTCATACAAATGTGGAAATCGCTTATAAGAGATCCAAATTTTCAGATCTCCCAAACTCTGCAACAGTAAAACCTACTACTTTGAATGAGTTAAATGCATTGTTAGGCTTCTTGGTTATGTCTGCGGCCATAAAAAGCAACCACATGACTTCCAAAGAGTTGTTCGACCCCTCGTTTAGTGGTACCAGGTATGTATCAGTAATGAGCATAGACCGTTTTGACATTTTGCTTAATTCATTAAGGTTTGATGACAAAGCCACATGTGTGGCTCGAAGAGCCCTTGACAAATTAGCTCCCATTAGGGATATTTGGGAGGAATTTGTTGAAGCATGCCGAAGTAGCTACACACCAGGTTCCTACGTGACAGTTGATGAACAACTGCTTGGTTTTCGTAGACGCTGTCCTTTTAGGATGTATTTGCCATCAAAGCCAAATAAATATGGCATCAAAATAGTTCTATTATGCGATGTGGGGACAAAATATATGATAGATGCAATGCCTTACCTTGGCAAAAATACAAACACAACTGGAATTCCAGTAGGTGCATATTTTGTGAAAAATATAACCAAAACTATTCATGGAACCAACAGGAATATTACAATGGATAATTGGTTCACCTCAATACCTTTCGCGAATGACATGTTAAAGGTGCATAACTTAACTATTGTGGGAGCATTGCGCTCTGACAAGAAGGAAATTCCAAAAGAAATGGCAGAGAAAATGTCAAGAAAACTGAACTCTTCCATGTTTTGTTACAACAAAGAAGACATTTTAGTTTCTTACAAAGCAAAGGCAAACAAAATGGTTTACCTGCTTTCAAACACCCATGAAAGAGGTACTATTGCAGAGGAAACTGAGAAGCCTGACATCGCCATGTTTTATAATGCAATGAAAGGCGCTGTAGATGCCTTTGATGAAATGTGAGGTAACACAAGCTGCAGTAGAAAAACACAAAGATGGCCCCTTTGTTTTTTCTGTGGTATGATTAATAGCACGCTAGTGAACGCATATGTAATTTATGTGCATAACATGGTGGCACAATGGAGGAAACCAGTTTCACAACAAGAGTTCGCAAAACAAATAAGTGAAGCGCTCATGTTTCCATGGTTACAACAGAGACTTCAAATCCCAACTTTACAGTGTCATCTAAAGGTGAAAATTGAAGACATTCTTGGTGAAAAAGCTCCAGCTGTTGAGGATGAACCACAAGGGACACCACAAGGGAAGATTTGTGCCTACTGCCTCTCAAAGAACGGAGGATGACACGTTATAATTGCTTCAAGTGTCAGCGATTTATGTGCACCAGGGAAAAGTCTGTGTGAACTGTATATAAAGTGACTTGTTGAAAGTAAGAAACATATGGACAAATGATTACCTTTATATTTTATTACTTTACTGTGTATTAATAAAGATAATTTTCAATTTAAATTTTTTACCTGGAGTAGTCTGGCAGATGAATGCTTATGAATAATGTGTGGAAAAAATAAGCTTATAAATCTAGGGATAAATGAAATGCATGATTGCATATTTAGAGAGCAATACATAAGCCAGCACGAATGCTCCTTTCCGAGAGTTAAATTTTGAACTTTATGCAAAAGGATACATGCAAATTTCATTGTGTTAACCGTGAGCTATAGTCGAGGAAAATCCTAAATTTTTATCAGTTAATTTTGAATTTACAAGTTAATAAATAAAGACTAATTCAAATGATCAATCTACATTGTATGTATTGATTTCTAATATTGATGTTGTAATTTGAATAAATTTCGAAAGACCCAACCTTCCACATGCTTATTCATAAAATTTTTTACTTTTATGTAGGACTAGGAGCAAAGTTTGGGAGTTTATTCAGAAGTAAACACATGTTATCAAACCAAATATAATATTTGTCACATCTGTCCAAAAACATCTACATGATGGAAAAAAACTAAGCTCTTTATTACTGCTTTTTTCTCTCTCATGTATTCCTAGTAGGAGATAATGGATATAGGAACGCTATCAACTTTGTGTAAAGTTATATACAAAGATCCATATAGCCCATGAAGACTAAGCTGGATTTCATTCAAATCCAGTCTTTATTAATGATGTATATCAAGATTCATTTTCATACCTTTCCAAATATTTCTTTTACTTAGGACACTGGTCTGGGACATAATTCTTCATTTCACTGTACATATACTTTGAACAAAATGAGGAGAGACTATTGTAAAAAAATTAGGATATATGTAAAAGCTTTATAGATTATTATAATTTTTCTTTTTTATCCCCAAACTGGTACTTTTGTATGGAATTCTTTACATTTTGATTAGCAAAATTAGGTCAAAATTATCAAAAATCAATTTTGAGAAAAATGTAAGTTTATTTTATGGCAGCTATGTCAAAAATAAACTCTTGATATATGGCCAAAATGTGCCTAATGTCTGTTAAAAAGATATAGATACTCGAGTTTGGACATTAAATAAAACTTATCCAGTCACCTAAAAAAATGCGATTATACCTTAATTAATTCTGTGTAGATTGTGTCAATGTTGATTTCTCTGATTTTAACTCATTTATTCTTATCATGGTTGGAACAAAAAAGTACCTTACCAGTACTAGTTTTTAATAAATCGTCACTCAATGAATATTATGTTTGTCAACATTTTCTAAGAATTAAATTAAATCCTTGGAATATTTTGTTTTAAAATAATTTAAGTTTTTACTAGGAACATATATTGTTATAATCACCGATTATTCCTGCTAATAATAATTTAATTATTTACGGATAAATATTATGAACAAAGGGTACGAGATAAAACAATGGTATCAGTTGTGACATTAAAAATTCAAGTTCTGGGTGTTCGGTTATTAGTGATTTTAAACACGGTAGTTTGTTATATTATGGAAATTATAAACTATATTATATAACACGATTTTCTGAAAGTTATCAATGTTTACTTTTTTCATTAAACATCTTCGGGTTATTCCAAGTGTTGAAAAAGTCTCATTTTTGCTGAATACTATTATTACTTATTTACCGTAGGCGACTTAATTAATGGTATTCCACATAACTCAGCTACTCTATTTTTAACATCATTCTACAATTTTTTAAAGTCATTTACAATAATACACATACTTTAACTTCATAATGATACTCTGGCCTAGACGATTAATTTATCCAGACTGAGGCATTATAAACAAAAAATCACTAACTATATTGACTCTACTCTAAGAAGATAAAAGCAACTGCTGTGATAGTCAGTCAATATTTTCTCTACATCTCTTTTTTCTAAGTAATTTTACCATTTAGATTCACCCCACTCCTCCCTATACCCAACAGTCATCTCAAATATACACAAACTCATAACGAACATCTCAATAATGCAAGAAGTTTAATTTGTCCTACTATATAGTATGTTGAGCGTCATTTTATGTTCCAACAGATTCTTCCTCTACAACATCATAGCACGACCGTACTGAATTGAAATTGCTTGTCAAGATAACCAAAAGTTTCCAAATACACATTTTCTTCAAAAACAGTGATGTAGTAATTTTTAAAAACGAACAAATATCTTAAGCATATTTTGTTCCTATTGATATTGTTACAAAAAAAATTTCATTTTCCCAGATTATTAAGTAAATTCCCACCTCTTTCCCGATTTTCCCCGACTATTTAAAATCACCGGCTTTTTCCTGATTTCCTGGTTGGTTGTCATTCTAGTTGGCATATTCTCGGTTGGCATATCTCAGTATGTTGAATATGTGAAGGTTGGACAGCTGAAACTGTGTATACAAACATAAACAACAGGTTTGAAAAATAACATTTTGATCTTTATAGGCTCTTCATTTGATAAATAAACAATTATTTATCATTTTAAAGTACCAAACAAAAGGTATTATCGGGGGGAAATGTTACTTTCTTGATTAAGAGGAAAAACTACCACCTATCTATAAAAAGTTAAATTTCTCAAAATCAATTTTAGATTTTTATAGAATTTTAATGAAATATGATGGTAACTTAAAGCAGTGTGCAAAACACAAGTAGGTTAAATAAATTTAAGATTTGAGAAAAACTGACAATAAACTAAAATGATCTTTAATTCATATCAATAAAATACTCCTTTTCAATCAAACAATGTGCATTTAGGATGATTTTTGAAATGAGCAAAGCAAGTTTATTTAGTAGGGTCTATTAAGGTACGTGTAATTTTATAAAACTAATGTCAAGATTTTTTTAAATTATAGGATCTTTGAAAACTGCATGATACCAAGTTTAGTCTAATACCTGCAGTAGCTATTGAAAACCACTAAAAACGAAGAACCACAATATATTTACTTTTACTTTATATTTAGCTTACAGTTTGGGAAACATATCTTATTGTACTTACAATAGGTGGACGACGTGGGGTGTCATATAATTGATCAGAAGGTGTAGATGGTGAAGGTGGAGGCGCACTTGGTGGAGTCAATAATATGTATGAAAGTGCAGCCTTTGGAGAATGTCTTGCACTTGAAAGCTATAGAAAATAAATATATAAATATTTATGAAAACTTGGCATCCAGGTGATAAGCTGATGTAATTAAATATGTGAATATCATCTAGATTTATAGATAAGAGGAAACTTCTGAAAAGCAATTTAAAATTGAAGATACATAAATTGTTTAACACTTTATTAATAATAACAAATTTGTTAAATGAATAATAAAATATAGCTAGTTTACCAAATTCTATTTAAATCTACATTATATTCTGGGTAAAAATAACTCATCAGAGTTTTTTTTCAGCGATTGCTATATACATTTTCATAGTATCAAACAAAAAATATATGGATATCATTGGATGCAGATTTACAAACTGTAAATTATAACAATAATAATAAGAAGAAGATTGCTTTATTAAAACAATAAACAAACTTCTCTTCTACACAAAAATTCAATACTTCTTTATAATTAAAAAATCCTGAATTGCCTTGATTATATCCAAAGCTCTTTTCTCATGGTCACACAACCATAAAAGGAGTTATAGTATTTTAAACAATAACAATAAAAATACTCAAAACACCTTATCAACCTTACAAAATATAAAATAACCTTAACAAAAATTTTATAAAACAAAACAAAAATAGCATTAAAACAGGAATGACCTTCCCTTTGCTCTTTACACTTACTTCAGTAAAAATACTATCATAATAACTAACTTTTTCTTAATAGCTAACACGAACATAAAGAAAAGAAAATCACAATATTCTCTTTCCAAAAACAAACAAAAAAACAAAAAGGTAAAAATTACGCTTAAGTTTTTGTTTAACAAAAAAGTTAACTGTTAGTACACACTCACGCATAAACACCTATATTCTCACACACTCACCCGCCCGCGTACACTTACACACACCCCCCCCACACACACATATATATATAACAACCCCTTTCCTATAGAATTAAATTAGGGATAATAAATTTAATGAAATTATACCCATCTACAATTCCATGCCTTGCTCACATATTTCCCGAGATGTAACCAATTCCTTCCATTTAAGTAGGATTTAATCTCTGATTTTTATATTATGAACGATGCAACCATTTTTTCATTATACAAGACAAAATAGAACTCCTAGCAGTACAGTGGAATATTGTTTCAATCTCCTTCAGATTGCATATGGAACACAAGTATATTGTACCTAATCTATGGCTTATATTAAGGTCAACAATTTCTGACCTACCCTATAAAGCTTATCATATTAATCATACAACAATACTGTACTCCCAATAATGTCTATAATGTCACTAATGTCCCAAGATGAAGGTCAAGAGATCTGTACAGTGTAATTTGATCTTAAATAAAGTGGGATATACTTTGATCTTATATAGAATGGGATGTACATCTCTACTTGATGAATCAAGCAGGAAACATATTTTGTTGTTTTTTGAATAAATTCAATAAAGACTAAATAAGTAAATATAATGAATAATAGCAAGTGATCAGAGAAATTTATTCTATGTATTATAATAAATTAAAAAAACTATAAACTCTATAATTAAAAAAGTGCAGAGCTAATATTTTGTTCACAAATCCAAGGGATTGGTTTTAACGGCAAGTGGAAAATTATTTAGTCTGGATATAACTATCAAAGTGAGAGGACGTTTCTCGAATAAGGCATGTCAGATTCGGACGAAGGCAAAGTATTAAGAGAATGTGTTTCTTTAGTAAATATGAACTGTTTAACATGTGTTATGTTATGTTAGTAAATGTTATGTACTGTTATGATTCAGTTACGTTTGAATCAAAAACGAATGTTTAAAAGTAAAAAGTATTCGATCTAGTAATTTGTATAATCGGCAAAGGTATTACGTATCCGGAAAACACGTATGCAAAGACTAAGTTTTTTGGTGTTTCGTGTAAAGCAAAGCAATTTGAACATTTAATTTATACTTACAATATTGTGCACTATTGATGTGTTCTCACCAGAAAAAAAAACGTGATCTTAAAAGATTAACTTTGAATAACAATTGTAGTGAAACGACACCATGCATTTACGATGAGGAAAAGTTGTGATTTTGTAAATAAAAAGTTTATTTCAAGTAAATACACATGTTTGGTAAAGCACGTATAAACTATTGTTTAATGACTTATAACTTTGTTGAATCTTTTAATTTTGTATTTGTAATTTTGTTTGATATTTCTTTATAAAAGACATGATATGTTATCTTGAATATGATGTTAAAATCTTGAAACATATAAGAGATTTTTCTTGATAAAAATTTTTAGTTGTACATTTTTTAGTATGAATTCATAAATGATATTATAATAAAATTTAAAAATATATTAATTTTGAAAAAAAACATTATTAAATTTTATTTAAATAACTAGGTTGCAACCAAAATTTAACTTAATAAATTTAATGAAATTAAATTCTTTAAAAAAATGATTTTTTTAGATAAAAATCCAATATTCTATTTAGTACACTTTTTCTAAAGAATTTACGACCCATGAGATATTAGTATTCACACTTAGAGTAACAAATTTAAAACATTTATTTTTATTTTTTTTTTTGTAATTAAAACATTACAAAATGGCGCCCAATTTAACTAGATAAAACCATTACAAAACTTTGATTGCTTTGCATGGAATAAATATTCCTCTCTGAAAATATATAAAAATAAAAGGGTTTTGAATTTACAAATTGATTTGATTATAAAAATTTTAAATTGGCACTTTTTTCAGAATTTATTTAAAGAAAATTTGCTCAGCTTTATGGGCGCCAGGTAGCGTTAGCTTACCAATTTTGAAAAGTTAAAAGTTAATTATTATTACATAAAAATCTCTTAGGGTCGTAGATACTTTTAAAAGTGTACTTTAAGTAGTTTTTCGTAAATAAAGAAACCTTATTTGTTGTGCTAAAACTGAACATGATTTATTAAATTCAAATTTTTAAAACAATTACACAAATTTATCGTCAATTTGTCATATTAGACATTCATATTCTAAATCTTAACTTCTTATATTCTAACAATTATTGAATCAATTCACATATAATAATAAAAAAATCAAATTGAATTTTAATGATTGAATTTACTTTTAGTAGCAACTCTGGAAGTGAAATAATCTTTAGTTTGTTATTTTGAATTTATGTAATTAATAATTTTATTCTTTAAAAATAGATCAAGTTTCATTAAATTATTTATTTTAAAAAAACTTTATTTTAATATATTTTTTTTATACTTTATAATACAAAACATAGTCTCAAATATTATAACTCAAATTTGCCAAATCTAACTTATATTTAAACATTGAAACATTATTATCATGTTATACATAAACATAATTTCAGAATAAAAGTCTTAACGTGTATACCAATCACGTTCTTTTTAGTTAAAAACACAGTTCCTTGGAGCCGCCTTGTGGACGATGTCTCTGGTCCTATGTTCAGACGCTGACGTCCTCAATTCACCTTCCCACTTTACAACATTCATTTTATATTGTTCAAATAACAAAAAAATATTGGTGTTATAATTTAAACTGTTCTATTTTTACACCTTACAGTTCTGTCTATACTTCACGATTCGATTGTCTTACTTTTCTTCGGACACGTCCAAGCTATTATTTTCACAATATTTGTAAAAGTTCACATTACAGAATTAAAGATTTTTAATTATTTGATTTTTCCGCTTATACGTTTTTACTAGCAAATATTGAATTTACAATAATATTTCAAGTGAAAAATATACGACCTAGACTGGGAATCGAACCCAGGACCTTTGGCTTTACGCGCCAATGCTCTACCACTGAGCTATCCTAGTCGCTTCCCAGTACAGGGTCAGCTAAAAAACTGTTCATATTCCCTACACCACAGACACTGCTCAAATCATTTGTATGACAACCTGTTCTGTCTGTTATCACAATACAATTATCACTTAAATATCTATTACAACTTACAACTAACATTTTATACATCAAATTAATGTTTTGGAAATCTATATTAAATTTTATTCACCCTTGCTTTAATATTTATTTTCAGTCCTTCTATTGACTCACATGGTATTCTCTATAGACCAATTACAAATCTCCCGGTTTATTTTCATATTTCAAATCTTAACCCTTTGCACGCTGAATAAAATTTGCCTTATTTCACCTCAACGCTGAAATAACTTAAAACTTTTTTTTTTAATTTATTTTTTTTTTTTTTTTTTCAAAGTTAATTTTTGTTTTCTTTTTGTATGGGAAAGGTTAATTGAAAAAAAAAGTCATCATTGGTTTTCGACTACATTTAACATTTTTTTATTACATACAACAAAATAGTAAAAAATTGCAAAAAAAAATTAGTTTTTATTAATTTTTGTAAATTGGAACAGTTATATTGTAAAATAATATATAAAAAATACAAGGTAATGTTAAAAAAAACAAAAAACAATACTTCGTCAAAACAATGTTCAAATGCAAAGACGGAGGTCGTCGCCTATCAGACTAATGAGACTGCGAGTATAGCCGTTATCCGCTCTGTAGAAGCTATAGAGTGCGTGCGCTGCCGGGCAATTCCAGACAAAATAGCGTCCCCCTCCACTGCCTCGAGGCGTAGAACTTTCAACAAAACGTTTTTCTATTCCCGAATAGACAGCGGACATGCCTCTGCATTCTACCGGAACTTTGGTGAACTAATTAACTAACCATAGGCTAAAATATATTTTTGCAACTTTATTCGTCATTCGCGTTTGGGTCAAAGTCTACCATTGCGGCTATACTTGTTTGCCGCGTGGGAAGGGTTAATATAACCATTTCTTGGTATCCAAATTAAAGTTACAATTTTAGGGATTACATCTCTGAACCTTACCCTGACTATCAATTAACACATTAACTACCATGAGGGTCCGACCAGGTCAGCACCACTAATAGAACCTCGAGGAATAAGCTGAGAACTTTACCTTATAATTTTATTATGTCCTAAACTTTGTAAAAAACACAACACTATTGGCTATTGATTGTTTACTTCAGTGCCGGTCCAATAGGGTCTGTATGATACAGTAGAACCCCCCAAACTCGACACAATGTGGACTTTAAGGTTGTCGAGTTTTAGTGAACTTTGGTATTTAATGGTTAGGTTTGCAACAAATACTCAAAATTACTTTAAATAACTGTACATTTATTGATTATCAATGATTACATGTTTATTGCAAAAAAGTCCCTGCCTGACAACAACAAAAATAGTGTGTTCAATCACACATTAAAATGAAATTTATCGATGGGTCAAATGAGATTTAAAAAGTATTGGCCTTGTACAATAGGCTCAGTAAACTAAAAAGACCTATCCTAATATGCTGCAATAAAATTTACAGTAAAGTCTACAGTAAAAAACAGACAGTCCATTAAATATTTTTAAAGATTAAAACAATTATATATATATATATATATATATATATATATATATATATATATAAACATTAGAGCAAAGTTAGCATTGTTTGAAAAAACTTTTGATTGATCTTTGTTTTTCATTTTCTCTCTCTCTCTCTCTCTCTCTCTCTCTCTGTAAATCATCGTTCCAGGACTCTCCTTATATGATCTTGTATACTGTGTGTATGCTATAAAAATTGCAAAGTCACCACCTAAATTAATCTCGTATAGAAATTTCAAAAATGTTAACCAAGATGCTTTCTTGACTGATGTTGCTCCTAAGCCTTGGGATGCACTAAATAATTTCAATAATATTGACGAAATGGTAAAAGAATTTAATAAAATGTTATTAGATATTTACAATAAACATGCCCCTATTGTAACTAAACGTATAACTAAGCAAGGATAAAGTAAAGCAAAAGCTTAAAGTTTCAAATATTTTAATAATATAAATGAGCTACAATTGTTTCGCCTTACGGCATCATCGGGCAACTCAGGCTTAAAATATTTGAAACTTTAAGCTTTTGCTTTATTTTATCCTTGAATATGGAGTTTCAACAAGAAATATCTGCTATTAGATTAAATTTGTATAACTAAGCGTCCGGCTCCCTGGATTTCGAATGCAATTCAACAACTATTAATGAATCAACGTGATTCTGATTACTGTAAATCGAAGAAAACTAAAAATATTAATGACATTGAGCACTATCGTGGCCTTAGAAACAAAGTAAAACAGCAACTACGAATTGCTAAAATTAGATATTCTTAGGGTACGTCCAAGATGCACGCAGGTAGTCAGATTCAGATTCTCAGGGCCGACTGTCTGACTCCGATCGGCAGGTAGGTGTGGCCATATTGAAAGCTGGTAGTCGGCGCCGATAGAGCTGTCACCAAAACAGGTCAGTGTAACATGGAACTTACAAGAGAACAGGCTGCAGCTCTATTGCTGCTTAATGACAATGTTAAAAGTAAATTAAAACCAACCAGAAGTGAAAAACATCCAATTAATAAATTACGATCAATTTACGGGGAGTACAAACACCCTTTTCCACAATTACTTGCCGATGAAAATAGATTTTTCGAATACTTCAGGATGAGTCCGGAAACTTTTTTTTTTTATTTTGTCAAAAATTGAACACAGGCTTACCAAGAACTGGGCGAATTACCACAAAACTCCTATTCTGCCGGAAGAGAGATTGGTTGTCACCTTAAGGTATGTAAACAAACTTTTTTCTAACAGTTTCATTTTTATTTTAAACATGTTCTAATTATACAATTCAAGTAAACTAACTGATTTTAAGGATTAATCTAGTATTAGATGACATTATAGTAAAAGAATTAATTATTGTAATTGAAAAATTAAAAATTGTCTTTTGAAAAAAAATTGAAAAACTTAAATACAAATTAAACTTAAATTAAAAATTGTGTTCAAAATCTGAATGATGAACATTTTGACTCTATAAGAAGGTCAAACTTTCAGGAAATGCATTTTGATTTTGTGGGAATGCTCCTCCAGTGGGGTAGGTAATAGTTGATGATAGTTATCAACTGGCGAAGGACCACTATCATAAGAAGTGGTTGACATATCTGGGGATAGGAGCGGAGTAGATACGTTTGTCAACAGTCCTGGAAATGGCAGCTGCAAAGGTCTTCCCACGAAAGCAAACTCATCCACAACTTGTTGAATCCGGCTCCGGAATCTAAGTTTTTTTCTGCGGGTATTTTTGCGACAAACGGTAACAGGCTTTTAAAAAACATCATGTCATCATTGTCAGGTTCCCGCTGAAAAGCACTTTCTATAGTCTTAATTTTATTCTCCTCTAGTGCAAGATCTGTTCGTTAAATAATGTGTTGGTTGCAATCAAACGTTTTCTCTTTCTAGGTAGACTTGCAGGGGGCTTAGCAGGCAGGTTCATTACAGCAGTCGGGTTTCGGTATTCTCATTAGTAATTTCTCATTCTGGTACATTTAAATCAATGCTGTCAGTTTCCAGATCATCAGCACATAGGCTTACGTCTTTACTCGTCCAACTTCTTTATCGTATGTAACCGAAGGGGATTTCGGTTTCAGATAGCTTGAAGAAGCTCTAGCTTTCTTTTAAAAATATATAGACTATATCTTTTAAAAATAACAGTTGTTTGAAATAAGGCCATTTGGGTTCAGTAGCCGTTTCTGCAGCGTCAACTGATCTTGGTGACTTTATTTTGCTGCATTCAACGCTGAATTGATCCCGAAGGTATTTCCATTTCTTCCGAAGTACAGCTCCTGAAACCAATTACAGACGTTTGGGTTGATTACATTTACTATGATCACATTTACGATTACATTGACTACATTTAAGATGATTACATCATTTCCGAACTGGCTTAGACTCTTGCCATTAGTTTTAGACTTTTTTTGTTTCAGGTCTTTGTCTACCGGTATGTCATTTCGAGGGTTGGCATTCAGCTTAAAATGGGGAAATCGACAGTGGCTATGTTAGTAAAAGAGACGGTTACTGCAATATGGGAAGAGTTACAGCCAATTTATATGCGAACTCCATCTGAAGACGATTTTGAGAGAATAGCTAAGGATTTTGCTGAATTTTGGAATTTCCCACTTGTAATAGTGTTACCAGGCAACTGAAAATTAATGATTATGGAACCTACTGGTAAACATGTTTAAAAAAAAAAAGGAAAACAAATTTCATTAACAAGTGCTAAAATTTATTTAGCTTAAGTTCTTTGAATTAAATTTGACCATTTACAAAAATACTTATAACAACATTTCATATTTCTTGGTCTTTTAAAAGAAAATTACAAAATTTAAATTTCAGCTTAAAAAAGAATTTATATAAAGAATTTAAATTTTTAGATATAAAAAAAAGGTCGAAATTGTGTATTACAGTTAACAAGATTTTGTATTATCAAATACTTAGTTTACTACTATATATATAGAGATACATTTTTAAAACTAGCTAGATCACATACCTTTTCTATTTAAAAAAAAAAAATACAAAATTTTATAATATATAAAAAAAAAATTAATTTTGTTTTAATCTATTGACGTCAATATGATTTTAATTTTGAAAAATAACCCCTTTGGGGTCGTGAAGGCCGAAATATTTTGCATGCAGCCCCATCCAATATTATTTTGATTCTAAATTAGTACACATTATTTTACAGATTTAAAAAAAGAAGTGAAGACACATTATCACACAGAGTTTTGTTCCTTGAACAAAATTTGTTATTTTTCACTAAAGAATAATTTCACAACTAAAGTTCCTTTTATTAACAACTGTCATTTTTGAAAAAGTTTATATTTCCTTTTATACATATATACGTGATGATGTGGTGCACTTAGAGAATGTTGAAACTGAGTTTGAACCTGTCTGGAATTGCAATCTCGGAGCAATCTCGGACCAGCTTTTGCTAAGCAAAAAGCAAGTTAAAAAGAGATTTAGACAAACTCATACAGGTTGTTCGACAAGTCTTTGTAATGAAAAATGATTTTTAATTTAATTAAAATGAAAAGGAAAAATTGTCAGAATTATAAGATGTCCAAAAAGAATATAAATAAGTTTTTTTAATATTAATAAAGAATTTAATATATCTCGATCTTTGTTTGAGATAAAGAATTGTAACAACTGCTAGGAAATTTTAAGACAAAGGTTCTAATTAAGAAAAAAAAATAATAATAATTTTTGACTAGTTAATTCTTTGATTTTATGACTATTTAAATTTATAATTTGATTTTGTAAATTGTTTTTAAATGAAAGAAGGTTATTCTATTTTTTACAAGACATTAGCTTTCAATAAAATTACTGAACAATTAAAAGGAAAATAATCTTAGTTAAATTATTTCTGAACAAAACATATATCAGTAATTAAAACTTAAAATATTAACAGAGTTATATTATGGTCAATTTTAATTTCGAATACCTGGAACTTGTTGTAAAATGCTTAGAAGCCTGACATGTGCCTGAAGGTCATTGTGAGATGAAAATTACATGTAGAAAACGAATATCACTGAATAACTAGCGGTATTATTTAACTGTAACACATTTTTAGAAATTAGAAGAAAGAATACTGTATAATTACTGACATGATGCACTTTTGCTATTTCGGAGATTTCATGTTTAAAAAAAAAACTGCTGCTTAATAATGTGATTTAGAAACAACTACTTGCTAGCGGTTGTTTGAGAGTACAGAGTGCAATGATCATGTGATTGTGGATTATGATATTCCCCGCCAGGTCTCAGCACACGGTGGTGGCATGACCCGGAGGCGATATCGGAAGTAGGATGTTGATTTATCGATAAGTAAGAAGCAGATTTTATTTGTTGTCTGAAGGACGTTACAATAGGATGTCTTGGTGGCAAACATGTGAGAATAAAGTGTCCGGATAATTCGGGTTCAATGTAATTTCAATTATAAAAATTACTTTTCCACAATAACTCTCCAAGGTTTAGTGGACCCAAATTACAAGTTTATTATTGTTGACGTTGGAGGATATGGAAAACAAAGTGATGGCGGAACTTTTCTTGTATCGCATTTGCACGAATTCATTGAATCTGGGGATATAACATTTCCAGAACCGAAAATGTTGTTTAATACCAATATCCAAGCTCCTTTTTTCATTTTGGCTGATGAAGCATATCCGCTTCTTCCTCATTTGATGACACCTTACAAGAGAAAAATATTGAACTCCAGGAAAAGGAATTTTAATAGTAGGCTATCTAGAGCTAGAAAATCAGTTGAATGTGCGTTCGGAATTCTATATTCAAAATGGAGAATACTATCAAAAGAACTAGAAACAGATGTCGAATTGACAGAAATAATTGTAACATGTGTATGCATACTTCACAATGCTGTAATAGAACGTGAAGGCATAGAAAGACACATGACTGAAGTTGAGGTGCAAGGAATTAGTGAATCAGTGGTGTGGCGGATAGAAGGCAGACAACAGAATACAGCAAAACAAGTTAGGGATACAATAGCCATGTTCATGGAAAAATACCCACTCTCATACGAAAGTAATTAAGTGAATTGAGGATTTAGTATCAATGGAAGTGCCTTTTTTCTAATATAAATCCTAAAAAATTATAATACTTGTGTGTGATTATTATAGGCTAAAAACAGAAAAGTTCCAATGAAAATGTACAATTCAAAACATTTTATGAATAAAATAATTTTTTTTAATATTTATTTACTATTATTATTATTTTATCTATATATATATATATATATATATATAAATATATATATATATATATATATATATATATATATATTACTGAAATATTATGGTTGTTTGATATAAAAATTTAGTGATAATCTATTTAAAAAAATTTTTACCATCAATCTTGATTTCTGAGGAAATCTTTCTCCAACAGCCGTCAACGATGTTCCTACTTGAATAATCTTTTATTCGCTTATCCCATATCGGAGGATTAAGTTGTACTTTGGATATCAAATCCTCGATGTCCATCATAAAAATAAAAAATAAAACCGGGAATACTGAAAGAAAAATTAACAGTCCGAGCGGCAGGTTGTCTGAAACCAGAATGAACAAATCATTCCGATAAACGTCTGAGTCAGACTACCAGTACGCAGGCAGTCTGCGCACAGGTGCATTATGGACAGTCCCATTCAAGAATAAAGGATTTTATGCACGCAGACTCGCCGACAATCGGCGCCGACTGTCTGACTCAGAAAACCGGCGTGAATCTTGGACGTACACCCTTATACTTCTTTTAACAAAAACAAATCCTCTGCTTCTTTATGGCGTGGTATTAAAGGATTAGGTATAGGTAAAGTACAAAGTCACCATCCGGTAAACGTGTCAATTGAAGATTTAAATAATTATTTCGTAACTCCTTTGGACACAGATAATGGGTCTATAAATGATTATATATTGACCTTACAAGACCTCCATTGTCTATCAAATAAAGTTTATAATTTCTCTCCAGTCTCAGAAATTGATGTCATTAAAGCTATACGTAGACTTAGTTCTAATGCTGTTGGTGTGAATGGCATTCCTATTGGTTTTATTAAGGGAACTATTGCTTTTACTTTGCCTGTTATTGTAAATTTATTTAATTTATCGCTTACAACTGGTATTTATCCGCTTGTCTGGAAGTCTGCACTTGTCGTCCTATTGGTAAAATATCCCAACCTTCATGTTTATCTGATTTTAGACCAATAAGCATATTGCCAGCTTTATCTAAATGTTTAGAACGTATAGTGCAACAGCAATTGACTAATTTCCTCGAATCAAATAACATACTCAGTCCGCTTCAATCTGGATTTCGTACTGGAAATAGTACTACCACAGCTTTTTTTCAGGTAACTGATGATGTGAGGTTAGCAATGGATCGTAGAGAACTGACTATCCTAACTTTGTTGGATTTTTCTAAAGCATTTGATTGCGTACCCCACTCAATGCTTTTGGTGAAATTAAGAAATATGGGTTTGGCGCCTATTTGCATTGCATGGGTGGAGTCCTATCTTTCTGGCAAAGTCAGTGCGTTAGTGTTGGTGATGATAGGTCAGGTTGGAGGGATATCTGTAGTGGAGTTCCACAGGGCTCAGTATTGGGACCTTTGTTGTTTAGTTTGTATATAAATGATATTCATACTGTGCTGAATTATTGTAAATTTCATTTGTATGCTGATGATTTTCAAGTATATTTGCATTTAAAATTTATGATATTGACAGAGCAGTAAATAATATAAATTATGATCTGAAAAATGTTTCATTGTGGGTTATGAAAAATGTAACTCCTTATTATAAAGAACTTAATTTTCTAAAACTTAACGATTTCCGATCATTTCATATTTTAATTATCTTGCATTCGGTCCTAAAAACTGGAGTGCCGAATTACTTGGCAAAAAAGTTTGTTTTCACCTCTGATATCAGTGCAAAGGGCACTAGAAGAGGTTCCACTTTGCTTATGATACCGCTACATAGAACTGTTATGTTTAATAAATCGTTTACTGTGTCCGCTTGCCGCTTGTGGAATTTACTTCCAGAGGCACTTAAATCTGTTGAAAGTCGTGTCCAGTTTTCAAAATTACTTAAGACCTTTTTTTTGAATAGAATGGATTTGGGGAATCCCTGGGTGTGGCGGATTAGTTAGTTTTTTTTTGTAATAAGTGTGACTAATTGAAATAAGTATTTGTTACTTTCTTTAGCTTTTATGTAGTAATAATAGTGATTATTTTAATTATGTGGTGTCTTTTTTAAATGTTATTATGTATGAATGTGCTTGTGTGTATGTGTGATTGTATTTAATTTATCTGTATCAACACATGTAAGCTATAGTATTTCATTTTATTTTATTTTTGTTTCTCAATTCTAAATTTTATTATGTTGATTAAATTTAAATTTGAAAATTTTTATTTTATTTTAAGTTATAACTTTCATTTTGTCACTTTAATTTTAAGATTGTTAATTTTTATTTTATTTTAAAGTATTAATTTCATTTTGTAGCTAGTTTAAATTGTGACAATGTGAAAAGTCAGATTTTAAAATAGGCTCATTTAAAAGACGCGGTTAAGCCAAAGAGATAATAAATTCAAATAATAATTTAAATTTAGTAACGTCATTAATAAAAGAAAAATGGATTTTCAAGACAACAGTATGAATTATTATGTTTAATTTTAATGTAATTTAGTTTGTTTGTTATGTTAAGTAAATCATTTGTATTTTACGGCAGTGCGGTAAAACGTGGGAACAGTAACCGGAAGGAACGCTTTCGGAAGTAAGAATTTGCCTCATGGTAAAGTCAGTCTAAGTCCAGAGCTTGGAGGGACTAGATGTGTTTCTAAAAAGTCTAAGTCCAGCGTTAGGAGTGACAGGTTGTGTTCAAAAAAGTCGAAGTCCAGTGTTTGGAGAGATAAGATCGTCGAAAGAGTTTCTAGGTTCTGTTAGAACAATGTACATTTGATTTTTTATCTCAAATAGTGATCGAAAGTATTTAAAAATCCATATTTAGCGTGTTTCAATGACAATAACGCGGGAACATAAAAGACAATGATTTATATACGCGAGTTATGAACATTCTCAACAACTTGAGAAAACAATTTCTGAACGAGGGAGAATCCACTGCGAGCCGTAGAACTTCAACTCGTAGGACATCAGTTTTCCATTCGGACACAGACAATGTTTTTTATTTAGATCGGCGTTGTGGTATAGACGCTATATATTACCTGTTTGATTAGTAACCTGTATTATGTTTTAAATTAATTGTTTTGTAAATGTTTATCTATTTAAAGAAAATTTAGTAGATTATTACTAGAAGAGATAATAGTAAAATGAAGTTTTTAAATAATGAAAATAGAATCTTTTCATTTTTCTTTTAGAACTACAAAGTTACTAAAAAATTCATAGATTAAATTCCTGTTGCAACAATTTTATTGGTAGAAGCATTTTTAAAGATAAAATTAATTAATTTGAAAGAAAGAAATAAAGGAAATATAACTTCATAATTTGTTATTGAAACTAAAAAGGATAACTAGTACTTATAATATGATTTTTTTTGTTGTTAATAATAATTTGTAGGATGTTTCTTTGAATGTTTAATAAATGTTTTCTTTGTAACATTTCAGCCATAGTGTTCTCATTTAAAACCAAAATCCACTGTAAGTACACTGTAAAAAGAACTTACGACCCCAGAGATCTTATAAATAATTAAATTCATTCTTTTTTCTAAATTGGTATGCTAAAGCAAACCTGGCGCCCTATAGTCGAGCAAATTAACAAATGAATAACAATTAAAAGTAACTTCAGCTAAATTTTTGAATTATAACAAATGGCGCCCAACGTGGGGCTTTTTAGTCGAAAGTACAGTGATTTTGGCAATGAGAACTCTTAAAATCAAGGTAAGGACTCTCTCTATCATAATAAGAAAGATTCTTTTTTAAAATTTTTGTGTTAAATATAAGATAAAAAATGGGTTCAGGAATAATAATTGTAAATAATAGTGAACAGGTTAGGATGATGATTTTGGTAACTAAAATTTAAATTTAAAACTAAAGAATAATAATAATTAAAATGAAGGGTACTAATAATAATAATCTAAAGGATGAAGAGGTTAGTGTAATCGAACAGGTTAGGGTAGATAAAAGTGTGGAAAATAATGATCACAATAAGAAAATTAAGAGTATGTTTGAGCAATTGATGAGTAAATTTGATCAGAAATTTGAACAAAGTAGCTTAGAAACAAAACAGAATAATCTAGAACTTAAACGAGATAATGACAAAAAATTTGAGTGTATAAGTAATGATATTAAACAAAGTAGATTAGAAACAAATAATAAAATTGAACAGGGTAATCTAGAATTTAGGCAAGATAATGATAAGAAGTTTGAATGTATAAATAATAGGTTTGATCAAAACAATTTGGAATTAAAAGAAATAAGTAATAAATTTGATCAAAATAAGCTAGAAATTAATGAAAAACTAGAAGATTTTAATATTAAACTTGAACAGAATAATGTTAAACTGGATAAAATAGACAATGATTTAAAACAAAGCAAGATAGACTTAAGACAAGATAATTTAAACTTAAAAGAAGCAATGTGTAAAAAATTTGAAGAAATTAGGGTTGAAATAAAATCAGATTATGTAAAATTAGAACAGAATCTTAAAATGGAAAGTAATGTAATGGAAACTAATAATAAAGTAGAATTTGAATTAAGCTATTGTGAGAAAAAAGTAGAATTTGAACAGATTAATAGTGTAGAAGGTGTTTTGGTAGAAAATATTAATAATTTAGATAACAATTTAAATCAAGCAATAGCTGAAATTGAAATTAACAGTTTTAATGAAATAAATAACATGTCAAATGATTTGATAATAATAGAGGATAATTGTGTAAATGACTGTGTTCAAGAAATTGCTAAAAAGATGAATAATGGGTTAGGTAACAAGGTAAATCTAGAAATAACAAGTAATGTTGAAATTAATATGTCTAGTGGGGTTGGAATAGGTATAAGTAATTTGAAAAATAAAGTAAAAGTAAATAATCTAATAACGAAGGTATCAGCTGTTTATTTTAAAAAACAAGTGGGTCATAAAAATGTAGAGTTTGAAAATTATGTAATGATAAAATTTAAGAGTATCTTTCAAACCCAAGAACAAGAAATTAAAAGTTTTTGTGAGAAATCTAACTTTAAATATAATCTTGAAAGTAAAAATGTAGAAATAGTAAAAGAAGGCTTTGTACTAGTATATAAGAATGGTGGGGTTAGAATTCCTAAACTAACGGATGTTGAAATTAGGTCAGTAGATTCTGAGTTGTTTGAGAGAAGGAGGGGTGATGGTATGCCTGAGAGGGAGAAAGAGAAAGGTATTTTGTCAACACTCCGAGACAATAACAAAGTGGGATCTTTTGTTAGGAAAGGGTCTGTTGTGATGACTAGGCTAGACACACTGTCCGTGTGGACAGAGGTATTTAACGCTAGAGATATTTACAAAAATCAAATCATGTATTTTAAAATCTTTCACCAATCTGGGAACCATCGTAAAAAATGTATAATTTATAATTGAGTTGTAATCAATTGAAATTATGGAATGAATAAATAAATGTAAGGACATTTTATAAACACACGGACTTGATTTTTAAAATAATTAATAAAAAGTAGTTAAGATTTTGTTAATAAGTAAGTTTAAGTTTGAAAATAAATAATTAAGAGTTATGAATACTAATAATTTGTGTGTACTGATAAATTTTGTAAGCTAAGACAGAAATATAGAAAATAATTATATGCCAAGCTAGTATGATTAAGAAGAAATAATATTTAGAAACGTTTAGGTATTTGCTAAGTGAAAGATGCAAGATTGTTAGTAAATAACCGAGTGTTGTTTACTCTAAGATAAATATTGATTTTACGTGACATAGATAAGATAGTTAGTTCGAAGCGAGGATTCAGAGTAACGTTGAAGAAATAGTATTCAATATTAAGTAGGTGGATTCAATATTAAATATTCAATAAAATGTGACGAGAGAGAGTTGAGATTCATTTGCAGATCGTATTGGAACCAAAAGGGTTTCATGTCTTATCAGTAGACAGATAAGGATTGTCTCATATCGAGGGGACTTGTTTATGCTTAAACCAGGCCTAGAATTCCTTTGCATGACATTAAGACGAGATACAGCGTGTGACAGAATTATTGTTCTGAAAATAAAAAACTTTTGACGTATAATCGAAAATTAACTTGCGTTTTCAAATAAAAAACTACTTAAATAAAGGAAAATTGGTTTTAAATAAAGTAAATAAGAACGAAAGTAGATTACTTCAATAACTTTAATAGAATTAAAAGTAAATTTCTAAGGAAAGAACTTAGAATAAATTTTAAAAATAAAATTTCTTTTTGAATTTGAATAATAACATCTAGAAAGGATTACATAAACAGAAAATCGACGATGCTAGTAATAAGCTTGGTAAAATAGACTTTATTTCAACTTCGGATGATACGATTTTAATGAAATTTTTTATGAATTTTAAAATTTTCTTCGTGTAGATGCATTTAAGGAGTACATGAACATTTTGGGAGGAGGTAGGCGTTTGTGTAGTCAAAATAGAATGTTTTATTCGTAAGAATAAGGCATTCTGAGACTGCATAAGAGGGCGTGTTGTGAAATAGGGATGTGTTTTGGGTTTTATCTTGAATCAAGTAGGGATATTGCATTCAACCACTGCACATTTCAACGTCACAACATGTTACTCTGTGTAAGAGTCTAAAGAGCAATTAGAAGTATGCACGGTATAAAGTAGACGGTTAGAAGAACCTATGTAGGAGAGGTTAGGAAGAAAAATGCATAAGTAAGTGTGACATTATTACATGAAAAACTTCATGTAATAAATTTTAGACAGATGTTGATTGAAAACAAATTGTAGGATATATAGAAGTGATCGATCTGTATATGTAAGAATAAACCGGACGTGACAAAAGGAGAGTTTTTATGGAATGAAGTTAAAAGTTCTATAAAATTGTGAAAATGTTGATTAGCTGATTAGGATAGGTAATTAGATGTTAAATTGTAAAACGATAAGTTGTATGTTTTGATGTTTTAAAAATTAAGAATTATTTAATAATAAAATGATAAAAAATTGTTAGTTTTAAATGATTTGTGGTTTGTGAATATGAAGAATAGTTGTTTAAAGTTTGAGAATTTATGTGAGTTTTGCCAAGACAGATAATAATTAAGTTTTTTAAGTTTTTTGATGTTAAAAAAGGAGTAAAGGAGGTTAAGTTTTTGTTTTTTAAAGGAAGGAGTAATAAATAATATAATATGAAGAGATTTTGATGAAATTTATAAATAAAATAAAAGAATTAACGTTTTTTAATAAATAAGGTTTGAATTTAAAACAATAGATGATTGTGAGAAGTTATTTGATAAAGGTGTCTAAAGATTTTGATGAAATAAGGTGTTAGCTGGGAAAGCAATGATAATTTTTTTATTTTTTGAAGTTTTTGTATACAAGTAATAGATGATTAAGAAGATTTTAATAAGAAGTAGTTTAAATGAGAGATTTTTGAGTTTTATATGAAGATGATGACTTTACAGAATTGTTGAGTAAAGTGGTATTTAAAATGAAGTTGTTCTGTTAAGAAACTTTTATAAAAAAGGTAGTTAGGTTGCATTAATGGTAAATTTTTAGTTTTTAAGAGGTTTTTTGAGTACTGCGATGAAATAAAGGAAATATACGACGATTTTAATGAAATAAAGGAAATATGCGACGATTTTAATGAAACAAGAGGAGATTTAAGGAATTCTACGAAATACGGCGATTATTATGATTTTTAAAGGAAGCTACGTTGAAATAAGGAGATTATTTATGAAAGAATATAGGTAAATAATAAGGAGTTTTTTATTATGAAGAATTTGTTTGGGGATTAATGCAACTTGAATTATTAAAATATGAAAGATAAGATGGAAATAATTTTAAGATAGGATACTGAGAGACAATACAATTGTAAAGAGGTAATTTTGAAATAAATAGATGAGTTTTGTAAGCAATTTTATTTTTTTGATAATAATGATGTTATATTTTTAAATTTTAGTTGAAGAAAAGAGTTTTTTGTAATTGTAAAATCAGTAGTTAACATGTTATCCCAGCGAGACAAAGAGTAATTAAGAATTTAAGTAAGAATAAATAGTTATTGGATTTAAACTAAAATAAATAATAATATAAGATGATAATTGAAAAGTTTTAAGGTGAATTGAAGCAATGTTGAGTAATAAATAAATAATTTTCGTAAAAATGTTAATTAATAATGAGAAGTTTTAAAATTTTAATTGTGTTTAGTTGAAAAATGATCCAGATGGATGGTAAAAGATAGATGTAGATTTTCAAAGGATGTAGAAATGTCGTCTTGGCAAAGAGGATGAGACGAGAAAAAGTATATAGACGGCTGTCTGGGAGATAAGCTTTGAGTGACGGGATCCTGTCAACAAAAAATGTTGATGGAAAGTTTCAGCCAACAAGGTTGGAAAGGAAACTGATGATGGGTTTTATTGTATAAATAGAGATAAGGCTTGGCACTAATTGATTCGTATATATTTTTTTCTTTTTACAAATGAGTTATGATGACTCAAACAAATTGAGATAGTAAAATAGGATTATTAATAAATAGATTTTTTAGTTTTTATAAGAAAAGAGAATCTTTCTTAAAATTAAGTATACTAGGGATACTTATTTTCTTTCATGAGGTCCTTAGCTTCTGAAATGAAATGTCTTGAACATCCATTAATTTTTTTTTCGATTTGAAATATATATATATAAAAGCTTTGTATTCCAATACCTGTATTGAAATACAAACCTTGTGGGGTTTTGTGACAATGTGAAAAGTCAGATTTTAAAATAGGCTCATTTAAAAGACGCGGTTAAGCCAAAGAGATAATAAATTCAAATAATAATTTAAATTTAGTAACGTCATTAATAAAAGAAAAATGGATTTTCAAGACAACAGTATGAATTATTATGTTTAATTTTAATGTAATTTAGTTTGTTTGTTATGTTAAGTAAATCATTTGTATTTTACGGCAGTGCGGTAAAACGTGGGAACAGTAACCGGAAGGAACGCTTTCGGAAGTAAGAATTTGCCTCATGGTAAAGTCAGTCTAAGTCCAGAGCTTGGAGGGACTAGATGTGTTTCTAAAAAGTCTAAGTCCAGCGTTAGGAGTGACAGGTTGTGTTCAAAAAAGTCGAAGTCCAGTGTTTGGAGAGATAAGATCGTCGAAAGAGTTTCTAGGTTCTGTTAGAACAATGTACATTTGATTTTTTATCTCAAATAGTGATCGAAAGTATTTAAAAATCCATATTTAGCGTGTTTCAATGACAATAACGCGGGAACATAAAAGACAATGATTTATATACGCGAGTTATGAACATTCTCAACAACTTGAGAAAACAATTTCTGAACGAGGGAGAATCCACTGCGAGCCGTAGAACTTCAACTCGTAGGACATCAGTTTTCCATTCGGACACAGACAATGTTTTTTATTTAGATCGGCGTTGTGGTATAGACGCTATATATTACCTGTTTGATTAGTAACCTGTATTATGTTTTAAATTAATTGTTTTGTAAATGTTTATCTATTTAAAGAAAATTTAGTAGATTATTACTAGAAGAGATAATAGTAAAATGAAGTTTTTAAATAATGAAAATAGAATCTTTTCATTTTTCTTTTAGAACTACAAAGTTACTAAAAAATTCATAGATTAAATTCCTGTTGCAACAATTTTATTGGTAGAAGCATTTTTAAAGATAAAATTAATTAATTTGAAAGAAAGAAATAAAGGAAATATAACTTCATAATTTGTTATTGAAACTAAAAAGGATAACTAGTACTTATAATATGATTTTTTTTGTTGTTAATAATAATTTGTAGGATGTTTCTTTGAATGTTTAATAAATGTTTTCTTTGTAACATTTCAGCCATAGTGTTCTCATTTAAAACCAAAATCCACTGTAAGTACACTGTAAAAAGAACTTACGACCCCAGAGATCTTATAAATAATTAAATTCATTCTTTTTTCTAAATTGGTATGCTAAAGCAAACCTGGCGCCCTATAGTCGAGCAAATTAACAAATGAATAACAATTAAAAGTAACTTCAGCTAAATTTTTGAATTATAACAAAATTTAAGTTTGTTAATTTTTTATATTATCGCTTAGTTATTTTTAATTGTTTTATATTTTTTAATTTTTATTATTATCAAGTTGTATTTTATATTTTTATATATGTTAAAAATATACAGTCGTAACCTCGCCCCTAAATAAAGACAATTCATCCATTCATTCATTCATTCTCTCTCTCTCTCTCTCTCTCTCTCTCTCTCTCTCTCTCTCTCTCTCTCTCTCTCTCTCTCTCTCTCTCTCTCTCTCTGAATATTTTGTAACTTGTGTTTAATTTAGATTTTGTTTAAAATCAAAATAGATAAATCTCTTTAAGTTGTAAAAGCTAAAAAAAAAAAAAGAAGCATTTACAACAAATATATGATACGACTAGGAAGTTTTCTGATAAAGATATTCAGCAGAAGTTTATTATACATGCAAGATCTATTAGTAAATTGCGTAGTGAATTCGCAGACGCTCTTGATTTATGTCATGAACTTAAATTGGACATTGATCAAAATTATATGCCGAGTTTTGCATCACTCAACAGTGTAGACTAAATGTGAAGCTATATTAACTCTAATTGGAGAATGCACATGCTAAAAAAAGAAGAAGGTCAGAGAGGAAAAAGTGTAGTTAATATTAAAGCAATGCCTTGTTTGTCCCAAATGGAAATAAGTAACTTTGATGGGTCACAGGAAAAATGGCCGGTCTTTTACCAACTGTTTCGAAAACTTATACACGAAAATGAATCCTTATCGGACTTGGAAAAATTAATTACTTAGTCACACATTTGCAAGATTCTGCAAAATCTATTTGCACAGGAGTTTTACCTACGGCAGAAAATTATCAGACATTGTATCGGTCTCTAGTTCAATGCTATGATGATAAGAGAGTTAGCTTTTACTTATCTAACTAAAATACTTGATTTCAATCCCATTACTAATGAGTCTGAAAAGTCTCTGAATTCCTTTTTAAAGCATTTTGTTGGGTAAGTTTTGGCCTTAAGGTATATCAGTTATAAGTATTTTTCTAGTTGTTTAATTAGTTGTAATGGAGTTTTTGGTTCACACCATCTTTATATATTATTTTAGAGTATAACTGTCAACTTTTTTTTTACTTTCAAATGATTATTTTAAGTTAATTGCATTTATTTTATTATAGATGACAATTGGTATGCAGGACACACCACATGTTACGTCATCAAGTAGAGTTAAATCTGAAACTTCAGATTCTTTCCTGGTCGTGGCTAGTAACCCATTCTAATGGACAATTAAGTCCTTTAGAACTTTATCTTTCTAAAGTATAGAAATCCTCTAATACCATAATCTTAGGTTGATAACAATATATAATGCTAAAGAATGCTGAAATAAACATTAAGCCTAAGTTTCACAAATTTATTAAATTTAGTTTTTGATAGCTGTGTGAAAACTCTCACCCTTACATAGTGAAAATTGTTCTTGATTATTTTTATTTATAGTACTTATAGTAATAAATATTCTGTGTACTATAATGATACCATAATTCAAGTTATAAATAAACCATCATCTCAGTGTCTTGTAATTTATCATCTCAGATAAATCACAAGACCCCGACCGCCACCAAAACAGTCATGATCAACAAATCTTTTCATTATAGCCCATTTCCATTCATGGACCATAACATACAAAATAATTGTTCATTCACCGGATTGTTACCCATATAATTTTTTTTTTTTTTTTTAAATAAACAGGGAATATAATTTATTTATGAAAGTATAGTGCTATTTATATCAAAAGTGAGGTAAAAGAAATAGAGAATAGAGGTTACATCAGAGGAGAGGAAGAAAAAGGTGAAAGCCATTATGAGGATTCTTGCTGAGACCATCGAACTGGATAGTTCATTCAGTGATACAATATTTATAAATAATTATACAAGAAGACACAAACAATCATCAGACATAACTAAAACATTAAGAACTTCTTCAAATTTTATAAAAAAATAACCTACCTGGTAATTATAGCTAATAATAACTACAAATAGGTGAGTGACTAAAATTTCAGTTAATCTTCACATGACTCACTAAAGTTTAAATCACCTTCAATTGTGTTTATTAATTTCATTGTGTTTATAAATCGTTATACTTGAACCAACAACTAGGTTCAAGATATTAAAAAGAGCATTTGATTAATTATTAATACTGATAATAATTACCTATTGACAAATTAATCATCCATCATATCATAAATTCACCCCAAACCATCACCCATATAGATTACAAGCATCACCTAATTTGTTAATCGTAAGTTTTCATTTCTTTAAGTTTTAATTGAAACAATTGTAAATCCTTTCTTTTTTAATATTATATATACAAGAAAAAGCTAGCCAAGGACAATAAGAACAATACCCGAGATTCAAACATTCAGACTAACTTTTGTATTTAATAACTATTCATGACTAATAAATAAACATGTAGATTTACAATTTTTAATAAATCACTTTATACTATTTTACTCTCATCTTTCTTTCTATCACTTCAGAGTTTATATATAATTATAATACATTAGAAAACATTATTTTGAATTCTTTCACTATTTGTAGCTATTTCAAAATTGAACTTTTCTATCAACTTTTTAAATATTATTAAATGTTATTATTAAATAGATTCATTTTTTTCCTAAGAACAATGTTCCCTTAATATCTTATTTCATTTTCAAAAATGTTATTCATTTCAGTTTTTGACAAGTTTTGAAATTGTTGTTAACTCTAACTTTTTGTGTGGTTATTTTTATGAAAAAACAGTACAAGTTGTGTAATTGGCACAACTTGTACTACCATTACATACCTTCTCATTGGTTTAATTCATATTTCATAAATTTCACTTCAATAAAAATTCAATCAGAAAAAGACCAGTATAGGTATGTTCAGGTATAGGTATAGGTATAGGTATAGGTATGTTCAGTATAGGAACATGCTGGTGAGTCATGTAGTAATAGCATCACACCTTATCTCAGAAACTTGTTCGATACGGTTTGCTCACTGCTCTCCAGCCTCGTGGTAATAATCATGTAAATTATGATTATCATGAAAAAGTCACAATGCATGGCATTACGGCGATGACATATCAATGTTAATATATATATATATATATATATATATATATATATATATATATATATACAATACTGTAAAAATCTGAAATAACTAAGATATCTCAATACAACTAACTCATATCCCTGTAAAAATCGATAATAACCAAGAGATTTTGATGCAAATAAAACTTGTAAGAAAGTTTAGCACCAATTGGGCACTAAATCATGTTGAATCAGGTAAATCAGGTGAAGTTGGCAGCCTAATAAAAATGATTTTGAAAAAGGTATAAAAGGACTCTACATTTATTTGAAACTAATACATATACAGAGTGTTTCGGAACTCATATCAGATACTTAGGACATTTTTTGTGGGGTTGAAGTAAACACAGAATGAGGATTGTAATAGGGTACATTTTCGGTTATATAAACTTGGTCTGACTAGAAAAGTAGTTTGACTCAAGGCAGTGGATAGAAAATGTATTCTGTTAGAGAATATAATAATAATAAATAGAGTTAAATAAATAAAGAAAGTAATTAGTACTAAATGGTCAGAGAGGTTTGTAAAAAATATCTTAATAATAAGAAAATGTATATAATATTAGATATAAGAGAAATATGACATCAGTGTGTTGTATGTGAAAGTGGAACAAGGAAAAGTTGAATAAAATTAGACAAAGGTGGACAGTGGAATGGAGGGGATTTTGATAAGTTATTTTTGAATAAAAAGAGAAATCAGACAAGTGATTATCTCGGGAAATGAAATGTAAAATTGAATAACTTACTTTTTTAGAGAGATCGGATGTTTTAAATAAGATACATTTTTAATAGATGTGAGATGAGTTCAAAAGACAATATGCGGTTTGAACAAGGAAATAGTTTGAATAAAATGAAAATTCTAAGTATGATACAGAATTTAGCTTCAGTATTTAGCATGCTTGGTATAACATGCTCAAATTATGTTTCACAAAAACTCTAACATTTTAAATAGCTGGAACTTACAATTTACTAAAGAAATTTTAATAGGATGTGTTCAGAGATATCACGTGGTCTCAAATAAGAGGACATTATGTTTTTTAAAAATAATTATCATAAAATTTAAATAAAAAATATTCAGGAGTTGATTTTATTGGATTTAATGTTTAAAGAATAAGTAATTAATAAAAGAAATTTGATAATGAAAGTATTAAAAATTTTGATTATATTGCATTCTTATATATAAAAGACTCTTATTTTGAATTAGTTTGCAACTACAAAATTAATTAAAAATAATATATGGACGAATTATAATTTTATAATGTTATAAAAAAAGTGATGATTTATGTATTTTCAGGAAATATTTAAATTGTGTGTAATTTATAATATTTTTCTTATTAATTAAATGTACATTTCAGAAAATTGGATTCTTTATTTTTATTTTAAATTTTCCAGAGTACACTATATTAAAGAACTAACGACCCAATTAGAAATTTTCTATGCTCTCTTCAAGAGTATTTCTCATTTTCTGTCCACCATTTTGTGTTTTGTACAAAAACAACAAACATATTTTTGGAACTGAATTAGATATAAAGTCCGAAATTGGTATACATATTTAGATGTGACCATTTATCAATGTACTGATGTATTATGATGTTCTTTAATAGTAATGATAAAATTCGTTGATTAGTTTATCTTGTTATATTGTCAAAGTTGCTCATTAAATCATTTGCCATGTAAGTTACATTGTAATTTACAATAAACACAAATAACCACCAGTGTAAATTTCCTCTGAATGTGTGTGTGTGTGTGTGTGTGTGTGTGTGTGTGTGTGTGCGCGTTGCCGCGCCGCGCTCCTCTCCCTTCGCGTTAGTGAGTTCAAGTAGGGTTCTTCTTGCCCCACGTTGGAACGCCACTTGCCGCGCTGCGCTTCTTTCGACTTCGACGCGAATTTAAGATTCTTGTTCCCTTTTTTGGAACACTATTATCACGAACTCTTAAACTCGCTGTACGATCACCACCGACTGGGCGAACCACCTTTCTTTTCAGAGCAGGCGCGGGCAAGGCCAAGATGCTCACTTTTACTTTTTTAAATCAAAGATTTTGCAACTCTTGGCTCTAATAAGTATGAGCTTGTCCTCATAAACTTACTAAATTTTAATTAACGCAAAATTCCCTGAATTTTATCTCAATGCTCGATTATTTAATTCTTTTAAGATTAACTCTCTCTCTCTCCAAGGTCGTGCCTTTTGGGAGAAATCGACTCTTAAGTTCTGATGATAACTTTTAAAATTTTCAAATTATATTACCAGAGCACATATATATAAAATTTATGTTAAAACAAAGTTAATAGCATACACAGAATGGATTTATATTAAAAAACACAACAAAATTTAGAAATGAATTATTTGTATATTATTTCCTCTTTTGCACAGAAAAATTTTATATTCAAAACTTTTTTAATCACACAAAACAATTTAATTGAACAATAACACAACTCTTTATTTATTTAACAACATTAATTAATGTACTATTATCTCTATATTAAACAAAAATAAAAGCGCTTGACTTTCCAGACAGAACCACAAACAGTTTTTCCTGTACTGAAAAAGTCGTATTTAAATTATTAATTATTATCAACACCAAAGCAGAGGTTTAAAATGAATTTAATTTGTAATAACTCCCCTAATGACGTTATATTTGAAAAGAAGTTAATATTTGCGAATTATTCCTTAATTTATAAGATACCTTCACACTTTAATAGAAGTTCTAGTTGGATTTGGAATTTGTTGTATTATTAGAATGATGGTGATGTGATGTTTTCTATCCAGAGTCTGTAAGCTGCTATGTAGTTGAATGCTGGTATCGAATTCTTCTAAGTCCAATTAGTAGAGTGACAGTTGAATCTTCCTCTCAGCTCACAGTCGGTTGCAGAAGAAACGTCTTATTCGCGTCGATTCCAAATCAAAAGTAACCGTCTTTCGACGATTAAATCTCGGTCTCCCTGTCAGTGGGAATTAATCCACTTTTCTGGAGCCAATTTTTCTCCCTTTTTGGGAAAAAGGTATTTTCCATATATTATGTGTTTTCAGGCCCTTTTGGTCTGAAATATTTACACTATATGTTTTATTAGTCCTATTTCTTGACTAATGAATAGTTTTCTTCCTTAATTATTAATTAAAACACCTTTTAATTAATAATTTATAGTATTTTTTCTTTAACGTTATCTTTGATCCATGTTGGCAGTATGATGTTTCCGACTTTAGACTCAGCTTGAAGATGCGCGCGCCACTTTTCATGTTTTTGCATGAAAATCTCTACTTTTGACGTTTTTTCGTTTAACTCGCTGTAACTTTCGAACGCTCGAACCGATTTTAAAGTTCCTTTCGGATTCTTCTTCCTTTCCTTCTTGTGGGTCTTGTGGAACTTGATTCATCGCTCTACTACGCTTCGTTCGCGAGTTATCGCCCTTTTCCCTAAACTTGATTTTTCCTCTTTTCAAATTTTGAGATAAGTCCTTTCTCAAAATTCTTTTGACGAAATCTTGTTCCTCTTCTACTACGACGAAATACTATGTTTTTACTTTTTACATAACTCGTTTGGTTGTTGAGTTATTCGCCTTTGAAGTCCTTAAATTTGTGTCGTATGAGTTTATGTTCATAAAAACCCCCCCATTATGTATTATTACTTCTGCTTTGGTGTGTTACAATTTTACAGGCTAGATACATATAATTATCATGTTACTTTACCCTTTTAACGTTTTATTTACCCGCTTTTGGGCTTTGAAGTTTTACGTTTTGTTATTATTATATCTCCCCTATTTTATTTTCAAATTTGATTCTAAGTACTTATTATTGTGCCCTATTGTGGTCTCTACAATAGTACTTATTATTATTTTTTAAATGATCCCCCCTTCAACTCAAAAATTCCAAAAAACTCCCCAAGAATGACTTTCTAAGTCCATTCTCACCTGTTAATTATTATTAATTCATATTTTTTATTTATGATTATTATTAGTTCCCCTTTGAGTTATGACTCTACGTTTTTTGAATTTTGAATTTAAGTTTTTTCCAAATTTTAGGTTTTTGAGCCCCTATAAAAACTTGAATAACTTTTTTGCTTTAATTGCTTTTAAATTTATTTTTCGATATTCTTAATCGGTTGATTCTACTGAACATTAATTTATTTTAATAATTTAGTATTTTAATAAAATAAGAAACGAGACAGAACGACTTGTACACGATCCAACATGCAGTGTCTAGCACCTGTTGTCGTGACGTCACCGTCCCCCCTCGTCCCTCATCTACTAGGTTTATCGCGGGAATTTAACTTGTTTTAAATGGACTTGAGACGTTTGGCTTTTTCCAAACCGTCGCAAAATCCCCCCTTTGAACTAAAATTTTCGGTTTAAAATGAAAAATTCCTATTTTTCATTTTTTAAAAAACTAAAATTTTAGTATTAAACCCCTTTTTCGACATATTACATTTCATATTAACTATTTATTGATGGTTATCTTCATTACCTCTTTCATCATTTTACATTACTAACATATATATCAAAAATGTATTATTTTGCATTGATCTTCATATATATTTTACAACATCTTATTCAAAATCATCTCTATATTTCATCTTCATTTATCATCATCATAAAATTTGACATATTAACCTAACAATATACATAAACATATACATTTATATTTAAAAAACATCTCCTCCATCTTTTCATATATTTATGCTCAAATCACATTTTATTCATCATAGTATAATATTTATATTTTCAAATCACATGTTATTCATTATGTTATAATATTTATATATTCAAAACACATGTTATTTATTCTGCCCACCTAAGCAAAAGTGCCGTAAGTCCAAAAATTGGATTTTGCGAAAACATTGTTTAAAGTTTACCACATTGCTGTATTATTTCATATGACACTAATATATTTTTTTTTTACTCAGTTGTTGGATGCATTTATGTAAAACACATGTGGGATGTTTTACTGTATGTCCTTAATGTTTAATAGGTTAAAAAAATAGAAATAAAAAAAATACCGTACATACGGCACTTTTGCTTAGTTAATGTGTTCAATAATTGTTTTTTAAGTGCCGTTTGTATTCATATCAAACACTAGTATATGGTTTTCTGGTACCACTGGCAAAATAACAGTATCTGATAATGTTTCATTTGCAACATTGTCTCCTGCCAATATTTGGCATACACTGAAACTTGACGGTCCAGGTTCTTCATTAGACTTTGTTTTTAATAAATCACTACATATATTATTATCATCTTTAGGTAGAACTGTTAGCGATTTACCATCTTGTTCATCTGAACCCGTCTTGGTGCTTTCAAGAGCTAAGTTAAATATAAGTTTTGAACGAGCTGACACAGTTTTACACTTTAGATTACTCATGTTCCATAAAAAAACCAAAATACGTTAACTTTAAATACCTTAAATGTCCACTAAACAAACAAATATCAACTGTAAATATATTTTCTCTTCATACTTAACATGCACAGTAACTCAAAATAAACTGATTTGCAACCAAACATAACCTTGAAAATTCACTGACAACAAATAAACAGTGCAGTATGTTCACCAGCTGTTAAACATCTACTAAGCAAGACTGCAGTATGTACACCAACTGCTAAGCAAAACTGCCGTAAGTACAGAGGTCTAAGCATAAACGCAGTAACTCCAACGGAGTTACTGCACTTTTGATTAGAATTGTGTACTTGCGGCAGTCTTGCTTAGAAACATGGTACTTTATACTGGACATACTGCAATAGAAACCCTAATATCTCATTATGTGTTGGAGATACGTCAATTTTGACTAGTCCATTGGATTCCCCGTGGTCTAAAATGTAGGAAACCATATCTAACTCAAAATTGACATTTTTGGACTTACGGCACTTTTGCTTAGGTGGGCAGTATTATGGTATACATACAAATTTGTTTAATCGTTCTCTCTAGTCCATTACAGCCGTTTCATCTAAACGTCCTTGCTGTAACTAAACACATTATCACACACAAAACATATTACATTTATATAAGGAATAATTCGTCTTATATGATTATAATTATCTGCTTTGGTTGAATTTAAACTTATGCCTACATATATATATAAAGTACTTGGTAACTACAACGGTGAGTATCCTATTTGCAGTTAAAAAGAAAAATTATTTAATCTATCGGAATCTCTCATTAATAAAAAACAAAACAGTACACATTTAAACATCCATTCATTCATTCCCTATTACCCCTCTGCTAATTTGCTTGACAAGTTGTCGTTCAATATTTGTTTAATCGACGTCCGGTTCTTCCCTTCACCTCCTCGTCCATACTTTGTTTATTCAGGTGCGGCTTGCAGATGCGTGTTACCGCTATGCTCCTGACCTTGTACACTTGCAGCTTTATCCTGTTATTCACTGACCTAGGCTACATTCTTTTAATTCAGCTGACAGTCCGTTATTTCCCTTTTACCTCACTCGCTTCTACACTTTACATATTACAATTTTTAAACATTACAATTTATACATTTTATTTATGAAATTTCTTACGTTCTATTAATATCTCCTTAGTCCTTCACACTTAAATATTACTTTCCCTTCGGGCCTCCATTCTTTCATCTTACACTTCGTAGAATTTTTGAATTTAACTTTCTTCTTTCGATACCTTAAATTTCGTCCATTTTGTCTTTCCGGATCCGCCATTTGTCTTATAGCTCTCCAATCACTCCCGTCTCTGGCGTCGAATCTGTCTTGTGTAAGTTCCGAATCGTCTTCAGAGTTATTTTGCAAATTTTCGTCGTATTTTATTATTTTATTATTTTCGTCGATTATTGCCTTTGGCACATTTTTATTTCCTTTATTCTCCGCTCCTTTCAGCCCTTCTTCTTTATTAATTACTTGGTTACCTTTATCCCACGCTTTTAACAGCACTTCATCATTGTTAAAATTTGCATTTTTCCTCTTCGCCGATTCCTTCCTTGCACTTAACTTGCTTCCTCGCTTTTGACCACTTTCTGATTTGTCACTACTCGGTCTAGACACGTCCTTTGCTTTTTGTTTTAGGTCCGTAGGCATTTTAACGGCCAACACACAAGCCCCTTTTGCTCGCTTGTGCGAATTTGAGCCTCCATTATTCGCTGTTGACGACTCTACCATTTTACCGGTTTCGCCGCCATTTTGATGTTCGGTCAGCGCGTCTCTATTGCTCAATCTTAATTTACTATTTTCTTTAAGAAAATCTACAACAATAAATTCATTTTCCTTTACCAGTTGTAGGAAACCCTTTTCCATATTAATTCGACTTCGATATTTGCACATTAAATCACAACCCATTATTATTTTGCTTTCCAGCTTTGGTACCACCATAAATACCCCTCTTATTGATTGGTTATTTATTCTAATCTCCAATAATGCCTGTAATTTAATCTTCTGTCGTTGGCTTTTTATCGCTGTCACCATTTCCGTATTTACAACTGGTAATTCCATGATTTTATCGTTCCTACTTTTAAGCACATGTTTATAAAAATCCTCTTGAACACAGGACATCTGAGCTCCGGTGTCAATGGACATATTTACTTTTATATTTTCGATTTCTATCCCTATTTCCGGACATTTTTCGTAAGCTTCACTATTTAAAATTTTATTATCTCTTTCCTCCATTAAATCTTTCTTAATTTCTGTGTTTAAAATCCCCAATTTAATTTTATTTATTTTCAGATCCCCCCTTTTATGTTTGCTAAATTTGGTTTTATCGTCGATCTCAATTCCGTTTGTATTATCCTTTTTCTGCCAAAATTTCTGCCTTGAGATCTCGTATTTTAGTTTTTTGTGACCTTGGGCGGGAATTTTTGGTTTGAAGGACCAGGGTTTTGAGGTACTTGTGGTTGAGGTTTATTCTGGGTTTGACCATAGGATCGAGGGTTAGGGTTTTGGGATGGTTTTGAGTAGTCTTGATTCCTTTGCCTGTAATTTTGATCTCTTTGTGGTCCGTCCCTCCTTTCGAAACTATCTGGTCGGCGTACTTCTCTCGTCATTCCGTCTACGTTTTCAATGGTCCTCAAAAACTTGATAGCGTCCTCCAAATGCTCACTAGCCCTACCAATACACGCTAATTGAACTTTTTGGTCGAAATGCCTCATTAGTTGGTATATAAGGAACTCTTCCGGAATTTTGGGTTCCAAATATTCGGCCTTTCGCACCATTTTACAAAAATAATCAACCCTACTCATATTTCCGTTAGGATTATATCTATGGTTTTCTATCTGATTCCTAACTACTTGTTGCGTTTGATAACCCCAATAATGCTCTAAAAATAACAATTTAAACTGGCTATATTCTTCTGTATCTCGCTTGATTATTTCCCACCACTCCATGGCAGCTCCTTTCAATTTTTTCTCCACTACTTTCAATTTATCATTTTCTTCCATGACGGGATTTATTTCTTGGAATACCTCCTCAATTTGTTTCAAAAATTGCACAGGATTTTCTCTTGAATTTCCCCAAAATTCTATAGTTTTTGACTCTAAATTTGCCCTATCTAAATAAATTATATTTTTAGCATTACCACCGGTTTCTTTAATTTTGGCAACTTCCCTAATTTTAACTTCTAATTTTTTAACTTTCTCCCCAATTTCTATAGTCGACTTTCCCTGTTCCTTTAAACTGTCCGTCATTTTTTTAATTTCCCCTACGCACTCTTCCACTTTTTCTTCACAAGTTTCTATTCGCCTCGTATTTTCGGCCATATTACTATCTATAGATTCCTTAATTTCCTCCATATATTTCCCTATTTCCTGTTTTCGGGCGTCTTCCCTTTGGATACGTTTCGTTTCCATTTCTTCCTCTCTCTTCATCCTCTCTTCTCTCTCCTGCTTCCATCTTGCTTCCATTTCTTCTCTCTCCTGCTTCCGTTTGTTTTCTGCTTCCTCATCTCTCTTGCTCCATTTGGCATCCAAATCTTCTTTTTCCTTCTTCCGTAATTCCTCCATCTGGATCCACTTGGTCTCCATCTCCTCCTTCTCTTGTCTTCGCTTGGCCTCCATCTCCTCCTTCTCTTGTCTTCGCTTGGCCTCCATCTCTTCTTTCTCCTGCTTCCGTAATTCCTCCATATGGATCCATTTGGCTTCCATTTCTTCTTTCTCCTTGTTTTTCTCGATTCTGTCTTCTATTCTTCTTATTTGTTCGTTGTCTTCCTTCTCCTTTTCTTTTCTCTGTTGTTCCGCTTTGTCCTGTTCCCTCTCTTGCTTTCTTCTATCCTCCATTTGGTTCAGGTACCTCACCATTTTCTGCATCACCGTTTCCTGTTCTTTTGAACCTTCCGGTTTTGCTGGATCTTTCGCTGGTCCCATTTTCACTTCACTTATTCACTTGGTTTATTTAATTAGTTAAAAAAAAAATTTTAATTTCGGTTTAATTTGGACTCTACTTTTAATTATTATTATTCTTGCAATTTAGTATCTTTGTCGTTGTAATTACCAGCACAACTTATTACTAACACACATGTACATATAAATTATATCAGAACTTAAGATATTCTCGTTCGTATGAAACACTAAAAAATTCAAAATTTTGAAAATTTGTTCCAAAACTTTGCTTTTTCGTGCTCCACGCTATTGGGCGCCACTTGCCGCGCCGCGCTCCTCTCCCTTCGCGTTAGTGAGTTCAAGTAGGGTTCTTCTTGCCCCACGTTGGAACGCCACTTGCCGCGCTGCGCTTCTTTCGACTTCGACGCGAATTTAAGATTCTTGTTCCCTTTTTTGGAACACTATTATCACGAACTCTTAAACTCGCTGTACGATCACCACCGACTGGGCGAACCACCTTTCTTTTCAGAGCAGGCGCGGGCAAGGCCAAGATGCTCACTTTTACTTTTTTAAATCAAAGATTTTGCAACTCTTGGCTCTAATAAGTATGAGCTTGTCCTCATAAACTTACTAAATTTTAATTAACGCAAAATTCCCTGAATTTTATCTCAATGCTCGATTATTTAATTCTTTTAAGATTAACTCTCTCTCTCTCCAAGGTCGTGCCTTTTGGGAGAAATCGACTCTTAAGTTCTGATGATAACTTTTAAAATTTTCAAATTATATTACCAGAGCACATATATATAAAATTTATGTTAAAACAAAGTTAATAGCATACACAGAATGGATTTATATTAAAAAACACAACAAAATTTAGAAATGAATTATTTGTATATTATTTCCTCTTTTGCACAGAAAAATTTTATATTCAAAACTTTTTTAATCACACAAAACAATTTAATTGAACAATAACACAACTCTTTATTTATTTAACAACATTAATTAATGTACTATTATCTCTATATTAAACAAAAATAAAAGCGCTTGACTTTCCAGACAGAACCACAAACAGTTTTTCCTGTACTGAAAAAGTCGTATTTAAATTATTAATTATTATCAACACCAAAGCAGAGGTTTAAAATGAATTTAATTTGTAATAACTCCCCTAATGACGTTATATTTGAAAAGAAGTTAATATTTGCGAATTATTCCTTAATTTATAAGATACCTTCACACTTTAATAGAAGTTCTAGTTGGATTTGGAATTTGTTGTATTATTAGAATGATGGTGATGTGATGTTTTCTATCCAGAGTCTGTAAGCTGCTATGTAGTTGAATGCTGGTATCGAATTCTTCTAAGTCCAATTAGTAGAGTGACAGTTGAATCTTCCTCTCAGCTCACAGTCGGTTGCAGAAGAAACGTCTTATTCGCGTCGATTCCAAATCAAAAGTAACCGTCTTTCGACGATTAAATCTCGGTCTCCCTGTCAGTGGGAATTAATCCACTTTTCTGGAGCCAATTTTTCTCCCTTTTTGGGAAAAAGGTATTTTCCATATATTATGTGTTTTCAGGCCCTTTTGGTCTGAAATATTTACACTATATGTTTTATTAGTCCTATTTCTTGACTAATGAATAGTTTTCTTCCTTAATTATTAATTAAAACACCTTTTAATTAATAATTTATAGTATTTTTTCTTTAACGTTATCTTTGATCCATGTTGGCAGTATGATGTTTCCGACTTTAGACTCAGCTTGAAGATGCGCGCGCCACTTTTCATGTTTTTGCATGAAAATCTCTACTTTTGACGTTTTTTCGTTTAACTCGCTGTAACTTTCGAACGCTCGAACCGATTTTAAAGTTCCTTTCGGATTCTTCTTCCTTTCCTTCTTGTGGGTCTTGTGGAACTTGATTCATCGCTCTACTACGCTTCGTTCGCGAGTTATCGCCCTTTTCCCTAAACTTGATTTTTCCTCTTTTCAAATTTTGAGATAAGTCCTTTCTCAAAATTCTTTTGACGAAATCTTGTTCCTCTTCTACTACGACGAAATACTATGTTTTTACTTTTTACATAACTCGTTTGGTTGTTGAGTTATTCGCCTTTGAAGTCCTTAAATTTGTGTCGTATGAGTTTATGTTCATAAAAACCCCCCCATTATGTATTATTACTTCTGCTTTGGTGTGTTACAATTTTACAGGCTAGATACATATAATTATCATGTTACTTTACCCTTTTAACGTTTTATTTACCCGCTTTTGGGCTTTGAAGTTTTACGTTTTGTTATTATATCTCCCCTATTTTATTTTCAAATTTGATTCTAAGTACTTATTATTGTGCCCTATTGTGGTCTCTACAATAGTACTTATTATTATTTTTTAAATGATCCCCCCTTCAACTCAAAAATTCCAAAAAACTCCCCAAGAATGACTTTCTAAGTCCATTCTCACCTGTTAATTATTATTAATTCATATTTTTTATTTATGATTATTATTAGTTCCCCTTTGAGTTATGACTCTACGTTTTTTGAATTTTGAATTTAAGTTTTTTCCAAATTTTAGGTTTTTGAGCCCCTATAAAAACTTGAATAACTTTTTTGCTTTAATTGCTTTTAAATTTATTTTTCGATATTCTTAATCGGTTGATTCTACTGAACATTAATTTATTTTAATAATTTAGTATTTTAATAAAATAAGAAACGAGACAGAACGACTTGTACACGATCCAACATGCAGTGTCTAGCACCTGTTGTCGTGACGTCACCGTCCCCCCTCGTCCCTCATCTACTAGGTTTATCGCGGGAATTTAACTTGTTTTAAATGGACTTGAGACGTTTGGCTTTTTCCAAACCGTCGCAGCGTGTGATGATGTTTATTTTTATGTTATTTTTTCTATTATTTTTATGTTGTATTATTATTATATTAGCAAAGTATAACTGTCTTGCTGTGTACAAGTATATTCCCCACATTATAGTATTTTTTGTTTTATTGATTTACGCATAATTATTTATGTTTTTTTTTTTTTTCATTTTAACAATTATTATACTTTTAATGTTTCATTATATTCAATATTTGTTATTATTTTTATCTGTGTTGCAGGATTTAGTTAATGTATAAAGTATTCTTAAGAATTAATTTTTTTTCACTTATGTATAAATGTTTCAACAGTTTTATGTACATTTTTACACTGTGGATAATAAATTAATTCATTTTTTAACTGTATAAAATAGTAGCCATTTTAACAAATTCAATTTGATTTTCCTGAATTTTAATATTATTCTAATAAAAGCACACTTATAGTCCCCTATACCAAATTTGATGTTCCAATCTACATTTTTGTGGCAGCTATAATGATTATGTACAGACAACAGATGGACAGCATGTCGAAAATCACTATTTCAGTCTTTTGAAGCCATGAAACATGAAGATCAGTTAAAAAACTGAGGTTGAAGTTTTTGACGATTACCAAACTTGTCTTATATCAATACTTCATATACTGTGTAATTAACAAAAATTATCATAATTTTGTATGCATTCTGGGTATAAAGTATTAATTTCATATGATGTTTAATATTTTAATACACTAAATTACCTCATGACGTGGTAACATTGGTACAAGGGGTGATGGTGGCCTTACTTGTATTCCAGAATGCCACTCCCATGATGGTTCTTCATATGACCTTGGTGAATTGGGCGGTGGTGGTGGATTTACCCATGATAAATCATCTACATTGTATGTTCTATTCAACTGAAAGCCAAGTACAAAATAGAAGTTACCTTTTCAAAATATAAAATTAGGGCTTAAATATTATTTATATAGTTTTTGTTTAGAATGATTTGTCATTAATATAAAACTTAACAGCAATTCATGAAATCAATACTTCTTTTCTCGTTTCTTAGACATAAGTGAAAAATAGTCACAACCATTTGTAATATGTGGAATATTTGAGTAGTGTATAGTTGAAAGGAAGACAAGTGATTGGACCAAGCACAAGTAGGTCGAAGATTTTGATTGGTTGTTGGAGAATGGGGGAAGTGTTGTAAATTAATTTAAAAGCTGTAAATTTTTAACTAAAAACATCCAAGAAGATAATATTGTAAAATAAATAGGTTTAGAATGAATTTATAATTAATGATTTGGTATATTATAATATAAGTGTGTGTATGAATGTAATTAACAAAAATTTGCTGTGTTAGTAGAGCTGTATATAGACGCTTAGTTTTGAAGCGAGTGAGAGCTGGCAGTTGTAAGGGAACCTTTGAAATAGAAAGATGTATTTTTTGAGTGGTGTGAGAACTATTCAAAGGACAATAAAATGTGTTTTTAAGTAAATTTTGAACAAGTTAGTTGGCAGTGGCAGTTGCAAGGGAGTCTCTGAAGTATTAAGATGTGTTTTTAAAAAGTTGGAAGGTAACCTTTGAAATAGACACAGATGTATTTTTTGAGTGGTGTGAGATATATTCAAAGGATAATAAAAATGTGTTTTTTAGTAATTTTTGAACAAGTTAGTTGGCAGTCAGAGTTGCAAGGGAGTCTCTGAAGTATTAAGATGTGTTTTAAGAAAGTTGAAAGGGAACTTTTGAAATGAGTAGATGTGTTAGAAAACGGTTAAGAGGGAACCTTTGAAATGACAAGACGTAAGTAATGTGCTTTAAAACTTTAGACATGTGTTAAAAACAGTGGACAGAGAACTTTTACAATAAAGAAGACAATAGTGTGAGTCAATATAAACAATATTTTTTCAGAAAGATTTAGAGAAGTGTTAAATTACAGTTTTTATGACTTTCTAAATGAACAATGTAGAGCTGTGTTAATATGTAACGAACATTTTGCAAATCCTCATAAGGAATTCTAGGTCATGGTGTAACAGAATTTGGAGACGGCATGAGCATTGAGCACGAGAGGAACTGCGATTTGGAGACATCCATGGAATCAAAAGACGCCAGGATTCATCTCTACGAATATTCATTTTTTTATACATAGATGTTGTGGTATCGACATCATAAACAATTGATTATCTTAAATATGTGTTTCATAAATATAATATGATTTTCCTAGATGTATTTGTGTTGTTTATGTTTTTCAGGATAAATTTAAATAATAATTTTATATATATATATATATATTTAAGCCTCCTTTCGAGACATAAAATATCATACTTCAAATAATTTTAATTTTTTCAGTTGCAACATTAAAATGCATAGTAAGAAGTACTTAATACATAACTTTTTGATTTTAAAATAAAGAAGTCAACTCAAATAAAAGATTTTTTTTTTAACAAATGTTTAATAATAGAATATATATTTTCATTTATATTTCTGATTTTATTTGTATCATGAAATGTCGTTTTAATAAATACTTGTGTACAATTCCAGCAGAACAAGACTTTGAATCTCTTAATTATCACCTATTGCAAAGTACCTCTTAAAAAGAACCCCTTTGACCTCGAGACACAGTAAATTCAATTTTTCATATTTTCAAAATTGGTGAGTTAATTCCACCTGGCGCCCATAAAGCTGAGCAATCTATTTCAATTCATTTTTTTTTTATTATTATTATTAGTTAACAAAAGTAATATTAAATTATTTCACAATAGACTGTACTTGACTGATTGGCCTTTGCACTAGAGTATGTGAGTTAAATATAAAATACAAATAATGTAAATTTTTCATGAAAAAAAAAAAAAAGATTCTGTAGAGAAGGAATTTTATCTACTGAATGAGAAAGAAGAGTAAGTTTCTTCAAGAAAGCTATTCATTTATCAATATTAGGACTTGCCAAAAAGTAAAATCTTTAAAAAATGTATTAATGTATAGTGTTGTTGTTTCCAATGGCTTGATTTGGTTACACCATCATACTTCCCAGAGTGTCCAAATAAGTAGTTCCTCGTTTGTCTGACTTTGTTTTTAATACAAATTAAAAGCTGATTCTTTTTCATTATGCTGCCAGAAAATCGTTGAGAAGCATATGCCAAAATTGTTGATTATTTAACACTACTTAGGAGACACATGTAACTTGCTGCATAGGGAATCAACATTCTTCTTCTTATTAATGTATATATGTCGCTATGTTGGATAGGATGAACTTAGAGACCTCTAGTTTACGTCATTATTCTTATTTTTAAAAGACCTTTAAAATGAGGTATCACTCAATAGGGGTTGCTATTTAAAATTCTTGACTTACCTCCAAACTACTCCATTTTGGGGGTAAAGGTTGAAAATGTTGATACTTCAAAAAACTCCTCCTTTGGTTATCTAAACTTTCCCCAAAGCAAATCTGTGTATTTCCATTAATAAAAAAAAATAATAGGGGAGGTGGGACTTTTAGGACACTTGGTATATATATATATATATCAGTTGACCATAGCACAGTATTACTTTATTTTAATTCTTTATGAGACATTTTCATATTAAAATATAAGCATAAATTTTACCAATAAAAAGGTCAAATGGAAACTATATAAAACTCAAGAAATTTTATTGGATGACAGTTAATTAAGTCTTGTACTAAAATAAATCTTGATAACAATAAAACTTTGATATCTAACTGTGTTTTAAAATAGGCTATAAATTTTAATGAGTTTACTACAAAAAAGAAACAATAAATTTACAAGTTTCTGTTTCAAACACTAGTCTTTTTTTAACAAAATAAAAAACTGCCGGGTCCGGTTTTTGTTTGTTTTTAAACAAAATAACTACTCCTCAAAAATGGTGACCTCAATAGTGAGCCGGGGTTTCACTTCTGGGAAGTGTATATATTATATTCTTCAAATATAATGCTCACTCCTTAATGATAAATTGAACTTTGCAGCTAACCCCATCTACGACCTAATGTCTGATCTTTAAACAAACACAGCTGACATTGAGAATCCATTATTCAACCTTCACTTCAGTCTCCGTTCAGAAACACAGAAACTATGCCGCGGCCACGCCAGTATAAAGTTTGTATGACATTTGACGAAGAGTTAACCTCTGATAGATTTTATATTGTTTTTTGTGTCGTGTTATTGTGTGTGTTCAGTGTCGTTATGTATTTTATTTAAGTGTTAGCCTATACCTGACAAAGCCGGCTGTGAATGGCGAAACAGCGCTGTAGTGTTTCTACAACAAAAAACAAATTGCTCTGACTACTAAAAAAGGTAACTAATATATATATATACAGTAGAATCTCTGTTAACCGGCCTCGGATTAACCGGTCCTCGGATTAACCGGCCTATATCGTAGTGTACTAGTTGGATGAGAGTTTCCGAAAATAAATTGTAATTGAAACACCAAAGCAGCGGCGATATCATACGAGTTTGTCTATAGGGGTATCCCATTGTCGGCGGCATAAAAACACCGCGGCACCAAAGCAGCGGCGAGTCAAACGATTTTGTTTATAGCAGTATCCTATTGTCGGCGGCATAAAAACACCGCGGCATTGGCACCCGTCGGTATAGCGGACATACACCCACAAAAACGTTTGATGGGCCGCTTTTTTTCCACGAATCATTTTAGTATATATTATGAAAAATATAACATTTCTTTTCAGTTTTCGGAAGTGTGTGTTGGTTTCGTTTGAGATGCGGTTAAATGTGTCAAAAGACTTGACAGAGGGGAATCTGTAAAAAAGCTTTGTAGTGTTTAATTTTTTCATGTTTGATGTATAATATACATAACATAATATATATACGATATATTTATGTACAATAAAATGAGTTGCAATAACATTTTAATTGCATAATTCTTAGTGCTACCTGATTAAATAAGCTTTCTTTGAACGAAAACCGATTTTTCACGGGAACCTCGGATTAACCGGCCAAACGGGCAACCGGCCCGGGTGTCAGTCCCGACTAGACCGGTTAAGAGGGGTTTTACTGTATATATATATATATATATATATATATATATATATATATATATATATATATATATATATATATATATCTCAGCAATTCGTAAAAAGCGAATAAACTTTATGGTTTTACATAAGATTATAAAGAATATAATAATAAAACATGGTGCTACCTTATTACAGCAATTATTTCATTTTAGTTTAGAATATCCCACCAAGAAAGTTAACAAAACAAATCTGAATCAGGAATTGAACACTCATCAAGCACATAAATTATACTGATGATGATAATCTAATAGAAGATGATGTTAACATAATAGAAGTAAATGTAAAAGAAGTAAACAGAAAAACTATGTACATGGAAATCCACCTCATCCAAGAAGTAGGTTATGGAAAAGACTTCACAATTGAGAAACTTCATAATTTATAGTACACCTCTCCAAACACTGTCAGGGTTGTAAAATCTAAGTAGGTAGGTCATGCGGCCACAATGGAATATAATAAGAATGCCTCAAAAGCTTTTATAAGAAAACTAGCAGGAAAACTATCACAAGGAAGACTTAGGTCAAGGTGTAGATAGGATAATAATATAAAGCTGGATATGGTGGAAGATGGATTAAAAGTGATTAATTGGATACAGTTAGCACTGGATAGACAGCCACCGATAGAGAACTCTTGTGAACTCGACATTGTACCTTTAGATTCTAAAGCCATTGATTACATAAGTCAGTACTTTAACATAATACTGGTAAAGTGCTTTAGAATTTAATTATTGCAAGAGTACTTGTTTTTAATTTTTAATTTTCAAACTTTAGTTTTGTATAAACTAACTGTAAAAACAGTGTACCATACCATAATATAAATAAATGGATTAAAGTTGCTAAATTACAGTATTTTTCTAATATTTTTGAATCAGGGAATTATGAAATTAGTGACCAGTGGAAGGTTATTACTCTTTATCTGGTCAACCATCTAAAAAACTAGGAAAAATCGTTTTGCAACATGAAGGATTGAAGATTGAAAGTGATGACTCACTAGTAGAGGAGTTTAATAAGTTTTTCCTGAAATTCCAGTTAAGTTAGACACACTTATTGATAATATCGGTTTAAGAGAAGTTGAGGAGTACAAAATAAATTTCACACAAAAATTTCAGCGGAACTCGTTATTTTTTACTAAAATCTACCCTGAAGAAATTGTAAAATGCATACACAGATTAAAGAAGGGGACATCATCAGGACATGATATAAATAATAATTTACTAAAGGATATTGGAAGCTTGATAGCACCTGTACTGTCTCATATTTTTAATAAAAGTTTAACTTTAGGAATCTTTCCAGAACAAATGAAAATAGCTAAGATAGTTTCTATTTTTAAATCCGGTAAATTGGATGAGGTTTCAAATTATCGCCCGATTTCTTTACTATCAGTAGGTATTTTCTAAGTTATTTGATAATTGATAAAAATATTTATTACCTTGGAAATAAGAAGCAGTTTGTAAAAATCAGTTCCTCAGAGAGTACATGGTGTTCGTTAACATTTGGTGTACCTCAAGGTTCGGTACTGGGTCCGATATTATTTCTTATATTTATTATTGACTTGTTTGCAGGACCATTCAATGGCATTATGACAGCATTTGCTGATGATACAGCTCTGGCCTATGCACTTTTGGAGGCAAGTCAGTTGCAAATAAAAATTCAACAAGACCTGTATTTTTTGAGCCTATGGTTTAGTTATAATAGGCTTTCTTTAAATGTAGCTTAGACAATGTTTATAAACTTTTCATTTCTAAATCATTTCAGTTCCAAGTTCCGCTTAAGTAACACTGCGTTGGCTGCTGAAACCAGTTATGTGATTGTAGTGAAGTTACTCAAAGAGAAAGCACTAAATACCTAGGCTTGAAATTGGATGAAAAACTATCGTTTCGAGAACACATTTCCAATTTAAAAAAATACATGTTTATGTTTTTATGAAGATTTTCATTTATCAAAACATATCTGTCTGAACAAATACAGCGACAAATTTACTTTGTATTTGTACATTCTAAGTTGGCTTACGGTTTATCGATTTAGGGAAGTATATATACTGTAATTCATACTTCATTCCTTTGTTTAATCTCCAAAAATCTTCCGTTAGAATGTTGTGTAAAAAAGATAGATTCCATAATTCTTTCCATGTTTTATTGCTAAAAAGATTCTTCCTCTTCGTTATCTCTATGTGTTTAAAGTGTTAGAGATGTTTTATAGGGTAAGTGGTTATGAAGGGGCTATATTATACCATGGAGTCCACACAAGGCAGGTTAGCAAAGGACTTGTAATGTTACCCAAATGTCACAAAACATTTAGTCAAAAAACCTTCTTCTTTCTTGGGTCAAAATTTTATAACTTATTGCCTTTATATTTGAGGAATGTCTCTATTATTACTCATTTCAAGGTTAAACTGAGATATTGGTTATTATCTCTTCCTCCGGTGGCTTTGGAAAATATGTTTAAAACTGTTCATTGACTGTTCTGAGTGAATGACAATAAAGGGCATAATATTATATTTAGTAAGGTGAATGTATTTGAGTTTAATTGAACTTAATTTAATGTATAAATGAATTGTATAATCCAATTGAATTGAAATGTATTTTAATTTAAAATAAATATATTATGTAGATATAATCACAGTCTGTCTGTCTGTATGTGTGTATGTTGGTATGAATAGGATTTAATTAATATTTAAGATAGCTCCCACACACATATAAGGGTGTTTTATTGCTCTTCTGTGTGAGGTATGTTTTCCGCAGAGATTTTTACTTTATGTTTACAATTTAAATTTTGACATGTTAATTAACATTGTTTCATAAGTTTATTTTAAGTTCATTGGATAAAGATTAGTAGTTTTAAGTTTTGTTTTTTAAGTTTAATTTTAAGTTCTTATGTTGTATGATTATTATAAATATTTGTGGTTTGTATTCTGTGGAAAATAAAAAATAAATAAATAAATATGAAATAAAATAAACATGCACATATAAAGAATAATGAAATAGCAAAACATGTTCACTTGATAGTCTTAGCAAAAAGTTCATAAAAGTACTGCTGTGAAGAAGAAACGTTAAGTGTGTTAGGTAAGAGACAGATAGGCTAAACAAATCTTTGGTTATAGCACATAAAAATGATATACTCTAGTGTTCTAGGGTTTAAAAAATAATAATTTTTAACATTATTCTATTATACCAGAACTTTTTGATATGAAAGGTCGGTTCTGTAACTAAGATTGTATTACATACCGGTTTATAACAATTAACTATCAATAATATTTTAGATACTTACCTGTACATCAATAATCTTGAAAAGTCAAAATGCTGTTCATTTTTATGAATTTTGCAGTTCATTTTTATGAATTTTGTTTTAAAAATATGTATACCAGATTTTATTTTGTTTTTAAACATACTACTATTTCTTTTTCAATCAATCACATTAAATTTTTCACATTTACAAAAATATTTGATATACTAACACTAAATTTTGGTAATGTTTTAAATGTGTATAAAAGAAAAGAGTACACCAGAACATAGAAAGTGTGTAAAGAATCACATTTTTTGTGTATTTAAGTTGGGTTAGTACCTTATTTGGTAAATGAGGTATAGCAAAATATGACTTATGTCATACAGGTCTCACTATCGCATATCGGATGAAGTATGGACAGACGGACAAGATTTCAAAAGTGGTTAAAGCTGCAGAACAAAGAGTGATTGTGTTGATGAAAAACTATCTTAGATAACAATTATAATATTAAAATATTACATTTAGGTATTTTTTAAATAAAAACTTTAGCTTAAACTTTGTAAAAAGAATTATGCCCCAAAAATGTGTTAAAAACAGTGTAGTTTTAGTGCGTCGAGAAGTTTGGTGATCAGTAGAAGAAGTGCATCTATCATTTCTAATTGGCTAAAAAGGTAACCAATGAGAATTCTTTAAGTAAGAGGGGAACAGTTGAAATTTTGGAGACGACACAAGCTCTACCACCATGGATGAGGAAAGTCATATTTGACATTTTCTCTGTCAATACATAACTTGTCATTAGGCTGATCACCTCAGACTGCTTTGAGAGAGCGACATCCCAATAAAAGAGCTACTTCACTTAATATAGTTTTTTAGCTTAAACTTTAATAAATTCAGTGCTAGCATCTTTGATATAAGATGCCTACATTATTGTTTAAATTGGAATATTTCAGTTGAAAAATATTAAAGAACTTATTACATGAAATCAAACTTTAAAAATTATTACTATCAGTCAACCTTTGTTGAAGTAAATTTCTAAACTTTATGTATTGGAAGAAATAAACAATTAGGATTGAGTTAGTAGCGTAATACCATTTTGCAAATTTTATAAAAGACTTACTGTTAATACGAAGAAAGATAATTATAAACTTTTTGAAACAAATATTAATTTAGAATAAATCTTAATCTGTTGAAGAGTACAGCATTGCTAAGCACAATTCCCAAAGTAGGACAGACGTCATGTGACGTCTGTTCCCAAATGAGTACAGTCGTCATGTGACGCCTTTTGATATTAATGTAAACAAAGTCAATTAAGTAAACAAAGTCTGATAAGCGGTTATGTCTTGGTCATAATCTAAACTAACCTTCTATTTAGCGCCTTTTTTGTCAATCCACCTAATGTCAGTTGTTAGAATACCTAACCTCTATCCGTAGAATACAGTGGCTATTAAAATCATTAAATTTAATTATAACTAAATTTTAATTTGTCTGTAAATTGTATGAGTTTAAATTCAAACAGTCTTTTAAAACGAAAAGCATCTCCTTTCGTTTCTAGATTTTATAAAGTAAAGTCATTCAGTAACTTGTTTGGCACATATAACATTTTGTTTTCAAGGAAATTGTATTTTTTAAGTTTAGTTACAGAGAAATAGATTGCTCATAAACCTACAACAGAAGTGTTTAAACTTGTAAAAAGTGTCTGTTCTTTAACTAATTGCAACATGTATATTCCTACAGCTTTTGCTGGTTCAAGCAGGAATTAGACTTACAGCTTGATTTAATGCAGGAAATATAAAATGAAGTATTTCAAAAATGTGACGTTACTATTAAATGAAGCTATTTTAAAAAGTAAAAATTCTATGAACTTGAGGAGTTCTTATTTTATTTATTTTATGATAAAATTGAATTTAATTAATTATTGCACAGCAGTTTAGGGCGCCAGATGTGTTAACATCAATTTAAAAAAAAAAATGAATCTAATTACTTATATAATCTCTGGGGTCGAAAGTTCTTTTAAAAGTGTACTTACACAGTGAAATTAGGTATTGTAATGAGAACACTTTAGCTGAAATATTAACAAAAAACATTTATTAAATAAAATCGTACACATACATGAATAATTCAAATATAAAATTATAAATTATACATCCTATTTAATTTTGTTATATTTCCCTTTTAAGAAGGTTTTTATTTCAGACAAAAGAAATTTTGACTCTACTTTAAATTTTAAGTTGCAACTTCTGAAAATTATTTAGTGAAACCAACAGTTTAGTATTATCTGCAAATCTTTCATATTGAATTTACTATATTCAACTAAATGTTGAATTCATGAAATATCTTTGATTTCCAAACAATGAAATAATGATTTAAAAATTATCAAAATTATAAAATCTTACATAAATACATAGAACAAATTGTTATCATAAATGTTTTAACAATACTTGATATTTTTAGTGTTCTTTAACACTGGGTTCAGGTCCTTTGTTGAATCTTCATCCAGTCCTCCTGTCCGCTGAGATGTAGGCTTTTATGATGGTATCCGGCTATTGTCTGCACATGGTGAGAGATTTGCTGACATAATTTTGGTCACAAACGTCAATAATACTTTTTAAAACGTCTTTTGGCACAAAGTACACAGTTCTTTATTTTCATAAAAACTTATGTCTATCTCTAAAGTTCATTGTTCGTTTTTTGTTGAACACGTGCAAATATTACATCACCTATATAAAATATGCGTTTCTCAGTCTTTTTATTAAACAAAAAGTCAATTTATAAGCAAACATCCACTAATACATGTCTATGCTTGAATAACCGATTTTTTATACTTTAGCACTACATTCTACAAAAAGTTTCTGATCGCTCTGAAAACAGAAAACGTCTGAACTCTTCAACTGCTCGACTTAGAAAAATTTTAACACCACCTTCACCTCCAAGCTCTGAACTAAGACTGAATACTCGCCACGAGCTCTTATTACAGGAAACCGTTCTTTTTTGGGCTGTTATATTTCGCTGTTGCAAACAGTTCACATACCCTCGCCTTTTCACACAGATTATTAAACACTTGTTATTAATTAAATTATATTAAAATTAAACATAGTCATTCCTTTTCTAGTCTTGAAAATCTATTTTTTCCTTTTATCAATGAGTTTACTTAATACAATTTATTACTTAGACAAACTGTCTCCCATACAAAACCGCGGATTTTAAACCTATTACAGACTCTAATTTTTCACATTGCCACAAAAATTAAGTCCATGCTGTAACTTCAAGTCCACACAAAAAACCGAAGGACATTTCACCTAAAAAAAAATGCAAAATTGAAAAACAAAAGCAAGAACTTAATCTGTATTTCAGTTAATTGAGAGCTTGAAGTGAATTTGTTGAATAATGTTTTAAATAATTTTTTTTTGTAAAACAAAACATAATTATTTTATTTTCAGCAAAATGCAAAACTAAAAATAAAATTCTTCTTGGATGGGATGAGCATGCATTTTTGGACCTCACGACCCCAAAAGGGTTAATTTTCTAAATTCAAATTGACGTCAATATTAAATTAATATTTTCCTTTTTTATTACTAATATATATATATATATATATATATATATATATATATATATATATATATATATATATATATATATATATATTAAAAATCTTTATTATAGTTGGCCAACTCAATATATATGTGTGTGTGTGTGTGTGTGTGTGTGTGTGTAATTAATTTATTTATTTTTTTATTTTTTTAAAATAATTTTCAATTTAGAATCTTTTATAACATAAGATACATTAATGAATTGTTATCATTATCTATGTTCTTTTAAAATGTTATTCTGTAATTTAATTATATGGGGGATGGGTTTGATTAATATTATGTAAATCTTTGTTTTTAAGGGCGTATAAATACAAATAGCTAAGTATAGATAAACTATCAATTGTTTCATTGCAAATTTTATTGTTCTTTTTTCTTAAAACTGCTAGTCAATGTTATGTATTAACTTTTCTGTAAATGGTTAACTCAAAAACTCAAAACTGCTAAATTAAAAGAAAAGGTTGAATAAATTACAGGTCAATCGAAATCGCTAAATCTCTTCATTTAAACATTACCATTCCTGGTTCCAAAAGCGTTTATTTAAGGATTCTCTCCTTAAGAATGGTAATAACTTTTCACAATTAACAATCACATTTCAACAGAGTATATAAACAAAGACGATGTAAGTTAATTATTATTTATTTATTTTTTGGTGATTGTCAGGCTCGGAATTTATGTATGAAACCTCATACTACACTGTTGCAAGTTTGATTCCACTAAATTTAGTGCATCCACAGGAATTGAACCTGAATAAGATAACCGGAGGCTCCATAAAATCAAATAAATAAATAAATAACCGAAGGTTTATATACAGGATGATTCACAGAAGGTTCCGAGCATTTTCTGAGCTGATACAAAAATAATGAAAAAGTTCATATAAACATAGGTACGGAAACAGTTTGTTTTTGAGTTATCCGCCATTTTGTTTTTTACAAAATACTTAATATTTTTTAAGGTATAAAATATATTGGGCTCCAACTTTGTATATCTATTTGATGCATACTGTATTATTACTGTTTATTACTGTACTAAGTACCAGAATGTTCTTTTGAATATTTTCATAATGGCTGTCATTTAAACTTTTTAATGTCAAATATCTCAAAAACTCCTAACATTACAAGAAAACTTAAAGAGACCAAAAATTTACTTAGTTAATGATAAATATAAATATTTTTTATTTTTTCTATAGCTCAATGGATAACAAAATATTGCAAAAAAAAATTGTATTTCCTGGTAGTTTTTAACAATAGCCAGAATTACTCCATAATTAGGTAAATTATGATTTCTTAAGTTGGTAACGCAAAACGCATGGCAAAAATATATTTTTGTCATTAGTGAATGTTCTTTGTTATAGCCTTAAATTGTTTCAAACAGTTCAGTACAATTTACTATATGTTTATTTTATAATTAGTGACATATCAATTTGTGTAATACAACATCTATGGTTTTGTTATTTACGACTGGTATTTATCTTAGCTGTGTTTGAAGGAATATAACAACCATATTCCTAACTGCAGAATCCTAACTGATAAAACTATTGTACCATTCAAAAGGGAAAATTTTAACAAGAAACGGAGAAGCGTATTGAGCCGAAAGGAATAGTCATGTCAAGTAAAAGAAATTTAATTAGTTAGTTCCCTCATTGACCTTGCTCTCTTTTGAATCTGATGGTATCTGAGTTAACCATTCACAGAAATACAGATTAACATATAACATTGGTTTTTTAAAAATAAAAAAAAAACAATTTGTAATAAATCGCTTAGTCATTTATTTATGCATACTTATATATATACATGTATAAAGTTGATACGTCCTTAAAACAAAAATTTTACATAGCATTAAACAAGCCCCCCCCCCCCATATGTTCCAAATTACAAATATTTTGGTGAACAAAAGATAATGGTAACAATTTGTTAATAGTACTTAAATTACAAAAAATTGTTTCTAAGACTAACTCATTACAAAAATAAAAAATAAAAAAAGGTTACATGTATATTAGCAAAGTTGGCCAACTATAAAGAACTTGTTTATTATATAAAAAAATATGTTAGAAATTTTTGTTAGTGATTGACGTCAATACATTACAATTTAGAAAATTAACCCCTTTGGGGTTGTGAGGTCTAAAGTTGCTAGCTTATCCCTTCCAAGATATTTATTTTAGTTTTGCATTGAAAAATTATTGTTATTACTCCTTTTCTTCTTTTTTTTATAACCTAAAGCATTATTTAAACCAAATTGACAACAAATCCTCAATTAATGAACATAAATTCAAGTTCTTTGGTTATTTTAATTTGCACTTTTACATTTCGTACAATGTTGAAATGTTCTTTTGAAGACTAGGTTGAAATGTCTGGACTTGAGCTTGAACTTGAAGTTCCAACTTGACATTCCAACTTGAAATTCCAACTTGAACCAGCATTAGCTGTCAAATTCAAAGACAATGAGGCATGATGATTAAAGATGAAGTCATAACTTTGTTTTTAATTTAGAAAGAAAAAAAACTATGCACATGTTAGTGAAGCACTTTTATTATACTTTTTTTTTTTTTAATAACAAAGGTAGCACGAGTAGCATGATGACATCAATGCAAAACTTAAAATTTTAGTAAAACTTTCCGATGTAATGTCATCACGGCAAGACTCGGTTTTAATGGAATGGCTTATCGCCTCCAGGTAACGTTAGAATTGCAAGAGTCACCTGACGCTGTTTCCAGACTTCAACGCCAGGGTACAGCACCTCCCGGCAGTAAGTTTTCAACCACATGAACTAAATTGTTTTTTTCTACATTAAAAAAAAATACATATCTCGGTACAGATCTCCCCCAACAAAAGACGGAGTCCCAGGGCAAGAGCGCAAGTTACAAGGCCTCATGCAAGGGGTGACCCTTAAAACTAAACCTAAACACATCTCCAATTTATTACTAAAACAAACCCAACGGCGACCGTAATCTGGCCAATACACCTTCACCACAAATATTATAAATAACGCACAAACATACAAGAGAATATAAGATAAGATACAAAACGAAAAACAACTTTAAACACATTATAATTACATACACAAATGTTTTTCATGAAAGTTGGACTCGCTATATCCAAAGGTTTTGAGGATATTGAATCCTCTTAAGTAAATTCTGCAAGTAAGAGGTGATCAGTCTCTCACTAGAGAATAAGAAATGATTGCTCACGAGATGGCCAGTCTCGGGCTAAAGACAAGTCCGGGTAGTTTGCTTGCAAGCAGATGTCCGTAAGACACCAAATATATCCACACAAGTGGAGAAAGTTTTCAGTAGGGATACCTTAGGTCATTGCGACCCAGTGGTTGATTGGAGTATATCACAGATGATATATTTTCCTCAGGAGGAGTGTAATGCGGTTTGAGCTGCTCCACGTGCGCCGTTTTAACGAAACTGTTTGAGTTTTTGAAGGAGATGGCAACTGTAACTGGAGTGAGAAAGTCGAGAAATCAGAAAGGACCTGACCATCGAGGCATCAGTTTAGCTGTCTTCTTTGCAGCCGTAGAGCTCAGATTGTGAGTTTTATACCAGACCATTTCACCTATCCTGAAGGTGTGCGGTGGGGATCCCTATTTTTATTATAGGTTTTTTCGGACTTCTGATGGGCTCGATGGTGCTTTCTGAAAGTAGACTTCTGAAAGTAAATGGTGCTTTGCTTGACTCCAAATTTCTCTGGAGTCAATGCTTTCCCGAGGTAGAAGATCATTGATGTTCCAGGGTAAGCTTAGTGGTGTATTGGGCAGAAAATTTAAAAGGATTTTGAAAGGGTAGGTTTTTATTGATTCGTGTTGAGCAAAATTGAATGCTAACTGTAGCCATGAAAGTGAGGTGTCCCAGGAGGTTTGGTCTTTGGAGTAATATGCTATTAATGCTGCCTTTAAATTCCGGTTGAGTCGTTCTGCATTGGATGGTTGAGGATGATAAGGGGTGGCAGACTTGATTCCTCATGCAATACAGAAATTACGGAAAACATGGGATGTGAAACATGTGGCATTGTCTGAAATGATAATTTTTGGAAAGCCAAAATGCTGAAAAAATTTTTTCTCGAGAGCTTTAATGGTGCTAGAAGTAGTAGCCTCTCGGACAGGACACAACCATGTGAAATTGGAAAATTGGTCTACCGCCACGAAGATCATGGTGTTTCCTTTTTTGTTCGTGGTAGCTTTCCCACGTAATCGATATGTATCTTATCCATGGGACGTGTTGGAACTGTAGAAGATAGGTAATCTAATTTACTGGTTCTGGCCGATTTGCTAATGGCACATGTAGTACAACTCTTAATCTTGTTATACGCTTCTTTGTTCAAGGTAGGCCAAATAAAAGATTTGCGTATCTTAAGCTTGGTTCGGGAAATTCCCAAATGTCCTCCGACAGGAGAATCATGATAATATGACAAGATGAGATCGACCAAAGATTGAGGGGCACAAATTGTTATGGGTAAACCTTTTCGGTTTTTTAGACATAGGGTTCCCTTATTGAGACAATAGCGCTCAGAAGTATTTCCAGATTCAAGATTCGAAATGATTGGACTTAGAGTGTTATCTGCACGTTGCCTAGCTCCAATATTCATAACTGAATAAGACAAGCCCGTGGAAGAGCTTTCAGATAATCACTGGCTTTGGAAACTGACATTTGAGGTTTATCTGATTACTCATCTACACTTTTTGATTTTGAAACTTCAAGGAGAAAAATCGCTTGTAAATGACTCATTCCACCATGTAAAAGTTTTTAGAAAAAAACTGTCTCTCTTTGAAAGTCAGTTGGGGAAGACCAATTTGGATAACTTTGAAACTTGCAAAAAGTTTTCTGACGAAACATGTGTAACGTTTCCATCACATTATGAAGTAGAAACCATCGTCAAACTACGCGAAGAGTTTCAAATCCGCTCTGCACACTTTGATGATGCATGGCAGCAGTAAAGATAAAACTGTTTCACAATTCATTCACAAGTGAAATTGAAAAAGTTCCTTCAGAACTTGAACTTAAATTGATTGAACTTATTTCAAATGAGAACTTAAAGGACTACTACAACAAGTGTTTCAAGAATGCTGATCTTCTTCCATTATACAGGTATGTCTTTTAAACATTCAATAATGACTTTGATTTATAAATAGTAAGTAAAAAAGTAGTATATTGAAAACAGTTTAAGTTACTTTTACAATTTCCTTTTGTTGCAGGTCATTAAGTGACGATTTCAAGGGAATTAAAGATTTTCCAAGTAGAAAGTTTTCAGTGTTTGGGTCAACCTATATACGCGAAGAAACATATTCAAGATTGAAGCACGTGAAATCTAAATACAGTGCTAATTTCTCAGATGATCATTTGAAACCAAATTTGATTATAGAAGTATCTAAATTTACTCCAATGTCCACTGCATTTGTCATTCATTAAAACTATTGCACACTTCACACATTTTAAAGTTTTACACCCTACACTAATTATAACCACTAAAAATATGGACGAAAATTATAAAATTTTAATTAAAATATACGTATAGGAAACCATAAAAACACTTTTTTGAAAAATTAACTTTTCAAAATGAATTACCTCTTTGGACCCCTTTTTATCTGGGTGTTATTTCATACCCCAACGTGGCCAACATCCCTACTTAGTTATTACAGTTAGGCCATATAGATTATAAGTCTGGAGACCCCTGTTATCATTGATAACAATAAAAAGTCAGTCAGCAATGCTTACTGTAGCAATTTTTAGTTTTCTTCATCCAAAACCATATACAGTATTATACAAGGGTTTCTAACAACTGGTAACTATGAAAAGGAACTATTAGCTATTAGCTATTAGAAAATTTAGCTATTAACTATTATACTTACATATGAAATATCTTCTGTAGATAAATCCAATCGTCTTGGCCTCATTAACTGCACAAAATTGAGATATTATTAGACATAGAAAATTTTTGTTTGTTAGAAGAATAAGGAAAAATATGATTGGCCACTAACCATTAATTATACTATACCAAAAGCTAAGAGTATGTTGTATTTCTTTTAAATCATTAAAAACCATTATAAATAAAGAAGGTAGGCATCAATGTTGTTGTTGTTGTTAAATTGAAATTACTTTTTTAAACACTTATAATGACTTTTAGAATTTGTTAATAAAACAATATCTCTTCAATGTCAAATCTAAGTTCCAATTTATGCAAAACAAAGGTGGGCTTTCCATATGGTTACTTTTTGCGGTTAGGCTTGCCTTATACATAAGTTTCTCTCAGCTCACATGACCAGCAATGCTGGCCAACACCATTTCTACTGCTACTCGGGAGTTATTTAACAGCTATAGTTCTCTAAGGTCAAAAGGCCAGCACTTTTCATTCTCCACTCGGATTTTACAACCTTTATTTAAAATCGTTATAAGTTTTCGTATTGACTTTATTTAGGGGCAAACTCTTGCGGTGGAATATAAAACTACATAAAGTTTGTGTTTGAAAGGTTGGCACTGCTGTGTAATATTCATTTTAAAGGAAAAATATTGGCCGTTCAGTACTCTCTAGTGGGTGCTTGTACTGTACTGTTCGTTATCTGTTTTTGAATATCCTGTGTTTTATGTGTTACTTTTATTTTTATTAAGCTTAAAAAAAGATGAACCATACACATTTCTTGAAAATCTGATAAAATAAGAAATGAATTGCAGGATCTTGATAGGTTAGTGATAGTGATTCTGAACATGAAAGTGACATTGATTATGGTATTGCGGAACAGTTTGAACGAGAAATCATAAGCAAATTTGGTGAAGATAATTTATTACTAGGAGAATGTGATTTAGTTAATAGTGTTAGCGAAAAAGATAGTTTGAATAAAAATACATCTGAACAATCAGTCTAACAAGAAAATATTGTACAGATTAATGACGGGGAAGAAGGCAATGAAGAGGAAAGCGAAGGTAACGCTTGGAGAGAATGGACAACAATGACACCAATTTCAATTAATTTAATTTGTCACAATAGTGGCTTTCAGCCCCCACTTGTTTTAAGACCACAGACAAAGCTAGTAGGTATATTTTCAATTATATTTTACCTGATTTTCAATAATTATATTTCTATTGACAGAAATAGTAAATTAAGCAAACAAATATGTTACAGATAAAATCCAAAAAATACTCCTTTACCTAAAAGATCTTTATGGTGATCATGGAAACCAGTTACACTTCTTGAAATAAAGACTTTTTTAGGCATTTTGATAAATATAGGAATGGTGTTGATAATCTGGATAATTACTTCACGACTCCATAGATTATTATCTGTGTTTTTAAGAACATATTTTCTATGGAGAGGTTTTGCCAAATCTTTTGGAATCACCATATGACTCCACCTAATGGGTCTAAAGGAGGGGTTATGTTTGTTTCGGGAAATTAGAAAGAGTTGTGCTTTATTTAGACAAAAGTTTAGACAGTTTTATATCACACATAAAAAAGTATGTGTTGATGAGAGCACCGTGGGATTCAAAAACAAAATTTTCTTTAAATTTTATAACAAGGATAAGCCAGTAAAGTGGGGCATTAAATTTTTGTAATTTCCGAATCTTGTTCTGGGTATATTTGTGGACTAAAGCCTTACTTCGGGAAACACACAACAGATATAATAGATTGGCAGGACTTAGGTGTAACTAGTAGGGTGGTTTTACACTTAGTAAAAAAACTTGAAGAAAACTATGGAAATGTAGAGAGATTACAAGTATTCACGGATTGATTCTATACAATTCTAGACTTAGCAGCAGTATTGAAACAGGGTGGATACTAATAGACAATTTTCTGAAATTACGGATTTTTTCTGGTCCATATTTGGAAATTCCCGGAAATATGAAATAGACCATTATTAAAAGACTTGATTATAGTTGCAAATTTGTATTTATGATACTTTTTTTGGTAAAATTTAATGCTTTATATAAACATATTTTATTTCTAGTCATTGTCTTAAGGAATGTGGTGCAGAGTCTGAAGGTCTAGCTGCCTGATGCGTCCTTGGAGTGTGTAAGTCCATTACACAACGCACACACACACACACACACACACACATATATATATATATATATATATTATATATTTCATCACAATGTCACGTTAATAAAATAGTACAAATTGAGCACAAGAAAGAATAAACTAAAAAACACTTGTAGGTATGACCACTCACAAATATATGTATTTTGCGTTGAGTGTGCGTTTATTCATAACAAGACAAAGAGTGACATGAAACGGGAAAGGGAATGAAAGTTAAGTATTATGCATTGTTTACAGCGAGCGACAAAGACAAAGGAATAGTGCATGTGTACAGCGAACGACAATCATAAGTAATGAAGCGTGATTAAACATAGAAATGAATTAATCCAGAAGCGTTCTCTAATTAAGAGAAAACTAACGAATGCCATGAGAATGTGCACGCGGAGTCGTTGTTTTAGTTGCTAAGCCAAGACTCATTCGTTCAGTTTAGTTGCTAAGCCAAAACAAGACTGATTTGCCCTGTTGGAAAGGAAAGCGTCCCTTAGCCAGGGGTGGAAGTTGGTTTGGGGTATTTTGATGCTTGCCAATCAAATGTAGCATTTCTCAAAGTTGTTGGCCATTTATTGATGGAACAATTAGGGGGCTGATGGCAATTCGATGTACGGTGCAGTGTTCAATGGAAACCTTTGACCATACAATGGAACAGTGCCATTGAAACTAAATATTCCATATTTAAAACTGATGACAAGAGTTGTATCTCCGAGAGAGCTTAATTTGAATTGACGCATCAGTCGGAAATTGAATTGGTTGACATTACCAAACGCAAGCATTACTGGCTTTATTGTATAATATTTTCTCTATATTTTCAAAACTCGGTATAACTATGATAAGTTCAATGGTGAAACCCGATTTCGATTATTTGCTTTCGTTGAGGAGCTACAGCATTTTGAAGTTTGAAAAATGAGCAAAACCAGTTGTACATTATTGTAAAAACATTATTACTATTAGTTTGTTTTTTTTAGTTTACAGGCACCATCAATTAATCTTTGTTAAAACTTTTTTTTAAATCAGTTGATATAGTAAACTGTATTCATCATGTTGTTGACAATTGATGTGACTGTAAACTAAAAAAAAATTAATACTTACAATTGAATTTATGATACCATACAACTAATTATGTTAATTTTACAAACTTTAATGGCTGTTAACTCCTCAACGAAAGAAGATAATTAAAATCAGCTTTCACCATTGAATGTATCGTTAAATTTTAGTTCAAAATAAGATATCACACAACTACCATTCCATTAAAAAAATTAAGTTAAATTCAAGTTTGGTTAAATAAATTTCAAACATAGTTTGTAAAAATGTCATTGAATGTTGAAGTGCCATAATGAACATCCATTGAATTTAATGATAATATTACTTCTCTATCCAGACCTTTGGGACACTCCGTACATTAATAGTATTTAAGCATACAAGCTAGTTTTATAAAAACGTGATCACTATCCCTAATTAAATTATCTAGGCTGAGTTATTATAAACAAAAGATTACTAACTATACGGACTCTATAATAAGAGGATAAGAGCAACTGCTCTGATAGTCGGTCAATATTTCTCTACTCTCTTTTTTCTAAGTTGTTATACCATTTTGATTTACCCCACTCCTCCCTACTCCCAACGCCTTAAGTATACACAAACTCGACAACTTCCAATCTCAATATTGCTAGAAGTTAACTTTGTCCTACTATATTGTACGTCGAGCGTCATTCACATCCCAACAGATTCTTCCTCTACAACATCGTAGCACAACCGATCTGAATTGAAACTGCATGTTAAGATAACCAAAAGTTTCCGAATACACATTTGTTTAACTACGGTGATGTAGTAATTAAAAAAAAAAGAAGCATATAATATATTAAGCATATTTGTTTCCTATTGATATTGTTTCAAAAAAACTTCCTTTTCCCAGATTAAAACTACTTAAAATCTGGATATGAAAATTTGGATAGCTGAAACTGTATATTCAAACATAAACAAATGTTTTTTAAAAAAAATTGTTTTAATATTTTGATCTTTATAGGCTATACAATAAATAAGTAAACAATTTTTCATTTTAAAGTGCCAAACAAAAGGTGTTATTGGGGAAAATGTTAGTTTCTTGATTATTGCAGAAAAACTACCACCTATCTATAAAATCACTATTAAAAGCTAAATTTCTCAAAATCAATTTTACAATTTTTATAGAATTTTAATGAAATATAAAGGTAACTAAAGAAGTGTGCATAACACAATAAGGCTAAATAAATTTAAGATTTGTGAAAAACTGACAATAAACTTAAATGATATTTAATTCACATCAATAAAATACTCCTTTTCAATCAAACATATGTGCATTTAAGATGATTTTATAAAATAAACAAAAGAAGTTTAGTAGGGTCTATTGAATATTTCAAATTATAGGATCTGTGAACACTGCATGACAACAAGTTTGGTCTAAAACTTGCAGTAGCTTATTAGCTATTGAAATCCACTAAAATGAACATGAACAAAATATTTACTTCATATTTGAATGCTAATAGCTTACGGTTTGGGGAAAATATCTTATTGTACTTACAATAGGTGACCGATGTGGAGTTTCATTTATTTGATCAGAAGTTGTAAATGGTGAAGATGGTGAAGGTGGTGGCGCTCTTGGTGGAGTCAATATTATGTATGAATGTGCAGCATCTGGAGAATGTCTTGAACTCGAAAGCTATAGAAAAACAATACAGATATAAAAATTTGACATCTAGGTGATAAGCTGATATAATAAAATATGTACTACCTAAGTGTAAATATCACCAAGATTTATAGATAAGAAAAAACTTCTGAAAAACCATTTTAAATTGAATATATTTACAAATTTTAAACCTTTGTTTATTAATAACAAATTTGTAAAATAAATAATGAAATATAACTAGCTTATCAAATTCTATTTAAATCTATATTATATTCTGGGTACTAAATAACTTATTAGAGATTTTTTTTAGCAATTACTATTATTATTGGTTGTGGTGGTGTGGTGGTTGTGGTGGTGGTGGTGGTGGCGGTGGCGGTGGCGGTGGCGGTGGCGGTGGCGGTGGCGGGAGATGGAAGGGGTGTGGTGGAGGTTGGTAGGGGTGTGGAAGGCAACCATTCTCCTAAAAAACCTAACCTAACACAACCTAACCTATCCTATCCTAACCTAAGCTATCCTAACCTAACCTATCCTAACCTAACCTAACCTAACATAACCTAACCTATCCTAACCTAACCTAACATAACCTAACCTATCCTAACCTATCCTAATCTAACCTAACCTAACCAATACCAACCGATTTACCAACCAAAATATACTTTTGCAACCAATTCACCAACCAAATCTTGGTAATTTTATCTACGGGTTGGTAAATCGGTTCCTAACAAACGTTACGACGTTATATATTTAAAAAGGAAAAAAAGGGGGGTTGTGTCGTTTTCGACTACATCTTTTCGGCTACAATTCCAAGGTCACATCAAATATCTTCATCTCTACTAAAAAGAGTTTTGGTGGAATGGAGGTAACAAATTACAAAGAATATTATTTTAAAACATTTATTTATTTATTTTTAATTACAAGCACAGAAAACATGTTTCGAATTATTGGTTAGAAAGAGAAATAAAAGTGCTAAATGTAGATTTAAACTATAAATTTAATGTTAAATTGGACAAGATAAAAACCACTGCAATTAAGCACAAAGAAAGAGTTACAATTCATCTAGATTTTGGAACTGCAAAATATAACGGATCTTATGTCTGTAATCAATTTGTTTGATTCCACACACAACTAATTCTGTCCCTTCTTCCAGCTGACGACACTTTCTTGGAAGAACTTTGCCTTTTATTTCTTGAATGCCAAGGGTGAATAATTGCTCCACTTCGTCCTGGTTGTAGGGGAAATCTTCTGGTTTTTTCCAAGCATCTGTTAGTAGCTTAAGATGCTCTATCTTCGCAAAAGAATGATTATTAAAACTGGTAAGTCCATTCGTCGTAAATGTAAAAATTGTTTCTTCTGTCGCTAAATGCACAATGTCCAGGTCGTTGTTGGAGGTTAATACAAACCCCTCTTTTGTTAAATTTTGTATTTCGTTGTAGACATCCATTAGCCACGATTTGTACTTTCCTTTAAAGAAGTAAACACCTTTATTCCCATCTCTCTCTGCAAGTATTCCAACAAAGGCATATTTCGCTTTAGTGTTAATGGTAAATGCGGAAACCTGGTAGTCTGCATGTATATCTAAATTCTTCCAAGTCTTGTTAAAATATGAGCCCATCCGCTCTCTTGTCTCTCTAATAATCTCAATGATGTTAATCTACAGGAACGCTCTCCACCTATCATAAAAACATGTATATATGTTAATTGTTTTCAAAATATGACAATAATATACTTTAGTTAGTTATAGAATTATCCACTCCTCACCGTGAAATACATAAGCTGTGATATATATTTTCCCCTTAATAACAAACCTTATTGAATTCTTTGTTTTTTTGTAACCATATGGCATAGTATCATAATTTCCTACATATCTCCTTTTAGGACCCGTTACTTTAAATACCTTTGTTTCCTTTACAGTTACAATATCTACATTTTTATTTCTCCTAATTCTATTCTCTTCAATTTGTAAAGACAGTTTAGCTTCGCTCAGGACCATGTCTTTAAGTTTTTCAAAGTTCAGTTTTTCAGATGTTTTAAGATTGTGTTAGACCTTTAATTTTACACACCTCTATAATATCATTACTGTTTGTAGAAAATACTTGGTATGCATATGTTTTAGGGCCTCCCGAAACAAATTCTAAAATGTAGGATCCAGGGCCATACTCTTCCAATTCATTCGTCATTTCCCCTAGGTAATCACCAGTAGCAACTTTATGTGTACCCTCCTTGTATGAATAAATAACACTATCAGTGTCATAATATAATACCTGCTCTCCTAAAGTATCAAGGTGGTCATACAGTTTAAGACGGACCTGACTAGTTGTATACGCTGCCAGTACGACATTTACATTTTTTAATGACTCTCCAATCTCCTCTGAATATTGCCAATTCACTAAAACGGTGTCTTCGTTAATTTCTTGTACTCTATTAACCTTTATCGATGGACTTATTAGTAGTTGGAAAAATACAGTAGAATCTCTCGTTAAAAGTGTCTTAGTTTGATTTTCCCGTTTCCCAAACTTACCCCAAAATGAGTTTAGCATCAATTTTGCAAGAGAGCGGAGTCCCTCGTTCTTTTCAATTTTAACGTAGTCAAGCATGATACCTTCGCGGTTATAATAATCTTTCACGTACTTGTCTTTGTCCCACTCTGACTTACACCAGGCAGGCCATCCACTAGCTTCTTGTTTGATTTTTAAAAATTTGTTGATAAAATCGGTAAACAGGCCTCCTTTCTCAAAACTAGCCATCTTGTACTCCCAAAGTTCATACATGTCCAATATAACATATCCTTTTTCTACCGCATTCTTGAGCTCATCCATTGTCCAAGTTCCAATTAAGACCCTCTCTTCACTACTATGTTTACAATCACTAGTACACAAGTTTTCACCACACTTACTACACAAAACAAACATTAATTTATCATTCATTCTTGTTGGAAGAACAGGATGATACAAAACGCTAGGTGATAACACTTTACACTGTAACATGCCTTCCACTTCCATCCCCATCTTCCTGCATTCTCTATCGCCTATATGAATAGTCGGATGGCCTAATGGGTATTTTCCGTACTTGCATACCCAAGGGTAAAGCGAGCATACATCAGCATACTGAATGGTTTCTTCATCAATACACTTGTGGTATGTTTTAGCGTTTCCAGTCCGGCCACCGATAAAAAAACATGTCTTGGATTAAGTGGTAAAGTGTTCAATATTGGAAGAGAGTTCAAATAGTCCATTTTATTTTCCTCTTTAATAGTTTTAAACGTACACTACCACATCTCTACTACTTCAAAGTGTGATTTTGAAAGTTTCTCAATTTTGGCTTTTGTCCTTTCATACCTTAAGTGTAGACTGTTAGAAGGGTCCTCTTTTAGTGGTTCCTATCTCTTATAAGGGAAACATTTAGGAAAACCGTGAAAGTAACATCCTTGAAATTCGTAGATACGTTCCCCATCAAAACCATCAACTTTTACCCCTTCTATTTTAACTTCCCTTTCACGGCCTGCGTGGTTGATTCGAACACCCCTTTGTTCTTCTTCCCACGTCATCCACTGTAAAGCAGAGGCAGACTGGTTGTCCACAAGACGGTATCCGTGTTTAGGAATGAGGCATATTGTATTATTTTTCAAAAAATTACGTCTGAACGCTAGATTACATGCACTAGCTATTGTAACTGCTTCCAAAAAGGGATCCACATTACACTGTTCCAAGAACATAGATCTGAATTTCATGGACGCCTGAGCCAAAATGTCTACGTCCGAGATGCAATACTCTACAAATTCCTTTTGAAAATCAAAAACATAGTTTGCTAGTGTCTGCTCGTTATGCCATTTTTCAAAGTCTTTGTGGCCCTTATCGAACATAGAATCTGGACAATAAAACTGTTTAGCGGGTATTGGTCCTTTATAATTTTGATTTTCCAATGTATTGAAAAGGTGAGGAGAGTAACCCTTCTTCTTTTCAGGGGGTAAATCGAAAGCTTTCGGAAGTGCAGACAGGGCCATTGGAAAGTAATTTAACGGATCTATGAATCTTACATTGTCCATATGATCTTGGTTCCCCTAATAATAAGTTTTGGTGTGAACTTAGTATGATGAATAACGTACTTTAGAATAAACTGAAAGTCAAATGAAGATCCGTTGTGAGCGAGTAAGCATAAGTGCTTGTATCTTTTCCTGATTTCTATGACATAATCCATAAACTGATTGATAGGATCTTCTTTAAAGATATGGGTATGGGAACCACAATTTTCACAAGATTGCCCTGTAATACATTTATGACAAAACTGCTGACTTACACACAAGTTAACTTTGTGGACTTTAGTTTCTGAATCATTTGCAAGACTCTCGTCTTGGCGGGTTTCTAAATCAAAAAATATGAACAAAAAGTCTTTACTTTTTGGTGTACACCTATCAACCCTCATAAAACACTGATGATTAGGAGGTTTGTATTCTACACAAATATTATAAACACTTCACCTATTAACTTTGGGTGACCGGTGCTACACTCTGGTAGTCGATGGAGTAACCTCATCCGGCTGTGGACACTACTCTTGAATATTGATTTGTTGTATACATCAGAGTAACCTAGAAGTACATACCAGGGATTTGGCCGTAACATGGGCTCTTATGGAGTTATTCTCGACCAATCAGAATCGTCCATTTGGTCACGTGACCGCTTCTCGTCCAATCAGAATGCTCCATTTATAACTTCAACTGCACCGCCGCTTCTCGTCCAATCAGAATGCTCCATTTATAACTTCAATTGCACTGTCGCTTCTCGTCCAATCAGAATGCTGTCACTTCAACGCTCACTCAGACCTGGTGCGCTCTGGTGATGGTGGGGGTACTCTGGTTTTCCCAGGGAAAGGGGGGAGCAAAGTCTGTACTTGTAAAAATGGCTGGATGCGGGCAAATCCATCGGTCGCTAACAGGTATATAGGTTACCGATTGGATGTTTGGGTTGGCAAATCGGTTGCTAAAAATATATTTTGGTTGGTTAATCGGTTGTTAGTGGTATCTATGGGTTGGTTAATCGGTTGCTAACATGATATTTTGGTTGGTTAATCGGTTGTTAAAAGTATATTTTGGTTGGTTAATCGGTTGGTAATGTTATCTTTGGGTTGGTAAAAAGGTTCCTTACATGATAATTTGGTTGGTAAATAGGTTGCAAAAACAGTATGAAACATCGTCCACAATAAGACTAAAACGCACACACACACACACACACACACACATCTAGAACACAGTCTCGTGTGAGTCAACTTGTCAGTACAAACGTTGGGTATTGGTCGGTGCTACGCCCTAGTAACCAACGGAGGAACCTCCGGTGCTGGCCCTTGTTATTACCTTACACACACAACCTTAACCTTGAGGTACGAGCTAGACCCGTACCGTAAGGCGTAAGCAAGTTTTTAGCGTGCGCGCGAAAGACGGTACCTTACGGTACGAACCTACCTCCATCGTTTGTGTTTAACTATGTGTCCTCCCCAGTGGATATCTATGCACTCTCAAACAATTCGACAACAGGTGGATATAATCGGTGGTGCTCACTGTGGAACCGACGTTGAACAAACATGGCGACTTATATACTGCATTAAATATACAATGTGTAATGTCGATAATTCACTCTCCAAATTACTGAGAACAGACACAATTTTGCCGTCCATTATAATAATTAATCAATTTCTGTCAAATTTAATCAATTTCTTTAATATCATATTTTTTTTTTACACTATTTGTATCACTTTTGTTTGGAGAGAGAGGGAGAGAGAGAATAAATTATTAAAACATTAGTTTTCATGTTATTAACCCAGAGACAAATTGGTGGATGGTTGAAGGTACGTGCGGAACACGTAACGTAAGGTGTACGCGAGTTTTTGGTACACCTTACCTTACGGATTAGCGTACTGTTTAACATGGTGTTTAATATAACTAAGTGAATTCTAAGTGTACTCTTTTCAACAACATGGTATATAATACATTAAATATACAATGTGTAATACTATGCATGATAGCTCAGTCGGTAGCATGTCTGCCTTCAAATCATAACTTCACGGGTTCGAATCCCGTGTCTGACGTAATAGCAACATGTCAACAACATGACGTATAGATAGGGGCCATGGGGGAGGGGCGGGAGGGGTCGTGGGGGAGGGGTGGGAGGGGCCATGGGGAGGGGTAAGGGGGAGGGGTAAAACAAAAAAATGGCGTCTCTAAATTACGTCACAGGTGGATGGTGGGCAAGGGAAGGGGGTATGGGGAAGGGCAGAGAAGGAGGGGCCAAGGGGGGTGGGAGGGGGAGGAGCCAAGGGGAGGGGGAGAGGGGGAGGGGCATAGGGGGAGGGGAGGGGTATAGGTCACGTGGTCACCCCCACCTTCCCCCACTCCATTCTTGTGCTAAAGTATCGCTGACTCTACTCCCATAGTTTTGAAGCCTTTTCAAGTCAGTGTTGTTAGAATGCTCGACAAGTGGATAGTTAACTCTGTGAATAAGAGTTTTACTGTTAATAAAATATTATATTATAGCTTTGTTTAAATAAATTGTAATACAATAAACATTTGAGTCGAGGTCTACGATATAACATATATATTTAGAGTGTAACATATATCGAAATATTAGAGCGTTTATTTTATTTTAGATTGTCATGTACATACTTCATAAAACCTTATTTAAATTAGGTAAGAGGTTTCTTTCTTTGTTTTAGAGGTTTATATACTTTAGGTAGATAGAGTTATATTTAGAAATATATATACCTATATATATATATAAAGTATTCAAATAATGTTTACTGTGAATCTGTTTAGCCATAAGAGGAGCCTAAAAACCCATTCGTACAAAACCCAAAACCAACCCTTCACCCCAAACAACCCCAACTCTAAAACTTATAATGGGTAGCTATGGCTTCTGATATATCAAATTGAAGGGCAAAAAATAATATGACTTATGGCGCTAATAAAATAATAATCAGCCTATGTGTTCACTTGCTATGTTAAAAAATAAAATGTTCTTTTTTTTGTAAATGGCATTAAACTCTTGATTGGAGAAACTGAAAAAAATCCAAACTGGTTTGTAAACTGCGCCAATAAAGGTAGAAGGTATTACAACTTAAATAACCTTCCCCTTCACCCCAATCAACCCCTAAATACAAATTTTGTTATCGGCAACTATGGATTTTGATATTATAAAATTAAAGTTCATAACAAACCATGAGTTTTGGTGAAAACTATTTTAAATTAGCCTGAGTTCATCAAATAATGTTTTGAAATATGATTTTGGTACAAATGAACAAAAACTACGTACAAACAAAAACAAATTGTTTAATGACCAACCAGTTCGTGGAGTACCTTTAAAAATGAAACAAAACTAGTAACAATAAGAGGAGATATCTTAACAAAAATCACAAGAGATTTTCAAAACCATTTTTCCATTTCTACCATTTCTCTCCAACCAATAATAGAGTCTGTTTTCGAAATCCAATCTCACTTTTAGTAATATTTCGTGATTTATCGCTCTACACTCTTGAACAATTTTGTTTCTCAAGTCTTGGAGATCAGCTGCAAGGGTCTTGTAGACAACAGATATTAAATGCCCCCACAAAAAAATCAAATGGTATTAAATCTGGTGAATTCGCTGGCCTCTCTGCCCATTTGTCTGGTCCCGGATCATTTAACTAGTCCCATTCAAACTTCTGTAATGCAGAGGAGCACCATCCTGTTGAAAGCACATGTTGGCCTCATTATACTCAAACTCTTCATCCTCATTCACTGCATTTTCAAATAAGTCTCTTATCAAAGGGAAGACATATTCTTCAAGTAAACAATTATACCATCAATGAATAATGGGCCAACAATTAATTGTCCCTATAAATTCCCGCAAACTCATGAATTTTTTCAGGCCATTATGATTTCTATGAAAGAATGAGGGTTTTCTGTGTTTCAGTACGACAATGTTGTGTGTTTAGTAAACAATTTAAAAATGTAGTTTCATTAGAAAAATAAATATTATGTAACTATTTCCCATATCTACAACAAAGAGTGATCATCACCTCGCCAAACTGGATTCTTCTGTCAAAGTCATTATCGTACAATTGATGAAGAATCATAATTTTATATGGATGGAACCTGTGAAGTTTAGTAACTATAAGAACAGAACTGTATGACATACCAGTAAGTTGAACATATATGAACATGTTTACGTTTATTACATATACTGTAATAATTGATTTGTTCTACTTAGAACTACGAAATTTTGTTTATACATTTGTTTTGCTTTGTACATTAGACCTAGGCTACGAGACCGAGACAATACTTGGGTTAGTCTCGGTCTCGTCTCTTTTTGAAATAGCAAGTCTTGGTCTCGGTTTCGGTCTCATCATTCATAATCTGGACTCGGTATCGAGTCTTGTCCAAGAGTATTGAGACTTGTCTAGTGGACATGGCCACTATTAAAAAAATTAGTACTGTTTTATACCTTATTTTCTAAATATTGAAGTATAATTTAAATGTTTTAAGTAAAATGACAATTTTGTCAAATTTGACATATTTAATTTCTTTTAAAAAAGGTGGTATTTTAAAATTTCAACAATCAAGCTACTGTACATCTTTACATCTACCGAGCCACCACTGATATAAATACCTAGTTCTCTGTTATTGACTTTCGATGATTTTCACTGATGAAATCATCATCCTTAGTTGTTACCAATCGAGATTTAAAATTTTATTTTTAAATTATAAATTTTTTTACAAAACTATTTATTGTATGTACAATCTAAATAATTTCTTTATAATATTGTCTAGTAATTTACGCCAAGCAAACTCTAGTATTAGACTACTTATCACACCATTAATTCAAAAGGTTCTTTTTTATAAAGATAAATATCTCAAATTTGTGTGTATTACATTTGAGTAATTTTGGAACATAACATCAAATTTTCATCATTGAAGAGTTTTGTTTACATCCAGCATTACCATTTACAAATATAAATATATTTGTGAAACAATCTTTTTTTTAAATTTAAGTACAATAACTAGGGCGAATTTTTGGCAAAATAATTTGTTGCAACCCGTATTTTGTTATTGTCTTAAGTTAAAAATAATAGTTAAAAGTTGAACTTCATCCGAAATATTTTGTATACTCATGCGTCACTTTAGTTTTCTTAACTTTATTATTATATACACTATGGCAAGCTATTTTTGTACATTTATCAGGCATTTTTTATAAAATAATCATACGATATAGCAGGTTTAAGAAATGTACAACAAGGGTTAATGGATTGTTAAACCCTTTAAACATTGTCAAAAGCGCGAATAAAAGAGAATAGCTTATCATAGTTTACGGCTATTCAATAACTTAACAAATAAATTTAAACGTTGAAACAATCCACTCAAACTTTCTTAAATGTGAATTAAATACCGAAGCAGGAAGTGACATGATCAGAGTCCATCACTGTGTATAATCCAATTAGAACTCACTATAAGAAACAATAAACAGTTTAGGTGATGTTTATGGTACTATGTCTAACGTAGGAAATGAGCAAGTAGTGTTTTGATGACGATGCTGCCTGGAAATAGAAATCCTAATCTACTGTGTATGATTGTGTATATGAAAACCATGTAAAATGAGGAAGTATGAAATAAATATATATTCTTGCTCCTTATGCATGTAGAAGTAACATAGAAGTGAAAAAACAGTGGTTGCCTTCCTCATGTTATAGTACTTGTTTGTAACGTACAGTGCATAAATGAACACTTGCTCGTTTCATACACTATACAAATACACACACACCCAAAGTTAGATTAAAGGCGGGAGATTTGAAAATTCTGAGAAGCCAATTTTGGTACAGGGAGGATTGTTGGCAGGCATCTGGAGGAAATGTATGCTTCCCAAGCTCAAGGAGTTTTAAATCCGAAAATAACCATTGCATCCAACAACATAGTGAAAATAAATATACCTCAAGACTGCGAACATTCAAGAGTAATAATATCTAGTTGGTCTGCATTGAATTGAAAAAAACAAGAGAAGTGAATTTCTGCAATAGAGGTGAGATCAATCCCATAATAGATGTCATTGTATTCATACCTAATTCAAAGAGAATAATTCTCGAGTATAAACTATCAGCCTGTGAGGCCATAATTGAGTCAAATAACTATTTTATAAAAAAATCTTAGGTTGTACAAAGACTTTGCCTACCCTAAATTTGTTCCCAATTTAATTCAACTAAAGGTGATTTTTAGCAGAGATTAGTAGAGTGGTTTTTAAAATGATGGGAACATTATTAAATTGTTTAATAAAAGACAAGACTTTTGTCTAGCATCTCCAATTGGCCACCTACTTATCCAAAAACTTCAAAAAAACACAACTTATTGAAAATTGTACATTTTGTGCTTTTAAGATCTTTTAGTTATTACCCATTTTTACAGGGCAGTCACTTGAAGTTGTAGAACATTTAATTCAGTAATTATAATTTAAAAAAAATCTATTTTGCGTAGTGTGGGTGTACAGGTTAAAGCTATGAGTAGATAGACAGACCTGCAAATAGAACATGGAAAGAAGTACCAGACCAATTTAAACAATTATAGCACACGAAAAAATCAAATAGACATCACACAGTCTCTCCCAAAATATTACGAAATAAAAACATTTTGTTGGAAAAATTAACACTTTTTTCCTTTGTTGTGTTTAAAAACCTTCACAATAACTCACAAACAGATATTAGCTAAGAATATATCCCAATGATTAATTGCCCCGAGTTTGAGGCATCATATAGAGCAACACTATAATGTTAAAAGATATTTATATATATCTAGCGATTTACCTACACAAATTATCTAGTAGTATATAGTTCTGAAATATGGTTATTTATAAAATAATAGAAATGGTGGTTAAAATAAACAGATATAGATTTACATATACTCCATACTAAATTCAAATTTGTTTCCAAGAAAAGAGTTAATTAAAACAAAATAGATTTTAACAACAAAACTATGAAATTACTGAATGAATGTATACACAAACATAAATTAAGAAAAACAGAAACCATAAATAGTCAATTGATAAAATTGTTCATATGCTCTTGGGATAATATCTTTATAGTTCGTCAGATGGATTCACAATAATAATCGTATAAAAAGAATTTAAATGTACTTTATCTTTGATCGTAATCTGGTTAAACACAAGTTAAAATTCTAAATTCAGATCCTATAAGATCCACACAAAAATATACTGTAGCTACTGAGTTTGTTGTATGGTTGTACTGATTACAAATTACACACTTTTATGTACAGTTTATAGTCCATGAATGAGCTCAGTATTTCTTCAAAATATGATAACATATACAAGTTTATGAAAGTTATACAATTAACAGTTTATAAACAAAATTCTTAAATCAGGAGGAGGTGGTGTGCCGATTTTTCCAAAGTGGGGTAGGAAACATACATAAGTCTATAAAATTAAGCCTAACTCAAGTTCAAATATTTTACTTATGATGAGAAATTATTACTAGATAAAAGAATGATTTAAAATGGATAAAATTGTGAATGAAATATGAACTGGTGGGTACTAATCTGAGATAGGTTGTTTTATATTAAGCAATCAACCATAAATCATTAAATAAATGTTTCATTAATATAATCATAAAATGAAAGTAAATATTAAGTTCTTTTGACGAATTTAGAAACTTAGTTCAAATAGGAAATAATTTTAAATAAGATAACTTAATTCAAATAGGAAATAATTTTAAATAAGATAAGTTGGTTCAGCCTCAAACATCTAGCAAAATTGTATTTCCTTTGAATATATATTAGAAGTTTGTTCGCACTTATAAAACACTACTTCCTGAAACCGCAGTGTTCAACAAGACATATTCCTCCATGGGTGTCAGAACATGCATGCTTAGTTTCTCAAATAGAATGTTCTCAACTCCAAGCCATACTCCAATTGATCTATTGATTTCTTTGTCTCAGTCATTTTGTTCCCATGAGTGCTGGGTTGGTACAGTTCATCCCTTCAGGGACCTGATTGAAGGAATAAGGGAGTAAATATTACTGGGTTCCTCTATGTTCCCATAGGCTCCATTTTTTGACCCAGTGTTATTCAGCCTTCAACATGAATCGCACAACATCGTGGATTAGGGCACCCCTCCTCGTAGATCATTCAGACAATTGTTGGACTTAATCCACCTTCAGGTGGCCTTGTCTAGGGGCCGGGCCCCATAGATTTCAGGGTTGGATTTTTTGAGCCAACTGAAGTTATGATAAATAGCAATGTTATGTACAGTTCAGGCAATTTACGTATCAAGCATGTGGAAGAAAATTTATATATATTTTACTTAACAACTACGTACAAGGAAAAATATTATTAGTGTTTTTACTATATGTATTAAAACTTCCAAATTTAACCTAACCTTGGCTAACCTAACACTTTTAGGTTTTCTCCAATGCCGATGGTTCCATCACTGCATTTTAAAATTGAACCCAACACCAACAGTTGCATCGCTAATGAAACAATGACGTGGAGCTGAACTCTACTAGATCCAGTGGTCTCAGCAACTGTTGAATTTAGAAACTTGTGCTTTCTCTCAACTATTACGAAACAATCATAAATTAGAACGACGGCAGAAAAATAGAAATAATTTGCTGTTCTTCATGCATCCTTAATAATTGAAGTATTATATTTAAATTAGTTCCATTATCGTTTAAATCAGGGGTCTCCAAACTATGTCCCGACAATAGATTTTGTCAGGGCCACTGCCTATCCGACTACCTTGAGTATAATGGCCTAACAATTAGCTAAAAGTGAAAAAAATTCATATTTTATGATAAATTAAACCAATACACTATGCCTAGACATACTCATAAGTTACAATCGGCCAGAATATTCCCATTTCTCCATAAGCGCCCAACTCCCAATCCTCCTGTAGTAACTCACATTGCTACTCACCTAGTCTAATGACACACAACGTACACCTAAAGTGAAGTTGTTAATGAAGCCTGATGCTAACTAAACGTACTTCTTTTACTTTTTAATACAGTATTTTTAGTGTAGTGCCAGTGTTTAGTAACTATTATTTCAGTTATGTCAGTATCCAAAACGAGGAAATTTGACAATGAGTGTAGTATTTTCAACAAAAAATGGTGTATCACTTATTTTGTGTTTGAAAACAAAATTACTGCTCAGTGTCTTATTTGTAATGAAACAATATCAGTGTTGAAAGAGTATAATATTTGGAGACATTATGAAACAAAACACTCAAAAAGCAAATACACTGAAATGACAGGATATTCAGTAAAAAAGTTTTATCTCTGAAAAGTCTATTACATCTCAAGGTGACATTTTTATTAAGCAAAAACATCAATATAAAGCAGCTGTAAGAGCAAGTTTCTTAAATTGTCTGCAAATACAGTCGCTCGGTGAACAGAAGAAATACAGTATGCTCTGAAATTAGTCATCAGTAAAAATCGCCTGTAAAAAAATTAAGTGGTATTTAATTTCTTAGATCAGTTAACGGATGTGTCCGATTCGCTCCAAGTACTAATCTTTTTAGAGGTGTAAATAGTGTTTTGGTAGTTGTCGAGGAGTTAGCTGATAGTTACTCAATGAAAAGTAATGTTACTGGAATGCTTTTTTTTTTAAAGTAAACAAAACTATTTCTAAGCTACAACTTGACTAAAAAAAACAACAAAGGGATTACTAGAGATGTAGGGAAGAGTATGTGTGGCAGTAAAACAGGGTTAGTAGGGTATATATGCAATGCTGTTCAAAATGCTGGAGGTGAGATAGCTATGGTCTTCCATTGTATTATTCACCAACAAGCCTTGCTTAGAAAAAACATCAATGTTTCAGAAGTAATACAAGTTATAGTTAAGGTAGTGAATTATATGAGATCCCACGCTCTTTAACATCGAAATATAAGAATTTTCTTTCAGAAATCGAAGGCAGTATCGTGATATTTCATATCATTGTGATGTGCATTGGCTTAGCAAAGGGAAAGTGCTTCAAAGATTGTTTGAGCTACGAACAGTTATTGATATATTCATGACTGAATAAGACAAGCCTGTGGAAGAGCTTTCAGATGATCACTGACTTTGGAAACTGACATTTGTGGTTTATCTGATTGCAGGTCATTAAGTGACGATTTCAAGCGAATTCAAGTTTTTCCAAGTAGAAAGTTTTCAGTGTTTGGGTCAACCTATATACGCGAAGAAACCTATTCAAGATTGAAGCATGTGAAATCTAAATACAGTGCTAATTTCTCAGATAATCATTTGAAACGAACTTTGATTATAGAAGCATCTAAATTTAGTCCAATGTCCACTGCAATTGTCATTCATTAAAACTATTGCACACTTCACACACATACACAATAACATGTGAGAAAAACAAACAATAACCAAGGAACGGACAAGAAAACCTCCAAAAATTAAGTATATCATAAATATCTGTATCCCAAGATTGTGTCTGAATTTATGTTTTAGTTTTACAATTAAATAAACAATTTATTTTCTTTGGAAATTTTTGTTTTATTTCATTTTTAAATATATAAATGTCTTTTAACTCCCTTTTTTGTAACTATGACATTATGGTAGTCAAAAACCCCCAAGGACATTAAGGAGTACCCAACTCCAATTTTCACCAATTAAAATTTTTAAGTTTTACACTAATTATAATCACTAAAAATATGGACGAAAATTATAAAAATTTTAATTAAAATATACGTATAGGAAACCATAAAAAGACTTTTTTTGAAAAATAACTTTTCAACATTAAATACCCCTTTGGACCGCTTTTAATGTGGGTGTTATTTGATACCCCTGGTGGCCCACGTCCCTACTTAGTTTTTACAGTTTGGCCACATAGATTATAAGTCTGGAGACCTCTGGTCTAAATCATTGATAATAATAAATATTTGTAACTGTTTATTAATTTTTACTTTCACTTTGCAAAACTTTTTGGTTATAAATTCATATAACATGGGGGAAAAACTTGCTACAATCTTCTGTTTGATTCCTCAATAAAATATTATATGCTGATTCGCTACAATCTAGAGGTGTCGCTTATTGGGCTCAATAAAAGTCAGCCAGCAATGCTTACTGTAGCAATTTTTAGTTTTATTCATCTAAAACCATATACAATATTATACAAGGGTTTCTAAAAATTTGTAGCAATGACAAGAAAAAATTAGACAAAGAGAAATTATGACTTTTTTGCAAATCTTTCCAGACCAAAGTTTTCGAATCAGATATAACTGCATTAAGCATAAGTTCTTTCATGAGAACTTTAATTATTAGTACTAACTATTATTCATTTTGTTTTGTCAATTTATTTTTCTTGTTTCACCAGCAGTCTACACTTAAATTTTTGCTATCAATACTACAATAATAGTATTTATGATTTAGCTATTAACTATTATACTTACATATGAAATATCTTCTGTAGATAAATCCAATCGTCTTGGCCTCATTAACTGCACAAAATTGAGATATTATTAGACATAGAAAATTTTTGTTTGTTAGAAGAATAAGGAAAAATATGATTGGCCACTAACCATTAATTATACTATACCAAAAGCTAAGAGTATGTTGTATTTCTTTTAAATCATTAAAAACCATTATAAATAAAGAAGGTAGGCATCAATGTTGTTGTTGTTGTTAAATTGAAATTACTTTTTTAAACACTTATAATGACTTTTAGAATTTGTTAATAAAACAATATCTCTTCAATGTCAAATCTAAGTTCCAATTTATGCAAAACAAAGGTGGGCTTTCCATATGGTTACTTTTTGCGGTTAGGCTTGCCTTATACATAAGTTTCTCTCAGCTCACATGACCAGCAATGCTGGCCAACACCATTTCTACTGCTACTCGGGAGTTATTTAACAGCTATAGTTCTCTAAGGTCAAAAGGCCAGCACTTTTCATTCTCCACTCGGATTTTACAACCTTTATTTAAAATCGTTATAAGTTTTCGTATTGACTTTATTTAGGGGCAAACTCTTGCGGTGGAATATAAAACTACATAAAGTTTGTGTTTGAAAGGTTGGCACTGCTGTGTAATATTCATTTTAAAGGAAAAATATTGGCCGTTCAGTACTCTCTAGTGGGTGCTTGTACTGTACTGTTCGTTATCTGTTTTTGAATATCCTGTGTTTTATGTGTTACTTTTATTTTTATTAAGCTTAAAAAAAGATGAACCATACACATTTCTTGAAAATCTGATAAAATAAGAAATGAATTGCAGGATCTGGATAGATTAGTGATAGTGATTCTGAACATGAAAGTGACATTGATTATGGTATTGCTGAACAACAGTTTGAACGAGAAATCATAAGCAAACTTGGTGAAGATAATTTATTACTAGGAGAATGTGATTTAGTTAATAGTGTTAGCGAAAAAGATAGTTTGAATGAAAATACATCTGAACAATCAGTCTAAGAAGAAAATATTGTACAGATTAATGACGGAGAAGAAGGCAATGAAGAGGAAAGCGAAGGTAACGCTTGGAGAGAATGGACAACAATGACACCAATTTCAATTAATTTAATTGGTCACTAGTGGCTATCAGCCCCCACTTGTTTTAAGACCACAGAAAAAGCTAGTATATTTTCAATTATATTTTACCTTATTGACAGAAATAGTAAATTAAACAAACGAATATGTTACAGATAAAATCCAAAAAATACTCCTTTACCTAAAAGATCTTTATGGTGATCATGGAAACCAGTTACACTTCTTGAAATAAAGACTTTTTTAGGCATTTTGATAAATATAGGAATGGTGTTGATAATCTGGATAATTACTTCACGACTCCATAGATTATTATCTGTGTTTTTAAGAACATATTTCCTGTGGAGAGGTTTCGCCAAATCTTTTGGAATCACCATATGACTCCACCTAATGGGTCTAAAGGAGGAGTTATGTTTGTTTTGGGAAAGTACAAAGAGTTGTACTTTATTTAGACAAAAGTTTAGACAGTTTTATATCACACATAAAAATTATGTGCTGACGAGAGCACCGTAGACTTCAAAAACAAAATTTTCTTTAAATTTTATAACAAGGATAAACCAGTAAAGTGGAGCATTAAAATTTTTGTTATTTCCGAATCTTGTTCTGGGTATATTTGTGGACTGAAACCTTACTTCAGGAAACACACAACAGATATAATAGATAGGCAGGACTTAGGTGTAACTAGTAGGGTGGTTTTACACTTAGTAAAAAAACTTGAAGAAAACTATGTAAGTGTAGAGAGATTACAAGTATTCACGGATTGATTCTATACAAATTTAGACTTAGCAGCATTACTGAAAACGGGTGGATACTCATAGACAATTCTAAAATTTCGGGTTTTTTTTGTTCCATATTTGGATAATTTCCGGAAAGATGATACTGACAATTATTAAAAACCTTGATTATAGTTGCAAATTTGTATTTATGATGCTTTTGTTTTGGTAAAATTTAACGCTTTACCCAAACACATTTTATTTCTAGTCTTGTAAGGAATGTGGAGAGACCTAAAGTTAAATGTGTTAAAAACGTTATGCTGCATGATAGCAGGATAACATACCTCGTAGGAGCTCAATGCCATAAAAAGGACAATGTGATTTGAAATCTGTTACTTAATTCATTATTTTTCTGCAAAAATAAATTCTATATATCTATCCTACTCAATTGCTATTAATATTTTATTTATACTCATAATTTTAATTTACACAAAAATTGTGTGAATATAGGTTTAGTATTTTTTTGTTCACGTAAAATAAACATTACTGTATATAGAACAGAATAGACAATTATTGCTACAATCAATAAACTTATGGTCAATATAACTTTATAATATTTATATAACTTATAATTAGTGTATCTCATGTATGGATTTATAATATAAACAAATAAATGCATAGGTTTACAAAGAAACAGATACATTAACATAAATATTTTGAATAGGTACACAATACTTGAACTTGTTGCTTATTTTAAATATGTACATAAGACAAAAGACTATGTTCTGGACAACATATATAGGCAATGTGGAAAAAAAGTGAAATTGTTTAAAACGTTTAACAAAAATATTAGGACAATTATTAATTACAGTTATTACAAAAATGTTATGTACAAATGTAATTATTAACATAACAGACAATATACAAACTTAACACGTTCGTTTCACTTAATAGTTGTTTTAGAGTCAATGCCTGCTAAAACTAATAGGTAACACAAATATGTGAATGCTTTGGTTTTATGTAGTTGTGAATGAAATGGAAGGGGAGATCCATGACAGACAGGTCTGATTTGATAAAACTTGTAGCTTTATTTTGTTCATTCTATATCATCTTGGTCTATTTGTCACCAGACATTCCTCATTATACTCGGTCCCTTCTTCATTACTGTGTGTTTTTTATTTATGTTTGTATGGTGAAAACTAAATAATACAAATAATGTCTTTTGATTGAAGGTAAATAAAAGTAATATTGAAATTATCCTAATTTGACCTCTTGAATGAAAAGAAATAACAGTATTCACTGTATTACTCTCACTTATTTAAGTATATTTAAACAAAGAGTAATATTTATTTTGTTATTAAAATTTAGTAATAATTTATACTTAAACAGTTTTTTTCTGATCTGCATAAGTAACCACTTTTCAGTGTTTACTTCATTATTTTGATATCACAAATTAATGAGGCATACCGGTAATAATTGTAATAATTTTCAATTAAAATATTTAACCCATTGGCCTAGACATACGGAACTGTTCCGTATAGTCCCCGAGCGGCCCACTAATAGACATACGGAACTTCTCCATGTCTCGGAAAACAACGTTCTTTATTAAGTGTAGGTTTGACTAGTTTGAATTAGTTTCGAATAAATGTGTTAGATGAGAGCAGCATCCAATGAGAATGGTTTCTTTGCATTTTATTGTGAAAATTAGGATTAAAATGTAATTAAATTGCACTTTTTTATGACCAGTGTTCACGCGCAGTCGCAAACCTTAAGAAACCTTAAGACGCGTGTAATATAAGCTAGATTTATTGAGTTTATAATACGATATCGTTATTATACTTTTAGAATATTTAGATTACTTGATGTTGGCAACACTTGTAAGCAACGTATCAACTAAACAGATGACTTTTGTGTTCTGATTAGATTCAATTCAATTCAATTCAATTTTATTAATCTCGTTTGACAATATAAATATTGTATGAAATATGTCATGTGACTTATACATTAATTCTAACATGAAAACAATAACAATACAAAATTATCTTTATAAATAGGCGTATTATAAATTATCAATTAATGTAAAATAACAATCAATAACAAACAAACAAAATGTCAAGACACTTAAACCGTACACTCGAATATACAAAACACACAATGTAATTTATTTATTTATTTTATTATCAGCTAGGAGATTTTATTAGACTGGTAGTGAATTTTTACATTTAAAACATTTAATACATTTTTCACTTCTAAAAAAATTACTTTCCTAATACAATACATATCCGACGTATAAAAAGAAAAACACCTTCATCAGACGACAATCCTATGAATTCTTCTATTGAATAAAAAATACATTCCTTCAAGTAGCTTCACATTTTATTTTTAAATGTCTTTTACTCTGTCATTGCTTTAAGTTTACATCAATCAATCAATCAAACATTTTATTTGTTGTAGACAATTACAATTGTACAACAAACGTCAAAACAAAACATTATATAGTACTTTACAATAACACAACCAAATTCAGTGCCTCACAAACTCCTCCACAGAATAACAGGATCCAGACAACAGCAGTCGTCTCAGTCTGCCTTTAAAACATGAATAATCATTTATCGCTAGCAAGTCTGGAGGAAGGTTATTCATAAATAGTGCCCCAGCCTGCGAAGGTAACTTACTAAATAAATTTAGCCTGTGCTTTTTACCCCGATATTTGCAAGCCATTCTAGTATGGTAATCATGCAAATCCCTATTTTGGATGTGCTTACACTTAAATTTAAAATAAAGAATTGTTTCAAATATATAAATGGAAGGTAGGGTGAAGATCTTAAACAATTTAAATGTTTCTTTGCATGATTGAAATTTAGAAAGTCCTCCAATTATCCTAATGGCTTTTTTTTGGAGTACAAATACTCTAGTTACATTCTGGAGTGAGGAATCTCCCCACAAAACGATTCCATATTTTAGAAAAGGATATATCAACCCGTAGTACGCTGTTATAAGAACCTGAGCATTACAATATTGTTTCAGACTTCTCAGCGCAAAGAGACCACTACTAATTTTAGCACATATATAGTCTATATGATTTCTCCATGACAGTATATTATCAATGAAGAGACCCAGGAATTTTGTTGAAGATACTCCATTTAGTTCATTATCATCCAACCTAATATTAAGTTTTGGATTAAAAGATTATAAACATTTGTTTTGTTTACTGTTTTAGTGAATACTTACGTTGTGCTATGTTTCGTAAATAAAAAATATAGAAAATCGTTATTGTAAGTAACTTATATTTGTTATAGAGAGAATTTAATTTAGAATTGAATGGTGAAAATAGAACTAAAATCACAATTACGAATCAAAAGTTATTTATATTTTTCTAATAATGTACAAAATCAGCCATTTTAATTGCTAGTTTAGGGTCAAGCAAAGTTTCAGGAAAAGGCTAGGTCAATAGGTTAAAAGAAGAAAAGAGGATGGTTGAAAAAATAGGTAAGATCGAGCATGTTTAATATCTATGGGTTTTTGAAATTTGTTTAAAAGAAAAAATAAATGTGCGCCAAAACAAACCCCATATTTTGCCAAAATTTGATTGGTATAACTGCTACAGATACCTACTAAAAATGTTGGCCGTGATTTATTTTCACATTTTGACCTGTTATTCCAGAACTGTCATTTTTTCGATTATTTTTTAGGTGCTTAAGCAACATCTTACATAAATAATTAAAGCTAATATATAAAAACAAACAAAAAACAACAAGTTGGGATGAAAACTTCAAGATACGGCCAAAATATTTCTTTTTCCTTGGAATGAACGAAATACATCTCTTTCCAAATTTGATCAAATTTGAGTGGAGGTCCACTCATTTAGGCTTTATATTACTGGGAAAGACGACAAATATACAGACATAGGTTATTAGGACAATCATTTAAAACAGTGATCAAATGAATCAAAACAGGTATTTCCATGGACCAGAATCACATAAATTTCTTTATACTAAGTAATATGTTAAAACTAATTGAAAATGAGCACAAGAGAATACATAATTATAACAAATTGGTGTTCTTTTATTTTAAAATCAAAGAAACAAAATCAAGTACACATTAAATTCTAATAGACAAAATTTACCAACATTAATATTTAAAAGTCAAGAAAAAGAGAAAATTATACTGTCCATAAATGTCCTCCATTAAAATATGATTTGAAATTCATGAAACATTAAACATAGGTGTGGGTTTCAACAAATTATTTTGAGTTTATGTAATAAATTGTTTTATTATTCTGTTACTAATTAATAGTTTCTCAGTCACTTAAAAAAATTTTTTTTTTAATATAAAATACATCTAGGTTCTAGTTTATGTTGCTCATGGCTAAACAATAATTATTAAAAATCTGTCTGTATTATTTTTTCCCTATTACTAGTTCATAATATCACACATGAAATCTTAATATTGGCGAGGGGATGGTGCCAACTTTTCTTAAGCGGGGGGTAAGAAACACACACATGTTACAAAATCAATTTGGACTGTGTCCAGGTAATCAAAACTGAATTAGCATTAGCTATTGTTTATGTGAAATTATAGGACATGAAATCATATGTTCAGAATATCTAATACAATTTTGGAACTTTTTAGTACTTGATTCAATTAATGGGTATTACTCAACAAACAAACAAAATTCAATTATTAGTCCTATCTATTCTGTTCAAAGTTTTATAGGGAAAATAAAATATTTTGTTTGTAAAGAAGGGTGGGGATAGGAACCTTAAAATGACTAGATCTCACCAGATAGTCAAATTCTCTTCTTAAATATATCAAACCGTATATTAATAAAACACTACTTTTATTAACCACACTATTTTAAAAATTTCTTGAGATGTTTTACTACTTGAAGTAAGTGAATCCTCTGGCCAAAACTGGATTCTAAAATCTTCGATAATGGAATGCTGAGACGGTTTGAGAATCACTCAATTCACTCAAGTATTTACATATAAAAAATAACAAAGCCTAGGCACAAGCTGTTATGTGAAATCTAGAACAATACTAAGCCTACAAGTGTTAACACTAGGGAAGCTTACACGAACAAGATTCATATTGTCTGTGAAAACTAATTTTGTAATTATTCATAAATTTAACAATAGTAAACTCACAAATAAGTAAACTTACACTTTACTTGTGAATTCATTTTCTGAGAAAACATAAATTTATGTATGTTTTCAGGGAGATATTTAAAAAAATGTATGAGTGTGTTCTCTAAGTTAAGGAATATTAATTACATATGCATTTAAACCTATTATAATGGTAGAATTTGAAATCTTAACTCTCCCACACTGCACAACCCTTAGAAAGAGTCATACACCACAAATATTAAGAGTAAAATAATAGACTGATCAATAAAAAGTAAATGAATTAAATCTTAAAGAGTAATATAAACGAAATACAAGTTTTGCTAAAGGGTAAAGTACTCGCAAAACTTGTAGATTCGTCTTGCAATCTGCACTCATTGATCTGTGAATTCAGTTTATACTCGGGAAAAAAGATTGAAAAACTGAACTACCTACCATAGGTTCAGGTTATCACGTTCACTGCTGAAAAGTAAGTATATACCATCACCTATGGCTAAAATTTTGTATGTCAAAATCACTTACCAAATGCCATTCTGAGTCTTGTTCGGTATCGCTGACATAAAAAAAGTATCATTTCCGGTCGTCCCGTGATGTCATCGCTGCCGCCGCTTTTTGTCGGCATGCGCCATATAGGTGCATCGCTCCGGCGAAGTTGTACAACAGTCACAATATTTTCACTTATTTTGTCTGTTTATGATTATATCCTAGCAATGTAAACCTTTTTTTTTTTCACTTTTTCACTTTTATCACTATTACTAAATATTTACAGAGTCTCTGTTTCAACTTTACAGGGAGTCGTGAAACTTGTCGAAGCAGCCCATAGGGCATAGGTTTGGTTCACAAGGACAAGCTGGACAGAAGTACACGACATCCGATCTCTTGCCCTCTTTAGAACACACCCTGCATCGCTTCTTTTGGCGTTTTCCAGCCTCGTCAAACGGTACCTTGGATATTATGTGGTTCGGTCTCTTCTTGGTGCTGATAGCAGCTGGCGATTCGATACTGGCCGGTAGAAGGGATTTGATGACCGTGTGCCTATAATCGTACAGCATGATTTTCTTGTCAATGTGCGCAAGTATATACATTGACAATGCATTCACCATTATCACTTGCATTACATTGTCGAACACCTTCTTATACCAGCGTACCGTCTTTCTTTCTCATGGGTAGTATGACAACATTTGATCAGATCTGTCTACTCCCTTCATGTGTCCGTTGTACTTTATAACTAGTAACATCTTCTCCCGTAGGACATCATGCCTGTTCCTGCTGAAGCCCATCGTGTTCTCAAATTCTATGCTTATGTACAGGACGTTTCTCTTGTCTTTCCATTTAGCTACGACAACTCCTTCTGCGTAATTTGCTATGGTTTCTCCTTTCCTCAGCTTAGCCGAGGTTACCTCATTAGGTAATTACTTACGGTTGTGGCACAACATACCAGTCATGTACGTTTGCATAGACAACAATTTGGAAGCTAACGGAAACCCATTATAAAAATTGTCCATGAATAGGGAATGGCCCTTCCCTAAAAAGGGGGCCATCATTTGCATGACAACTTTTGATGTGTGTCCTTTCCCACTAGTACAGTCGCCCTTGCCTGAATAGATCACCTCTATTAAGTTAGCCCCCCCACCAGCGCTAAAAAAGTTTTAACCATAATTAAAATTAGGTGCTAATTAGGTGCCGAAGTCCGAAATTAGGTGCTCAAACCGTTTGGCAGAAAATTTAATATATAATGGGTGGGGCTGACTTAACATAAGCTGAACCCCCCCATATAAAAATAATACAATTAGAAAAAAACAAATGTGTAATAATTAGGTGCTAATTAGGTGCTCTCAGAAACCGTTAAGATATATACAGAATAATTTTTTTTTATATACAAATTTACTCTTGTACGGCGATAGGCGCGACCGAAATTTAGGTCCGAAATCCTGCCAAACGGAACGAGCACCTAATTCGACGTTTAGATATCTTAACATAATATTAATCACGAAATATTTTGACACCAATAACTCTCGAGCACCTAATATTTTTATAGCACTTTACTCTTGTACGGCGATAGGCGCGACCGACGTTTAAGTCCGAAATCCTGCCAAACGGAACGAGCACCTAATTCGACGTTTAGATATCTTAACATAATATTAATATAAGGAATATTTTGACATCAATAACTCTCGAGCACCTAATTTTTATATAGCACTTTACTCTTGTACGGCGATAGGCGCGACCGACGTTTAAGTCAGAAATCTTGCCAAATGGAACGAGCACCTAATTCGACGTTTAGATATCTTAACATAATATTAATCAAGGAATATTTTGACACCAATAACTCTGGAGCACCTAATTTTTTTAAAGCACTTTACTCTTGTACGGCGATAGGTGCGACCGACGTTTAAGTCCGAAATCCTGCCAAACGGAACGAGCACCTAATTCGACGTTTAGATATCTTAACATAACATTAATCAAGGAATAGTTTGACGCCAATAACTCTCGAGCACCTAATTTTTTATAGCACTTTACTCTTGTGCAGAGATAGGCGCGACCGACGTTTAAGTCCGAAATCCTGCCAAACGGAACGAGCACCTAATTCGACGTTTAGATATCTTAACATAATATTAATCAAGGAATATTTTGACATCCATAACTCTCGAGCACCTAATTTTATATAGCACTTTACTCTTGTACGGCGATAGGCGCGACCGACGTTTAAGTCCGAAATCTTGCCAAACGGAACGAGCACCTAATTCGACGTTTAGATATCCAAACATAATATTAATATAAGGAATATTTTGACATCAATAACTCTCGAGCACCTAATTTTTATATAGCACTTTACTCTTGTACGGCGATAGGCGCGACCGACGTTTAAGTCCGAAATCCTGCCAAACGGAACGAGCACCTAATTCGACGTTTAGATATCTTAACATAATATTAATATAAGGAATATTTTGACATCAATAACTCTCGAGCACCTAATTTTTATATAGCACTTTACTCTTGTACAGCGATAGGCGTGACCGACGTTTAAGTCCGAAATCCTGCCAAACGGAACGAGCACCTAATTCGACGTTTAGATATCTTAACATAATATTAATCAAGGAATATTTTGACATCAATAACTCTCGAGCACCTAATTTTTATATAGCGCTTTACTCTTGTACAGCGATAGGCGCGACCGACGTTTAGTCCGAAATCCTGCCAAACGGAACGAGCACCTAATTCGACGTTTAGATTTCTGAACATAATATTAATCAAGGAATATTTTGACATCAATAACTCTCGAGCACCTAATTTTTTTAAAGGTAGACGCGACCAAGCGCTAATCTGATTGCTGTTTAATCTAATTATATCATGCCATATGGAATGAGCACTATGTTGTATTGTAATGTATATAATTTCTATTATTTATTGTGCAATTTTATACTTATTATTTTATACTTATAGGTCTACTATTTGCTACTATATTATTATACTAATTTTATACTAAATATACATAAATAAGATGTAATTCTTACATTTTTTTTATTCTGTAAGAATATTTGGCTTGTAACTATAGTAAAGCACTAAAAGAGATAGCATTATTTAAGGCAATATTTAAATTTCTCTAGTAGGCATAGTAAACTATAAATCACCTGTAAGACATACAAAGGACATTGGGCATTATACTGCACTATGTCACAGAAAAAATAAGAAGTGGGTACAGTATGATGATTGTAAAGACTCAGACACTATTTTGAATGATAAATATGTTGCATGTCCTAAAGTGCTATAAAAAATTAGGTGCTCGAGAGTTATTGGTGTCAAAATATTCCTTGATTAATATTATGTTAAGATATCTAAACATCGAATTAGGTGCTCGTTCCGTTTGGCAGGATTTCGGACCTAAATTTTCGGTCGCGCCTACCGCCGTACAAGAGTAAATTTGTATATAAAAAAAATTATTTTGTATATATCTTAACGGTTTCTGAGAGCACCTAATTAGCACCTAATTATTACACATTTGTTTTTTTTCTATATGTATTTTTTTTATATGGGGGGTTCAGCTTATGTTAAGTCAGCCCCACCCATTATTATATTTAATTTTCTGCCAAACGGTTTGAGCACCTAATTTCGGACTTCGGCACCTAATTAGCACCTAATTAGCACCTAATTTTAATTATGGTTAAAACTTTTTTAGCGCTGGTGGGGGGGCTAACTTAATAGAGGTGAATAGATCTTCATTTTGATAGTAAGGCCCTGAGGTTCATTCAGGCAGTAAAACTTGATCCCGTACTTGTGACGTTTATTTTTTATTTACTGATGGAACACAAGTCTACCCCTCCACAACACCATCGCCTCATCAATAGTTAGTTCTTGACAGGGGTAGTACAACATTGCCATTTTGTTGTTGAAATAGTCAATAACACCTTGAACTTTAGCTAGACAGTTGCCTGTCTGTTCTTCTCCGGTAGTGCAGAAATGTAGACATCGAAAAATAATCATAAACCTATCCCTACTCATGTAATTGCGGAAAAAAGATAGGTTACATAAGTCGTCATTTCGCCAATAATCTTCTAAACGGCTTAGCTTAATATGGCCAGTGTGAAACAATAAGGCTATGAACACCCTCAGTTCAGGAACAGTAATGTCTTTCCACCTGTGAATACCTGACTGTGCCACAAAAAACTCAAGGGCATACTTGTTCGTTTTGCAAATAATCAATTCTAAAAACACATCGTCCAACAACAAAGAAAAAAATTCAGTAGGTTGATTTTCATTAGGTATAGGTACAAGAAAACCTTCGTTACCAGTAAAAGGAATCTGTTATAAACCTGCAGTTTGAGGGAGCCACGTGGGCAGGTTAGCAGCCGTGATGTCTTCCTCCACATCACGGTCGACCTCACTTTCCGCGGAACTCTCATCACCACTTGTTGCTATGTCCTCCTCACTCAAAACGGGATCTTCACGAAACGTACTAGCCATTATTGTTCAATATAAAGCACCTAACAACACATAGTAACGTACTATTACGGAATCACGACAAAAAAAAAAATGAAAAAGTTGCGGAATCCAGCAACGGCACCAACACGGCAAAGATTGAGACGTAAACAGGTGGCTCACGCAGCAACAACCTCCTCCGTCAGCGGCTAAGCTCACACTGACTCAATGTATTTCAGTTGGTCTGGCGTCAACTGTTGTCGGTGTGCATGGCAGCGATAGCGATGCCGACTAAAGTCTGCATTAGCACCCAACGTGTTAAGAAGTATCACAGTGATCAGAATCAATAAGGACAGTAGCGTGGACCGTAGCCATGATAAAGAGCATGGACGGAGTGTTGCAACACGACTATTCTCTCCTTGGCCTCTTCAAAATGCTTGATTTCAATAATGCACTTAATCAGCATCTCTGAAGTTTGAACACTCGTGCCTTCTGAATCACTGTTGCTGTCAATATGTGCTCGTTTAAAGGATAAAGAACAGATATCATTTCTTTTTAATGATTTTATGGTATGAATTTTGAAAACATATTACTTTAACTAAATAAAAGATATTATATTAACATACAAAATTACTAAATAACTTCTCTTTTACAATTACATGCTCAAATAATTAATTTGAATAAAATATATGTCGAAAATCTATTACAACTTCCTTAACTGTAATGACCAATCAGAGATCGAGTTAGCTGAATCGTTGTAGCTAGCGGATATCGTAAGAATCATCCAATTGAGAAATTATAAAGAGCATTATATTTTGTTTTCCAACAAATTATTGGTATGAGATTGGGAATTTTTGCAAAAGGGATTTATTATGCATCAGATTATGCTTGATACAATGGAGATATTATTTTTCTCTATCAACTTGTCATCCTTCAAAATCTTTAAGAGAAGTTTCTAGGCACGTCTAATTTCTGATGTTAAGCCGATCTATACTGATCTTCACTTATAAACTTTGTCTTGCACAATCTTTTTTTAAATTTTGAATAATTTTCTTAGATAGATGAAATAGTTTAGATTAATTTTGATGTGTCATAATATGATATAATTCCAGGAAATATTTTAATTTGACCCTTTTCTGATTGAAAGTCTGGAATAATTTAAACTTAGACAATTAGATAGATAAATCTTATGTTTGGGGTTTATATACATCTTTAAATGTTTCTAAAAGCTTGACGGTAAGCCTACAATATTTTTACTAAATACTAAATAGGCCTAATAAATAAAGTTACATGAAAAGTCCTATTCTATAGTATCTCTGCTAATATCTATACAAATAATAAAACTATCCAAAATAGATACAGCAAACTGATTTTCTCATCCAGCAAAGCAGCTTCTTTCCTTGGTTCGACTATCACCTTAGATTTTTTTGCTTTCAAATACATTCTTTCTCGTGCTGCAGGTTTTCTCTCTCTTTCTATTTTGTCTTTATCACTGGACTCTTTCTCCTTCTTCTTCATATGTTCAGTGTATCATACATGTGTGTTTTTAGCAGCTTTAACCATTTCTTTGCTGATCTCAACAGCCTCTAGTCTACCTCCCCACACACACACCATCATACACTTGCCTGAGTACGATAAGGCTTTCCTCTATTTGATTTTCGATAATGCATTCAGAGATGATGAAAAATCCTCTCTCTACTGTTGTATTTCCGTGTGAGACTATCATTATACACTTTATAAAATCAGTAAGCTTTCGAAATTTATCGTTTCCATAAAAATCAAGATGTTTGATGAAAAATGTATCTAGGCGCTGTTTATTTCTTCTGTAAATTTTGCACTGGTTGCTCTAGCATCATGTGTGAAAAATGCATGATGATACTGCCTCTTGATGACATCTGCTTTGCCTCCAGTCATCCAATGTTTGCCAACCAAGTTGCCGAGGAAAATTGTCACTCGCCTTTCTGCTAGTATTATATAGTGACCGATGATTAGAAGAGCCAAGCAGGAAATGACCTTTGTCAATTTGTACTTCAACGGCGACCTGTCCATTAATTTGGTATTCATTGCTAAAAGGGCTCTCTGCATCCTTATTGCAATTGCAACTTTTCAAAGTCAGACAATTCTCCACTGCTTCACAAGACATCCCTTGTTGCAAATCCAATATCAATATGTTTTGCCACTTTTGAAATTTTGCTGCAATTGCACTGTCTGATAACTGTAAGCTAAAGTTCAATGCACAACGTGCTCCAGTTCGAAAAGATTCATCACTATTTGCAAACCACCAAAACACTTCAGATTTTGTTACAGATTTCACTACTCTACAAGTACTGTTTAAGTATAGGGGATTTACTACTGGAACAGGTAGCATTTAGCATTTGATATTGTGACGACGAATTTTTGTTGGATACAGACACAAATCTACAAGGTACTACTTGGCTGTAGCTAGTAGAGGGAACTGGTTTAGACTCAACTATTGTGACTGCCAGAATATCTACATTATTATCAGATGGGTTTTTTTAAAACATTCCAATCTGAAGACAATTTTCATAGCTCTCAGCATTTAATTTGTGTTTCACTGAAGTCTCGTGACTTTTAAGAGCAGTTTTACCCATACTACTAATATTAATACAAGTTTTGAACCATGCACAAAGAGCAGATGTTTTTGAAATCGGATCTTCCTTAACCCATGGAAAATCTAAACTATATGAACACTGGTAAGTAGTGATGCTAGGCTTGGAATGTGACATTTTAACTGGGGAAAAAAAAAAAAAAAAAAAAAAAAAAAAAAAAAAAAAAAAAAAAAAACCCATTCTTCCATTAGAATTGTAGTAGCAACTAATGTATGTGAATATTTAATGTGTATAAAATTTAAATAGTCAGCAATATTAACAAAAATGTTAATAGTAAAAGGCAAAGAATATTTTTTCAATGGTTAAGAAAAATATATAATATTTTCTTTTACAATTGTTATTAAATTTACTGACAATATTGAGGTTTTATAAAAATATAAATAATTCACCACAATTTTCAATTCAATAAGTTTACTTAATGACAACTTTTTTGATTATTCGTATGTTGTATGATTACATATTGAACTGTTGAAATAATTTTTTTTAAATTCACATAATGATATCAGATTTGAAATGAAAGGATATGACATTTATCTTCAATCTCCCGCTCTCGTGAGATAAAAAAGTTTTAACTTGTGTAGATCAGTGGAAGTTAACAGGAGAAAGGAAGTAATCTAAGTAAGTGGCATTCCACTTCTGTGCTTCACCAAAGTCATTGACATTTTCCCGTTTTTCTTTTTCTTAAAAAAACAGCCAAATAAAAAATAAATCCGATTTCAAAATTATAACTCGAAGAAAATTGAATTTATTTACAATGTGCTAAATTGCAGGAAGATTAGGAATCTTTTCAATTCATAAAGTTTATTCAGTAGTATATGTCATTAACACAGTAATGTCTAATTGTTTATAGTGAAGACTACAATATATTAATAAAAGCACATCACAAAGTACAATGTGATTCAACTCACACAAACAATCTATTAAAAAAATCAAAATTTTATTATTTAACATTTTTATAAAGTATTAAATAAAAAAACCTCAACCTATTTTTGGAAGGAGTTCAGTAACAGAAAAAAGATGCATCATCCAGGAAAGGAAAAATGAATGAGAAGAAAAGTAGCGGTTGAGGAACAATTAAGGAATGATGGACAGGAAATAGACAAGCTCGATTCTACACAATAAATATATTTCCTGCTTCTGATCAATACTTCACTTCTCCCATCTACAACATTTCCTTTTTTGTATTAATTAACTAATCCCTCCTTATTTAATATGCTAATTTCACATATTACTCTATTCTTTCTCTTGCAAGTAAACAATAATATCTTTATTTGTATTTCTTCCCTTTTAAAAGGTGTTCTATTATTTTAATGATTTATAAAAATGTTGAGTGATACAAATCCTTTTATTTATAAATTAATTCAGTTAAAATTTTATGTTTTCATGAATATAGGGAAAGGGTGTTGGTGTTTCAGGATTTGAAATTTGAGGTTTATTACTGAAATTAGATTCTTTCTATCTAAATATGAGTAAAAGGGGAAGGAAAAGGGTGGTGAGAAATCAAGTATCGGTTTTTAACATCAGCATTTTTTATTCTCCAATCCCACTTTAGAGAATTAACCAATCACAAAAACTACCAATATGCACAGTGAAGCAAAGAGAAGGAGGGGCGGGGGAGTATCATAGTTTTAAGTTATAAGATGGCTCTGCTACTGGTCATATCTGGCTATATTAGATCCTTGGTCACCTATACTTCGGAAATATGGTGGCCTAAGATGGAACAAAAATCAAGAACAAATCTATATCATAACATACAAGATCTATATCATGTCAGATAGTTAGGAAGCTCTTAAAGCTCTAAGTTCATACACTTTTCAGTCGATATTGGTCTGGGAATGTATACAAGTAATTAATCAACTGACAATAAAAAACAAAGTCTCCTTACTCTGGGTGCCAGGAAATGAAGAGCTGATCGCCTTGCCAAAGAAGGTGCAGAGGTTGATTTTGATGGACTATTCTTTGGAGACCTAAAACATATCTTCATAATATCATGAAAACCTGGGAACAAGAGCAAAAGATCACATAATGGTCCACCTACCATGGTCTAAGACAAGCAAAAAAGTTTATAGTTTACTTTTAAAAAAAACATATTAATACTGGATCTCAGTAGAAGGGAGCTTAGGCTGATTATTGGCCAACTGTCCAGTGAATTACTATCTGAAACACATGGGAAAGACAAAATTGGATTAGTGCTGTTTTTGCCTGACACAAAAAGAGACAGCTGAACACTGGTTGTGTGAGAGTGAATCTCTAACCTACAAAAGGCTACTTTACCTCAACATTCCTCTCTCCACGGCTGCAGTTGTAATGAAAATATTACCAAGAACCATTTTAGGATTCTTAGGAAGCTTAAATGTTGGCTGGGACTAAAACATAATTAGTAGGTTAGTGACAAAAGATTCATTTGGGTTTCGGTGACAAAAAACTATATAGCCTCGGACCCCAAATTCACTAACTAAGTGTTACGTTCATACAACTTTCTCTGCGCCGTCTGTTCCCTCTTACGTAGTTGCCCTTTTCTCCGCTGTGCGGCGACTCCGTACAGTATCTACATTTAGTGTGCAAGAGCCTTTTGTCTGGTGACTGAACAGCTGATTTTATCTCGTTCGTCTTTTTGCTTTCTAAGAAGGTCCGCCATTACTCTGCTGCAAAATGTTCTGTTAACACTGCCTTGTAAGATCACCGAAGTATTAATTATGTCGTGAATTTTCCTAATTATCTTAGTCGCGAGTTTTACAACTGTGCGTGGCTAATTAACATGCCTTGTTATAAGTGTTTTCTTCTAAATACCAGGTATGTGAATTAATTTTGCCAAGTTAAAATGTTTTAGCTTTTCATGTGATTAGGACATGTGCTTTTTGTAAGTTTTATAAAGTTAGAATTGCATTTTATTTTGTAAATAATATTTCAAGCCTATAGAGTTTAATTCAAAATCTATGTATTTCAATTTTCTACAGCCTAAATTTTTAACTTTTACAGCCTAAAATATTAAATCTTATGCATTTACCACACCTAGCCCATTTTATCAAGGCCTAGCCTAAACAGTTATTTTCTGTACAAATTTAAAGCAGTGTAACCTAGAATATTTATGACTTTTAAAAAGAAACTATATCCAAAATTTATATCTCTGATATATTTTGTGTTACAAATTAAGAACATTTTTAATTTTAACATGTGCTCTGCTGAAACATTTAAAAGTAACATGACAAGTCAAACTTGGTTAAGTCCTGTAGTAACAATTACCATCTTTTGTTAAAGTGCCTACTTGTCACCTTGTATTAAAATATTATAAAGGCAAACTTTTAAAACTAACTGCTTTACAATGCTTTGTCTTAAAGCCTACTTGCATTCTAAAAATTTGTTATTTTGTTTAATGCAGTTTTGACTGGTGCGAGTATTAGACTTATGTCCAAGTACTAGACTTATGTTCTGCTGTTAAAGGCAAGCATCAACATGGAACTTTATTAAATACTTTCTGCAACAGTGCTTTTATTTATGTGGCTATGAACAAAAATTTATAAACTTCAAAAATCTGCAGTGGACTTAAGGAACTTTGAATAGGCTGTGTTCTTGTATTTTTTTTGGGTGATGAAATTAATAATATATAAATGTGTCTTTTGTATTAAATAAAAATATGTCTTTAGTATTAAATAAATTGGGAGGAGCAGCTATAGCACATTTCGGTCCTGACAGCCTCAAAGAGGTTATTTTCTAAATTAATAAAATAGAGAGACGTCTCATGATTCTTAAATTTTTTTCATTTATTTAATAATACTTAGGTTTACAGTTGGCCAACTACATAAAAGGTAATTACTAAACAAATCCATGGTATTACATGTTTATATATTTTTTTGTAACCTTGTTTAATTATTGCTAAAAGGGAGGGTTTTTGATTTTATTTTTGGGGAGGGTTTTTTTTTTAAATTCAAATTAAATTTATACATGTAAATTTTTTTGTAATCACATGGTTTTCTTTGTACTTAAGGGCATATAATTAATTTTTGTTTATCAATTAAGGGCATATAATTCTTTCACTAAATTTTGGTTAGTAAATCTAAATTTATATCTATTTCTCTGGTTTATTGACTTAACCTCTAGGTATCATATGAATTATTGTGAGTGACCGGCTGAAACATTTCCACCTTGGTGATTATTTTTTTTTTTTTGACTTTAAAGGTAAGTTTTGAACATGACCAATCAATGTGGTTCAGTATAGCTTCCGTTTCTTTATGTATTCGTTTTGGTAAGATTGGTACATGTTTTCTGGTAGCAGAGCGTGGTTATTTCTCTAAATTCTGGTTTGGTTGTTTTCGTCCATTTAAAATTTGTCTAGCTGGTCAGTTCTCAGATAGGCCTAACTTAAAAATAGCTTATTGGTCACACTCTGTGATTACCGTTTGTTTATCTTGTTTAAAACAAAAAATTTAGTTTGGTGGTAACTCAATGGTCCTTGTTTCTCGTGTGCTGCCAACATATACTTCATTCGTCGCACCTTTCTATACAACATTTTTCATAAACCTATTTTTTTGATGAAACTATAAAATTTTTTTTTTCCTTTTCTTTTTTTTTACAATTTGAGATATATCCAGACAGAGACAAATAAAAAACAAAAAAATACAAAAAAACTATAAAATCCAAAAATAGATAAAAACTTAACAAAAATTCAAAAAAAATTACAAAATTTCTCTCTGTTTGTATCTGTCTTTAATACTTTTTTTATTTACATACACATAGCTTATTCTTTTCCAAATTATCACCTGGCTTTCTTTTCTTTCAATTTAAAAACATGTCAGACCTACACCAGATAATCGAGCATCTTAGGAAGCCAGAACTTTCTTTTGAGGTAATGGTGCGAGGAGGCGGTCTTGGCACTGTAAGGACAATGCGGCCTAGTTTGCGAGGCCTACTTCAGGCAGGTTCTGAGCCTTGTGCAAATAGAATTACTGTTGATAATATTGAGGAGCAGTTAGACCTGGCTCAGGAATCTCTTGAAGATTTACAAGATAAATTTGCAGATTTAAATCCTAGTCAAAATCTAGAGTTAGTTAGATTCAATACAAGGCTAGAACTGTTTGAAGCTAGGATGAGCCTATTAACAACCGGTCTAAATAATTTAAAATTAAATGCCACTGAGCATAATGCGGAGTGTAACCGCATGTTAGCATCTCTCCAAATGCTTAAATTAAATTTTCAGTCGTTCTCTGCAGACATTTCAAACATCTCTGTAGTTTCTACGCAGTCCTCAGTGTCGAGCCAAATCAACGTGGCCACAGTTTCCACCATTCCTATTTTGAATTTACCGTCGACCGAAGGAAATTTGCTACATTCAGGCTCTGTACCTGCTCCCTTTAATTTAGGTCAGGAGTACTCTACTCCTGAAATTGTTTATGGTAAACTCAGCCATCCGGCTGAAAAGTTGATATCAACTTTGCCTATAACAGACGGTTTCGATTTGGAGAAACTGATTAAATTCATTAAAATCGCCTTATCTTTATGCAAAATTTATCCAGACATTAGAAGAAATATTTTAAGTGTCCTTATGCCTTATGCAAAGGAACCGTTAAGCTCCTGCTTGTGTAAGCATACGACGTTTCGCGCCTTCCATAGAGAAGCTCTAAATAGTTTTATTCCTGCTAAACGGCGGAACACTTTGGAGCAGGATCTCTTCTTTAGACCTCAAGGTTTGGGATAGACTCTGCAGCATTTTGTCTCTGACATTAAGGAAGCAGCGCAGGTGCTTCTTGTAGACAAAAATGAAGCTGAAATTACCCAGGTTATTGTGGATGCTCTCTCGCCGGAGGTGCGAAACTGTCTGGTTTTCGCTAAGAGGCCTGTTAACTTTAATGACTTGGACACCATCTGTGCCCAAGTCAATAATACCTTATACACAGATCAAGAAAGATTGTCAACCCAAAAAGGTTTCTCTAGGTTGGAACCCGAGTTTAGACCCATAAGGTCACCTGTCACTTGTTATAATTGTGGCCGAAGAGGTCATACAAGCCCACAGTGTAGGCAGTATCCAGATCGTAGAACACAGAATCAACACAATATTTCTTCTCATCCAAAAAATGACTCAAGGGGCGGAAATAAAATCAAAGCTCCAATCCTCAAGTCCAATCAAAGTCCAATCAAAGCTCCTACCATAAGAAACGACTATAGTCATATTAAATTTTATCAAGCTTTTTTTAAACCTGCACACTTAAATAAAACCATACCACATAAGTCACCTCTTTTAAATAATTCAGTTCAGTTTCAATCTAAACCAGGGATTATACACAATCAGAATAGGTCCAAGTTATATTCTAAACATGAGAGTAACCTCTCAACATCCACTAAAGCTCGTCACTTTTCAAATTTTAAACAGGGATTAGTTGCACCCTTTTATTTAAGGGCCACGTGCCTCTGCTGTAAAACAACTGGTCACTATAACTGGGAGTGCCCTTCTTTCAATCAGTGTAGAAATAAGATCACTAGTTTTTCTCCTTTAACCAATAATTCTCTTACGAGAAAAAGATATAAGTGTTTAAAATCCAAAGGTTTGAGCAACAAGATTCTACCTCTTGTTGAAGTGAATTTTAAAAATTTTAAGGCTAACGCTTTGTTAGACTCTGGCTCAGTCAGAAGCATCATGTCTTCTGATCTTTTTGAACATTTAAAATCCTTAAATGTAGTCAAAGAAATTCAAGAGGTAAAATCGGAGTGCCTCACCGCAAACGGAGAAAGGCTAGGGATCAATCTAGCGTGTAAAGTTCATATTAAAATACAGCACTGTAGCTGGAATTTTGAAATTTTAGTGGCACCTCAGCTGTCGTGTCCTCTCATCCTAGGGTTCGATTTCTTTTTAAAAGTCGACTCGTTTTAGATCTTTTCCAAGGCACCTTTACTTTTAAATTTTATAAGGCTAAACCCTTCCAGTTAGTAAATTTTCAAAAAAAGTCACCTCCTACAGTTACTTTATCCTCTACTACTCAGGTCACTGAAAACCCACTGAGTCACCTTGATGACAAATGTCAAAAGGAGATCTCAGGACTCGTAGAAAATTTTCCTGATGTCCTTACTACAGAATTAGGACTCACCGATCTAATTAAATATGAAATAGTGCTGAAAGACAATATACCGGTGAAAAGCCAGCCCTATCAATTGGCCCCTCCGAAAATGCAATTTTTGAGGGAGCCTTGAAAAAGGAGTAGTAGAGAAAAGCATCTCCAATTATTCTTCTCCAGCGTTTCTAGTTCAACATCCTGAAAAGAAACCCCGCATGGTCATCGATTATCGAAAACTAAACCAACATATCGTAATCGAAGCCGTACCCCTTCCTAATCTGCACCAGTGCTTCAATTGGTTTGTGGGAGCCAAGTTTTTCACTGTGTGTTTAGTACTTCCGGACCTTTCGATTGGTCGTTGGCTTCCAACGACAAACCACGACTCGTCCGATTGATGTCGGGAGCTAACTAGAAAAAGGCCAGTATGATTAGAGTTGTTACGCAAGACGAGTCTAAAGAGATAACACGTGGGTTTTTCGCTACGCAATTCCTTTCGCTTCTTTACACGCTATTAACGCAGCAGTTTGCTTTTAATTTAAATAAGTATCGCTTAATTCTTTTCTATTTTACGTTATTTTATATTCTCTTGTCAGTTGACCGTTTTATGTTACTCATTATAAAATATTCATCTTTGTGAAAGTCTTAATTGTATTGTATGTGCAATATGGGAACTATATTATTTGTGTGAACTGTGTTTTATTATACAATATATTGTTACAAGTCTCGGCCGAGAACAGTTGAAGTGCTATACAACGCCTCCTATGGACATTGGACATCGTGAGTACTCTAACATACAATTATTCTGTAGCTTAGATGAATATTAAAATTTCTTGTTATCTGCTTTATCATTAAAAGCAGTGGTCCTCCGAGCATATGTAAAAACCCAAATTTTCTTTTATTACATTATCAAATAATACATCTTTTGAACATTTGGTCCTCCGGACCGGATATTTAATGTATCACGCTTGGAGATACTACAGTTTTACGTGCTCACGAAATTACACAAACTCATAAAACAGAAAATTACTCTTCGCCATTTTGTTTTGCCTGTCTTGTTAAGAACGGTAAAAGTCTAGTTGATATACAACGCATGCGCAACGGAATAGTCTTTTTTTATTATATTATAGTTTCAATCCAGTTTGGTTGGTTTCATTCTGTAGTCAATATTTGTACAAACAATAACATAAACTGTACAATGAAAACTCACATTTAAAGATTATGTGATAAAGGTCTATAAATACAAATATCCTAATCATACATTTTAATATTCTTATTTAACATCAGACGCTTCTTTAAAGCTTATTCTTGCTATTGGTAAATTATTGTTTTATTTAATTCTTAAAAATGAGATTTAGTGCTTTTTCACAGCAAGCTGACCTTATTATAGGCAGATTTACATCAATTGACAACTATGTCAAAACAATTTCGGAAGATTCTAAAACAGCTCAGCTTTCCACAACTATTTCAAAAAAACTTATCGGATATTTTGAACAAGTTCAAAAGAAAACCAAAGATTTTGACGCACTCATTGACCGCGTAACAAACGATGAATCTACAACAGATGACAATATGACAGAAATTCTTAAAACGCAAGATATGATTTCCGATTTAGGGTTATCAATTACTTTGGATATTCAAAGTCTATTACCTAACGTTGGTTCTAATGAAACCGACCTTAATACTTCCAACACGTCACATCCGTCGGAAGCAAACAAAACATTCGTTAAATTACCAAGATTAACTTTACCGCAATTTTCAGGAATTTTATCTGAATGGTCAACTTTCTTTCACATGTTCGATAATACTATCAATCAAAACACCGCTCTGTCAAATGTAGAAAAATTTACATATTTACTTTCCTGTTTACACGGTGAGCCTCTGAATATAGTAAAAGTATTACCAGTAACCGCTGTTAATTATAGGATTGCTTGGGATTCACTAATTGAAAGGTATCAAAATGATAGACGTTTAATTAGCTATCATATTAACAAAATAATAGACTTACCGCCACTGTTCACTGGTTCGTTAACATCAATTAGACAATTCTTGGACATTTACTCAGAAAATGCACAAGCATTAAAAGCATTACAGTACGATATTAGTCAAGAATTAACGCTACTAACGATATTATTACGCAAATTAGATTCCGAATCTCGCAAACGCTTTGAAGATAAACGCACTTTAAACCATAAAACGCCAACAGTCGCAGAATTAATTGCTTTCCTACAAGAGGAATGTATTCATTTAGAAGACGCGTCTGCAACTCCTTCTACGCACACAAAACAGACAATCCATAATAAACCTATTTATGTCAAATCGCAACCAGATGTTAAACAAACCAAATATGTACACAACATATATCACGCTACCACAAATTCGCAAAACGCCTGCACTTATTGTAACAAAAATTCTCATAATATTTATAAATGCAATCATTTCCTGACATTAACTCCCAAGGATAGACTGGAATTCGCTCAGAAAAATAAATATTGTATTAATTGCTTAAGTTATATCCACATAACAAATGAATGCAAATCAAATCATAACTGTCAAATATGTAATAAAAGACACCACACTCTGTTACATTTAAATACTGTTAACGCAAGAGGGCCAACTCTCCCCTCCAGCTGACTACACAGGAAAAACCAGTCATATCTTCGCTACTCCAAATCTAATCGCCTAAACAAACAGACCGTTCCACATTCTACTACAATTGTAAACAATCAAACACACTCTAATCATTATAATAATATTTTAAACGCTACTAATGCACAGCCTATCACAATTCTTGGTACTGCGCAAGCTATACTGTCTTCCGTTAATGGAAGGTCGCAGAAAATCACAGCTCTACTAGACACCGGAAGTCAAACTTCTCTAATCACAGAACATTGCGCTATTTCGTTGGGAATTTCAATTAAACCATCATCTCTATTGTTAAATGGAATTTCTAGTATTACGACGCCTATTAAAGGATTAGCTCGTGTGAATATATACTCTTTATGTGGAACTGTATTGATTCAGAATCACTTGGTAATTGTTGTCGAAAACATTTCTTCCGGTTTACCTCAATGGGAAATGTCACCCGCTCTGTATAACAAAATAAAATATTTAAAATTGGCTGATCCGCAATTTAACAAACCCGATCAAATTAATCTCTTAATTGGTGCCGATTTGTTCGGTTCAGTTGTAACCGGAAATAAAATTAATTTAGGACAAAATTCTCCCACAGCATTAGAAACAATATTTGGTCACGTTTTACTAGGTTCCATGGAACCTGTTTCGCCTACACACGACCCTATTTCTTTTTCAATGCTCACCACTACACAATTAGACTTAAATCAATTGTTACAAAAATTCTGGGAATTGGAAGAAGTTCCTATCACTTCTAAGAGAACAGAAGATGAAATAGAATGTGAAAATCATTATATTTCAACAATAAATCGCGAGGCGAACGGAAGATATATCACTTCACTTCCATTCAAAACAACTTCTGCCAGCCTCGGCACATCTTTTGAAATGGCAAAAAGGCGTTTTCTACATTTAGAAACTAAATTAGACTCTGATCCTGTTTTAAAATCCACTTATATTGATTTTATGAACGAATATTGTAACTTGGGTCACATGGAATTGACAGACGATTCTGTATTTCAAGATAAACACGCACACACACATCACAAGATTTCAAGATTTCTACCACATCACGCTGTTTTAAAGGAGACAAATAATTCATCTAAGCTTCGCGTTGTGTTTGACGGGAGTGCAAAATCCAGCAATGGAATTTCTTTAAATGACATTCTTTATTGTGGACCTAAATTACATAACAACATTTGTGACGTTATATTTCAATTTCGCAGACATAATATTGTCTTCTCTTGCGATATCAGACAAATGTATCGTCAAATTAAAATACAGCCAACCGATCAACGTTATCAACTGATCTTATGGAGAACTAATAAATCTCTTCCTATTTCAATATACAAATTGACTACCATAACGTACGGTTTAAAACCCGCACCCTACCTCGCTATACGCACGCTCAACCAATTAGTCGTCGACGAAGGTCAGAACTTTCCTAAAGCGGCCGAATTAATTAGGAACAACATTTATGTTGACGATATTGTTACCGGTTCACATGACATTCACACCGCTAGGGAATTGCAACAAGAACTAATCGCGTTACTAAATAAAGGTAAATTCGAACTCCGGAAATGGTCGTCTAACGCTCCAGAATTACTTTCTTCGCTGCCGGAAAACTATAAAGAAACGCCATTTTATTTTGAGGCCCAAAATCAACCTCAATTTTCTATTTTAGGATTAAAATGGACTCCTTACGATGATGAATTCTCATATCAGATTAACATCCCAGACCATACATTCACAAAACGCTCTATTTTATCTACAATCGCGCATATCTACGATCATTGTGGATGGTTAACACCAGTTATCTTTCATGCAAAATGTATTCTACAATTGTTATGGATTTTAGGAGTATCTTGGGATGAAAAACTACCCGACAGTGTAATTAAAACTTGGAAAACTTTTGTTGATGATTTACCAGCTCTAGCAAACATTCGAATTCAACGCTCTATTAACCTGTCTGATGCAACCAATTTACAGTTACACGGTTTTAGTGACGCGTCAGAGCAAGGCTACGCCGCAGTAATTTATTTACGTGTAACTGATATTAATGAAACCGTCAAAACTCACATTCTCATGGCAAAATCTAAGGTAGCTCCGTTGAAACGAATATCAATACCCCGCATGGAGTTATGTGGCGCACATTTAGTAGCAAAGCTAATGCAGTACTGTATTGAACTTATCTCACCATACCATAAAATCGATTTAATCCGTTGTTGGTCAGATTCTTCAATAACGCTAGCATGGATAAAAATGCCGACTTATCGTCTTAAGGTATATATTGCCAATAGAGTGAGTGAAATCCAAGAGTGGTTGTCTCCGGAATACTGGTTCCATGTCCTAACGTGTCACAATCCAGCTGATTGTGCCACTCGCGCAACATTACCTTCCGCGTTATGTAACAATAAACTGTGGTTTTCAGGGCCGCCCTGGTTAACCCTTTCTGTCCATGAATGGTCTTCACCTGTTCCACAGGCGTCGATCATTATACCCGAATTACGCTCAAACCCGCTCCATATCGGAGTCTCATCATCTTTAGAAGAATGGGACCAGTTAACTAAATTTTCTAATTGGACTTCAATGATTAGAATTGTAACCTACGTCTTGAGATTTATTACTAATTGTAAAACCAAAGTGATAAATAAATTACCGCTAACGCTTAAAGAAATGGAAAATACCGAAACACGTATCTTGAAATTAGTACAACAAAGACATTTCGCAGAAGACATCAAATCCTTACAAAATAACATGCCATGTCCGTCAAAGTTAAAACATCTCACGCCATTCTTGGACAACATTGGACTAATAAGAGTAGGTGGCAGACTTAATTCCGCTTCGATAAATTACAACGCTAAACATCCATTTTTGTTACCTAAAAAACACCACATCACTACACTTCTAATAAACCATTACCATACAAAATATTTACACGCTGGACCGCAACTTGTGCAATCGCTGATTAGCCAAAGATTTTGGATACTATCAGCTAGAAGCATAATACGCTCATGTATTTTTAAATGTGTGACATGTTTTAAAAATAAACCATCGAATAAATCCCCATTGATGGGTGACCTACCAAAAGAGAGAGTTACACCTACCAAACCTTTTCTCAAAACTGGAACAGATTTAGCAGGGCCGTTCCACATAAAATTAAACATGCTCAGAAAATCAAAAGAGTGCAAAGTTTATTTATGTTTTTTTGTTTGTTTTTCCACAAAGGCGGTTCACCTAGAAGTCGTCATGGATTTATCCACAGACGCGTTCATAGATGCTCTTACCCGCTTCATTTCAAGGAGAGGTATATGTTCCGATATCTATTCCGACTGCGGAACTAATTTCATGGGCGCCGCTTCAAAAATTAATATAATTATGCAAACTCTCATCACAGATTCCAAATTTAAAGAAAATATCAATCGGTTCACCAAAAACCAAGGAATTTCATTTCATTTTTTACCGCCTGCAGCACCTCATCAAGGTGGTTTGTGGGAGAGTGCCGTTAAGAGCGCTAAACATCACCTCACCCGAATTCTAGGAAATAATAAGTTGTATCTTATGGACTTGATAACGCTAACTTGCAGAATAGAAGCAATTTTAAATTCTCGTCCGCTAACTCCACTTTCCAATGATCCGTCAGAACTATCCGCATTGACACCAGGTCATTTTTTAATCGGACAGCCGCTTTTATCGCTACCTGAAGAAGACATAGTAGAGGTTCCACTAAACCGACTCAAACATTGGCAACAAGTACAACGCTTCACGCAACAGCTTTGGAAGAGATGGAGCCTTGAATACCTACACACTCTTCAACAAAGAATGAAATGGACAAGGCCAACAGACAACTTAAAGGTTGGGGATCTAGTATTAGTCCACGAACACACGACACGCCCGCTTTCTTGGCCAATGGGTCGCATCGTACAAACTCATCCAGGACTTGACGGCTCCGTACGCGTAGTCACCATCAAAACCTCTTCTGGTATTTTCACAAGACCTTCCGTCAAAGTTTTCAAGCTACCACTGGAGGAGACTTCAGTGGCATCTTCATCTTAAACCCAAATTACTCGCTCGCTCTTGCTCCGCCCTTGAATCTTTTTCCAACTTATGTCCTTTCTTCACTGAATATATTTTGTTTGTTGAAACATTGTTTCAAGGGCGCCGCTATGTTTAGTACTTCCGGACCTTTCGATTGGTCGTTGGCTTCCAACGACAAACCACGACTCGTCCGATTGATGTCGGGAGCTAACTAGAAAAAGGCCAGTATGATTAGAGTTGTTACGCAAGACGAGTCTAAAGAGATAACACGTGGGTTTTTCGCTACGCAATTCCTTTCGCTTCTTTACACGCTATTAACGCAGCAGTTTGCTTTTAATTTAAATAAGTATCGCTTAATTCTTTTCTATTTTACGTTATTTTATATTCACTTGTCAGTTGACCGTTTTATGTTACTCATTATAAAATATTCATCTTTGTGAAAGTCTTAATTGTATTGTATGTGCAATATGGGAACTATATTATTTGTGTGAACTGTGTTTTATTATACAATATATTGTTACAAGTCTCGGCCGAGAACAGTTGAAGTGCTATACAACGCCTCCTATGGACATTGGACATCGTGAGTACTCTAACATACAATTATTCTGTAGCTTAGATGAATATTAAAATTTCTTGTTATCTGCTTTATCATTAAAAGCAGTGGTCCTCCGAGCATATGTAAAAACCCAAATTTTCTTTTATTACATTATCAAATATTACATCTTTTGAACACTGTGTTTGACCTCAATTCTGCCTACCATCAGATTCCACTCACCGAGAGTTCTAAACATCTCACCAGTTTTTGTACCCCTTGGATGCTCTACCAGTTTACACGAGTCCCATTTGGACTCTGTACTGGTGCTCAAGTTTTAACCCGACTTCTAGACCAAGTTTTCTCAGACATCAAATTTAAATTCGTTTTCAATTACCTTGATGATTTAGTCATCTATTCTGAGACTTGGGATGAGCACATTAAACATCTGCGTGAAGTCCTATCTCGCTTGCGAAGAGCGAAACTTACGGTTAATCCCGATAAGGTTCGTTTTGCAGTGAGAGAGATAAGTTTCCTTGGACATTTAGTTTCTGCTAGAGGCGTGCAAATTGACCCCGAAAGAACCAAGGCCATCAGAACTTTTCCTAAACCCACCAATCCAAAAGCTGTGTCACGCTTTATTGGTATGGTCAATTTTTTTTCTAAGTTTATCCCAAACTTCGCTGAACACGCCGCTCCTCTAAATCTGCTCCGGCGGAAAGGACAAAAGTTCGTTTGAAACACTGAGCAACAACTTGCTTTCGAATATCTGCGTAATGCCATTGCGCAACCTCCCGTACTTCGTATGCAAATTTCGACAAACCTTTTGTCCTTCAAACGGACGCAAGTTCGTGCGCTTTAGGAGCAGTTCTACTCCAGGAAATTGACGGTACACGTCAACCTATTGCTTATGCTTCCCGCACCTTAACACCTGCGGAAAGAAAAGCCTCTTCTGTGTATGAGTCAGAATGTCTGGCCGTGATCTTTGGAGTAGAGAAGTTTAGACAGTACCTCGAGCATCGCGAGTTTCTCTTGGAAACAGATAATCAGGCCCTTTCATGGCTACTTGCCCGTCCCAGACAATTAGGCAAAATGGGACGATGGATAGCCAAATTAACTTCTTTGAAATTCCAAGTGGCACATATTAGGGGCACCCAAAATGTAATCGCAGATTCACTTTCTAGGATGTTTGAGCTAGAAAAGCAACCAGAACAACTATCTCCTTCTGAGAACACCATAGTCTGCAATAGCCTTTTAACTAACTTCCCTTTAGCCTTCCAGGACATTAGCGCTCAACAGCGCGCTGATGACATCTTAAGTCCTATTATTTCAGATCTAGAAGCAAGTGCATCTTCTAGCCGATATTGTCTAAATAAAGGGACCCTTTGCCTTAAGAATCATAAAGGTATCCCTATCAAAGTTTGCGTACCCCGATCATTAGTGGACCTAATCATAAACTATTATCACGACTCCCCAGTAGGAGGTCATTTAGGTATCTTCAAGACCAAATTTAAAGTGGGTGAGTTTTTCTTCTGGCCTTCACTCGTAAAGGATGTCACCCAGAAGGTTAGAAGTTGTGCAACATGTGCAGTGAGCAAGCCCGCTCAAAATAGCAAACTAGGCTATTTATCATCGATTGTCCCAACCCGTCCTATGGAGAAAATCCACATAGACTACGTTGGTAAACTACCACGAACTACACAAGGCAACACCATGATACTGGTCGCGGTGGACCAGTTCTCTAAATTCACCTGGCTTTGCCCTGTCAGAGACGCCACCTCTTTCAACACCATCAAGGCCTTAAGCCAAAACATTTTCCAACATTTTGGTTTTCCTAAGATTCTGATCTCTGACAACGCCACCTGTTTCACTTCACATTCGTTCCGCAACTACTGTTTCACTCGTGGTATCAAACACGCAACTCTGTCACCTTACCATCCCCAACCAAACAATGCGGAACGTCTGAACAGAAATCTTAAAGCCGCCTTAATTGCCTATCATTCCAACAGCCAAACTTCTTGGGACAAATCCTTATCATGGCTACAGTTAGCCTTTAATTTCGCAACCCACGAGACCTTAAAGACTTCTCCCTTTAAAATCCTGTTTAATTTCATGCCCAACACCCCGCTCAGCTTAACCTGGAATATTGACGACCTTCTCCCCAGGGACAATTCCAACCCTCATCAAATCTGGCGAGATGCCAAAAATAACATTCTGCGAGCCCATCAAAAGTCTGAGCGCGTCTACAATAAGAACCGTAGACCACATCAATTCAAGATTGGCGATCTAGTATGGTGTAAGACGCACAATCTGAGCTCCGCAATAGATAAGAGGGCCGCCAAGCTGATGCCCAGGTGGTCAGGGCCCTTTCGCATCATCGATTTTCTAACCCCAGTCACAGTTGCCCTATCTTTTCAGCATTCCCGAAATTTCTTTGTACTTAAGGGCGTATAATTAATTTTTGTTTATCAATTAAGGGCATATAATTCTTTCACTAAATTTTGGTTAGTAAATCTAAATTTATATCTATTTCTCTGGTTTATTGACTTAACCTCTAGGTATCATATGAATTATTGTGAGTGACCTGCTGAAACATTTCCACCTTGGTGATTAATTTTTTTTTTTGACTTTAAAGGTAAGTTTTGAACATGACCAATCTATGTGGTTCAGTATAGCTTCCGTTTCTTTATGTATTCGTTTTGGTAAGATTGGTACATAAGACAGCTCTGCCAAACAATTTCCTTTATCGCATATAGGTATATATAGAGAGTATAAAATTATGAAATAACAGATTTTCAATGTTTCAATACAAAAACATTGATCGTTATTTTCATTATGACTGAAAATATACAGAGAATAAATTCAGTGTCTTACAAATTTTAGTAGACGCTCAAATCAAATTTACTGAATTTCTATAACTAAAGAATCTATTTTGTACAACACATTTTGCAGTTGATGTTTTTATATTGGCAGAATATAACAGAGCAAAATATAACACTGCGGTGAAAAAACTAATTAGCCTTGGACGTGTTTGTTGTATTTCCATCTTCCTATTGCTACAAAAAAAAAATTACTCATATTTCACTTCCTCACAGAAAAGGTAAAATTTAAAATAAACTCATTTTTAACATTGCATACAATAAAGAGCTGTGGTCTTATCTTTCCACTGTTTTGGGGGAGTTTCATTTTAACTGGCGATAATCTGTAATATGTGGAATATTTGAGTATTGTATATAGTTGAAAGGAAGACATGTGATTGGACCAAGCACAAGTAGGTCACAGATTTTGATTGGTTGTTGGAGCATGGGGGAAGTGTTTTAAATTAATTTAAAAGCTGTAAATTTTTAACTAAAAACATCCAAGAAGATAATATTGTAAAATAAATAGGTTTAGAATGAATTTATAATTAATGATTTGGTATATTATAACATAAGTGTGTGTATGAATGTAATTAACAAAAATTTGCTGTGTTAGTAGATCTGTATATAGACGCTTAGTTTTGAAGCGAGGGAGAGTCTTTCAGTCTTAGGGAAGTGTTTGACTTAGTATACTGTGTTTTAAAGCAGTCTTAGGGAAGTGTTTGAGTTGGTAAGATGTGTGTTGGACAGTCTTAAGGGAACGTTCAAAATATTTGGATGTGTTTCAAACAGTTGATTAGGAACGTTTAAGATGGTGGGAGATGTTTTAAAAAGGTTATAAAATCCTAATGAACAATGTAGTGTTAATATGAGACGTGCTTTTGATGAGAAAATTGATAGACCGATGAAAGTGACAATTTGAACATGTGTTTGGTGATAGAACTAAGTGTACAAACATTTTAAAATAAATATTCTTGCTTTTAAACATTAATACTATTGGACAAAGAACTTTTGAAATAAATAAGACTGTCGTGTGAATCAATAGAAACTATTTTCTTTAGAACAATTTAGAGAAATGTCATGTCCCGGTGTCTTAATACTTTCTAGATAAGGCAGAACTATTTTAAAAATAATGAACAGTTTGCTAGATCCTTTTATATCATTGTGTATCGAAAGTTGGAGACTGCACGAGCTTTGAGCACTGGAAGATCTGCGGTTTGAAGACTTCTTTGGAATTACAGGACATTAGGGTTCATTGCAACGTATATATATATATATATATATATATTTTTTTTTTTTTTTTTTTTTTTTTGCGTAGATGTCGTGGTATAGACATCATAAACAATTTATCATGTTAAAGATGTATATTATGAATAGAGTATGATTTTGCTAGATGTATGCTTGTTTTTATATTTTTGTTTAGGATAAATGCAAAATAATTAATTTTTATACATAATTAAGTCTCCTTTAGAGACACAGAACATTATTTTTTTAATGATTTAAATTCTGTTGTTGCAACATTAAAATCCAAAGTATGAAATTCATAAAACTTAACTTTTTGATTTAAATTTAAAGAAGTAAATTCAGTTAAAAGATTTTTTAACCAGTATTTAATAATAGCATACCAATTATCATTTATGTTTTTGACGTTCTTTGTAATATGATATGTTGATTTAATAAATATTTTATGTACAATTTCAGCAAAACAAGACTTAGAATCTCTTTACAATCACCTATTGCAAAGTACCTCTTAAAAAGAACCTTACACCTCGAGACTATAAATTCAATTAAACTTTTAACTTTTCAAAATTGGTAAGCTAACGCTACCTGGCGCCCATAAGCTGAGCAATTTATTTTCTTCTCTTTTTAAAAATAAATTAACTTAAAAACACATTCACGTTTTTAAATATTTACAGGCATTGTGAGTTCAAAGGCTCCTTAAAGAAACTGATGCACATTTTGACGATTACTTTTTCATAACAATGTGCATTGGCTGAGCAAAGTGTTTGTACTGCAGCATTTTTTTGCAGTCATAGTTAAGATCAAAAATTCCTCTTGGATTGTACTGAAGAGGTAGCAAAGGAATATCTATGCTTTCTGCTCGATGAAGAAAATGTCTAAGTGATTGCCTTTCTCACAGACATATTCAGACATTTAAATTTCATAAACTTTAATTTGCAGGGAAAAAGACTCCTTGTTTGTGAACTTCTGTCCAAAATAAGGTCCTTTGGAAAAAAAAGGTTAAGCTTGGTGCTGAGGAAGTTGTCAAGGGAAAATTGCATTTTCTAAGCCTCAAGTCAGTTAGTGACGACTATGAAAACGTTGACACATTACAATTTACCAGCTTTTTGAAAGACATAAATCTGATTTTGAAGTTCGGTTTACTGACTTCAAAAAAATTGGAAATGCTGTTCACGTATTAAACAACTGTTTTTTTTTTTTTTTGAAGCATGGAGGGAAGTGGAATACTAAAGTGGCAAAAGTGTTAAAATCGAACAACGTTGCTTTGCGGATGGAAATGATTGAGTTTCAGGAGCACATAGTATTGAAAGAAAAATTTAACCAAGTGACTATAGACGACCACAGACGACCACCTCAACAACTTGATGAGGATTACCTGCAGAAATTCAACGCCGAACTTTAGAGACGTTATGAAGAATAAAAAATATCAATTCTCTCAATGAGCATACCTAATTTTTTTAAACCATTTTTTATTATTTTTCATTTTTTCCAAATGTAGTAAGTTGCAGTAATGTAATCATTTTGTTCTCATTTAAATAAGCTCTTTAACACGTTAGCTGCCATATCGGTCCGATCGGACTGAAACTAAGGTGACTGTACATGCAGCGTTACAGAACAATTGGACCGATAAAGTCACTGACGTAATGTTTTGTTTTGTGGCTCACAGTTCGATAGTGCAGCAATCTATCGGCCAATTTTGGTATTCTCTGGATTGGGTAAAGACGTGTGTTAGACATAGTATATTGTATGCTGTAATAACCGTTACCATGGTTACTCAATATAATATTAAAATCAGTGGATATTTTCACTTTTTTGTCGGCACGATCGGACCGATTAAAAATTTTACAAAAAACATTTTGGTTTAGTAATGAATAATTCACAAAGAATACAGTTGTAAAATGAATATATGTATTTATAAAATAAATATTAGACAAATAAAATAGTGAGCTTGCCAACATAAAGAAATGAAATAGCCCGTTTAGATTTTTTTTTTAACACGAAAATTACCTAGGTCCGATCGGACCTAAACGTTATACTACGATTAAAATTAAAGCCGAAAAATTGCATTTCGGTCCGATCGGTCTCGGAACTATATATGCATAAATGTAAATAAAATTAGTAAATACTATTGCCTTATATTATTTAACATAGGTAGATGCAAAAATAATAATGGAAAAATAATTTGGTAATCGTGGCACTCACGGCAAGAGTATTGTATTAGGCCTTGGCAGCTAACGTGTTAATTATCATAAACAAATAAAACACAATTTTTCTTTTGTAAAATTCTATAATTTATTTGGTCTAGCCGACCATGGTTTCGCCAGTTACGGCATTGACGAGGCTCTTACAAGAAAGGGCCTCGTCAATGCCGTAACTGGCGAAACCATGGTCGGCTAGACCAAATAAATTATAGAATTTTACAAAAGAAAAATGATGTTTTATTTGTTAAAATGGAATTCTATCAAGTACCGTCGGTCATCAGTGTAAACAATAATTATCATAGAACTATTTAAAGTCATATCTTGAATTTAACTGAACTTTTGTAAATGGAAAGGTGGTTGTATGATACCGTACCTTATTCTCAACTATGATAATTTCAATGGTGAAACCCGATTTCGATTATTTGCTTTCGTTGAGGAGCTACAGCATTTTCAAGTTTGAAAAAATGAGCAAAACCAGTTGTACGTTATTGTAAATTCATTATTACTATTAGTTTTTTTTTTTTAGTTTACAGTCACCATCAATTAATCTTTGTTTAAACTTTTTTTTAAATCAGTTGATATAGTAAACTGTATTCATCATGTTGTTGACCATTGATATGACTGTAAACTAAAAAAAAATTAATACTTACAATTGAATTTATGATACCATACAACTAATTATGTTAATTTTACAAACTTTAATGGCTGTTAACTCCTCAACGAAAGAAGATAATTAAAATCAGCTTTCACCATTGAATGTATCGTTAAATTTTAGTTCAAAATAAGATATCACACAACTACCATTCCATTAAAAAAATTAAGTTAAATTCAAGTTTGGTTAAATAAATTTCTAACAGTTTGTAAAAATATCATTGAATGTTGAAGTGCCATAATGAACATCCATTGAATTTAATGATAATATTACTTCTCTATCCAGACCTTTGGGACACTCCGTACATTAATAGTATTTATGCATACAAGCTAGTTTTATAAAAAAGTGATCACTATCCCTAATTAAATTATCTAGGCTGAGTTATTATAAACAAAAGATTACTAACTATACGGACTCTATAATAAGAAGATAAGAGCAACTGCTCTGATAGTCGGTCAATATTTCTCTACTCTCTTTTTTCTAAGTTGTTATACCATTTTGATTTACCCCACTCCTCCATACTCCCAACATCTTAAGTATACAAAAACTCGACAACTGCCAATCTCAATATTGCTAGAAGTTAACTTTGTCCTACTATATTGTATGTCGAGCGTCATTCACATCCCAACAGATTCTTCCTCTACAACATCGTAGCACATACGATCTGAATTGAAACTGCATGTTAAGATAACCAAAAGTTTCCGAATACACATTTGTTTAACTATGGTGATGTAGTAATTAAAAAAAAAGAAGCATATATATTAAGCATATTTGTTTCCTATTGATATTGTTTCAAAAAAAACTTCCTTTTCCCAGATTAAAACTACTTAAAATCAGGATATGCCAATTTGGATAGCTGAAACTGTATATTCAAACATAAACAAATGTTTGAAAAATAATCTTTTAATATTTTGATCTTTATAGGCTATACAATAAATAAGTAAACAATTTTTCATTTTAAAATGCCAAACAAAAGGTGTTATTGGGGATAATGTTAGTTTCTTGATTATTGCAGAAAAACTACCACCTATCTATAAAACAACTATAAAAAGCTAAATTTCTCAAAATTAATTTTACACATTTTTATAGAATTTAATGAAATATGAAGGTAACTAAAGAAGTGCGCATAACACAAGAAGGCTAAATAAATTTAAGATTTGTGAAAAACTGACAATAAACTAAAATGATTTTTAATTCACATCAATAAAATACTCCTTTTCAATCAAACATGTGCATTTAAGATGATTTTATAAAATAAACAAAGTAAGTTTCTTAGGGTCTATTGAATATTTCAAATTATAGGATCTGTGAACACTGCATGACAACAAGTTTGGTCTAAAACTTGCAGTAGCATGTTAGCTATTGAAATCCACTAAAAATAACATCCACAAAATGCTTCATATTTATTTCACATTTACTTCATATTTGAATGCTAATAGCTTACGGTTTGAGAAACATATCTTATTGTACTTACAATAGGTGACTGATGTGGAGTTTCATTTAATTGATCAGGAGTTGTAAATGGTGAAGATGGTGGAGGTGGAGGCGCTCTTGGTGGAGTCAATAATATATATGAACGTGCAGCATCTCGATAATATCTTGGACTCGAAAACTATAGAAAAACAATACAAAAATATTTATAAAAACTTGGCATCTAGGTGATAAGCTGCTGTAAAATATGTACTACCTAAGTGTGAATATCATCAAGATTTATAGATAAGAAGAAACTTCTGAAAAACCATTTAAAATTGAATATATTTAAAAAATTTAAACCTTTGTTTATTAATAACAAATTTGTAAAATGAATAATGATATATAGCTAACTTATCAAATTCTATTTAAATCTATATTATGTTCTGGGTACTAAATAACTTATTAAAGATTTTTTTTTTAGCAATTATTACATTTTTATAGTATGAAACAAAAAATATATGGATATCATTGGATGCAGATTTTCAAGCTCTACATAATAATAATAATAATAATAATAATAATAATAATAATAATAATAATAATAAGAAGAAGAAGAAGAAGAAGAAGAAGAAGAAGAAGAAGAAGAAGAAGAAGAAGAAGAAGAAGAAGAAGAAGAAGAAAAAGAAGACTACTTTATTAAAACAATAAACAAGCTTCTCAACTACACAAAAATACAATAATTCTTTACAAATAAAAAAACCTGAATTGCCTTGATTATATCCAAAGCACTTTTCTCATGGTCACACAACCATAAAAGTAGTTATAGTATTTTAAACAACAACAACAATAATAATAGCAATAATAAAAATACTCAAAACATATTTGAACCTTAAAAAAGATAAAATTACTTTAACAAAAATTCTATAAAACAAAACAAAAATAGCACTAAAAACAGCAATGGCCTTCCCTTTGCCCTTTAAACTTACTTTAATAAAAATACTAACTTAATAACTAACTTTTTCTTACTAGCTAACACAAACATAAAAAAGAAAATATCAAAATATTATATTTCTAAAAACAAACAAAAAGGTAAAAAATACATTTAAATTTTTGTTTAACGAAAAAGATATAGTGTTAAACATACTCATGTATATACACCTATATTCTCACACACTCAACTTCACACATATGCACATATATACACATACATACATAAATATATAACAACCTCTTTCCTGTAGAATTAAATTTGGGATAATAAATTAATGAAATTTTACCCATCTACAATGACATGCCTTGCACACATATTTCCCGAGAGGTAGCGAACCCTTCCATTTAAATAGGATTTAATATTCGATTTTAAAATTCTGAATGATACAACCATTTTTTTATTATCCAAGACAGAATAGAACACCTAGTAACAAAATTGAATATTTTTTAAATATCCTTCAAATTGCATATGGAACACAAGTAGATTGTATTTAATCAATGGCTAAGTTTAAGGCTTATAATAAGGTCAACCATATCTGATCTAGCCTTAAAAGTCTATCATATTGATCATATATCAATACTGTACTCCCAACAATGTCTATTCCCAAGATCAACGTCAAGAGATCTGTACATCTGATAGTACTTCAATTGCAAACATTCATCTCTGAACCTTACCCTGACTCTATCCATTAATCCATTAACTATTATGGGGGTCCGATCAGGTCAGCACCATTAAGTCAGATAAAATTTACTGCCGACCCAATGGGGTCTGGACTACACAATTTGTACGGTTTTATATAACTTTTCTCCCATGCCCCATGCTGCACTCTAGCAGCATCTGATGGACTGTGTTGGCATAGAACCTCAGAAACTAAGCTGAGAACTCTACTTTATAATTTTATTATGACCTAAACTTTATAAAAAAGAAAAACAATTGGCTATTGATTGTTCACTTCAGGGTCCAATAGGGTCGGTATGATATTTTATTACAAATTACCACCAGTATAGTAGCCTAAAGACAAGTCGTATGAGTAACCAACTTAAAAGCAACTTATTAAAAGTTAATAACTCGTCTTAAACCATAAATAACAAAACCTGTATAGCAAACTATAATCCTACTATATTTATAATTCCAAATTTACAATGTACTGGATATAATTAATTAGGAAAATTTAGAAGTAAATAGTACTGAGCCTAAGTTAGGTTATGAAAAATGTAAATGTATAGAAATTTTAGGTTATTAGGAACAACATAATAAAATCATTTTGGATGAAAAATATTTATAAAATATAATTCATTTGTTAAAAGAACAGCAAAATATCACTAACACTTATCATAGGAATAATATAGTTTAGATTCGGATAGTAATGTAACTGTTTATTTTAAAAAAGCTGACAGCTGTAAATATATAAAATATAAGGGTTTCAAAATAATATTGATCTGAATTAATTCTTAAATTGGCACTGTTTAACATTAAATATTTATTTAAAGAAAAATTGTTCAGCTTATGGGCGCGCCAGGTAGCATTAGCTTACCAATTTTGAAAAGTTAAAAGTTACTTTGAATTGAAATAATCCCAAACAGTGGTGGTTTGATAAATAAGAATCCTTATTTTTTTCTGCTGAAACTGAACATGGTTATTTATTATGGTTATGCATATACATATATATTCATGGTACATTCCTTATTATATTATCTATTGTAAATTTAAAATTATCCTGTCTTGAAGAGACCAAAATTCTTCTTAATGACTCTACTTTAATCAGTTGCAACTTTTAATAATGATATTAGTTATGAACTTCTTTATTCTCATGTATCAAAATTTATATTATATTTTATTTAGAAGTTAAATTAAATCTTTCAAAATTACTTCTTACAATACAACTACTTATTCATTTAAACAAATTTTAACCTATTTTTTATCAATGTTTATTTTATACACAAAAATTTATATAAAACTGTCTATGATTTTTTGTTGCCACATGTGGTCATTTCCATTGTGAAAATGCTTTGTGGTAAACTGCCCTCATCCTGAAATGCAATTTCCTTGTAGACACAATCAGCCCGCCGACGATGTCAAATTGTCTTTTCAAATTCACAGTACTACTCAAAGTGTTCATCACTCTCCTATACACTTCACAGTCAATTAATTTTAAACTGTCCCTTCTATTTACTTTATACCTTACGTTATTTTGAAACTGTTTTAATTAAAACATTTACACTACTTTGTCTGTAGATCTCCTCGAACAAAAAATATGTTTTATAACGTCAGATGCCGTCTCTCAACTCCTAAAAATATATACACTACATTCTCCTAAATTTTCATTAAACAAAAAGTAATTCGTCTGACTCTGTCAGATGTCACCTTAAGACTCTTTAAAACATTTACACTACATTGTTCTAAAAATTTCCTTAAACAGAAAACACGTCTGACCAAGTCAGATGCCACAGTAAGACTGTTTAAAACATTTTCACTACATTGTTCTAAATATTTCTTTAAACAAAAAATACGTCTGACCAAGTCAGATGCCACAGTAAGACTCTTTAAAACATTTACACTACATTGTTCTAAAAATTTTTTTAAACAGAAAACACGTCTGACCAAGTCAGATACCACGGTAAGACTCTCCTAACCGCATGCTTGCTTTTTCAGATGCCACAAATAAGCGTCCTTTTTCCATTGTACAAAGTCAGCTAAAAACTGTTCACATACTTTGCACCACGGACACTGCTCAAATCATTTATATGACAACCTGTTCTGTCTGCTATCACAACACAATTATCACTTAAATATTTATTGCAACTTACAACTAACATTTTATACTTCAAATTAATATTTTGGAAATCTATATTAAATTTTTATTACCCTAGTTTTAATATTTATTTTCAGTCATTCATTTGACTCATGTGGTCTTCCCTCTAGACAAATTATAAATCTCCCGGTTTATTTTCATATTTCAAATCTTAACACAATCATTTCTTTGGTATCAAAATTAAAGTTACATTTTTAGGGATTACACAGCTGGTAGAAGTAAGAAATCCACAACCCATAAAAGCCATTGTGGGAGATGAGACCAATCTATTTAGTATAAAAGATTAATAAAGTGATGTAATAAAACTAAATTATTAAAAATTCAATCATTTAATTTTAAAGTAAATTTTAGAAGTGAAATGTGATTTAAATGAAATACAAATAATAAAATAAATGGTGAAGCGGTAAAGTAGATCCAGAAAAAGACAATTATGCTTGGACCAATGAAAACGCAGATTGCTGGAGTGAGGTAGGACAACTAGAGGCCCTGTGACCCATGACAACACCTACTACCAATGGAAGCACAGAAAGGAGTAGTCTCCTCTTTGAATTGAATAAAGCCAGAAAAAATCGGAGTACCATAATTTTTTTTTAGTGTGACGCTAAAAGAGGCAAACAGGCAAGATGTGTTAAAAATTTGTGCACATCTTGTTTTAAAAGTTAAATACTGTATAAGGAATTCATTGTTGAGAGCTGTGCAATGATAAAAATTGTTAAAAGAACTCCAATATAAAAATTTAAGAATTTATTTTAAAGATAGAACTGCTTATAAATAATTAAATTGAAGTTGGAGTATAACTTTGCATTAGAAATATCAGAATCAAATTTGAATGTTTAATCAACTTCTCTTACAAGTTTTAGTGAACTTTTTTCTCTTTTTTTAACTGTATGTAGTAAATTATTTAAATTCAATTGTTTCTATAAATGCGTACAATAAGAACTAATAAGCCAGAACGAGTGCCCCATCCCAGAAAATATATTGTAAAATAATACAATGAATTTTCAAATCTCTCTAAATTTCTTAAAAGAAATCTATTATTTATTTTTTTTAAATTTCAGTAAAAATATGTAATTATATTATACTTTTAATCTAATTAATACTACAATATATAAAAACCATAATGTAATATACAATTTTTTTTTTAAATGATTGAATTTATATCAAATTACAGATGAAACTGATTTATGTTTTGCAAAATATTCTCTGTGTCATTATGAAAAAATAATATAATTAATTTAGACTATTCATTGAATTATTTTATGTACAAAGTTTGTGTTACCAGAGAAGTATTTTTTAAATGCCAATATGTAAAAGTAAATAAAACAATAAATTGCAATTTGATTTACTTGTAAATGTTCTTAAACCATTAATTACAAAGAAAAGGCTTCTCTCGACATACTTCTCTGAATGTTGTGACTTTTTGAAGGTTTTTGAGTTTCTGGCAGCCTTCTGGTAGCTTATTTTGCTGTTCATCTGGTTCTTCTTTTATTTTTACCTTTACCAACAAATGTAGATACATCAGATAAGTAGTAGTGATGAGTGACGAACTTCACAAGCTCAACGATTGTTTCCTGCATGCCTAGGAGCATATACACTATTTTCCTCTAAAATTAGTAATGGAATACAAATATTTCTTCCGCACTGAGCGTTAGCACCTACACACTCCTTATAGCCTAGCATTGACCACAGCTGTACTAAAGAGAAGATCTTCAGCAACCATGTGATAAAATCTTATTGATTTATAATTTCCGGACAGCAGTACTGTAGGGAGCCATTTGGTCAGATACATAAATTCTCATTTTAGCTTTGTTATATTCAAAAATTATAATCGGTTTTAAAATATTATCGCCTCTCCTGTTTTTTCACCTGTATTAACAAAAGCTGCAAGTGTTTTGTTGCCATTATTTTCACTTCTCTCTTATCCATCCATATTGAATAAACAATGTCATTAGAATATTCAAAACAAATCATTTCTCTTTTTAAAAAGTCAGCTGTTCTCCATCTTGAGAAATACACTACTCTACGTAGGGTTTATATAAAATTAGTAAGCTTATTTCCAGGTATTTCTTTGTGTTTGTCAACCGGAAATTATAAAGGATGTTGTAATTATTGTTCTTTAAACTTAATAACACCTGCACCACTATCTATGCAAAACACGACCATGAAAATTAAATTATTTTTACACAGTCATTAGGAATGCTGACTCATTTTGAAGATAAGGAAAAATAATCAATAAATACGAAATAAATAATATGAAAATTGTCAACTTTTTTTACCTAAACCATGCAAAGTGACCTTTCGGTTGCATCTCTTGTAATAAATTAAACTTAATATTGTAAAGCTTAACACTATTGTTGAAGACAATTAAAACTTCTGATATGTAAACAAGTCAGTAAATATACAAACTCTCTACTATGAAATGTACACCGATCCTATCACTTGTATCTCTCGTCATAAATTAAAGTTAAACATATATATAGCTTATTATTAATGTTAAAGATTGTTTACATTGCTGACAATTTAAACAAGTTTGTAAATAAACAAACCCTCTACTATGAAATGTGTGCCGATCCAATCACTTGCATATCTTGTCATAATTTAAAGTTAAATTTATATAGCTAATTATTATTGTTGAAGATTATTTACAATGCTGACAATAAAACAAATCTGTAATATACAATCTAGTAGTGATACCCATCCTATCACTTGCATCTCTTGTCATAATTTAAAGTTAAATTTATATAGCTTGTATTATTGTTGAAGATTATTTACAATGCCGACAATTTAAATGAGTCTGTAAATATAAAAATTATTTACTATTAAATGTGCACCAATCCAATCACTTGCATCTCTCGCCATAATGTAAAGTTAAACATATATAGCTTATTATTTTTGTTGAAGATTATTTACATTGCTGACAATAAAACAAGTCTGTAAAAAAAAAATCCTCTAGTACGAAATGTGCACCGATCCTATCACGTAGAGCTCTCATCATAATTGTATATAGCTTATTATTAGTGTTCAAAGTTACTTACATTGCTGACAATTTAAACAAATCTGTAAAAGTAAAAACTCTACTATGAATTGTTCACCGATCACAGAAGTAGTAATTTCCTTGAGCGATCACTTGCATCACTGGTAGTAATTTCTAAAGCTTATTATTATTGTTGAAGTTTATTTATATTGCTACTGAGTTATTCAATTCGGTAAAAGTACATTTTTTTTTATTATGAAAAGAGAAGGTAGAAGGTTTTACAACATAAATAACCTTCCCTTTCACCCCAATCAACCCCTATCTACAAATTTTGTTATCAGCAACTATGGATTTTGATATTATAAAATTAAAGTTCATAACAAACCATGAGTTTTGGTGAAAACTATTTTAAATTAGCCTGAGTTCATCAAATAATGTTTTGAAATATGATTTTGGTACAAATGAACAAAAACTACGTACAAACAAAAACAAATTGTTTAATGACCAACCAGTTCGTGGAGTACCTTTAAAAATGAGTATTATTATTAAGACTGGGGAGAGTGTTTTAAAAGCGCCTCCTGCACTGCGACCTAATTAGATCTTTTGTGCCCCCCTCTTGTTGGACTCAGGAGAGATCTATGTCTTTGACAAAATTGATCAAACCCCTGGTCGGGAGGTTTAGTAATTTTTCTTCCAAAATGAAGAAACAAAACTAGTAACAATAAGAGGAGATATCTTAACAAAAATCACAAGAGATTTTCAAAACCATTTTTCCATTTCTACCATTCTTCAACCATTTCTCTCCAACCAATAATAGAGTCTGTTTTCGAAATCCAATCTCACTTTTAGTAATATTTCGTGAGGTATCGCTCTACACTCTTGAACAATTTTGTTTCTCAAGTCTTGGAGATCAGCTGCAAGGGTCTTGTAGACAACAGATATTAAATGCCCTCACAAAAAAATCAAATGGTATTAAATCTGGTGAATTCGCTGGCCTCTCTGCCCATTTGTCTGGTCCCGGATCATTTAACTAGTCCCATTCAAACTTCTGTAATGCAGAGAAGCACCATCCTGTTGAAAGGACATGTTGGCCTCATTATACTCAAACTCCTCATCCTCATTCACTGCATTTTCAAATAAGTCTCTTATCAAAGGGAAGACATATTCTTCAACTAAACAATTATATCATAAATGAATAAGTGGGCAACAATTGTCCCCAAAAATTCCCCTCAAACTCATAAATTTTTTTAGGCCTTTATGAATTGATTTCTACGAAAGTATGAGGGTTCTCTGAGTTCCAGTATGACAACTTTGAGTGTTTACAAGACAATTTAAAAATGTACTCTCTTTAAAAAAATTAATATTATGTAACTAATTCCCATATCTATAAAAAAGAGTGATCATCACCTCGCAAAACTGGATTCTTCTGTCGAAGGCATTCTCGTACAATTGATGTAGAATCATAATTTTATATGGATGCCATTTGAGCTTATCATAGTTTACGGCTATTCAATAATTTAACAAATAAATATAAATGTCGAAATTATTTTTATTTTTGTATTTAAATGTGCTTTACATTGTCCAAATGTAAATCTACAACAATACGTGGTCTAATAATAATGCAATATAACAATCTAATAGTGATGAAAATAGATTATACTTGCCACTGAAACATTTTAAAATGTGAATTGAATACCAATATTGAAAGAGTAGAAGAACCCTACTTAGCACATCATAAGCAGGAAGTCACACAATCAGAGTCCATCACTGTATATAATCCAATTCGAGCTCACTGTAAGAAACGAGGAAGCAGTTTAGGTGATGTGTATGGTACCATGTCTAACATAGGAAATGAGCAAGTAGTGTTTCAACCGATGACAGTGCTGCCTGGAAATAGAAATCCTAATCTACTGTGTAGATAGTGTATGTGAAAAACCCGTAAAACGAGGAAGTATGAAATAAATATATATTCTTGCTCCTTATACATGTAGAAGTAACATAGAAGAGAAAAAACAGGGGGTTGCGTTGTTTACAAAGTTTTGTAGTGTTTCGAATATTTTTTGTAGTGCACATTACATATATTTATAACATTCCTTCTGTAGTAATAGATGTGTACATAGTTATCTAGATAAGATAACTAAATGTAAAGTCCTACAAGTTAGGGACTGTAAGATGTAAGACCGCAACTGATAATAAAACAGTTCATATTAGACACACTAACAATGTAGTCATTCCTAACCTAACTTATAACATGGCGCACATCGAAAAGTGATTTTATAGAGTAAATTAATTTAAAAAAAAAAATTTATATAAAAATAAACAGTAGAAGTGAAAGATTTACTTAACAATAATGTAAAATAGTGTGATACATTTATGAAGTCAGAAGAAAGCGTGCTTTCTAAGAACAAGTCTGTACAGGAAAAAGTAAGTTTAGACAAAGGATTTTCATGTAAGATGGAAAGTACTTTATTAAAACCAACAAAGGAATTGAGCCTTCAAGGTAATGTTGGAGAAAATTGGAAAAAATGGAAACAAAAATTTTTGAATTATTTGTTGGCAACTCAAGCAGAAGAAAAAAAAGATAAACTAAAATGTGCTATATTACTCCACGTAATAGGGGATGAGAGTGTGGATATTTTTAACACATTTAATTTAAAACGTGAAGAAAAAAAATAAATTTAATATTTTATTAAAAAAGTTTGAAGATTACTTCATTCCACCTACAAATATAACATATGAGAGATTTAAATTTCGAACGTGTATACAATTAAAACATGAAAACATTGATCAATTTGTTACAGATTTGAAAGCTAAAAGTTTAACATGTGAGTTTGGTGACTTATCAGAGAGTCTAATTAGAGATCAAATTACATTAGGCATTCAAAATGAAAACCTAAGAGAACGACTACTGAGAGAAAATTTAAATTTACAACAAACAATTGACATCTGCAGGGCGGCAGAAATTTCCATTTTACAACCAAAGGATATAAATCAAGATGCTTCAAGGAATGAAAATGTACATGCTATTCAAGGATCGTCATCTTTCAAGAAAAATTAACCGACAAGAAGAACAACTGCTCCAAAAGTTAATAGTGGAAAAAAGTGTTACAGATGTGATAGGCAACATCCAAAATTCAAGTGTCCAGCATATGTAAAAATGTGTAATAAGTGTAAAAAATCAAATCATTTTGCTATATGTTGTAAATCAAAAAATGTACACATGTTTGAAAAAGAAACTAGTGAAAAAGAGGTAAGAAGTGATTATTTTTTAATTATTTGATTTTCCGCTTATACGTTTTTTATTAGCAAATATTGAATTTACAATAATATTTCAAGTGAAAATTTTTCACTTGAAATATTAGTGATTATTTATTTATTGGTGCCCTAGGATCGAATAATAAATATGAAACTGACAATTGGTCAGTAAAACTTGAAATTATTCCAGGTCAGTTTATTGATTTTAAACTAGATACAGGTGCACATGCTAATGTAATCCCACTACAAATATATAATAAGCTTAATTTAAACAGAAAGTTTCAGATGTTATTGTGGAAAAAGATTGCCTATTAAAGGTAAATGTTTTTTGAAATGTAGATATAAAAGTATGGTTAAAGTAATTGAATTTCAGGTAGTAGATACTCAATCACCACCTGTGTTGGGGGTAAATAACTGTGAAACCATGAAATTAGTTGCTAGGATAGATAAAGTTACTAAGGAATGTAGTTATATAACTAATAATGAGGATATGTATTTCAGCAATGTAATGAAAGAATACAATGATGTGTTCAATGGGGTTGGTTTGATTCCTGGTAAACATAATATTAAAATTGATAATTTTGCTAAACCAGTTATACATGCACCCCGTAAGGTTCCGGAACCATTAATTATACCTTTTAAAAATGAATTAGAAAGGTTAGAAATCTTAAATATAATTGAAAAGGTTAGCGAACCGACCGATTGGGTCAATTCAATGGTGATAGTCAGGAAACCTTCAGGACAACTTAGAATTTGTTTAGATCCTAAAGATTTAAATTTTGCAATCAAACGTGAGCATTTTCAACTTCCTACATTGGAAGAGATCACAAACAAATTATGTAATGCAAAAATTTTTAGTACATTGGATGCACAAAGTGGTTTTTGGCAAATTGCTCTTAATGAAGAAAGTTCAAAATTATGTACTTTCAATACCCCTTTTGGTAGATATAAATTTTTAAGGCTACCATTTGGAATAAAGTCTGCTCCTGAGGTTTTCCACAGAACCATACGTCAACTTTTTGAAAACATAGAAGGTGTTGATACCTTTATAGACGATATTTTAATTTGGGGTTCAACTCAAAAAGAACATGATTTAAGATTAAGGTCATGATTTAAGATTAAAGTACTAAATAAAGCTAGGGAATTTAATCTTAAGTTCAATAAAGAAAAATGTAAATTTAATAAACAAGAATTAATTTATATGGGACATAAATTAACTAGTAAAGGTATTAAACCCGATGAAAACAAAGTCCGTACAATAGAAAATATGCAAGTACCTAAAAATAAAAAAAGATGTACAAAGACTGTTAGGTATGGTTACTTAGCCTACTTGAGTAAATTTATACCAAATATGTCTAGTGTCACCTCACCAATGAGGGAACTTATAAAAAATAATAGGGAATGGCAATGGCAATGGGAACAAGAAAAAGCTTTCAAAGAGATAAAGAAGCTTATAAGTTCTCAACCACTATTATATTATTATGATGTTGATAAACCTGTTACAATGTCTGTAGATGCTAGCAAAGATGGTGTAGCAGCAGTTTTATTACAAAATAATGTTCCTGTTGCTTATGCCTCAAGGGCATTAACAGATTGTCAGAAAGGTTATGCAACCATTGAAAAAGAAATGGCTGCTATTGTCTTTGGTTGTAATAGATTTTATCAATATATTTATGGTAAACATGTAGTTAGAAACTGACCATAAACCATTAATTTCTATATATAAGAAACCTCTTTTATTATGTCCACCAAGATTACAAAGAATGTTAATTAATATACGAAAATATGATTATAGTCTAGTATACAAGCCAGGTAAAGAAATGTACTTTGCAGATACATTGTCTAGGGCATATCAAAACATTGATAGGCCTAAAGACAAATTAAATTCTATTGACACTTTTTTAGACAATGAAATAGAAGCACAAGTTTGTACACTTACATTAAATCTTCCCATAACGTCAGAAAAAATAAAAATATTTCAGGATGAAATTAAAAAAGATAATGAGATGCAACAACTATATAATTGTATAAAAGGAGGATGGCCTAAACATAAGATATTGTTACCAAATATTATTAAACCATATTGGAATGTAAGGGGTGAATTGAGTGAAACATCAGGCTTAATATTTAAAAATCAACAATTGGTCGTACCTGAAAAACTCAGACGAGATATGCTTAATAGAATTCATTTAAATCATTCAGGTATTGAAGTTAGTAAGTCTAAAGCTCGAGAATTATTATATTGGCCAGGTATGTCAAAAAATATTGAAGACCTAGTAAGTAGCTGTAATATTTGTTTGCGTTATCAAAAATCAAATACAAAAGAAAGCCTTATGCCTCACTCGGTTCCAGATAGGCCATGGTCCAAAGTTGGTATTGATTTGTTTTATTTAGATGATAAGGATTATGTACTTGTAGTTGATTATTATTCTAAGTATATTGAAATAATGATGTTAAGTAATACTACTAGCCCTGTAGTGGTTACATGTATCAAATCTATTTTTGCCAGACATGGCATTCCTGATATTGTACAATCTGGTAATGGACCTCAGTTTAGTTCACAAATGTTTAAAGATTTTGCTAAAGAGTGGGATTTTCAACACATTACAAGTAGTGCTAGATTTCCACAATCTAATGGTATGGTAGAAAGAGCCATACAAACAACCAAAATCATGATTAAAAAAGCAAAAGCTACTAACAACGATATTTATTTGTGTCTATTAGAACAAAGAAATACTAGTATCAGTAAAGTAAATTACTCTCCTGCTCAATTATTAATGGGTCGGAGGTTAAAAGGAGTCATTCCTATTATAAATAGTCGATTGAAACCCAGCAAAGTAAATGAATATAAAGTTAAACAAACATTACAGGCAAAACAAAAAATTCAAAAATTTTATTTTGATAAAAATTCAAAGTTGCTACACCCATTCCATGATAATGACAAAGTTAGGGTAAAAATAAATAAGGAATGGATCCCAGCCGTTGTTTACAAAGCAGGCCACAAACCTAGGTCATATATCATAAGTTTACCAAATGGTAGAAAAATTGAAAGAAATAGAAAAGATATAATCAAAGATAATTCTAAAATGTTTTGTAACAATCCATATTTTGATGAAACAAATAAATTACAGGAAACAGTTATTCCAAATAAAGATTGTGATCCTAATCAAACAGAAGGTAGTAAAGAATTGACTACCAGATATGGAAGAATAGTAAAACAGCCAGATAGGCTTCAATATTAATTTTGTTTATAGAAGAAAAAATTTTGTTATTGTTATTGTTTAAATTAGTCTGTAATTCTTTTATGGAAGAATAGTGAAACAATATTGTTAATTTTGTTTATAGAAGAAAAAATTATTTTGTGTAATAAATATAAAATGAGGCTAATAAGTTATTTAATAGTGAAGCTATTTTAAAATATAAAAATTATTCTTTCGAACTTTAAGAGTTCTACTAAGTATTTATTTATTGTTAAGATTGAATTTAATTATTGATTTGCTCGACTTAAGGGCGCCAGATGTGTTAACATCAATTTAGAAAAAAAAAATGAATTTAAATATTTAAAACATCTCTGGGGTCGCAAATTCTTTTATCAGTGTACTTACAGTGGATTTTGGTTTCAAATGAGAACACTTGTAGCTGAAATTTAACAAAGAACATTTATTAATTATTTAAACAAAACACATTCTACAATTATCGTTATCCAAATAGTCACATTTGTAAATATTACTTATCATTTAGTTTTAATAAACAGAGCTTTAATTTATATTTCCTTTATTTTATTTCTTTTAAAATGCTTCTATGAACAAATTGTTGCAACAGGAATTTAATTTATTGTTATTTTTTAGTAACTTTGTAACTCTAAAAGAAAAATGAAAAGATTCTATTTTTATTATTTAAAAATTTTATTTTCTATTATCTCTTCTAGTAATAATCTACTAAAATTTTCTTTAAATAGATAAACATTTACAAAAGAATTAATTTAAAACATAATACAGATTATTAATCAAACAGGTAATATATAGCGTCTATACCAAAACGCCGATCTAAATAAAAAACATTGTCTGTATCCGAATAGAAGACTGATGTCCTACAAGTTGAAATTTTACAGCTCCTAGTGGATTCTCCATCGTTCAGAAGTTGTTTTCTCAAGTTGTTGAGAATGTTCATAACTCGTGTATAGAGACCATTGTCTTTTATGTTCCCGCGTTATTGTCATTGAAACACGCTCTTTATGGATTTTTAAACACTTTCGATCTCTATTTGAGACAAAAAATCAAATGTACATTGTACTAACAGAACCTAGAAACTCTTTCTACGACCTTATCTCTCCAAACGCTGGATTTCGACTTTGAAAAACACAACCTGTCCATTCAAGCGGTGGACTCCAACTCTACAAAACACATCTAGTCCCTCCAAGCTCTGGACTTCAACTGACTTGTTGCCATGAGGCAAATCTCACTTCCGAAAGCGTTCCTTCCGGTTACTGTTCACACATTATGACACACTCCCGTAAAACACAAATAATTTACATATCATAACAATTAAACTAAATTATATTAAAATTAAACATGGTAATTTATACTGTTATCTTGAAAATCCATTTTGTTCCTATAAATGAATTTACTAAATACAATTCATGATCCAGACATCCGGTCTCAGTTCATGCACCCGCGGATTTTAAACCTATTATAAATTTTGATTTTTCACATTATTACATTTGTTATTGTTATTTATTTTGTTATTTTCTTTAAATATGTTGAAATGGGGGGTGTAGTAATAGATGTGTATATAGTTATCTAGATAAGATAACTAAATGTAAAGTCCTACAAGTTAGGGACTGTAAGATGTAAGACTGCAACTGATAATAAAACAGTTCATATTAGACACACTAATGATGTAGTCATTCCTAACCTAACTTATAACACCTTCCTCGTTTTGCAGTGCATGCTCGAAACCTACAGTGCATTCGTAAAAACTTACTCCTTTCATACGTTGTACAAACACACACAAACTTAGTATAAAAGGCGGGAGATTTGAAAGTTCTGAGAAGCCGATTTTGGTACAGGGAGGATTGTTGGTGCTTCACAGTAATGCTGAGTTGATATCATTGGATAATCAACTAAAACTTTATATAAAATAATATTAAACAGTTTAATCATAGAGTGAATAATCTAAAAGTATGACTACTAGCAACTTAATGACGGAGACTAGCAGAAAAATGGGCAGATTCGTTTGATGTTGAACCAGGACAATACCTTCCACGAGGAGAAACTGGCGGGAATTCGACATTGAAATCGCAAGTCATCAATCTAAAGAGTGAATTGGAATTCATGCCATGATTGGTAACAATGTATAAAAATCATTCTATTTAAACATTACATGAATATTCAGTATAAATTCTTTGTTCAACATGTTAGTTGTATGATTTTTTTTTTTTTCTATTTTTAGAAGTTTTATAAATATTGAAGCTTTAAGTTTGAATATATAGAATGTCTATTTGAAGGCATAATATGATCAAGTAAAGTAATTTAAAGTGTTCTAAAACAAGAGAAATAAATTTGTTTTCTTTTTTGTTAAGTTCATTTTCATGAGTTGCACAACTATGAAGGTAACTTCAATAACTAAAATTTTTGATTTTTTTAAAAAATAAATAACAAATAACGTAAATAAATAAAAATGAATTAAAATAAGGTGTTTAACATAAATATTATAAAAATTTGTATGTGTATGCATAACCTAAATGTCTATTAATAAAATATGTTCAATTTCAACATAAAAAGGACTTCTATTTTCTTTTGATAACCACTGTAGTACACTTATAAAAATAGTTCACGACCCTGAGAGATGTTTAAATAAAATTAAACTTAAAATAACTTTAAATAATTTGGTAATCATAGTATTGCCATGGTGCCCAATACTTATAAACATTAACTTCTTTTCTTTTTAAAATAAAATAAATTCAACCCTCTTTTTATTAAATTACTTCAATTGTCGCACAACTTGGGGCAAATTTGTTAGCAAAGTAGTTTCCCTTATATTTCATATTGTTACAATTGGCGACCAACTTGGGGCAATTTGTTAGTAAACTAGCCTTATTATTTATCAATTTGTTTCAATTGTCGACCAACTTGGGGCAATTTGTTAGTAAAGTAGCTTCCATTTTATTAAATAACTTCAACCGCTCATTTAATTTTCATTCTGTTTTATTTCCAATGTAGGTATGTTTGATTCAAACTAAGTATTCATTAGTTCCAAAGTTATAACAATATTTTTTGTCTGCACAGGTAAAACAAAAATTAGAATTTTCAACATATTTTATGCGTTTTCTCAAAATTTTCAGCAACAACATATATTTTTTCAGTGGAATATTCTACTGTAAATAAATATTTCCCTAGTTATAATATATTTTTACTGCCATAAAGTAGTATTTTTACAGACACATTTTACTGATTTTCATAAAGTTTCACTGACAACACATACTGCCAAGGACAAAATTTGTATGATTTAATTGGTGCCGAAAAAACTGTGATAAGTAAACGATACGTTTTCCCCTAAACCATAAAGCCTACTAACTTACAATTTGGCACATACATTCCCTTTGGTGAAAGGCGACAGCTAAGAAAGGGTTTGTGAAGAAAGGACGCTTGGGGGGGGGGGGGGGGGTAAAAATTCCAAAACTGACTGACTGAACTAAACGTATGAACCTGAATGGTGGTTCCATAAGTTCTAGATGGGCAATAAGAAAGGGATATCAAAAAATGCTGTGTTTAAGCAAAAGGTAAAAAAGCTGAAATCCCATTTTTCACTAAATCTAAGAAATAAAAAGTGCTTGAAAGCTGAAACTGTGTTCATAAATTTTTTTTTGTAAAGCTCACTAAGTATGGAACTACTATAAAAGCGGACAATTTAAGGAAAATTTGGGCCACAACATTGAATTTTAAAATGAGTGTAAGAAACAAAATGGCGGATGGCAATTCTATTCTCCTTAACCAAAGTATTCCTACTGATTGGTTTACTCGATTGTTGGTGCTTTTTTAAGGGGGTTTTGTTTAGGCCTAAACAATCTCAAACTCAAAATATTTAAATATGAATGGTTAGTTTGGCTTATAATATAGATAAAAAAGATAAAGTTTTGTTTTCAGTTTATTTGTATGAAAAGTTTTTACAGGTTGTGAAAGGTTCTGTTAACTTATTGATTTCTTTTGTAAATCCCCCCTCCCTTCAAAATGTTATTGTCCTTCAGTTTTTTGTTTTCTTTTCTTTAACTGAGAATTAAGTTCAACTTTGTTTGTCATCCATTTTTATACATTTCAGACACTTTTTCATTCAAGCAAATAAAACATTTAAAAAACCTTCGTTTTAACTCAGTTATTTTTAGATTTGTTTTCAATAAATTGCAACACCTTCCTTTTCCTTTTTGGCACAATAATATGGAGCTCATTCAGCTTGTCAGTGTTATAGTGCCTTCCAGAGTTGTTCATGTGGAGCCAGACGGTTCATGCTTTTTCTACTCATTTAGCTACCTCCTGTACGGCACTGTCTCGCGTGCGCCTCAGCTGCGAGCCAGTGTCTTACAGCACGTTTGGTAACAATTGGCAACGGTTTCAGATGTACAGCATGATGCCGTGTGGTAATGTCTACAGAACTGCTACCGAATACCACGCTCATATGTCCCTCCGCACCACTTACGCCACACCATGCGAAATTCAAGCTGCCACTGAGATATATCCTTACCATGTGGTGGTTTATAGAAATGGCAATGTGATTTCGCAGCCTGATGAGTACTTAGAGGTAAGGCCCATATTTCGCCTAAAATGTACTGGCCCAATGATGAGTGCACACTTCGAACCTCTCACTCCTCTAAGCGTTCCTTCTCCTCCTTCAACTGTTGTTGACCTCCCTCCCTGTACTTCAGTTGACTCGAGCATTCCTGTTGAGCCATCTCAAACAGTTGATGACCCTTCCTTCCTTCTTGAGCTTAACTCTTCCTCAAACAACAGTTCAACTGTTTCTCCAGCAAATGATAAAAAAAGGAGGAAAAAACACCGCTCGAGGGTAAACGACAGACAAAAAGTCAAGAAGTACATAGATAAAAACCCTGAAGTCAATAGGGAGGCAGTTAAGAGGTACTCCGAAAAAAAATTATGACGTTAATAGGGAGGCGTTTAAGAAATATGCTAATAGAAATCCTGATGTTCATAGAGAGGCTGTTAAAAAATACAGTGAAAAATCACCCAGAAGTTAACAGAGAAGTAGCCAAAAGATACAACAAGGAAAATCTTGATGTAAACCAAACTTCTGTTTCCAGATATGTTTTGGTTTTAAAATCCAAAACAGGAAACTGAAAAATTTATTTTTGCCATGCTGCTTCTGTCGTTGTTATCGCTGATGTCTTCTCTGTGCATAAACACTATAGCAACCACACAAATTAAGATTGAAACATGAAATTAGGTACTGAGGACTATGCTCACGTGAGGACTGTGCTCACGTAGAATCCAATTAAAATTCAGAAAATTCAAATTGAAAATGTCAAAATGGTGGCTATTTTAAACAGTTTTGTATTGATATCTCGTGTTATATAATTTATAACATACTAAATCAGATCTAAATTTACAGATTTCAATTCTGCACATAATGGTACCAACCACCTTTCTTAGATGACAAATAGCGAAGTTATTATCAAAAATGTAATTATGAATCCTAACCTCCCGAGAAAATAAGATATTCGTATAGTTACAAGATCCTGTAGAACTGAGTCACCGACAGGACATTAAATAGAGATTCCTTCACTTATGTACAGCTTTGAACACCAAAAGGGCCATGACTTTAACATGACCAAAGTGAATGGAGTCTTTTTAAGATATACACATCTACAAGGCCCATTGGAGTCTAGCTGCCATCAAGAAAGTTCTGTTGTACACAATTACAAGAAAACCTGTGTAAAAAGTGTTTTAAACAAACTTACTTTAATTGATAGACCATTAGATCTATCAATAAAATTAAACATCTCCTACAAAACCCAAGAAACCAACTTCTGGGGATCATATTTAGAGGATCTACTTATTTACATTTTATGATGGACTGTGTATCATGATGGTACTACTCATCAACTAAGTACTCATTAACTTTTTTTACAAGAACTTTATACTAGAATGCAACACAAATAGTTGTAAAAGGAGAATATAATATTCCAGCATCTCGGCTTTAAAGTAATTGTAATAATGTTATTGCAATAAATTAATCGACTTGCAAGTTTTAGAATTTTGGTTAATATATAGTTAGTTGGTTTCTAAAATTCTAAAATATTGTTTTTTTTTTTTTTTAAAGCTGATATACAAGATATTTATTAAATATTCTGATAGAAAAATGATATTAAATATTTCTAAAAATTATGCTTACTTTAAAGTTCTGATTTGTAGATAGGATTTTAAATAGAGGACAGTTTACTGTACTACAAAAATAAAAATTTTGTATTTATAAAGATTTCTTTTACATTTTAATATAATATTGTTAAATATTTTTTTAATGTTTCATTGTATTCAATTTGTTATTATTTTTATCTATGTTGCAGGATTTAGTTAATGTATAAAGTATTCTTAAGAATTAAGTATTTTTTATATTTTTTACAGTTTTATCTACAATTTTACACTATGGATAATAAATGAATACATTTTTTGTAACTATATAAAATAGTGATCATTTTAACAAATTCAATTTGATTTTTCTGAATTTTAATAGTATTATTATACAAGTACACTATAGTCCCCTATACCAAATTTCATGTTCCAATCATCATTTTTGTGGCAGCTATAATGATTATGTATCGAGGACAGATGGACAGCATGTCGAAAATCACTATTTTGGTCTCCTGAGGCCATGAAACATGAAGATCAGTTAAAAACGGAGGTTGAAGTTTTTGGCGATTACCAAACTTGTCATACTTATACCCCTACTTCATATACTGGGTAATTAACAAAAATTATCATAATTTTGCATACATTCAGGGCCGGTTTAAGGGGTAATTAAAGTACGCGGTCACGTAGGGCGCCAAGCAAAAGGAGGCGCCTAAGTGCTCTCCAATGTTCAGTATTTAAGAATTAGACTAGAGGTTGAAGTTGAATTACATTGCCAAATTGTAGGAGTAAGGAGTTAGGGTTAATCGTATATCGTAAGGTGGGATACTTGCGCATACTCCTACTACTTTATTTATTGTTATTCCCAAATAACAATCACCACAAATAATAACAAATGGATTCATCAGTCAGGCACCCCTCCGTTATCTACTTGGACTCGTCCGGCAGACGCCCCACCCCCTCCGTGGCGTCTTGCGTCGCTCAATCATCTACTGCCTCTTGCCATGCGTTATAGTGACGTTCTATCGTTCGATCCTAATCATAGGAAACGAAACGCCACTTAACCATTCGCATTCTAGTGCTTCTTTGTTTATTAAACGTAAGTTATGTCTAGTACTAGTACTAGTGCTGGCAGTAGTAGTAAAAACACTCTGGGTATTTCAACAGCAAAAGAAAACTGCAGCACCCAAAAGAAGATAAAATACAATCAAAAGCACTATATAAATTTATTACGGCTTCAACTTCCTCAACAAAGTTGGACAAGGACGATACTGCTATAACAGCCAATGTAAAAGAAGATGAATTGCCAATATTGGAGGCTGTAACTACTGCATCGACTTTCGACTAACCATCAAGCAAATGAAACTGTAAGTTAATTTAGGTTTAATTTTAGAAATTTAATTTACATTTAAAATAAGTGGATAGTTAAGCTTTAATACAGGTTTAGGTAGTAGGTAGAGGTAGTAATAAAACATTTATTCAAAATACAGTAGAACGTCGATAATCTGAATTAATTGGGACCAGACCCCATCCGGATTATCAAATTATCCGGATTATCGAAATTACATTAAAAAACGGCCAGCACGCACTATTTGAGAAAAAAGTTTTTAAAATTGTATTATTTTCTATTATTGGTAGGTAGAGTATAAGGTCTATAAGTTAAAAACATGTTTTTCAAGCACTATATCATATTTTATTTACAGCAACATGTGTACACTACAAATAAAATATCAGACACTACAGATTTGAGTTATAAAAAAAATCAGTGATTGGCTTTTGAACTGCGGTAGTGGTTCGTTTTTTGCAGCTAAGTCCTTAATCTGTTTTAAGAGCATTAACTGGGTGGGTGAGCTCTTGTTTTGTTTCTCCAGCCATGACATCAATGTCTCTGCTGCCACAAACGCTTCAGAATGTGTTGGCCCGGTTTCTTCAGTCTAATTTTTTGTGACGTCACCATCAGATCCCATTGTTTCTGTATCCTCATCCTCTGAAAGAAATTGCTTAGATTTTAAAACAAAAAAATAAATGCTCTCGTTTGTTGCATTTACACATTAAGTATGAACTGTACGTACAAAAAAGGAACAAGCAGAATGTTATCAAAAAAACATATGTAGGCCTACTGGACAGTTCTATAAAGTTTTACTGTAACAGAAAATTTAAAAATTACTACCGTATCAAACCAGAACAAGCTCAGATATTTGACAAAAATATCAAGGTAAAATTATGTTGAATGTACAATGTACATGTTTAAGAAATGCTACATACAGTACATACCTTCATTTATTAGCATGTCGGCTATTTCTTCGTCGGTTAAAATCTGGTACCCAGGATCGTTGCTATCAACAGTCAACCACTCCATGGCGTCATCTTTGTCGCACTCTTCAAATCCAGTAATCTTGATGCATATGTCTGTCATTTCATTCACAGCATCATCAATATCTCTATCTTCTTCTTGATTAATATCTTTGCCTTCATTGTAAGGCCATAACTTTCTCCAGGCTCTTTTTAAATTGGTTTCTGTGAGGCTTTCCCATGCATTGGCAAGCATGTAAATGCAATCTTTAAGGTTCACCTTCTTTATAAACTGGATGACACTTTCCTCTTCCTTTTCGGCCAATAAAAGGCGGCGTAGCAGTTGTTTTCTGTAACTTCTTTTCATCTTCTCAATCACTCCCTGGTCCATTGGCTGCAGAGTTGCAGTGACATTAGGTGGGAGAAATTGCACTTCAAAATTCTTGTCGAATTCATTTAATACTTCAATAGGAGGGTGTGTAGGAGCATTATCAATAATCAACAAAACTTTCCCACTCTTACTTGTCTGCTTACGGAATTTTTTCACACTAGGGATAAATTCTTTTTTAAACCATTCCAGAAAAATCGCTGAATCCATCCAGGCACTTTTTTCATTTTTGTAGGCCACAGGAAGGGTTTTCACATTTTTAAATGATCGTGGCTTTTTGCTCTTTCCAATACACAACAATTTTATCTTGTGCGTTCCACTGGCATTAGCACATACCATGGCCTTAATTCTCTCCTTACTCACTTTAAAACCAGGAGCAGATTTTTCACGTCTTAATGCTAGTGATTTTCGTGGAAGCCAGTTTATCCCAGTTTCATCAGCATTGTATATGTCATCCCTTGAGTAACCATTTTCTTCTGCTTCTTTAATAAATTTCTCTTGTATGCAATTCCAGCGGCTAAATCAGAGGAAAGTTTTTCTCCTTGAATGTCCAACTGTCGAATGCCATGCCTATTTTTGAAGTTCTTAAGCCAGCCTGAACTAGCTTTGAAATCTTTCGGTCCGTTAAGCTGTTCATTAAATTGCAAGGCTTTTTCACAAATTAAAGGGCCTGAAATTGGTTCTCCTTAGCTTCTCCTTTGAGTGAACCAGATATACATTGCGTCTTCTAAGGCTTTGTTATTTGCTGGACGTGCAGTTTTTCTTTTCAGCATACCCTCTTCAGAATCGAGTTTCGATGCAAATTGTTCCAGCTGAATTCTTTTTGCCTTAATATCACTAATAGTGGATGTGCCTACATTATAAATCTTAGCAAGTGACACCCCACTTTCACCTTTGTTTAACCTCGCTAAAATATCTAGCTTGGTCTCTACAGTCAAAAAGTTATGCTTTTTCTTTGAACTCGATGCCATCACGGATGTAGAACAATGAATTAAAAAATACAGTATACACAATCACAAATGGAACGCTCAAAAACTAAAACGTGAATACACAATCACAAACGGAACGCTCAAAAATTATAACGTAAACACACAGAATACCGCTCAGGGTCAGGAGACTGACCCGACTGGCGGGACTGGCGGGTGGCGAGACAATTGTCACGTAGGAGGTTCAGTGAGCTTGGCCACGCCCCCTCCCCCTTCGACGACCACTCCCCTTCTCCTCACTCCTCCTCGCTTCGCGCCATTCTCCCGTCACCCACTCTAAAGTAAGGAGCTTCTTAGTGCCAAGGGCAGAAGGTACGCAATTTTATTTCTTGCTAGAGACGAATCCGGATTATTGATGGTCCGGATTTTTGACCTCCGAATTATCGACGTTCTACTGTACATTATATTCCTTTTTACTTTGTTTAGTTACGTTTATTTACAAAAGAAATAATATTGGAGAGCATATATTGGCGCGTAGAGATGGGGTGTTATTTAACATAACAGCCTAAATAACAGTGTTATCACGCGACCTAAATATTGTTTTGTAAACTTTGACTTGACTAAATATTAGACTTGACTAAATGTATATAATTTTTACTCTTATGTACAAGAGGTTTTTTTAATTTGAGAATTTTAATACATCAGTATCTTTGTGCAAGTGCGTGTGTGTAGCAGTGTAGGCTAATTATCAATCAAATTGATTGATTATATGAACTTTACCTGTTATTTTTGTAAATATCTATTTTATTTTATAATGAATGCCTTTCATTTAATATGTTTGTATAGTAATTGTTACAAATATGTTTCACTATAGATAGAAATTTATATTTAATTTAAATCAATTTCTGCTACTTTTTATTTAGTAAGTTTTCTTATGTTATATAGAGTAGTCATTTATGTTTGTTGTATGAATGGTAAATAAATGCGGGTTTATATAAATATGTGTATGTATGTTTATATCTGTATAAAGATTTAGAGAAGTTACTTATTTTTAGTTAAAGACAGTTTTTATCTTATTATAATTTTAGTTTATTTTGTTTCATTTTATGTCAGCGGTACTTTTTATCTATTTAGAGTACATCTTTTTTCTTTTGCAGGAATTCCCAATACAAGCTTTGCTTAAGGGATTCCTATTTATTTATAAAATATTAAATAAATATCATAATTTTAAAATTTTTGGTTTTTAAAAATTTATTTTATTTGGTACTAATTTTGTGAAAAAATAGTAAATTATTATTCTCATAAAGTTTAAAAATGAGATTTAAAAAATGTTGTTTTCTTTCTAAACATATACATCATTTGTATATATACATTGTATATATAACAATTATTGAATTGAGTTATATCAAATAACTATTTTAAAAAACGCATTAAACATTAGTTTTTACATATGCGACGATAAAAAATTTAGCATTGGATTTGTATTGTAGGATCAGAAGCTGTCCGGAGGCATGCCGTCAACGCTACTATCCATGGACTGTGGAGAGTAGCCGCAAAAAATCACGGATGAGATACGAAAACTTCTTACTGACAGTGGTCCTGTGCAAGTTACTGACATCGACTTTCCCATTGATGGTAAGGGTAGAAAATGCTCTTCAATTCATTACAAAAGAAAACTTAGCAATAAGGAACAAGTCCATAGGAATTGGTTGATATATTTAATACAAAAAGATGCAGTATTTTGCTTTGCCTGCAAAGTCTTTGGAAATGTGAATTCATCTCTTGCCGGAGACCAAGGATATTCTGACTGGCAAAACTTAACTAAGATCTTGACCAGTCATGAGAACTCTTCTACAATTGTCAATCTTGGCGTGAATTGTCCATGCGATTACGTTTGGAAAGAACGATCGACAAGGAGCATGAGAGAACCATTCGAGCTGAAACAGAACATTGGAACCAAGTGTTGAAACGTTTACTTTGTGTTGTCCAATTTTTAGGATCTCAGGGGTTGGCTTTACGAGGAACAAAAGAGTCTCTTTTCGAGCGTAACAATGGGAACTTTTTGAAACTTGTAGAGTATATTTCCAAATTTGATGTTGTCATGGCTGAACATGTAAGAAGAGTTACTTCAAAGAGACACATGTTCACTATTTGAGCAAACAAATACAAAATGAGTTTATTTATCTCTTGTCCACTAAGATCCAAGACCGAATCATAAGTGACCTAAAACAAGCAACATATTATGCTATAATACTGGACTGTACACCCGATATTAGCCATACAGAGTAAATGACAATGGTGGTGAGATTCGTTACATGTGTTAAAAATGAGGAAGTGTCAATTAAAGAAAAATTTTTAGGCTTTCTGCCTATCAAGGATACAACAGGTGAAGCTCTTGCAGAAGTCTTACTCAGTGAGTTAGCTAAACGGAACATCCCGTTAAAAGACATGAGGGGCGAGGGATATGATAATGGCTCCAACATGAGAGGAAAGCATGCTGGAGTCCAGAAAAGAGTGCTTGATTTGAATTCCAGGGCATTTTTCGTGCCATGTGGTAACCATTCTATGAATCTAGTGGTTTAACGATGCTGCTCTCTCTTGCCCTATTGCAGTTGATTGTTTTAGTACGATTCAAGAATTCTTCAACTTTTTCTCTAGTTCAACTCACAGGTGGAGTATTTTGATGAAACACATAACCAATCTAACAGTGAAACCCCTTAGTAATACTCGGTGGGAGAGTAGGATTGAAGCCATAGTATCACATTGAGGAAATATACGATGCTTTGTATGAAGCCTCTCAAGACCACAAGCTGGATGCTTTTAGCAGGAACACTGCAATAGGAGTAATAAGAAAACTTCTAACTTTCAAATTTTTGTGTTGCTTGGTTACTTGGCATAATATCCTTTTTTAAATAAACATGGTGAGTAAGACCTTGCAAAAAGCCTCATATACTTTGCAAACTTCAATGGACCTCGTGAAAAGTGTTCAGACATTTTTGGAAAATATGAGATCTGATGAAGGTCTCAATAGCGTTATCATAGACGCTTCAGAGCTGGCAGAAAAAATTGGTGTTTCTGCTGAATTTGAAAAAGAAACCGAAGTTCGTCCAAGGAAAACAAAGAGGCAATTCTCCTATGAGAGTGAGGATGAACCGATTCAAGCTGGACTGGCATAATTCAAAGTGAATTTTTTCTTTGTGGTGCTTGATACGGCAATCAACTCACTTAACCCTGGAGAGGGTGCGTTAAAAATATAACGTGAGGAGGCGCTCACGGTCGTTTTGACCAGGATGTAAAAAAACGCAACAGATCACTTACAAATGAAATAGTATTACTTTATTATCATTTAATTACAACTTATATATTAATAAACAGTATTATAGTACATTTGTGTTATTGTTAATGAAAAAATAATAAAAGTAAACTTTTGTGTAAACAAATAATTCAAACCTTTTAACCAAATACAAATTGTAATTTTTTCGCTTCTAAAAATTAGTTATTAAATAAAATACTGAAAAATTAAAATAAATAATGTCTTTCATAAATGCTACATAATATTGTTACTTTGAATGGTTTTACTGAAATTTCTCACTCGTCGGATTCTGAACTAGCTGTTGCGCGAAGTACACATGTAACAACTGAATGTTCTTTAGAAATGTATTTGTTAGAAGAAGAGCATTGTGTTTTGGATTTTCTATTTTTCCTCCAATCACAATAAGCGCATCTTCCAGGTGTCTCGTTACGTTGAGGGCGTTGAACCGTTTCATCTTCGATAATCCAAGCATTTAGCGGATGTTACGTTTCAGTCCTCTTGGAAGTGTCGGAATAGTACTTTGTTGTTGTAAGTGGGGCAAGCACAGGGCTCTACTCAATTCTTTCAAATAGGTACGTCTTTGCATCTTGAAGTCTCCTTTTGAATGTTTGTATATTATAAAGGAGTTAAGATCAGTAATGTTCAAGATTGTAAAAAACAAAGTAAGTGGCCAACGATTGCTTGTGCGAGAAACAGAGTATCGCTCTTTGTACTGGTCAACTACATCTACACCACACTTGGTAGAGTTGTAGAAGGTCATAATGTATGGTTTTCAAGCATTTCCAGATTCTGGGTTTATTTCGCACTGTCATGCATGGTTGATATTAATGTCACCACTTTGTTTTTCTTAGGTGTATAAGTCACTAATGTGAGGTTTTTTCAGAAAGCAAAGACACTCGAGTTTACAGGTAAACCTTTGGCAACCATTACGGGGGGGGGGGATTTCTCTTTTTTTTTTTTTTTATAGTTCCCACTATTGTTAGGTTGTGGTTGGTCAGTAGAGTCTCCGCAAGAGGAATGGACGTGAACCAATTGTCTGTTGTTATGGATCTACCGGTCCCACTAATTGGTTGAACCATCCTTTGTACAACTTCAATTCCAGAGTTCAAAAGTTTGTAAGGTCCTTTGGGCTGTTTCCCAGCATAAACCTCCATGTTGATGGTATAAAATGTTTTAGCACAAGCCAAAGAGTAAACTTTTATCCCGTATTTAGCTGGCTTGTTTCTAATATACTGCCTGAAAGGGCATCGCCCTCTAAAGGCCTCTAACATTTCATCCGCTGTAAGGTATTCACTCACTACAAAGCTGGTCTTGCATTTTTCCACTACCCGATCAAAAACCTCTCGGATTGGAGCTAGTTTGTCCAGTATTTTTCGTTGTTTTCTTGTTGTGCAGTCATCAAACCTTATGTTCCTAATTAAAATTTTAAATCTTTTCAAATTCATATTATTTCTAAAAAAATCTACTACAAGGCCATCGGTCCCCCATAAATCTTCGAGATTCAAATGTGAGGCTCTAAGAACACCAGCCATATAAAGAAGTCCAATAAATGATTCTATCTCACTTTTAGATGTGTCTCGGGCATCATGTTCTCTTATAATACCAGGTGGCACTTTTTCGATTCGTTGGTTTGTGAATCGTACCACATCATCTAAAATGTCGTCAGTAATTAGCATTTTCCAAGCTTCCAATGGTGAATTAGGTTTATTTTGTGGTTTCACTCCAGGAAGATGACGAACGATATTACGAGCTGGTGTTCTAGTATGTATATTTCTTTGGGGACAATGTACATCCCATCTTGTTATTTGGTCTTTACCAATATACTGGGGTCCACGGACTACTTCTTCCTCCTCTCCGGCAGATTCTTCTGAACATGAAATTTCTTCTTGTTCTTCAATTTCATCCTCCTGGTCGTCATCTGAAGCTAATTCATCAATTGGTTCAGGTGCAGGCTCATCAACAAAGAGGTTGCGCCTAACAACACTAGGGTTTATTTTTCTCTCCTCTTCTCTGGCATTTTCCTTCTCAACACTCTCCAATAATTTTAAAATATCTTCTTCACTTCTAATAGCCATTATATATACAAGTCTGATTTACTAGTATATATACAACACGTATTAAAAAGTCTACTTACTAAAAAAAAACACTAAATTTAAAAAAAAGATTATATATACAAGTCTGATTCACTAGTTTATATACAACACGTATTAAAAAGTCTAATAACTAAAAAGAAAGCACTAAAATATATAAAAAACGATTATATTACAAGTCTGATTCTCTAGTCTATATACAACACGTATTAAAAAAGTCTAATTACTAAAAAAAGCACTAAAATAAAAAAAACTAAACTTATAAAAGTGTAAATAATGTCACTGAGAGATAGCGTGCACAGTTTAAAAGACCGGGTTTTATGTCACGTCAAGAGGCGCGCCAAAACGATTAGATCAGGTCTTGAAGAATGTTCATCTAAGACTGAACTGAAAAGAGGAAGGGTGAGTTCGGATACAGTAGCGTGTAGAGGACGAGGCTATTAGCAGGTATGTGGAGGGAGGAAGCTCTATGCAGCTTTTGTATAGATATTTTAAACTTTTCGTAAAAACCCGGTCGAAAAGACCAGGGCGCGTCCCCTCCAGGGTTAAAGAGAGGTTTGAACTAATGGAAAACCACAGCAAGAGTTTTAGTTTTCTGTATGACATTAGGAATCTTCAGACATGGGACAAGAAGACTTTGAAAGACGCCTGCATACAACTTCACAATGTTCTGAGTGATGGAGAAGAATGTGACGTAAACGGAGTTGAACTGTTCGAAGAGCTAGACATTTTTGCGCCAATGTTGCCACCCGGAAGTTCTCCAAGTACGGCCGTGTGGTATATAACAAAAAATTATTATATGGACACATTCCCTAATGTTTTTATTTCTTTAAGAATCCTTCTGACACTCCCTGTTTCAGTAGCAAGTGGTGAAAAAGTTTTTCCAAGTTGAAACTAATAAAAACTTACCTCAGATCCACCATTTGTCAGGAACGATTGAGTGGACTGGCAACAATGGCCATTGAGAATGATTTGTTAAACCAAATGGACACTGACTACATTCTCAAGGAATTTGCCAAAATGAAAGTAAGGAAAATCTCTTTCCAGTGTTAAGTGTAAACGTTTTAAGTTTGTCTTTATTTTACGAGTAAATAAATTGTTTATTTTCCTAAAAACTGACTTGTATTTATTTATTTATTCACACTCAATTAACTTTGTATTTTTATATATGTAATTGGTTTTTTAATTTTTTAAATGTTACATTCAATAAATAAGGGCGAGTATGTTTAATACATGCTGATAATTAAGCCTCTATGTTTATTCATATTTCGCACGTTTCGGACATTCTTAAGCATTTATATTTACTCGTATTTTTAAACGTATCCAGAGATAATCCTTACTACCAAATAAGTTTTTGGGGGGGGGCGCCGGAATGTTGTTTGCTTACACTAGAAAAATGTCTAAAACCGGCCCTGTATACATTCTGTGTGTATAAAATATTAATTTAACATATGATGTTTAATATTTTAATACACTGAATTATCTCATGAAATGGTAACATTGGAACAAGATACTTGACATTGATGGTGGCCTTACTTGTATTCTAGAATGCAATTCCCGTGATGGTTCTCCATATGGCCTTGGTGGTGGTGGATTTCCCCAAGATAAATCATCTACATTGTATGTTCTATTCAACTGAAAGCCAAAATACAAAATAGAAATTATTACTCTTTTCAAAATATAAATTTAGGGTTTAAATATTAATTTGTATTTTTTTTTTTTTTTTTTTTTTTTTTTTTAGAATGATTTGTCAATAAAGTAAAACTTAAGAGCAATTCATGAAATTAATACTTCTTTTCACATTTAGAAATATGTGAAAAATAGTCATAAACATTAGACTGACCTTGACTGATTGGCCTTCACTAGCCTACGTAACTTAAATTTGACCTACAAATAATGTAAATTTTTCATGAAAAAAATATGATTCTGTAGAGAAGGAATTTTGTCTACTGAATGGGAAAGAAGAACAAGTTACTTCAAAAAAAGCTATTAATTTATCAATATTAGGACTTGTCAAAGAGTAAAATCTTTAAAAAATGTATTCATGTATATTGTTGTTGTTTCCAATGGCTTGATTTGGTTCACACCATCATACTTCCCAGAGTGTCCAAATAAGTTGTTGCTTGTTTGTCTGACTTTGTCTTTGTTACAAATCAAAAGCTAATCCTTGTCCAATAAGCTGCCAGAAAATCTGTGAGAAGCATTTGCCAATATTGTTGATTATTTAACTCTACTAAGTTAACTCATACATGTAACTTGCTACATATGGAATCAACATTATTCTTCTTATTAATGTATATGTGTATATCAGTTGATCATAGCCATATGATACTTATGTTAATTCTTTATAAGACATTTTCATATTGAAACGTAAACATAAATTTCACCATTAAAAAGGTCAAATGGAAACTATCTAAAACTCAAGATATCTTATTGTTTGACAGACAATTAAAGTTTTTTACTAAAATTAAATCTTTGATCACAATAAAAGTTTGATATATAACTGTGTTTTAAAATGTTTATTCCAAAGAATAAATAATAAATTTACAAGTTTCTCATTTAAACACTAGCCTTTTTTTAATAAAATAAAAAACTGGTGAATCCAGTTTTTATTTGTTTATTAAACAAAATAACTAGTCATCAGAAATCGTGAAGAGTTGAACTCAATTGAGTTTCTGACATGTTATTTTAAGGTCACCAAACCTTTTTTTGTTATAGTTTTCAGATTTAAAAAAAGTAGCCTATTTTATTTGTCCTCCAAATATGTGCTGCTTTATTATAGCAATTATTTTATTTTGCTTTAGGATATGCCATCAAGAAAGTCAAAGAAAAAAACAAATCTGGGTCTGGAATTGAACAGTACTCACCAAGCACATAAATTATACTGATGATGATAATCTAATAGAAGATATGTTAACATAATAGAATTAAATGTAATACGGTAGTCTTATTAAAAGGGTGCAAGGGGAGGCTATTGGTCAAGAAGTAAACCTAAGAACTAAGTCGCCTACATAGAATTCCACCACATCCAAGAAGTAGGTTACAGAGAAGACTTCACAACTGAGAAACTTCATAATTTATAGTAGACCTCTCCAAACACTGTCAGGGTTGTAAAATCCAAGTGGGTAGGTCATGTGGCCACAATGGAATATAATAAGAGTGGCTCAAAAGCTTTTATATGAAAAGCAGCAGGAAAAAACTATCACTAGGAAGACCTAGACATATATAGGATAATAATATTAAACTGGGTATGGTGGAAGATGGTTTGGAAGTGATTAAATTGGATACAATTAGCATTGTTGGATAGACAGACACCAATAGAGAACTCTTGTAAACTTGGCATTGTACCTTTAGATTCTAAGGCCATTGATTACTGAAGTCAGTACTTTAACATAATACTGCTGAAAATTCCTTAGAATTTAATTATTGCAATAGAACTTGTTTTTAATTTTGTATTTTCAAGCATTTATTATGTATAAACTAGACCTGTTGAGACAGTGTACCATAGCAAAAACATGTACAGATAAAGAATAATGAAACATCAAAACACATTCACATCATAACTTAGCAACAAGTTCATAAAAGTACTGCATACAGACTACAGAGTAAAGGTTAAGTGTGTAGGTAAATAGGGTAAACAAATCTTTGGTTATATCACATAAAAATGATATACTCTAGTGTTCTAGGGCTTAAATAATAATAATTTATAACATTATTCTATTAAACCAGTAGTTTTCAATTAAAAATGTCAATTTTGTAACTATGATTGTATTACATATATTGATTCATGACCAATAAGCTTTTAATAGGTACTTACATTTTGTAAAGTGAAAGTACGGTTCATTTTCAAGAATCTTGTTTTAAAAGTATGTAGGCTATATTATACAAGATTTTATTTCGTTTTTAAACATACTGCTATTTTTTTTCAATCGTTTACCATAAATTTTTCACATTTACAAATATATTTGATATTCAAACACTAAATTTTGATTATGTTTAAATGTGTATACAAAAAATGAGTACAACACAACAAGAAAGTGTAACTGTTGAAGGAAGTCTAACATACAAATTATTACTGAATTTGTCAGGGTTGGTCACACTGATATTTGAAATCAGATGTAACAATTTAATTTAATTAGGGGGCCTATACTGTAGTTGTTGATTGTTACATAAAAAGTAGAAAGAAACATTATTCAGTGCGGTCAACAGCTAAGAAAAATTCCACAACTTAAAAAGTTGAAAGTTACGATTTACGATAATAAGCGGATACCATTTATATTCTAGTAGAAAAGAAAAATCAGTTTTAAGAGCAAGATTTTAAATTCAACACATTAAGAAGAAATCCAGCAAACCGTTTTTGGTTCGGAGATAGAATTCCCCAAAACACGGTACATAAGTCCGGTGCACTTAAGCTACAAAGTAATCGGGACGCCCATATTGTTTTCAAATTTCAATCGGATACGCAGAAATACGTTGGGAGTACTGACTGTAATGGGACAATGCACAAGAGACGCCGATAGCTATCGGATACCCTCGGCCTATCTCGATAGGTATCGGGGCTGCCGCTGGTTTCTCCCCCTCCCTATCTGTGTCTTTTCTATCCCTAGCGTTTTACTAGTACAGTAAGTACACACTACACACTACACAATTGCTAGTACGACATTGAACGTGTGAAGCTGCGTCCGTTCTATCTGCTTTTTTTAATCAGGTAAGTTTTGAATAATACAATTATTGATTTCAAATTTAATTATTTATTTATTTGAAATATTATTGGATAACCTAATGATATTAATCTTTGAAATTAATATTGATTAAATTGATAATTTGAGATATTTATGTTAAAATTGTTATTGTTCATTATTTAATTTTTTTTTTTGTTCGATCAACCATGGAGGGTGTTCGATGTGGATGTGGAAGCACCTTTTAAATATCTCGCATTGTTAAATGGATGAACCAATATCTTCTTCTTTTACGTTCACTTTCAAAAATGTATTTGTACACAAAGTACGAAAAAGCAACATGTTTTAAAATAAATTTGTACTTGTGTTCGAGCCATCTTGTAGGAGAAACAACAACACTACAATGAAGACAGTTCCCAACATGGAAAATTTCCCAGGTATCAAAGAGATAGTGAAATACTGAAATAGGATTATTTATTGGGATAGTAATCAAAGAGATAGGATTGAAAACTACTGTGGCGTTCCGATTACTTTGCATCTCATGTGCACAGGGTCCTAACTTTTAAAAATTCAGTGTTGAAGGCAACTCTTTAGGTGTATGGTTTGTTTTTGTAAAGCGAGAATGAGGATATTATGTCTGCTTATGAACTTAAGACGATCATACTCAGGCACATCTAACACTTAAGTTGCTTTCAATACTAGTTGTTGACTCACAAATGGGGAAGAGTGGAGCAAAAGTTACGTTTGTCCTAATAACTTTGCACAATTTATAAATATTACAAATACTACATTAAAAAATGTATATTAAAATACTCAACATTTCAATAGAGTATAATATGCAAAGAAGATGTAAGTTAAATATTATATATATATTTAGTTTCATGATTGGCATTCTCGGAATTTGTCTATGAAATCTCATACTATACTACTTTGCCCGACTGGCAAGTGGCGACTACCCATCATTCAGAGTTGAGTGTTCAAGTAGATTCAATGGGCGGTCCAGTGAGCAGTTTAGTATAGTTATTTTTGGTAATTGTTTACAAAGAAAGTCACGGATTCTTTTAAACATGTTCTACATAGGTCTACTTTATTTCTCTATAATTAAATAAGTTTTCAGTGCAGAGCTAATTTTTTCACGGTAATGAAACAATAAAATTTCAACTTTTCTAAGGTCCATTAAACGAGTTGCGTTATTTATGTATGTACTATGTACATAAAATTTTACCTTACAAGGTTAAGTAAGGGTTAATTTGTTAAAAAAAAAAAGAAATTTCCCAAACAGTCACCCATCCAAGTAGGCTACTAACCGCACTCGATGTTGCTTGATTTTGTGACATATAAATTGAATTTTGTAGTTTAAAATTGCCATTTTTCGGTGAAAAAATTAGCTGATAATTTAAATGAAAATTACCCTGATAACCATAATGACTATAATGTCAATAATTCATCAACACATAACAAATATAAAAAACGGGGAAAAAACAAATAGCTATGACACAAGTACAGAGGGATTGCCATTTTCAAAAAAATTAAATCAAAATAAGGTTAGGTATTACAATTATAGCAATGAGGGACGTTATGTTGTAATAGTACAAAGTAAAGTTAAAAAAAATAATAAATAAATCCATCCAAGTAGGGAAAATATTTGAAAACCATAACATAGACCATATAAATAGATCAGGAATTTTTTTTAAATCACTTGCAATAGCTTCTCAGAAGCAAATGACTTAATTCTCTCAACAAACCTACAACAATGTGGTGTTTTTATTCTGGCAAATAAAGTTGAAGTCACCGAGGTAGTATATATTAAATCAGAAGTACCAGAGGAAGAAATTCTGGAAGATAGTAAAAGCATATTACCCAATAATAAATGTCAATAGAATTGAATTAAAAAATATATAGATAAACAATTATTATATACTAATTTTGATAAAATCACGTTTAATTCAGACAAACTACCCCAAACCATATCTTTAAACCTTGTGAGATTGGTAGTTGAACCATTCATATTTCCTGTCAAGCGATGTTATAATTGCTTTGATTATGGCCACACGGCTAAAACAGCATGTACTAAAGAAAGAGTGTATAGGAAATGTGGTGACGCTTTCCATGATACAAACTGTGAGAAACCAAAGCAGTGTGTGTGAACTGCCATGGGCACCATCCATAGGAGCAATAGCAAAATATACCCTGAATTCCAAAGGCAAAGAATAATATATAATGTAAAGAATGAGTATGTAGCCTATAGGGAGTACTATTTAGAAGCCAGTAGCTTTTATTCCCCTCTAGAGAAAAAGATAAGGTCATATCACAAAAAATATAATACTTATTCCTAAGCAGTCATCACCAATAATAATCAAGAATTACCAAAAACAAATATAAAGATAGGCTACTAGGCCTATTTATAAAGAAAACAAAACTACAATAGATACTCTGTGTTAGAATTAAATGAGGGAAGTGAACAAATCGATGACAGTCTTCACCAAGAAAAAACTATCAAACCAATAATATATAAAAATTAGCCTACTCCAGATCCCAGATAAATACCACAAATAAAAAATATACAAACAGAACATTTGTACCTCCAATAAACAACCAAACACAAGATAATGGACTATGTATTCAAATAAAAAGTAATAGGCCTACTATCCCAGTAAATAGACAAGAATTAAAAACCCTAGTGGAAAAAACTTAATGAACTTAGAACAAAATTCCAAGGAGAAAAAACTGGTGCATTTAAAAAAAAAGATAGATGACATATTAACACATTCGCTGCTAAGAGAAATTATTCAACCTTAATGAAATGCTGACAATAATTTTTAGAGTAAAGCTTACCTTTATATAATGAAGTACCATGAATGGGTAGCTAAAGTTGTCCAAGGCCGGAAATGACGTCATACAGGGTGTAAAAATATTGGGTCGGGATCCCGACCATGCCCACTGCACGAGCACCAGCACATTGCACAATATGTTTATAGTGTTTGTATTTATAGAAGCAACAGTTTTTATATTGTATTGTTTAGTTTTGCACACTACTATATACTATTTTATACAATATTTATATCCCAACCAACCTGCCTTACTTAAGTTTTTTTTCTAAAAGTCACTATGAAACTTGTCAAAGCAAGCCAGTGGACATAGGCCAGGTTATCCAGTGCATTGTGCACGCATTCATATAAACTGTTCTTTTTGTTTTTCTCTCTTTGTAACACACTCGGCATCTTTTTTGAGAAGGGTGTTTTACATTTCCGGCTGGGTTTGGGATTTTAGAAACTAGGTTAAGGTCATTTTTTGGGGCGCTTAGGAAGCAGCGCTGTAGAGGACGGCAACATTTGGTCTATGACAGACAAGCGAAAGTCGTAGAGTGACATGGGATGGTCATGATTAGCAAAATGGTACAGCTTGTGTGCATTTATCATGATCATCTGCATAATATGTACAAACATTCTTTTGTACCAATTGAGAGACTTCTGTTTGCTAGGATAATATGACATCATTTGGTTATTTCAATCGACCCCTTTCATATTCGCGTTGTAGTATACAATAGGTAGAGGTTTTTGCCGTGGTCTTCCATGTCGGTTGTATGATGTAACCATACTGTTCTCAAACTCTGTGGAGATGTATGTTACAGCACACTTATCTTTCCACTTTGCTACCATCACCCCCCTCAGCATATCGTTGAACAGTCTCGCCTTTCTTCAACTTTGTTGTTTTGATTTCTGGGGGGAAATGCCTCCTATATTTCCTCAGAGTTCCTGTACAATACATGTCTTTCTTTAGGTGGTAGGTGGAGAGGGGAAAACTATTATAGAAGTTATCCATGTAGAGTGAGTGTCCCACATTAAACCTTCCTAGCATGAGGTGCTTGACCATTTTGATAGCATGCCCTTTCCCTCCAATTTCTACCCCAGCACCTGAATATATTGTAAATTTTATAATTACACCACTTGCATCACTGAGCGAATAAAGTTTCATGCCATACTTATGGCGCTTTCCTTTCACATATTGTCGGAAAAGCAGACGGCCTCTTTACAACGCCAATCCTTCATCCAAAGACAGCTCTTTAGGTGGATAGTACATCTTATTATTAAAATAATTTATAAGCATCCTAACCTTTTCTAAGCGATCATCTGTTGTTTTGTCATTGCGAGAAAAGTGAAGAGATCTCATAATCAACAAAAAACGATCACGAGCCATTTTGTCCCTTACAAATTTAAAATGAAACATTGGGTTCGTTTTCCAATAGTCTTGGATCCTACTAAGACGAACTACTGTTCCCATGTGCATTATTAATCCAATAAATGTTTTCAATTCAGGAACAGTAAGGTCTTTCCAGCGGTTTATACGGGATGCTGGAGTGAGTGAGGGTTTGAAGTACACTTTTATGGCATACCGATTAGTTTGTTGTACTATTTCATTGAGAAAAATGTCATCTAATAATAAATTAAAACAATCAATAGGTTTATTGTTACCTGGAATAGGTTGTAACAACTCATTTACTTTCGTAAACGGAATGTGCCGTAACCCTACAATGTGGGGTATCCAGGTCGGGTCATACTCCAAGTCCTCTTCTGAGTCAGTTTCCTCCTCCTCTGATCCAGTAATTTCTGCATCACTCTGATCTGACACTTCACTTTCACTTTCTGGTTCAAAACTCACATTTCCTGATGGCCCGGCCATCATACGTAATATGTAATAAAACACACTAATATACACTCATACAACTCACTCACTAACGCTAAACTAGCATAGGAAGTATACACCGCACAATACAGATGAATATGCCACCACGTGGAAACTACGGCTGAGGAAAGTAGTTCCTAACCTATTAACCACGGTAACAAAACATGAACATTCCCGGTGTAGTGCTATGGTCATACTGCCATCTGTTTTTAGAGATGACATTGTGGTCCGGATCTCGACCATGCGCGTGTAAGTAGAAACCGCCATGGTCGGGATGCCGACCACCCGCAGCGAATGTGTTAGAAGATTTTATTAAACACCATAGTAAAGACAATTATCACTCAAAATGAACAATAACTAGGTCTAAATCAACATAATGACACTATAAATATAATGATATTAATATGCAAACATTAAATTAAAATGATGAGTGGCCTATAAAACTAAACATTTTTCAATGGAATGCCAGATCACTACAAAAAAACAAAAAAAAAATGGTGTATTTTTTACACAAAGAAAAATATTGTAATTTGAAAATTAAAATGATTACGGTAAATATTTTAGAACAATGTAATACAAGGCTTCATGGATATATTCTGCCTTTTGGCAAACTAGAAGAAGAAGAAAAATACACTGTTTTGAAGTTTGATTCTACTATATTTAGAGCCTACACAGGAATTGAACCTGGAACCTTTCATGTTCCTGCGAGAACTCTGGCTATGAGATAACCGGAGACTCCATAAAAGCAAAACAAAAATAATAACTGAAGGATTTTTCCTTGTCCCCCACTCCATAAAGTGCCTATGGATTCAAATAGTTTCCTGTTCTGAAATGAGCAGTAAAAAACTATTGTTGTGTCAATTACACATAGGTGACATAGGTCTGTTGTGCATAACACTATTTTGACAGGTAGATGACAGGAATCCTGGTCACTTTCTACAGATCAGTCTTATTCAGTCTAAGAGCCTTGTCTGTGTGTAATCTTAACTAACCTTTGAGCATCCTCTTAGGTTGTACATTACCCTTTGTTCTCTCCTAAATTTATGGTGTTCTCTCAAAACCCATTAGGAGATGAGGGACACACCTGCATGCTAAGGTTAGGTTAGGTAAACTAAAACTGCTCCTTATTATTGGGGAGGGGGGTGGAGGCAGGGCCCGCCCATCCACTAGGCAAACTTGCGGCCGCCTAGGGCGGCAACCTGGGAGGGCGGCAAAAAGAGGAAATTTTTTTAAAAATTGATTTTTTTAAAAAGTTTTAACCTAATAAAACGTATTTGTGTTGCTTTAAAACGCAACTTTAATCGTAATAAAACTTTATTAATATTAGCTTGATTTTAAGTTTTACAGGTCAACTTACAGATTCATTCTGTAGCCACGTGACCTTTAATGAAAGTTTCATGTCTCTACATGAATCGGCGTTGTTGCCATCCCTGCTCTGCTCATAACGACAGTTATATTGTGACAGGTGATCAGATCAGTCAAGATTTGGCGGTTTGTGACTGTGCTGTGTTTGCTGTGTAGTGTGTTGTCTATATAATTTCAATAATACCTTATCTAAGATAGATTAATTAATTAGTAAACACCCTCCTTTTCCCGTATTTAAAAGTTTGACCTCATACAGCCTTGTGTCGGATGTGTCCTACGAAGTGGAAAAACTGTATACAACTTGATATAGGTAAGTGAAGTAGGTAATAAAAGAATAAGTTTAATTCTCGCCCTCGTTCAATTTACATGGAACATAATTTATTGATTTTTGTATTATTATTATTATTATTGACTTAGGCTATATGTGTCAATGTATTATTCATAGTTGTTACTTGTTTAGTCCATTAACCCTCCATGAGATGCATTGGTTAACAAAGATAGTTAAATTCACTTTCAATTTAATGGTAAATAAAAGGAAATTACAATAAAATCACGACTTTGTAAGCCACCAAAAAATAAAAGACATATAAACGTAATAGTTTAATTCTTGCCAGACCTCTGGCCTCCCAGTGTTTTGTTTTGAATCAACTGTTACTTGGTATTATTTTATTATACTAATCAGCTGTTACAGTGCTGCCTACAGCAAACGTTTCTGTATAAATTAGCTGAAACACATTTTGTATTATGCTTGGTCTGATACAAATTTAATTTTTCTAAGTATAAAACCATCATCAAAAAGATGTACAGTACTTGGTAACTTGGTACTATTTTAAATGTCAAAATATGAAGTTTAAAACAATATTCTTGCAACTTTTGAGCTTTCACACTCAAGAAATATATTTTGAAAAATGTAGGTATCTTTTTAAATTTCTACAATGTGTAGTAAACTTCTACATATGATGTCTTAAATTTCAGGTAGATATTGTTCGTTATAATGGCTGAAAGAAAAAGACTATCTGGCTTCCAATACCGGAAAAGGAAAGCTGAGATGTTAATAATGCTTTAATGGACATTTATGAAGATCGCTCCTTAAATGGGCCAACAGGTAACAACTCGCGAGTGCAAGCTTTAGGTATGGCAAAAAACATTGAAAAATACAATTTTGTAGTAAGTATAGTTTTATGGCACAGTATACTTTTTGAAATCAACTTAACAAGTAAGCAGTTACAATCCAAACAATTCGATTTGGCTGCTGCCAAAGACCAACTAAGCAAAACTAAATCGTACTTACAAAAGTTACGTTGCGACGACGGCTTGGAAGTTTTCTAGTTGATGCCAGAGGAGTGGCAGAAGAGCTAAATATTCAACCAACATTTTAAACAGAAACCATGCCAACTCAGTTGAAAAAGAAGAAAAAATAGTTTGATTACGAAGCGGATGATGAACCTTTGGTATCCCCTCAAGAACATTTCAAAGTCAATTTCCATTTTGCCATTCTCGATACTGCAATCTCTTTTCTGGATGAAAGATTTCAACAGTTAGAAGAGATTACTTCTATATTCAGATTTCTCTACAACATATCCAAGGTGAATGCCATAACAACAAAGTCCCTAATGGACGATTGTATGAATTTAGAACATTTCCTCAGTTTCCTCTCAAACAATAAGGCTAAAGATATTAACCATTAATATCTTCATATTATTATTATTATTAGTTCATTATTATTATTGGCCATGAACTTTGCAATTAAGTTCAAGCCATTGCTAGGAGAGTACCCAAGAACACAAATCCACAAGATGTCCTTAACTTCATCATAAGCAATGACCTTAAAGATTGTGCCCCAAATTTGTCTGTGGCTTTACGGATTTTGCTGACTCTGCCTGTGTCTGTTGCTAGTGGTGAGCGTAGTTTTTCAAAATTAAAATTAATTAAAACTTATATTCGATCTACCATGACGCAAGAAAGGCTTCAAGGACTGGCCACTCTATCAATTGAACAAGACTTGGCAAAAAACGTCGACTTGAACGAACTGGTGACTTCTTTCACAAAGATGAAATTAAGAAAAATTAAATTGTAAAATGTAGACCTTTTCTCTGTTAACTTTTCACTCTTAACTTTTCCCTATAATCTATGTAAACTTTTAGAATTAAAGTTATTTCTTCTGCAAAATGATCGGTTTTTATTTTTATTTGATAAGTTCCTATTATGTACCTAATGAAATAAATACTCTGACACTAAGGGTTTCCGGTTTCGCGTATAATTATCTATCACAATAGTTATAGTAGTACTAGTAGCTACACAGGTTAGATTTTCCTCGTTAAGTATTATTTATATTGTTTGTATTTGTATATGTAATTTGTGATTGTGTGTGTAAATTAATGTAAAAGTCTCGTTAAGTGCAAAAACAAAAAAAACAAAAAAATGCGTAAGAAATGGTGATTTCGGGTAAGGGGTTTAATTGAGGAGGAAAATGGAAACAAAAAATCTTATTGTGGGGGGTGCAATAAAATATCTTGCCTAGGGCAGCAGTATAGCTTGCGCCGGCCCTGGGTGGAGGGTGGTGCTATCCCATTTACTGAGTGAAGTGAAGTCTTGTTTTAACTCAACCACTTGGAATTTGGTCTCTGTACAATAGACATGTTTTTTTTTATAGAATTATGGCCAAATTGGTGTCTTTATATTATGAAGTTTAGTGATAAGGTTCTTCAAATATATGTAAAAGGTAGATTTAATTTAATTTTGCATTTTTAAATATGGCAACTAAAACAATGCATCGTTTCAGAGAGTGTATTTCTAGAAATACAGCACATGTGTAAAGTATGAAATATGATGAAGTAAACATGCATAAAGAGTAGTCGTACATAAAAAACTTTAAAATGAAAATTGAAATTGAAATTTTTCCTAATACCAAAAATTAATATATTTTCATACACATTACTTTTTGACATGTTAATTTATATTAATTAAAACTTTTCAAGCTTCTTAAGGTTATACAAATATTAAATAAATTATTATTTACAAAATAGTTAGATTGTTTTCTTTCATGAGATTTCCTCTAAAACTTGTTATAACTTTCATGTAATTTGTATACATCCATCCATGTGAATTAGAGTAAAATGTAAACAATAGTCAGATCTTTCATGGTTCTAATAAATTGGGTCATTACCCACCAAGGGCAACAGTATAGTAGTAGAGATTAAAAAACTATTTTTCAGTTGAGGCAGTCTGCACATATTAGGATTTATATACTTGCACAGGTAATTTGTACATAATATTTACTATTATTGTGATACTAATACATGGTAAATCACTATTACAATGCAAGACGTAAACCACCTGCAAAGCATTAAATATTTTATTATTTCCCTCTGTGAATGGTATCCCTGTGTACAGTAGCTGTAATATTATTTATGGTTATATCTTAGTCTATGAATATTGTTGTATATAACACTGCACACTAGGAATTATAATTAGACATATTGAATTTATAAGAAAAAATAATTCAATATATTAAAATTTCTAAGGAGTGAATATTCCTGTCCAAAAAACATAGCTTAAAGTTTATGTAAATCTCATAATTAGCTGGAGATGAATAGTTGTATAAGTTATGAAGAGATTTGCAAGACTTTGAAGAAAATTAAATGTTGTATAAAAATTGTGCAACTAGCTTCAACTAACTATGAAGAGTAACAACCAACTCCAATAAAATGAATTATTTCCCAAAATATTCTGATGTCCTATAAATGGTTTCTTAAACAGGGTATTGGTGTAAAGTAATGTGTTTACAGTAAAGATATGTTGTTTAGCAAAATTATGTCTCCCATTTGGATAAACATTATTTTATATGATTATTTAATTCCTGCTAATTACAAACTTCCTGCTATAATGTTATTTGGCATGAATTAATAATAATTATAAAAAATGGTAAATTTCAAATTAATGTTTATTCCAAAAATTCATCTAGTTTATTCAAGGTATTTAACTATGAATAGTCATTTACAATTAGCTAAGAAGATACTAGTGCTTCGCGTATGGTCTTAACTTCAAAAAGATGTGATTTTGTTCGTGCTTCAACTAAATATCGCAATCGAAATACAGCCACAACAGCAAATCCACCAGCTCTGAAAGGAAGAATAATTAAATACAATAGTAACTTAAACAGAAGCTTATGAAAGTTTAATTTAAAGGTTAAAAATTACAGAAATGTTTGAACTGGATGTACTAATTTATTTTACATTACTATAAGAACAAATAAAAGAAGAAGAATAGTTTAAGATTCATTTTTCATAGTCGAAAATCACAAATTATATATTGTTTTAAAATTCCCAAAATACACAACACTCATAAACTTGGTTTTCATTCAAAAATTTAAAACTTGTACAGTTTAATTCAGTCCACAAAATTTTTTTAATTGTTTTGGAAAGGTTTAAATAAATTTGGTTGAATTGTGGATATGATTATGCTGGATTGAAATTATTTGCAAATTTTGAATAATGTACTTTCATAATACTAAGCACTTTTAAGTTATAATTTGAAATAAACCTGAGTATGATTGAACTAAGCTTCAGAGTGAAATATGAGCGTCTACTTGTCTTGTGAACCCATGCGAAATGACGCTAATTTAAAGATACTTGGTAAAAAAAACATATTAATTACACCAAGCTTCCGGCCACGTTTGTTGTACTATTCTAATTAATTTTAGTATTTTTATTGACTAATAATGGTTGATGGTCAATGGTCAATTTTTAAACAAATGGTAATTTTCATTTAAATATAGTTTCTATGATGGTTTTTGTCTTTCGTTTTAACATTTTACTACAATTAGATCGAAATGGCTTTGCTACATTTGACATTAACTTCTTTATATGCTAGTATTCATGGTTAATTTTCAATGTTTTATTCACAACTTAAAACTCCGAATTTTCAGTGAAGTTATAAGTAACTAACCCATTTTTATTTTATTTGTAGGGAAGAAAAAAAACTTAATTTCCTCACGTATGTGTAGATTAAAGAAATTTATGTGTTGGTTCAACGAAATTCATATTGAACTATTCCCTCAGATATCTATCTGTTTTGATGTTCACGTTAAAAATGTAGTTTCCGGAATCATGAATGTCTCTCCATCATCTGTGCAGTGTATATACAAATGATGAAAAATGTATGAATTTTTTTGAAAAATTGCAATTACTTAAAAAAAGCATTTAATAAAATGCATGTATTATATTCATTATAAAATACTATAATTTTGACTTCTTAAATAAATAGTCAGGCATGGAATAATATTTAACAAATCAAATTCATTCTAAAATATCTTGAATAATTTTAATTTGATATTAAAGTTTGAAAGTGAGCATAGATTCACAAATGTTATTTTTTTAAATATTAGAATTATTAAATTACAAAATTGATATGCATGTTTGAAAAAAAATTATTATATATATAATTACCTCCACAATCCTTCACTGTTCAACCCATCTTCTTTATGCTTAAAGAGAAGACGCTGGTTGTTTTGATTATCTTGCCCTTTACGCTTTTGACAATTATTCAGTAAGCCCAATAGCCATCGCTTTTGATAAGCCAAAGATTTACGATAGCTCTCAGCATAAAGGTAATCTTTAAGTACATTCATGATCTACAAAAATAAATTTTAAACAAAATTTAAAACATAATAAAAATGTGATATATGATCCTTAATTTAAATTATAAATTAGAACAGCTGTATTTCAAGGAACTGCTTTGCTATGGAGTATTTTTTCAAGATAATTACAGAAAATTGCATTTTTGTATGAAGAAATAGTAATGAACTTGTTTGGTATTTATAAGAAAAAAGAAAATAAGGAACAACATATATTTTAAACTGTCATAAATGCAACTGAAGATTTTTCATAAAACTTCCTTGTAAACTGCATATTTCATTTGCCTCTCTAGCTGCAGAATCATAAGGCTGTCAGGAGAGCTTACACATGAACAAGCTACTTAGAACTGGCCATGGGAGAAACAATTGTTCCTTAAACCTTCACCAGTAACTTACAAAGACTGTCCCTGAGCTTTGTTATCATCATTGGAAAGTATACTTTAATGGGAAATTGCAGTGAATTTAAAGTAGTAGTAGGAGGGAATAAAAGAAATGCAAGGTAATGAAAACTGTTTCTCCCACACCACATCCTGCAAAGCTGGTTGCTTCAATCACATTATTATGTAAAGACTTTACCTGCAGCCTAATGTCATAATGCCTAGTTATAATGTATAAAGCTTAGGAAGAATCAAATTTTTTAGCATTATTATTGTCCTCCAACTTCAAACAGATTAAAATTTCATAGCTTTAAGGTGGAATCCCTGACAGATTCATCCACTATCTTCATCACGGAGTCTACAAACTAATCTCACCATGTCACTATGAAGTCCAATAACGAATCACTAATACTTACTGTGGTGTCATTCTTAGGCATGTCAATAGATCTCTCCTTAAACCAATTTGGCACTCTAATGTGTAAATCACTCCAATCTTTAATAACTTTACAGATTTTCTGGAATGTGAACTTTGTCATCTTCCTTTAACTTTCCATATAAGTTTGTAAACTCTTATGCCTTCAGATGCCTTTGAGATTGACCCTGATATTGACTATATCAGGATAGGGCGTGGACTTTAGGCCACAAGTAGGATGATCAGAATTTTACATCATATTGGAAGGAGTAACTTTGTAACTGTTGTCCAACTCAGGAGGAGAATTTCGATTATCATCAGGCACAACATAAAGATGGTTTTTTTTAGGAAGAGCAGAGTAAGATAAATTTAGTAAATGGAAAATCATTATCAGTTTTATAATTGCTAGAGCATTGGATGACAATACTTGCATGACTGGTTACATTTAATGATGAAAGTATAGGGCGAACAAAACTGTTGGTTGTTGAAGAGAAGGAACACATTGAGATATGAGCAGTTTAAAATGTGGTAGAGAACACCTATAATGTAATATGGGTCTTCCCTCAACAGGCTCGTCAGGCTGTGTCACAATACACCACCAGATGGTAAGGGAGTATTTCATCAGCAGTCCTAATTTCACAGTGAGTGGGATATATGGTGCCGAAGGACATGTCAGTCTGGTACTTAACCATGGTACTGTATATGTTACCACACAGCATCATAGTGAACTCTTGGAACTGTTGCCAGTTGTTACAAATGTGTTGTACAACATTGGTCCACGCCTGAGATACCAGTGAGTTATTTATTTTTTATTTCCTTATTGCTCCATACAAACAAAGTCTACATAACAAGTGATAAATTAAAAACTACAGCAAAACATATAACATCTTATTAATTATTAATAAACAAAACACAACAGGAGCAATTCAATATAAACTTATAATCAATGCAAACACATAATTTTTATGTGTAATATTTTAATTTCCTAAGACACCGGTACTGAAAAAATACTAAAGAGTGGCCTCCAGAAGTGCTGTACATGAAGTAAGATGTATATGGTGATGTAAGATGGGAATATGGTGAGGTGCTATCAATAAGCTCCATGCCTAATAATGTGTATTGGAAAAAGAAAAGAAAAATAGAGGTAGCTATGAGAAATAATCTGTCTGTATTTAGGTTTGTGGGAGATTATTGCAAATAATTTTTTTTTTTCACAAAAATAAAGAAGTAGAAAGTGTCCCATTCAGTCCAAATATCTGACTTGGGATGAATTGGCATAACTTACTGAAGCTATTTTTAATAGTTATTCTTTATTTCAACTAAATATTACCTTGTATCAGTCGTGTGGCTTTGTTGTTTGCATAATACTTTTCGAAACGTGTGTTCACATCACAAAAAACTTAACATATAACACAAATACTTAATTGTCATTATCCGTATAGTATGTGGTTGACATCTACTTTAGCAGACAATCGACCAACTAATGACTAAGACTGAAATATTTAGATTAATAATCTTATCGCTGAATCGCAAATAGCCAATGTTTGTTAAGACAAAATTTAACACAATCCATCTGATTGACCATCTAAAGGGAGAAAACTCAAAAGTCGTCCAATGACAGATATATTAAATTTCTCAATTTAATGTATTTTGATAATATATATATATATATATATATATATATATATATATATATATATATATATATATATATATAAATATATATATATATATATATATATATATATATATATATAAAGTTCATTCAGTTAGTATAGTTAAAATCAATTTCAAATATTTTATGAGTTTGATATATTATAAAGAAATTTTAACGTAGTCTTGTACCAAGACACTAGAAACTGGTTTTAAGCAAGAACATTTCTAAACTTTATTAGCTGTAAAACGCTCATTTGTTGTGTTGCTCTTGTTATTTCCGAAAAACCGTTCTGGTTAATGGGAACATCTCGTGTTAAGAGAGCCTCTAACAGGACTACTACCCTCACCGAATGTAGACAAGCGAATGAGCTCCTCCAGTTCAGATATATTACTATTGGTGGAATTTAAGGGCCAATTAGAACCAATCTGACAAAAAGTGTCAGCACACAAAAACACAGTGCATTGAATTGAATACATATTAATTTGATTTTAATTGTTTCCCTAATTCTAATATTTTATAATATAAAGTTTACAATTTTTCATACAATTATTTCATTTATATGGTACATTTATTCCTGATTCTGCAACAGCATCCAAATTTAGAACATTGTCCGTCCGTCCATACGTGAATGTGGTATATGATCACAATACTAGTATGACGTGAGTAACACTCACTTCATCCTAAACCTCGTAGTAAATCCGTTTAAAAATCATTATAAAAACTAGCAGAACATTTTGTTTTTTTCTTAGAATCATTATTTTTCTAGAACTGTAGAATTTTTTTTTTTTCCGTAGAATCGTTGTAAAACTTATTCATCGAAAAATTCGCACAAAATCATTTCGTCATAAAACCATACCTTAATTCTTCATAAAATCATTTGAAATTCACAGAAACCTCATATTAAAAAACATCAATTCACCACTTTAACATCCTGATACAACTGATTACTTTATTTTTTACAAAAACATTTAAAACTTTTCCCTTAATTTTGACACTTTAACTTCATCATAAATACTTATCTAATTTTCCACAAATAATTTTTTTAATAGTTTTTCTTCTTTTTTTATTCAACCATTACCTTGATTTTAATTAAACATTTTGTGCATTACAAGATTTAAATCTCCCCTTAAACTTTAAAATTCACTCTTCCTTTATTAACAAAAAAATTTCATTATGTATTTAAAAAAATCCATTTTCATTGAACATTATATTCTCACCTAGCAATTTTCCAGCACAAATTTAGTTAAAACACCGCTGACAACTAACCTTTAGTTAATTCATAATTATTTTCTTACGGATAATCTTTTAAAATCTTACAAAACAAATTTCACACTTACTTTAATTTTGGATACAATATTATTGTCAAACTTTAACTATTATTTTTTAACTGATCACAAAATTTTAGCTCTATTTATAGCCTATAACTTATTTTAATATTACTCAAATCTTTCATATGTGACCGTCTCCACTTCTTTTGACCAGCTGGAAGCTTCGGCTGGCTAGAGACCGTGTACACTTTAGTCGAATCTTGTCAGGATAGGCCAAGGAGTCGGGTTAGGACGCTAATGAACGCACACAACGCAAGTTAAATTAAATGTTCTCTTTTATTTTAGCGCCAAATTAGAAGATTACAGAAATAATTATAATTTATACAAAAGATATAACGGCTAGATAAAGCCTTAATAGTGGCCGATAAGCATACCGATTAATTATAAAGCATGTGGCCGAAAATGACTGACCTCGTCCCGTAGCGGTCTGCCGTCAACTTCCTTCTCGCAGCTCTCGGAACAGACTCACGCTCGGCTCGCTGGTTCAAGCCCTCCACTCCTCGTCTCTCCCCCCCTTCTACGTGATCTTGCACTGCTCAACAAAATCGCAAGTGTCAATTCATATTTTATTATTTAGAATCCCTTCCCATTACATCCAAATTTATACTTATGGTTTTAATTTGGTGGGCTCCTTGGCTGGGCCACATCACCCAACGCTGGAACTTCTAATGCCAACACTGGAACTTCTAAGGCCAACGCCGGAACTATAATGACCAACACCAGTACCGCCACACCTATCTACTGGACACCTGTACACCACATACCACATACCAAGATCAACTAAGAACAATTATTAATAGTTTTTGTTGTAATCTTTTTTAAATTCTTTTTGCCTAATTTAATTTTTTTTGGAGATGAACATTTAACTTCAACTAACAATTGTTTAATTATGAATTATATTAGATCAAAATGTAATTGTATATCGAAAAACAAATAGACATAACAGTGTACAATAATCATGAGGTGTGTGGGAATGAAAAATAATGGTTTATAAGACTTTTTTCAAGCAAGTAATAGTTGCAAATTAAAAAAATAATAAATAAATAAAAGATAGTTAACAATCTGTAAAGAGGAAATATGATTTTAGTTATAAAATTTATTTTCTAATAACGGGAACATGGGATACAGAATGAGAATTCAGCTAGGAAAGAAAGGGGAAAGCATGCTATTATAAAACTGTATTTCTATGTTCGCAACCAAAATGTTGTAAACGCATCTGGGGTCATGAGGAAGTGTGTTTCTGTTATAATTAAGATACCATTTAATATTAGGTTTTTTTTTTTTTTTTTTACACCATGGTAGATTTCGGGGCTAGTCTGTAGTTGGGGAAAGATGTAAAGATGTCACCATCATGCCAGCAACAATTTGTTATGAAGGCCTAGAGCCTTGTCCAAAAGGACAAGGCACAGAAGGGACCCAAAGGGTGTTCTTCAATTGTTTGAAACCTGACATCAATTTACACAGATACAGTTACAGCAAAGTACTGTAAAATTGCCCATGCAGAAACCAAGCATCCCCTCAATGAAGCCACATGTGATTTTTAATCCTATAGCAGATATAAATTTTGAATAAATTATTAGAATTTTTATGATTGTAAGTAAGCAATCAGAAAAAAAGTAAGAGAAGAACACTTCTCTCCTTAGACCGCGAATGCGCACCCAAGGTAGAAACAAGCACAACAAAAAGATTTGGTTTTCGCTTTTAGATTCAAGGGGGTAAATACATTGTCAAAATTTAAAAGATGCCTAAATGGACACTCATTTCGTTTTAAATTAGACGAGGAGTGGAGGGCTTGAACCAGCGAGCCGAGCGGGAGTCTGTTCCGAGAGCCGCAAGAAGGAAGTTGACGGCAGACCCCTACAGGACGAGGTCAGTCCATTTTTGGCCACGTGCTATATAATTAATTGGTATTCTTTTCGGCCACTATTAAGGCTTTATCTAGCCGTTATGTCTTTTTATAAATTATAACTATTTCTGTAATCTTCTAATTCGGCGCTAAAATAAAAGAGAACATTTAATTTAACTTGCGTTGCGTGCGTTCATTAGCATCTTAACCCGACTCCTTGGTCCATCCTGACAAGATTTGGCTAAAGTGTATGCGGTCTCCAGCCAGCCGGAGCTTCCAGCTGGTCAAAAGAAGTGGAGACGGTCACACATAGATGTATTGTACCTGTTTCTTCCACTTTGACACTTCTTGTCAACTTTTTTTTTAATTATTTGCCACTTGATAGACTCTCCCATTGGATTAAATTCTGTAACCTTCTTACATGTAACAGTTATGTGATAGCTCTACTCAGTTCAAACTATAGCCCATTACAATACAATGTCCTATAGCTACAATATCCTTCCAATGTTATCTGCTATGCTTCGTTTTATCAAAACATGCTTCGTCTACCAAAACCCAACCATCTTCACCTTACGAACAGGCGTTACCCTTTTTGGGTACCCTTTTACGTCTTGATTCTTTTCTGACCCTAATGCATTTAAAAACACTTTTATTTCAATTATTTTTCTCCTTCTTACATGCTTCTATCCACAATTCTATTTTTTGTTTACAATTCTTCTCTTAAATAGGCTAACCTAATTTTTTCTTTGCCAGTTAATTTATTCAAAGTTTTACTTGCTTATATCTTCTCAATACAAACTTCTGGAAAAACAACATAACTATTACTTTTACCCTCAGCTCCCACCCTTTTCATTTCCTCCCTCCATATCTTCAAACTGACCCAAGCTGTCATCAATACATTCATTTACAATCACTAACCTACTTTCTTCAAAATTATTGATTTCCTTCTCTACATTATTGTTAATTTCAAAACTTTTAAATGCTTTTTTCGGCATTATTCCTACATTAATTATTTGCTCTCATACTCTTTCAAACTTTGGCAATATATTTTCTTCAAATTTATCTGACCTCTCAAGCAACCTATTTTCTGACATTACCTGATTCTGTATTAATATTTCAACACCCTGTTCTAATTTCATATTACTTCCTTCAAATTTTTTTGTGGATATTTTTCATTAATTCTACATTGTCTTCTTTTAATTCTAATTGGTTCTGATCCAACTTTTTAAATAATTCTAAATGATTATGTTTCCTTTCTAATCTGTTTCGATCCAGTTATTCATTTAATTTTAAATTACCATGTTGTAATTCCAATTTAGTTTGATCTAATTTTTCTCGTAATTTCATATTGTTATGTTCAAATTTTTATCAATATTTTTTATTAAATTTACTCTATCTTGTTCTAATTTTTTATTTATTTTTAAATTATCTTGTTTCTTGTCTTGTTTTAATTTTAATTTATCTAGTTTTATTTTTCATCATACTTCCCAACATTCTCATTAAATTCTCGTCTCTTTCCACTATCCCTCTTTTAAATAAATTATGATTAAACCGTTTAAATTTCAATTTACATTACCACTACTAAAACTAGGCCTCCTTCCAATATTTATTTCCTCTATATATTATTATCCTCCATCTTTTTTTGAAAATAAAACTATTTAAATTTAGATTTACATTAATTTGCTGACTTCCTATGTTGTCCATTTTTTACATTTTAATTCTACTACAAATTTTTCCAAACTATCAATAATTTTGATCACTTTTCACTTAATTACTGTTAATAACTATCACATGAATGATAATAGTTACATGGTTCTCAAAATTGTATCAACGGTATTGGCCCCAAAATTTCATTTACTCTGCCTAAACACTCAGCGACTACTGGCTATAGAATTAATTGTATAACTTTCATGATTTCCACCGATAGGTTTTCAGTTAGACTTTCTTAGAATTTTTCATTACATACAGAGGGACCCATACATTTATCACCACATCTGGTGGTGGTCATATTGTCATTTTTGGAATGTTGCCTACAAGAATTGCCGTTGTGAACGTACTTATTACACAATTATAGGAATAGTATACATAAATAATGTCAGGTGATAGAAATTCAACCCATATTACCTTGCACAACATTCATTATTACAGTCAAAAATTTACAAAAGGAAACTTAATAGGGGAGTAATTGCTTCAATAATGTTTGGGTTTGGAAAGACTAGATTATTAGATTTGTGTGGCCTAGCAATAACTACTGAATACACAAATCAATAATAATTATTGCTCTACCACCATTAGAATATATATGCTGGTTGAGGTGAAGTGGTGAGTGGTTTCTTTAAGAACTATAGGTGATAGCTCTCTTTGACTAGTGCAGTACAAATGTATTAATCCGGCACATTTGGTACTGGTACAATGCTGTACTATTAAATTTACCAGATTATCGGACATTAAATTATTAGGTATAAATATGGGTATATATTAATTAAAACTAATTACAGTACATTTCAATGAACAATATATTATTACTGTAATTTCACATATTGAACTAAGATAAATTGATAAAGTCAATTTCCAATTTCCAATTCATCATCAAGAAATTAAAAATCTTAGATGATACATTCAATAAAAGCTGAGCAAAACATAGTTTGTAGACTCAGTTTCTGAGTAATTGTCTTGTAGTTTGCAGACATGTCTATTGAGGTTGATGGCACTTGTTGTAAGCTTATGACAAAAGAGATGCAGTGGAGTTTTTTTACAATTTTTATCGGCAACCCTTTTAAATATATCTCTCTGTTTTTAGTGGTAGTGTTCTTTTTGTAAAATTATTCTAAATGATATGCATATTCATAATTTAAACATGTTCTGCATAATTGAACATGTTATTGGCTTCTGCGAAGCCATGTGAGATGGGTTGTTTTGTTCTCCTCTATAGATAGACTGATGACGCTTTAAAATTTGTGATGATTTTTTATATTAATTTGGGGTTAAGAAAAAGATGTGAAATCTTTTTCGTAGTAGACAATTTGACTACTGAAGGTAAATATTAAAAAAAAAACACTATAAAAATCGGCCTTGCTGTTTAACCCTTCAACACGGTGAACCGTCTATAGACGCGGCCAAACTTTCACCTTCTGGCGCGGCCGCCCGTCTAAAGACGCTAAATGTCGCTGCGGTACGTGCTGGATTCTAGCGTCTAAATAAAGAACTTTTATGAACTGAGCATATACCCAGAACATTGCCAAGAGAAATGCCATCTGTTGAGTTATTGATTTTTATTTCTAGACCACCGTGACCTTCAGAAAAGGAAACAACACGTGGCTATATACAAACAGCTGATTTACTCAGTCTGTGTAGCGGGTTCGTGGAGGGCTCTCGTGTGTTATAGGTTATTATAACCTCATTTATTTATAAGTGTAATATTTTTAACAGTTCGACAGTAGATCGTGTGATTAGTTCTAATGTATATTGTGTTTTAGTGATAATGTGGGAACCGCAAAGTGATAATATTCGCGAGTTTTTTTGGATTACGCTCAAATGGAGTTCCATTGTGATCCAAATATTGAAGGTATTCATGATAGTGGTGATGAAGTTGTAAATATATGCAATGTGGCTAATGATACCGATATAATCTTAGATAATGAGGAAGTTACAGTAAATGTAAATACGTATAATGTCCCGCCAGACAATCCACAAGAGAAGGAAATGTTAGTCGACGATTTTCACTACCGCACCAGAGGGTCTAGCGCTCGGAACGGCTTACCGCGTTGAAGGGTTAAGCTCGAGAGTCTGTGTACATTGAATATACTACAACGGAAAAACGTTGTATAGGATTTTATTTTGGTCAAAAAACGAAAAAACAAATTATAAATCTAATAGCAAGGTTTCGATAAAGCGCAGCTAATTTTGCTGCTTGAAGCGAGTCCGTGAAATTGTACTATGACCAGGGGTAAAGGTAGTTTTCGCAAAATAGTTTTGACAGAAGAATCGCGTGTGTTAGCAAATTTTGAATAAAAATCTTGTAATTAATGAATTATGAAAATATGAAATAACTAGTGTGGAGGATATGTACTGGTGGTAAAAGTTGTATGCAATGCATGTCTAGCACTGGTTTTTCATATAAAGTGACACACGCCAAAATATAATTGAAGTAAAAGATAAAAACATTTCACATTTATTTGGTCCAAAACCATAAATCTTGATACTTTCAAAATAAGTATAAGAAAATAAGAATAAAATGTTCTTGATAATTTTTGGGGGAAATGAATATTGTAGAAGTTAGCTTAAATTGATAAATTTCAAAATAGTATAAAATTGAATAAAAAAGAATTTGAATAATATGTTGTATACAATTAACTTATATATTAAAGTTATAATGGAAAATAGAATAAAAATAAATTTATAATGTACTTATGCAAGTTATGGTATAACCACATTAGTGATAAAATAGAAAAGATGTAAAGATAAAATTGATAAATAATGCTTAAAATCATATAGCGAATAGATACTGTAAATCTCAGGGTGGTCAGTTGATTAAGTAACATGTTTTGAGAAGGTGTGAAAATAAGTGTGTATAAGTGTAACAATGGAAAGTCAGACAATCTTTCTGTCATGGTTATCGGACTTTTATACGCTGTGTGTAGAAAAAGTGTGAAGTTTCAAGACAAAAACTCAAAAGATGTAAAAAGTAAAATTTGAAAATTACGTAAATTCTTGTAGCATGAATTACATAAGAACGGGTGGACCGATAATCAACACTCAAAGTTTCAGGACAAGCTCTCTTCGTGTAGAATAAAATGACTGCATCTAATTTCATTGTGGAAAGGTCCCGAATCACTGATATATAATAAATTAATAATAAAAATATTACCTTTTATGTCCGTCAAGTGATCCACTTATGTGAAAAAACACTACCGCGGTTTCAGACGATATCACTCATCCATCATCAGGTGAAATTATCACTCCTAAGAGGTCGTCATTAACATTAAAATATTTTTTGAATCATACTTTACACAATGAATTAGCTAAAAACAACGTCACCTTAACTTACTCCACGAACAATAAATTACAGACTAAATTACAACATAAAGTTTGTACCAAAAACTTAGCTGAGTGTACTGGAGTTTACAAATTGAATTGTGACGACTGTCCTAAATATTATATAGGTCAAACCGGTCGTTCATTTGGGAAGAGATTCAAGGAACATTTGCCGAAATCTAAACATACTTCAATAACTTCTAATTTTGCTGCACACCTAATTGACTACAATCATAAATACACGGACTTACAAACCAACATGGAGGTGTTAAAATTTTGTGAAAAAAGTAAATACATGAGTGTATATGAAGAATTTGAGATATACAAGGCAGTAAAAATGGAACCGCATAAGGTCCTAAATGACAAGTTATTATTCAATTCCAACTTAATATTTGACACTGCAATGAAAGTACCAAATGACTTTATATAGGAGTGGGGATTATCATCGATGATTGGATGGGATCTTGACCTTAGTTCTGACTTCGCATCTGTGATGACCACATGGGACGTGTGTTCCAATTTGTGTTAAATGCGTACGTTGTTTGTGTGTTTTCGTAGTTGTGCTGTTATATGTCTGACAATTTTTTAATGTTAATGACGACCTCTTAGGAGTGATAATTTCACCTGATGATGGATGAGTGATATCGTCTGAAACCGCGGTAGTGTTTTTTCACATAAGTGGATCACTTGACGGACATAAAAGGTAATATTTTTATTATTAATTTATTAAAATGACTGCATCAATAATGAGTAAAATGCCATGGGAGAGCATTAGGAACAGTTTTAAAGAATAAACAAAAGAGATTTATTCAGTAACAAGTTCCAGGCTGCAAAGAGTAAAACTTTAAGTTGTCACAGAGGCCGGAGTTATGTTGTCAACTAACAACTTTACTAGCAAAAATGAATAATTACAATAACATTAAAACAAAATAAAGAATACAAAGGTGAAAATTAATGTAAATATTTGAAGGACAAATAATTAACAGAACTAGCATCCATAATTAGTTAATTAACAGCACAATAAAAATAATAAAGACAAAAAGAGAATTCCCAGAATGGAGGAAAATTGGTAATAGTATAAGGGAATTTTCAGCTATAAATACAGCAACTCCTGCCTCTCATAGAGGACTCTTAAAAAAATCTGTGAAAAATGTTGTAAGGGGTTTGCCCGAACGAGTAGAAATTTTTAAATAAGTAAAAAGTAAAGTATAATTAGAGTCGGGCATAAAAATAATAAAATTAACAATAAAATGTGGTAAAATTAAAATCTGTGCAGTGAAGTGGGCTGGTTAATGCTGGTGAAAATTAAAATAGTGATATCCAAAAGTGTTATAATTCTAATGCATGAAAAGCCAACACCTCTGTCAACTCTAATCTACTAACGAATCCAAGTATCCAAGATAGGATAAACAACACAGACACCAGAACCCAAATCATTCCAGGAGTGGTCAAGGTTTGAAATTTCAAATAATTTAAAAAATTTACTAAAATTCAAAGTGTTATATGGTTTTATAAAGTAAAGTTTGAAGTGAAAATAAAAATCAACTTAATTTTTTATTTAATTTTGTATTGTAATAGTAAGATTTTTATTAAATGTCAATTCTGTGTGTAGATTACTCTGTTAAAATGTAATATAACTTATTCAAAAACTTATAAATTTTTTATTGTTGTAAAAATATAATTTGCCAATCTGCTAGTAACTAAAATAATTTAAATTTAAAATATTGTTTTTATGCCAAAAGTGTTTATAAAATGATTGCTTGATTTTTTGTTTAATTAAAAATAATCGTTAGCATATTAAATTGAATTCTTATTTTAAATTTGAAATCCACACACTTATCATATGTTTTCAGGTTGCAACTAAGGTAAAATATAGTGTGTTACAATAAGTATTCTCAAGAACTTACTCCCGAGTGAATGAAAAAATTTTAAAATCGTTCGTGGTCTCCCTGAACAAAAGGGAATAATTTAAATGTAATAACTGGAAGGATTTAACAAATAGGATGGGAGGGGGGTACCAGCAGTTTGAGGAAACTCAAACTGTTGAAGGAATTGAACAATCCAGGACAGATAATCGAAGCCGAAACTTCCAGTCGATTGTGCAATTTGTTCTGTATTCGCGTGAACAGATCCTGTTATAACAAAATACAATGTCTGGGATTTGTGCGTGTTAAAAAGAGAAAGGGGGGGACGTGTACAATCCAACTCAGAAATCAGAGCCGAGTTTTCTCGTTGTAGTACTGACATTCACTGACTTTCTTAATAGCTTTTGGTTTCCTTTCTAAATTTTAAATGGTATCTGCAAACTTTGAAATGGGGAACATTTTACTTTGTAAATGCTGCATCTAAAATAAAATGAATAGTGTATTTTCTTAAATAAAATATTTTCCACTAAAAATGAAGAAAATCAAATATTTGTCTTAATTATATATGTATTCAGTGTGTCATCCTGGAAATAGTAATTTTTATCAATATAAACATCAAAAGAAAATGTATAAATTTCTGAGTTTTTCTCCATTATTAATATTATGTAGAAAACCCTCTCCTTAGCAACTTTTTAAAAATTGTTAGATTTTTACAAAAACGTATTTAAGCTGTAAAAACAAATAAATCAACAAATGGGCTTTTAGCGTACAACTACATCACCCATGAAAGATATTACTGAAAATGGCATGGAAATTAGTTCAGTCATTGGTACTATAGAGATAATACAGCCGTACATCTGGATTTTCAGACTTCCTTCAATTTGTTTTGGTCTAAAACAACAAGTTGTCTCTTTTTTGTTCTGTTTTTTTACAAATTTTAACTGTAGCCTACAACATTGGAAACCAGAAACATAATTTGTCAGCATTTTGCAATGTCACATTTATCAACAGAAAATCTATAAAATAAGTTTGTTGTCTGAACAATGAATTTGATAATTTTTACCTAATATTAGCAAGTGTGAGTAGCAAAGGTCAACAAAAAAGAATCCACTGAGTTTCTTAGTCGATATAATATTCTGTTTCAAGATAGTAACACATTACATTTGGTAACCAAATTAAAACTTTTTTGTGCAACAAAATATGTACTTACATCTTTTATAGGGCCTTTTGTTTCTCCTAGTTCACCTTTAATTTTTTGAATCTCATTTGATAGTACAAAAATCTAGAAAAAAATGTAATAAATTAATAATAAAATGTATGTTTTGTATAATCAAACTATAGTAATAGTCTCGCTGTATTATTACATATATTCGTAATGTTATTACATGCTCTAATGATAGAAAAAACTTCATGGCCTGGAACCATTAACTATGTGTGGATTGTAAAGGTAAGGATAACAATAATTTGTATTTTGCTTAAAGTCCATACTTTGTATTCATGCAAATAATAATGGCGAGATACCACAACCAAAAGAAAAAGATACAGATTTATCAAGGATTGAATCTAAGTGTGGAGGATCCACATGACATAACACGCACATCATAAAGTGCTTAAAACCATCTTGGTGCCATGGTAAGCTATGAACTTAGTTCCGAGTTCAATGAAACTCTCACGTTTTCAAAACATTGTTCATTCAACTGAAATTGTAGCCAATATTGAAATATGAAATGTGACAATCATGTTATAATTAGCAAAAAAATTAGTTTTTAAACATAACTTCTTGCATATACAATATAACAGTGCTGTATAGTTTCTTTTAAAGTGTCCTCATCTACATACAATATGATTATAGTTAAAGCTTTAACAGCTGCAAAACTGTTAAATAAAAGTGAAATCCAATCAACCATGGTTATTCTAACTCAAGAATATTATTTACTATTATTAGTTTTAATAATTTTTAAAAGTCAATATATTTTCTGATCAAATCAATAATCTTATTGTTTTATAGATATTAGACTTTGAAGAAAAAAATGTTTTAAATCCATGAGTGTTCCAAAAATCTAAAAATCATTCTTTGATGTACAATAAAAATATATCATATTCCTATGTTTATAGTTTATAAAACAAAATACTTTGTCTCGGTAAAAACACAACCAGAATGAAAGATAGAAAACAAAGCAATTTCGGAAATATATATTTACAGGAACTTTTAAAAAAAAAAATTTATATACAATAATTCCAGAATTTTGCCTACAGAATTGTGAATCCCTCTGTATAACATATTACTTTATTGTAATTACAGTTAATATAAATACATTACAATTATTTAAAAAACTCATACCCTTTCTTTAAGGATGCTCATCTTTAGATTTTCCTCAGCTAATAACAATTCATATTCATTGCCAGAAAGTTCTTCTTGTTTTATATCTAATCTTAATTCTGCAGTTGCCGCCTTTAATTGGACAACTTGTTGATTCAATTTTTTGTTTGTTGTAACAAGAAACACTGCATATTTCTAAAAAAAATAAGAAGTTGACAAATACCAAATGAAAACTAATTTTATTGTATTATTACAACCAGATTAAATTGTTTGTTGAAACTTAAATGATATATATGTATAATATTTATATTATTACTATATGTATTTAATATAGGATGTATACAATATACTATAAGCAGAGTGGTTCCACATTATATTCCAAAACTTCAGAATATATTCCTTGGGTCAAAATAAATACAAAAATTTCTAGGAATATATGTCCTAAAATGCTTAGTTTTCCATCTGTTCGCCATTTTGTTTTTTAACAAAAACATATTTTTGGGAATAAATTAGAGAACGACTCCAAATTAACTTTAATGTAAAAGCAGATATTTCTTGTTGAAACTCCATATTCAAGGATAAAATAAAGCAAAAGCTTAAAGTTTCAAATTTAAGTTGCCCGACGATGCCGCAAGGCGAAACAATTGTAGCTCATTTATACTATTAAATATTTGAAACTTTAAGCTTTTGCTTTATTTTATCCTTGACTCCAAATTAGATATACCAATTTTTATCCGACTTTATATTAAAGTACCAAAATCCAGGGCTTTGTTTTATGCTTTCAAAATGGCAGCCGTTTAAAATTTTTAATGTCAAATGTATAAAAACCATTAAATAGTTATTTCGTGAAAAATTTAATTTTTCTAAATACCGTATGTGTAGCTTCAGTAGTGCAAGTAGTTTTTTTCAGGTTCTGAGCTGTAGAAACTTTTCACTAAATATGACCTTTACTCAGTTTCAAACTGCTTCCTTAACTTAGAATATTTGGTAATTATTGTAACAAATTTGATGAATTTAAATTTATGAAAAAACTGGTTTTGAGGTTGTCACAGTATACTTCTCAAAGTGTACTTTCGATTGGTTCTTCACAAGTTCTTTCTATCTTGTCTCGTTCATAAGTTACATAACGCTAAGTTCAAACTTTTTTTTAAATTCTCAAAATCAAAAAAAATAAAAATTTTAATGTTTCACAATTAGAAAAAAATACAAATAAAAAATGAAGGTTTGAAAAAAATAATAAATACAAAGTTGGTTGATAAAGGATAACTTTTAAAGTGCATAAAACCAAAAATAAAATTAATGTTGAAACATATTCTAAATCAAATTAATCAGAAAGGTCAAATATAGGTAAAAATATTAATAAAAATTAAACTGAAATATAAGGAAGGAGAGATAAATTAACCCTACCCACACGGCAAACGAGTATAGCCGCAATGGTAGACTTTGACCCAAAAGCAAATGACGATTAAAGTCGCAAAAATATATTTTAGCCTATGGTTAGTTAATTAGTTCATCAAAGTTCCGGTAGAATGCAGATGCATGTCCGCTGTCTATTCAGGAATATAAAAACGTTTTGTAGAAAGTTCTACTTCTCGAGGCAGTGGAGGGGGGCGCTATTTTATCTGGAATTGCCCGGCGGCTCACGCCTTCTATAGCTTCTACAGAGCAGATAACGGCTATGCTCGCAGTCTCATTAGTCTGATAGGCGACGACCTCCGCCTTTGCATTTGAGCATTGTTTTGAAGAAGTATTGTTTTTTGTTTTTTTAACATTACCTTGTATTTTTTATACATTATTTTCACAATATAACTGTTACAATTTACAAAAATTAATAAAAAGTAAATTTTTGTTTGCAATTTTTTACTATTTTGTTGTATGTAATAAAAAAATGTTAAATGTAGCCGAAAACCAATGATGACATTTTTTAAAAATTAACCTTTCACATACAAAACGAAAATAAAAATTAACTTTGAAAAAAAAAAAAAATTAAAGTTATTTCAGCGTTGAGGTGAAATAAGGCAAATTTTATTCAGTGTGCGAAGGGTTAAGTAATAAAGCAGATAGATAATTAAAATAAGGTAACAATACAATATAAGCAGAAATAAAACATGTAGAAGAGAATAAGTGTTAAAACTTAGAAATTTAAATTTAATTAATCTAAAAGACTCGCGAGTGTAAAGAAGACAAGAGCGCAGGTGTGAAAATCATTTAAGTCTGTTGTGTACCAGTTTCGTGATGTGGGCATAAACTTTGTTAGAGACAATAGTCATAATAAAGTAATCTTCAAAACCAAAACTATCAAGGTGTGAAAATAAAATGACTAGAACAATGGGTTGTGAAAAGAAATAAAATTTCTCGGTAACAAAAAGTCTCACGGGAATCAATCAAAGTTCCAAAGAAGCACCTAAGTCCAAGAAATACAAATAACGTTGTCTGGAGGAAATCCGATAATCCTGAAGGAAGATATGGGAGTTTCCAGGAAAAAATACCTTAAAAATATAGGAATAATCAAAGGGCATTGCTATTGCGCAGTGGATTCAGGCAGCTAAAAAAATGACGGTGCTTTTAGTAGAGCCAATAATAACCAAAACATACTAATAAGGCTAATTAACTGAATTAATGTAAAAAATTTCAAACAATTCTAAATAATTGAAGTATAAACACTTAAATTAAATTAATAATTAATATTGAATCAATTCCAGAATAAAAATATAGGAAAACAGAAAGAAATGGAAAAAATATTAGTTACCACATGAACCAGGGAAAAGAGGAAATTGTTGGTGCCAGAATATGGTATTAAGAGGGAGAAAAATTCAATAAAAAAAAATGCACGAAAAAATCATCAACGTCTCTTGTTTTAAAAATTTAAAGGTTATAAACTGTTACTCTGTCCGCCGATAGAAGTAAAAAAAAATTGAAGTCATCGAACAAACCCACGGGTCTCCGGGAACTAAAAAAATGCTGGAACTAAAATTAATAATAAAAGTAATTAATTAAAAAGTTAAAATTAAATTCGAAAATGCATAAAAAAGACAATCGACAAAATTTAAAAGTCGTAATCGTTTCAAGTAAAGAAAATCGAGACAATAAAATGGAAAACCGAAATACGAACCGTGAAGATGAGATACTCGCCACCGAAATCGTCTAGAAAGTGGATAACTAGGACCCTGAACTTCGCCAAATTCAGAAATAGGAGTCTCGACTCTGCCAAATTATGAAACTGGACCCTGGACTCTGCCTAAGAAACCACAGGAACTGGAACCATTCAAGCAGACACCAGTCACCCGGATTCATCTTCTACCAGAACCCTGAACTCCTCATAATTCAGAGGTGTGCCGTAAACCAAAATTTCAGTAAAAATTATCTTAAAAATTTTGAGTTGGGTAGAATGTGTCAATTTTAAATTAGTCTTTGTTTTATGACTTGGACATGTCATTTTTACACTAATTTTCTTTCTATGAATACAATTTGTCATTTAAAGTAATATCATTTTGAGAAAAAAGTTGCAAATTAAAATTCCTCAATTTGAAAGAATTTTATTATTATTTTATTATTTAAAGTCTGCTTTGCTCTGCACTTAAGGTTTAAGAAATTTAAATTTTGTTCATTCAAAAAAAGTTATCAAGTGCGATAAATTTTATTACTTGTTTGTCATAAGATGTATGTTTTCTGTTTACAGGATTTTTGATATATTTTGTTTGTTGTATGTTTTTTACTTTAAATAAAATTTGTTTTAGTTTTTTCTTAAATCAATTAACTCTTGTTAAATGACTCCATCAAGTTAACCTAAAAAGCAGAGAAAGTAGAAGATTTCCATAAATAACGTAAACTCTCAAATTTAATAATAAATCAAATTTCATTAAAATCATTTGATCTATTTTTGAAATAAAACTTCATCATTAGTTCTCATTTAAGTAAACTGTAGATAAGTTAGGTATAAGATTCTTCGCTCTAGAGATTACCAATAATAGAAAATTAATAGTAACTTAAAGTTGGAGCTATTCGGTTACTTGTAAAATAAATATAATTACTGGAAGGTGTTTGAATAAATAGGAGGGGATTCCATCGAGTTCGGGCTCCTGAACTTGGTGTAGGGAATGCTCAGACAAATTATTCAGCCGCAACTAGGTTAAAAGTTTAAACAGCGAATTAAATTTTAAAAATCAGACAAGTAACAAAAAGTATTCTAAATTCAATTCCAAAAGGCTGAACCTAACCTGGATGGGAAATACTTGACTCGACAAGAGCGAAGCGAGCAAGAGTAAGACGAGAAAATAAACTACAAGCCAAGGTTGTGCGTTGTAACATGTGTGATGTTATGAGAATTTTTTTTTGAAATTATCTGAACAAGGGTTATAAGTATGAAGAGATTTATTACTAAAGAAGAGATTAGAGTTTTTGTAATGAACAGTATTGTTAAATCAAAGGTGTTGATGGTAGAAGAATTGAGAAAAGATTATTTGTGGAAATTGGTTGCGTGTTTTATGAGGAAGAATATTATGGTATTTAGATTGAGGAAGAAGTTATAAGGTTTCTTGAAATAAGAAGTTTTAAGGATAAAAGAGGGTTCTTATTTTACAACGAATGTTTCAAGAACCTAAAAAGGTGATTCTATGATAATAATACTATGATTTTGTATACAAGTTAGATTTTTATACTCTACAAATATTTCCCCTCCCAAAATGTAATAATTATGTATTTTGATTATGAATTTTTATTGTGATTTTGTTTGTATGAAAGAATAAGAAGAAGTTTTGTTTTAAAGTAAATAAAAGGGACACTAATATCAAATAAATAATGAGTAGTAAGGGTAAATAATTAGTAAGTAACGGTTAAAGAAATGTTTTTAATAACATTCAGTTAAAAATAAATAAGTTGACCTAGCAATGAAACTGTAAAATTGAATAAAGTAAGTGTGAGAACGGATGTTTTTTATAAAAGAATTTTGAAATTGAAGTAAAATATAAAGGGAGAAAATAAATAAATGTATAATTATATTTAGGAGAAAAATGGGGTAATAGAAATAAATAAATAAATAACTACATTAAAAGAAAAGTGGAAGAACCTATAATATTTTATATACAAGAATAATTTTGTAGAAGTACCTAATAATTGAATACTAATAATTGAATACATTTTGTTAAAGATAGAAGTTTTGTAATTACTATAAAAATAATGTATAAAAAGATTTAAAATGAATAATAATTTATGTATGTAAATATTAGCAATTTTCATAAGAAATAGTTTAATTTTAATATAACATAAGTAGGTTTTAGAATAAGAAAATGGTTAAATTCATAACGGGGGAGACGGAAGGGAAATCAAAAGGTATTAGTTGGTGAGAAAAAGTATTCAGTTATGAGACAGCGTTTGAACAGTGAGGTTCAATCTTATCTATATCTTGCTCCTGACTATCAGAGTTTAGTGCGCGTTTGGCGTATGTTCGCGATTGATTGTGTGTTCTTGAAATTTTGTAGAACTTTATTCAAATTGCAATGTATGTTTGAAATCTATCTCTTTGAAGCATGTAAAAATACAATGTGATGACTGTGAAAAACATTTCCATGGTGGTTGCACTAAACTTAGTAAAGCTGACATTGAACATTTATCTGCGGAAAATCTAGTGTGGAGGTGTGAGAGTTGTTCTATTACAAGGCGGAAGAGTTTGAAGCTAGAGACTCAGTCGGGGAAGGGAAAGCTGATCCTACAAGATGTTATCAATGCCATAAATGAAATAAAGGAAGACCAGCGAACAATTGTGAAGGATTTTAATACCTCAAATGAAAATCAGAGTGAAAAGTTAGCAGAAAATACGGAGGCTATTAAACAGCAAACTTTGAAGGTCGACAAGTTTCTGGAAGAAATAGAAAAATTAACTACAGATAAATTTTGAAGGAGAAAATTATGACACTGGAGAGTAGATTGGAGGATGTTGAGCAGTATAGCAGAAGTAATTGCATTGAGGTACAGGGTGTTCCCATGGAAAAAGGAGAAGACGTCGTCGAATTTATAAAAATGGTTGGCATCGCTGTAGACTTTGAAATAAGTGAAGGTATGATTGATGCAGCATGCTATAGGTTAGGTAAAAGACCATACCCAAACGCCCATTCTGGTATAAATGTTAAATTTGTAAAGCGTTTGTACAAGGAAGAGTTGTTGCGGAAGAAACGTGCAAAACAAGACACATGGGACTCGGTACAAACACTCCTTTCTACATAAATGATGAAACTATTTATAAAAATAGGACTCTAGTTTTGTAATGTTTTTATCTAGTTAAGTTGGGCGTCATTTGTAAATGCTTTGATTACAAAAAATAATTAAAATTTATAACTCTAAAAGTGAATACTAATATCTCATGGGTTGTGAATTCTTTAGGAAAAGTGTACTGAATAGAATATTGGATAAAAATATAGAAGGCTTTTTTAATTTTCATTACTGTTGAGACCGATGGTTCTTGGTGGAATTCCATGTTTAAAGATAATAAAACACAATTTTTTTATTTTGTAATATCCACTTTTTATTAGTCTAGCCGACCAATAAAAATGTAATACAGCCTCGTCAATGCCTTAGCAGTCGAAACCATTGGTCGGTTAGACTAATAAAAAGGGGATATTATAAAATAAAAGAAATTGTGTTTTATTATCTTTAAGGCTTTTTTTTATTCTGAAATGCACATTATTTTATTTAAACACTTAATATGACATGAGAATATTGAGTGTGACTACAGTCGGTACTCGGTGAAATTCCATAATAAGGCAAAACAAAAATGAAAAAGCACTTATAGTTTTTAGTTCTTAGTTGTCTGACGATGCCTAATAAATTGTTGTTTGTGATATTATAAGTGCTTTTTCATTTTTGTTTTGCCTTATGACATGAGAACATATATGAAACATGAACATCTGTAAAGAATTATTATATATAAAACAACATATATATTTTTTATCTAAAAAATCATTTTTTTAAAGAATTTAATTTTATTAGATTTTGGTTCTTGAAATAAAATTAAATAATGTTTTGATAAATTAATATACTTTTAAATTTTATAAAAATATCATTTATTTATGAATTCATATTAAAAAATGTTCAACTAAAATTCTTTTATGTTTAAAGATTTTAATATTACATTTAAAATAACATTTCATGTCTTTTATAAAGAGATATCAGACAAAATACAAATACAAAATTAAAATTTCAACAAAATTATGTCATTAAACAATTATATTTTATTTTACAGAAATAATAGTTTATACGTGCTTTACCAGACATGTTTATTTGATTGAAATAAACTTTTCACTAAAAAAAAACACAACTTTTCCTCGTTGGAGATGCATGACGTCGTTTCACCACAATCACTTCTATTGTTTTTAAAAGTTAATCTTTCAAAACCTTGTTTTTTTCCTACGAAAACACGTCAATTGTTCATATTATTAACTTTTCGAATTAAGATGTTCAAATTACTTTATTTTACTTTGAAAACGAAAAACTTAGTCTTTTTATATATGTCTTCCGGGTTACAATATACACCTTGCCGATTACACAATATTACCAAACTGAAAGCTTTTTACTTCCAAACTGAATACTTTTTTTAACTCAAACATAACTGAATCATAATAGTTCGTGACAACATACTCATACTTATTGAAGAAAACACTTTTCTTTGTCCGAGACTGGACACGTCGGTCCGAGCGATGTACTCTTGCTTCCAGAGTTCTATCCAGACTAAACTAACTGCAGTTGGCGGTAAAACCCCCAATCTTTCTTCTTTGTATGCAAAATGTTTATACTGCACTTTTAAATTATAAGATTTATAGTAATTTTAATTGTTAAAATACACACAATAAATTCCTCTGATCATTTAGTATCAATTATTCTATTTACTTATTTAATCTTATATTGATTTTACTCAAAAAACAACAAAATACGTTTCCTGCTTGATTCTTCTAGTCTAGATGTACACCCCATTCTATATAAGATCAAAGTATATCCCATTCTGTTTAAGATCAAAGAACTAAAAATGTACACTATTACAACGAATCGTTGTCACAGGAGGCTGTTTGCTTTGGTGCGTGAGGCGAAAAGGAATCACGGCTATAAGTTCTGCTGGGTACTAGGAGGCAAGGTATTTTTGAGAAGGACTGAAGGTGATCCAATAAAGCAAGTAATCAGCCAAGTTGATCTTAATAACTTGTAAATATTGTCTTAGTGTTAAGTCATTTGCGTTTTCAGTATTTATTTGTAGTATTTTGTATGTTGCCTTAACTTGTAGAAGAATTAGATTTTATCTTAATTTATGTTAGATTTTGAAGAAAAAGGTTGTGTTGATCTTGTTGCCAATGGTTCTAAGCATCTTGACATAATTCATCGAAATATTAGAAGCATGCATAAAATTTTGACATTCTATTAACTGAGTTATCGGGGTGAGAAAATTAGCCGCTTATTATAGTTTTGTCTGAGATTTGTATAAGTAAAACTGAGAGTGATTTTTATCAATTACCAAATTATAATCTGATGCTAAATTGTAATGACACTATTAGAGTGGGGGATGTGGCGGTTTATATACATTCTCAAATTGATTGTTTACAGAGTAGACAACTAAATTTCACGTCAGCAGACGCACTAGAAATTGTTTTTAGATTTTCAAAAGAAACTTATTTCTTAATAAGTATGTATAGATTGCACTCGCAATCAATTGAGTCTTGTCTTGAGGAATTAAGTGATTATTCTATACAAACTGAGGAAACTATATTGCCAAAAAATTTGATAGTGATTGGTGATATAAATATTAATATATTAGAGGAATGTAAAGTTTCAAATGATTATACATCATTAATGAATAGTTTTGGCCTAGAATTGTTGTTGAATCAGCCTACCCGAATTGTAGAGGATTCAAAAACTTGTATTGACCACGTTTAAGAGAGTTTTAAATAAGATTAGAATAAATGTGGATGCACACATAATTGAATCACATGTTTCTGATCATTTCATGACATTGTTGACTTTGAGGGGAGGGGAGTTGACTTCGTCCGGTAAACAGATAATCTCTTAACGCATCAATTATGAGTGTTTAAATAGTGCTCTTGATAGTATAGATTGGACTCTTATCAACAACTTAATGCAACTCATGCCTATCTAAATTTATTGGAATATTATTAGACTTAATATCTAAAGCGACATATGTAAATTATAATACTAAGAAATTCACAAAATTAAAACCATGGATAACTGGTGATATTTGTAAGCGCATGCAAAAAAGAGATTTTGTTTATAAAAAACGCCCTAATAATGACAGATTAAGGGAAATTTTTAAAAAAAATTTGTAATAAATTACTCAATGATATATGTAAAATAAAAAGTAATTATTATCTTGGTCTTCTAGAAGACTGCTAGAGGGACACCAAAATGACATAGACACTAAAACAAATGACTGGTCAAAGTGAGTCAAAGTTAAAATAAGTTTGATGGTGGATGGTAAATTGCAGGATGATGCTGAGTTAGTAGCTGATAGGTTAACACATACTTTTTGTCTGTTGTGGATGATATATCTTGTGAACTAGATTATAAGAATGATTCATATTATGTTTCACGCGATCTTGAAGCTTGTTTTGGTGGCAGGTGTGAAGCTTCTTCCATGTTTTTAGATTCAATTTCAGAAAGAGATATTGTTTGCGTGATTAACTGTTTATAAAATAGAAAATCTCCAGGCATTGATGGTATTAGCTCTACTATTTTAAAACTTACTTATCGTAAATTTATCCAAGTCTTGCTATACGTTTTAAATTTTATTTTTAATTCTGGCGTTTTCCCTGACCATCTCAAAGAAGCCATAGTAATTCCTATTCATAAAAAAAGGCTCTACTAATGTATGTAATAATTTTAGACTAATATTCCTTGTTTCAACCATTTCAAAAATACTCGAAAAAATAATGAAACGGAAATTGATGTTATTTAAACAAAATTAACTTTTTCAGTAATAACCAATATGGATTCAGAGAAGGTATGAGTACAGAGGAAACTCTTTCAAATTTAATGAGTTGTGTAAATGAAGGCATAAATTGTGATAAATGTGTGAGTGGGCTTTTCCTGGACATTAAAAAAGCTTTTGATACAGTTAATCATTCGATATTGATTCAAAAACTTTCTAATTGTGGCATCGGAGGAGTTGTATTGAATTGCGTGAAGCATGAATGTCTGAAAATAGTATCAGTTAATGAATCGACTAACTCCACATGCATGTGAAATATCCCCACTGCAGCATTTGAACTGCAATACAGTATTTAGAAACGAAACTTACTTTATGAATATTCCTCTTATATAGAGCAAGCCGAAAATCAATTGAAAATTATGAGTGGACATTTAAAATGGTAGGTTACTGTTTCCAAAAGGTAAAGCTATAACTGATGTACCTACATTTTAAATTTCCTAAAAGAAAAGATAGTACATTGCTGGAAAAAAAAACTATTTATATAAGGGAATGGTAAAAATCAATTATACTATATCTAATAATGAACTAACATTTAATTATGTTCATACTTCAGAATTAAAATCCGAATTATATATTTTATTATGATGTTTTGTAACAAACAAAAGTAATTTTAACTTATATAATAATAATATATATTTCTACCCCAAAAGTTAGGCTTCCAGTAATTTTTATATATTTCCATCATAAAATTTGGAGAAAATTGTCCTAATTAATATTTGTAATCATGTTCACTATTCATAAAAATAAAATACATGTAAAAGTCTTCAATGTACGTGGTAAACCTTTTTAAAAAATTTATTGGATTTTTAAGAAGGTTAAGCAGTTCCAATGTTAAGAAGGTTAGTAAGCCAAATCTATTTCCTGAGATCATCAATATTTACAACCTTCCTGCTCCATTATCTAGGTTGTAATTAAACCATATCAATAATTACCACCACCACCACAAGGTTTGAGACAGTCGTTTTAAAATTAGTGGTTGCTGTTTTACACACATAAAATATAAAATTACTCATATTATGGCAATTATTGATATAATAAAAGAACAATAATGTCCGTCTATGTGACTTTTTTAATAATAAAGTAGTTACTTACTTTATAATTATATGACGCGTTTCGGAACTCGTTCCATCTTCAGATTATAGCTCTGCTGAGGAAGTTAAAACATTAAAATAAATTATTACACAACATATCGCAACACATACACGCGCACATTAACACAGACAATATCAACACGTGTGCACACCATCGAATACGTTTATATACTCTAAGCAATTATTGACTTCGTCAAGGATTTATACTTTCTATTTGTAGGTACTTTATATGTTCTTTTTTATTTACTCTACCTTTTTACTACCCTATTAAAAAATAATAGCAATAACTAATACTTTAATCAAATTACATTCAATGCAACAAACAGTATACTGCTACATGATTATCAATTAATGGAATATCAAAAGTCTTCTTATATGGGTATATTTTTTAATAAAATAGAACACCCAAAAAAATTAAACATTTTATTTGAATTTTTGAATATGGTATTTGATTTATTAATATGTCTATATTTTACTACTCTATATAGGTACCATTTCATAATCTACATACCATTTTTTTGTCAATAACTGGGTTTTGTGCATTCATGTAAACTAAACCAACATCTTTTAGGTCTTGATAACACTGTATTAGTTCCTGCATGAGTTGTGTTTTTACAATGGTTAATTTAAGAGTTTCATTCTTTAATTGCTCAAGAAAATGTCGAGGATTCTAGAATACAATAGATTAACAGCAGAACATTAATAACTATACACAGATAAAAATTTCTAGCAACATTTAATGTTATACAAAATGGCACACAAATTTTGTTGCAAATGGTCATGTACACAAAATCATAAAAATAGGGTGACATAATAAATAAATATTGAGCTTGACTTATGAGATGAATAAATCACTAGATGTGGTATGGTTATGAGATGGTATACTTTAATAGAATGAAACATGAATACAAATTCTCACAAATAGCACCTTTATTTATTCAAATGCATTTGAAACCACAAAGTCATCAATTTCAGTGATGACCGAGCGAGCTACAGTACGTGTTATGTTATAAATTATCTAAGTTATAGTTTAGATTTTGTATGGATAAGAGACATAAGCTTACCTTTGAAAATGGTCCTTGGTATTAACTGGTAGTACACAAACAGGAAAATACAAAATAAAAAAACACTAAAGTTCTGAAATATTTCATAAACACTGTTATTAACTTCTCAATCAGTAGAGAGTATAAAAAGAAGACTAAATTGTTGTAATCTAGGATAGATCTGTGATGAGTGTTGAACACCACACACCAATATGTACACACACACACACACATATATATATATATATATATATATATATATATATATATATATATATATATACACACACACACCGTAAAATAGGATGAATAGAAACAAAACTTTAGCTGTCCATTTTAAGATACCTACGATACAGCATAAGCCATAAAAATATGAAATATTGTTATTTTATTAGGTTGGCTATCATGTAAGTAATTGGATTTTTTTCTTCAAGTTGGCAACACTTGGCATCCTCGTGTTGTGTTGAGGTTAATTTTGTTTATCGATTCTACTAATTTTTTTGACTCCACAAACTTTGCTGGTAAGTACCAAACTATTACTCACTCACATTATAAAGTGGATGCTAAGTTATATATGCATACAATAGTACAAATAATCATTTTTACTTCAAAACAACCGTATCTGTGATTGTTTCAAGGTAGTGATCTTTTTTGGTTAAGCTGACACGTATTTGACTAGTGTGGGGTGAAAAGAAACAGTGATGCAGGCCCGATTCTATAACTGGGCAACATGGGCACTTGCCCAGGGGCGCAAGCATACAAGGGGCGCAAGGGTTTTGGGTCAATTTTTTTTTTTTAATTGACCATTATTAATGCAGTATATGTCGATAAAAGTTTATAAATTTAAAAAACTATAAAAAATTATAGAGCTGAAAAATCAAAATTTTAAGGTAGCACAACCATTCTTCAGATCTTTCTGAACAATTTGGTAACATTTCCATGCTTATCGGTTAGAAAATAGCGTCCGAAACAGAAAATTCGTTTTGCACCCTCTTCACCCGCACATCTCAAAAATCACCTCGTTCGTATAAATTCATTCAATGGTAGTAGGTGTAAGGTCTCGATTTTCCAAATCTTACTGAAACACAACGATTTGAAATTGTCAGCTCTCTTAGAGAAAAGCAGAATGACGATATAAGAGAGCAGGATCAAAGGGTAGCTCAATGTTACTCCAATGACATTTACAAGGAAGACTTTGTGCAAGAGTGTCTACATTTTAAATTTTATATGGAAGCTGAAAACATCACAAAAATTAGGGAGTGCTACGAATATATAAAAAAACAGCTTAGAAAGTACATTCCCAAACTTGGTGGTAGCTATTAGAATTTACTTAACATTGCCAATCACAAACTGCACAGCTAAGAGGAGCTTTTCGGCCTTGAAAAGAATAAAATTTGAAAATCGTTCTACAATATAAGACGAAAAGCTGAATAGCTTAATTCTGTTATGTACGCAGAGTGACATTACACTGAAGCTTGACTTCAAAGATATAATTGATAGTTTTGCTGCATCAAAGATCAGTAGAAAAAAAAGCACTAATGTAAATAGGATATAAGGAGAAAGTATGAGGAATATTTGTATAAATATAATATATAAAGTATAGTAATAAGAGAAAGAAAGTGTAAAGGAAATAAGAGATATTATGGTTGAAGTATTAAAGTTGTTTTACAAGACTCAATTAAAAAGTGAACATACAGTTGAAATAAAATGAGCTATGGTTATGTATAGAAATAAACGTTTGCAATAATTAAGAACTATTTTTTAGGGTGGGTGGGTGGTCCGTGATATGTTAAAATACATGGTTGTTATGTTGTGGCGTCAATCATAACACCTACGCCTGTAACTGCAGTAATAATACTTGCAAGTTATTACAGTAGCCGATTGCCAGTCCGTAACACAGCGGGTCCATAGGTGGTGGATAATGGAAAGACTTACCGACTCATCATATAAAAGGAGTTCGGTGGAGTTAAGGGAGAAATCCCTCCCGAACCAAAACGGGCAATGATGAATTAATCGGGGGGGGCGCATCTCTTTAATTTGCCTAGGGGCGCTAAAAGGGTTTAAAATGGGCCTGCAGTGATGTAACATGTTTCTATTCATCCCACATATATCTTTTTTGTATGCATATTGTTTCTTTGTGTAAAAATGTATTTTGTTATGTTTTCTTGATATTATAATGTCTTTTGGATAAAATTTTTTTCTTTTTCAGCCCCGAAGACCATTAACCAGTGTTAAGTACTGATATGACTGTTTCATTGCAGACAAAGGCGAGAAAAAACAATACCATGCCATTGACATATGTACCAATTAAGAAGTATAAGGTACACTCACTTGAGAAAATTGATGAAGCCTTGTAATAGTGTAGGCTATATTAATTTTCAGTTTGGTAATCTTGGTTTGAAAAGAAAATAAGATTAACTCGATGCAGTAAACAGGAAACGTATTCTGTTTTTTAAATAGAATAAATAAATAAAGGGATTAATTAGTACAAAATGATCAGAGAAATTTGTTAAAAGTACGTTAATAATTAGAACGGATATAATTTTAGTTTTTAGAAAAATAATGACATCAGTATTGTGTAAGTGATGGGTGGGAATACTGTTGCCATCCGGGTTCAATCTGGTTGGACCTAGACATTCTGAGAGGTAAGACGTAGGAAGTAAATAAAAATGTCTGTAGAAACAAAGCCGAACCGTGGAAGAAAGGAAGTGTTTTTATAAAGGACTAGAAGTTCTATTTAAAGAAGTGTCATGTGATTTTATGAGTTATTTTTAATAAGTAAAAAATAAACTTTTAGAGTGAGTAGATGTGTTTGTAAAAAATGATGAAATAGACAAAGCCATACCGCGGAAGCAGGAAAACGTATTAAAAAATGGACAAGTATTTTTTAAGAAAAAACTATGTGAGTTAACAAGTATGTTTTGAATAAAAGACAAAGTAGACGATTGTGATTATTCTAAAAGTGAAAAGTAAAACTGAAAAAGTTATTTTATAAAAAGAGACGAGATTTTTGCTAGAGCAACGCCATGTGGTTTGAACCAGGAAATAGTGTGAATAAATTAAAAGTTTTATGTAAAATGTAAAAATTAACTTCTGTGTATAAATGCATGCTTGTATAAATAACATGCTTAAATTATGTTCTATAATAAATTAAACATAAAAATAACTAGAAATGGTAATTTACTAATGAAACTTGGATATTATATATGCATAATTATCACATGTTTTTTCAATAAAGAAAAATATTTTGTTTGAAGATAATGTTTAAAGAACTTTATTACAATTAAAAGATATTCATTGTTTGACTTGTTAAATTAGTTGTTTTAATTTTTAATGAAAAATAAATATTTTTTAAAAGAGATTGTGTAATATAAAAATATTACATTTTGAATAATGAGAGATATTATTTTGAAATTAAGTTGCAACCATAAAACTAATAATAAATAAAGTATTAAATAATTATAATTTTGGATTAATATAGAGTGTAGGATGTTATGTATAATTTTGTCTTTTCAGGTAATATTTTGATTTTGTATGAAATTTAATATAAAATGTTTATTAATAATAAAATGTCCATTTCAGAAAGAAGGATTGTGTATTTTATTTAAAATTCTCCAAAGTACACCCATAGAAGGCTGAAAAAAGGCGATGCAATTAAAAAACTGGAGGTCAGACAGCCCTGAGCAAGGAAGAAGAAAAGTTGCTTGTTGAATGCTTGCAAATCTGTGGTGATTGGGGATACCCAGTAGATCCTTTGACCTTATGACTACTAGTAAAGGATTTTTTAGACCGCCAAGGCAAAACTGTACCTAAATTCAAGGACAACTTACCAAGACGTGACTTTGTTTATAGTTTTTTAAAGTGCTACAGCAAAGAACTATCCTCCAGAATGTGTCAGAACATTAAGCGAAATTGGGCCGCTGTGTCTTGTGAAAACAATAAACTTACGATAACCTGTAAGTTGAACTTGAAGATTAGTTCATCTACATTAGTCATATTTGCGGCAACTGGTACTGGTCAAATACTGCCTCCTTATGTGATATATAAGGCACAAAATATGTACAATAGCTGGAGAGTTGGTGGGCCACCCAACTCTAGATACAACCGTACAAAGTCTGGTTGGTTTGATGTGTTCTGTTTCACTGATTGGGTAGAGACTGTTGTGATCCCTTATTTTAACAAAGTTGAAGGCAAACAATTCTCTTTGGTGACAACTTAGCATCGCATTTGTCACTAGAAGTCATCAGGGTTTGTCATGACAAAAACATACATTTCATTTTCCTACCTAGCAACTCTATACATTTGACGCGACCTTTGGACGTTGCTTTCTTCCGTCCCATGAAGATTAGTTGGTGTGCTATACTAGATCAGTGGAAAAAAGGCCCAGGAATGAAAGAGTCTTCAGTACCTAAGGACCGATTCCGTCCACTTTTAAAGCGTCTATGTGATGGACTCCAACAACAAAACGTAGTGTCACGTTTTAAAAAGTGTGGTATAGTGCCTATGAACCGTGATGCAGTGCTCCACATGCTACCTTCAATGGTAAATCCTTCAGATAAAATAAGAGGTACAAGTAGCAGCTGTGGATGAGACGAATGTCAAGATGACTCAAATAAACCACAAAAGAGGAGGACTAAAGTGGCTGTTCTTCCAGGCAAAAGCGTTGCTGTGTCCGATTTTGAGATTGAAAGACATTTTAGCTGTGTCCTCTACTAGTAAGGGTACCAGCAAAACAAGTACAAGAAATAAAGCAAAAAGGAAGGGCAGCATCAGAATCATTATCAGAGGATTCTAATTACAGTGTACAAGATCATGAGATCATTTTGTCAACTTCTGAGGAAGAATTAGATTTATCTTAACTCCTGTCCCTCCTTGTGGTACTATTTTTTTTCCAGGAGACTTTGCACTTATTAAAGTGTATGGTAAACTACCGTCTTCATTTCGGTTATATGTCTCTAAAGTATTAGAGCCTGATGCTACTGGTTACATTGTTAGTTCTGTAAGAGGTTAAAGCAAATTACAAGATTTGTCCAAACTGATGAGGAAGCATTCTTCAGACAAGAAAATGTTGTCCTAAAACTGATTCAGAACATGATGACACGTCTTTTGCCAGATTCAAGGGATCCATAGATTTTTTAACAATTTAAACCCATATAAAAGCACACTCAATTGATGTTTCTCATTGCCATACTCAGCTATGTATTTTTTCTGGAAGATTTGATTTAATGTTGTGTATTGTGTATTTTTTACATAAATATTATTAAATAAAAGGGTTCAAAATATTTTAATGTGTGTTCTATCAACCCAAACATATACTAATGTGTTTACATTCACCCCACACAATTTAAACAGAAACAAACATGTTTTTAATACCTTGTTTCTATTCACCCTGACGTGTGGGGTGAAGAGTAACACTTTTTTTTTTTTTTTTTTTTTTTTGACCGCTTGAAAAAAATATTTGTAGCAATGTACTTTTAAACAAAACTAAGTTAATTATTTTAAGCTATTTTGTAATGTTTACGGTGCATAGAACAAACTTTACATAACTTTAAATGTTGAAAGGTGTTTCTTTCACCTCATTTTACGGTATATATATTCTAACATGTTGGGAGGGGGAAAAGGATAAAAGATGATTTATCTAAGATTAAGGTTAGGGCATTCTCTATATTTGGTTACCCATTGATGAGACAGTTCCCATCTTCTTAATTCTGAGGGGTTACAGTCTGGAGGGAGTGATTTTATAACTTTTGTCGTTGGAGGTGATGGCTCATGGTTAGTCTATCATTCTTAGTGATGTTTTTGTATGTTTGTGGTAGTGTCGGTAATTTTTGTGGCTGTCCAGTAGATACAGGTAACTTGAATAAAGTGACTAGGTTCTGTTTCTCACTTATCAAAGGAGGATCTACAATAGTTGTTCTGAGTGTAGGCTTATTAGGCTGTTCAATCAAACCATGAAGGTGAATGAATGTGTCCTATTATACTCTCACATAAGTTATAGTTTAGGTCGTGCATCACTGAAGATGGCATCTTTGTCATTGAAAAATGTTTTAATAAATAAACGTACTATTTGTGAGATTTTGTGTTCTATTAGGTTTACATAAGATTACTAAAAAATAAGCTGTACATAACATTGCACAAACTTTACACAGTCATACAAAAAATGCAGATGCTTAGATAAAAAGTGAAATTAACCATTCATTTTGTCATAGAAAGATTTTATTTGTTCAAATGCAAAGACTACGGAGGAAACTCATGAACCAAAGATTAAAATACAAAATGGTTTGGCGTAATTTTAATAAAGCTGGGATAGTTGCTCAGCAACCATCAGCTCAATAAGATGTGGCCACAAGCAGGAATAACTATGATATTTGAGTCGCCCAGTTGCGAATACTGCCATTAATATTCAAAATTGATTGAATTGAAATTGATATTCAAAAATATAACAATTTTTGAAGTTTTGGTATCCCTTTCTACTCGAGTCCAGCTACAAGAATATTATTAAATAAGGATGAAAAAGCTAATAAAAGTAGATTTGAAAAACCCAGTCGGTTGCAAAACCAGCTATATATCTGGTCAGCTAGGTTGCAGAAGCTGACATAAGGTATTTGGTTCGGCTGTAAAATCTGTCAACTATTACAGAGTTCAAATCTCGCACCACGAGTTCGGCTGCTAAACCAGTCATTTTTTTACCTTGTCTCCGTCCCATTTTATTCGACAACACTGTTTTCTTTTGTTTATTTAAGTCAAGTTATTTAAATGTTTGATGTCGTTGGGTACCATGACAAAATATGACAGACCAAACAGCTTTTTTATGTTTGACAAATTGCACTTTCCTTCTGTTGAAATTAGTTTGTTGTTTTGATTGATCATGCGTTCGGTTTTACTGTTTTAAATGTGTAGAGACCCATAAAGCTACCTATTGTTTGTGAAAGACAGAAAAATGGAAATTGATGAAATATTCAGATTGTTATACTATCAGGAGAATATGATGTGGAGAATATGAATATTATTATTTAAGTGCCGTTGGAGTCTCAAGAAGAAGAATTTCGTGTTGAACCACAACAAAGTGGGGAAAATAATGTAGTTGTTTGGTAATGTCAACCAACTTAATTTCCAACCGATACGTCAATTAAAATTAAGCGCTCTCGGAGGTACAACTCTTGTCATCTGTTTTAAAAACGGAATATTTAGTTACAACGGGACTTTTCCATTGTATGGTCAGAGGTTTCCATTGAACACTGCATCGTTCATCGAGTTGCTATCAGCCCCTAATTATTCCATCAATAAACAGCCGGCAAATGATAGACGCTACCGGTACTTTGATTGGCAAGCTTCAAAATATGCCCAGAAAGAGAACATGTCAACCTGAACAATAAAACAGAAATGTTGCAAAGAAGTCAAGGTAAGTTATAGATAAAGTGTGTTATAAATCTACCATAGCTTGATTAGCTAGTTGGTTACCATAGTGAATTGAAAACTATTTGAATGTGATACGTTATTTACTTATGTTTTCAACTACCTGCTGATATCTGTTTATATGATGGTGTTAAGTTTTTATTAAAGAATATTTTTTTAATATATGCTGACGATGTAATATGATTATTAACCATGATTTTTTTTTGTTTTGTTACAGATATCAACCTAAAAAACTTCCCAACGTGCCACAATGCAAACACTCTGGCAACTTATCCAATTGCAAGGAATTGTTCATGCAGGATCTCAGGAGAACCAACCAGATATTTTATATACAAAATTAAGAATCCCAAAATAATTTTATCCTCCATCTAATTTAAAAAAATGTTAGATTGTTCTCTAATGGGTGTGGGTATTTCTAGATATGAAATACAGTAGTAGCATGAAGAAAATTTTTATGAAAACATTAATCTTATATTCACACAGAAGAAGAGGCAAATGGAGTTCATGTATAAGTGACAAAGTGAAGGCAACTAATTTTATTTATTTAAGTTCTTTGATTTGTAAATTTCAATAAATAGGTCTATTGGTATAATACAGTTAATTATTATTTATATTGTAACTAAACACTAAATATGAAATGATATCTTCCGCTCATAATACGCCACAGATGTAACTCTCTTATTTGTATCTAATTTCATACAACAAAGATGGTTTCCTGCTTTTTCAACAACGTGTAATCCATCATTAAAAGGTGTAACAACCCTCTCCATACCATTGATCACGCATTTCACAAATTTGACAAAGAATTTAAACTGGTTTGTAATACCTATAAAATGGCTAATTTAATTTGAATATAAAATAACCGGGAAACGTTTAGAATCATTTTGGGAGGGGGAAATTATAAGTCGAAAGCATGACTCATTGTACACTTTAAAATAAGGGAATATAAAATTAAGATATAGGTTTCCAAGTTTAAATAAAATAATATATAGAATGTTAGATATAATTAATAATAATAAATTAGGTAGTGTTTTGTTTCGTTAAAAATATAGACAAGAGATTTGTCAAACAAAACTATTTGAACAGAGTCTAAGTCATGCGAGACGAATATCGCAGACGTTGCAAGATTGAATGAGGAGTCCGTGCGGTAAGAAATGTGAGCCCTGTATCGCAGGAAGTAAAAAATCCATGAGGTAAGGAGATCAGTTAGAATTGGAGATCCAACGTAGGAAGATGTGTTTTAAATCAGTCTTAGAGTTTGGAAAAATGTAGTCAAGTGTTTTAAAAAACAGTATTAGTTTTGAATAGAGGAGGGAGTCTTAGAACAGTTTAGTGACAGTAGCGTGTTATGTGAAAATATAGAGATGAGACAATCGTATTTTCTTATACAAAGGACAATTATGCGTTTTGCGCCTAGACACGCTAAAATAGTGAAAGCGGGATAAGTCTTGTGAGTGTGAACAATCATGAAGTGTTTTATGGACTAACAATCTAAACACGAACATTAGTCGAGTGCAATGGAAGGCTATAAAAACGTGATTGATACAACGCCCACGGACAGTTTAGCACGTGTACATCATGGAGATACATACTTCAACAACGGACGGGTAACCAGTGTTAATGAACACTGAAATTCAAATATTATATATCTATGTAAAATTTATTATGTTTCATGTATTATTTTTTAGAAATTTAATATCTTTTAAATAATTATTTTGATTTTGGAGAATCATAGAAGTCTATTGACATACACATTTTATATAAAGTAAATTCAACATAATACAAACAGATAAGTTTAATCTGTTCATTTTATTAAATAATTTTTCAAGTTGCAAAGTAATAAGTAAATTCAAGTTTCAAGATTTTGACCTTCTTAAAAGTTAATAATAATAATTAATGTCAGGATGTATAATTTAGATAATCTATGAGATTTATTTTAATAATTGTCAATGTACTATTTTTTTTTTTTTGTTTCAATAAATCCATGTTAAGTTTCAGGACAAACAAGAGTTATTCATTTTGCCAGAAGATTCACTGTTAAGTACACTTTCAAAAGAACTCAGATCCTGAGATATTTTAATAGTTAACTTCACTTTTCAAAATTGGTAAGCGAAAGCTTCCTGGCGCCCTTTTGCTGAGTATTTTTAACTTAATTAAATAATAATTTCTTATTTTTTAAAAATAAAATAAAATAAAAACAAACCCCTGTTAAATATAATAATTACAGGTTTAATATTCCTCAATTTAAGAAATGAGCTACAAAATGCATTTCAGATACAGTAAGCATGTGTAGGCGCTGTCCGAATGACTTAAAATGATGTCATTGCCTTCCCAATGATACAACTAATTTGGCATACAGACTAGCTCTATAGATTAACTCTATATAACAAAGATTAACTAAGACAGTGAACTATGGGAACTATTCAATAACATAGCATCATGCTGTCAACTAGTCACAGAAGAAGTGGAGCCTTTAGATAAAGAAGGGGGTTATACAAGACGACTTCTTTACGGTATGAAGTAGTACATTTATAATTTTATGGAATTAATTCGAAATGTGTCATTTAGAAGTTAAGGCAATGCTAAAAATGAAAGAAAAATATACTCATTCAAATCAAAATAGAGAGGTTTTCCATTTAGAATAGCTGACATTTAAAAGATTTGTAGTTTCCAAGTTGAAAGTATTAACTACCTACTTACTTTTAGTCATCTTGTTCATATGTTACTTTAGGTGGTAAAAAGCAAAACAAAATCAATATAAATGTAATACTAATAGTTAATTTATAGAGAAACTTACTTCAATGTCTGTTGAAGTTTGTCCCATCTGATTTATAATATTCTGCAGATTTTTCATCGTTTCTCTATTAACAATACAATCAGTTTTAAACTCTAAATCTTAAGGCAATAATTTACAGTATAATACTATATATAAAGTGTGAGGGAAAACTATAATTAGGCAGTGTGGTCAAATTTCTTAATTCTAAATTAAGTTCAACTAAATATACTTTATTTGTCCTATATATAGTATAGATAGGAGACTCAGGATTACCTTGGAAAGTGGTCCTTCTTTTTCTATTTGTGTACTACTAAGTAATACCAAGGAACACTTTCCAAGGTAATCCTGTGTCTTCTAACTATATAAAATCTATATGTTTATATAATATATGATCTGGTTTAACATTTTAAACTTAATAATCTTTAATCACCGTACTAACATCTTTAATCATTATTTTAATCTCTTTATCATTGTTACAGACTTTGTAATCAATCACAATACTTTATTTTATTGTCTCCCTAAAATATTTTTGTCTCCCTCAAAATAGCTTCCTTAGGTATCATGAGATCCTTTTATCAGCTTATTTATGATGAAGAAGATTTTCCTTTAATATCACAATACTTAATCACAATACAATATTTCAATCACAATACTTTTAAAAATATTACTATTTTGTCTCATACCTCTTCTTATTAAAAAATGTACTCTTCAATTTACTTTAATTTCAATTTACAGTTTATTGCTAGGTCAATTCATTTATTTTTTTAAAATTTTAATAAGTCTTTTTTTAACTATAACCATTTCTCAACTATAACAAAAATTATATTACTTCTTTTAAGAAAAATCATCTATTACCTCAAATCACCTTTACTTAAAATTTTAACCATAGTATCTTATCTTAAAATTCATCTTTTATAGGCTTTTCATAAACTTTATAACTTCGTTGTATTAACCTCAAAACCTCATCTTAAAAAATCACCGTACTTCATAAAAATATCATTAATATCTGCAGAACCCATTGTGGCTGCAGTAAAATCGTCGTTACTTATTCCTCTTCATAAAACTCGTAGAAAATTATCTCATCGTAGAAAACCTTTATCATCATAGAACTCTTATATCCTCGTAGAAAACCTATAACTCGTAGAAAAATTTTTTTTTAAATCATCATTAGAACCTCTTAATACATCTAATTATTTATCTTCACAAAATACCCTAAACAGCCTCATTCTTTAACTTTAATACTATAGCCTCCTCCATTATTTAAAAATTCATCAATATCAACTAGTCCTTACCTCTTATTATTACTTACTTCTTTATTTAACAAATCACTTATGTTTCTAAACTTTATTATATCTCTTGCAATAAACTTAATTATCTTCTTTTAATACAAAAACTTCAAATAAATTACATTATACTTCTCAAAAAAATCTTATTACTTTATTAATAAAATAAAATCTTAAAATTTTCACTTATCTCGTATATAAAAATCTTAATAATTGAACCTAGCAAATAACCATCTCATTTAAAACATTTAACCCGCCTTATTTTGTTTAAATATATTTAAGCATGTTATTTCTTAAATAATCACTTTATTCCTTCTTCATCTTATTATTTATTATTAGATTTTAAGTTTATTTAAGTTTAAATTATTACATTAACCTATATCTTTTAAAATTGAAAAACTAAACCTACGAAAGTTTATAACTCTTTCAAAACATAAATCACTACCTATATTATTTGTCCATGTAACAAAATATTGATAGCTACATGGATATTTTGGTAGGTCATCCATAAAACCCGAAATCACCATACATCCAATAGCATTCTAGGTTCATCGGCGTACTATCTTCAAATATGACTACACCCCGTCCACAGTAACATATCTCCACATCTTAATGTATCATCTTATATAAAAATGAACATTTTTTCATCACTTCATAACTTTTTATATTGACAACTTCGTGTTTATATATAAAAAGTTCATCTAGCATAACTCATGTGATTACTCTTTAAACCCCCTAGTTTATTTACATAAACCCTCGTAACTATTTACATACATTTCCCATACATGAAATGGTCTCAACTCAAAATATATATCGTCTTGTTTTAAAATTATTACTTCTCCCAACTAATCCAATCGTGATCCTCATATTTTCATTGTCATACTTTCCACTAATAATTATTTCGTTAGCTCTGGAGTATAATCGCAGAAAAAAGTCATTTTTCGTAGAAACCTCAATTTATCATAAAATTTTACTTAAAGTCTCCTTTAAAACTTTCTTCTCCCACTTTGACACTTCTTGACAACTAAATTCTAATTGTACACTTCTGGTTACAAGTTGAACTCTCCCATCAGAACAAACAATGTAGACTTCTGACATACAACAGTTTTTGTGATATCCCTACTCGGTTCACACTAAAGCCTATTATCGCATTTTTCCACAAAGTTTTTCCAATGTTGTCCTTTATGTATCGTATTTTCGAAACATCGTCAACTACCGTTACCTCAACCATTCATCCATTAGTTATTCAATTTTGAATTTAAATCATCATTAAATTGTATATAAAAAATTTAATCAAATACTCATTTTCCGCTTAAATAATTTCCCTTTTTTTTATCCTTAAATCTAACAACAAATGACTCTTAACTAATATTAATGTCTATGTTTAAATTTACTTGATTAAAAATTTTTTTTTTTATCAAAACATCAACTCTTTCTAAAATTTGTTTTTAAATTTGACTCTTTTTCGGGATTACTTCTTTCTTTCTATGGTTTGCCCCCAATCTTGACACTTTTCTAACCATTTGTTTCTTCCTATGGTTTTGTCCTAGTCTAGATACCTTTCTAACAATAGATTTCTTTTATGATTTTCCCCTAAACATCTTTTTAACTAGTAATTTCTTTTTGTGATTAACCCCTTCTACTCCCCTTATTTCACTAAATGCTTCTGCTACTTCTGCGAATACTTCCACAAACAATTCTTTACTATTACCATATTGTGATACCATTGTATCATTTACAACTCTTCTTTACATAAATACTTGTATTTACTTGATCCTGTCTTCTAAATTCTTCATTAACCTTACTCATAAAAACTTCTTCACACCCTTTTATCCTATTTCTGACTATTTTATTTGCTCTAAAATCTACCTGTACCTCTATATTATTTAACTCATTGTTTACCAATTTTTTTTACTTTTAATACACTGTCATTCACCCCACTATTTTCCTTCTGTTCCATTTTTTCCTCTACATGACATAACCTATTGTTTACATTGTTTTTAATTTATACTACACCATCTTCTACCCCACTACTTCCTTTTTGTTCTACTTTCTCCTCAACATTGCATAACGCATTGTTTACATGATCATTAACTTCTATTACATTTTCTCCCACCCCACTACATATTGTTTTTTCTGATTTTTCTACTTTAACACATATTCTTTCTTGAACTTGACCTAATTTCTTTGATATACTATCTCCCATTTCCTTATAACCCCCTCTAATTACTTTAGTTAAACCCTGTTCTAATTTTAAATAATCTTGTTTCATTTCTAATTTACTTTGTTCCATTTTGTTATTTATGTTATCTAACTTTAAGTTATTTTGTTTTAATTCTACACTAAAATTTTCAATTTTTTTATCAGAATTCTCTGACTATTTTTTATCATTCACTTTGTTTTCAATTTTTGTCTCTTTTAAGTTATTAATGGAAATTAGACGAACTATTTTTCTAACGCACGCCCCTTTTCCTTTCTCATCTCAACCAATTACGTGCAACTTCCAAAATTCATGCGCTTTTTACGCTAAATTCAAATTTTAAAATGTACAATATTACAAACACAACAGAAAATATTGAAGACATAATGAATTTGAGAAAAGAATATATAGATTTCATTAAAATTTACTTTAGGAATTTGAATGAAAAACACTTTTATAGGTTATTTTCAGAAACATCAAGTCAGTTTACTGCTGTGTGTAAATTTATTCCTGACCATAAACAAACAACATATTCTTATCAATAGTTTTTCTGACTGGTCCCAAATAACAAAAGTGTTAAGTATTCACAAAACCTCAAAATCTCAATTAACAGCCACGGTTAATTAGGTAACTTATGACAAGTAAATTAAAGGGTAGAGTAGGTTATATGAAGTAATGATCAAAATGAAAAGGAGAAGGGATATTGGATTCAAGTATTTTATTATGTAGTGTCCACTGTTAAATTGCTGGCATGTCTTGACTTCCTTTCTGAAGCAACAGAGAACGTGATCTTTCTGAGATTATAAATAGCAAGGGAAATTTCTTAGTGTGTTTGGAATATCTTTCTGAATTTGACAAATTTTTGAAAGATCATTTTTATACAAATATGAGTCATGTAGTTCAAGGAGTATAAACTATTTGTCTACCAAACTTGTGACAAGATTTTAACTATAATTGTTGAGAACCTTAAACAAAAATTGAATGATGAATTTGAAAAGCTCAATACTTTTCAATTATAGCGGAGTCAACACCAGATGCAAGTCATGTAGACCAGTTAACATTTGTTTTAAGTTATATAGCTATATAATATAATATATAGCTATAAATCTTATATAGGTTATATTGGAGAATGTTTTGTAAAAGATATCTGATCAGAGGTTGGATATAAAAAATTATAGAGATTAGTGTTGTGATAAAGTATCAAATATGTAGGGTGTATATGCAGGACTACAAGCAAAAATATTGGAAAGTAGTTCTACCACATTCTATGTGCCTTGTTTAAGCCACTCTTTGAACCTGTTATGCAGTAACGTTAGAGCTGTGCATTATTCTTATTTGATTTTACACAGAAGGTGTTCAAATTTTTTCTGTCTCAACACATTGGTGGGATGTATTTATATTAAATCTCAAATTGAAACAACTAATAAAAAAAAGTTTAATGATAATCAATAGTCAGCCAGAGCAGATGCTGTGTCCGCTTTAAAAATAGGGTACAGTTATGTTCAAAGCACATTTTTTAAATTAATTATCTGAAAATGAAACAGAGAAACCTGTAGAAGCATTGGCCAAAAAGTTTGACTCCTACGAAACTGATGTTATGACAGTATTGTGGAATCATTTATCAGAGAGAATTAACAAAGTTAGCAGAAAGAAGAAGGTAATATGAAAATTACAGTGGATATGACTACAGTCTTTGAAACAATATGTATGTGATGTAAGTTAAGCCTACTCTACAGACGGAGAAGCTTAAACTCTGTCCAAATCTGTTAAGACTCCAAGTGATGAAAAGAGTAGCAGAAAGGACAGAAAAAGAAAGCTATTTAATAATTAGACCACAGAAAACGAAGTTTATCTGTTGTGAGAAGATAAAATTCGTGTGGAAGTGTTCAACACAATTTGCGACAGACTCGGTACTGAATTAGAGAATAGACAAGAAATACTTCAGCATATATTTAACATTTTTCATAATCTATTTAATGTTCACTATAACATAACCAATTTTCAAAGATTCTTTTAGATAGTATTTTCAACAAATGTTCTAATAGGATTGACAGGACTCTTCTGTATGATGAACTTCAGTACTTTCATTATTTTCTACATATTTTCAATAAAGAGGAACCAAAACAAAATTCAATGATGAAAATATAAAATAAAGAACTGTCCTCGAAGATTCTACAAGCAGTTGGTATGTAACAATGGGTTGAAAGAGACTTTCCCAAATGTTGAAACCATTCTCAAAATTTTCTTAATGATGCTGATCTCAAACACTTCAAATTTTAAAGAGGGTTAAAAACTATTTTCATTCCCAACTATATTGTTTATAGAAAGTGATACATTAGTAGATGTCAATTACTTTATGAAAAAATTATAGACAGTTTTGTTTTGGTTAAAGAAAGTAAATTTTTTCTAAATGCCAAAGTTATTTGTACACTTAATTTGCAAAAAAAAATTTATAATTAGTAAGAAACATGATTTAAAAAGTTATAAAGATGAAAGTGAATAAAGGGGCCCCTAAATTGTTCATTGTGGAGGGACCCCAGATGTGTAAATCCACCACTGACTTCATCATGTTTTTTATAGTTATTTCAGTTTCTCATTCTTCAATGTTAAGTTCTACTATAATGTGTTACAATTAGTAAGGTGTTTTATGAAATTACTGTTTTATAAAATTAAATTTTTTGACATCCTCTAAGCACCTAGGTCATTTTTATGTAAATATAGTTAAAATCTTTCCCCCCTGAATAGATTCTAAGCTCTAAGTCAATCAGACCAAAAATTACAATAAAAATCACTATTTTTTATAATTAATAACCTTGACAAATAACCTTTTTAACCCTAAATGTTTTTCTTTTAGAGTAGATTAACAATAAGGAATAAAATCACCATGGTTGAATTTATAAAATCTTGAATATCCTGTATTATTTTGATATTAATTTTGGTGTACCCTGCAGATAACTCAGGCCAAAATTTAACACCAACTGTTCCTTTCCTCATAACAGCATGTTATGAGTGACAAAACACCTATAAAATTTAAGAAAACACTTTATTCCATTTTTGTAATGTGTTTCCAACAATAAATACAACGTTTTAAAATCAGGCCATTTTATTTAAACACTTTGTATATCAAAATACTCCTATAGGTTAGAGTTTAATAGAGCACATAGCCTATTAGTTTAGATTTTGTATGGATAGGAGACACAGGTTTAACTTGGAAAGTGATCCTTGGAATTTATTACCTAAATATGAAAACACACAAAAAACATTAAAGTTCTGAAATATTTCGTAAAAACTGTTCATTCTACTGATTGAGAAAATAAACAGTGTTTAAAAATGATTTCAGAACTTTAGTGTTTTTTTTTATCTGTTTTCCTATTTGTGTACTATTAGGTTATACCAAGGACCACTTTCCAAGGTAAAAATACTCTTATAGTTAGGATTGAAGGACATATCTTAGTGCCAGATAAATTGTTCATGAAGATGACAATATATACAATTTCTATAAGAGAAATCACAGTAATAATAATAATAATAATTAATGCAATTTTATATAAATATTGTTGTGCTATGACTGACTATACTTACACTCCATTATTAATGGTCTTCATCTGTTCTAGTATTTTTGCTTTTAATTCTTTTATATCTGTCATGTATTTAAGCATCACTTTTAAAATGGCAATATTTCGAACCCTATGCATTATAAAATATTTTTGAAGTTCATTTATTTCCATTTGTGACAAAGACCGATCAATCTGTGTTGAAGACAATTCATTTGCTAAAGCGTTCACTTCTGCCAGATCCTAAAAAAGAAAAGTAAAAAAGTTGAAATGTATGAATTTGTTAAGACTACCAAATTCTACCAAATCATTATTTTCATTGACAATTTAATATAACAAAGAATAAACACATATAAGATGTAACATATGAGGTGCTGTGACTGTAATCAATTTTTCCATGGGCGTTATGTGAAAGTGAGTAAAACTGATATAGAATATCTTGCTGCCAAAAATTTAGTATGGAGGTGAACTCCATGCTCTGTAGCTGGGTGCAAAAGTATAAAAATGGAGTCAAAAGCAGATGAGGGTAGTTTGAGTTTGGCTTATTATAATATTATGAGCACCATTAGAGAAATAAAAACTGAACAAGTGATTGGAAGTGACTTCAATGAGTCCTTAAGCTTTAAGTGATAGGTTAGCAGATAATATCGAGCGTTTGAAACACCAAACTATTAAAGTTGATAAGTATTTGGAGAATATGGCAGAAATTATCATGGAAAATATATATCTGAAAGAAAAAAAATATTAATTTAGAATAAAGATTGGAAACAGTGAGCAATACAGTCAAGTAAACTGTATTGAAATACAGGGTATACCAATGTATAAGGATGAAACAATTATTTAAATTGTTAAAATTTGGAAGTGATGTAGAATTAAAAGTGTCTGAAAGTATGATGAACGCTTGCCACAGATTTGAAAAAGAGAGATTACTGTTCACCTTGGAATAATCGTAAAGTTTGTAAGACATTTGTACAAAGAAGAATTTTTATGAAGGAAATGAGTTAAAACGGACGTATCCAGAGACATATAGAGCTTAATATAGACATTCCAGTCTACATTAATGAATCTCTGTCACCAGTGTAAAGGAAGTTATTTGAGTTGGCTAGGGAAGTAAAGAGAAATCATGAATATAAGTTGTGTTGGGTGTGTGATGGTAAAGTGTTTATGAGAAAGCGAAAAATTAACCAGTTAAACAGGTACAATGTCTGGTTAACCTAGACAACTTTTAAGTTGTCAAGGTTAGTGTTAAACTTTACCTTAGGTTAGTATTGCTTTACTTAGTGATATTCTTTGTTTATTAATTGATTGCACAATTTTAATATGTTCCCTTGGATGTTATTTTTATACATTATAGATTAGATATATATAATTTCAACAAAATTCTGTAGAAGGTTTAACATACAACAATTACCAATACTTTACTTAAAATTGTTTTGAATAATCTTTTTGCTATTTACTTTTTAAGAAATTACCATACTAAAACAGTCACTAGAAATAAATACAACATTAATTTTAAATATTTAAATCATACTTGATGTATACAATTACCATAATAATATTTGATTTTTTCCAGAGTGTAACATAACCAAATCCAGTTTTAGGATACAAGTATACGAAAATATTTAAGGTTGAATTGTTATTAAAGAATAAATTATAATTAATGGAGTTCTCTAATAAAAAAATAAAAAAATCTTTTGCAGCATGTGATGGAAACAGAGAGATGTTAGACATTAGACATAGAGACTGAAAATGAGTGTCTAATAAAAAAATGTATTAATAGGTGTATTTTCTATCTATCAATTTAAGTAACATTATATGTGAAATTTTACTGAAATTGCACTTGTGTTATATTTAAGACTTAAAGCCCTAATATGATTATGGTATTTCATTGTGGTACAAGGTAATTATGGTACAGTATAGTCTCATATAGGGTATAGCCCTGAGTGATTTCTTGCAGAGCTTCTTGGACCTCATTATAAATCCAGGTATTCAAGTAGGATAATATGGTCACCATCATGTTAAGTAATGTTTAGATGAAGTTGGTTTTTAGAAAGAGGAAGAAGAAACTATTGTATAATTTTTTAGAACAATGCATTATGTCTTTTGAATTCAGTTAAATAAATGATTAATAATTTTAAGAAATATTTTGTGTTATTTCACAGGTTATTAAAGAAAATTTAACCAACTAATAGTGGTGTGACTAAGATATGTTACACATGCCCCTCCTACAAATTGGGAAGGGTTGCATCCAAGCTTTGAATAGTTTCACTGAATTTTAAAAAAAATACACATACAATTTGAGTTTATTAGGCAATAATTTTTTAAGAATATTTTTATAGTTCAACTGACTTAAGGTTTAATCCTTGGATATAACTTTTTGGTACGGTAATTAGACAATTAAAAATCATTAAAATGTCTTATATAATCAATAAATAATACAATAAATGTAAAGATAAATATTGAGATTGACATGTGAGATAACAAATGTGAATGGCTTGGTATGTGGTTAAACTTAATAGAACACAGAGTGTTAATGCTGCAGAAAGGCTGTCTAATCAGACGCTACTGAGATATGGTGTCCCTTTAGGGATCAGTTCTCTGTCCGATGTTGTTTCTAATTTACATCAATTATATCAGTAAATTCAGTCAAGTTCTTGGGTATTATTATAGTTAACCTGGAATGACCAAATTATCGGTATTAGTGCTAAAATTAGTTCAGGGATCCAAGAAATTAAAAATTGCACTGTGGTTTGTCTATTCTTTTAACTGCTTATTATCGGCTTATTTATCCACAACTGAACTATGGAATTCTCCTGTGGGGAAACTCATCAGTTCAGAATATACATACACTATTTGTCCTGCAAAAGAAGACAACTCGGCTAATAGCATGACTGAAGCAAACTGCAACATGTAAAATTGCTTTTGGGAGGCTTGGAGTACTTACACTTCCATGCATATATGTATTTGAATAGTTGCTATATTTTAAATTTAAGTGTGATCATATGCAGAATATGGACATACACGAATACGGCACCAAACAAGCTTGTAATTATATTGCTAGTGTTAGGAATAAGTTAATATTAGGTTAATATTAGGTTATATTAGGAAGAAATCATATTCACAAAGCTCAGAATGACCTAACTATTGTGAAACAAGTAAAAAAATGTTGAAATGCTTGACTTGCAAACTCAACTAGGTTACCAAGACAACAAAAGGTATATAAGCAATCAGCAGGATTTAGAGGTCTCTCTTGTCTTTTGGAGCTTGGAAGATACACGGCTGTGTGGCTAGCCATGGTGGAAGATGGCCCAGGAAATCTACGCAACAAACCGTAAGCAAGCATTTCTATACATAAAGTCACCAACAAAAACATTTATAATTTCTTTCATTTAAAACATAATAATAGTTGGAATACTTCTGGGCTTTGAATAAATAATATGGTTTTGTTTTATTGTTCAATTAAATTCCTATTATTGTATTAAAGTTTTGTAGTTAAATTATTGTATTAAAGTTTTGTATTTAAATTATTGTATTAAAGTTTTGTAGTTAAATCATTGTATTAAAGTCTTGTAGTAGCGTTGTTTATTCCTAACAAAAGTATCAGGGAAATAGATATAAGTTTAATGTCAAAGATAAGAGTTAATAAAAATACTGAACCACTAATCTGATATTTAATTGAAATTAAAGAACCCAGGCATAGTTTTAAGGGCCGTTCATAACACTAGACAGGACAGGTTAAAGTGTACAGTAAACTTCCTTCACAAGCAGGTGCTAAATTGAAGTATAATAAGTTTGCAAAATTATACATCTTTTAAGAACAACTTTATACAACTATTGTTGTCTGGATCTTTTTACTCTGTGGAGGAGTTTCTGCATAGACTCTCTGTTTTGTAGGGGGGGGGGGGGTGTAATTTCCTGCTGAGTATTTTTGTCATTTATATACATTTTTATTTTATTTGTTATTGTAAAATTGTATTAATTGTAATACCTAGAAAAGGTTGGTCTAATTAAATATTTAAAATCGCGGGTAATCGTAGTAGGGTGACATGAGTCAAAAGCTTGACTAATGATTTTCAATGTTAAACAGAGTAAATTCATAATTAAAATAGATTTCCAGACATAAATAAATAATGATGTATAATTTATTTTTAAGATGATTTAATTGTAGAAAGTTTTATAAATTGTGTGTTTTGTAAAATGATGTGTTTGAACACTTTTATGAAATGAGTAGTTTTTGAATAGAACGTTAGTTGAGTATATCGCTGATGCGGAGAAATTGGAAATATCCGGTGCTAACGGGAAATGGACAAAAACCATGTGATTTTACCAGTCTTAGTTCACAGGTTGACGGTGTAAGATGTAGTTTCATGGTAGAGAGGTTTTTAAGAAATGTGTTTCAGAAGTTGATGAAAGTGTTGGACAAGGGTTTTAATGATGTCAGATACAATCTGCATCAAAATAATTCTATAAAAATAGTTTTGAACAATATAGTGGAATGTTTTCTAAAACAAAAGATATTAATAAAACGGACAAAGACTTATAATTTGAGCATCGTGCTATGTAAAATGAGACAATGGCGATATCTCGTGTCATCGCATCATCGGTTGAGTGATGGACAATTTTAAATGTAAAAGAGAACTAGTAAATTTGTTAGATAACTATAAAAATGCATTTTAGTTTGAATGATGCGAATGGATCCGTGTGCAGCGTCTACAAAGAACGTCTATCCATCTCTACATGATTAGAAGCACGTGGCAGCAAATAATAGTATATCTCCAAACTGGTAACAATGTGTTATACAGTACAACACTAAAAAATTGTAATTTCTGTATAATATAAAATATAATTTATCTCATGTTTGTTAAAGATAATTTCATTTTTTTGATATAATTTCATAAATAAGATAGAGGATTTTTATATAGAATCAAATCAACAAAGGTTGATTAATTTAAACTCTATATTCAAATAAAAGTAAAGTAATAATTAAAAAACCGATATTTTGATCTGTTTTTCCTTTTTTGTTCTTTTAAATAAATAATTTCTGTTGCAACGTAATTTAAAGTCATTTTTTTTAAACAAAGTATATACCTTCCTCAAAGGTTGAATGAATATACTAAAATAATTTGATAGGATGTTACTCATAATAAATTTATTTAATGTAATAATTGATGATATATTTCATGTAATAATCTTGTTTGTTTGTTGTTTAATAAACTCATGTTAAAATTTCAGAAGCAAGTGTTCTCATTTCCAATGACAAAAATCACTGTAAGTACACTTTTTAAAAAACTCACCCCTGAGACAATAAATATTTAGTCATTTTTTTTTATTATTCAAAATTGATGTTAATTCATCGGGCGCCCATAAAGCTGTGCAAATTTTAAATATAGTAAAATTAAATTCATTTTCACTTGTAAGATAACATTTATAAAAGAACCCTTAAGGACAGTAATTTTTAAATTGTTACATAATTAATAATGTTTTTATAATGTTTGGATTGTATTATATATTTTATTGTTGATATTTAAAAGTAAAATAGGATTTGATGGACACTTTATAAATTGATGTTAAATTATTTAGTACCTATACATGTTATATTGTTTTTATAGTTGGGTGTTTTTTGTTTTGTTTTAAAATCAAATCTGTGAATTATTTATAATCTCTTGTGCAATATAATTTAATGACTTGTCTTATGCAATGTATATTGTCAGGAGGACTAAATAAAGTAAAATGAAATTATTTTAAAAGGGAAGTATAAATTATTTAAAGATAACTAAGTTACCAAGCCTTTTTCTTTTCTACTGACAAAAAAATTTTACACTGCTAAATCCAAATGAGGATTCCAAGACTGATTAATTTTGATAATAAACATGTGTCAAAGTACTTCTTAAATAAGTTTTCATTATTACTGCAATGCACAGCATTTGTGGAAAATTTAACCACCAGAGTGATAGAAAATATAATTTTTCACAAAAAAAAAATCTATTTTGCATATTAAAATACAAAACGATGTTTCAGTGACCAAGTCATCATCCCATGTTTTCTTCATGGCATGGAACAGTTGAGTTGTAGTTCTGTGCCAGGAGACCAGAAGGAACTAATAACTTATGGGAGCTAAATTTCTCTTAAAATTGTTTAACATTGCCAAAACCTATCAATTTAGCAAACTGAGTAACAACAGCTGATTTCCAAATTACTAACATCAAATTAAAACAAGTAGTTATTGTACAACTAATTTATGTATAATTTAACCAATTATCTCACAAATTCTCTGCATTGGATAAGATTGTTTTAATTTACTGTGTTAGTCTGTGGATGATCAATTATTGATTATTTATAAAGTGGTTTGGTTATTCAAACATAGTTGTTACAATTTATATTACCATATCTTAAAATAACTTTTCTAATTTATTAAACATTTATTTGATTAAATTCTTAAAATTATATTATATTATTACTTTAAAAAGTATTAGTAAAACTTAATAATTAATTTGTACTTTACCTTCTCAGCAGGCTGTGAAATAGTTTCATTTCGCCTTTGTTGGACAGAAGCTGGGACATGGATTCTTGGTGGTCCTCTCTAAAACGTAAATAGAAAACCATTTTTAAAACAATATAAAATGTGTTTTAAGTGGTTATATTTTATAATATCTAACTCCTTGAATATTTTAGATTAAAAATTTAATTTACATGTCTTGAGTGCTTTATAATCATTCAAATAGAGTAAAAGTTTTATTGAAATGAGTAAATTACAAAATGTATATGTATAAATACTATTTTCAACAAATGGATATCATTCTATTCAATTCCAAATAAAGTCTCAAAATAAAGTTTCTTACTAGCTGATACTCAAATAAAAAATTTGACATGAATAATTTGGATTACATATTATATTGTGATAGATATTGTTAAATTTTTACCAACTCCTTTGTTTCATAAAGAGTTATAACAAAACATTCATTTTAGTTATTTGACACAGAACGCACAATTCACTACATGACAAGAATCTTAATTTAGTTTTTTTTTTAGGTAGATTTCCAAGGCTTTACTGTCAAGTAATAATGATGATGAATTACTGCAATTTATAGTATAAGCAAGAAAAACGAATTATAATGAAGCATAATATTTATATATAACTTATTTGTACAGAAATTTCTTCATATATCAGTTAGTTTTCAAACCTTTGTCAAAAACAGTACTTTTTATTTATTTTGTTTATATATATAAACTTTTTTGTATTATACTACTTTCTTTTTGTTTAAATAAATGTATATATATATATATATATATATATATATATATATATATATATATATATACTAGTTGGAAACAAATATGGCTCAAAAATTGTTCTAACCATACCATTCAATATGTTTGAAAATTAATTAAATTGATAAGTAGGAATTTGCACAAAATAGTGGTCAATATTTTAAAGAAATAATTATTAATTCACTATTTTGGTGTCATTCAGTAGAAACTGTTAATGCTCTGCAGATGGATGCAGATGGACATAATCAGCTGTTATAAATGGGTATTACCAACAAAAAAAGATCTACAGACTTATTTAATTTCATTAATAACAGCCGTCAAATAACATTGTATGGTCAAGTCATAACATTTTCATTTTAAAAGATTGTTTCAATCAGTTATTACATCTTCATAACAACACATTTATTATAAAACAACACACATAAAATCAACAATAAGAAATAAATCAAATTACAAAACATTAAACATATTCCATCAAATTTTTATAAATCAAACCTAAAGTTCCAGAAAAAAAGAAGAAGAAAAAGTAGTTATCTAAGGCTGTTTGGGGGGAGAATATTCATCAATTTAGTACCTGCTTGCGAAGAAAGTTTAGTGTAAACATTTAACCAATGCTGTCTAGCACAATAATTAGAAGCCTGCCTAATGCTGATGTATATCCATATTCTGGACATAATCACACTTAAATTTAAAATATAACAATACTTCAAGTATGTAAATACATGGAAGTAGAAGTGTAACCCTCTCAAAAGCACTTTTACAGGAGGTTAACTTGTTATCAATAATAAGATCCTTGACCAATTGCATTGACTTGTAAAAGAACCTTATGCACCAAGTTTTCTGCTGAATTTGCTTCCATGCTCAAAATCGTGTCATTGAATTAGGCTAGCAACATTAATTATTGTTGACAACAAATCATTAATATAAAATAAAAATAAAACCGGACTGAGAACTGATCCTTGAGTAACACAACATCTTAGTTAGGTCTTTTTAGACCGCCTTCCTGCAAGATTTGTTCTATTATAATTAATAAATAATTTCAACCACATTAGTGGTATTCCTCTAATACTTAGTGTTTCACTAAAATTAAAACAGTCAAATGTTTTGGAAAGGTCTAAAAAATACTCATAATTTTACATTTTTTTTCAAGCCCTCCATTATCTAAAAAGTTAAAAAGCTGAATCAAGAATAGTTTTTTAATAATTTTACTGAATACCAATAATAAAGAAATAGGTCTGTAATTGTTAATGTTATATTTTCCTCCAATTTTCAATGATAGGAGGACCATAGCAGAGTTTAGCATGGATGGAAATTTACTTTCAGAAAATGATGCATTAATTAAAACTTGAAGAGGTTTGATGAGTTGTTTAGAACACAGTTAATGATCCAAGGTGAAACTTTATCAATATCAGTAGTTTTTTATTTTGAAAATTTCTAATCATACTTGAGACATCCTCAACACACACAGGCAAAAGAAACATAAATGATTCTACTTTTTTTTCCATAGCCTGACATAGAGGTATAAATATTTTGTTGTTACATTATGACTGAAGAAATCATTAAACAAACTGGCTATGTATGATGGCTCAATATACTACACACCATGTAATAATATAAACTTTTTAAATCTGCATTAAAAATGAGTTTAATATTACTTGTTTTTTTTTTTTTTTTTTTTTTTTTTTACTGAATTTAAAAATTGTTGGGTGCCATTCTGTGAATAAACACAGACACTTAATTAAAATTTCGGGATCGTGGTTCCTAGAAAAATGTATTTAAATCACAAACCAAAGCATAGTTTTAGAAAGCCACAAATTTAATATTGTTTGGGTATTTCTCCATCTTTCCTAAAAGTACATGCATTGATTGATAATTATACATCATTTAACATAATAGAAAACAGAAAACATGACTCTAATTTTGAGGCGCTCCTGAAATAACAAACATATATAACATACTTACATACGATGACTTAGCCTAAAATAAACTTCTAAAATATAATGTTCAAATTATTTTTTCATTTCTTTTAAAAGTTAATAGTAAATAGTTAATCTTTATTAACACAATCCATCTGATTGTCCTTCTTCAGGAACACACAAAAGTTGTCCAATGACATAGATAAATTAAATTTCTCAATTTTATGTATTTTGATAATAAATTGAAATATTTATCCATTATGTTCTTACAATTAATATATATTATTCAAAATTGATTTCAAGTAATTTGTCTTTGAGATACTTTAGGTTTTAAAAGTTTTAACATAAGCATCTTATACCACAGACGCTAATCACTGAATTTACTTAAATTCAAATCAAAACTTTTTATTGAATAGCTCTTTTTTGAGGCATCACTCTCTCGAAGCAAAGCGAATTATGGGCTGAGGCGATGAGCCTAATGAGAAGTTTTGTTTGACGGAGAAAAGGCCAAATGTTAGTTCTTACAAGAGCTTGTCCTCTCCAAAAAATTGAACTAAATCCTTCCAACCTTAAAATATTGGCATTGGTAGAATTAATGGACCAATTAGAAACATTCTGATGAAACACACCAGCGCACTTACACACTGCACTGACTCTTAATATGTTTTAATTTTGGAGAAAACTATTCTTTCTTAAAACTATTTACTTGTTATAAAATGAAATGTTACAACCATCAATATTTAACTTAATATTGTTAGCATTGTAATTTTTTATTTAAAAAATATTTATGAATTCCCAAGAAGTTCTACCATTATTCCCCGAATATGTTAGTATTTTAAAACATTCATAGGGTTTTGCTGAAAATATGCATAATATAACTTTAATTTACCTCTAGAATCAAGAATACCTTTTGTTATCCAGTTTGAATTTTTGTTCTGTTTATTATCTATTTTTAATCTTTGTGAAGGGCAAGCTACATTCAGAAAAAAAGATTCAAAGAATAAATACAACTTTTCATTCAGGGTATCAAGAAAGTGGAAATACTGATTAAAAAATTTACATTTTCTGGACTACAATTCCTGACCTCTCTGAAATAATTCTTAGTTGGAATGGGTGAGAAACCATAAACATCAATCGCCTATGCATAATGACCTAAGATTCCAGATTGGATAATTTTTACCGATAAATTTTCTGGAGCTATATGGATATAACATTGTAAATCGCTATTGCAGAGGACCCCATCACCCCTGGTGGGAGAGTCGATGCACCACCTAAGATCTCGTGTTGCGAGAATATCCCTCAGTCTATCTGTACATTTAGATTTTATGAGTACATTTATGTTTATGGCACCACATATAAAAATATAATTTTTGTAAAAGTAAATCCAACTATTCAAGAAACAAATCTATATCACCACTTGGAACCTGATAAAGTCCTATTTATGATTAATTAATTACTTAAACCACTACATTTAATTCTTTTTCAATATATAAATTTTCAATGAGCGTGAAAGGGACAAAATTGATATCCTTATGGCCAAAAATGGAAACAGCTCTACCTTTGAAGTATGATATAGAAAATTTATTTACTAAAATAAACTGTTCTATTTTAAAACTATCAATACTAATTACAGTGAATGAAACCATCCTCAGTGGCCACAAAAATATCTGGTATGGTTTCAGAACAAAACAAATTACATTTTTAATTTGAATTGGTAGCAAATTGCTTGTTCTGGTAAATTATATTGAAACGAGATTTTACCTTCTAGCAACTCTTAGATGTGATCCCCCACTTACACACTCTCTTCTAGGACCTTTAATCTGATCAGTATTATCAATAAAATTTAGCTACTATTAATCTCAAAGAAAATCCTGTTTTACAAAACACTTGTGTCTAATGAGCTTACTTCTGTCACTTCTTTCTCATTTACTAACACTCCTGAGGTGGTCCTGGCAGTCCATAGGTATCTTTTTAATTGAGTCGCCTTTGTAAGACACATAAAATATCTTCTTAGGGGAGTGTTGATCCATTCCTTTAGGTTTGGCTGTTAACCATCTTTCCAACAATGTAGGTTTTCTTGCATGTTTCCAACTTGTTTGAATTTAAAATTAATTCAGAAAGTCTATTTGTGACTACATGTTTCCTCCTTACATTTAAATGGTTGCTATTTGTAAAATGGTTAAAAGAAAGTTTTTCATTCAAAAGGTTTATAGAGGTGGGAACAGAGTGGAACGGGAGGTAGTTAAGAACCACAGACCCTTCATATCTTGGAACGCTAAGAAGATGGATCTTGTAGCTTATAGAGAAGCTCTAGAGGAGATGAAAATTCTTGATCTATTTAAGAAGAGTAGCTTAGTAGTGGCTACTGAGGATCAGGTAAAGCGGGTTACAAATCAGCTGATAAAAGCTTGTAACAAGTGTATGCCTAAACGAAGAAAGAATGCGTCCAATCACAGGACTAAATACTGGTGGACGGATGAAATTTCCACCCTAAGGATGGAGTGCCTAAGAGTGAAGAGATTGGCGATGAGATCTAAAGGGAATCAGGTTCTGATAAGAAAATACAGAAAGACTAGACACATCTTTAAGAAGGCCATCAAGAAGAGTAAAATCAGCAAATGGTGTGAAATCCTGGTGGAAGTAGAGAACGACCCGTGGGGGTTCCCTTACACGCTGGTATGTAGGAAGCTGGGGAGAAATAAGAAGAAGAGGATTATTGAGGATTATCCAGACAAGATGCTGGAATTATTCAACAACTGTCTTGAAAACGGTATATTTCCGGACCCTTGGAAGAAACAAAAGCTAATCCTGATAAGGAATGGAGATAAGCCCTTGGACAAGACATCGTCCTACCGCCCAATTTGTCTACTGGACACGATGGGGAAAGTTCAGGAGGGTTTGGTGCTTAGACGGCTGGAGGCTCACGTGAAGTCCACTGGGGGCTTTTCGAGGAACCAATTTGGTTTCCAATATGGGATGTCAACAGTGTACGCTATAAAAGAGGCTTTAAGGATGGCAATGGAAGCAAGAGATAAGGGTATCTTAAGTTTTTGTGCAATGATCACCATAGACATTAAAAATGCGTTCAATTCCATGAGATGGCAAGATGTACTGAAATCCCTGCGGGGAAAGAATGTTCCACTATACTTGAGAAGAATTATAGAAGATTACCTTTAACAGAGAAAGATAATCTACGAATGTGAAGGATGGGTCATTGAAGGGAGGATGACAAGGGGAGCACCGCAAGGATCCTGTTTAGGGCCTTTCTTCTGGAAGATTGTATACGATAACTTGTTGGAAACCCAGCTATCAGAAGGAGTTAAAGTGATAGGATTCGCGGAAGATACTATCATAATCGTTGAAGCCCTTGAGGAACATGTCCTTGAGTGTAGGATGTCAAGAAGCATGGCCACTGTAGGTAAATGGCTAAACAGCAGAGGCCTGCAAATGGCGGTAGAAAAGACAGAAGCAATCTTGGTAACTCGAAGAAGGAAATATAGGACTCCTAGATTCACCATTAATGGCGTGCGGGTAGAATGGAAGACTCAGTTGATGTACCTTGGTGTAGAAGAGGACTGGGGTCTGTCTTTTGGACCGCATTTGAAGAAGGTAGCCACCAAAGCTGCAAGGGTGACAGGGAATCTTTCGTGTTTGCTGCCTAATGTGGGAGGGCTGAGAGAGAAAAAGAGAAGGTTATATGCCAGCGTAGTGCATTCAATAATACTGTACACAGAACCTGCCTGGGTCAAAGCGTTGGGGAAGCAAATTAATAGAAGAAGGCTGCTCTCAGTACAAAGACAGGTGGTACTTAGAATCACTGCAGGATACAACACAGTCTCACAAGCTGCGATAATGGTGGTGGCCGGAATACCCCCTATCGACTTGCTGGTGGAGGAAAGGAGAGAGACGTATGATGAGGAAGGAAATGGAGAAAGAACAGGGTATCAAATAAAAAGAGGTGCAAGAGACAGATTGCTTATGAGGTGGCAGGAAAGCTGGGACGAGGATTCTGGTCGCTGGACCTACAGGCTGATCCCTAATATAAAAAAATGGATGAACAAAGGACATGGTGAAACGAGCTTTTTCTTAACTCAAGCATTAACAGGGCATGGAAGCTTCCGGGCATACCTTCATAGATTTAGAAGATCAGAAGATCCCAGCTGTCTTGACTGCGGAGCAGAAGAAGACACGGCAGAGCATGCGATTTTTTACTGCAGCGGGGGGAGTCAGGAGAGGGAAGAGCTATCAACACAGCTTTGTTCATCTATTTCCTCGACTAATATGATAGAAATTATGATAGAGGATGAGAAAAAATGGAAGGCAATAGAGAGTTTCATTCTTAGAATTATGGGGAAACGAGGAAAACAGCTAAGGTGAGCTGACATAGAGCTCCAGTTTCGTGTTCGACCAACCGGTCGATGGGATGGTGGATGACCCTGTGGGATAGTTAATTCTTCTCTGCGAAGTAATGTTGCAAGATGGTCCCGCAGAGGAGGAAGAAGAGGATGGAAGGTTTTGGTTTTACCGGGGTAGGGAGGCCGCCCACCACCTTCAGTCCCCGGACAAAGTCATAAAGATTTTTCCATTTTTCCTTCCCCCCCCCAAAAAAGGTTTATAGAAATTCGGCTGGGTTTTTAATTTTAATTAATTAATTTATTATTTTTTTTCATTAATTTTAGAAAGTTATTCAGCAGACTTCACTAGATATTTTCTTAATAAACTATTTTCAGAAGTAGGTATATTTACTATGATATTTGTTTTGTGTATAATTGGAAGGATTGCACTGGACTGACCCTTTTATGATATTATAGAAGCTCTTCTCAGAAGAAATGTCATTGAAACCAACAAATATTATGAGGTAGTCATGCTGTGTTAGACTTTCACAACCTCTTAAGCTGATTCGGCTATCTTTTTAATGGGAGCTCCAGGTTGTACAATTCCCATAACATCATAATCATAAGTTCCAATTGCATTTTTGAAATGTTTCTACCATAACTATCACTCAAAATAATAATTTTCTTTTTCAATTTTCCCTAGATAGTCCTCATAGGATTGCCAAAGATTTTATTTGTATTATGTAGGGCTATGCTACTTTTAGGAAGTTGTGGAGGTGGAAAACATTCCAGTTCAGGAAGTAGCTAAAAATTATTTATAACTAACTGTATCGGAATTACATATTATTTATGGTGCTCTTTTTGACTCTTTTCTTAGGACAAATACACCCTAATTTTTTCCAGCTCTTTAAGAACTTTAAGCTTTAGATGCATATTTTGTTGTGTAACTGAATCTAATTCAGTACCCTACCTAATTTTTATTAGACACTTATTAAGTTTTGAACGTAATCTGCCAACTTGTTCCAGTAGAGCATCATTTACCTCTGGATCATCAAACACCAGAAATCCAGGCAAGTTCATTGTACCAGTATTGTTCATTGCAACGTTGGTTACTTTTTCAGACAGTTGGTGTAATAGTAGAAACTATACAGTATAACAGATTTATAACAAAGAATCACTGATTTGTAATAGTAAACAAAACAGATAAGAAGTAGGCCTACAATGACAGCAAAGTCAACAATAGTTTGTTATTAAGTTATTCTGGACTGCAAGTCTGTTTATTATTTCTAATATTTACTCAGCAAATATTTAAATTTCAAAACAAGTTGATGGGCGGCATCATGGTTGGTTCAACCAAACTAGTACGCTTTCAAATGTAAGTTAGATATTAGTTAATTAAGCATAAGAACTCACACTAGCCCCAAGTATTTTGTTTCAGAATGGTTACGTATCTAAATAGATTTAGTTTTTGATCAGTATATTTATACGTCTTGTTTTAATAGCAATTAATATATTAATTATTAATTATTACATTTACAAAAGAAAATAAACAAAATAATAACAGATGGCTAATGAAGTTACTGATCAAGTTACTTCTAATCAAGTAACTAGGCTAATCAAGTTACTGATCACCCTGAACGAACAAAAAATATATTATGATGAGGTTCCAATTAAAACATCATGGTTTATTTTCCTACTTTTCAAAAACAATTTGAGGACAGTAAAATTTTTGGTTTGATTTATATTGACTTGATCTTAATCTACACACTTCAAAAATTCCGAAAGAGCTTAAACTAACTTTAAGATATACAAAGTTATTAATAATATCTTTGTATATTTTCTATAATTAAAATAAACTGTTTCTGATCTACAAGCTATTACCGATCTACAGGTAATCTGCAGATTTTTCCTAAACATATTTTTTGTTCTTATATTTGTTATTTCTTGACTCAAAATGTTTGGGTACTCCTAGATGTGGTGTAGAGTTAAAATTTGGCTTGCAGCTCCTAACCACAAGAAAAGTTTTAAAATGTCGATTTTATAAGGGGGTACAGTGAGAAGGGTATATGGCTAAAAGCCCCATAAGAAAAACGTTATGGACAGAGCACCTAGTATACAGTAAAATAGTTTAAAATAGGTGAAAATGTTAGCCCTGCTTCAGAATTGCATGTATGTATGAGTAATATAAAAATAATATTATTTCTAATTGTATGAATAAAATATATATATATGAAAACGGCAATAAAAATGTTCAACGATTTTATTCTCATCTGATTTTCATCAAATCTATGTACCATCAAATTTTGAGTTTGACTTTTTTTACATGTGCCTTGATAACATATTTATTTCTCAAAAAAAATTATAAAATTAATTGTACTAATGTTTTGTATGATACTGATTTTAAAAATAACAGCATTTTAGGAAGGACTTATACTTGTACCCTAAATACAAAATGGTGGAAAAAATCAAAATATTTAGTATCAAACTTATTTCCCATAATGGTTTTACAGAAAGGTTTTCCTAAATTAAGTAATATTGCTTTTACGAAGGATTTTACTGACCTTAGCACAAAATGGTGACCAACAATTTGAAGATTTTTGTTTTATAAATGCTTTTAATAACACTTATTTTCTGTATGTTTTTATTTAAGATTTATTGATATATTTTATGCATCTTAAAAAAATGGTAATTATATATGGTCTTGATGGTTTCTCAACTGATATGTCATATTTATTTTATGTTGCTGATTTAAATTTCATGAAAATATTCAACGTTGAAATAATATCCACCTCTTAAAATTAAAATGACTTCCAAAACATTAAACAATTTTGTTCTCGACTTAATTTTTATCAAAATTGTTTTTTATTTATGACTCTGGTTTAATTAAAGTAACAGCTGATTGTGATTGAGTAAAAAATAACAAATAATGCTAAATTTATTTTATTTAAAATTTTGTGATATTTTGAATGATTCAAAAATATCAGCTAAAAACTCTATTTCAGAAGTTTGTTTTATAGGCTAACATTTTTTATCAAAATTGGTGTGTTAACCACATGTAAGGAATAGAACTTGTTATTCTTAGAAGCGAATAAGAACAAATTTGGAAATTACCTAACGACCGAATTTATTTATATGTTCTGGTAGAGTTGTCAGGATTTTGTTATACTTCAGCTAAGACATCCACAGCCACTTCGTTTTTAACTGTTCTTTTTATTTCTTTATTTTTTTTTTTCTGTTTGGTTTACATGTTTCTTGTAAGAGAGTATCAAGTTTTTGGAATTCCATCCGGGAGTGGTGTTTCTTATCTGGATAAAGTTCTGCGTATAAGAGAGCAACAGCTGTAAAATTTTGTTCACACTCTCCTAATACCATAAGCATTTCAAATGCTTCATTATGTGGGTAAGGCATTTTTTGGTCTATCTGAACACATTCCAACACCAACAAGAACATAATCTGACCAGTACAGCTTTCAAAAACAAAATGTACCCAAGACGAGATTGGGAAAGTGACCCATAAGGGAAAGTGCATTAGTTAAGTTCAAGGAACTGATAATATAGTTCTGACAAACAAATATTTCTTGTTATATTTCGAAATAACAAGTTTTAAAAATACTTTTAAATGTTTTACAAATTAAATATTTACACATTTATAACAAACTAAATATCCCCTATAATTAAAAACTTTATTCAAGTTTACCTTCAGACAATAATGATTGCATTACTTTGCCAACAGTAATAGGGGTTAGAGATAACATATATAGGCTATATGCCTACTGTAAATATATTTAAAAAATTCCCAGTTTTGGCCTTGTTCACTCTTGGCATAACAAGTATCATTTTTTACACACTAATTTCTATCACAAATATTGTGAAACAAATTTCTGATACAGAGTTTTTAGCCGCCATTCCATATTTTATATTCTTTATGATGTGCACCATGACTATTAAAGATTTTGTAATATGGTATTTTAATGTTTTAACATTTATAAAGCTGTGGTATTTTGTGTAACATGAGAAACCCCATCAAGCGACATGATGTTTTGATAGTATTTTTATGCTCAACCATGATCCGCTTTTATTATAGAAAAAAAATTATTGTCTCTCCTAGTATGTAAAATACATTAGTTTAAGATATTTTACGTAGCCTTTTTGAAACGGGTAAAGATAGGGGAAATAACTCCGTGGAAAAATGTTTCTCTCACTAAGTTCTTTAAAACGATGAACTACTTGATATATGTTTGCATAAAAACTATTAAAGATCTAGATTTAGTAAGGTTAGTTTGGAAACATCCTGTAGATAAAAACTCTTAAAAATATTTTAAAAGAGTCCTTCATACATGAGTTAGTTTATAAATTTGTTAACAAATGTTATAGGTAGCCTATGGATCTTTTTGGTTGTGTCAGCAAACTTTAAACGTTTTCTAAAGAGAAACTATGAAAGGAATAGTTTTTACCTTTATTGAGGAGGGCAGAAGGCAACCATATCTTCGAGAATCTCCTTCATTTTTAATACTTTCCACCAACCTAATGAAATTCATAGAAAACTGTAACAGGACAGCACTGACAGGAAAGCATCTCATTTTTAATAGGAACTGTTTTATATTTTTAAAATCTCATAGGAACTGGCCATTGGTAATTGTTTCTCTGCCCATTTTGTTATGTTATCGCAGAGGAAAGTCCAACCATTATGAACTGCTTTCATTTGTTTTGTGTAGTCATGATTAATGTTTCATTACATTAGAAAGTAGGATGGCTAACCATCCTATCAGCCATAAACATGCTGCTTTTCACAGCATGGTACATAGACTTATTAGTATACCTCTTTCACCTAATGACTTTTATGATGAACTGAATGCCGTTAAACAAATTGCTGTTAATAATAAGTATGAGATTAGTTTAATATTTAAGAAAAAAGTTAAAGCGTAGAGCTGAAAATTTAGTCTACTCTTCCCATAACGAGAACATTGAAATAGTTACATATTGTAAATTATCTTATATCAACAGAACTAGTTATAAAATCAGTAACCTTATTTCAACTAAATGTAATCGTAAAGTTGCCTTTTATTGTACAAAAAATCTAGGGAAAATGTTGGTTAATAATAAAGATAAAAAAGAAATGTTAGAAAATAGTGGAGTTTATAAAATATCTTGTCAAGATTGTGACTCTGAGTACATAGGTCAAACAGGTAGATCTATAAAAGTTAGAATTAAAGAACATGTAAATAGCTGGAAACATGGCTATAGAAACTCTAACTTTGCTAACCACCTTTTGGACTCAGGTCATAGTTTTGATCCGAAATTGAATGTTAAACTTTTACATATAGAAAATAAAAGCAATAGATTAAATAATTTAGAATGTTTAGAAATAAATAAATCTATTTCACTTAGGCCTCTTCCAACTTAAATGACCAAATTGTATTGAATTCGTCACCTCTTCTAAAACCCATCCGTAACATAGTTCATTAACCTTTATCTACCTGCTAGGTCATCCCCCTACCTTTCCCGATTTCTCTATTGTATTTCAGTTTCCTGTACTTATGTTTAAATAGTTGTCTATACCTGTAAATTATCAGTTGCCCGACGATGCCGTTAGGAGAAACAATTGTAGCTCATTTATACTATTAAATATTTGAAACTTTAAGCTTTTGCTTTATTTTATCCTTGAATATGGAGTTTCAACAAGAAATATCTACTATTACATTAAAGTTGATTAAAGAGGCTAGTAAAGCCCGATTAGCAGTTCTTTTAAAAAAATTAAAATTAAAACAAGGTATGACAAACCTACATCTTTGGTTTAATGGTGAATGCTTAAAATATAACTTAACACCGAATTATGTAAGTGTTAAAGTGAGATCTTCTATTGCATCTGTTATTAAAGCCAACGCAGCCGCTATTAAAACATGGATTCAGGAAGAAAGGAAGAAACAGTTTAGAATTAGGGACAATGTGAGTTGCCATCTTAAAGTTATTTATGATGAATTAGCTGTTAAATTTCATCCTATTGAGTTTGATTATTTTGTAAATGATGTCTTTGATTTTGTCCGCAATAAAATTTATGAAACCTTTAACAGACAAATTAAAAAACTAAATAATTTAAAAGATAAACTGAAGATTCATAATAAGCGTAAAGCCAACATGTTTTCTAAACACCAATTCTATGATAGAGTTATTAACTTATCTAATATTAGTTTTGATAATAAAGAAATGAAGATTCTTAACAAAGGTCTTAAATACAACCCTAGATCTTCTCTAAAAAACAGTAATTTTGAAACTCTGTCTGTAGATATTGAATCTATAAATAAATTAGACTTTAACATTAAATATTTATGTTCAAATATAATTGAGGATACTGTTAAGAATCTTCCTAATAAATGTTATTTTAACAATGAAGTTAATATTATTAAACAAATACAAAATAAAGTGATAGATAACAACCTTGTTATTTCTACGTCTAATTATAGTAAACTAGTTAATAATTATATTAAGAATTAATTGTACTAATTTGTTCCCTAATAATGTTGGCCAATACTTGAGAGTTATGAACCCCCAACCACCTAGATTGTATGGCCTACCTAAGCTTCACAAACCTAATATTCCTGTTCGTCCTGTAGTATCTTTTAACAATGCTCCTACTTATAAATTGGCCCAAAAAGTCAATACTGTATTTAAAAGTGCCACTAATTTTACATCTAAATATAGTATTAAGAATTCTTTAGATTTTAATTAACAAAATTGGAAATGTTACTATACATTCCAATGCTAAAATTTTATCTTTCGATGTTAAAAGCCTGTTTACAAGTATACCCATTAACCAATGTAAAAACATAGTCAATGACATAATTAGCGATACCAATGTTGATACTACACTTAGTAATGAACTAAAAACAGCCATAGAAATTTGCATTAGTCAAAATTATTTTAAATTTAACGATAAATTTTACCAACAAATAGAAGGGTTGGCAATGGGTTCACCTTAGTCACCTCTTCTAGCAGAAATTTTCATGGCTGATTTCGAAAATAATTTATTTGGTAAAGACAATCCTTTATTTAAAAATATAATTTATTGGTACCGTTATGTTGACGATGTTTTGTTTTTGTTTAGTGGCACTAATAGACAGTTAGACTCTCTCCTTAAAACCATAAATTCTGTAAATAGCAACATTCAGTTCACTATGGAAGTGGGTAACAATAACAGCATTAATTTCTTGAACCTTAACATTAATATCAGTGATAGTTATCATAAATTTAAAATTTTCAGAAAACCTACTTATACAGATACAGTTATACCTGCTGATTCTAACCATCCTATCAGCCATAAACATGCTGCTTTTCACAGCATGATACATAGACTTATTAGTATACCTCTTTCACCTAATGACTTTTATGATGAACTGAATGTCGTTAAACAAATTGCTGTTAATAATAAGTATGAGGTTAGTTTAATAGATAATATTTTAAGAAAAAAGTTAAAGCGTAGAGCTGAAAATTTAGTCTACTCTTCCCAAAACGAGAACATTGAAATAGTTAGATATTGTAAATTATCTTATATCAACAGAACTAGTTATAAAATCAGTAACCTTATTTCAACTAAATGTAATCGTAAAGTTGCCTTTTATTGTACAAAAAATCTAGGGAAAATGTTGGTTAATAATAAAGATAAAAAAGAAATGTTAGAAAATAGTGGAGTTTATAAAATATCTTGTCAAGATTGTGACTCTGAGTACATAGGTCAAACAGGTAGATCTATAAAAGTTAGAATTAAAGAACATGTAAATAGCTGGAAACATGGCTATAGAAACTCTAACTTTGCTAACCACCTTTTGGACTCAGGTCATAGTTTTGATCCGAAATTGAATGTTAAACTTTTACATATAGAAAATAAAAGCAATAGATTAAATAATTTAGAATGTTTAGAAATAAATAGATCTATTTCACTTAGGCCTCTTCTCAACTTAAATGACCAAATTGTATTAAATTCGTCACCTCTTCTAAAACCCATCCGTAACATAGTTCATTAACCTTTATCTACCTGCTAGGTCATCCCCTTACCTTTCCAGATTTCTCTATTGTATTTCAGTTTCCTGTACTTATGTTTAAATAGTTGTCTATACCTGTAAATTATCAGTTGCCCGACGATGCCGCAAGGCGAAACAATTGTAGCTCATTTATACTATTAAATATTTGAAACTTTAAGCTTTTGCTTTATTTTATCCTAGAAAGTTTTTTGTTAACGTACAGCGCTTCAAAAGTTTGCTGGTTATCTAATGTTTAAAGTTATGGTTAATGAAAATGTTTAAAGTTTCCTGACACATAACCAAAAAGGTCCATAGGTATCTTGAATGATTTAGCCGTAAAACGTATGTATAGTCTGTTATACTATAAAAGATATTAAAGAATCGTCACATAAAATTGACTGGAGATGTTTAACAAGCAAATGCAGTTTCAACCCGCGGCATAACATAAATTTTCCATAGGTCTAAATCAAATTTCCAATCATAATTTTGGATATGACATTTAATTTCATATTAAGTACATTTTTTATCATACATATTGATAGAAAAATAATGCAGGCTTGTCACAAAAAATTTTAAGAAAAGTTTTTAGCAAGCAGATGTGGTTTCAATTCGAGGGAGCTTGCTGGAGATGTCATAGCCCTAATACACCTCCCCTATCACAAATATTGATATAAGACCCTTATATATCATGTAAAGTACATGTATTAGGAATACTTATTAATATAAAAGTGATTGAAAACTTGTAATACCAAATATAAAGAAATGATTGACAAGCAGATACAGTTTCAGCTCTTAGTAGCTGGAGATTCCATAGGACTGAAACACCTCACCGATTATGAAAGTGGATTTAAGACTTGTAAAGTACATGTATTTAGAATATATTTTTCTACAGAAAAATCATGAATGACATATTTTGAAAAGGAAAGCGACTAAGATGAAGTGTTTTGTGTAGGTTCCCAAAGGCTACCTTTATTCATGTTTTGCCATGCTTTGTCATTCATAGTCACCCCTTACACTTGCTTCCTTGAATTATTTTCAGAGTACCATCAATCATAGCTACCTCTTACACTTGCTTCCTTGAATTATTTTTTACTACTCTCACTAGGAGGTTTATTGGCTACATTTTAGCCAGAAACTATCGTATTTTAATCCTCTAACATTATTATTTCATATTTTCATAATTCATCAAATATGAATTTCGTATTCAAAATTGACTAACACATGAATTTACTGTTCTAAGGAGTACCTGAAAGTTGACTTTAGACCTGGTCATAGTTCAGTTTCATAAACTCGCCCTGAACAACAAAGTTGGTTACAAATTAGTAAAACCTTATATTTGGACTAAATTTTGATTTTTCTCTTTTTTGACCAACATATAATCCCATGCAACGATTTTCCATTGTAGTCCATTTACCAAGCATAAATATGTTTTCAAATGAATGGTTATTACTTTGGCAAAGCTATGAAAAACACAGAAATGATCATTTCCCCCCTAATATATATGATGATGGTTATATTTGACAGGATTTCAAATCTATTGCAAGATCTTTTATGTGCCAATTAATGTGTTGTTTGTTTTCATAATGTATTGAAAGATTTCAGAACCCATAGTGGGCGTCATCACCAGTTCATTATTGGGGGGGGGGGACATATGCCGGGGGTCTGGGGGTATGGAAATTCTTTAAAATTAAACTTCTCAAAACATCGTTTTTATGCATTTATTTATGCGTTTGTAACAGAAATGTAATGTTAAAAACCCTAGTAAAGACAAAGCCCGATGTTTAATTTTTAAGGTTTTAAGTAAATCATTCGTTTTTAGCAAAAATATTTTTACATCTCAAATATTGGGGGGACGCGTCCCCCCGGCGATGACGCCCATCCCTTAGTCATCGAAACTAGAAGTTACATTCATACATGTCCAAGTGGGAAAGCCTAAGTTGTACACCTGAATTATACTTTGGTATATTACTTAATTTTAATCTGTTATACATGCTCTATTTTTAAGTTAGGCAGCGAAATATTATTTATTTTAACAGATAGCAAAACACTAAAGGTTTTTATTTTATTTTTTAAATTAATCGAGAATATTTCTTGATTCACGAAAAAAGCAAAACTAAATTTGATTTATGAGTATTAAGATTTGCTCAAAAACTTATTACTAATTTAAAAAATGAAGGAACAGCATTCACGAGTTAAAGACTATTCTTTTTGATGATGAAACCAACAAGGTTGTGGTAGAGTAGAGTCTTAAACAGAAATGATTAGTTAAAACAAACTGTTCTTAAAATATGGTAAAAAACACAAATTGACCAACACATTTTAAAACTTGAAGTCTACAAATGAGCAAAGCAAGTTTGCCCAATAAGTCTATATATTGTATCACATACCAACCAAGGCCTGAGGCCAAGGTGAGCAAATGAGCGGAACAAGTTCATCCCTTCTCCTCAAGCAAAGTAAAACATAACAAGTCATACTTTGAATTAGAGAGTTTGAATTTATATGTCAGAATAACATGATATTAGAAATTTCAAAGGAATTCAAGTCAAACAACCCCTGCCTAAGTGGTTTATAACAATCCCTTGATATAAATAATACAACTATTTTAACATCAATCAAATTTGAGTCTCAGTCATGCTATTAGTACTAGCCTCATAGTTAGCATTTTCTTCAACATGCTTCTCTTATTTGAGAAATAAGTACCGTATATCATACTAGAATTTGATAACCCAACTAGCATGCTGCTAAAAGGAATATAGGCTATTCCTGATATTAAAAGCTTTATCACCAACACTAAGCCTACCACCAGTTTACTGATAAAACAAATTTCTAAATTACTACTTATAAATTAGATGTTATAAAAGGAGAATCACTTCTGTATGTAGTGATTATGTAACAACAATTATGTTGAACTATACTAGTAGATTTTAATTCATGTGACACACTAAGTTCCTATGATACCAATTAGAAGGTGGATAGGGTTATAACTATATTTCTATTAAACAATAATAGGTCATGTAAACAGTGTTTTGTAAAATAAGATATCAGATAGAGTGGATTATGTTCAGTAATTTTTCAAAGTTACAATTCTACTACAGGGTGACACTGTGTGAAAAAATAAATGTGTTCTATAAAAAATAATAAAGAAAGCATAATTTTAGCAAATTAATTTGTTCATATTTCATCTGTAAATTCATAATTACAAGGAGAATAATTATGAAGAATTTTTTATAACTAAATCATTATATTAAATTAACTAAAATTAATAATTATGTAATGTAATAATAAACTAAATGTTTTATTTTTTAAATACATACCATACTTGGTGTTCTGGACTTTGATGAATGTCTTAACTGCAAACAAAAGTGTAAAAAAAATAAAAATATAAGCCTATAGGTATATATTTTTTAAATTTAATTAATTATTTTTTTTATTATTACATTTAGATAAACAAAACATGATTTAGATTGAGAAAAAGAGATAAGATAAAAAATAAAGCTTTCTTTAACAACAAACTAAAACAAAACAAATAAATTTACATATATGACATAATAATAGGGCTATATTACTTTAAATTAAAATACACAAAAACAGGAAAGAAAAACCAAAACAATATTACTTTTAAATCCTAAATAAAAAAAAACTTAAGATAAACAAAAATATACGGAATGGAATAAAGCATCCTCCATGGGTCTACCCATTTTGAGGCTCCATATCTCAAGTAAAAAGAGAAAAAAGAAGAAATAACAGAATTCAAGAGACCATCGGGAGCAGTTAAACTATTAATAAATTTAAATTAAATTAAATATTTATTACAAATATTATAATTTGTTAAATAAAAATTTGTTCTATGATAATTAATTATGCCCATCTATTTGCATCTATGACATAAATATAAAGTGGTAAAAACTTACATACACTGAACAGTGTGATGTTTGTTTTAACCCGTTTATTACTTCTTTTTGACGTTATTCACAACAGAAGGTTGTAAATGGGAAATTGAACTTATTGCTATACAGTTCCAATAAACCCTTAATTTTATTCAAGTCCCACCTTTTGGGAACTGCTTGATAAATTATTTATAAACGTCCTTATTCTGTCAAACACCACAATGCCTCAAGAATAAAATACTGTCTTTAGTATTTATTCTTATATGTTAGGAATTACTTTAAAATTCCTTTAATACTTTTATTATTTAATCAAAACTAGCTCTTTTTTTCTTTTATTGCTATAACTTTAAAACTCACTCTCAGGGAGTGTCATTTGAAAGAGTTATTTTGCAGAATCTATTTAAAATTGTGAAATTTATGAGAGCACAAATTATTTTAAAAAAACACACTTAATTTTAAACTGAAAACAACATAGGGTTAGTTTAAAATCCACACAACACAATGTTATCCAGAAATAAAATTTATTTTTTTATTAAAAATTCCTTTTTAAATTCTTTATATAAATCAAGATTTTAATTTATAAAATTTCTTAACTTGATTTAATAATCATAACTTTTCTTAGCTTTAAAACATCTTACAAGAATTCAACATAAATATCAATGACTATTATTTCTCTAAATTGTTATTAAAATGAATATATCTTTACTAAATATTAAAATCAAACTTACTTTAAAAATAAAAACACATTGACTTTAATGAAGTACATAATATATAAAATAAAAAAAGAATTTAAATTTGATAATTTTCCCCAGAAAGTTTTTTAAATTTATTTTTTATTTCAAAGCGAATATTTATTCAAAATCGTAACTGCGGTACCTTGTGAACATATTTATAGTTGTTTTCGGCTCCTGTTAGGCAATGCTGATTAAAGTTGTTGTTCTGGTGAAGGTTGAAGTCTAGGTGATGTCAGCTAGCAGTCCTCAGTTACGTTGAAATCGGTTGTGCTGTTGTTAAAGTTGAATGGTTACAGCTTGAAGATCTTGTAGTCGAAAAGTTTAAAGATGAAGTCCAAGTTTGAATCAGTGTGGCTGTCTGTTGTATCTTGCTATACCATTTGAAATGCCAGGTCACTTCCAATAAAACGATCGGTATAGTACTGATCACAAAAAATGATTGTAAATGACTCTCCTTCTAGGAGCTGGATAGAGAGTTGTTTCCTACCAGGAGCTTGATAAAGAGTTGTTCTCCTTCTATGAGATGGATCAAGACTTGTTCTCCTTCTAGGAGCTGGATCAAGACTGAAGAAATGTTCTGTTGAAATGGACCTCCAAAACATTTTCCCTGTTCCATGGTACCAATTTCTATGAACATTTCCCTTTGATTTATGACATTTAAAGTTGATTAATTTGGTTTATTTCTTCAAGATTTCATTTTAGTTAGTTTTTATTATAACCCTTTTGGTAATTTTAATGTTTGTTTTACTTTAATTAGTTGTTGATTAACTAATTATTATCTAGTTTATTTGTACATAGGTTGCCAGCACTGCTTTTGTAAAATCCAAACACTTGACTCCTCCCCTATTGTGTGGTAGGTGTTGCTGCAGGTTGATTCCTGTAACGTCTAACTTTCTGGAATTTAATTTGTACACTTTCTTGAAAATTCCCATATCTCTGGTTCTAACAGGAATTCTGGAAATCTGTAAATGTAATTTTGTTCCTCTTGACTTTCTGGATTCCACACAACTTTGATTTAAAGTTGTAGGATGATAACTTTCTAAGATGTACCCTTTTTAGTTTTTCATGATTTTTTTCTTTGACCAACTTTTGATCGGTTAGGAATTTCTTAATTCTTCTTTTGGTTTTTTGTAGCCTCAGCCTTAAAAATGAAGGAATTCTTTACGTTTTTCATTTATTTTCATTTACTGATAAGTTATTCATTGTTGAACTTTGTCAATTTTTAGATGGTCAACCCCCCCAATTAATTATATATGTACTTATTTTGGTATCATTATATTATGTCACATATCCTTAACCTATTTCCATTATAAAAATTTTAACTTATTATATAGACAAAATTTTAGTTTTTTGTCTATGCATGTTTTTTGCAATAACTATTAAACTATTCGAGTTAATAAACATTTTCTTGTATTTCCTATGCTAACCAGTTATTCTTTATCATAATATGGTTTATATTCAAAATTTAAAATTTAACATAGGAAATTGCATGTGAATACTTTTTGTAACAAGTTGAATCAAATTATTTAATCCAGTCTGGACCTGAAATGTCACGTGATCAACCGAGCTATTGTTCTAGGTCGACCTGTTGGCTCTTGCCCGTCTACTAGTCTCTCACCCCACTTCCCTTACGCTTTGAATGTTTCATTTATTAATGAAATTGACAAAACTTTTATAATTCTACTTTTCTTCATATTAAACTATTTTTTTTCTGTACACATTATTAATTATTTATGGATATTACCATTTATTTATGTATTCTTGATATTTATTATATTTTAACTAAAATTTTAAGTTTTACAAAAATTTTTGTTTTTGGAATGATTTTGGTGAAAAACCCAAACCGTTTCAATACGTAACATACAAACACTCACATTCCATAATAGTCCATACATATTCTCTCTCATACCAATATATACACATCCCTATTACTAAGTTTAACATGATAAAAAGAAATACAACAATAAACCAAATTATTAAGAGAAAAAAACACTTCCACACCCTTATCACATCTCTTACACTCATCCACACATCCAAACAAAATTAGAATAGTAATGCATTCCTATACCACAACCTCCAACAGACCTTTTACACAGTCCATGCCCAAAAGCCAGCTTTTCAAAAGAATTAGATATTTGTTTAGGTTTGTGCAGGCTTATTACATGTCATATTTCTTATTACACACTTCATGCACTTATACCGTAGAGGTGCTGTAAACAATTTCGACTCTCCTCTCAAATTAAAGTTCAAGTAACAGGTTTTTTTTTTAGTATTCAAGCTCATGAAATGTTTTGAAAACCACCACCTTAGAGCATCTAGGTCTGCTTGCATAGCTGACTGTACTTCCTACAATGTTTTCCTAACATAACACAAAGCTGTATCACCAGCAAAAGCATATATGTTTCCCTGCATCCTCCCTTTAGATAAATTATATACATATATAAGAAACAAAATAGCTCCTAGCACTGATCCCTGGGGGACTCCGTACTTATTTTTTATCATCCCACCAACACTTCCCAAAATTTTCACACATTGTTCCCTATCAGTCAAATAACTCGAAAACCAATTACTAACAATACCTCTGACGCCACATTTTGACAAAATTTCTAATAGGAGATTGTGATCAACACAATCAAAAGCCTTTGTCACATCCAGAAATATACTACCAACACTCTTCCCACAATTTATCCCACCCATAATATCATCCATAAAATTGATCATAGCAGTTTCTGTATTGCTACCTGTTAAAAAACCGAACTAATTTTTACTAAAAAAATTAGTCTTGCGCAGAAAAGATAACAACCTGGACTTCATACATTTATTCAAAATTTTAGATATAGATGATATCAAAAATATTGGCCTATATTGACCACGTAACTGTTTATCACCATTTTTATAAATTGGTATAACCACAGCTTTTTTAAGTTTCTTAGGGAAAATACCGGAGACGAAACTTAAATTACATAAATATGAGAAGACATCAGAAATCAGCTCCGAGACAGCTTTTAAAGCTATTAAGCTTATTCCGTCTATTCCGGGAGCTTTATTGTTTTTTAAAGTTGCTATGAGTTTTACAATTTCAGCTGGGGTTACTGGCTCAATAAACATAGACTGTTCTTGAGAAGCCATGGGAAAAATATCCATGATAGAACTACAGGACTCAAATACAATATCATTTCTAATTTCTTCAACCACACTTACAAAGTATTTATTAAACATATTCGATAAATCTAAGGAATTAGTGGCAATAACTCCATTCTCACTTCTTAAATTAATTTCGACATTTTTTCTCCTTTGACCAGTAATTTCATTAATGATTTGCCATTCCTTTTTTGAATCACCGTTACATTTATTGAATAAATTATCAAAATAAAGTTGTTTGTGTTTTTTAATTTCAAAGTGTAACTTTTTTCTAAAGTATTTATAAAAACTTATTAATTTTTAATTGTTTAGATGAATTTTAGTTTTTTGTCTAATTTATTACATTTTATTATTTGTTGGCACAAGTAATCTGTTATCCATGGCTTAAGTTTTTTTAGGGATTTCTTTTGTTGATAAATTTCTCGTTCACTTTCTTTTAAACAAGCCATAAACTTTGAAATAAATAAATCAAACGCATTATTTACATCATTCTGTGAGTAAACCTCGGACCAATCCACCTCAGCTATATGCCCACGAAATAAAGAGTAATCAATACGAGGGATCATTAGCCCTACTGCGCCGTTATCAGCTATATTATTATTACCGTAGGTTAGGTCTACTACAACAAGATTACGATCTGTCATTCCAAAGTCCAAAACAGCTGTTATATCTATGTTATATTTATTATTTATTAATGTTGCTTATTAGATAGAAAAAATATATTTTAAATATTACTGAATAATTTATGGGTATGAAATGAACAGGGAAAAATACAAAATACAAGAAACAGCAATGCCTGCTTTTTAAGAAGAAATGTCTGCTTTATTTAACAGCCTATGCTCTTTCTTTGTGTGTCTTTCATACCGCATGAATCATAGTAGTGGTAGTTGCATGCTGCATGTAATATTTTTGAGGCCCTCTCCAGGACACATTTTTCATAATAGAATATTACTTGTTGAATTGTAAAAAAATACTATCAGTGATTTTGGCAAAAATGTATGATTTTGTATTAACCCTTTGCGATCGGAAGGCCAGTAGGAGTGGCCACAATGCAGTCAGCAGCCACACTCGGAATTCTTTCCGCATAAATTGGTTCCGGCGGTCGGTCAGCCTGCTGTACTGGCCATGCTCCACTCCGCGTTAACTTGGCATTCATAATGTCGGCTTCTTCCCACCAGGTCGGAATTATTTTTATCACAGACTGCAATTTTTACAAAGGGTATTTTTTTTTTTTTTAAACAAAAACCAATTTCATTTTAACAATTATTTTCTTAATATACACAGACAAACAAGATACTGAACTAAACAAAATTGTATGTTTCAAGTTAAAAGGGAAAATAATGCCTTATTTACTAATTATACAAATATCACATATATTTCAAAGTTACGCAAACACCTTGGCAGTTTTTTATTTTAACACAAACAAACAATTTTTAAAATTTTATTAGTAGGTATACACAAACAAAAAAGATACTGAACTAAACAAAATCATATGTTTCAAGTTAAAAAGGACAATAATGCCTAATTTACTAATTATACAAAACTAACACATATTTAAAACTGATGAGAACACCTTACAGTTTTTTTTTTAAATTTTAAAACAAACAATTTTTTATATTTTATTAATATAGATATACAAACAAACAAGATAATGAACTAAACAAAATTATGTTTCAACTTAAAAGGGAAAATAATGCCTAATTTACTAATTAATTATACCAAAATCATATATATTTAAAACTGACGAGAACACATTACTGTTCTTTTATTTTAAATCAAACAAACAATATTTTATATTTTATTAATATAGATATACAAACAAACAATATAATGAACTAAACAAAATCGTATGTTCAAGTTAAAAAGGAAAATTATGCCTAATTTACTAATTATACAAAAATCACAAGACACTGTGTGTACGTTCTCAATGTTGTAAGAAAAGAGCACTTGTTGATTTTGGCATTCCCGGTGATACTTTTCAACGATAAAGCTGCCAGAACTGCTGGTCATTTAGTTAAATAGTTTCTCTATAGGTTACAGCACTCTACACACATCACAACATAAAAATATATTGTTAAAATGCAACATATGTTTCTTGGCCAGTGCTGCTGGCCTTCCGAGCGTTTGACGGTTTTTATCTTGGCCAGTACCACTGGCCATCCGAGCGGCAGGAACAACTGATGTGGAATTAAATCCGAGTTGTTGCGCAAATGTCCGCGGCCAGTACAGCTGGCCATCCGATAGATCAGCACAACCAATAAATACTCTATTCCAGCGCAAAGGGTTAATAGTTTAATGGTGAAATGTGAATATAAAAAGCATGATGGAAACAAAAGTAGAATGTGTGAATGCTTAAGTGACATAATAAAGAATTGTATAATTGGTTAGTTGGTGGACAGACTTTATCAGCACTAATATACTTATTTGGAACGACTAAAAGTTTTGGCTCACCACCCAATGAATGTCGTGGGTTGTATATTCGAGGAAGAGTAGGGGGCAAGGCCATGGAGTATCTCGAGAAGACTGGAGTTGTGCCATTTACAAATGTAGGTCTGTAAACTGTACTGAAGGACCAGTCCTCTTTGACGGGAGGATCCAAGTGGTCAGAGGGTCCAATTTCTTAGGAATAAGGTTGTATAATAGATTGACTTGGAAGAGCCATATAACAAATATTATTAATCGCTTGCAAATTTCACTTAAGATTATGAGGCAAGCTTTATGGTGCACTTTGGGATTAATCTCTCAGATGGTGAACTGTATGTACACCAGCATTGATAGACCAATGTTGTACGGATATGTAGAATGGTGGCCAAAGATACAACCTTCGACTGTTGTCATGAAGTTGTAGTTAAGTCTGCCTCCATTAGATATTGTTATCTTGGGCGAGGGTAGGATGTCGGTCTACAGAATGCAGTTTGTGGGTATTTGGCGCTATCATCAGGCCAGCATCATTTTGTGGATAGATGTTCTCGAAATGGACCCAGACTGGATGACAAGAATATTTTACCTTATGAATATTTACAGAGATGAATAGTCTTAAGGTAAACCGAGATATATGAGGAATGCAATGATTTGGTGTGTTTAAAGGTCCAAAACCTTCAAAGATTCTGGGTCGGGTGTTTATGGAGTCAGACTCTGAGAGAGCTTCAGCCTAAGTCTGGAAATGGTGAGAACTTTTTTCAAGCGGAGATAATTGACCTTACAGAATGTATAAGATATAAATATACTGGTTGCAATGATAAGACAATCTATATAAACTCATAGAGTAAGTCATCACTTTTGGCTTTGGAAAACCACATCTATACTTTTAGGATAGTGTGGGACTGTGATTATCCTGAAAACCCAGGCAAAATCCAACTAAGTAATTCTGTTGTGGGTCCAGAACTACAGAGTATTGACCCAAGCTGTGCCAAGCTCCTTCATTGCCTCAGAACCTGCTTGTGGAGAATCCTATACCTTAGCATGCAGTTGTGTCTCCTAATAGGTTTTGAAGGAACACCAGAAGTTTTGGTAGTGAACACAGGGTAATGTACAGGTCTAAGAAGATGATCAAGGTCCATTAAGACTCCACATAGAGGAGGCTCTTAGACTGAACAAGACTGATCTGCAAAGAGTAACAGGATTCCTGATTGGTCACTGGATTTTCTGAATCATCTAGACAAAATGGGGTTACACACCACACCTTTTATGTAGAACAAGTGGTACAACTGTGGAAACAGCTCAACACGTACTTTCTGACTGCTCAGTTCTGGAGAGAAAACAATTTGAACCCCTAGGTCCCTGGAGAGGGGGAAAGGTAGGGGAATCAGGACAACATCATTCATAGTATCTCACAGTTTTCCAAAAACCTGGGAATGGATTCATAAGGAAGGTCATGTGAATGAGAGTATACAATAAGCTATATTGCTGAAAGGCATACTCTGGATCCATGAATCTTGGCCCTCCTATCAATAAATAAAAATAAAAATAAAACTGCTTGAGGACTGATGGTCTTGCTAATCCTTTGAACCAAACCTAACCTAACCTCTCCTCATCATCATTAGTTATGATGTATTATTTGTTTTGTTTTGGTCATCCTAATGTATAATGAGTGTGTCTTACAATTTTATATACAAATATAAAATTTACCTCGTTTAGTTTGTAATGCTCTGAATTTCACATACACATACAGTAAACAAAAATACTTATATATATATATATATAGGCTACAAGTACAAAATTTACGATAGAATAAAACTTGAACACAAGATCCCTACGTGTTTTAACAACAAAGTCGCCAACATAGTTATAGTTTAGTTATTGTAGCTCATGTATCACTGAGGATGGCTAATTTGTTTTGAAACACGTTTGATTAAGTAAACATAATTTTTGTGTTTAATCTAATATTATCTCACAAGTCAAGCTCAATATTTATTTACAAATTTTACCTCAATTAGTTTATGATGGTCTGACCTCTGTGTCCTGTGATGCAATGTGTTATGAGGAGGTTTTATGGGACTTGGAAGGTTTCCTGGAAGTGATGTACGAGTTTTCATATTTACAAATTTCTATAACAGAATAAATTAATGCAATTTTGTCAGAGATTGAACAAAAAAAAAAAAAACATGTTTAAAATAAAAATACAACCCACTAAACTTATAGATTTATAGAGATTTGTTGGTTTTGTTAGTATTTAAAAAATATATATTTTTTAACCTATTACTTTTCAAAATTATCAAACAAATTTTCATAGTTATATTTTTCTAATTTGATTAGCTTTTAAATGTTTTTACAAAGTTTACTGTCTTGTGTAATTTGTTTTGAATATTGTAATAGTATACATTTTCAGTTTGGTGATCTTAAATAGAATGGGGTGTAATAATAGAGTACATTTTTAGTTCTTTGATCTTAAATAGAATGGGATATACATTGATCTTAGATAGAATTGGGTGTACGTCTAGACTTGATGAATCTATCTTTCGACTATCTAGACGAGAATTCACACTTAGAGTAATAAAAAAATTAAATCTTATATATTAAAAACTTTTGCAAAACTAATGACAGTGACCCTGACTGTTCTACTTGACCGATTTACATGCGGGTTGTACCAAATCAAAGGTTAGCAGTCCTATATGTGCAGGTTTTATTTATATTTTGAAAATATTTATGTTAATTGGATCAAAAATGGAAAATAAACTTTTCTTATGGAGATTTAACATCGGGAAAAAATTTAAAGCTTATGACATCAAGCCTAACCCCATACTACTGGACCGATTTATACACGGTTGGTACCAAATGAAAGGTAATTGTCTGTATATTTGCCCATTTTGCTTTGATTTCAGCTTTTACCCCAATAAATTTTGTAAAAACGGAAATTAAAATCTCTTATGGCAATTAAACATGGGGTAAAATTTAAGCCTATTTCGAGTGAGATCTGGAGTTCTATTGGAGCGATTTGTTTCTAAGTACATAACAAATAACATATTTAATTTTCTAGATGTTATATTATACCTGGTAAGTTTTTGTTTGATTAGCATCGTTTGATTACAACCACGATCATGACTACTTATAAACATTTTGACATAACTCCAATTCAAGGATAAAATAAAGCAAAAGCTTAAAGTTTCAAATATTTTAATAATATAAATGAGCTAAAATTGTTTCGCCTTGTGGCATCATCGGGCAACTGATACTTAATAGGAATAGACAACTATTTAAACATACACAAGTAACAGGAAACTGAAATACAGTAGAGAAATCGGGAAAGGTAGGGATATGACCTAGCAGGTAGATAAAGGTTAATGAACTATGTTATGGATGGTTTTTGGAAGGGGTGACGAATTTAATAGGATTTGGTCATTTAAGTTGAAAATAGGCCTAAGTGAAATAGATCTATTTATTTCTAAACATTCTAAATTATTTAATCTATCGCTTTTATTTTCTATATGTAAGAGTTTAACATTCAATTTCGGATCAAAATTATGACCTTAGTCCAAAAGGTGGTTAGCAAAGTTAGAGTTTCTATAGCCATGTTTCCAGCTATTTACATGTTCTTTAATTCTAACTTTTATAGATCTACCTGATTGACCTATGTACTCAGAGTCACAATCTTGACAAGATATTTTATAAACTCCACTATTTTCTAACATTTCTTTTTTATCTTAAAGTAAAAATAAAAACACATTGACTTTAGGAAGTACATATATAAAATAAAAAAGAATTTAAATTTGATAATTTTCCCCAGAAAGTTTTTTAAATTTATTTTTTATTTCAAAGCGAATATTTATTCAAGAACGTAACTGTGGTACCTAGTAAACATATTTATAGCTGTTTCGGCTCCTGTTAGGCAAGGCTGTTTACAGTTGTTCTGCTGAAGATTGATGTCAGCTAGCAGTCCTCAGTTTTGTTGAAATCGGTTGTGCTGTTGTTAAAGTTGAATGATTACAGATTGAATATCTTATAGTCGAAAAGTTTAAAGATGAAGTCCAAGTTTGAATCAGTGTGGCTGTTTGTTGTATCTTGCTATACCATTTGAAATGCCAGGTCGCTTCTAATAAAACTATCGGTATAGTGCTGATCAATAAAGATGAATGTAGATGACTCTCCTCTTTGTGCTGGTTAGAGATGTTCTCCTACTAGGAGCTGGATAGCGAGTTGATCTCCTCCTAGGAGCTTGATAAAGACTGAAGAAAAATTCTGTTGAAATGGACCTCCAAAACTTATTCCCTGTTCCATTGGTACCAATTTCTATGAACATTTCACTTTGATTTATGACATTTAAAAGTTGATCAATTTGGTTTATTTCTTCAAGTTTTTTTACACTTTAGTTAGTTTTTATTATAACCCTTTTGGTTATTTTAATGTTTGTTTTACTTTAATTAGTTGTTGATTAACTAATTATTATTTAGTTTATTTGTACAAGGGTTACCAGCACTGCTTTTGCAAAATCCAAACACTTGACTCCTTCCCTATTGTGTGGTAGGGGTTACTGCAGTTTTATTCTTGTAACGTCTGATTTTCTGAAATTTAATTTGTAAACTTTCTTGAAAATTCCAATATCTCTGGTTCTAACAGGAATTCTAGAAATCTGTAAATGTCATTTTGTTCCTCTTGCCTTCTGAATTCCATACAACTTTGATTGTAGGATGATAACTTTCTAAGATGTACCCCTTTTTGTTTTTCGTGATTTTTTCTTTGACCAACTTTTGATCGGTTCGGAATTTCTTAATTCTTCTATTTGGTTTTTGTAGCCTCTGCCTTAGAAATGAAGGAATTCTTTATGTTTTTCATTTATTTTCATTTTATGATAAGTGATTCATTGTTGAACTTTGTCGATTTTTCGATGGTCAACCCACCCCCCACCTTAAATAATTATATATGTACTTATTTTGATATCATTATATTATGTCACATATCCTTAACCTATTTCCATTATAAAAAATTTAACTTATTATCTAGACAAAATTTAAGTTTTTTTGTCTATGCATGTTTTTTTGCAATAACTATTACCCTTTTCAGGTTAATTAACATTTTCTTGTATTTTCTATACTAACCAGTTATCCTTTATCATAATATGCTTTTATATTCAATATTTAAACAATTTAAAATTTAACATAGGAGATTGCATGTGAATAATTTTTGTAACAAGTACAGTAGACTGCCGTAAGTTCGGCCACCTCGGGACTGGACCCTAGGCTGAACTTAAAAATGGCCGAACTAACCAATCCCTATCTAAAAATATGCCTATTTATTGTTTGTAAGGATCGTGTTGTGAATCAATGCGTATAGGAAAAGTTACAATAAACAAGTTAAGGTCGCTGTTATGAACGGCCCTTCAAAATATGCCTGGGTTCCTTTTATTAATTAATTACAAGATCAGTGGTTCAATATTTTATTAACTCTTATCTTTGACATGAAACTTATGTCTATTTCCCTGTTACTTTACTACAACACTTTAATACAAAACTTTAATACAATACTTTAATACAAAACTTTAATACAAAACTTTTAATACAAAACTTTAATACAATACTTTAATACAAAACTTTAATACAAAAATAGGAATTCAATTAAGCAATAAAACAAACAATATTATTTATTCAAAGCCCAGAAGTATTCCAACTATTGTTATATTTTAAATGAAAGAAATTATAAATGTTTTAACTGGTGCCTTTATGTATAGAAATGCTTGCTTACGGTTTGTTGAGTAGATTTCCTGGGCCATCTTCCACCACGGCTAGCAACACAGCCGTGTATCTTCCAAGCTCCAAAAAGACAAGAGATCCTTCCCAAATCCTGCTGACCGCTTATATACCTTTAGGAGTCTTGGCTGTCCTAGTTCAGATGCAAGACAAGCATTTCAACATTTTTTTAACTGTTTCACAATAGTTGGATCATTCTGAGCTTTGTGAATATGATTTCTTCCTAATCTAACCTAATATTAACTTATTCCTAACATCACGTCTGGCTGGTGCGTGTTGTGAATTGATGCGTATAGGAAAAGAATACAATAAACAAGTTTAGGTCTCGTCTGGCTGGCGTGCGCCTAGTGCTCAGAGAGCCGGCTGGACTAAGCGAAGACCGAACTAACCGAGACCAAACTTACGGGAGTCTACTGTAGAATCAGATTATTTTATCCAGTCTGAACCTGAAATGCCTCTTGGTCAACAACTCTATTGTTATCTTTTGACCTGTAGGATCCTGTCTGTCAGGCCTGTTTTTAACCCTTGTAGCGCCCCTGGGCAAATTAAAGAGATGCGCCCCCCGATTAATTCATCTTTGCCAGTTTTAGTTCGGGAGGGATTTATCCCTTAATTCCGTCGAACTCCTTTTATTTGGTGAGTTGGTAAGTCTTTCATTATCCACCACCTATGGACCCGCCGTGTCCCGGACTGGCAACCAGCTACTGTAAAAACTTGCAAGTATTATTACTGCAGTTACAGGCGTAGGTGTTATGATTGACGTTACAACATAACAACCATGTATTTTACAGTATCACGGACCACCCACCCACCCTAAAAAATACTTCTTAATTATTGCAAACATTTATTTCTATACATAACCATAGCTCATTTTATTTCAACTGTATGTTCACTTTTTAATTAAGTCTTGTAAAACAACTTTAATACTTCAACCATAATATCTCTTATTTCCTTTATACTTTCATTCTCTTATTACTATACTTTATATATATTTATACATATTCCTCATACTTTCTCCTTATATCCTATTTACATTATTGCTTTTTTTCTACTGATCTTTGATGTTGCAAAACTATCAATTATATCGTTGAAGTCAAGCTTCAGTGTAATGTCACTCTGTTTACATTACAGCATTAAGCTATTCAGCTTTTCGTCTTTTATTGTAGAACGATTTTCAGCTTTTATTCTTTTCAAGGCCGAAAAGCTCCTCTCAGCTGTGCAATTTGTGATTGGCAATGTTAAGTAAATTCGAATAGCTACCATTAAGTTTGGGAATGTACTTTCTAAGCTGTGATTTTTTTTTTTTATATTCGTAGCACTCCCTAATTTTTGTGATGTTTTCAGCTTCCATATAAAATTTAAAATGTAGACACTCTTGCACAAAGTCTTCCTTGTAAATGTCATTGGAGTAACATTGAGCTACCCTTTGAGCCTGCTCCCTTATATCGTCATTCTGCTTTTCTCCAAGAGAGCTGAAAATTTCAAATCGTCGACTGACGTCTTGTAGTTGTCTTTTCTCTTATCAAGTTGAACTACTAGATGGTCGAAAATTGGTCTGAATACTCCACATTGAAATCTGTCCCTGGGATCCATATTTTCATATTCTTAATCCCTCTCTTCACCTGAAAATATGGTACGTTTTCTTGACCTTTCATATGAAGGGTTGATTAACCCAGCTACTTTCAAAGCTATAGCTTCATTGTTGTCAAATTCACTACTATTACCTTTCTCCTTCAAAAACATAGACAGAGTCTCTAGCTCTTGAGTGGCACCAATCAAGTCCAGTTCTTCTTTTTGCAAACTCTCACTTGTTTTGTTCACTCTCTGCAATATATCATTCCAAATCACTGTTAAAAAAATGGTTGGGATATTTTCCATTGTTTTTCTGAACCCTTGAGCTGCCAAGCGTGTTTCAGGGAGTCAAGTCGTGAGTTTTATCGTTAGTCAAGTCTTCGAGTGCTTCTTTGATTTCATTGTGGCTGGTAATTAAGGCACTGAGAGCATCAGCCCTTGCAGACCACCTTGTTTCGCTAATAGACTGCAACATCAATGTCCTGTTTTCATTTTTTTTCTTTCCCTCATTGCTTTTTTCTTTTTAACATAGCTTTTTAGCACATCCCATCTATGTGTAGATGATGAGAAAAGTGTATAAAGGGATTGTACAAAGGTAAAAAAAATTACTGCTTCTGCACAGGCATTTTCGGCTGCATAGACACCTACGAGATTCAGTGAGTGGGCAGCACACGGAACATAGTCAGCAAGTTCGTTCTTGCTTTTGATTCTTGATTACAAACCAGTATACATGCCTGACATATTTGATGTGTTGTCGTAGCTTTGCCCGCGGCAGTTCCCAATATCTAGTTGCAGTTCATCAAGCAAGCTCAAAACAAGTTTTTATTTTTCAGCTCTATAATTTTTTATAGTTTTTTAAATTTATAAACTTTTATCGACATAATACTGCCTTCATATTGAATTTATTAGTTTTTAATAAATCTGAAGATTATAAAAGATTAGTGGAGGGAGATTGGGATAAAAATATTTTTTAGTATGGCTAAATTATTTATATATGTAAAATTTTGATAATATGCAACAAATTAAAATTTTAATTGACTTAGAATTGTTGATGGCATCTTATAATTAGTTAATTGTTTAATAGTCTGATTTCATTAGGTTTGGCAAAGTCGAGAATGTATAGTTGGCCATATGAACTGTTTTCTTTATTCTCAGCATACAAAGGTGAAATGAGATGATGAGTTATACCCATGAATTTTAAATCAGTAAGGACGATAATTTGGTGGAAGGTCAATTTTTGCACCGAAAGAAGCAAAAGACATTGCATTGTTGTACTGGCGAATGTTCTCCCTAAAATTTTTAGATTTAATATTGTTACCAGTAAAAAGTTCTTTCAAGTTCATCAATTATAGTTATTGGCTTTATAGTTTTACCTTGCCTTCATAACAACAAAGGGTAAAGTGTCTTGATGTATTTACTTTAGGTTGGAAATACAGTGCAGAACAGTACTGACAAACTTCCTCCAGACCACCTAAAAAATATGGATTAAGAGTAGGTGTAAACTTTGAAATGGCACACTTGAAGGTTGGTTTTGATATTTTTAGGTGGATTTGTTGTATTATTTCATCAGCAGGATGGTCAGTTTTGTTAGATAATTTACGTCTTGCTCGTTCTAGACGACCGGTGAGGGTGGGTTTTCTTTTACGTTTTTTGTAGTTGCTGCAAAATTGTTAAAATAGTTTGTTTCATTGATAGCTGCTGAAGAATAAGGAGGGTCTATTTCTTGCATTATTTCATCAGAAGGAGGGTCACTTTTGTTAGTTATTTTACGTCTTGCTCGTTCTAGACGACCGGTGAGAGTGGGTAATCTCGGACGTTTCTTTTTAATTGCTGCAACATTGTTAAAATAGTTTGTTTCATTGATAGCTGTTAAAGAAGAAGAAGGGTCTATTTCTTGCATTATTTCATCAACAGTAGAACCAGTTTGGATGGTTTGGATCTTGACCGCTCTCAACAACCAGTAAGTGTGGGTTTTCTCAGGCATTTTTTATTTGTAATTGTGCTTGTTTGTGGTGTCTCAATTACACTTTTGAAAATACCAAAACTTTAATATATGGATTTCAGCTCATTAAAGTTTTGTCCGTATGTCAGATCGCCTATTATGTAATCACTGTATCGATGCCATTGTTTCATTTCGTTACTAACGCACTCTAATCGAATATCATAATGATTTTCTAAATGTCCATATAAACAATAGGAAACAGTTTCCATCTCCAATAATTGGAGTTATGTCAAAATGTTTATAAGTAGTCATGATCGTGGTTGTAATTAAGCGATGCTAACCAAACAAAAATTTACCAGGTATAATATAACACCTAGAAAATTAAATATGTTATTTGTTATGTACTTAGAAACAAAATTCTACATGTTTAATCACCACTAACCTACTTAAATGAAGTAAATTACAACATAAACAAATCATGTTATGATAATAAAACATGTTTTGTTATAATAAGGTGATCTGTGCTGTTATATTCAGCCGATCAGTAAAAACAATATTAATGGATATAAAATATTTAAATTACATTTTTAGAATATTAAATGAAGGAATAGTAAACTTTTCAGGCAAATGGGCAAATATATAGAGTTAGTTACCTTTCATTTAACACAACCCGCATGTAAATCGGTCCAATAGAACTCCAGATCTCACTCGGAATAGGCTTAAAATTTTACCCCATGTTAAATTGCCATAAGAGAATTTAATTTCCGTTTTAATAAAATTTAGTGGGGTAATAGCTGAAATCAAAGCAAAATGGGCAAATATACAGTTAATTACCTTTCATTTGGTACCAACCGTGTGTAAATCGGTCCAATAGTATGGTCAGGCTCGATGTCATAAGCTTTAAATTTCTTCCCTATGGTAAATCTCCATAAGAAAAGTTTATTTTCAATTTTTGACCCAATTAACGTAAATATTTTCAAAATATAAATAAAACCTGCACATATATGACCGCTAACCTTATTATGGTACAACCCGCATGTAAATCGGTCAAGTAGAACGGTGAGGGTCGCTGTCATTTGTTTTGCAAAAGTTTTTAATATATAAGATTTGTGGATAATATGAGTTTAACTGTACCATACTGTACATAGTGAATTATTATACATTAATGTATGGTCTTCAGGTAAAAAAAAACTCTTGAAAAAGACTGTTTTAAATTAATGCAATTTTGAAATTTGCCAAATTTTTATTTGATTAGTAACAAACATAATTTAATTAATAAATAGCAAAATCTAACCTCTATGTCAATCTTGAGAAAATCCATCTATAATTCCCACTACTAAAAAGATTGGTATTAACACTTTTATTAAACTTACGTAGATAAAAAGTATCTTGTTTAATAATAACTGAACAAACAGATCAGAATAATTCCATGCCATTTGAAATTTGATGACTTTCAGATAAAGGCAATGAGAGGAGATCTCGGATTAAATACGAGAAAAACATAGAATATGAAAGTGAACAATTAAGCAGAGGTGACTGAATGCTGAAAGAGACACTATTCCCCTCTGGAATTTTCTGGAGCATAATACCACCTCACATACCTACATTTTGACTATATAAATACTTCCCTCACCATATATTTTTATTGTAGAATGTGTTAAATTTGTACATGAAAATATGAAGTTGTTTAATCTAAGACTTTTACTCACACAATACTTGCCAGAGTAATTATCTTCAAACTGAATACCACCACCTTGCCTTTCATGACATATCAAGAGCCGAAAAAATGTACAAGCTGTTTGACATTGTTATATACGGTATGTAAAATTGTTTTTGTTAATAGTTGACTAAAATTTGTATTAATTAAAAGTGTATAGAGATTTTAGGGTATGAACAGATATAATTGTTATTCTTTAGTGGATATTGTTTTAAGTGTAAATGTATTTGTTTTTAATCTTTTGTATTGATGACCTGTCCTAAATAAATGCACTCTTTGACATAAAAGATAAATAAGTAAAATAAATAAATGGAACTCAAAATATGAATGACTTTGCATATCTAAGTTTTTACTGAGGAATGCTCCTCTTTATTGGAGTGCTGGAGTAAACCTAACCTAACCTAACACGACGGTACTATCATGTAGAAACACCACAGGGAATAAATCCGTTACCACACCGCTTCATAGCTAACCTTTTGATATAAACCTATTGGTTAATACAACGAGCTTCTAATGAAATAATTATAATATATTCACCAACATGATTACACGTATTTGCCAATACACTAAAATAACTTGACCAGACATAGTACATGTTCATGAGGCCTAACTAGCCACATTGCTTGGACTTACCCGCTGGTCCAAAAGTGAAAGAGAATCTAGAATATTCTGGAGGCACAAGGTAATCTGCAATACACAAGTGGAACTGAAAAAAAAACCCTGGTTACGCAGGTGCCACATAACCAAACAAAATAAAGGAAAAAGTTTGGAAGTAATACATTTAACTTAAATTGGTGAAGGAGTGAGAATTCACCACAGGATCATTATATGATTACTGAATAGGTTTGGTGAATTTCGGTTAATGGCAGAACTATCACAACTTAATACTCGCGGCGATGCTTTAACCTAAGATGCTTAACTTGGGAAAACGTGGTTACCCTCACCAATAGAGGTCCTAACTCATTCGTAGGAATCCAGAATGAGGGACAAAATCAACAGTAAATTTGAAGCTAGTTAAGCAACATTGATGTATAAATTTCGTAATATTAAAGCTAAATTAATGACCACCAATCAAAACATCAAATTCAACAAGAAGTGTGTAACAATTAATATTATACTTAATTACGCTAGTTAAAATATAAAAAGTACATCTAATTCAGTCATTAAATATTATTATAACTTCAGTGAAAAAAAGATAAGCTCAGATAAATTCAGTACATCATGACATTCACAATGGTGCACATGTATTTATACATTTTAGTTTATATTTTATTTATTCACTCTCTGGTGTGTCTGTGTTTGTTTGATATATGTTTTAATATTTGACTAATGACAAAGTCTATGGGTAATACTGAAGATGGTATCGAGATCTCGAAACGTGTCTGAAAAACAAACTACAAAGTAAGTCACTGACGGAATAACAAGATAATATAGTTTAATTACTAATTTATTGAGAGACTCCATGTCACAGTTTTGAGAAACGTTATATGAGATAATCAATTGACCATATGTCAGTGGATAAAATCATATTGTTGGGTTTTCACTAGTACTAAAAGTTCAGACGTTTTCCAATTTTGCTAAAGCAGTCTGATAAAGAGAATAAGAAGACCCAGTAAAAAAAGGGATGAAGTGGCTTGTTGATCTAATAACTTCTTTAAGGTTAGTGGGTCTCAAGCAGTAAGCGACTTCCAAAACCCTTGTCATCTCCCGGTGAGACTATCATGTTAGGAGGGGGTTAAGGGGCTAGATGAATAGTCCCAGGGGGGGTAGTAGAGGATGTTGCTAACACATACACATCCGAGGACGCTACCCTCAGGACCGCTGTGCGCGAGCGAAGAGCCGCATCCTGCACGAGGTGACCCTGCTTTTACTAAACACAGCGGATCTAGACCGGGAGGTCAATAAATATCCCCCAATCCAAGGTGTCAGGTGTCTTACGTTAATCCGTGCCGATGGATGGATTATACAGGGTAAAGTATATCAAACGGAGCCTGTGAGGTACTGGCACCATCTCACAGTAATCAGCCACTTGTTTATAATGAGAAATACTCGTGGGAACTATATGGATTCTCAAAAAAACAAACACCTAAAATCAGAAGATGACCTAGAGTTTTCTTCTGCTCAAACACTGGGAGAAGTAGCCATTAGAGCAGCTACTCCTAGTACCTCGGAAGAGCCTAAGAGCCGTCCAGCAGAACCCATCCCAATAGATGTGGAGAAAATGCTACTGGGGGAGACCGAACAGTCCTCCCAGGACGATTTGGACAAGACAGCCCAGAAGCTGGAAGGTCTTAAGGTCAGAATGACCACAGCGGAAAGGAAAAAGGCGCTCAGAGCAAGACTCGCTGAGCAAGGAATTGCCTGGAATCCGAAATTGTGGAGGAAACCCAAATCCTCCACACAACACTCAGAGGCAGGAAAAGCAGCCACCAGCGGCACCAAGAGAGCTCGCTCGAGTGGTAGCACTCCTCCTACAGAGAGAGATTGTAAAAAACCGAGAGCAGCAGTCACCGAACAGCTGACTCAAGGTAAATACAAGGAGATGCTAACATCTATCAAGATGGCGGTAGTTCCAGAGGACTATCCAGAGAAAAGATTAACTGGAGAGTCACTGGAAAAACTGGAGACTTCCCTGTCACTGGAATTTAATATCCTTGAACATGGAGAATTCCCTCAGTTCAATGCTACCTACCTAGAGACAGGATGGATGCATATTTGTGTGTGCAAATGACCACACTCAGAAATGGCTGGAACAAGTTGTTCCCAAATTACAACCTTGGGAGAATGCCAAGTTACGGACAAGACCTAGGAAGGACATCCTGCGGGTGACCAAGGTGATTTTTAAAGCACCAAAAGTCTACTCAAAGGTAGATCCGTCCAAAGTCCTGGAAGTGCTTGGCAAACAAAACAAGTCCCTCAAGATAGAGGACTGGAAGATCATCAGTTCCAGTAAAACTGACAATGGGCAGACTATCGTAGCCCTAATAGACGACTCGTCTCTGAAAGCTTTGAAAGCGACAGACATGAGAGCTCATCTGGGATTTGGAAAAACTACATTTACCATCCTCCAGAAGCAAAGTAAAGAGAAGGTACTGGAGAATGCCTCTGAGGATACTCCAGTGTAATCTACATCACAGTAAGGCTGCTTCTGCAGTCTTCTGTCAGAGGTTTCTCTCTGAAAACATTGACCTAGCCCTGATCCAAAAACCATGGATAAGCGGAGGACAGATCAGAGGACTAGGTAACAGCAAAGGTAAGCTTATTTTTAATTGTTCTATTAATAATTGGCGAACCTGTATTGTGGTAAAGACACATTTGCCCTGCTTACCGTTGATTGATTTCTGTTCCATAGACATCACAACGGTGAAAATCACCCTCACACATACGGATGGTAGAAGGAGCATTATTGTTAGCTCAGTATACCTTCCGTATGATGCGAGAGACCTTCCACCTTCTAGGGAACTAGAAAGTGTTATCGACTTCGTCAGGCGGAAGAAGGAGCAGTTCCTTGCGGGCATAGACTCCAACTCACACCACGAAGCATGGGGATCTAGTAACACCAACGCTAGAGGTGAGTCATTATTAGATTTCCTTAACAGTAATAATTTACTGATAGTTAATGTCGGTGATAAGCCTACTTTCAGAAATAGATTACGTGAGGAGGTCATTGACATTACAATAGCTACTGAATACGTGGGATCCTTTATCAGTGAATGGCACGTATCAGACTACGTATCTTCCTCGGACCACTGTCACATTATGTGGCAACTAAACTTTGCTTCAGATGAAGACAGGTTTAGGAATCCTAGGAGAACAGATTGGAACTCCTATCACCAGGAGTTAAAATGTAAGCTGGCATCCCTAAATACATTCATTAGAGATGTAAATGATATTGAGTCCGTGACCTGTAACTTACAAGAAGCTATCATGGACTCATATTTCGATAACTGTCCTATCCAATCCCGATCCAATCGAAGAGGTGTGGTATGGTGGAAGGAGGATCTGGAGAGGAAGAAAAAACAAACAAGGCGATTATTTAATGGCGCTAAACGAAACGGACAATGGGAGAAATATTATACATCCCTCACCGAATACAATCTACTCCTAAGAAAGTCTAAAAGAACTTCTTGGAGAAATTTTGCGGGGAGATAGACAATACTAAATCAGTCTCCCGTATATACAAGGTTATTTCGAAGGGGTCGGTCTGCCCGACTGGTTCTCTCAAGAGCCGGGAGGGAGGACTGACAACCTCTGGATTAGAAACATTGAAAGTTTTGCTTCAAGCACACTTTCCAGATTGTAAACTTGTGGCTCATTTAGAGCCAGAGCAGAATCGGAGATACGTAAGAGCCTCACGAGCAGACTGGCAAATTGCTAGAAAAATCATAACGACCAATAAGGTCAAATGGGTGATACATAAATTCAGCCCATTTAAATCACCTGGAGAGGATGGAATATTTCCTGCCTTGTTACAAAAGGCTCCAGACTCTCTACACATTCTTCTATGCGAGGTGTTCAGAGCTAGTATGGCCCTAGGTCACGTGCCGTCTAACTGGACACTTAGCAGGGTAGTATTTATTCCGAAACCTGGCAAGGGTAATTATACAGACCCCAAGTCGTTTCGTCCAATCTGCTTATCATCCTTTCTATTGAAGACTATGGAGAGAGTGTTACAAGTTCACATACAAAATGAGGTAATATCAGTTAACCCCATTCATTGTAACCAATTCGCATATCAGTCAGGAAAATCCTGCGAAACAGCACTGCATCAGCTAGTTAGCAGGATTGAGGACTCGTTAGCGTCCAAAGAGGTGGCTCTTGGAGCATTTATTGATATTCAGGGCGCCTTTGATAACACGGCTTATAAGTCAATTGTTACTGCAGCTGAAACCCGAGGACTGGATATGACCACCTGCAATTGGCTTAGGTCATTGCTCAGTAGTAGAACCATCCGAGCAATCCAGTATGGCGAGGAACTTGATGTGTCCGCCATTAAAGGTACCCCTCAAGGTGGTATACTTTCTCCTCTACTGTGGAATATGGTAGTAGATTCCCTAATTACGAAATTAAATAATATGGGATATTACATGCAAAGTTACGCAGATGACATTGTTGTGATAATTAAAGGTAAACATACTAACATAATATCAGACCTAATGAACACAGCTCTGAGGATAATTCATAACTGGTGCAGGGATGAGGGCCTGGCCGTAAACCCGGAAAAGGCCATCATAGTACCCTTTACAAGGAGAATCAAACTAGATAACATTGATATCAGTCTAGGAGGAACACGTTTGCGCCTATCAGAAGAGGTCAAATATCTAGGGGTGATACTGGATAAAAGACTTACTTGGAACAAACATGTAGAACATAGTATCCAAAAAGCAACGAAATCTTTAATGAGTTGTAAACGCCTTTTGGGAAAGAACTGGGGACTTCGTCCAGCCATGATCAGATGGCTATATGAAGCAGTGGTTAAACCACAACTTCAGTATGGATCGCTGGTGTGGTGGACGAAAGCTCTCCAAACCGTTACAACTAACAGGCTAATGAGTATACAAAGGTTGGCCTGTCTATGCATCTCAGGAGCTTTCAGAAGCACACCTACTACAGCTCTTGAAACTCTCTTGGGAATAGACCCGATTAACTTCAGCATCATAGCAGAAGCAAGTCTGGCAGCATACAGAGTATATTGCTCTGGAATGTGGAGAGATAGCCGGTGGCCTAAGGGCATGGCACAATCCGTACTTTTAAATCTTATGATTCAATTCTAACTATGAGACAAGATTATATGATTAATAAAATCTCATGGACACAGCCCTTCGATATGTGTATTCCACACGAGAAGGACATGATAGAAGGAATAGTGGCTACAGCTAAGAGCTTAGAATTCTACACTGATGGCTCTCGCACCGCCCAAGGAGTCGGAGCAGGAATCTTCAGTAAATCACCTAGGGTGGAAATAAGCATTGCCCTAGGTAGATATGCAACAGTATTTCAGGCCGAAGTTTATGCCATACTTGGTTGCGCACAACTGTGTCTAGAAAGAGGATATGATGACGAACATATCACAATCAGATCTGACAGTCAGGCCGCTTTGAAGGCTATTTGTTCACACGAATTCAACTCCAAATTAGTGTGGGATTGTAATCAAGCTCTAGTCCAACTCTCGACCCGAAACCAGGTAAGCCTATTCTGGATACCTGGACACAGAGGCTATGAGGGAAATGAGAAAGCTGATGAACTGGCTAAGTTGGGAGCACAGACTCCATTCATCGGACCAGAACCTGCTTGTGGTATCAGTAAATCTGTCGCAAGAACCACTCTGAGACGATGGGTCAAACAGGAAACTCTCAACCGCTGGAGAGAGGCCTCTAGAGGAAAACTCTACGGGTCGCTGTACAATCCAAATCAGAAACTCTCTAGGTATGTAATATCATTGAATAGAAACAACCTAAGGAAAGTCTTAAGCTTCATGACTGGTCATGGAGCTTTCAGGGAACACTTAAACACCATGGGTTTAACTCAAGGCAGGACAACCTGTAGACTGTGTAACCAATATAAAGACACAGCAGAACACATACTTTTGTATTGTGAAGCTCTGGAGAGGAGAAGACTACAGATTTTCAGCCTCACAGGCATACCTACAAAGGAAGACGACCTAGCTGCACAAGTTCTAGGACTCACGAAGGGTTTAGAACTAAAGTGGATTGTCTAAGATAAGGAAGCGCACAAAAAGTCTTAAATGGCTGAAGTGCCTAGTGACTTCCAACATAATAAAAAAAAAAAAATCATGTTAGGAGCAGAGCAGTCGGCCTAAATCAAGGTTTTGACAGAGAGAGATGTGAGCTCAGCTCTGGGAAACAGCAGGAGGTATACTATTTAGATATTATCCCAGAAAAAAAAACTATTATTAGAAAACCAATTATTGAAATAGACATTATAAATCCTAACTGACTTAAAATTGTGATGAGATTAGATGAATTTACATTTTAATATGAATTTTGCATTTAACTGCAAGAGAAGAAAGGAGTTTGGTGAACAATAATCGAGAACACAATATGTTCTAAGACTGAATTAGCAGGTGTATTATTTCTTCAGAATTACCAGCAACCCTTTTGTCCAAGGAACAATTTGAAGGCTTAAAAAAGAATATCATTGTCTACACTCTTGTCTTATTTGATTGGTTTTTAAATGGTTTGCACATGATTTTAGTAGCTAACATTATTCTTCATATGCATTGTATAAAAGCCTTAATACAAATAATTTGTGGATAAAATAAAGGAGTAAGAAGAACAGAATTGGTTTAGTACAGAATTCACTCAAAGTTATGCCACAACTGAAGTTTTTTAATGAATTGACTATGAATATAAATCGTTATATAGAAAAATATAACTGTACTTACATTAACTCTACTTGAATCAGCCATTGTAGTAAAGCAGAAAGCTGATAATTTTTTTTTTTTTTAATTAATAAAATTTCAACTTATATTAGTTATCATTATATGTGTAATTATATATAAACAGAATTAAATAAATATAACGTCTTTATCATCTTCAATTCTCATTTTGTTTCAAGACACATGATACTAGAATTTAGAAAAACAGCTACAACCATCCTTGATAAATATTTATTCTGGTCTTTGTTGCTATGGAAACTGTTACAATTATTGTAATAGATTAAAAAAATATATATTTATTTATTTTTTGTCTATTAAAACATTTTAGGGAAAATATTTTAAAAGAATAAATAATTTTTTTTATTTATAAAAAAACCCTTCACTTACCTTTCAAGAAATGGCTTTTGGTGACAAAGACTGAAAAAGAAACAATTTGTAGCTCTTGACTTTGGCATAAGGGCTGGCCAATCAATCACCCAGTAGGCATAGATTACAAACAGCGTCCTCAAATCCCTACTCTTCAAATTGTTCTGAGGTTGTTCCCGTGACCAGCACTACTTACAGGTGTGTTTTTTTTTATATTCTGTTAGCTCTTTTTCACCTTAACTCTCTTTACTATGTCTTCATCCCCTCCACCCTTTTCTTCTGTTTTCAGCCTGCCTAACCCTACAGCCCATACTGATGGGGTGAATAGCATCAGGCAAAAGTGTTGCATACGAAATCTGTGGGATACTTTGTGATCTTACCGTATTTAGCCTTACCTGACCAAGCGGAGTTCTGGAAAACAAGGACTATATAACTGTTCTTGGAGGTTTTCTTTGAAGTCATACCACGTTAGACGGTGATCCTTTGTTTGTTTTAGTTTCAGCATTAAATCTGAGTTCACATCAGCGTGATAGGCCTCGTATTTGTTGAACTAAGAAAGTAACTCAATTTTAATTGATAATACTGTCTTTCTTTCCATTTCTAAAAATGTCTAACCAGATGTGACACTTTGAAAGTTTATTATTGTTTTTACAGTATGTTAGTATTTAAATAGGGTGGTGAAGTTGCTTGTGTCCGCAACAAACTTTAAGTTACACATGCCACCTGGGTATTGCTAAATGAGTAACAGCATTGGCTTTCCTGCCACCCCAAGAAATATTAAAAGAAAAGAAATGAGACTGAATATAACCCAGTGGAATGGTGGAGGACTACCAAGAAACAAAATGATTGAAATTAAGGAGATTATTAGTTGAAAAAATGGTTGATAATAATAAATGAAGCTAATGTAATAGCTGATAATGATCAATATTGTAGTATTAAGTATTTCTATATATAAAATATATACCTTGGAAGTGGAAGCACGCTCAGTCGATAAATATGTTTCCCGAGACAAAGTGGAAATATAGAAAGAAAGTGTTTTCTTGAGAAACTAAGAGTTATTTTACAAGTACTGTTATACAGGGTGTTTATAAAAGAACTCCTTGGTTTAAAGTTTTATTAGTACACAGTAAAGTTAAATTAATAGTTATTAAACCTATATATTATTAAAGAGAATGTTCTCAAGTTTTTTTTCCATACCTAATAAAGTTCTATATGAGCACCATTTGTTGCCCTGGCCACGTCTAAACGATATTCAGTTTCTTTCCAGGTATTCAGCAGCATATCAGGCGTGACGGATGCTACAGCTTCAACAATCCTCTCCCTCAGATGAGCAATGTCACGGATCTTCTCGGAATACACAATGTTTTTTACATGTCCCCAAAGGAAAAAATCTAGTGGAGTCAGATCTGGGCTCCTTGGTGGCCATGCAAGTGGCCCACATCTACCAATCCACCTATTAGGAAAACGCAAGTTCAATGCATTACGGACACGGTTGCTGTAGAGAAGTGGCGCGCCATCTTGCTGGAAGAAAATTGGTCCCTTTTCTTGTTCAATATCATCTATTTGTGGGAAAACGTATAGTTCTAACATATCACAATAAATATTCCCATTAATTGTCTTCTCTGCGAAGATGAAAGGTCCGACGATACGATCATGCATCAATCCACACCAAACATTGACTTTGGGTGAGTCTCGCTGATGTTCTATGAATTCATGCGGTGGCTCTGACCCCCAAATCCTACAATTGTGTCGATTGACAGACCCACTTACGTGAAATGTCGCCTCATCAGAAAACATGACATTTTCCAGGAAGTTCTCATTTTCTTCAATGCTGTCCAAAATGAAGACTGCGAAATCGACTCTTTTCACTTTGTCAGTGATCTTGATTTCATGCAGAAGTTGAATCTTATACACACATAATTTAAGCCTCTTTCGCACCACTTTATACACGGTAGACTTAGGTATTCCCAACTCCAAACTTCGTCTTGCCAATGACTTTTTAGGGCTACGAGTACAAGACGTACGGATTCGTTCCACATTCTGTTCAGAGACTGAAGGCCTACCCAGTGACTTCCCTTTTAAGACACTACCTGTTTCCCGAAACCGATTATACCAATTGTATAATAGTTTGGTATTGAGAATAGTTTTGTTAGTAGGTGCAACACCGCTATATTCACGTCTATAATTACACTGAACTTGATTGAATAAACCAAATCACACATTGAGCTTTTTCCTGTGGTGTAGCTGTTGAATAATGACTGTTGAATAGTGACTGGCCGGCGCTCTTCCCCCACCACGCTCGCTCCAAGGTAATGCACGGGTGCCAACTGCGATCGAATGTTAGCCAAAAAATCTTGACAATATACTGAACTGAAGTTCAAAAACCGAAAGTTTATTGCTGGTTTCGTTTTTTAATTATGTTTTTTTTTAAATCAAGGAGTTCTTTTATAAACACCCTGTATAATAATGTGAGTTAGTTTCTATTGGCTAAAAATAAACTTCCGAAAGTGAAAAATTATGACTATGTAATATTGTGCAATGAACAATGTGCATTATGTAAGCCGGAAAACGTGTATAACAAAGCATAAGTAATTGTGTTTTAAACAAAAATTAAATAACTTGAATAAAATGTTTTGAACTAATGATGAAGTAAACAATTGATACGATCATAAAAGTGAAGTAGAAAACTAAAAAAGTTAATTTTAAAACGGGAGATGTGATTTCAGTAAAACGATGCCATGTGACTTCAACCCGGAAAGAAGTGTTTTTAATAAAAAGTTCTATGTTAAATGTTCATGCTTGTCTGGTATAACATGCCTAAACTATTTTCTATATAAACTAAAATATATATAATTGAAACTTTTAATTTATTGTTGAAATTTGAATATTGTGTCTATAGAATTGTCTCATATTATATTATTTTTGTAAAGAGAGATGATGTGTTATTGGAGTGTAATTTTATAAAACTTTCATAAATAAAAGATTTTCCTTGTTTAAATTAATGATTTTGATGTTTTGAATTTGAAAAAGAATTAAAGTTCTATGAAAATAATTATATAAGATAAAAAAAAATATTAGCTTCTGGATATATAAAAACTTTAATTTGAAAGTAGGTTTCAACCATAAAAAAAAATAATAAAAAACTAAATTTTAATGAACGTAATTTTTGATTAATTTAATATGTATGATGTTATATAATATATGTATAATTTTATCTTTACAGGTATTATTTGACGTGTGAATTCTGATGTTATATTGTGTTTATCAATAATAAAATGTACATTTCAGAATAAAAGGATTCTGTACTTTATTCAATATTCTATATAGTACACTTTTTTCAAAAGAACTTGCGACCTCAGAGATATCTTACACTCTCTTCAAGAGTAATAAATTTTATAATTAATTATTTTTTGTAATAAAAATTACAAAATGGCGCCCAACTTTATCAAATAGTCATTTCAAAATCTCTTGTTCTCATAAATAATTATTTTTTTTCATTTGTCGCACCAACGTGTGGCATTTCAAAACTTTTGTGCCCCTAAATAACTGATTTGTTTCAAAGTATTACAAACATCTCTAATGCATGTTGATTTAATGAATCTAAGTCTTTGTACTGCAAGTGACACAATGGTTAAAATTCAGTGTTGTTAAAAAGAGATGTTAAATATAGGATATATCAAATGTAAGAAATTGAACCAATGAAAAGCATAAACAATATAAGTCTTCTACATAGAGAAAACAAATTTAATACATGAAGGTATTTCCATATTTTAAAATATTCATTGTCAAAGTGTAGAATATTATTTTTAGTACAGATTTGGTATAATGATATATTATGTTTTCATTATGAATTAAACATGCGATTTGTTCAAATTGTAAAATTATATTGAATAAAAGAAAATAATTTTGATGGTATTATTGAATGTAATAATAATAATAATAATAATAATAATAATAATAATAATAATAATAATATTGTGTCAATATAAAGTGGAAAGCCAAAACAATCAACGAAATAACAAACACATTTTATAAAATTTATAACAAACACTTTATTTTAAAAAACAATGCTTACAAAAATATTAAGGAATATTATGAATATTTTACATCACAGTAAAATCAATTGTTAATACCTTGATCTAAGATTTTTAATTTTTAAACTGTTCTTCTAATGTCATTTTTTGAAGAGAAATTATTTCATTTTAAAGTTATGTTATAAATTGCTAATTTGGTAACTTAAAACAACTTACATTATAATTCAAATTAATTTTAATAATTAGTTTATTTTAAATATCTACATTATTTAATATTGTTTTCAGTAGTAGTAACACCAGTGATTTTAGCTATATGCAGTCTTCACAAGAAGCTTTAGAATCTATAGGAACTTGTGATTCCCAGATCTTATGTTGTTTAGGTGGAGGTATAAGACCTGCTGCTTTCTTGTATTGCTGCAAATCACAAGACATGGAGTGGATCAAGTTCTTATACCTAGCTTATACAAATGGTCATAATCTAATATTTTAATTCAGTTAAAGAAATGTTTTGTCTCAGGTAAATGATGAAACTATTTTTTGAAAGTTAAATTAGCTGATGAATCTAAAGATGGAAATTTTCTCTCATAGACAGTTTCAATTTTTAAGACTGACTATTTAGGTTAAGCTTTGATATTTTTAAGAACATCTTGCTCAGACAATTGTAGGCAAAAAAAAAAGCGATTAGCAATGATATTTTATTATGGGGTAAGAATTAAAATAACATGGTCAATAGCATTAGGCAGTATTTTGTATATAATGTAACGTTTACTTTAAAAGAAGGAATCGGTTTTTAATCCATTTTAGAAATATATTTCTTGGGTGATGTCTTAAAATATCATAAAACCTAACAAATACAAAATATATGCATCTACTTTAAATATGAAGGACCTCAATATTTTTAGTTTATAACAATATGTAAGAATAATTACTTTTGTTTTGAAATATATCTCCAGAAGTTAAGAAATTTAGAAACCAGTGTACGAATTTTTAAATATTAAAACTGAATTTTTGTACATGTCAGTTCTACATGAGAAAAAATGTATTATCTCTAAATTGCTGTATACTAGATATATCATATTTTTTTTTTCAAAATTGGTCTTTTTCATTAGCTTACTTTTAACCAAGCACATAAAAAAACTTAATATATTTGTTATATAATTAGCCTAATTTGAAAAGGTAATAAATAGGAATGAAAGATTGTGAATAATAATCTGATATATACTTTTACATTGTAGTTGTCTTTGGTAGGCATACGAAATACCAATGACCTTTAATCTAGATCACAAAGATATACTTTTTTCCAGCAAAATACGAGGTGTGGCAATTAAATAACTGGACTGGTGCTACAAAACATTTTATTGATCACCAAGTTATAAAGTTTATCCTCTTCAATGTACTTTCCATACCGGTCCCTACAACACTCCATACAAATATTTCACTGTTCAAAGCAGTGCTGAAGTCTGCTTCTGTCAGATTATTAAGAACCTCTCTTGCTATTGCTTTTACCACTTCCACACTGTCAAATCTTGTCTCCTTAAGCTCCGATTTGACCTTAGGAATTAAAAAAAGTCACATAGAGCTAGGTCGGGCTATTACAATGGGTGATCCAACACACTGATGCCATATTTTGTAAAAAACACCTTCACAGACGAAGCGAAATGGACAGGCGCATTGTTTTGGTGAACCATCCAAAATTTACTTTTCCACATATCAGGTCTTTGTCTTATCTCTCATTCACAAAGGACTATCAGAACCTCACCGTAATAATGTTGAATGACCGCCTAACATTCAGGGACCCAGTAAACGTAGAAAATTCCATGTTTGTCAAAAAAATATCATCATGGCCTTGAATTTTGATTTCCTTATTTTAGTTTTTTTTGCTGTGGTAAACTCAAGGCTCTTCCAATACATCGATTGGTGGTTTGTTTCAAGATCATAGGTAAAAAAACCCCAATTCATCACAAGTAATCACCCTGTAACAATTCTGGATCATTGTCAATGTTTTCTAAAAGGTTAGCATAAATATTCATACTCGATTGTTTTTGCTCTGGAGTTAGAAGTTTCATGCAAAATCTGATGAACACTTCCATTGTTCCTGAGATTTCATCAAGCTTGGACACTCAGATGATGTTTTTTGCAGATCTATTTACCAATTTTCTGGATGTTGTCGTCAGTTTTTGTTGTTAAGGGTCATCCAGGGTTCGGATTATCTTCAGTTGTTTCACGTTCCTTCCTAAACCTTTTGTTAAACCATTCAAAAACTTTTTTGCATGATAAACATTCATTTCTGTACAGTTCCTTTAACATAGCAAGAGCTTCAGTAGCAGTTTTTTCTAGTTTTAAAAGAAACTTGAGGTTAACTCATAGCTCAATCTGAACACTTTACACTTATCCGACGAGACGCTAATGCACGGATTTGAACGGGCGATTTCTACAGTGAGACTAAGTGACATATAAATGTGCTCATAAAGCTTAGGTGGGGGAAGCATCAGCAGGCACAGATATGTTAAAACCTGCCACGGTATGCTCACTGTTTGCCAGTAGCAGCACGAGTTGTTATTTAATTGCCACACCTCGTATTGTTTATTATCTCTGGCATCCTTTTGTGTAAACATAATTTTGATATAAAGGAAAGACATATATCTAATAACAAAATACTAATAGTTATATACTTTTGTATATTACAGTTCAAAGATCCATAACATAAATTGAAAATTTGGAGTGTAAAATACTACTGTAAAAAAAATCGATGAAATGGTAGTGCTTATTTATTACTTATTAATACTGATTATAATGAGATATACACTGCTAACTACTTCATTATACATTTATTTTTAAGAAATGATTTTATTATTCCTTTAGTGTTTAAATATCTATATATTATACATATATGTGAAAAAAATACCAGGTTTTAACATTTATCGTTTCTCTACCGTACTTGCAAATCTTTTTTAAAACACATGTATCTGATCGATATGAAATTTTGTATCGAGAAAGAAAAAGTCAAATTTTTCTTGTAGTTTTTTTTTTCAAATTTACAATATCTACTATAGTTTACAAGCAATTAAACTTATTCTTTGAAAACAGTCAATTTTCAACTTTTATGTAATCGTAAGGGCCCTTGAAAGTTTTTTCAGGTCAAAAAGTGAGTTTTTGATTTTTGTATGTTTCTATAACTTAACAGGAGCAGAATTAGTTTTGGAATCAAGGTAGACTAATAAACTTTCAAAATTTTAACTATTTATTCCATTTTTATCCAATTTTGTTCAAAAATTTCAACATTTTACAATATTAATTATATCCATATCAAAAGTTGCAGAATTGGAAGGTGAAAGACTCCTGAAAAAACACTTTGAAATCTTAAAAGGGTTTACAAGATATTACGATTCAATTTTTTTTTTTCAAAAAAAGATCGTAATTGTTTTAAACCAATAGTATGGGCATCAAAAGATGCAAAATTGAAAAAAGAATAAGCCCTGAAAAAATTACATTGAAATGTCAAACAGTTAACGAAAAAATTACAGTATATGTATAGAGATTTCTACAAAGCTTACTAATTTTATTGTATTATTTTTACAGCTCTTTTTAAAGATTGTTTAATGAAGATATAAGCCATAACATAAAATCTGTCTTTAAAGTTTTTATTTTTATTACATAATGAAAATTCATTATAAAAATAAAGCACAATTTGAGGATTATAAAACCAACTACAAGTACACAATTCAATTAAATTCATAAATAATAAATATTGCACATACCTCGACATATCTGAGCATAGGCAGTAGAGGTCTCCCTTTTAACTTGCTTTCTTCCAATAATTTTTCAGCGTATTCCAGGAATTGTTTATCCTCTAGCTTCCAGCATTCAACAACTCTCTGCACCCCATTCACATCCAATTCTCTCTCCTCGACAATTGATGCTGCCTTTTCCTCCTATATTATTTACTTGTATTAGATCAATAATTTATGTATTTATTAATTTAAGTTATTTGTATTTATCAATATGTTTCTTCACTCTGTAAATATTTAAAAATGTGGAGTGTGGTTTAAAAATTAATTAATTTTTTAAAAAGAGAAGAAAATAATTTGCTCAGCTTATGGGCGCCAGGTAGAGTTAGCTTACCAATTTTGAAAAGTTAAAAATTTAATTGAATTTATAGTCTCTCGAGGTCAAAGGTTCTTTTTAAGAGGTACTTTGAAATAGGTGATTGTAAAGAGATTCTAAGTCTTGTTTTGCTGAAATTGTACATAAAATATTTATTAAATCAACATATCATATTACAAATAATGTCAAAACATAAATGATAGTTGGTATGCTATTATTAAATACTGGTTGAAATATATTTTATCTGAATTTACTTCTTTAAATTTAAATGTTAAGTTTTATGAATTTCATACTTTGCATTTTAATGTTGCAACAACAGAATTTAAAACATTAAAAAAATAATGTTCTGTGTTTCTAAAGGAGACTTAATTATGTATAAAAAATTAATTATTTTGCATTTATCCTAAACAAAAATATAAAAACAAGCATACATCTAGCAAAATCATACTCTATTCATAATATACATCTTTAACATGATAAATTGTTTATGATGTCTATACCATGACAACTACACATAAAAATAAAAAAATCCGTAGCGATGAACCCTGATGTCCTGTGATTCCAAGGAAGTCTTCAAACCGCAGTTCTTCCTGTGCTCAAAGCTCGTGCAGTCTCCTACTTACGATATACAATGATATAAAAGTCCTTTATAAGGATTTAACAAACTGTTCATTATTTTTAAAATAGTTCTACCTTATCTAGAAAACATTAAAACACCGGGACATGACATTTCTCTAAATTGTTCTAAAGAAAATAATTTCTATTGATTCACACGACAGTCTTATTTATTTCAAAAGTTTTTTGTCCAATAGTATTAATGTTTAAAAGCAGGAGTATGTTTAAAAGCAGGAGTAATTAAAACATTTTATTTTAAAATGTTTGTACACTTAGTTCTATCATCAAACACATGTTCAAATTGTCACTTTCATCGGTCTATCAAATTTCTCACCAAAAATACGTCTCATATTAACACTACATTGTTCATCAAGATCTTATGACCTTTTAAAACACCTCCCACCATTTTAAACGTTCCTAATCAACTGTTTGAAACACATCTTAATACTTTGAACATTCCCTTAAAACTGTTCAACACACATCTTACCAACTCAAACACTTCCCTAAGACTGTTCAACACACATCTTACCAACTCAAACACTTCCCTAAGACTGAAGACTTTTCCTCGCTTAAAAATTAAGTGCCTATTTAAGATCTACTAACACAGCAAAATTTTGTTAATTACATTCATACACACACTTATATTATAATATACCAAAACATTAATTGTAAATTCATTCTAAACCTATTTATTTTATAATATTATCTTCTTGGATGTTTTTAGTTAAAAGTTTACAGCTTTTAATTAAATTTACAACACTTCCCCCATGCTCCAACAACCAATCAGAATCTTTTACCTACTTGTGCTTGGTCCAATCACATGTCTTCCTTTCAACTATACAATATTCAAATATTCCACATTATTACAACTCTATATATAAAAAAAAACAACCAAATATCTCATTTAGCCTAAAGCAAGTTATAACATAAACCTTTTGTTTCTCAGCTGATATTATTACACATACACATCATAAGAACAGTCAAGTCAAATTTACTATTTTTTTAAATAAAAGACATACTTAAAAATTATATAAAAGCCGAATTGTTTGTTTATTGGTTGATTTTTTGATCAGTATTTGTTAATTATAAATAATTTTATAAATCGGTATTTGCATATTTTTTATAATTGATTTTGATTTGAAAATTCTAGTTTTTAATTTTATGAAGTGATTTATGTCACTGTTTACAATGTTCAGTTGAAGTAAATCAAATTCATTTGGTAATGTTTAATAAATGACGTTATGATAATAATATTGTAGTATTTATTTGTGGAGTGGAAATGCTACAGCATTTGCAAGGTGTTTATTATGTTAAACTTTGTTTTTCAAAAGTATTTTTTGTTTATTATTTATTTTCTATTATTATTATTATACCTGTGTTGTTGGTAAATTCTAATTAATTGTTTGAGTGTTTTTTTGTTATTATTTGTATGTCTGAGTGTGAATATGCTTCGGAGCCTCTTTTTTCTACTCTGTGCATTGGGGTGCACTTTGTGGGTTGTAGTCTCTGTGCATCCTGATGACGAATTGTGATTTTGGTAGGGCTGGACATGGTGTTGGTGTTCTCGGGTCTACACAACTTCTTTCACAAGCGTTGTCTCCGTATCCAGAGTTCTTAAAAGTTGTACATGTTGTGATAGTTGTAAAATATGACCTGAAGGGTAAACTACTTTGTTAATTAAAAAGCCATACGTTGTGCGACAATTGTAATAGTTATAATATTGTCCTTTCTGAAACTGTTCATTTATGAATACTACTTTATTAAAAAAATGAAAACATGTATTTTATTTATGATTAATTTTAAATATAGCTCATTAGGGCGCCAGGTAAACTTTCACTTACCAATTTAGAAAAAATGAATTTAATTATTATTAAAAATATCTCGAGGTCACAAGTTCTTTTAAAGATGTACTTGGCATAGGTGAATGAAAGAAAGATCCAAATCCTTTTCTGCTGAAATTGTACATATTTATTGGTTAAACATCCTACAATTATTAATATTTTTTATAAGCACATATTATATATATCTTATAATAACGATTTATTACTTTTCTTTTTCTATTAAAAAATGTTGCAACAGGAATTTACTTTTTATTTAAATTTAAATCATTATGTAGATCTCAGATGGAGATTTACTTCAAATATTAAAATTTCATTATTTTATCAATTTATTTCTTTTTAAAATATTTTTTAAAACAGATTAAAAAGTTTAAACATGTATAGCAAAATATATCAAAACATAATATAAATTCTTAATCCTAATTTAACATACGGTGTTTATACCAGAACACCCATTTGCACCAAAAATGTCTGAAGGTATTAATTCCAGATGTCCCGAGACTTGTAGATTACAGCAAGCGTTGTTTTCTGAAAAGTTCATGTTTCGAATATTCACCCAGCACTCTAGGAATGTTTTTTGTACGACAGTCATAACATTCATCGTTGATAAAAGAATGTTCAATTCGATACAAAGTTTTTTGCCACGTGCTAAACGATCTGTTTAAGACACTCGTTTATAGTACACAGTCTCTTATTATTTGAAATCTTATAAACTCGAGTGTTCATTAAGTTTTTTATATTCACTGTCTAATTAAATACTTTATACTAATTTTCTCATAAAGATTGTTTGTCCCTTAGTATACAGTAAGTCTATTACATTCAAACACGTTTACATTGTCATTAGAAGCATCCATTATCACTTCCTATCCATTTTCTACTACATTAGTCTCTATTTGAGACAAAAATCAAATCTATTGCTTTTTAGATAAAACAAACTTGTAATTAAGACTTCACTAAAGAACATCTTACAATTATTAAAACACCTTTATACCAACTTGAATAGGTCTGACCTCATCAGGTCCCAAGCTAAGACTTTAAAAACATATCTTACTACCTCAACTTCCCAACAAAGACTGGAAAAACCACGAGATTTCCTTTCTCCCGCTTCCTCCAAAAATCCTTTGACACATCAGTTTATTTTTAATTATTCACCTTACATATCTACAACATTTTACTATAAAACATTTATTATAAAATCATCTTAAAACTATTTATAACATAAAATTATTTTCTTGGACGTTTTTTACTAATAGTTTACGGCATTCTTTGATTAAATTTACTACACTTGTATGAGCCAAGAACCAATCAGCTTCTTTGACCCACATTCCACAGAGCCAATCACGCCGCGTCTTTTAACCCTATTATTTACTATGTTACAATGTTAATTAATGATCAGTCTTTACCAGGGCATAATGATGAATTTCGAGACCTCTCCCGCCTTAAAAACTGTGACACTATTCTTATTTCGAAGTCTTGGTTGAGACCAACTATTCCTTCTGATTCAATCTATTTACAGGGTCAAATTTTATTTTGCAATGACCGTGTAGAAAAAACGAGGTGGAGGAGTGACAGTATTTTTAAAATCTCATGTAAAGGAATAAGCGTATATTTTACTAAATGCGGAACCAACTTATTCGACTATACCTAAATATAGGTTCCTTGACATAAAGTTGCCATTTGTAAACATCCTTTTGGGAGTGTGCTACAGACCACCCAAGGTAGGTTTAATACCTTCGAATCTGATCTTATTAAAATTATGACAGGATATGCACATATTATTGTTAAGGGTGATTTTAACACAGATTTACTGGATAAGTTGATTTTGCTATATTCAACTCACAATTAACTATGTTTTATTTTTTGAATATGTCAGTTCTTACTTACAGGTGACTCACAACATTGGTATTTCTAACACATTGGTGGATCTCATAGCTGTAAGTGATGAGAGCCAAGTGGTACGTCATGGTCAAATATCTGTTCCGCCATTATTAAAACGATTTAATATTTTGCATGTATTTAGTGCAATAATACAAACATAATCAACATTTTGTTAATTCTAGAGAGTACAAAAATATTGATAACTTTAGTTTCATGTCTGATCAAAACAGTTTTCCTGTGGAAGATATCATAAACACAGACCATATAAATTCTATGGTCATCAAGTTTAATAATAATTTACTTGCACTTTACAACAAGCATGCACCAGTAAAAAAACCAACTGATTTCTAAATATTCAGCTCCTTGGATTCCTTCTATTCATGTTTTGATAAGTCAGTGTGATGCTGCTTTTCGTAGAGCTAGAAGATCCCACACTTCTGATGATTTACATAACTACTGCTGCTTAAGAAATAAGGTTAAGCAGGATACACTTGTAGTGTTTTGTCGACTAACAAATCATCAGCTTAAATATGGCGCACTGTAAGTGTCAATAAAGTAAAGCCTAATTCCCTTCTCTCTCTCTTAATCTTAACTTGTTAAATAGCTATTTTTCTGATGTGTTGGTAGACCTTGCTGCAGCAGTAGATTTCACCAATAATGTTAAATCAAAATATATTACATCCCATTATAATATTAATGCGTTTATCTTTAATGGAGTTGATGATCTATAGGTGTTAAAATCCTTGATGTCAATACGGAGTAAAGCTGTTGCATTCGATTCTATTCCAATTAACTTCATCAAGGAAACAATAAGCTATTTTAATTAAATCTTTTACTGTATCAATTTTTCCTACTAATGGAATTAGAATTATAATAGAATTAGGCTGTTAAACAAGACCAAATCTCCTGTAGCTCCTTCAAACTACAGACCTATAAGCATTTTACCTGCACTGTCTAAATGTCTTGAAAAAATTGTGCATTTTTAGGTTTGCAACTATTTAAGGGAAAATAATCTCCTTAATAGTCCGGTTTTGGACTGGTCATAGTATGAGTTCGGCTTTCCTATGTATTACTGAGGACATCTGCCAAGCTATTGGTCAGTGGATAGCAACGTTTTTAGTCTTGTTTGACTTTTAAAAAGGTTTAACCGTGTATATCATCCATTATTATTGGCTAAATTGATGAAGTTAGGATTTTCTGCAGAATATGTTAAATGGTTTGAGTCTTATTTGTCTGGAAGATGCCAGTGATTAAAGTCTGGTGAGAAGTCGTCTTCCTGGGAACGTATTTGTAGAAGACTTCCCCAGGGTTCTGTCCTTGGTCCTTTATTATTTAGCATTTATATAAATGATATATACAATATACTGAAATATCTGAAGTTTCATTTGTATGATGATGACTTGAAAGTTATAATCATTTTCATGTCTCAGAAATGGATGAGACTATAGACAAAATTAATATTGATACTAATGCTATTGTAGATAGGGCTGTTAAAAATGGACTGACGTTAAATCATAGTAAAATTGAATCTATATGTATCTGTTGTAAAAGACTGCAAATAAAATTGATTAAAGTAGTGAGCCAAAAATATTGTTTAGGATTGTTTTAAAGTAAAAAAATTTTGGTCACATATAAACAATAAGCTGGACAGACCATGTTAATGCCATGTGGAGTAGAGTATTTGCTGAAATGTAGAATTTGAAGAAGGTAAAAGATTGCTTGCCATTTAATATCAGAGTACAACTGGTAAAAACATTAATTTTTCCATATTTTAACTATTGTGATACTGTATACAAAGGCATGACAGTGGAATTAGCTAATAAACTTCATCATTCTCAAAATTATTGTTTACAGTTTATTTTTGACTTAAAATGTGATGATCATGTTACAAAAAATTATAAACAAATTTCAATTCTAAAACTTAGTTATTATCAAAACTATCAAATTTTGTTGCTGTTGCACGCTATTCTGTACACTAGGATGCCTCAATCTGGCTGAAAGGTTTGTTTTTAGTTCAAATATAAATGCTACTGACACATGATGAGGAGCTGCATTATTACTTATACTCAGACACAGAACTGAAATATTTAATTGATCATTGACAGTGACAGCATGTAGGCATTGGAATTCATTGCCGGAGAGTTTGAAAGGCATCAAGGATCATGTTCAGTTCTGGAAAACTTTGGGTTGTTGGTTTTACAACCGTTCTTGGGTAGTTTCAAGTGCTTGAGTGGGTTTTAGTGTTTAGGAGAGTGTTCTTGAGTATATGTGTGTTTGGGAGTGTGAGTGTGTTTTTATTTGATTTTTTATATAGCATAAAAAATTATATTTTATGATATATACAGTTTTAGTTATATTTTACTTTGAAAATAAATATATTTACTTTTAGTTATTCAAGTTTAGTATATTATGTTTTTAGAAGTAATTATTATTTTATGGTTTCTTATTTGTTTATTAATATAATTTGTATTATTAATTTTGATGTATTTTGTAATATGTTTTAGAAATCATTACTATTTTATAGTTTCTTATTTGTTTATTGATTTAATCAGTATTATTAATTTTGATGTATTTTGTAATATGTTATTAGAGGTTTAGTGGAAGAGATAACCTTATGGTCCTAACTTCACTTCAAAAATTAAGATTATTATTATTATTATTATTTATTATTATTATTATTATATATTTGTTCCTTAAAAATCAAAATAATGTCTAAAAATTTCTATTTCTTATCTCATCAATTTAAAATAAACTATAAAAAAAAGATTTAAATAAACGTTCCACATAAAATTCAGTTATAACAATTAATATATCATCCTACTTTAAATTTAAACTTTTTTTTTGTAAACATGTAGTTTATTATAGATCTCTTTCTCCAACATTAAGATCAACAGTGTATAAAACACAAGATTCGGATTGAGATCCTTTATTTCTCACTAAGGAAACAAACATTTATAACACATTTTGACACCGCAAAGGTTTATTATATCAATTAACCTTGGAAAAATACTGATTGTAGTATGAAAAATAAATAGACTTGCTTATTTTGAAACACCACAAAAATAAAACAAAAAAGATAGGTTGAGATCAACAGATTAAATTTAAATATTTTTAAAACAATAACAAAAGAGTAGTAATATGTATATATTAAATTAATAAGACGGTAACAAATTTTTCTGAAAAGCAAACGAAGTATAGCTATAGTTAATAGTAAAATTATTTCGATTGGAAATAATAAAAAGGATTTAGATTTAACCTATCATGAATTGTATTTCTAAGTTTTGACTTCTAATTAAACATGGTATAGCAGGGCTGGCATACCACACTGGAGATGCTTGACCTCAATCTGCCAAACAAGATTTCTTTCGTATATTAGTTAAATCAATATATAATCATATATGATTCTTGGTCTAAATCGCTGGCACTTTACCCATATCCCTAAATTCAATGGTCACCACATATCGAATAACCTATAACTTATGAAAAATCTTAATCACTAATAAATTACTTCATTCATTTTCTTAATCAACAATAAGGGATGACCAATTTGAAACCATTCCTATTTCTATAAAAGTGTACACTATTCTATGATCTATGAAGAATTACATTTACAAAAACAAAAACTTTAAAAAAATATGATAGTTTTCACCAATTAATTTTTTTTTACTCTCTATAGTCTCATGTAAATTTGAAAGATGAAACATCAATTCAAGCATATTGACCAACATATATTTAATTTAACAACCAACAATCATGTTAAAATAACATCATATTGTAGTGATCAAACTCCTGTAACATTCATGCACAGACTCAGTAATGTATCATTACCTGTCTCTTCTAGAAAGAACGGTCTTCCTGATGGACCCTAATATTTACAGATAACATACACATGCATATAAAATTATAATTAAAAACAAATTTCTTAATCCTCCTATCAATCCAAATGTTTTATTCCAAACAGTTTTAAAGTCTATCAATTCATTTATTTACTGTCTAATCTCTACATATGATTAATTAATATAATCTCACCATTTGTTTATCCCACATTGCTCTATTACTTTTCACTAATTCTTCATTTTTCATATGCATTGTCTTGGTAAAATTATTGTTTACTTCAGTGAGTTTAAACCTCTGCATCATTGACCACTTTAACATTTCTTTTGTTTTTTTCTTTTCTTCCTCTTCTCTTGCAAGGTATGCTTTTCTTTCTTCTTGAATCTCTTTAACCAACCTTTTATGGTACGCTTTTGTCTTTGCTACCCGTTCATCTTCTCTAAACAGAACATTACATATTTTTAGAAATTGCAAAGGTAGCACGTTGCAAGAATAATGAACTCCACTTTTGAGTCAGTCTTTTCAGAACCTTCAAAGTGGGAGAACGCTCATATGATAGACATGTTCATCTTAACAAAATGGAAGTATAGAAAGAAAGTGTTTTCTTGAGAAACTAAGAGTTGTTTAATATGTACTGTTATAAAATATTGTGAGTTAGTTTCTGTTGACTAAAAATAAACTTTCAGAAGTGAAAAGTATTTGATTTGGTAGTATTGTGTATAACCAAATAAAACTTACACCTAGTAAAGTGATTTGTGTTCATTTAGCTAAATGGGTAACGAAATTCTAAACCCCCAAAGTAAGATGACAATAACTATTTGAATAAAATTTACAAAATGGTAGCTTTTATAATATTGTGTGGTATATTCTACAGATCAAATGCATGGACAGTTTGTTATGTGGGCATATTTTGGAATTATCTCAGAAATTTTATTATTATTATTTTTATTTTGTTGATAACTCAAAATTAGAGGGTAGCTGCTACAATAAAACACAAAATTACGATTTTCTCATAATCGGATCAATGATTTTCTTTTAAAAATTTGGCTAATGTGTAGCTACTAAGAGATCAAATAAAACGTATCGGTTTCCATCTCTCCAAAAATATAATTTTGTGAATTATCAAAAAAATCAATAATTAGTCATGGATCCACAGATTTCAGTCAGATTTTATTGGAATGTGCAGATTAATAAGCCAAATCTGTGTGGTAAATCACAAGTAAAAAAAAAGTAGTACATTTCAGGTATATTGAAGCGAAAAATTAAGCTTGACTGTCGCCATTAAAACCAAACACGGTTTATGGTTGTGTTTATGGTACAAGCAAAGCAAGTTTTGACCCTTATTGAAATATAATAACTATTTTTATCATAGCCTCATCTCTGGTTCTTATCAATTTTTTTCATTGCTAACTTACCTAACTGAAATTTTTGGTGACAATTTGTTTTTGTTGGTTTTTATTTGGTTTTAGGGTTGGGAGAAGACAAAGTTTATACAATGATTTTTCTACCAGATTTATTATTGTTATTTAATGCCAATAAAAATATTTACACCTTACACTCATTCATAAACCCTTTACACTCATTCATAAATTTAATAATTAGCAGTACCGAAAATGCAGGTTTCACTATTTTAAATATTTCAATCCTCAAAAGTTCAATTTATTTAGATGTATGCCTAGCTTTTGTCATGTCATAAATAAAATACATCATAATTAATTCAAAATATTAACAATTTAAAAAATTGAACACCAGCACTTCAAAATGGGTTAACAAAAAATATTTTTCTATGGATAAAATATAGTTAGACGTAGTTGAATTATTCTACACAATTGGCTATGGTGTCAAAACTGGTTTCATAAAGTGGAAGAAGAACGAAATAGTTACGGTAAACATTATACATGTTAAACTCAAGGTCATTAAAAAATATAATATTCATAGTGTGCTGTTAATCAATTTTAGATATTCGGATGTATAAGCTACTTGAAGTGAACAAAGTCTACAATGCAAATAAACTTCGAGCCCCAAGCAGTGGTCTAGTAAAGATAGGACAGTGAGTAAGTTAAGCAAATGTAAGTTAAAGATCAAAAGCATTGAATATGTAGTGAATTGAAAATATAAGGATGTCAACTTATAAGAGCGAAAGAGATGGTTGATTTACACGCATACGTAGTAATAATCTAGCCTAATGTCAACTTAAAGTTTTCCTGCCCTTGGAAATGAAACTAGAACTATTTTGTGCAACGGCCGCCACACAAACGTGTTAGTAATTCACAAATCTGCCCTGCCCTATTGTTGCATTGGTTGTCAATTTCATTTATTTCATTTCACTCCCACAGAGCCTTAAATCAGAAAACTTTGTAAAAACTAATGTAAAATTAATTTAATGCTTAAACTCCAGCATTCTCAATAATAAACACTTACAGCTTATTTGGCTACAAGATATAGCTTGAAATACAAAATATTTAAAGTTTTTCATTTAATATATATTTTTTAAATTTGAATATACTATAAATTGTAAATTACTTTGCTTCTCTTTCTGCTACTGCTTTCCTGATCCTTTCATTTTCAGCAGTATCTTTTTCTTCAGCAACAGCAGCGACAGCCATGGAAATTCTCTCTCTCCGAGCTAACTTTTCTGCTGCATTCTGTAATATTCCACATGTATTACCAATGTTAATTTACAAATTTTATTATATTCCACAAGATAAATTAAAACAATAAAAGTTCAATAATTTAATTTAAAAGAGTAATATAAACACTAAACATAGCTAAAAATTCTAATTAAATAAGTTGTAAATAAAAATTCTAGACCTTAAAGAAATATTGAAAATAACAACATTAGTTTAAATAAACGACTACTAATGAGATGACATTTTTACTCCTCATAATTACCTCCTCTATTCCCTCAATATATCAGAGCTTCCAGCTCTGAACTTTATTTTCTCCTCTCTATAACATATCCGTACTTGGTGTGTCTGTGCACAATGTGGGGCTCTTAAGAGTTCACCATTGTGGATCCTGTTGGGATCCTCTTACTCCCCTTCCCACTTGACTCTCATAATTCTACACACTTCTGAGAGTGTTTAATAACTCAAAACAAGTTTCAGTATATTGTCATGGAGTTCGGACTGAAGAATGCTTTTAGTGCATTCCATAACCTCCTCATGCAAGATGTTTTCGCAGGCTGGTACAACATGAGTTACTATAAGGTTTACCTAGAAGATGTGATCAACTTTAACAGGAACTAGGAAAAGCATGCCTATTCCCTCAAAAATGTCCACTAGCAACTTATGATGATGGGTTATTATTATAGGATGTGAGAATATACAATTATGGTTATGGAAATATTTGTCTAACTTGCGGTTAGGTAAGTATGTGGGCCATTAAATATACGAGTATTAGCAATTTTTCAATAAGCACTTCAGGTTACTGATACAATAAGCCAGTTTTATAATGAGCTTAAACAATTAATTATTATACCTAAAATACTAATCTAGTGGTTACTTACATATTCGGTAAAGGGAAACGTGGTCTGCTTCAAAGATTGCATAACCGTTTTCGGTCATAACTATCTCTGTTATAATTACAGATAGTAAGCGTGAGCACTTAATATTATATACTCCTCTGGTTCTTTAAACCTGTCCAAATGGTTTTAGCAAGCCATTTTAAAGGATAATATGGTTAATTCTTCTTAATCGGTTACCGGTAAAAACTACAACTTTTGGTTTGCATTACCTGACAGTCTCCTTGTGCATGGCAAATGAATCATGGCTGACATTTCCTACTATGACAATTCAAATCTCACAAAGGGTGACGGAACCATGACTTAACACCACAGCCCTCAGTTACATTACCTAACATATGCTCTCCCAAAATGTTATCTGGGGAAGAAGGAATTGAACTAATCAGGAAGCGTCATTACCTACTAGGGAAATACATCTAAGAAATACAACTAAGAGCCATCTAGAGAATAAAAACCACTAATTTCCAGAAAGATTTGTTCAGCTTATTAGGACTATTTAATTGGGTATGACAATATTTACCAGGATTTTCCACCTGCATGATGATGCATTTTTTATATAGTTTTCTCAACTTTGTTTGACCGGATCGGCTTTAAAAGTCATTAATTCAACATATGGTAGAGAATTGTTATGCATTTGGGTATTAAAGGTACTTAAAGCCACTACAGGTTGGGTTTCCATATTTAACTATGGCACTACATTTTAAATAAGAAAATGTGTGGTGAAGGTCTAAATGCAACTTTTAAAGCAGTACTAAAAAGATTTACATTTAAACACTCTAGCATCTACAAGCTAAAACACACTTAGATTAAAATGTATGAAAAAACAATTGTTTGCTTTATTGTATGCAAATTCTGCAAGGATCCATATGTTAAAATCAGTTATGATAGGAAGAAGTAAAATGCCATGAGCAATCAAAAACATAATAAAAAACCTACCAGTCGATTATTACAACTTTCAAAACGTTTGGCTTACTGAAAACATTACATTTGACTGGTTTAAAATAAAAGTTTCAGAAATTTAAATAAACCAGATGCAAAATTACAAATATACAGTGAAGAAGTGAATACCATAAGTTTAGTTACTCCTTGCTCCTTCACCTAGGGTTGTCAAAAAAATTACAATGAAGATTAAATGCATTTACGTACTACCAAAAACATCATCACTCACCCTGCCAATGAATTAAATTATTTATATGGCCAAATGTCTTTACATTATATATATATATATATATATATATGTGAAAGCCCTTATTCACAGACACACTCACTCATTCATCACAATTTCTCTGGAAGTATGAAAAACAGAAAAAAAAAATTATAAAATGGTAAAATGCCTGTAAAGCTAATGGTTGAAAATAGTGGTAGAAAATTGAACTACAGAAACATTTTTTTAAAACTTAAAATTGCATTACTTTTTTTCTCTTTTCATCTAATTCTCTTTTCCATCATTTAGTTCCCCATCAAGTTATGTTCCGCCATGACCATTAACCTGTCACAAGAGCAGCCTTTGACGAAGGCAGAGATAGAATGAGACAGAATTGCTCTTCTCACTGCCAGTTCTATGTTGCATGCTCCAGAGTCAGCAGACCTAGCAATCTTGTGATATTGGCAATCAGCAATAAGACTTGCAATGTTGTCAAGAGTAACTGACAAATTAAAACTGTTTCATCACTATTTATCACTTTTCAAAACTTATTTTCTAAACCATTTTTAAGCTATTTTTATTTATTAAATTTAAATTATTTTGATTTAGTAATTTTAAAACATTTCTTACAGATTCCACTACTAATAAAAATTCTAGAAAATAATAAATTTTCTTAATTTTTCTATTTCTAATTAGATAAAAAAGAGAAACAAAAATGAGGAACAAAGTATATGTATATAAAAATCAACTAGAAATGATCAAATACTATTAAGAGAAACAATGCTAAAAAATAAATTGAAAAAATAAAATAAGAGAAAATTAAAATTAAAAGCTTCACCAATACCCTATATCTATTTTCAGATTTTACACCCTATTTTGTTCTGATAATCTTCCACCTTGGACAATACAGGTTACATTAAATATTTTAAAATTTTATTATTGTACTTTACAATATTTAGGTTATTTTATTTAATAGGAATATTAATTTTATCCTGACAACTGTAATCTATAATGTGTCCAAATTAATGAAATTTTACTGAAGAAGATAATTATATATACAAAATGTCAAACTTATATGTAGAGGAACCCCTGTTTTACACTAAAGTAATTTTTGTCTAAAATTTGCATCTTTTTCTTCCTTTAACGCTCGGAAGAGAATATCTATGTTCTATCTAATATGTTATTTAATCAAAATTTAGTTCATGTAAACAGGTATTTTTATTATTTAACATGTTTTTGTGAAGCTTTTATCATAACAAATTACCCAATAATTATTACTATTTTATATTCTTATTTTCTCTTTAATTATAGAAGAACAAAATATTAACAAACCTCCCGATCCTTTTCTTTTCGTATTCTAGCAACTCTTTTCTTAGCAGCTGCATGAATTTGTATTGCTGCATTTTCTTCTTCTTCTTCAAATTTACACTTCGCTTTAAAATCTTTAATCATTTTTTTGTTTTCCAAAACATCAGCTATGCCTATATGTTTCTTTCTTTCCAGCTTGATAAGAAAAACAACAAATGATATAATAGTTAGTCACTCATATAAAATTAATGGTGTAAATTCATTGCAAAAAAACTTCACTTATATACTCTTTTATACATATAACAATTAATATAACATGTAAATATTTTTTTAAAACCTATAATAAAAAGAAGTAAAAATTTGTGATTAAAAAACTAATGAAACGGTTTTCACCTTGATACAATTACCAAACTTTGGTATCAATCAGGTCAACTCTTTCCATTTAACAAGTCTTCAACTTTTTCCTCATAAAAAAGTCAGACAATTCCTATGCAGTGACCTCAGACCATACTGCTTCATAATTTTAGCTAAGACCAATAATTTTACAAGAGTCCAAGCCCTCTCTTTTAAACAGAACAAGCATGTATGAATAATTTTATAGCCCTTTCCAAAGGGTTAACATGTTATTAATGTATCTTCAGCTGATTCCAAGTTATAAGAGAAATACAGAAAAATAACCCACCACATAGAGCTTTATAGATATCATAACTTTCAAATTACTAATAAATAATTATATATTTATTGCCTAATTTTGTATTAATAACTGACCCATTTTTTAACTTGATTTGAATCTCTTCAAGTTTACGTTTAGAAACCTTGTTTCAATGTACTTTGATCTTTATATTTCCCTATCCTGACATACTTACTTCCTTTTTAATATTTTCCTGTTCCATTATTATTTCTTTCTGAATCGCCAGGTTATCCAGCTTTTCCAGTTCTAGTTCTTTTGCTTCAGATTTCTTTTTCTCTTCTAGAATTGCCTGCAATCTACAAAGAAATTAACTATATCAATATTATTATACATTTTACAATATAAGCTATTCTAAACCATTTTACATGCAATGTGAACAACTTTTGCTTCTTTAACGGCATTTACATTTACTCTAATGGGTCCTTTGAGACCTATCAAAGATTGAAGATGATCTGGTGAGACTGCGAGATGCTGGCTTAACTGTTAATCCTGATAAGTTAACTCTCGCATCGGATTGAATCCAGTTTCAAGGTCACTTTTTAAAAAATCAGCCTGTTACTCTAAACCTAGACCAAGTCCAACCAATCGTGGATTACCCGACTCCCAAAAATCTTTAAAAAAACAGCTATATTTTTAGGACTTGCTGCCTTTTACTCTAAATTTATTCAAAAATTTTCCCAAATCGCCCACTCCCTTAATTACCTAAAACCCAAGGGAGTCAAATTCAAATGGGGTGAATCTCAAAAGAATTCCTTCGACTCCTTGAAGTCCATATTAACTAGTAACCTTATTTTACAGCTACCCAATTTCTCTAAGAAATTTATAATACACACAGACGTATCCGGAACGGCACTCGGAGTGTCACTCTCACAGGACTATGAAGGCGATCTCATACCAGTGGCTTTTGCAACAAGATCGTTAAACAAACACAAACTCAGTTATATCTTTATACCTATAACTCAGTAATTTAAGACAGAGGTCTTGGTTGTTGAACCACCCACGCCAAGTTGGTAAACTCTCCCGATAGATAGAGTTCATCAATTCATTTAAATGTACTGTTCAACATATTAAAGGTACTGAAAACATTATGGCTGACTGATTGTCTCACCTTTTTGAACCTTCTGCTCCCTCAACCCTTCCATTCGAAAACCATGTGGACAGTATACACATTCCTTCAACTATATCTGTCCTTAACAACCTTCCACTGGCATTCAAAGACAAACATGTCCATCAGTTGGAAGACCCCGACACCTGTAAAATCAAGAAACAGTGCCCCCTCTCACCCGAATACTCTATTCAAGACCACACTCTCATGCGTTCTTCCTCAGGTCAATGTTCACCTAGAGTCGTATTGAATAATACTATTTTTGACCTTATATTAAATGTATACCCATATGGTAATATGGGTATACATCATGGCTCATATGGGTATATCTAAGACCTTTAGTCAAATCTCCCAATATATCTGGGCCAAGGACCTAAGAGTGAGAATAAACCTCGAGGTCAAAACCTGCATTCAATGCTAGTGATCCAAACAGGCCCAGAACACTTGAGTTGGATACCAAGCCTCCAAGCTCCCAACTACCCCATTAAGGCAAGTTTTCATCAACCACATTGGTCCTCTCCCCTTGAGCAAAAACCACAATAGATATTTGCTCACTGTAGTTGACACCTTCTCTAAATTCATACTCCTAATTTTTCTGCATAACACCAAAGGAGAGACTACTGTATCCTTTCTTACCAACAACATCTTTGCAAATTTCGAGTTTCCCTAGTTTTTAGTACCAGATAACATGCCAAGTTTCAAATCAGCGGTTATCCCTCAAATGTGCTTAGAATTTGGAATCACCCACGTGTTTACCCTGCCCTATTATCCCAATCCACCCCATGCCGAGAGAGTCAACAAAAACCTCAAAATAGCCATCAGTATTTTTAATCCAAAAACCAGACCAGCTGGGATCAGAACATCCATTGGTTCTAGTCGGCTTTCAATACCGCTACACACTTCAGTACGAGTAGAGTGTGCTACAGTTTAGAACAACATGGCGGCTGTTGATGGTGGGGGTACCCCCTCCCCTTGGCCCACTCCCCATTGCCCCTCCCCCGGACCCCCTTGCCCCCTCCCCCTTGGCCCCTCCCCTTTGCCCCTCCCCTGGCCCCGCCCCTTGCCCCACCCCCTTGGCCCCTCCCCTTTGCCCCTCCCCTTGCCCCTCCCCTGTAGGCCCCTCCCACCCCTTCCCTTTAGGCCCCTTCCCTTCCCCCATTGGTCCCCCCACCTGTAACGTATTGTTGTCGAGACACACACATGACGTCATACACTTAACTTTTTTAATACCAGTGGGATTCGAACCTGTGAAGTTTGGATTTGAAGGCGGACACGCTACCGACTGAGCTATCGTGCATAGTATTACAAGTCGGATATTTAACGCAGTATATAAGCCGCCATGTTGAACGCCAGAACATTTCGTAGAAGTTCGGACACGAACCCCTTACGGTAAGACGTACCGAGTTTTTCGCGACCGCGAAAAACTCGCGTACGTCTTACGGTATGGGTCTGAGTCGTACCTCTAGGTTACTCTGATGTATACAACAAATCAAAATAGTAGTGTCCAAATTTAATGTGTTAAGATAGTTAACCTAACCTATTAAGGTTTCCTACTTTTGCCTATGTTCACCACAGCCTATTTGTATCATATACCATACTTAAAAAAACCTATCACCAACCTAACCTATTATAATGTATGAAAAGTTACTACTTTTGCTCGTCCACCAATTACAACGTGGACAGATTAGGTTAAACTAGAAGGTGTAACCTAGGGTAAATATCTACCAACTCTATAGAAGGTGTAACCTGATGTACATATTTACCAATTTTATAAATGGTGTAACCTAGAACACCTATTTACCAACCCAATAGAAGATGTAACCTGATGTAAATATTTACCAAATTCGCAAAATTGTTTTGAGATTTACAATGTTTTGAGGGTGCTAAAGGAAGGTTATTTCTGTGTTGACATAAGTGTTTATTAGTATATATTAATATAATGTGTTAAGATAGTTAAACTAACCTATTAAAGTTTCCTACGTTTTGGATATGTTCACCACAGCCTACTTGTATCAGCTGGTTCATTTAATGTGTTATATATTTATATAATGTGTTAAGATAGTTAAACTAACCTATGTATGAAAAGTTTTTGCCCATGTTCACCATGGCCTATCAGCTGGTACAATTAATGTGTTATATATTTATATAATGTGTTAAGATAGTTAACCTAACCTATGTATGAAAAGTTTTTACCTATGTTCACCACAGCCTACTTGTATCAGCTGGTACAATTAATGTGTATTTATATAATGTGTTATATATTTATATAATGTGTTAAGATAGTTAACCTAACCTATAAGTTTCCTACTTTTGCCTATGTTCACCACAGCCTACTTGAATCAGCTGGTACAATTAATGTGTTATATATTTATATAATGTGTTATATATGTATATAATGTGTTAAGATAGTTAACCTAACCTATAAGTTTCCTACTTTTGCCTATGTTCACCACAGCCTACTTGTAACAGCTGGTACAATAATGTGTTATATATTTATATAATGTGTTATATATGTATATAATGTGTTAAGATAGTTAATCTAACCTATGTATGAAAAGTTTTTACCTATGTTCACCACAGCCTACTTGTAACAGTTGGTACAATTAATGTGTATTTATATAATGTGTTATATATTTATATAATGTATTAGATAGTTAACCTAACCTATATTTTTCCTACTTTTGCCTATGTTCACCTCAGCCTACTTGAATCAGCTGGTACAATTAATGTGTTATATATTTATATAATGTGTTATATATGTATATAATGTGTTAAGATAGTTAACCTAACCTATAAGTTTCCTACTTTTGCCTATGTTCACCACAGCCTACTTGTAACAGCTGGTACAATAATGTGTTATATATATAATGTGTTATATTATATTTACGTAGTTTCCTCCGTTGTCTACCAGGGTGTAGCACATGTGTTTATGTATCGTGTTAAACCTAAAATATTGTTAACCTAGACTTAATTAATGTTCCTACTTTTGCCTAAACCTATGCTTACCACAGTCCACACGGGTGTTAGTCTTATTATGGCCACTATTTAACAACCGAAATATATTTTTACCAACCGATTTACCAACCAAAATATACTTTTACCAACCGATTTACCAACCAAAATATACTTTTACCAACCGATTTACTAACCAAAATATACTTTTACCAACCGATTTACCAACCAAAATATACTTTTACCAACCGATTTACCAACCAAAATATACTTTTACCAACCGATTTTCCAACCAAAATATACTTTTAGCAACCGATTTGTCAACATCCAACCGATATACCTGTTAGCGACCTATGGATTTGCCCAGTCATAGACTTTGCTTCCCCCACTGGCTGCGGGAACACCCCACCACCACCTCCCAGCGCGTCTGTTAGCGACCTATGGATTTGCCCGGCCATTTTTACAGACTTTGCTTCCCCCACTGGCTGGGGGAACCCCCCACCACCACCTCCCAGCGCGTCTGTTAGCGACCTATGGATTTGCCCGGCCATTTTTACAGACTTTGCTTCCAGCACTGGCTGGGGGAACCCCCCACCACCACCTCCCACCAGAGCGCGTCTGTTAGCGACCTATGGATTTGCCCGGCCATTTTACAGACTTTGCTTCCCCCATTGGCTGGGGGAACCCCCCACCACCACCTCCCACCAGAGCGCGTCTGCGTGTGTGTGTGCGTTGAAGTGACAGCATTGGAAGAGAAGCGACGGTGCAGCATTGGGCGAGAAGCGGTCACGTGACCAAATGGTCTCAGTCCATGTTGGGGCCAAATCCCTGCCCTGACCTCTAGGTTACTCTCCCCAACAATATTCAAAAGTAGTGTCCACAGTCACTACTCCATCGACTACAAGAGTGTAGCACCGGTCAACCACCCAAAGTTAAAACAAGGTGACTCACACGGTTAGAGTTACTTGAAAAGAACTATGGAGCCAATTTACATTGTTTCCTCGCAAAGTAGGGTGGCGAAAAAATTTCGTACTCTAAGGACTAAAATTCAGTTTAAATTTCATCCACCACCCGAGAATGTCACGGAAATTGATTGGATAAAAAGAGGCTTTGAATGTTTGGTGGACAAAATGAAAAATGGAACAGCTGATGGTGATCTGTTGGGCTTTACTTTTACTAGTCTCAATTTTAAAACAAAGACGCCTGGATACGTTGCTTTTCGTAAAGCTTCCGACACCTCTGTCGATCTCTTATGGACAATTTTTGGTGGACTAATCCAAAGCAACGGTGAGGCGGGAACAAGCAGCGATAATTTCGAGATTACCTGCACCAGAGTATCTCCACGAAAAAAATAGTGCCACCAATCTGTAAACACACTCATTTACCTAATGGATGTAAGGCGAGCCATTGCGGCGGAGCTCCACAAGCCCGCTCGAAGAAATTTCAAAACACGTAGTGTGACACTGAAAGGAGTTAACGACCTTTATCAAGCCGATCTAGTGGAAATGATTCCATATGCTAAGGAAAACCGAGGCTACAAATATATACTGACAATGATAAATTGTCTAACAAAATTTGCGATTGCAGAACCGCTAAAGACAAAGTCGGCTCTAGACATATCTACAGCGTTAGAACCGATACTGAAAAAACATCCTATGAATAACTTTCAGACCGATCAGGGGAAGGAGTTTTTCAATATGCACGTAAAGAGATTAATGAAAAAATACAATATAAATCACTACGCCACTTTTTCAGACAAGAAAGCGTCTATGGTGGAGCGTCTGAACCGTACTTTGAAAAATATAATGTGGCGTGAATTTACGGCACGCGGTAGTTACGAGTGGTTGGAGCTGTTGAAAAACGTAGTAAAGACATACAATAACACTGTGCATAGTACTATAGGCATGAAACCCGCTCAAGTGTTGAAAAAGCACAAGAAAATGTTACTGGACAAAACAGCACGCAAGAGTACAAAAGCACTGGCGCGATTTAAAGTGGACGACAAAGTTAGAATATCGAAATTTAAAAAGACTTTTGCTAAAGGATATCTACCCAACTGGACAAACGAAGTGTTTACCGTGTATGCTGTTGTACCGACCAATCCTGTAACGTACATTCTACAAGACTCGAAAGGTGACATTCTGAAAGGAGGATTCTATGCCGAAGAATTAAGCGAGTCAAAGATCGGCAACGTATATCTTGTTGAAAAAGTATTACGCAAAAAGGGTAACAAAGTACTGGTGCGGTGGTTAGGGTTTGACAAGGAACACGATAGTTGGATTGATAAAACCAAGCTTGTTGTTTAGGTATTTAATAGGATAGCACTGTTAGTTTTCCACAGTATTTAGACAAACGTTGCGTAATGCGTTTAAAAAACACAGCGGATAAACTACGTGTAAGAAACTTTGACGTTGTTGCAGGAGGCGGCTCAACAATGCACAGTCACAGTTCTTTATTACCAAACACAGTTCGATCTATAGTGTGCGGCCCATCAAACAGTGGCAAGACTAATGTGCTATTTAATCTGCTCTTCAATCCGAATGGCCTGAAATTTGCCAACGTCTACGTATTTTCTAAATCACTCCAGCAGCCAAAGTACAAGTTTTTGGAAACTATACTGGGAAATACCAAAGAAATTGGTTATTACACATTCACGGACAACGAAAATGTCATCCATCCTAGTGAAGCGGAGCCAAATTCGATAATAATATTTGATGACATAGCTTGCGAGAAACACGACAATATACGTATCTATTTCACCATGGGACGTCACAATAATATAGATTCCTTCTACTTAGGACAGACGTACAGCAGGATTCCCAAACAATTGATTCGAGACAATGCCAATCTCTTGATCCTTTTCAAGCAGGACGATCTCAATTTACGACACATTTACAATGATCACGTAAACACTGACATGGTGTTTAGTGCATTTAAAAACATTTGTGCAACCGCGTGGAAAGATAAACATGGATTCGTTGTAATAGATAAGGACAGTGAACCGGAGAATGGAAGATTTAGAATTGGTTTTGATCGAATTGTAACAGATTTTTAAGGTACAAAAGGCTTGATACTTGCAACAATCGTCATTCTACAAGATGTCTGGGAAGAGAGAGCATCTAACGCTGGAGATAGCCAGATTGCGCAAGGCTATAAAGAAAAAGTACAGACAGTTGAGGTACGGAGAGGTCGAAGAGGAACGAATGTATACTAAGAAATACACACCGATAATTAAAGAGTTGCAGAAGAGTGGAGTGTTTTTGCCGAAACAAGAAATTAAGCCCGAAGAAGAGTTGGATGAAAAGACAGAAATAGCGGATGAGTGGAGCAGCGAGAGTGAGGAAGAGAAAAATGAAGAGTGGGGGGAAGTACCGGCTACTCCCAGTGTTGATTTTATGGATACCGAAATAATTGCAGAGACTCCGGACCGACCGCAGCCCAGTGTAAGGGAGCTATTGTCCACACCTGTAGGGCAAAGTGAATCTGAAAAATGGGTAAACAGTACTTTCGAACATCCGCTTGCACGAAAATATATGCTCAAAATGATTAAAGATACCGCCGGTAGTCGGAATATAGATCACAGTTACGGACCGAAAATCGGAGCCGACTCTATGATGATCGGTAACAAGACTCTTCAGTTGTCGGACGATGGTAAAATTATAATTGACGGAGTACACTATAAAGGGACGCCCGGATTGTACGAGTTGGTGTTTAAGCGTATACCCGATGATGATATATATACCGAGGCCGATTTACGAGCGTATAAAGATATCTGTGAGGCATCCAGTGCACACAAAAGATTATACGATCTGAACGGACAAGTTAATCGTAACAAATCTATGAAATATAAAAATATTATAGAGCATTTATTCCCACCTAAAAAAGTTAGCGGTATATTCATACTGGGACGATCCGAATGAGTTGTGTGACAGACTGAGACATTTGTTGGCATCTCACGATGCAGGACATACGGGACATGCAAATGAGATAGCTTCTATTATAGAAGAACTAAAAGAAGCTGGAATTATAAAAGGCGCGGGAATTGCAAAAATAAGAACATTAATACGATGAGTGTCGACAAGTTTGGACGTTATAAGAGTGGCGGCTCCAACAGAAAAATAGGTCCTAAAGGTGTAGGGTTTAACCTTACACCAGAGGGAGACTATGATATAGGAGGTAAATTGTTACATAATGTAGCTACAGCACGCTCTGAAACCGATGCGGTCACCCTTAACCAACACCTGGCACGAGTATCCAATAGTGCCGCAAACAAATCAGATTTCGTGGACAATTAAAACCGCTAATCAGCTGGAAAAACCACGCTATGTTATTCTAGCCTTCCAAACAGATCGAAAAAATCAGATCAAAAAGGATGCTTCTGTGTTTGACAAGTGCGGCCTTTCAAATTTAAAACTCTATCTAAATTCACAGTATTTTCCTTACGATAATATTAACGGTGATATTTCCACAATGTACGAAATGTACCATAGATTCCAAGAATCGTACTATACGCACGAGTCCTTGCCCAGTCTAGATTTACAATCTTTTACAAATTGTCCTCTCTTCGTAATCGATTGTTCAAAACAGAACGATTCTATTAAATCTGGTCCTGTGGATGTCAGACTAGAAATAGAAACTTCCGCTAATATACCTGCAACTACTACAGCCTATTGTCTGATTTTACATGACTCGCATATTGTGTACAATCTCCTTACGGGCACGGTTAGAAAGGTAGTGGAATAGATGCGCATGCGCACAGTCTCTCTTATAACACGATACAATTATCGATCCAGTCATTCCCGATCGAGACATCATGTGCACCACATACCCAGGAGTCGTTCATGCCTTCCTCAGGCTCGTGCCTAAGGATAGATTATCGGATTTAGAGGACTTTTTTGGCGAAAGCGAACTATATTATTTATTCAACCCTACTGAAATAGACGATGAGTTGACCTTGACATTCACACAGTATATCTACGATGACGACGAATATCATGTCGATAAGTCGCAAGTATCGGAACACGTCTATACAGCTTTAAAGAGTCGGCTATCTTCGGGTAACATCGGCCCGTCTTCGGATTCGGTTTACGTTTTAGTGGGTGGGGTGGGGATGGTTTATCGCAACCATTATTGTGTCAGTTGTGGGGAGGGAGATATAAGCGACGAAACATACTATCAATTCGATTTCGATGATGCTCGTCTACACGAATTCCCATTGGTTCTAATCGAACCGGAACTTGAGAAAGGTTATTTGCACAATCTTTCGTCGTTTTATCAAAGTAGTCAGTTGTAACTGTCGCCGTCAGTCAGTCGAGACAATGGATCCGAGTAAGATGGACGTGGAGCGAGCTCCTACCAAACGTCAGGTGCCACCTAACCTCCCTTTGGGAATTTTTCTTAAATCCGTTCATTTCTTAAACAAAGAGTGTACTAAATTCATAGCAACCGGTTTGTTCCAGCATACAGGTTTCACTCTCGGACTTTTAGTACAGAGTGGTAAAAAATTTGTTTACTTAAATCATAATCTACTTGACGGATTGTCGATTAATTTAAAATCTATAACGGCTGCTCTCGGCAGCAAGAGTACGTTAAAATTCGACATGAGTATCGGTGACGTAATAGTACGGACTACTTTCGGAAAATGTTACGTTCAATTGTACGATGGGTAACATTGTATGACCTTGACCGCTGACGAATGGAGGCTATTCGAGGAGAGTATGCCGCTCGTGTCCAGACGTGTCGCCGAATTGTTTTATATCGAGGAAGAGTTACGCTCGTACATCATTTAGATCTTGGCAAGCGACGAGCTCGTATCTAGCACACTCCCCGAAGCGGACAAACTGTACGACGAAGTGAGCTTGTTTAAAAAACATGCAAGCGGCAGTAGTTGAATTTCACGCCTTTCACGATAACGATAACAAGTATATAGTCAAAGAATTGGCCATTGTCGGTGATCATTTTCACAGTATCACGGTGTTCAAACCGCCATACAATTTTTCCCTACTTAACGATAAATCGCAAAGATCGGCTCGTTGGTTACAATCACGTTTTCACTATATCAGATGGGATGAAGGAGGTGTACCTTACAACGAGGACACGATACGCACTTTGTGCAAGCCTTTTGCAACACTTTTCACAAAAGGATTGGAAAAGGCACTATTTTTGAGACAATTTCACCCGTGCGTGATGGAATTACCTCAAGAAGAGAAATTCTCCCATAGTGGAGACATTAACTGTATATTACCTCAGCATAATAGTAACGTAGATAGTAAATGTGCACTAAAAAGTGCTAAAAGTTATTACGATTTACTCCTTGCCTAAATTGAAAAGGTCGCGGGGACGGTATGAAGATACCTGACCAGCATCTGTGTATGTGTGTTACCCTCTGGTGTGGAACTAAAAAGCCCGCAAGGTTGTATGGAGGTCCCTGGAGCGGAGTTGATTCTCCCGTAAACCTGTTTGAAGGTCACTGGCGAAGTCGAAAGACTTGATAAACTTTGAATGAGGTAAAATTTGGGCACGGAGTCAAAGCGTAAAAAAAAATCAAAAAAAATTTAAAAACTCAAAAAAAAAAATTGGAGGCCACAATTTTGTAATGGAGTGGTGGTCACAGGAAATAGCGATGGATTTGGGGCTATTTCCACAAGGGGTAAAGCCTTCTGCTTGCCCCGGCTTGTAATGTGGGCTCTGTTATGGCTTCACTGTACCGGATGACGGTTCCAACCCCGTAAAACACAGAGGACAAGCTTATTTTAACGAATTATTTTCTGCTTTTTCAGATAATGGAATTGTGTAAGACGCTGGAATCCTACGTGTGCTGTGGTAATGCATGTAAGAAAATCAAAATAAAAGATCTGGTGTTTTGTACAAAACCAGATTGTTACGGAAACCTGTGCACTTGTTTGCTTGCCGACTGCCGCTCAAGGAAGTCGTACAGTGTTCCAGTAATAGTACGGCGTCAACATTTGACCGGGTACTGTTGTGCTAACAAATGTTTTAAAGCACCCGAATGTCAAGTTGACGGCCTGGCATGTACAAAGTGCCAGGCATTCAGCTTTTCTCATTGTAGGTGCAGGTATTGGAACGTACCGGTAATGGATCTGTACAGCTTATCTACGACAACCACTGTTGGCACAGGAACTGTATCGACATCGGACCAGTGTTATAGTTGTTGTGTACTGAACTGTCAAAAGTTTTATATTAAAGACTTATTATTTTGTAAACAGTCAGACTGTCATGGTGACTTGTGCAGGTGTATGTTTCGGAGATGTAAATATAGGAATGTAATGTTGTAAGTTTGTGTGTGACTCAAAACCCGTAAAAAAATAATCTGGGGACCATGGATTGGTTGGGTAGTTGACTCAACTCTGTGTTTATTCTCGTTATTATTATAGTACTCTGTAATGTAACTTTTTTAAACTGAGAGAATACATTATTAAAACATCTACACGTTTTCATATTATTTACCAACCGTGTGAGTCACCTTGTTTTAACTTTGAGTGGTTGACCGGTGCTACACTCTGGTAGTAGATGGAGTAACCTGTGGACACATCTCATCTCCTTTCTTAAACAGTTAATCGCGAGTAGTACGCATGCGCAGTAACATTGTTACGCACTGTTGTACAATCCGGCTGACATAGACCAGTCAGAACCTGTCTGTCTAATCTAAACACACCTGACCTTGGAATGGTAGCCGAAACGAGGTAGTCGAAAGCGACGCGACCCCCCTTTCTTACCTATATGAATATTGTTGGGGAGAGTAGAGGGCAGGGATTTGGCCCCGGGCTGAGACCGATATGCTGTCACTTCAACGCACACACACACACACACGCGCTGGGAGGTGGGGGGTTCTCCCACCCAGTGGGGGAAGCAAAGGCCGGGCATCGGTCGCTAACAGACGCGCTGGGAGGTGGTGGTGGGGGGTTCCCGCAGGGGGGAGCAAAGACCGGGCATAGGTCGCCAACAGGTATATCGGATGGATGTTTGGGTTGCTAAAAGTATATTTCGGTTGGTAGATCGGTTGCTAAAAGTATATTTCGGTTGGTAGATCGGTTGCTAAAAGTATATTTCGGTTTCTTAAATCGGTTGGTAAAAGTATATTTTGGTTGGTAAATCGGTTGGTTTTGGTTGGTAAATCGGTTGGTTTTGGTCGGTAAATCGGTTGGTTTTGGTTGGTTGGTAAATCGGTTGCTTTTGGTTGGTAAATCGGTTGGTTTTGGTTGGTAAATCGGTTGGTAAAAGTATATTTCGGTTGGTAAATCGGTTGGTTTTGGTTGGTAAATCGGTTGGTTTTGGTTGGTACATCGGTTGGTTTTGGTTGGTACATCGGATGGTAAATCGGTTGGTAATTTCGGTTCGGTTAAATAGTGGCCATACTAACACCCGTGTGGGCTGTGGTAAGCATAGGTTTAGGCAGAAGTAGGAATTAAGTCTAGGTTAACAATATTTTAACACGATACATAAACACATGTGCTACACCCTGGTAGACAACGGAGGAAACTACGTTTAACACATTATATAAATACACATTAAATGTACCTAGGCCGTGGTGAACATAGCCAAAAACTTATAGGTTAGGTTAACTATCTTAACACGTTATATAAATACACATTAATTGTACCAGCTGATAGGCTGTGGTGGGCAAAAACTTTTATAGGTTAGGTTAACTATCTTAACACGTTATATAAATATATAACACATTAAATTTACCAGCTGATAGGCCGTGGTGGGCAAAAACTTTTCAGACATAGGTTAACTATCTTAACACATTATATACATATATAACACATTATATACATTAATTGTACCAGCTGATTGGCTGTGGTGGGCAAAAGTGGGAAACTTTAGGTTAACTATCTTAACACATTATATAAATATATAACACATTATATAAATACACATTAATTGTACCAGCTGATAGGCCGTGGTGGACAAAAACTTGTAGGTTAGTTTAACTATCTTAACACATTATATATAACACATTAAATGAACCAGCTGATAGGCCGTGGACTCGGACCCATACCGTAAGACGTACGCGAGTTTTTCGCGGTCGCGAAAAACTCGGTACGTCTTACGGTAAGGGGTTCGTGTCCGAACTTCTACGAAAGGTTCTGGCGTTCGGTTACAACATGGCGGCTTATATACTACGTTAAATATCCGACTTGTAATACTATGCACGATAGCTCAGTCGGTAGCGTGTCCGCCTTCAAATCCAAACTTCACAGGTTCGAATCCCACTGGTATTAAAAAAGTTAAGTGTATGACGTCATGTGTGTATGACGTCATGTGTGTGTCTCGACAACAATACGTTACAGGTGGGGGGACCAATGGGGGAAGGGAAGAGGTGGGAGGGGTGGGAGGGGCCTACAGGGGAGGGGCCTACAGGGGAGGGGCCAAGGGGGAGGGGCCACGGTGGAGGGGCCAAGGGGGAGGGGCAAGTGGGAGGGGCAAGGGGGAGGGCAAGGGGGAGGGGCCAAGGGGGTTACAAGGGGGAGGGGCCAGGGGGGAGGGGCAAAGGGGGAGGGGGGTACCCCCACCAGATTCTTGTGCCCAAGTGTCCGGATCTCTACTAGTACGGGTATCTCTCCGGCCAACATCTTCCTCCGTGATCCCCTCCACCTTGGAGCTTGGACCTTTTGGTGTCGCCTCCGCCTTTACTATCTAATAAAACCGTCTGGGACAAAGGCTTACGGAATCTCACCAGAGCACACGCAGCACGGGCAAGTTAATACAACGCCAAACGCCACCCCAACCCCTTTAAAGAAGGAGACTAGGTTATGTGCAGGGAGTACAGACTCAGTCATGCCGCCTCCTAAGTCAATGCCTGGTTGCTACCCTTATGGTTAAGACCCTTACTTATCAGTGCCTTCAACTCACTGGTCATTGTAGAGATGGTAGATCTCATCTCAGGCAAATTTATAAGGACTAGCCATATCTCTCAACTTAAAAGATTCTTCTCTCCCAAATAATCTCCACCCAACCATTGCTGTATCCCAGGTGGTCCTATTCCATACCCCAAAACCACAATTGGGTTCTAGAATCAACCGCAGGAGTGTTTTCGGTGTGATTTCCACCGACTGACATTAGGTTGACATATAATTAAAAAATTACAACTCCCCAAATTCAGCACCCCAAAATATGTAATACCCATAGCCATTGTTCCAACATCTCCCAGGGTCACTGATGTAGGTGATATTAGTTATAAGTTTAAATTTTCTTCTTCTACCAGATTATCATTTTCCATTATGATTCTCATTTCTTCATACCTCATTATCATCCATAACCATCACTTAACCTTGGCTGTTCCAACCCTTCCATATGGGCCAGGATAAGTCTAAGTCGTGTCTCTGAATAGGGCTGCGGGAGGATGACCAGTCAAGGTTACCAAACTTATCCCTTCCCTGAAAAGAGTGAACAATTCCACCGGTCATGTGAGGACATCTCCGGAGGGAGGACAGTCATTTTTTTTAATAGGAACATAAAATATTATTTTTTACATTTTGTTTTATTATGTCACTAATTTTTATTTTTTAAGTGCCGGTCCCAACAGGGGTTAACCACACTTCCTGGCAGAGTAAAGAGACTAGCTATCTCGAGTTTGCTTCTTCATTAACAAAAGACAACTTACTTCGTACTACAGACAAATAACATACCCCCCATTAATTTACTAATCAAACATTCACACCATTTCATTACTTTTTCATAACATACCAATCTTGGTCTATATAGTCTAGGTCTTTCTTTTAAAAGTTGTAATTACATTTATAACTAGTGTTATTCAAATAAGTATATAAGTTTATCTTTAAGTAATATAACTATAATTCCCAAAGTCATTATCAATCTAAAAATGATAATCATTATTATTGACACTGACCACATATTACTTCTTCCCCTCATGATCATGTTCCATAACAAAAGGTACGTGGCTGTACATACTCCCCAGATGTAACGCATTTGGCACGATGCTGGGGAAATTAATACAGCAAGCTTTTCGTATTATTGCCATATATAGTAAATACCGTTTCACACAAAATTCAGTAAATAAAAATAAAATAACACCAAATAAAAATAAGAAACCTTTTATTGTACTTTAGGGTTCGCCTAAAAGTAGCAGGTAACTTGTTCTTTTCCTTGGGTTCTGTACTAATATCAACATTCAGTATCACCTGCTATTTGGTTGTGGTAATTTCCAAGTTTTTACTATATTTATCATAAAATATAGAATTAAGATTATATATATTTTTTTTATTTTTCCTTTTTCCCTTGTCGTTTCCCTCATTTCCTGATTGTGATGCACTTCCAACTTTACATTTTTTTAACCTTCTTAAATTTAACCACCCACCTACATTTTCGCAGTGTTTTTTTTTCTTTTCTCTCCTTCTCTACTGTTCTTCACTCGCTCCCTTCAATATTCATAATATTTCAAATTACTTGCTATTCAAATTTTCATTCCCCTTAGCTTTATTAATAAAAAAACTTAATCAGTGGTTAGTGATCGGTTACAGGCTGCAACCATATTTTTTTATTAATACTGCATCTCTTACCTTCAGACCTAATACCAAATTCACTTTGCCACTCCCACAATACTTCAACTTAAAATTTTTTTTTATCTACAGCTTGGGGGTGACAGCACTGAAACAATCAGTAAAGGCAAAAATTAAGAAATTACTATCACAATCAATTAATGGTCTACCCCACTTCGTTTCAGTAAGCTGTATAAAATAAAAAAATTCTTTTAAATAAATAATTTTTTTTTTTAAACAAAAAAAAATATATTTAAAAAATGCCTCCTTATTCCCTTATCTTATCACTTCCACTAATAAACTTCATAAATCTAAATAGCCAAACAGTCATTTCCACTGATTGCAGTACTTACCCATAACTTAAGGATCAGATTTTAATTTAATGTTTTTTATTATATTTATCATCTTTTTCCTCCTCAGTTACCAATTATTAGATTATTATCTTACCCTTGCACCCCTCCACCCGTAAACCTATATTAATCACCTTGGGTCTTTTAGTTTTTTTTTCTCTTTCACTATAAACTTTTAATCAGACACTGGGAGTGCAATAGCTGAGTCCAGAACGGAACTGGCACCTTTCAAAATTTAATCTCAACTATGCCCTTCACTACTTGTCCCGCGAAATTGTTGGTTCCTTTGTTATCTTCCGCCCTGGTGTCTTATTATTACCCTTTGTCAAAGGTTTCCCAACTCCTTCCTTATCCTGCGCAAGCCTTATATGGGTAGGCCCCTCTTTTTCTACCGGGGGGGGAGTGATACCATATGTTGTTTCTTTTTATTTTTCTACAGCAGGGGTGGCTGTGGCATTTCGCCATCGAAATGTCGCACCAGGAAATCGACATTGAAAAACGTGGTATGTTAAAAAAAAATTTTTTATTTGTTTTATTATTTTCTGTTTTTTAGTCTTATGTCCGGGTGAAAGATTTCAATCGGTTTGGTATATATTGATGAGAATCTGACAGGCACATATATAGGAAATTCCCAATGCATTTCACATCCTGTTTATGCGTCTCGGGAGTTTCGCACGTTCGTTTTTCAGAATGGCGGCAAGCATCACTAGCAAGCCAAGCAGCACGCGCTTCCGGAGCCTTGTTTGCTCTTACTTGAGCATGTCGATGCACATCATCGGCATGTCGAGATGAATTTGTGTCCCTCGTTTCTCGCGACCTCGCTAGAGTCTTTCGTTTCTTATCATTTTCAAGTTCGATCTTGCGCTGTTTTTCGGGACGTTCTGTAGCTTAGCACACTATTGAATACACATCTGACGGCGAAAACCAAGCGCACTATTCACTATCACCAAAAGCACGTGAAACGGGACGTTTCCACTGGAAAATGCAATTACACTTTAAACTAGGGGGCGAAACGCGACACGCTCATACAGGTAAATGTACACACTTGAAGCACAAGTTCTGCTGTTACAGCAATGCGAAAGAGCAGAAACGACAGTGCTGATGCTGTATACTACACTGCATAATATGCAAAGCAGATGCTGCTCTCATCAAATATTGTTTAAACAATCTTGCAGACAAGAAACAGAGTTAATATTGCATTGTTATCCATCCTCGACCCATGTTTAAAATTTCAAGTCTATATCTCATTGGCCAATTTTTATTTGTTTAAATAACTATTGTTCAAACAAATGTAGAGACAAGAAACCAACTGAATATTGTATTGTCATCCAATTCTGACCTATCTTCAAAATTTGAGGTCTCTAGCTTATCGGGAAGTTAGTTTAAACTTGATTGCAAAATTCCACCCAGACAGACTGACAGACAGACAGATATGACGGAAACCAAACTAATAAAAACGTGGTAAAAATAAATAACATGAGAAAAAATAAAATAATTTTTTACAGTTTTTTGGTTATGGAGTTAAAAATTTCAATAAATATAGACGAAAAATTAAAAAAGAATTGTTAAATGGTGCGATTAAAATAAAACTAATAAACACTGATTCTAATTTACTTCAAATAAAAGTAAAACAGTCAATTGTAATTAAAACTATTAAAATATCTTGAGTGCAATGAAGGTTTAGTCCAATCAACACAATTACACTTATAGGGAAAAGATGACATCAAGGAAGAAACGTTTACCAGCTTAATACAACAACATGACAACTTATTTTAACCTCACCAGGGACTTCAGATTTCAACCACTGTGGATCATCACTTTGAAGACATCAGTCTGGTGTTTATTACACTTTTACACTTTGTTCATCTCATCTTAACAGGAGCTGTAGCCAACTATAGATATGTCTCCAAAGGTACCACTGTTACAATTTTGACTGAATATTCATTTAAAATTCAAATACTAGAATAAAATTAATTTGTTGTGGAATTAAGAGTAATTTAGAATCTTATATATATATATATATATATATATATATATATATACTATATAATATGTATTATAATAATATAATACATATAATATTATTAATATATTGCAACGGTTTAGTTGAACCATTCGCAAGGAACAATTTTGGAAATAACAAAAATCCAAAATTTCAACAAAATCTAACCAAAACTATAGAAGTTAGGAAAATAATTCAATTAGTACAGTAATAGTTTAACGTAACAAGGCTAAACCGAGTCAAGGTCAGATTGTCTGAACAGGAAAAGGCAAGCTTTCCGGTTTTAACATGAATAAATCCCATTTAAACACATGTTAAAATTTCGAAATTCAAAAATGAAAATAATAATAATGTCATTGTGTAAAGCAAGTAAAACCTAATAATAAATAATAATAAAAGAAACTTGTAAAATAAATAATTAAAAGTTATAGTAAAAATAAAATGGAATAAAACGGAAAACTTTTCTAAAACTAATGTAATTAAAAATCTAATAATAACAATATATGATCCTAAGACCAATAAATAATAAATAAGAATCAAAACCAAAAATTAATTAAAAACAATAAAGTAATAAACCAATTAAAAATCAAACATCCAGAAAGTGCCAAAACTTGTGAACCAGAGATGCAAGGAAGAAGAGGGGAATAGTTTTGAGACTTTCAAAAGAAGAGGAACATTATTCAAAAAGAAAATTTTAATATTTTCCAAAAACTCAAAAGTAAATTGGAAAAAAATACGAAATCTTCAAGTCTTCATAACAGGAGAAATAAAGTTCGTATCGTTTCAAATAAAGTTTGAGAACAACCAGGAAGAAAGGGGCTTCAAAATGAGACCATCAAAAAGAAGATCGAACGAAGCGAATGAGAGTTATGATGAATTGAAGAAATCAACAGCTAAAAACCAAAGTTTTCATGTACAGACGTGAGCTTCAAGGTCGCGCGCAGATCGTCAATTGCAATTAGGAAGGGGTAGCATACCAACCCGAGCACAAATTAACGATAAACTTCAAAACTAAAATTAACTAAAATAAAAGAAAACTTTCATCAAAAGCAGTGGAGATAAAGGCGTAATAGTTGGATAAGCCAAAAGGAGTTCGACAAAAACTAAATTACCATAAGAAAACCGAAATAAATTGATAAATAAAAGAAGAACAAAAATAGAAGAAGTTGGCTATCCTGTATAGCACAAATTTCGACGAGCTGATTTCCAGCAGGTCAGTTCGACAGTCTCGTACCATCATCCAGGAAGATCACACGCTTTTCGTAAGTCTGAAGAGGAATCGTCGTATAGAAAAATTTGTCAGTGTTCAGTACTTCTCAGGGTTAAGAACGATATCCAAAAGCAGGGTCGGCCTTTGTTGAAGACAGCACTACATCCGGACTCAACTTACAGAAGACATCCTTATTACGGACTCCGGCAAATATAATTGTCGTCATCGCAGAATAAAGGAGATTCATCAAGGAACAGGACTTCTGGAGATTTCAGGAAGAAGACAGCTCTGGTGAAGATCTTCAGGATCCACTACAATCCTAAACGAAAGACGAAAGGACTTGTGCAATTCACACAAACAAGGTACTGCATAAATCAAGCATTTTAATAAATAAATTTTTTTATTAAACTTGAAAGAATAGTCCAAAATTTAAACTTAAATAGAATCAAATAACAAATTTTAAATAAAGGGAAGAAACAAATTAGTAAAGTCAATTAGAGTCAATATAAGAAATAAATTCTCAAATAAATAAAAGTAACAGATTGGTCAAAATAAATAAAGGGTTTAGATTAATAAAATTTCATAGTATAAGAATAAAATTGTTTAGGTTAAGTGTTGTTAGATTTACATAGGATAAGTGTTTTTAATTTGTTTAGAGAAGAAACTTTTAAAATCAAATGTTAGGAAAAGGCAGCTATAAATTATTGTTGTAACAGATTTAATAATTAAATCTAGGAGTTTTCACATATTGATTGAAATTGTGCCTAATCGAATAAATTTGTAAAATCACCACTTTGTATTTTGTTTAATAACAATCCTTCATAATTGAAATTCTAAATTCCAAACAATAATTTTAAAAAGAAGAAGTATGTGCTCACAGAAATAAGTTTTAAAGAAAAAGAGCAATTTTTATTTAATGAGTTAAATTAGCTCCAAAGGGCACACCTTTGAGAAAGAGTCTGGAGTAATAAGAAGGTAAAGTAGCATAAGAAAGTGAAATTGATATATGTTATATATATATATATATATATATATATATATATATATATATATATATATATATATATATATATGACATGTTAGCATAAGATTTGATTGAAAAAATAGTGTTATATATTGTGTTTAATATATAATTAAGAGCTTTATTAGGGACTTAAGTGTAGGCAACGAAGAAGCAAACTCTACCTTAGTAAACGAGATCCCTGTAAAGTCTTGCAAGCCCTCATATCCACCCAACTAACTATCTTTTTCCGGGGGGGGGGGTGCGTTGCAATATGTATAATAATATAGTAATATATATGTGTGTGTGTGCGTGTGTGCTTCAAAGGTCGATATTTAATAAGTGTATATTTCCTCTTATTATAATTTTAATAATTCATAAAAATTATTGTTTTCAAAATAAATAAATTTTAATTTTCTTTAATATAAAGGGAAATATAACTTTATAATAATGTTGTCTGTGTTATTTAATATACAGGGTGATCAACTTAAAATGGCCACCACTGGGATTTTGGAAACTATCAGTTTCTCGAAAAACATTAAATTGGGAACCTTCTCTGGATTTATACGTACATTAAATTTACAGTGTTATCATATTTTCAATCTTCGTCATTTTTTCAATATGGCCGCCATATTAAATTTTTTTGAATACAAACACCATATTTTTATTGCCTTTTTTGGTACAACATATTATTTTATGACACTTTCGTTCTTTGGTATTTTTCTTTTAACACAGCCTAAATGGAGCTACGTCTTGTGTAGAAACAACTATTACCATCACATGATTTTAAAGGAAATTAATGTAATGTGTTGTGTAACTTGTTGCAATACATAATTATAAAACAAAAAGTAAATACAATATACAATTAGGAGCTTTACCTTTAACAAAGTTGTTTTATTAATTATTGCTTTCATCAGTGAGAATTTACAATGCTAATTATAATGAATTTTCAAAGTGTCCCCCATCAGTATAAATGCAGTCGCTCTTTAAGATTAAAAATATGGTAACATCATAATTTTAATGTACGTATAAATCCAGGGAAGGTTTCCAATTTAAAGTTTTTTGAGAAACTGATAGTTTCTGAGATCCAATGGTGGCCATCTTGAGTTGATCACTCTGTATATAATATCCTATTTTGTTTCCAGAATAGTTTTAAATATGTGTTAATTACAAGAGCAAGTGCTCTCATTTATTAGATAGTACAGAAAGATTTTGCAAATACTATTTTTAAATGACACTCCCTGTGAGTGAGTCTCCATAAATAAAAATAAGAGTTAGTTAAATTTATTACTTTAGAAATAATTAATAAAATAGAAAGAGTTTTATAAATAAAACATTGAAGAATAGATATTTTACAAAAATAAGTCTTGACTCATTACTGTGCTGGGACTTAGTTGAAAAGAGTAAAAGAAGGTTGAGGGAAGGAAAACTTCAATTAAAGAAGCATCGTAGGGCACGATAAAGCTAATGTCAGTAATTTTTAATAAATTAAATAAAAATGTCCACAACAAATTACGGTAACATTTCAGTATGGAGTCTATCATGTAGGTTGTTGTTTTTATTGTCTAATTAATAAACTGCATTTCATTGATTCCACTATGAAGTTATTTTATATTTGTCTATATTTATATGTTAAGGATTTCAGAAGAAGGCTATGAAAAATTGAATGGATTGGCAAATGGTGTTTTGAATCCAAAATCATTTAAAGAAACTCATTTCGTTCAGAGTGAACTAATAGTACGTGCAACAGTCCAAAAGGATGTTACATTAGTTTTATTGACTTACAAAAAAGCACAGAAAATACATACCCCAAGGTAATAATATATCCAACAAATTTTCCAAACCTTGTTTATATATCTATTGCTTGGGGTGATTCACATACTGTTTTAAGAGTTGCTCACAAAATTCAGTTGTAGTTCTCAGAACATAAATTTGATAATTTGGAGAATTTTTGATAATAAAAAGCTTAATGACATGATAATGGAAACGAAAAGTGTAAAAATAACTAAAAATATTTCTATTGGTTTTTAAGCAAATTGAGACTTTACAAAATAAATATCTATTGGTTGTTACAGATTAACTAAAGTCAAGCAGTGCCAGACTAAAAATAAAGAAGCCAATGGTAAAGAAGGTTTCAGAAGTCCCCCCCCCCAAATTCTAAGAATTTTGTGTGTATTACTGGATAAGCCTGGTCTTAGGAATTAAGATTACAGAATATCCACACAGTTTCTTCAGCATATCGTCTCAAGATGTAATGATAACTTTCACAAAGAATTGAGAAAGCTATAAATTTTAGGGAACAACCAATGTCATACATCGATGTAAACTTGTTTTATTTATTCATTAGTATAAATATAAAGTTGTTTTTTAAATTTGTAAACAATATGTTTTAAGGATAGTTCTTAATAATCAGTATATACTAAAATAGTAAATTCAACTTGTATGAAAATGTTGTAATAGTGTATATTTTCAGTTTTGTAATCTTGGTCTGGATAGAAAATAAGATTGACTCAAGGCAGTGGACAGGAAATGTATTCTGTTATTGAATAAAATAAATAAAGAAGGTAATTAGTACTAAATGGTCAGAGAAATTTGTTAAAAGTATGTTAATAATAAAAACGTATATAATGTTAGTTATAAGAGAAATGTGACTGTTTCTGTTTAAAGAACTATTATGTGGCTTAATAAGTTAGTTTTGAATGAGTGAGACAGATACTTTAAGAGAGAGAAGACATGGTTTCAAATATGACAAATTAGATAAAGCCGTGCCGTGGAACAAAGAAAATGTTTTCAAAAGGACAAGAATTAAAGAATCATGTGACTTAATAAGTTTGTTTTGAGTAAAAGAGAAAGTAAACAATAGTGATTATTTGGGAAGTGAGATGTAAAACTGAATAAGTTTTTTTTTTTTTTTTTTTTTTTTTTTTTAGAGAGAGAGATAGGATGTGAGTTTGAAAAATAACACATGGTTTGAATGAGGAAATAATTTGAATAAAATGAAAGTTTTAAGTATTATACAGAATTTAGCTTCAGTGTATATTGGCATGCTTGGTACAACATGCTCAAATTATGTTTCATAAAAAATTTAAACATAAAAATAACTAGAACTTACAGTTGATTAATGAAACTTGGATAGGATGTTTTGCAGAGATATCACATGGCTTCTAACAAGAGAGAAATATTTTTATTTGAAAATAATGATTATAAACTTTAATAATAAAAAAAAAATATTGATGAGTTGATTTATTAGATTAGATGTTTAAAAAAAAATGATAATAATAAATAAAAAAGATTTTGTAATATAAAAATATTGCATTTTGAATTATGAGAGATTTTATTTTGAAGTTAGGTTGCAACCATAAGATTAATCATGAATAAAATATTAATGTGTTATAATTTTAGGTCATTATAAAATATGTGATGATTTATATATTTTTGTCTTTTCAGAAAATATTTTAATTTTGTATGAAATCTATTATAAATTTTTATTAATAATTAAATGTACATTTCAGAAAATTGGATTCTGTATTAAAGAACTTGCGACCACAAAGAAAATTTTTAATGCTCTCTTCAAGAGTATTTCTCATTTTATTTTTATTTTCAATAATAAACAATTATAAATGGCGCACCAACGTGTGGCATTTCAATTTTCAATAAAAATAAAATTATTACAATGTGCTACACATTTAGAATTTTTTTACAACAAAATTTGTGTTCTGAGGAAATATCGGACTCTGAAAATTTTCTGCACCTCTTTTTTTCAGAAAACAAAACGAAGTGTCCTATGGACAGATATAACATGATCTATAAGATGTTACAACCATGCAACAAGTAGGATATAGCCAGCCTGAGCCTATTTTATACATTCTGTACTATACTTTACATAAAATTAGATACACAGTCTAGTGTTTTTCAGTGTTTATCTAATTTCTCAACAGTACACTTTAAATCCGCCACCAGTAAGCCTGTTGAAGCCTATAAATAAGTCCTTCCATAATAAAAAGGAGAGTAGAGTAGGAGGAATATGTCTATACCAAGTAGAGAATAAAAATAATAGATATATCTTTGGTAAGAAATGACAAGATTTGCATGTAAAAGAAATAAAAAGTTAATATATTTACGGTATATTATTTTCTATAATATCATAGATGTAGGTGTAGTCATTATCTGAATATCTACATCCAAGAATTGTAAAACCTTGATATACAAACTTACTCTGCAACTGTTTCTTTACAAAGCCTCTCTTGTCTTTCTCGCTCTCTTTCTTTCATTTCTTTTAACTCTTTAGCATATATCTCAGCATCACGTTTTATTTTTGCAGCATATTCTCTTTCTTTTCCTTCTTCAATTTTTCTCAATTCCTGCTCGAATTTGAGCTGTTCTTGACGTTCTCGCAGCACCTAAAAATTACATAGTTAAGAAAAATCAAACTAAACCTTATTAAAATTAAAATATTACTAATTGTACTTACGATTCAGGCATATTAATATCAAATACGAAACAATGGATTTTATAACAAATTCTTTTAAAGAGTGATTTATTGACAAAACTACAAGTAAAAACTATACATATAAAGCATTAGTTTTGTTGGTATGATGATTTAAAAAAAAAAAAATCCAATTAAAACTACATAAACTTAACATTTTCAGACATTTGGTGTATCCATTCTTAATGTATATTACAATCAATTTTAAACTGCCTTCATAAATACGAAAATTTATATTTTTAATAAATGTATTCAAAATATTATATCATTAAATAGGCCACCTTTCTTGCTTCAAACATTTTTAAACAATTAAACTTGAAAACATCAAAATTATTATTAAATTAATTTCCCATTATTTGTTAATTAAAAGTCACAAAATAACTTAATATAACAATTAAAATTTAATGAATTGAAACAGATATATGGAAACTCTGTCAAAAATTAAACATACATATAATTACACATTTACATTAACAAAATCTCGGACCAACACAAATAGTTAAAAGCAATAAATAAATATACAAAACAAAGTACTGTAACAAAATAATAAATAACACATATTATAACAATATAAAAACATGACCAATATAGACTTTGATTGAAGTAGAATTGATAAATTTACTACTTATGGCTATCAAACTCACTCACAGAGTCAGTGACGTAACTTATATCTTACAGACTCTTCATGGGGGGGGGGGGGCAGAGAGCCAGTGCTGTGAATTGAAATATGTGTGTGTGTGTGTGTGTGTGTGTGTGTGTGTGTGTGTGTGTGTGTGTGTGTGTGTGTGTGTGTGTGTGTGCTCCCAATCGATTCAAAGTTACTTAGTCATTGACTGGCTCCAAACCAAACATGAAAATTGTTAAAGCATACTAGACAGTAGATTCACAATACTGTAGTTCATGAAAGGTGGAAAACAGAGTGATACTGATATCGGACTACACAAAGAAAAACAATAAATAATATAGTTCTGGGAGAGTGGGGGAGGGAAGGTGAATAGCCACTGGCGGTCACTACTTGTCTCACATGACAAAAGTTTCATTTGTTTACCCAGTCGGCAGTCACCCATCACAATTTCATCATTGGCTAGAGTGCATTTAGATCTGTTTGATTCATTGGTCGTTTTTTAAAGAATATTGAATCTTTATATGAAAGACTATATTGTAGTGTACATTAATATGAAACCATTTAAAACACTAGTATGATCATTAAGTGATGCTCAAAAGTGAAAATTAAAAAAAGGAAAGAAATGCAGCTGCATTGAAAGTGGCAAAAATTGAATCTTTTTTAATCAGGCTTCAACTTCTTTGACACACCAAAATGACAATAGTAAAAGTGACAGTGATGAGTCTCTTGTAAATTCTAGCGAAAATAAAATAGTATGTGAGTTACTGATAAGTGAGAGAAATGATTCATTGGAAGAAGGCAAAGAAGCTACTGTTTGTTCTATAGAGGTAAAATGAAAATTATGAAAAAAATATTTTAGATGTTATTCTTGATAAACCAGTCGAAACTAAAAATAATCATTCACCAAATCATTGGTGAGATCCTATATTTAAGCAGTTTCACTTCTATTTTTCCATTTTATAGGCTTGGGAATGCTTCCAACCCACACCAAATGAGAGTTAGTACAATATTTGCTCAACTCTGTACAACATCTGTTTCACGTTACACTTCTTTGTTCTATAAAAGGAGGAACAGAAGTGATTGAGCGTGTTTTCAGTTCCTCCTGGATTTTTGCAGTTTTTATATGGTTCATTCTAGTGCTTTTAGATAAAATTTGTGGACAAGCTAGAATTTCTAGTGCTTATCAAGTTAGTGTAACCAGTTTAATTTTTTACAAGTACTTTTGTAGATATATGTGTTTTTAGTATTGGATTAGGTGAAATAGGACATAAGTAAATATTGAGCTTGATCTGTGAGATAATATTAGATATAAAAGAAACTCGAACACAAGATCTCACAAAAACTACGTTTATTTAATCAAACACGTTTGATTAAATAAATGTAATTTTTGTGAGATCTTGGGTTCGAGTTATAAAAAATCTGAAATAGGACAGAATTTAGTAGACATTTTGAACTTTGTTTATTCAAGATAAGACAATCAATTGTGGAGGAAAGTAAGTCTACTTGTTTACCTTACTGTTGGGCCTAAAACAATAAATTGGACTTTGGACTTAAGATAGAGATTGGTTTTATTTAATCTTTAAATGCATAATTTGCATGATTTTGGTATGATTGACTTGGGCTTATATTGTTGCTCAGAACCAGTTTTTAATAACTGAAATAAAATAATAGTGGTAGGGTTGATTAATTATAAACTACAGTGGAATGATGGCAAAAGATAAATCTATATGTCCTAATTGTACAAAAGGTGAAAAATCTACAGGCATTTGGTGTTGTAGATGTCAATTTTGGTCACATTTTAAGTTCCAAGGAATTATTAAATCTGATATGGTTTTAAAAAGTGCCAATATTTATATGTGTGTTTCTTGTTGTGCTGAGGTTACGAATTTGATAAAAAATAACAATGGCACTACTATTAATATAGCTGAAAAATATGGTGATTGTTCAACCCCTAATAGGAGAGAAATACACCCCCCCCTAATAAAATTACTATCTCTGCAATTCAGACATAGATGAACTATGGAAGGAAAATATTGAAATGTCAATAAAACTTCTAATAAAGAAGAACAAATTTTGGTGTGAAAAAAAAATTGATGAAAACGGTAAATGGAAAAGCTTCTGTAGCCACAAGGAAATATAAAAAAAATTATTGAACCTCTTCTTTTTTTAAATAGATTTAGCGTACTTGAGGATATAGCTGAACCATCATTTATTTATACACTGTAAACAAAAAAAGGTCAATTATGGGGAAAATATTTAAAGAAAGGATAAATCAGAGAAACATTTTAAAAACATAAAAGAAAACTTATTTATTTCCAATAAAATGGTATCTGATCAAAAAACAAAGAAAAAATCCTAGCAATGGGTGATAGTCATGGTTGAAACATTGATCATATCTTAAGTAATAGCTTGGGGGAGAAATACCAAGTGTCTGATTTTGAGACTGTAGTCAAAGATATACTATACAAAAAAACACTAATGACTGCACTTTAGGAATTTTGTAGTTATTTTGATGGTGCCAATGATATAAAATTGGGTAGTGATTTTAAACCGTTGATAAGAAGAGCCTTAAATCTAATTGCTCCGATAACCCTCAAGACAAGGGTCATAATAAATACAATTCCAGCATCAAGTGGTAAAGTAATTAGGAAACATTATGTGGGCAATGCAAATGATTGTATTCATAGTTACATCAATGACACTTTAAACATAAAGCTTAAGAATGTTGCAAATCAAGTGACTTTCTATTAAAGAAAAAAGGGAACATTTGAACAGCCATGGTAAAAAAATCTGTTGTGAAAGGATTGTAGAACTCATCAAGAGTAATAGACCTGAGAAACTGATGTTTTTGCAAAAGTGATTAGCAAGTTATAAATGTAGTAAAGAAAACTAAGATAATATACTTCAATACAAATGACTTTTCTAGATAAGTGGCTTATCAGAGAGGAAAAGAATCTTTTTATTAAACAAATATTATGTTAACATATACAGTATTGCTAAATTCTAATGTTATGCATGATTGTGAGGGAGAAATATTGGTTGGCCAGTTTGCTCACCTAACAGCCCAAATTTATATTCAGTTGCAAAAAATGGGAAAAGAGAATTAGACCAAACTAATATTTATAAAAAAAAGTAGTTATGGAGATGATGTAAATTGTTTGGAGATAATTCATCAGAATGCTCAATTTACAACAAACAAAATTGTTATTTTTAACTTATTTTGCCATGATCACTTACCTGATGTTTTAGTATTAACTGAGCATGCTTTTCCAGATCATGCCATTAATTGTTTTTGTATTGAAGGTAAACAGTTATATTGTAAACAGTTATAGTAGAACTATTAAAAAAGATGGAGGTATGGCTCTTTTTGGTAGCTTTGGTGTTGTCAGTGAGCTTTTTACAAGTTTTGATTCTCTCTGTTATGAGGGGCATTTTGAACTGGCTGGGTGTAGAATTGCATTGATGGAGGATTTTTTTATTGTTTTGGGAAAATATAGACCTTAAAAAAGGGAATGTAGGCTGTTTTATGTTTTACAGTATCTATATGATAAAAATGTTTATTTTCTTTTAAGTGGGGAAATTAATATTAATGTTCTGGGAGACCAAAAAAGTAAATATGAATTACAAGATACTTTTAGTGTTTTTGGTTTAGAGTGGTTGCTGATCTCGCCTAGTCGAGTGACTGGATCCTCAGCTACCTGTATAGACAATGCAATTTCAAATATTCCAAGAAATAGGATTAATGTAAGTAACATTCAGTCAGAAATCTCTGATCATTTTGCACAGGTGATTATGGTCATGGGGGTGTCCCCCAAAGTGTCCACTTGAATAAGTTTGGTTTATTTACATAATGAGAAATGGGATTTTTTAAAACATAATGATAAAGATACCCCTTAACTTTGAAAAATTTAATAATACTCTTTGTACCCTCTGACAGGAATGAAGAAAAAGGAAACATACCTCTGAGTTTTCTAGATGGATGATTCGAGATCAAGCTAAACTGTTTACATTATATGTCTAAATTTAACTTTAATGAAAATTTTATAGAGTATTATAAAAGGGGCAAATATATATATATATATATATATATATATATATATATATATATATATATATATATATATATATATATGAGAGTGTCATAAAAAAGGCTAAAGCTTATGATATTAATAGGCAAATTTTTGACTCCAAAAATATCTCTAAGCTACCCTGGATTGAAATTAATAAAGAACAGTAAACTCAGAGAAAGAACTTAATATGAATAGAGTTGTACACTCAGATCTGATGAATGTAGCCAATATGTTTTGTGGTTTTTTTTTAGTACAGTAGCAGCTCGCAATGGGAAGTTACGGTCCGACTTGAGTCATATGGGTCGCGTGGAGTTGTCTATGATACTGTCGCCTATATTAGGCGATGAAATTATAAAGTTATAAATAATTTCAAAAATAAAGAGTCTACAGACATTTATAGTATTTCAGTGTGGCTCTTAAAACAGTGCTTTTTGGAACTGGTGAAGCCAGTATTTGGTGAATTTGTCTTTTTCTGAGGGTGTTTCCTGATAGTCTGAAGTGTGGTAAAAATGTTCCCTTATTTAAAAATGGAAACAAAAATTGTATTAACAATTTTAGACCAGTAACACTCTTACCTATTTTTAGTAAAATTTTTGAAAAACTTTTTTTAACTTTCTTTTTTATCTAAATTTGATTTATTTTCAAAATCACAATATGGTTTTTAGAGTGGAAAGTCCACCATTGATGGGATGGACAGTTTAGTTGAATGTGTGGTAAATGGTTTAGAGCAGTGTTTTTCAACTTGTGGGTCGCGACCCCCTGGGGGGTCTTGAAGCCTCTGTAGGGAGGTCGCGAAAGGTCGAGAGAACTTAATTTCTATTTTTATAAGATTTGCAAGAGTTAAATAAAAAGTCCATAAGAAGAGTTAAAATTATTATATTTAACGATATTTCCATATAATCAATCATACAAGTCAGAAAAATCTAGTTTAAAACAGGTTATTACAAAAAAATATTAAAAATGTGTTTATATAGAAAATGACTACATCTGTGCTTGCTTATGTTAAATAGCAGCATTTTACAGAAATATAGACTATAAATAAGATATCCAATGGTTATTTATTTCAAAATGTATTATAAGTCTTAAGTTTCAGTTGAGTAAAGAAAAAGTGAAATTTTAATAGTGTTTTTAAATTTCACACAGAATTATACCTAACAACATATATACAAAAATTATCACATGCAAATGTTATGTAAAAGACAAATAATTATATAACAAGGACAAAAAAAATTTAATAACTTTTATCAATTAAAAAAATTCTGAAAATCGGTCCTGTCAGCACCGACCACACTCCCCATGTCACAAATTTGCACCACACTCACGCTGAATTAATAAAAAGTTGACAAAATGATACTCGTTATGTTATTTTTACACAAACACATCAACAAAATATAAAATCTTCCAGTACTCCATCTTAATGTGAAGGTTGCACTTGAGTTTGTTCAATTATTTCTTCCATCGTGGATCCGTTTTTGCCACCTTAAGTATTAAATCGTCTTCCAAATGTAAGCGATTTCTTAGTTTACTTTTTATTTGAGCCATTGATGAAAATGCCAACTTGCACAAGTACGAGGTAGAAAATGGAATCAAACACTTCAAAGCCTCGGTTGTTAATTCCGGGTATTCTGTTTTTCTTTTTAACCAAAAGGTATCCAAATTTTCAGACTTGAATTCCAAGTGTAACATCCCATCGGCAGATAATTCCAGCAGATTCTCTTTGAGCTTAGTTGCTAAATTTGCCTCATTTATAGCTGCATTTAAAAACGGATTTAAGATCCATCTTTGCCCAGTGTTATCCGATATCTCTTGCACTGAGAAGTAATAACACAATTCTTTCTTCAAATTATCTAACACCATTTTCATACCAGATATATATGAGTTGATGTTTATTTCGCTTCCGACTTCTTCAATAAAAGACTGTGTCGGCGAAAATGAATCAAAGTTGTTTTGATTTATAGATGATGACCACAATTCAATTTTTTTTATAAAGCCATGGAGTTTGTCTTTTGCTGTAATCACGTTTTCATCTCGACCTTGAAGACTTTTATTCAAGTTATTTAAATGCTGAAATAAGTCAGAAATAAAAGCCAATTTCAGAAGGAATTCCGGGTCAGAAATAAATTCAGAGTAATGTGACTTGGCTTGCTTTAAATATACTAATAATTCAGAGCGAAGTTCCATAACTCTGGTTAGTACTTTGCCTTTAGATAACCACCTAACCTCTGTATGGTAAAGCAAATTGCAGTGTTGTGCCCCCATATCTTCACAAATGACTCGAAACAATCGAGTCTGCAACTTAATAGAATTTACAATGTTAATAATAGTATTTAGAACTTGACTGTATTCTTGTGGCAAGGTTTTGGATGCAAGAGCTTGGCGATGGAGAAAGCAATGCATCAAGAAGCGTTTGGCATCTGTTCTTCCAGTCTAGCAATAAATCCACTCTTCGCACCAGTCATGGCTTTTGCTCCGTCACTACAAATAGCGACGTATTTTTGTGCCCAATCGATATTCATATCTTGTGTAGCTTCAAGGAACATGTTACACTGGCCTATAGTATTTTTGGGAAGTGTCTTGCAAAATAGTATTTCTTCCGTTAATATTTCAAAAATAGATATATGTTTAATATCCGAAAGCCACTTCACAAAAACATCATATGTCAAGATACGTGGCTATTGTTGTTATTCTGCTATCCACCCTGCAGAAAGAGCTAGAGGAGGAGCTGTATTAATTATTAAAGATAATCTTCAGCACTATGAGGTTATAAGGATTGAAGAAGAATTCTTCCAGGTAATTGTTGTCAGGACTCAAACAAACAAATTCAAAGAATATAATGTTGGTGCTATCTACTGTCCTCCAAAATATAATATAATACGAGAAGTGTTCAAGCAGATGTTTGAAACTCTAGGAAGAAGTTTCATTCTCGGGGGAGACTTTAATGCAAAGCATACATATTGGGGGTCAAGATTAATTAACCCAAAAGGGAAAGAACTGTATGCAGCAGGATCAGCTCTAGGATGTGGTTTCCACTCCGGAGGTAGACCCACTTACTGGCCGGCGGACAGAAGTAAGATACCGGATATTATAGATTTTTACATAACCAAAGGAATATCAGAAACATACATTCACGTCGAAAACAACGAAAGCCTCTCGTCGGACCACTCTCCAGTTATATTGACAATTAGTGAACTCGTAATATCAAACAAGGTAACAACCCCAAAACTAACAAATGCTAAAACGGACTGGACTCTTTTTGGCGTCCTGGTGGAGGAATATATAAATATTAATGTGCCCATCAAAAATCTAGTACAATTGGAAGAAGAGCTTGATATGTTTAATGAAGTCTTACAACGTGCTGCGTGGGAGAGTACACCTATAGGAATAGGAGGACGCCAACGGAATAGAGAAATCAACTATCCAGTTGAACTAAGAGAGTTAATTAAGTACAAAAGGAAGACAAGAAAAGACTGGCAAAAGAGTCGGGACCCAGAGATAAAAATAACACTAAATAAATTGTGTAACAAAATAAAATCCTATATTAGAGAACTCAAGAATGAATCAGTCAATAGATTCTTAGAAAATCTTTCCACTCAAAAAAATGGTGAGCATTTCCTCTGGAAGGCAACAAAAGGGATTAAAAGACCCATAATTCAAGTTCCTCCAATCAAAAATGAAGATGGTACATGGGCTAGAAGTGCACAGCAAAAAGCAAACCTCTTCGCGGAATATCTAGAGGAAAAGTTTCAACCCCTACCAAGACAAACTTGTGAAGAAAGCATTCCTCCAATAGGAAAACTGGATGATGTAGACATAACTCCAGTGACTCTCCAGGAATTAAAAAAGGAAATTAAAAATAACTTAAATGCAAAGAAGGCCCCAGGGTTTGACTTGATCTCTGGCCCAATAGTTAAAGCCTTACCAGAGAAGGGTGTTAGGAAATTGCTCTATATAATCAACGCATGTTTAAGGATCGGGTATGTTCCTCTTCAGTGGAAGGTGGGTGAAGTAATTATGATACTAAAACCCGACAAACAGCCTAATGACAAGAAATCGTATAGACCTATATCGCTACTACCAATAATCTCTAAATTATTCGAGAAGCTATTGTTAAAGAGGCTGATGCCAATCATTGAGGATAGAAAGCTTATCCCCGACCATCAGTTTGGTTTCAGGCGAGGCTATTCTACAATAGACCAAATCCATAGGATCACGAGTGTAGTGGAGAATGCGCTTGAGAAAAAGGAAACATGTGCAAGTGTCTTCTTGGATGTGGCAAATGCCTTTGACAGAGTTTGGCATGAGGGACTGATGTGGAAACTACAAAGAGATTTACCAAGGCAATACTACACAATACTGAAGTCGTACTTAACTGATAGACACTTTCGAGTGAAGTACGAAGGTGAATACTCTGGACTGAAGAGAATTTCGGCAGGGGTTCCACAGGGCAGTGTGTTGGGCCCAGTCCTATACCTGTTGTACACAAGGGATCTTCCTACACCAGAAGAATCAATAATTGGTACATTTGCAGATGATACTGCAATTCTAGCAACCGATAAAATACCTGAGGAAGCAGTAACAAAGCTCCAGAGGGCCACTGATGAGGTGTGTAAATGGACCAAAAAATGGCGAATTGGTCTTAACGAAGCAAAGTCAGTCAATGTTAACTTCACAAACAGCAAGTCCAATCATCGGGTCCCAATTTTAATAAATTCTGTTCCAGTTCCCTATTCTAATTCGGCTAAGTACCTGGGAATGACACTGGATGTAAAACTCAAATGGAAAGAGCATGTCAAGAAGAAAAAGCAAGAACTAAACTTTAAGTTCAGGAAAATGTATTGGCTGCTTGGAAGACAATCACAACTGTCAATACACAACAAGCTATTGATTTATAAGCAGGTCTTAAGACCAGTGTGGATCTACGGAATTCAGCTATGGGGCTGCACTAGAAAGACAAATGTAAATATCATCCAAGTGTTTCAAAATAAAGTGCTTAGATGTATAGTGGATGCACCCTGGTACATCAGGAACGATAATTTGCATAGGGACCTGCAGATAGACCTAGTCAGTGATGAAATAAAAAAACAGGCAAGGAAGCATAAACAACGCATCATTCAACATGAACACCATGAGGTACAGAGACTGTTGGATGTCACTCGGGTGGAGAGAAGACTGAAGAGGACCAAGCCTTCAGATCTGATGAACTAGAGTGATAGGGAATAGCCATTGGGTCATATCCCTTACAAGTGTGAAAATGTATGAAGTGTAAATTGCTAGATGGGTACATACTCAGTTGTAATATTGAATTTATAAAAAAAAAAAAAAAAAAAAAAATTCATTGGATTCAAAACGCACAAAAGCTACAAACTGCGCACAAACCACGATATCTGTTGATTCATCAAATTGCAAGGAAATAAAAGAACTTTTCTTCACTTTTTCTATAACTTGATCACGAACGTCAGTCGCCATATTGCTTATCCTGCGTTGAATGGTATTGTCAGACAGAGGTATACTTTATAGCTTTTTGACCTATTCCTTGCCAAACATGATCTCTGCTATATCTAAAGCCGCTGGTAAAATAAAATTTTCGGCAATACTGTGAGGTTTTCCTGCTTTAGCCACACAAAAAGCTATTCGATAACTAGCGAGCAATGCTTTTTCATTTAGGTTGGACATTTGTCCTATAGCAGTTTTTTGATGTTCAAGAGCTTTTAATTTTCGCTCAAAAAATTCCATGGGTTTATTCTTTTCATTAGGATGTTTTGTGTTTAGGTGGCGTACCAACTTCGATGGCTTCATGCTTTCTCTTGACAAAATGTCAAACCAAATTACGCACTGCGGTTTATTCTCAATCACAGTAAACCCATATTTCAAATAATTGTCGTCATAAAGACGTTTTTTTCGGAATTCCACGACTACCGATAGACGTTGATGGTTCTGATGATCTTTTCAGGAATTTATCCATTTTCAATTATAACAACTCAAATAATTACGTACTGTCGTTCGTGTGTCTTACGCTCACAAATCACTCTACAAGTCTACAATTACTCCAACTGCAAAGCACCTTACACAAAGTTCGTATAACACCGTAGTTTTACTTTCGAATCGTTTCCACTTATCGCAGTCTTGCTTCTGATTCCACTTGCTTTGCTGTCTTGCACTCAACTGCCGTGGCCGCGGTCGACCGCACTATTTATAGGACAGCGCGTTCTAGCGAGAGTAATCTTGAAGCATAACGAAACGTCTCGAAACTTGTGGATATTTCGCGGACTACCAACGCCATCTGTTGGTAACACTCGGAATCTGTGCTAGTTCCAAGTGCTACTAACAAACAGATGGCGCTGAGAGTCTCAATAAACATAACAATATGTTTGTATTTGTTTGTTAATTATCAATTGTGGGGTTTATCAACAGTTATCAACTGTAGGTCCACGGCCTGGAGGACGAGTTCTACAAACTTGGTACCAGATTGCCGAAATTGAAAAAAAGTTATCAATTGGCCATGTATTCGATTTAAAATTATATGTTTTATGTACTTAATTTAATATTTATATCCGAATCCTAATAATGCAATCGCCTAAAAGTTATGTATAGATAGAATAATTAATTGATGAAATATTTTTAATATACATGAAAAAAGGGTCGGGGTCGCGAAATATTTTTTGATACTAGGGTGGTCGTGCATGAAAAAGGTTGAAAAACACTGGTTTAGAGAATAATAAAAAAGTTATGAATATCTTTCTGGACTTGTCAAAGGCTTTAGACTGTGTGGATTTCTATGTCTTATTTAGCAAATTAGACAGATCTGGAATAAGAGCATTGCCACTTTCTTGAATTAGATCCTTTATATGTGGTAGAAATCAAAGAGTCCAGGTGGCAGAGATGCTGTCGAAAGAGGCTTAGGTTGAATTTGGTGTCCCTCAAGGATCTATACTTGGACCTGTCTTATTCATTATTTATATTAAGGGTCTGTCATAATTACTAAGTACTGACCATTTTGTGCAGTATGCTGATGATACAATGGTCATCGTGCAGGCCGAATCATTTCCTTTCTGGAGCAAACCACTTTCGTAAGTGTAAATGAAACAAGTCAGTACTTCTCGGGAAATAAGTTGCTCACAAATCCGGACAAAAATGTATCTTTGTTTTATAGTTTAAAGCATAGTGATAATCAGTTGACTCCCACGATTATATTGGGAGATGATGTCATAAAAGAGGTGAAAAGCACAAAATGCTTGGGTTTGGTTATAGACAGTAATCTTGCATGGAAAGAACATGTAGATAATATGTTTGTTGGAAAGTCAGTTCTGGTATTATTGCTCTTAAAAATATTAAGAATTATTGCACCAAAGGAACACTTATTATGTCCTACTATGGACTTATTTATCCTCATTTAAAATATAAAGTTATCTTTTGGCGTGACTCTTCAATGTATGAGGTTAGTAGAGTGTTACGATTACAAAAAAAAAAAGCATTAAGAATTATAGTAGGTCTACACAGAATTGGCATCCAGTAGAGAAACATTTAAAGAATTAGGCATTTTAACTTTTCCATGTTTATATATTTTTGAAACTATATTCCATTGTTGGAAAAAAGGTCAAAAATTGCATAACATGGATTGATACAGAGCTGGGTTCATAAGATGCTAGGAGTAATTGGCAGCTGAATATTACCTTTTCACAAGTTCTATTAACTTTTTATGCTATCCCTGTATTATTTTCATAACATAATATGCAGACATTTTTTCAATTCCCAATGAGTAATTTATACTTATAGTTATAAACATTAGTTTCAGTTTATTTTACAAACTTACAAATGAATGTCAAATAAATATGTTTTATTATATGTCGTGAGGTGATATTCATTTTATTCATTTATTTTTATAAGAAAAGTATAAATAATTTCTTTTTAATTTTCTTGGCTATATTCTTGAGGACAAGACTATAAACTATTTTAACACTCGGTCGAAATTATGTCAGGGATCCTCCCTTTCTTGGTCTCAAATGCATTGATTTCAATTTTCCAGTAGCCATTAATACAAAATCAATACAATGCCACATTGATCCTCACAGGAACTTATCCTCAAAGAGGCAGAACAATATGTGCTGTGATTCACTGAGTAGTCTCATCAAGACAAAAAGCTCATCCATAAAACTGTATTATTTTCAAATAAATATTATAATACCACATCACAAGATCTGAGAGTTTCTTTTAGTAATGTAATGATACTGCAGGGTACCAAAGAGTTGGTAATTGGACTTTATTTTAGCTGTGCCCTAAAATATAATAAACCAATATTGGCTACATAAACCTTATGAAAACTTAATTTATTATTATTTATTTTTAATCTGACAAAACTCGTACAACAGAAAAATAAAATAACAAAAAGTATACTGACAAAAATTACAGTTAAAAGTTAAAACACAGACATAGGATAGAGGTAAAAATAAAAATATACAACTTCTTTAAATTAAAATTATAATATTCTTTAGGTCAAACATATATATAAATAATAATGTATCTGTTAGAAAATTATGTAACTTAAAATAAGCTGTTAAAATCTCATTATAAATATTTTATTATACAAATTATTATGTATGTAACATTGTATATTTTTGAATTTGAATTTAGTGCAAAAGCGCATGAATCTTGGAAGTTGTAAGCAATTGGTTGAGATGAGAAAGGAAAGGGGCGTTCGCTAAAACAAATAGTTCCTCTAATTTCCATTAATAACTTAAAAGAGACAAAATTTGAAAACAAAGTGAATAATAAAAAATAGCCAAAGAAATGTATTCTATGTATAGATATAATTAGAGTGATTAAAAACATTGTAATTAAGAAAAATGCAAACCACGTGTTTTGCAACGGAAGGTTTGAGCAGTAGTGGACATTGCATGATTCAATGGAGGTCTCTCGAAACAGTGAGTCACCTAAATTGGTGAGTCCTTGTAAAGACAGGAAAATAGTGTAAATATGAAGTGCTATGTTTTATAATAGTAAATTATTTTAATGAACAATGCTGTGTAATATTAGCAAAGTGATTTATTCTGCTCAAAAACTGATTTAAATAGTTAGATATGACCATGAAGTGAAACCACGTGGTCAGAACTAAAGAGTTAGGCTTTGCACACAGTAAAAAGACAAAAGTAAAGTTTTTTGTTCGGTATTAAAGATTTATATTAACAAACAATGTTTAAAGGTATTAATCTAATGACATTTGAATTACCGAAAGTATGTGAATCTAGATTGAACACTCAAGCTCGCGCGTGTAGTTGAGTCCGGTCAAGGACAATGAAGACATATGAAGAGAAGTAACTTTTAATATCAATGAACAGTGATACGGGACTTAAGTGTAGAAAAGTTACATTTTTCTGTGAAAAAATGTGTTTTAACTAAAAGAACGTGTCTGGTAAAACACGTTTTTTATCTAAATATATGTTAAGAAAAATATATTTAAGTATTTGTAGATTCGTATAAACTTTCAATATTTACAATTATATTTTATTTGCTTGATATTTATAACATGTTGTTTCAAGAGTAATTTTGATAATTTGAAATATATAAAAATTTCTTTTTCATCTGGATTAAAATTTAAATTGAACATTTTAACATATGAACCTATGAATGAAACTATTTTTGTTCAGAGCTTGAATTGTTGTAAAGAGTAAATTGTTGTATCAGAGCTTGAAATAATTTTATTCCAACTGGACTAGGTTCTAAATTTGATAAATTATAAGTAAAATTAAAATCTTTTGATGAATGACCTCTTTGAATAATGATTCTTGATATGATGTTACGATTTATGGTAATTGTCTATTGATATTCAGGTTTTATGTATGTATACTTGTCGTAATATGTTTGTTAAATAAAAAATATGTTTATTTCAGTATAAAAAGACTTCTACTTTCCGTCCAGTATTCTATTTAGTACACTTTTTCAAATGAATTCATGGCCCATGAAAAATGAATATTCACAATTAAATTATTAAATTTTATTTTATTTTTATCATTTTTTTTTTGTAAACATAACTTTACAAAATGGCACCTAACTTAAATCAGTAAGCATTTTATATAAAGTCAGTCACCCACATTTTTTTTTTTTTTTTTTACATTATTGCAATATATAATATATATATACAATCTATCAAATCTATCAAATGGTTAGATAAGTTTTTTTTTGTCCATACATTGGGAAAATTATCAGAAAATCATATATCTCAATTACCATAAACATTTACATTTCACCCCAAACAGCAATAAAAGACAATCATATATTTTGTATTTATATATAAAAAAATTTAAATCCACTGTATTTGAGAGAATATTTTTGTACAAACTTTTCAGGAAATGTTTCAATCATTTCTAAATTTTGGGGAAAATAAAGCTCAGAGTCCCTTGTTCTATTATGTTGAATAAAGTTATTCCACTTTTAAAATGGAGTCCATGGTATTTTCACTCTTTGATCAATAAACTGCTTGTAACATAGTAAATAATAGGGTTAAAAGACGCGACGTGATTGTCTCTGTGGAATATAGGTCAAAGAAGCTGATTGGTTCTTGGCTCATACAAGTGTAGTAAATTTAATCAAAGAATGCCGTGAACTATTAGTAAAAAACGTCCAAGAAAATAATTGTATGTTATAAATAGTTTTAAGATGATTTTATAATAAATGTTTTATAGTAAAATGTTGTAGATATATGTAGGGTGAATTTTAATTTTTTTTAACTTTAATGTAATAGCAGATATTTCTTGTTGAAACTCCATATTCAAGGATAAAATAAAGCAAAAGCTTAAAGTTTCAAATATTTAATTGTATAAATGAGCTACAATTGTTTCGCCTTGCGGCATCGACGGGCTACTGATAATTTACAGGTATAGACAAGTATTCAAACATAAGTACAGGAAACTGAAAAACAATAGAGAAATCGGGAAAAAGGTAGGGGGATGACCTGGCAGGTAGAAAAAGGTTAATGAACTATGGGACGGATGGGTTTTAGAAGAGGTGACGAATTTAATACAATTTGGTCATTTATGTTAAGAATAGGCCTAAGTGAAATAGATCTATTTATTTCTAAACATTCTAAATTATTTAATCTATTGCTTTTATTTTCTATATGTAAGAGTTTAACATTCAATTTCGGATCAAAACTATGACCCGAGTCCAAAAGGTGGTTAGCAAAGTTAGAGTTTCTATAGCCATGTTTCCAGCTATTTACATGTTCTTTAATTCTAACTTTTATAGATCTACCTGTTTGACCTATGTACTCAGAGTCACAATCTTGACAAGATATTTTATAAACTCCACTATTTTCTAACATTTCTTTTTTATCTTTATTATTATGGCAAAAAAACTTTGTATCGAACTGAACATTCTTTTATCCACGATGAATGTTATGTCTGTCGTACAAAAAACATTCCTAGAGTGCTGGGTGAATATTCAAAACATGAACTTTTCAGAAAACAACGCTTGCTGTAATCTACAAGTCTCAGGACACCTGAAATTAATACCTTCAGACATTTTTTGTGCAAATGGGTGTTCTGGTATAAACACCGTATGTTAAATTAGGATTAAGAATTTATATTATGTTTTGATATATTTTGCTATACATGTTTAAACTTTTTAATCTGTTTTAAAAATATTTTAAAAGAAATACATTGATAGATAAAATAATGAAATTTTAATATTTGAAGTAAATCTCCATCTGAGATCTACATAATGATTTAAATTTAAATAAAAAGTAAATTCCTGTTGCAACATTTTTTAATAGAAAAAGAAAAGTAATAAATCGTTATTATAAGATAAATATAATATGTGTTTATAAAAAATATAAATAATTGTAGGATGTTTAACCAATAAATATGTACAATTTCATCAGAAAAGGATTTGGATCTTTCTTTCATTCACCTATGCCAAGTACGTCTTTAAAAGAACTTGTGACCTCGAGATATTTTTAATAATAATTAAATTCATTTTTTCTAAATTGGTAAGCGAAAGCTTACCTGGCGCCCTAATGACTGAGCAATATTTAAAATTAATCATAAATAAAATACATGTTTTCATTTTTTAATAAATTATCGCCCAACTCTTGGAGCTTGTTGATGAATAAAGTAGTTTACCCTTCAGGTCATATATTACAAATATCACAAGCTGGACAGAACATATGAAAGAATAGTGATCTTCTTCGAATTTGGGTATGGTCAGGTGAGAAAAGAAAGTTTATCTTCATGTAATCATTAATTTTAAACATTTTTTACAATTCATACCATTTAATCTCATTCATTTCAATTTATTTCATAATTTATTTCAATTTCAATTTATTTCATCTGTTTACAAAAATATGTCAGATAGGTCAGTCGTCAGTGATCATATCTTATGACATAAAACATTATTAAATAAATAAGTTTGTAGCAATTTAAAAAACCAAAACAACACTAAAACATTTCCAATTTACAATGCACTATTTAAGTTTAAAATATATCAGTTAAAATTTTTTTTATAAATTGTGTAATACTTTACTAACCATATAGAATATTATAAAATAGAACCCCATTAATCTGGACCCCCATTAGTCCAGACTTCGCTTAATCCGGACAGCCGTTTTTTTGTCATCTACCATCATACAAATTTTTAATTCATTTAAAATTCTGAAAGCAATAACAAAATTTGATACGGCTGGATTGGAAAATTGGAAACAGAGGATTTTCACCATTCTCCACCAAGGTGGTGAAAATTCAGTAACACTGGAAGACATTGAGTTGTGGCTGGAAGGAGATGAAGATGATCCCGGTAACACATTTTAACAGAGGAGGACATAGTTGAAAGTATGACGCACACAGCTCTGAAATGAATGAATATGACCAGGATGAAGCAGGTCATATTTACCCTATATTTTTTAACCCTAAGTCAAAACTTAGTGAAATTAAAAACCATCTAATTAATGTCATTAAATATGTTGAAAATAACAACGATGAAAACAAACAACGATGAAAACATACGAACATTTGGGGCATCTGCGTGAGTGAATTATTAAAGAAATTAATGTCAAAGGAAAATAACAAAATATCACCAGTATCTTCAAACCAGTAAGCGTGTCAAGTGTGATCAATGAAGTTGTGCCTTGATTGTCATGTTCTAATTCTGTACTTCACTAGTTTTTATGTATTTGTAGGGCCTAATACTGTATTGCATTATATCTTGTATACTAAATAACCTTTGTATTTCTTAAACTTAAAATACATGTTCTTTTTACTGAACAGAGTTTTTAAATATGTATGTACTTTGGCTCATTTCATACATCATTATGTTTAATCCAGACAACCTAGACAAATTAGTCTGGATTAATGAAGTTCTCCTGTACCACTAAAATACAAACACAAACAATATTTTATTGTATTAATACTATAATACATTATAGAAAATTCATCTCTGTATTTTAGTCCGATAAGTATTCGTTAATCTTGCAATAGTTTGTAACTAATAGAAAGTTAAGTTTTTTTTTTTTTTACCAAATTCACGATATATTTTGAATTTTCCTTCACAATTTATTGAACAAACTAATTCCATTATGATATGGACTATGTTAAAATAATTTTAGTCTATGTCTCGGACAGTTCAACATTTCCTTGTTTCTTAATAATATATGATCTGAAACTTTGATTTTAGCTCTAACTTTGTTAATATTTAGAACTAATTTAAGGAATATGCAAAAAAAGAATCCTTACTTATTATGAAATTAGTTTCATATGCCCAAACATGATTTCAAGTGTTTTAGTTATTTAAATTTAGTTGCCACAATATTATACCACTTTTATTTTGTTACAAAGAATAAGTATATTTTTACGTGTGATAACTAAATATACCTCAGAAAATTTTAGAGCACTTGTAAATGATTTGGTATTGTCTTTTCCACCTCTCAGAATTTCTTTTGCAGCTTCTACTGTTTTTTTCTTTGCATCAGCTTCTTCTTGTCTCATTTCAAGATATCTTTTCCTACGATCTCTTTCCAGCTGTGCAACTTGTTCCCTTCTTACTTCCAACCGCCTATGCCTCAAATTCTGTAATTTAGTTTTGAAAAACATATTCAATAATTCATCTTAATTGCTATACAATTAATACAATAATGTATAGCAAAAGTAATTTTTTTACAACAGTCAAACATATAATTTCTTATTAGAAACATATAATATAAACAAAATTTAAATAAGACCATCAAAAAAGAAAAAGAAAGACAGATGGCATTACAACACATATTATTCAACAAAACATAAAAAAGAGGTTGGAACAACATGTGACATCTACTTGTACCTCAATTGTCCTCCCAACTGTAGCCACAAAACTCCTCCACTGAGTATAAGGATCCAGAAAGTAATAACCTTCTCAGACTACATCTAAAGATTTTTATGTCCTGAATTTGTTTTCATTTGTTTCGAAGTTTGTTAAAGAGGATAACACCAGTTTGATTAGGCAATTTTTTCTGCATTTCAAGTCTATGCCCTCTCTGTTGGAAATCTTTTCCTGGTGTTATACCAATGCACTTGTCTTTTAAAAGTCAGCATTTATTTGTATTTGTTGTATATAATGACCTACAAGATGTACATACATACATTTTATATATTTCATAGTAAAATTTTAACTTTTGTCTGGAGACTAAAATCCCTTTAGTAATCCAAATCTTACTTTTCAAGTAATTTATTTTATTAGTTTTCTTTGGGCAAGTTACATCTAAACAGAAGATGAAACACTCATAAAATATTTAAACCTTCAGCTGTGCCATCAATATTTCTTACGTAATCCCAATTTTTATTTTTAACATCATTTGTAAAAATTTAATATGTTAGGATTAAAATTTCTTGTTTCTTTGTGCAAGTTTTTTATGGAAACGGAGAGAGTCAACCCCTGTGCATAGTTATCAGAGAAACCAGTTTTCAATCTTTCTAGGGAGACTCTATTGGGGGGTAAGTTTGTAATAACATTATCAATGGCTGCTGCAGAGGATCCAAATACCCTAGTGGGCAAATCTACAAACCAACACAAATTATACACCCGTTAACAAATCCTTTAAACGTGAAACAAATATAACCTTTTACATACAATGCATGAAGCAGTGCAACTAGTTTAAAAAAAAAAATCAATATTGCCTGGTAGTGAGTGATATTTACAAAAAAAGCTTTTTTTTTTTACAAATATCCAAAGTCAAATTTTGTATAGAGTTTCTTTATTAATAGAGTACATTTGGACATAGAGGATCAGATATAACAATAAAGTAATGAAGGAAGGGCAACTAAGTAAGTGAAAACTAAGATATACTGTAGGTTATTTAAACTTCATTTATTAAAAATTAATCAAAATCACAATCGTTTAAAAAGTAGGTAAATTCATACTAGTAGGTAAATTGGCCCAAGTACTAATATCAAGCCAATATTTTATCATATGTATTGCACTTCATTTATAGAAATAAGTAATCTTAGTAAGTTGTTGGGCTCTTCTTGCATGCAAAAGTTGTTTTTTTATCATCACCTCCATTTAAATTTTTGTTTATATTTTCTGCATGTAAAAGCCTACAGTATCTTCTGACAGATTCAAATGATTTAAATACAGTACTGTAAAACATATTTAAGATATACAAGATTACATAAAAGTTTAGACCATTATGTTTAATCTGTACTACAAGAATTTAACTATACTGACCAGGTTTATTCTATTTATAAAGGGGAAACTTCAAAGAAATCAAATTAATGTAAAATGTGCTAAACCAAAGTGTGATAAGCTGTCAGTCACTGACTAATAAAAAGTTAATTTTAGATATGCTTAGATTGAGATTTAACAAGAAATATTTTGTTTACTTCTTCTTGCGTAAATGCGAAAGACCAAACCTCACCTTATAAAAAAAGGAAATAGACCATTAAATAAAGACCCCTAGTCCATGAATGCCACAATAGCCATCAGGGTCAGAAAAGAACAAGAGTTGGTTAAGAGAGACTTGATAGAAAAGATGAAATGGAAGGATCTAACTCAATACTATATGAAAAAACCGTAGGTCTAGCTAGGTTCCTTCGAAATTGCCAAGCCAGTACTATGTAAAGTGAGCCCATGAGGGTAGTATCAGAATATAAATCTGCCACAGTGATAGTACTTGAGTCATGATAAAACCTTATTAAAATACAGTATAAAAACAAAATAACACAGTACAGTACAGTATAAAAGAGCATAAAACATTTTTTTAAGAAGCACATTTTAATTTACGTTTATCCTGTACAAGGGGTTCCTACTGCCAAAAAAGTCTGTAATTTTCTTTTGTACAGTCCTCATGGAAAAATAAATTTATTCTGTAGTCGTGTGAAGAAGCGAAGCTGCTTCGAGTATGTTGGCTTACGCCTCCCTGAAGAGGAAAAATCTATAGAGTGTTTCAGCAGCTGCCAGAGCTTTTTGCACTGTTGGACAGACGATATCTTCTTTTTCCTCGCCATCTTCCTCAACCCTGTCCTCTGCTTCCATAATTTCAACATCACTTAACATTTGTAATGTCTCTATGTGGTCGTCCACTGATGCATATGTATTGAGGTTTTCAAAATCATCTCATCCAACATTATGGTTTTTAATCCATTGGGACAGTGGCAGTTCATCCTCTTTATCATCATCCGATGCATTTTGGGATGAAAGTTTTGCTTTATGAAAACACTTTGACATTGTCATTGGAGTTACATTTCTCTAGGTATTATCTAAGAATACAATTGCATCCAAGACAGTTATGTTCACTGGTTCATTATTGTCCATACAAAAAATCATTTTTTTCAAAAGCAGTTTACGGTAGTGACATTTTAAACTTCTGATGACGCCTTGGTCCATTGGTTGTAGTACACTTGTTGGTTGCAGTACACATTGGTTGCAGTTTACTGGTAAGAACACCAAACTGATGTTCGTAAAATTCAATTTTGGGTGGGCTCCACAGTTGTCAACTAAGAGAAGAATGTTTCTGTTTTTTTTATGACAAATCCTTATCCCACTTTCTCAGTTCTTCTTCAAAAATTGCGGACGTCATCCACGCTTTTATGTTGGCAGTATAAATTACTGGAAGTTTTTTATTGTTTTTAAAACATCTCGGTCGCACAAGCTTTTCTCGATAACCAGGAGCTTCCTTTTTCGGTTCCAGTCATATCTACACAAACAAAATCAGTAAGTCATTGTTTTGAAAGCTTCCCGCCAACACATTTTTCATTTTTAAATTGAAGGGTCTTATGTGGTATTAGCTTATAAAAAAGTCCAGTGTCATCCCTGTTAAAAATGTCTTCATCTTTATATGACTATCTAAGAACTCGCTATGTGTTATGTACCCAATCACGAGTAACATTCTCATCCACGATCTTCCCCTTGCATATATTTTTGCAAAGGAAATAGAGTGTCGAGCTTTAAATCTATCTAGTCAGCCATTGGAGCATGTAAAGTCAACACCAAACAATTTTCCGAACTCTGTTGTTTTCTTTTTTAGAAATGGTCTGCTCACAGGAATATCGGAGCTGCGGCATTGTTTGAACTATTTCAGCAATTCTGCATCAACATCACTCCGATCACATTTCCTAATTTTTTTAATGTTTTCTCCATCTTCCTTAAAAGCTTTAAGAAAATTCACTAGCCCAAACTCACAGCACATGTCTGCTATTTTATGTCCACTCTCACATGCTCTTATTATTCGCACTTTATCTTTAATAGGCAGAACCTTTCTTTTTACACTAAAACTCACCATAATTAAGTTGGAAATGTTATACGAAACTGTAAATAAAATTCTGAAAATTATAAGAAGAAACAAACGATGCTACTGTATACTTAGACAAAAAAAGAAAAGGAATGATAGCCAAGCGTACTCGTACTAAGATGTGATTGCACTGTAGTGTTGCAAATGTCACCGACTTAGACTTGCAGTTGACAACTGATTTGCTTGTAGGAGGAGGTAGAAGGGATGGGGTGTGGTGATTCATTGATTTCAAAAATAATTTACAGTTGTTTTATGATTCACAAAACAATGCTGCGTATTCTGTCGATTGCTTTCTACATTCCTACGTTTTTATGTGGCCCACAGTGCATAACACTAGTCAAATAGATTTTATAACAAGATCAAGAGTAAATCAATGAAAGTTTTAAAATGCTGTTATAACGCAGGAGTCCATATTTATTTTATTGATGATGCAACTGAGTGTTTTATAATATTAATGAATACAGTTGGCCGGGACTTGTTAACAAATGACATTACATCCGTGTTGATGATACACCCGAGGCCGTAATAACATATTTTCATTGTATATGAATAGACATATATTTTTTCTAAGCCTAATTAAGTACAGATGATAAGTAAGAAAGATAAAAACATGAAATTGAGTGAACCCTTTTCAACTGAAGTAAATTGCCAACTCTTGAATAGATATGGGTATACCCATACAAATGACTTGCATTGAAGCTCAAAATATGAAAAAGAATCTCAAAATGAAATATTCCGGAAAAGTCCCCAATTGGATCTCTGGGCAGGTACCATCAAGAGAAACATGTCAACAAAAGTCGTTCTGCAGTCAAATGCTGGAGAATTTAGTCGTAAAAAAAAATGCTAGTCACAGAAAACATTGATATCTTATTTTTCTTGAAGGAAATATAAATGAAGATCAACAGAAATATCATCATTTTAAAGATTACAACATAAGGATTCAAGCAAAACCAAAGCAAATATCTAGTGGAATCCCCCGGTTGGCACAAGAAAGTCATTGATTCATAAGTTCAGAATAATTAAGCAAATGAATGATGCAGACACGTTTGAGATTGTGAAAATAGATCTGTATATAAGCAATAACCATCTAAAAATATAAATATGGAATCTACAATCCACCCAACAGTGATCTCAATCTAGACTCTATAGTAATATCAAATAAAACAATCATTGTTGGAGACTTCACACTTTGATACTGCGGATCTCCATGATGGTACACCATGCGGACATGGTACAAATCCAGGCCTTAAATTGTTTCACAGGATATTGCTTAAAACATTTACAGAAAGATTAGGGATGATCCCTAATTATAAATCTACTATATAACGTTTAAAAACAAATCTCTTGGAATGATTAAAATCCAAAATGTTCATTGAATTTCAGAAAGGCCAAATGGGGAGACTTCACCTTAGAAGTTAAGGGAAAAACACAAACTTGAAACTTAACTTCAAACAGCCCACCCCTAATAATAATTAAAAAAACATTTAATGAAGTTATAAGTGGTGTAGCTAAAAGACACACCCTAGAGACAATACATACAAATACAAGCCTTTCTGGTCAGAAAGGTTATCCTTTTTAATGGAAAGAAGAGAAACGTTGAGGAGAAATGCAGAGGAATCAAATGATCCAAAATTTAACAACAAATCTCCATAGAAGTATGAAATATGTATTCTTATTACTTAAATGTGGGAATTCATTTGGTTGTGATCAAATCATGGCAGAATTTATCAAGCATGTAGGACCCAAAACTCTGAAGTTTTTTCAGAAAATAAATATATAAAATTTTAAACATACTGATGAAGTAATTATTTATTTTGATCATTTATTGAAAGCAGTTTATTCATGGGAAGAGGATGCCAATATTTTTGAAAAAGTAATGGAAAGGGTTAAAACTTAATGATAAGTTTAATCAATTAAAATTTCAATACAGAGGAAATAAAATTAAGTACTTGGGCTATGTGTTTAGTAAAGATGGAATGCAGGTAGATTTAGACAGAGTAAGTTCAATTAAACATATTGAAAATCCAACCAACAAAAAAAATAAATAATAATAATAATAATAATACAAAGAGTTATGGGAGTGTTTAATTGTTTACGAAAATGTATTTCAAACACGTCATAAATATCATTTCCTTTAAGAGAACTATTAAAGGAATAAATAGTTAAATTAAAGAACTATTAATAGTTCTTAAAGGAACTTAACTTAAAGAACTTAAATTGCTTAATAATTCTCTTAAAAGAAAATGTTGAATTTATTTGGATGCCTAATCACGACAAACCATTAAATAATTATAGAAATATAAAGCAATTCATGGGAAATCCTCCTGTTTTAGTAACTTTGATATATGAAAGTCAATAACAATCCAGTGTTATGCATTTAAGGATGGTATTGTGTAAGCATGGGACATCTTCCAACCAAAATAAATAATAAATATTAAGTTTAAATAAAGTACAAGTAATATTAATGTAGTAATAATATTCAGAATAAATATTAGAGATAAATAAAAAAAAGTGTAAAGTGTTCTAAAACAATGTAAAACATTGAAAGTTTAAATTTCAAACTGTGCGCGCCGATAAAGAATTAACAGACATGAATAAAGGAAATATGAAACCTGGAAAAACTTTCCATGAGTCAGCGAGCATTAGCTTTGCCAAGCAAGTGATGCAACACAAGGTGATAGCAATTCGAAAGCCGAACCCCTTTTCAGTCCATGAAAACGGAAAAATATCCCATGATGCTTTGCGAGAGCGTCTTTCCAACCAAGAAGAAAGCGTTGCTAAGCCAGTCTTTGTCAGGATCCTGCACGAGATAGTCGTAATAGAAGTTGGCTGGACAGACTCTTTTTCAGTCCAAGATGGAAAATCTCCGTTAATAATGAAGTTAGAAGGACTCAAAGTTATGGACAATGGTTACTCGTGAGTAAAGTGTAAAATATTTGAGAATATAATTTCAACGATCTAATTGGGAACATTTTAAGAACTTTGATTTTGAACAATAACTTGCACATGTATATTTTCTATATTTCACATAATTGTATGTTAATGATGTTTTTGTTTGGATAATAATGTCTTTGTTTTTGAGTAACATAATAAAGGGAAGGTTTCTTGTTTTAACTATGTCTGGCTAAGATAATTTGTGTTAACCTGTGCCACGTTGTATGAATAGCTGCTAGTACAAATGAATTTGATACCCTACCCCTCAGGTAAATAGTAATGAAGTTGTAAGAACGCAGACTTACAACTATAAATAATCTAAATTTTGTTTTAAAGTAATTGATGTTATTGAATAAATACATAAGTTAACTTCACTCCACTTACAATTGGTTATTTTCTTCTGTAATAGACTAAATATTTATAATATTTAGAAGAACATGGATACTTCCAATTAAAAGACTGTTTACCTTTAACAAACGTTTATTATTGCCAAATAAATATGGACTTAACAAATATGTTACAGGAAAGAAAACCACTAACACAATTCTACTTTTTATCATAAATTCTACATAAAAAAAATATAAAAAGTAGAATTTACTAAAAATTGTGTTTGTAGTTTTCTTTCCTGAAAATGGAGTTCTACTAAGTACCATCGGTCAGTAGTATAAATATGTTACAAATTATATTAGATTGATATAATTTATATCTTAAATAATAAAATGGACTTAATATTTCAAAGTAGGCTATACTTTGTACTTTATATACATTGGAAAAATTGAATCTTTAATTGATAAAAAAAAAAAAAAAAAAAAAAAAAATTAAAAAAATCAAATAAAAATTAATAAGCTGAAAAACTACATATCCATAAGGTTATTTAACGTGAAAATTTTAAAAGTGAACTTCTTGGCCTTTAATGAGGCAAATTAATTCATTAATTAGATTATAAAATAGAGGCTAAGGATAACAATCAGCACAAGACCATCCGTTTGGGTCCAAACTACACAAGAATTATACTACTTATTTGAGACACACAACACAACCTTTCACTCCACAAGCTTACATTAAAAACTTGAAATTATTTGGAAGATCACTAGGCTTACTACAATATAACTCGCAGTCTAAAGGCCTCTAAACACACTCCAACAAGACTACCCGACACGACCGAATGTCACGACTGTCCTTGTAGGGGCTTTGTCCTACACATGCTCTGACCAAACCAGGAGATACGATCACCAGATCAGTATAGAAGAAGTAGTTATGATGGGTACTACTTTTAATATGGTTCCATATCTATCTAAATATCAATAGATATTGTGTAGTGATACTTACCGGCAAAAGATGTAAAAAGAAGAAGGTTCCATGTGTGGTCTAAGAAGTAGTTGCAGAAGCAGAAATGTTTCAACAATATGAAACTTGTAAAGCAGTTGGATGCAGATGATTACCATACTTTTAAGACGATGGTGAAGATTGTTTTATGTAGCTACTTGGTAGGACCATTCCCATCATCGAAAAGAAAAGTACAGTCAAAGAGAATCTATATCTGCTTAAGATAGGCATGTACAGTAGGGCGCCGATTATCCGAACCTCGACTAACCGAGTTCCGGTTTAACCAAGTGTTTGTACACTGTACAGTACCGTAGCGAGTATGCGGAGTGAGGTAACCGCTCGGTCATTTTGCTCGCTATTTTACTGTGCTGCAAAGAAGCGGGACAATTCAGTAAAGCAGGAAACTCTGATGAACTTTTTCAAGAAGTAGGCATAGTTTTAAAATTCAATTTTCATTGGTAAAGTACCAGTACAAAACAGTTTTCAATACTGTAGCTCTTTTTAAGTGTATTTTCATATTCGCCATTGACCTTGTTTTAGATTTGTAGACTAGAATTTTGATTTACAAAAACTGTATTTTTATATATTTTATATTATGAACGTAATATTTAGTACTGTGCAGTACTGTGGGTTTCGTAATAAAGTGAACTTAATATTTTAATTCAATTTTACGTCTTTATTTATTACTGTATCTACCCCAAAACATCTTTGTAACGCCCGTAACACAGACTGGCGGCCGATAACGCACACGCTACCATTGATTTCAATGGCGGCGGGGGACGATCTCGTTCGCCATATGTTTGCCCGTGTTATCAGAGTTTCTAGTTATCCGAGTGTCCTCTGGTCCACATTAGCTCGGATAATCGGGGCCCAACTGTAGTTACATTCTGTTACTTAACTACGACTAGATCACTAGAAGACCTGAAGTTTAGTGCTCTATGCTCTAATATCTCCGCACACTAATATCATCTATCACACCCGAAACTTGCAATGTTATGTACAATGCCTTAAAGAGATATTTTAAGGTAAGAAGAAATAACGATATACAGTAGAAAATTAGTTTTCTTAAAATAACAAAATAATGGACCCCTAAAAACTACATTAAGTGATACTGGTTTAGATATTTTGTAAATAATAAACCAGGAAGCTTCAGGATTCACTTTTTTCTATATCTCCTGTAAAGAGCTGTATACGCTGCATTTCTGCAAACCCTGTTGCCATAGCTGTAATGTTGTATATGCCAAAGACTGCCATATTGTTTCCAACAATTAAGTAGCTTCACAATCGATATCTACCTTTTCCCTATATTTGAGACATTTTAACTATTGAAAAATTTCTCAGTATGCAAATGAAAAATGATAGCAGAATGATACCAAAATGATTGGAGTGGTCGACATACAAGTCGGACCAAGACACTATACACGTTACAATCCGACAGAAAAAGTGGCTGGGAAGTTGGATGGTTCGCCAGACCATCGGAGTGTCCAATGGTGGTAACCCCAATGGCTGGGCTGTTGTGTCGGGGCTGTTAAGCAACACTGAATGTCCGACCTCGATGTGCTATAAATTGCAAATAATGAATGTGAATGATGTAGTCCATTTTCATCTTGTCTGACTGTCTGCCCAGCAATACAGACATTACCATTAGTTATGTTGTCAGGAGTCTTTGTATGAAGATTCCCAGCCTCTTTTATTCAGCTCTTTTACACTATTACACTAGAGAGATGTTAATTTGCCTTTCTCATAAAGTTTAGATCACAAATTTTTTTTTTCTGGAGCTCTTGTATTAGTGGATAATACAATATATACATGACCTACTTTGGTCATACACTTAAGTAGTGGCACAGATGTGCCACAGATACACAACAGGGTCTTATTTGCTGGTTCAAGTGTGTGTTTATTCACATAATATGAATAAGAAACTGTGGAATGAATATTACAAAAGCCTAATACAAAAATTCCACTCTTAAAGAGCATATATATAAATTACGAAAAATAATGTAAAAACAAAAGGTTTAGTGTCGACCTACCAATGTAGTTATACTAATCAGCAAGAAATTGAAATGTCCCGCAAGAGGTTTTAATAAAAGAGACTAGTGAGCAATTAGGCTACAATAAAAAAAAAGTAAAATAACCTTAATAGCAATAATAGGACAAAACTACGGGTAATGTAATTAGAGATAATGCAGGCCTAATTTACTTACCTAGTTATGAATATTTTCCTGTTCAATGTTAAAATCCGTTTGGAAATAATGGAAATAACATTCAAAATAAAAACAATATCTAATTCATAATCACAGTTTTAGTCCAGTCAATGACCATTTTCCCGGGTAATTTGTCCAAGCAGCACCGATTTTCCTAAAAATTTGGATTTGAGTACTACTTACCCTCTACTTCAAAGTTGACCCTGTGCCGGGGGTTGCTTTTTCCTCAGGGAGGGGTGCCACCCCTTCTCGAAGGTGAAAAATATTACATTAAAAAAAGTCCGGGAATGGATAACTTAACTAATTTTAAGCAACTTTTGTTCTATAAAGTTTTTTCTAAAAGTCAATTCTTTTCGAGTTATTCGCAAGTGAAAGATTTTTCAACAAAAAAAAACATGTTTTCATACGGTTTTTCGTAAATAACTTAAAAAATATGCACTTTAATAAAAAAATCATAAGAATCAAAAATGTAGCTTTTAAAACAACGAAAAAAATGATGGGTTTGTGGTTTCTGTAGAACCAATACAAACGGCTACCACTTTACAAATCACTTTACTTACTTATTTCAAATAGGCTCAGAAAGTTTGATCGGTTTAAAGTACGTACAGTAGTTTTGAAAAAAAGTTGAGCTTCAATAGAATAGCCTAGTGTATTTTTGTAATTTTGCAAAAAATTGTCTTTTTTTCAAAATAAGTCAAAAACTATGAGAGATAGGAAACATTTTGCAGAGTACAAAATTGTAGGTTTTTTTTTTTTTTAATCATTTAATTTTTTTATGTAGAATAAAAATTGAGTTAGATATGACCGTTTAAAGTTTGTACATGTTCGTAAATAGTACTATTACGCCGCCCTTTCAGCTCAAACCCTTTCGAAAATAAGGGTTAAATAAATTTTCAATTTACATGGAGCTTTTAGCTTGTAAAAAAACATACAAATTTTTTTTTTTAATTTTCGTAGCTTAAAAAATAAGCGAGTTATGATTAAAATACAATGAAATTTTTTCATTGATAAATTCACTATTTTTTATGAACAGACTTACACCTAGCCTATTAAAATGTGTACATATATACAGAGAAAGAGATAAAGAGAGAGAGAGGGGGAGAGAGAGATAGCAAGGCATTTCGGCATGGGACGTTCAAAAAGAGAAAGTTGAACCTCATACATCTGCTGACGAACAGTATGTAATATTCACGTTTATCTGTGTGAGTTTGTATGTTATAAGAAGCCAAAGTGATTCATCAGTTCATTTCCATGGTTGGAAGAAAGACCACGTGTTGTGCTCCGTTTATTACCGAAAAAAAATTTGTAAAACTTTACATTGTGTTTATTAATATTGTAAAAAATAAATCGGTATGTATTAAAATAAGTTAATAACTGAAATTTAAATAAATAAAATCCCTCAGAATTTTTCCATGTTTCTGAAATATTTTTATATTTATAGATTTTAATTAAATTATCAAAAAAAAAGATAAAGTCATTCCGTTAATTGGAGTTAGTAGCAAATTAAAAATAGGTGACAAATACATTCCCATTGATCCATTATTATTATTTCAAAGAATATGCGTAATGAAGAAAAGTAACGAAGAGTTAGAATCATACGTGAAATTTGAATTAGCACCCTTTGCCTCTCTCTTTGTTCTTTGTTACAAATCTACCAAATCGGCATTGTACTCATCATTTCAAGCCCTGGATAAAGAACTCTTGATAAAGAAAATTCTAAATATTATATTGATGGAGGCATGCTGCTTTATAAAATTAAATGGCCTACTGACTGCAAATACGAAAAAGTTTTTCAAGAATACATCTTTTATTTAAAAAGGAATTTTGGAAATGAGATATCAGTTGTTTTTGATTGCTATGATGAAGATAGTAATAAATCATCCGAAAGGAGTCGTTGATCAATGAAAGTAGCCTCCAAGGAATTTAATTTCACAAAGGATTCTAAATTATCTGTCAATCAAGAAAAATTGTTGTCCAATAATAAAAACAAGAGTCGTTGATATTAATATTATTAATAATGAAGGAGTTTTAAACCCAGTTAAAACTTTCGATCAACCTGCACCTAAAGAGCTGTTAAGAACGATATTTTGCAGCTGTAAAAAAGGGTGCGGTTCAGCATGCTGTTGTCGAAGAATAGGACTTTTTTGCAACTCTGCATGTACAACATGCAGCGGAGACAATTAATTGTTGAAATTGTGCTCCTATTATAGACCAAGAGGAGGAAGACGAGGATGAGGAAGAAAACGAAAATGCAAATGAGAATGAAGGAGAAGTGGAAATGAATGAAGTTGAAGAGGAAGAGGAAGATGAGAGAGAAGATTTTTAATTATTTGTAGATTTTTTCAATTAGCCTACTTATGAATTAATAAATAAATTGAAATTCATTCATGTACATAAATAAAAGAAATGAATATTTTATTTTCCCAGTCTTTGATTTGTAATTGATATTATTTATTTTTCAAAAAATTAAATTAAAACTAAATTGTTTTTTAAGGCTTGATACAATTAATACTTTTTTTAAATTATCGACGAGATTCTACAACATTAAAAAAAAAAAAATAAATTTGCAAGATGTAGTTTTTATAAGGGTTGATTACCGTCATACGGGGTGGTTTTTAGGGGTTGAAAATTGTCAATTTATAATAATTGAACACTCACAATGTCAACTGATGTTACTTCTTTCGATTACAAGCCCGAACCTGCAATTATAAATTATTTTCAAATAGGAGTAGTTTTAACCCTTAAAAAATAAAAAGCAACCCCCGGCACAGGGTCAACTTTGAAGTAGAGGTTAAGTAAAACTTAAATCCAAATTTTTAGGAAAATCGGTGCTGCTTGAACAAATTACCCAGTATTACCGGTTTTTGTCTTCATTGACTGGACTATTTTCTCTCCACTGGCCTCAGTGGTGCCAATGACAAAAGTGATAATGAAGGAGAAGAGGCGGTCAGTCCATCTACCACCAATAAGTCATCTCTCACCCCACTCCACAAGGAAATTGAGGAATGAAAACAAAGTAAAGCTAACGCTTTAGTCTAAATGCATGACACAATGCTGTCATTGAACTATGCATTCCTCAAAATGGAGAGATTACAGACATCCTTGAACAATTAGGGGTAAGAAGTACCAACATTGTACATCTTCACAATACATTAAAAAATATAAAGCATCTATTATGAACTTACATTTTAAACTAAGAGCTGTAAGAGAGAATAAAAAGAAAATAAGCACCTTGGAGCTCCTTCTGGAGCCCCGAAAACCCTGCGACTTTAGGCAACTGCCTACCAGATAAGCTAAAAATAACAATAGAAATGAAGAACTTTAGGGAATAACCAACTAAGACATCTGTTTTTTGTTTTGATAGGGAGAAGACCTTAGCATCCTATAAACCAGCATGGCCTTTTAGAATTTGTATGCAACATACTACAATAATAAGTGTGCTAAAGGCAAAACTCCTCTTACAAGAAAACAGTTCATGATAACATACAGCTCTGAACTTACAGCTCCACACATGAGAACTCGGATAGAAAATCCTAGACTAAAGAGGCAACTTCAGCAGATTATTTGAAAAAATCTCAAGATTTCAGATCAACCTGCGGTTCCTCCAGATGAAGGTCCCAGAAAACTTTGTCATTTCTGCCACTACTAAAATAATGACAACATCTTGTTGTGGACACTGCGGACAGGTAATATGTGGTGAGCACAGAGCATTGTGCTGTATATCATGTGATCAAGTCTAATTCATTAATTAACTCACTTTTATCTCTTTCATAGATAATTCAATTCAAATTATACATTCTTTGTGTTTATTTACTTTATTTTTCACAGATATAACAATGTAATTATAAATAAATAAATATATATATATATATATATATATATATAATATATTGAACATTATAATAAAAAATATTAACTCAAAGAATTGTTAGACTTAATGTTAATGCTATTTCCATGTCTTTTTATTTAAAAAATACTATTGAATTGTATTTTAAAATCCTTTTACTACAGTAAAATATGATACAGTTTTTATGAAAAAAGACACAAAAATAACATTAGGTGTATCAATTGTATTGACAATTCATTATTTTTTGTAAAATAAATCAGTTTTTACATGTTTTGTTTATTTTTTCAAAATATCCTTTTTAGATCTTTTTCAATAATTCCATCAAAATAATTTCCAAATAACTTAGTTTGAAAATGTGTAAACAATGTAAATACAATTTCTATAATTCAAAACATATCTATATTATTTCAACGGTGCCATAATTACATTATTCAAGTAAAAAAAGTGAAAAAAGTATAGTCAATAAATTTACTAATGGTTAGTGATAAAGGGTGTAAAAATATAGTTAGTAATAGAGGGTTAACTAAATAAGAGTTCAAAACAGCAGCCTTAGAAACGATATGTTATGCCATCCAGAGCCAGAATGGCAACATGTCTACACAACTGGTTATTACATGAAAGAAAAACCAAATGTGGGTGCATGTATAGCATACTGTTCAGTTTTTATAAATACAGTACATTGGAAAATCTCATTCTAACTTTCAAGGTGAAATTGTCTGATAACTTTGCCAGAACAGTTAATTTTTTGCTTCCAAGTCCACAATAGAGGCTGTTGTTTCATATAATGTGCAAAGTAATAGAAGAGATCTATCAGACATCCAAAAGTACATTTTTACTCTTTGGCGTATGAATAAAATCATTGCTTTTCAATGGATACCATTTCACTGCAACATAAGTGGCAATGAAAAAGCAGATCAGCTAGCCACCAAAATTATATGAACATTCAAGAATCCATAACTTATCAATTTCTATACGGCATATGATAAACCAGAAATTCAGGACAAAATATTCTGGAGTCATATAAAATTAATGCTTTAAATAAATATTGGTCACAACCATTATTGACTACAGAATCTTCGAACACTCAAAAAGGACACCAGTAGCAGAATTTAAAATGGTTACTGACCATAACTGTCTCCAGGGAACATATATTAATCAAAGTTATCACTAAACTCAAGAATCCTCACTGTGCAGGAAGCTTGGAACAATAATAAATACAGCACATCTTGGGATGCAATACTTACAAGATGTTATATCTACAACGGACTTTCAACAACTCTACTGTGAGATTGGAAGGTGAATGGAGAGGTCCAAAAGCCTACTGGATTTGAATTTGATACTGTAAAAACAGTAACCTCATAAAAATAGACTGATAATAATGATCTTTTACAAGTACAATGACTAGTAGTTCAAGTTACCTAAAATGAAAGAAAAGACAATTTTCCACAACAAAATACTTTACAATATTTGAAACTAGACTCTGTTACATGTACACGTCACTGTAACATCTGATACATCTGATGTACATCTGTTATGCCACTAATAGATCTGATGATTAGTTATTGAAACATATTCTTGTTATATATAAATAAAGTGTTTGTTGTAGAAATTTGTCTTTTGTCACATTTGGTGATTAAGTATTCATAAGTGTTGCACATCTGAAGTGAATATGAACAAGGAAAAACCCCAAACCACAAATAACACAACTACACAAAACTGTATAATGCGTTTATATTAACTTATGTACATTTCGATAGCTCTGCTATCATCTTCAGAGGTTCACGGTGTACTAGGGTGTATCTCTGAAGATGATAGCAGAGCTATCGAAATGTACATAAGGTAATATAAACGCATTATACAGTTTTGTGTAGTTGTGTTATTTTGTGGTTTGGGGTTTTTCTTGTTCATATACAATCACCACAGTGCTCTAGTGATTTATTTATTTGAACTGAATGACCAACAGTTATTGTAATCACTATATGTGTGGTAACTTTTGTATATGGAATTATTATAATATTTAATATGCCTTATTTCTTAGGACTTACATAATTTTGTTAAGTACAATTTAAATGCTTTGAAGCCATGTAATCGTATTATTTGTAGTTGATGCATTTCAGAGTATCTTCACTTACCTCATTTTCGCAAACGAATTATGTATTGCTTCATTCACTTGAGAATGCGTCTTATATAGCCTCCCTATCAGCCTCTCTCGACTACCACCTAAGCTCCACTCTTCTTCTTTTTTTGTCTCCCATTGTGATGTTGTATGATTAGTTTAAACATTTATATCTTAAAATTATCTTTCGTCGATTTTGAAACAATAAATCTGATATAATGTTTATTATAATAATTTTCATTAGATAATACTATTCAGATTTATTTTAAAATTCAACATTTTTAAAGGAAGATAATTTTATGAGGTACATATTTAAACTAATCAAATAGCAACACAATGAAGCAAAAAAGAAGAGCCAGAGATTAGGAGGAGTAGAGACATGTAAGCTATATAAAACACATTTTCAAAGGGATGAAGCAGTACATAAGTAGTTTTAGAAAATGGAGGTACGGTACTTCGAAACGTGTCAACTAAATATAATAAGGTGACAAGGTTGAATATTGTACTAAATATAATTTTGTAGATGGTCAACTACTGTAATTCTAAATAGTAGACCTAAAGGCACTAAAGTTAATTGAACAAAATCAGTAAAAAAACTTAGGGTTTCCCTAACCTTGCAATTAAAACATTGTAAAATTGTGAGCAAAGAACATCAAGAGTGGATATATAAATAACAGTAAATGTTCAGTTGATAGAAATTAAATAGTGTTTTACATACCTCATTATGAGACAATTGGACCCCATGCTAGGAAGACCATTTTCAAGTATGTAAATCCATTATTTCAGTCTAAAATACGCAATTTAAAAGTTTGCATTCAATGATCAGAACACACGATGAGCCAATATGTCTAGGTTTCATAAGTTAAGAATAGCTAATAGAAAAGTGTGTCATTAAAAGTGTTTTATAATATATATGTATTACTATGGTGTATAATTTCAGAATTATGTGAACTAGATCTCAGGAAGTAAATATATATATATATATATATATATATATATATATTGCTTTTTGCATGGATGAACATAGTAGTGAGACATTGAATATCACATTTAATGCCATATGAATTACAGTAAACAGATACGCTATCCTAATAAGGCTAGGATTTGTACTTTTAAATTCCCTATTTTAAACAGAAATAATAGATTTTCATACTTGAAAAGGGTCTTCTCAGCTTATTGATGATCCAATTGTTTAATAATAAGGTATGTAAAACACAATTTAATGATATTTTTATATTATATCGCAAGGAGGTATCAACTGAACGTTTACCAAAATAACATATTTGCCAAACTTTGTCAGATATGTAGAGTTCCTACATAAGCCATACACTTCCCTTATTAATATAAAATTTAATACATAAATTGTGAAATATTCAGTGCCATATACTAGTTTATTAGACCTAGTAGTTAAGTAATGTTTGTCAGAATGATTCCCGGCTTGATTCTTATCAATATTATAGCCCAACTTCTAGAGAAAAGTTCAATTCAAAGTGACACTGAAGAAGCTATTAAAATAGCCATTCACTATTTCAAACCAATGTAAAATTTTGTTTGAGGAAACAAAATACAGTTTAACCCTTCTGTATCACAGGCATAGACCTAATTAAAACAATAGCCTAATGGTTCCATAAGGTTATAATTACTGAAAGTATAAGTTAAAAGGCTAAACTATGGTATAGGGTGATATACAAAAACTCACAACAATGGTATTGTCCCATTTCTTAGCCATCTCCTTCGACAGATTCTTTCTATGTTCCATTTCTTCGGTTGCCCTCTCAGCAGCTTCGATTTTTTTCTGTTCTCGAGTTAAATGATCTCCAAACCTGTTCCATTCTCCAGTTGATAATAACAAAGCCCGCTTCCTCTCTGAAGGTTTAATGTCACTTAGTTTTTGGTTTGGTTCCAAAAAATATATAGTTCTCATTTTAAGAGGTCTATAACTAACAAAGCCTAGAATCGATCTGGAAGTAAAATATTTTAAAGTAGATTAATGAAGTAATTCAATTATACATATGGGTAGCCTAAATGGACTAAAATAAAATGTTGAGTTAAATTTAGCTTTAAATTTCATTACATTATTTGATAACCTACAATACCACACAAATAATTATAGAACGAACAAGGAACAATTAACAAGTAATAGATCTACACCTCAAATCCTATGACTCTGTTGTTGTTGTCATAGCAACAATATTGAATAGTGATATAATCCTTGATTGGATTGTATACTTTTATTTATTTATTTTGGGAATATAAAATCTATAATGACCGTTTCTAAATTTAGCGCTGGATCTTGCACATTAAGCGGAGATCCATCAAAAACTTTCTTTTTCTTTATTCAGCGATGGAATTCCGCCGATCCAGCGATTGCGTTTCAAAATACAGCGCTGTAGGCGTGTAGGCTATGCTGGTCCATCACTTCTAGCAGCTTTTATAGATTTTTGTTGGAGGGCGGTAACTGTCCGCTGACCCAGCGATAGCGTTTCAAAATACAGCGCTGAAGGCAATGCTGGTTCATCACTTCAAGCAGCTTTTATAGATTTTTGTTGGAAGGCGGGAACTGCAAAAAGAGAGCGGGATTTAAAATTTATTGTCAGAATTAAAAAATGGCAAAAAAAACTTTAAGGAGGATTCATCAACTTTTTAAGAGATTCACAGTGGTAAAGATTTGTTTTCTTTTTTTCTCAACTCCTCAACTGAAATTTCATTTACTTGAGATTTTACTCGCGGCTTAAGATTATATTTCTAAATAATTCTCTAAGTTTAGTTTTTTTTTGGTTTTGTACTGATAACTCTTGAATGTTTAATCCTTGGAACAATAACTTAAAAATATTTATGACGGACGATAGATTGAAGTGATTCCTTAAAACGCTTTGAATTTCCAGTTTTAAGAGAAATTCAAAACTGATATGTCCATAAAAACTCACCTTTGATTTTACTTTTACCTATAACTTAACTCCACATATTAGTTATATAATTATATATATGAGAAAGGAAAAAAATAGTAAGTGAAACTTCCCAAAGCACGCACACTCCCACATGCGTATGGTTAGCCTACACACACAATAATAACAGTTCCAAATTCAAAACACACAAGATATATTATAGAAAGTCTAAGGTTAAAACAAAATTAGTCACCAATTTTATTAATCGCATCATATTAAATTACTTGTATTTTCTATTAAAATGAAAACAACTACTTTAAATTATATAACTTAATCAGTCCTGTATAATAAAAAAATTACCATAAATTTGTCATTAACTTATAATACTATAATTTTGAATTTATTCATCATTGCTATAAGATTATGTGAATAAATAAACAAAATTCAGTATTTCTAATCTCAAAGTCTAAATTTTTGGGATTTTCAAGGTAAATAAAACTTTGTGCCTGATTAGTTTGAAGAAACTACATATGTTTTTTTCGTAACTGTAATGAATTTTTAATTTATTAATAATGTTTACCAGGTTGCAGCAAATTATAACACAGATGTTATAAAACATCCATTAAACTAATCCCATGACAACTGTGAACTGTATATCTTGGAAGTGAGAGTGTACATGACTGGCTCAACCTAGAACACTAGAACTGAACATGGTAGAGGATAAACGGTCTAATTTTGTGTGGCGGTAAAGCATTAACCATCATTGTCTTTATTTCTCATATGAACAACTTACAATATATACTACGATAACGTTGTGGAATTATGGAAGTTAAAGAATGATAATAAAGAAAATACCCAAAAATGGCTGTGTGTATAGTCCATCCCTCACCCTTTAATTTTACACAAACATTTTGTACACATGAACATTTAACTTTCAAAGATAAAACAATGAGATAAATTTAACATTGTAACAAATCAAGTAAAAATTCCCTAGACTAGAATTCACTAGAAATTAATAAGATTTATAAATCACTTCCTTTGTATATATTGTAGTGACACACAAGTTTTTTAAAGAAAAATTATTAAGTACCCATAATTAATTTCTGATCCAATGAATTAATAAAGCAAAATTAAAGTATTGTAGCCTGCCTTTTATAGAAAATACAAAAATATATTTCCAGTCATGTACATTAGTTTTTTTCTTTTTTTTCCCGAACATTTAACAAAAATGTTCATGTACCAAAATTACGTATATGAACAAACAACAATGATATTACTTAAACAAAATTACATATTTGTTGTTGCATATACATTCACTACATAAGTACTGTAGTAATGAAGTATTACAAATTAATCAACACCATTGACAAAAATCATTGATACTGTCAATAAATCACAACATTGACTATTTGGCATTAATTAATAGAAATCACAATAATAGTTAGCAAAAGGTTAATTATTGGTAATTACTATCATTAATATTGCTCGACAACAAAATCAATCACATAATTCAAATTCCTTAATTCTAATACATGAGAATATTAATAACAACAAAGTCCACATATCTAATAAATATCCTTCATAATAATGTTATTTACAAATCAAGTGGGTTATATGATTTCCTTTCCCATGTGAGAAATCTAGGTACATATGTGAAAGTCATTTTGACTTCCCAATTTTTGATATTGACTTCTTTGAACTTACTTTAACAAATTTTGGTTCTTTAATTTGCTGACTTCTGTTTAAAAGTGAATGACTGTTATTTCTGTATGTTTCATTTAGGACTTATGACATTTTCATTTAATACAGTTGAAATATCCATAACATTATATGGTTCAGTATCATATTTCATACCATTATGAGAATTACAAAAAGTTTTAGCTTCTAAAGAATTACATTCAACCCTATTAACTGAAGTTCCCAAACAATACCACAATTTATTTTTACTAAGTAAGTGACAAAATAAATTTTGTCTACAGTTGTTGACAAAGTGGCATTTTGTTCATTTAAATTAGTTTGCAAAACAGCTGATTTCTCAACAGTTTCATTTTGCCCACTACTTTGCACACTACTTTGCTCACTCCGGATGGCAACCGAACAAAACAAAATTTAGGTTAAGTTTATTTGAATTGATTTATAATATACAGGAAATGTCCCGTATGTAGGTTAGATTAATTCTTACATGTAAAATAACATAAATAAATAACAAAACAATGTTTTAAAGATGAAAAAGGAAGTAATTATTCATGAAGATGATTGACAGTGTATGTACACGAAGAATATTTTTCGTTTGCCAAGTTTTGAAGTTGGCAATCCCATTTCCTCAACAATACACCTAAGTTATTTGTAATATTCATAAATAACCTCAGTTTTGACGTGAGAACTTCTACTCAGTGTTGATAGTTTTAAAATATGGACAACTGTAGACAAAGTATAATGTGCAATTCGTGAGCAAAGTGTCTTATTTTAACTCAATAAAATTGACGCACTCGGCAAGCCTCGTGCGTCAACATTTTTCTCTCATTTAAAAAAGTGCCACTTTGCTCACTAGTTGCACAAATAACTATTGTTAACAGCTATTCCTTTTACCCATTTGTAATAATCTTTGTAGCACTGATTGAGTAACATACAATATTCTTCTTTTATTCCCTCTAGCATTACAAATTTATTTATTTAGTTTTTATGTATCTACTTGTGTTAGGTTAGGTCGAATTGAATCCAATCTAGTTCTTAAAAGTTAGTTAAAAATTAACATAGCTGGTGTCTCATTTGTTGTGTTATGAACAAAATTTCTATAATCAAACAATACCCTGCTTAAAGCTATATTGATACATCTTTTGAATCGTGTATGGCAAGTTTTATTTGTTTTTTAATTTATTTTACCATTTTTCTGCTTGACCATTAGTCTGAGTGTTGTAATGAGGCGAATATCTGTGAGGTATTTCATTAATTTATAGAAAAGTGTTCTATTTTCTGAAGTAAATAGTGAACCATTATCTGTTACTAACTGTTCAGGTTAGCCAAAACGAGCAGTTAATTGTCTAAAATTGTCAATACATTGGTTAGTTGAAGTTGATTTTACAACAAAATATCTAACCATTTAGAATGTGCGTCAATTACAATAAAACTATTTGTTTTTAAATGGACCTAGATAATCTAAATGAAACAGTTGCCATGATTAACTAGGGTAGTTCCAATGATGTAAAAGTCTTTTATTTATTCTAGGAGACATCCTAGAACGTAATAATACAAATAACTGTCACATTCCAAGTTATTCCAAATAGAATATTTAATGTAAAAAATTAAACATAAGAGCATTTTATGGCTTAATTGTTCAATGTCTGCATCAATGTTTGGGCCTTCAAATATATGACCGCCCCATGTAATGTTTTCATTTTTACAATTCACAAATGACTTGAATGTAACTAACTCATGTAATAACTGTAACCTAAAGCCGGGTTTACACTATATAGCTGGAGAGCTTTTAGCTGTGCTATATTGCAGAGCTATATAACCAATCAGCTATATATAGCTCCAAGAGCTATGTAGCTCTGTTACAAGATTTATTTAGCATCAAATTTATGTAGCAGAGCTACATATAGCTGGTTTGGGTGGAAGAGCATCAGTTTCCCGCCAAACTGTTTGAATGATCATGCATTATTTCCACTTCTGATTATGAAATTGAACTATCTAAATCTAATATAAAATGTTGTAATGATAGATGTGTGTTTAATTTTTATTCCTATGTACCAGTATTAATGTGAGGGAATATTGATATCAAACAAACTACTGCACTTATAAGTTATTTAGGCTAATGTAATGATATTATAACTCAAAGAGTTCTTAATTTATAAGGAAATTGAAAAAGACACACAGTCAGAGTCCTATAAAAAATAAAGTCTTAAAAATACATATTATCATAACATACTAACGCCACAAGTCAATATGGTACAATGAATCCCATAAGCATGAGACCAAATAAATTATCATTAACTGTACTTGATGTGCGGACCGGTGAAAAAACTAATGCACCCTTCAAATATAAAACAATTTAATAATATAATTTTATAAAAAGAATAAACCTTTCATTCAGTATTTTAGCACAACTTTAGAAAATTGTTTCCATCAGAATGGACACTTATTTTACAGCAAACACTGTATATAATTAAAATTCACTTACCAGGCTATTTGGACAAGTTTTAACAAGTTTTCTGCTATATAGCAGTTTTTCAAAGACACTTTTTGAACTTGTAGCTGATCTGTATTTAGCTTTACTATATAGCTTTCCAGCTATATAGTGTAAAGGCTTTTAGATGAGTCACGTTTTCTGGTAAGGGTGCTTGCTATTGGTATGTAACCCTTCCTTATCAATAATAGAACTAAAATATTCAATTCTTTTAGTAAAAAAAGATACATTTTTTCTTTGGTAATTGTTAACCCATTTATCTAATCTTCTACAAACTTCTCTTAACCTAATCATATGACCTCTAATAAAAATGTCATCCAGGAATATGATAACAACCATAATGTCCTGCAATTACATGTTTCATTTTCAATGAACGTATCTTGGTGCAAAGGAAATTCCATATGGAAATCGGTTATGTTTATGGACCTTCATGTGTAATGGTATAAAGTTGACTTGTCACTTGATTTAGTATCTAAAAGTTCTTGTTGCTAAGCCTATCTTAAATCAATTTTAGAAAATGTTTCACCTTTTTGAAGTAACACAAATAAATATTCTTTTTTTGGAATTGAATATTTAAATGTTTCTAAATCGGAATTAAGTGTTATTTTTAAATCTCTATAAATACATATTTTATAATTCTTTTTAATTACTGACAAAATGAATATTCCCCAATCACTACTTGATACTGGTGTTAAAATCGTTTCTTGAACTAATTTAATTTTTGTTCAATTTTTTCTTGGAAAAAGCATATGGAAATGACCTTAGCTTACAATATTTAGCACAATCATTCAGTTTTAATTTAGTTTAATTGTTTACCTTTTAAAAGTTCCTAATTTTCTCCAAAAACTTCTAGGAATTCATTGTACAAATAATCTTTAATTTTAGTTGATAATTTTGAAGTTACAGTTAAATTATCAGAATTAAGTACTTAATAATACATAGTTTGAGGTATTGATATTTGGACTTTAGGCTTATTTTTTTTCACTACTATTATTTTAAGAAAACAATTTAAAAATATTATACATCTTATTTTGATCATCGGAATCATTAGACTTTCCTTGCAAGTAGTTATTTGATTTTTGATTATTTTTATTAAAATTATTATACTAATCTTCACTCTAACTTACTATTTTTTGCCAATTTATTATTATACATATTAGACCTATAATATTATTCCAAGACATATGAGAAGATTCATCTGACGATTGAAATCGTTGTTATTTTTTTTTTCATCTTTTTAATAGTAATATTATTATTATTATGGTTGTTGTTATTAACATTTTCTTGCATTATCAAATTTTGTCTGTACAACTCATTAAAAAGATAATTAATTAATGGATATAAATCTGATTTTATTTTATATTTTTTTGTAGTAAAGCAGTTACTAAAAATATCGTGTAGTGTTCTGTAATTCATTAAGCAATTAATTGTCTTTTGACTGGAGCTTGAAATATTTTTAATATAATCTTTTGTATGTTCCTAAAAAATTTCTTACAAAATTTGTTTACACATTCCTTTGCAAATATAATTTGATTAGGTTAATTTATCATGAAGAAACTAGGATATTGAGATCACTTTTCGTCTATTATCCCTCAATACACTCATCATAACAATTTTTTAAATGTACTGTATATACAAGAATTATGTGCCCCTTTAAATCTTAAAAACAAATTTTCTATCAATATCAAATTAAATTAACTACATTAAAATATCAATCCATGAAATGTTTTTAGACTTTATAATTCTTTTCTTTGCAGAATGATATACTTTTTCATAGACGATGCTATTCCAAAGAAGCTGAAAGGCAGAAAAGGGAAAACTCTTCAGTATTCTGGAGTGATGATGAATACAGATGACGAGGTGGATGTTCAGGAGAGAGGTAACGATAACGTTCTGACTTTTGAATCTTATAATGAAGATGAAGATAGTGAGTTATCGAATGATGATGATTAAGAGGATGTATTTGAAGTTGTATTACTTTATTTTTATTTATTTGCGTAATTTATGGTATACATAGTGCAGCAGTGCTGTGGTATACATTTGACTTGTCATACTAACAAACATTACTCACAACACACCATAGAAAATACAACAAATACACAAGTTAGAAATTTTATAAAATACAAACAAATTAAGACACAGTGAACCATCTATATATGTTATCTCATATTAATCAATTATTTGAGTCGTCATCCTGAATACAAAATGCATTACAGGCACCCAGAGGTTATGAGTTGAGGTACTCCTCACCTGAGTAAAAAGCATTCATCAAGAGGTATCCTCTAAGTGATCCGCGAAAATTCTTGAAACAACTTTGTTTTTTTATTTTCCGGAAGTTCTAAAAATTCCAATCCGTGCACAGGATATTGCAACACTTTTTTCCTCATGAGATATTTTTGATTATATTTTTTTTCTTCGAACATACTCTGGTTTGCCTTAAAAAACACCAAAATTTCATATATATATATATATATATATAAAGATGGAAAAGTTAAAATGCTATATTTTATCCAAAAAAAAAGTTCTACATGATTGATTAAATTTCAAAGTAAACATTACTCTAACTATTCGTTTCTGAATAAGGAAAATTTTAAAGGCATCGACAGAGCTGCCCCAAAAGACTACTCTATATCTCAGCCGAGAACATATATATGCAAAGTAAACTGATTTTATGGTTTTTAAGCTGGTAATCCTTGAAATAATTCTTAGAGCAAAGCAAGCAGATACCAGGAAATCCGCAATGTTTGAAATGTGACATCTCCAACTTAAATATCCGTCCACAATAATAACAAGAAAATTTACATTAACTGTGTTTTGGATTTCTTCCTCACCACTTACAATAATTGTATTTGGAGTTGATTTTGTTTTAAATTGTATTCTTTAAGTTTTTGCTACATTTAATTTTAAATTATTTGCTATAAACCAATCATTGGCCTTTGACATTGCTAAAGTTGCTGCTATAGCTAAGTCTACACTACTTTACCCAAACACCATCAAAGTGGTGTCATCAGCAAATAATACTGATTTTGTAGGACCAATGTTTTCAGGTAAATCGTTCAGGTAAATAGAGGAAAGGCTAGATGACTCCTAAGATTGTGGTAAATATTGTTTCTCAGATCGGTGAACGTTCCAAGTCAACGATCATTAGTTCATTAGTACCCACACTACCCTTTTATCGATGCTGGACTAAACATTATACACGATATGCGAATATGTGAGTCATGTAGAATCAGACAATAGACTGCAATATTGGCAGGTATATTAGTGGATGCCTTGATTTTCAGGTGGACATCCACGGGATCTGATTTAATAGAATAGTTCTGCTAGAAAGAGTTGTATACAGAGATAGGAGCTAAGTCGTAAATCTCTCTACATAAAGACACAGTTCACGGATGTAATACGATTGTTCAAATCTTCTGTACATCTAGTACATGGTTGACACGTCACTGTGCAAATTGTCGTAAGGGAAATACTGTAAATTCAAGTAGAGTTTTACAATGATATTATTGTACATGTCAGAATGAGTGTCATCCTTTTTGATATTATTCGTTCTATCAGTTTGGAAAGCCAATATAACGTATCCAGTTTTCGCCAGTTGATTTGGTGATTTGACTGTCAACGAGGTCAAGATTTGCTTGAGGGAGGCCTGCAAATTCATTAATTTCCCAAAAAAAATTTCCGTACCGGAAAGAGACGTGTATGGGACTGTCTTGTTTAATCATTTTCAAAATTTTCAATCTCTAGGCATTGTTCACTGCTGAGGGACTGTCCAATCTATACTGGATATTTTGAGCTTTACACCCACCGCATATTTTAATATTTAAAAAATGATTCTTATTCTATATGTTAATTGTAATATTTTATATGAAGTTGGGCGCCATTTTGTAGCATTTATTACAAAAACAAAATAAAAATAATGAAAAAGAAATACTCTTGAAGAGAGCATAGAAAATTTCTAATTGGGTCGCAAGTTCTTTAATATAGTGTATGCACTCTGGAGAATTTCAAATAAAAATACAGAATCCAATTTCCTGAAATGTATATTTAATTATTAAGAAAAATATTATATATTGCATACAAGTTAAAATATTTCCTGAAAAAACATAAATCAAAAAGTCATCACATTTTTTATAACATCATAAAATTATAATTCATCCATACTTAATTTATAATTAATTTTATGGTTGCAACCTAATTCAAAATAAAAAATCTTTCATATATAAAAATACAATATACTCTCAATTTACATTATTTTTATATTGCCTAATTTCTTTTACTAAATACTTATTCTTTAAACATCAAATCTAATAAAATCAACTCATGAATGATTTTTATTAAAGTTTATGATCATTATTTTTTCTTTTTAAAACACTTTTTTTCCTCTTATTTGAAGCCACGTGATATCTCTTCAATACATCCTATCCAAATTTGGTTAAAATAGATTGTAAGTTCCAGTTACTTTTATGTTTAAGTTTTTATGAAACATAATTTGAGCATGTTATACCAAGCATGCTAATCACTGAAGCTACATTGTACAATATACTTAAAATTTTCATTCAATTCAAACTATTTCTTTGTTCAAACCCCATGTAGTCACATTTAGTAAAAAGTATCTTATTGAAAACATCCCTTCACTTTAAAATGTAACTTATTCAAATTTTTAACTCATTTCCGAGAAAATCACTTTATTGTCTGATTTCTCCTCTATTCAAAAATAACTTATTGTCTGTAAAACATCCTATCCCATAAAACACAACGTCTTGTCTCTGAGAAAACATGTATATTACTGAACTGCATGCATTGTCTAATTTCTTCAGCTTTTCCTTGTCCCCACCCCACAACACGCTGATGTCACATTTATTAAAGTTATATGCACATCTGCACTGTTGTAATATTTCTCTTATGTCTAATATTATATACGTTTTCTTATTATTAACATATTTTTTACAAATCTCTCTGACCATTTAGTAATAATTACCTTCTTTATTTATTTGTACTCTTTATTTAACTCTATTTATTATTATATTCTATAACAGAATACATTTACTATTCACTGCCTTGAGTCAAACTATTTTTCTAGTCAGACCAAGTTTACATAACCGAAAATGTACCCTATTACAATCTTCACTATAAATCGCGTTCAGATTACTCGTTTATAGCAAAAGTATGAGAGTTCTTGTTTCACGTTCACTTCAATCCTCTTGTAGTCTTCAAAAAATTTCATGAACATTTTCAAAGGTATAGATAATGTAAACATTCCACCAACCTGTTTCATCTTACCATCGCTCAACCGGCTCAACCAGTAAGGTTTAAGTTAGGTTAGAGTTTATTTTCTTATTTTTTAGCAATGATAAGTGATTCCTAATTATTGTACTCAAAATTTCCACATTTCTAGTTCGAGCCAGCTTGTTTGTGGCTATCTCTTAACAAATTTCATCAAATAGGAACGCTATTGCGTTGTAACAAATTTTACTGTTGGAGCTGTTATGCTGTCCGCCTTTGTTCCGCTCAGTGTGTCTTTAATATGCAATATACTTTCAAATAGTGCCGTGATCACGTCCTGGTGATTTATGTGAATATGGATTTCATCGTTGTTAGCGTAGGCTACGTCGAAGACACGTAAAGTCTGTGAGAATGATATTCCAGTCCACTGATAACGTTATTGTATTCTGCTGCATTATGGAATAGATCAATTCCTAATTTTGAATCAAAACGCTTTGAGTAGCCGGATTTTACATTGTATTAACTCGCTCGAGGGTCGACAATATACTGATTTGTGTTTGTTGACGACTGTTGCTTAAATACGAGTAAGTTGTTACCCATTCCTGAGTAAGTGTATTCTGACAGAAGCTGTTTCACCTCTGAAATCTATAGGAGCTTCGTTTTTATATATTAGAAGCACAGTTATGTTATGAATTATTTTCACCTTGACGAGTTAATATATTATTGTCGGTGGTGTGTCATCAATATTGTAGACCGGCAGAATTTGAGGGTAAAACTCGTGCGTAATGTGGAACTCTGTACCGTTTTGAAACAATCCGATCACTTTGTTGTACTCTATTCTAATAACATTCACTTTAATTATATCTACCAGAAAATCTGATTCGTTTTAACGATTAGCCTTCAATTAGCCATTCTTGAATCCAAGTAGTTTGTTTATCCGTAGACACTTCTTCAAAATGTATCGTTTTCGAACACTTAATTTATGCTTTAAGTGTGTTATTGTTGGGCTTTACATTGATGACGTAGGTTGGTTGCGGTAGTTTGTGTAGTCGGACAAGTTCATATAGTTCAGCTTTGCACAGATCCTCCCTGAACGAAAGCTTTCTTTCCTGCAGCCACTTAACTATTGTTGCTTTTGATGGAGCTTTATCTTTTACTCTCGAATAATAAGGAGGCTTGTCCATAACAATTGTAGACTGAGGTGGAATTGCCGGTAGCAAGTGATAAAAAAAACCATCAGCATTCATCTCCTCGTGATAGTCTCCCGTCTTCTTTTATTCAAACAGGGGGGCGGGGGAGAATTTATCTAACTATTAGAGCCACCAGTATTAGTCGTTTTGCTTTGCCAACCGGAACAACAGTAGCACCCAACACAGTATCGTTTGTCCATTATCTGTCTTTGACTACATTCTTGTTTAACCACGTCTCATCCAGAAATACACAGTTCTTAATGTTTTCGCTGTGGATTTTTCTCAGAAAACGACACTATAGTAAGCCAGATGACGGTTTTTCCATAACAACTTTTCTGTTGTTTAGTTTTTATAACGAAATCCCAAATCATGCATTATATGTAACAGAGATGATCTTCCACCAGTGTTAAGTAGACTACATCCTCACGCAGAGAAATCCACAGTTTTCTTGAAGTTGGAACTTATTTTTGTTTGTAATAGTCGAATTGCTTTTTGTCAAACAAATCAACTTCCGTTATTGGCCTTTTAATCTTGGTTCTACAACTCTTCGGAGTTCGAATGCCGAGACTCTCTTCAAGAGTAACTTTGGCAAGCGTTGTGCCATTTCCACCTTCATGTTTACAGAATCTTCATCACAGTTATTTCTTTTGGTTTCTATAACTTGCTTCAATTCTGATTTAATCCGTTGTACTGTCCTGAAAGAAATTCCGCTTACATTCGATACCGGTTGTATGACCTTCCTCACATCAAGAAGGGGACCTCCTTTGTTCTTTTCTTTTTCAAAGTAACTTAAGAGAAAAGCTATAATCATCATGGCTTGCGTGTGCAGAATCTGACAGATTTTCGGCGCACTCATAGTAACATACAGTACTACAATAAAGCTCCTTGATAATATTATTTAGTAAAAATACTATCAAATTGAAATAACTACAACACCACAGTCGGGCCCTTTACGAGATTAAGGTAGGCCTAATAATGGCGGAATTTGGATTTGTGAAATATTTTCAAGCGAAGGTTTATATGTCACTAATCGTTTTCCAATAATCAATGTAATATCCGTTGACTCATTTACAAGTGGATGTAGATTGGGCGGATGTGACTAAACGAGGAAGATGTGGTTATATCTGTGGATTATGTAAATATTGTAAATCTAGTTGAAGATGCAATAACTCGTTTGGATACAACGTTATATATAGGCCTGCATAATGTTCCAGTAATTCGCTATTTATTAAAGACGTTTACAAAATATATACGTAGGCGATATGCAACATTATATAATTATATGTTTCAATAACTGTAATTATTCCTTAATTTGCAGTAATATGATCGAGTTTGGACTTTTTTTGTAATTTCATGTACATGCTGATAATATAATCATAAAAACACAATTATCGTAACAAAACATACAAAAACAACAACAAAACACTAAAAACCAAAATAACTTTTAATGCGGCCTTTGGTAGTCTCAAGTTTGCAAAACAAGCTTTAAATAAGCTTGGAAATCCAGAGAGGAAGTTTTTTTATATTATTTATAATTTTTCCTTACTTTGAAGTATTGTGTTCGAGTTTGGACTTATTTTTCTTGTAATTTCATGTACATGTCGATAATATAATTGGAACCAAACAATTCTAAAATTTGTAAAAAAAAAAAGGGTAGTAGCATACTAGGCGTCTTGTTATGAGTGACAACCATTGTCTGGCGGTCCGTCCCTGCGCTTGCGAGAGCGAAGCGTCTACTAATCCGATACACGCCATCCGAGACTGGGGAGACCATAGTTATATTCCTGTTCAAGTATGTGGTCTCAGATGTACACAGGAATAACATTACGTATGGTTTCTTATGTACTATGAGTTATATCACACAGTAATAACACACTCTTAATAACCAATTATATCCGAAAACATATTAATTTGGTAATTATAATTGCTTAAAAAGTTAAATATTAAAAAGGTAATAGAAACATTCCGTGACTATAACTAAACTAAACAGAACCAGGAACAGCAACGACGTACAGGTGAGTGTTTCTCCCTCGCTTAGCCAAATTCTGTTCCCATGAGTTTACTCAAATGACCGTTTCACATCGAAGCCTGACGGATCAGACTTATTCATTGGCCAAGGTAAAAGTGTGCAAGATGTGCCTAAAGAGATTTTACTTAAATTTTTTTTTTTTTTTTGCAACAGTTAGTGGTTCTTCGAAATTTTTATTCTCGACAACGTTCTCACATTTTTTCCTAAAAAAAGGCTGTACTAAAAAAAAAAAAAGGTTCAGTTTAAGTTTGGTAGTATGCACTCTCGTAGTCGCCAGGTCACGAGTTATTATTAATATTAATATACTATTATTATTAATTAATATACTATTATTAATTAATATATACATTTATTAATATTATAAATCAAAATCTGTGTCTTAAAAAAAAAAAAAAAAAAAAAAAAAAAAAACACATGAAGTATTACCTCATTTTCATCATTACCTCCTTTTTGGCCTAAAATGACTAGGCTATATATAATATGTATTAAATATAATCTGGATTTTAGCATTTTACCTTGTTAGGAAAGACACTTTGGTTGAGTTCCAACACGACTTTTCCTTGTAATTAGTAGAAGAATATCGAACATGTGCGCACCCACCTTTGTCCATAATTTTCTACATAAATAACATAAACCTAGTCTAGTTATAGAATCTGATGTAAATGAGATCAGAGGTGAACAATTTATAAATTGAGCCAGGTTGGTTCATTACTGGTAGAGGCGTGCGTAATGCTGTTAAGTAGACACGATTGTTTGGTAGCGTGAGCGAGCCTCTGATACTTAGCGACCACACCACGAGCTCCTGACATCTGATACAAAGATCAGGTTTTATGAGAAAATACTAGCGAGCTCACAGAACTAATTTTCTGTTATACGTACATGTCCAAATTAAAATACAGATAACAATTAAATACGGTTTCAAATGATAAAATCAAACCTTCAATACAAATACAGTACTAACTTCATATTATAATACAATTAAAAACAAAGAGTCAATTTACATCCCTTATCTTCGAATTTGTTTATTTATTTTTCTTTTAATCTCCACAGTTATAGGAATTATAAAACAAAACGTCCATAAACAAAATCTTTAAAGCAATGTAACTATTAAAAGGAAAAATGAATATCTGGTGAGAATCCAGTTTTAAATTTGTCATTTTTGTGGCTAACTAACTCAGATTTGCAAATGCTGACACGAAAAGACGCGATTTTTTGTCGGTGATTTTTTTTGTATATACGTTGTTTTCTATATGTCTTTCCACCTTTATATAAGTAAATGCAGATTCCAAGATGTAAAAAATGAGTTATTATCGACTTAACATAGGAACTATAAAAACACGGTTCGAACGGCCGAACTATTTAAAAGTGCAACAATTTATCTTGATTAGGAATAGTCAAACCTAACTTACTTGATAAGTTTGCCAAAAATGAACTCAATATTTGGGACTTTAGCTACTACACTGATTTTTTAAATTTTGATATTGTTATATTTTGTTATTATATCGTAGAAAACCAACTTCAGCATCACTGGATGTATATTTTAAATCTGTACAAAAAATTAGCTCTACTGTCAGGCACCATAAAATTAGCAAGTAATAAGTTAAAGCAAGTGAATTTTGAAAATGTTAAAGTCGGCCATCATTTAAAATTACCAAGTGATTTTTCTTATCGTTTTGTTACGGGTATAATTATTCATATTTAAATATTTTTTATTACAAGTACATCATTATTATGATCGTTAACAATGGCTGTGATTGTTAATTGTAGGCAATTTTAATTTTGAAACCGGGGATATCCATAGTGTAAACATGACAACACTGTATTTGAAGAATTACTAAGACAGTCATATTTTCACTAAAAACGGAGAACCAAATATTAGTTTATATTATTAATAATAATGGGAATATCGAGTTTTATTAAAATGGACAACAAAGTTTTATTTTTTCATTTCTGAGTTTTCACCTTGTATTTCTTATGAAAGGAAAAACGGTAAATGTACAGTTGATACCGCGTTGCTATTTAATATAGAATTATCATGAAATCGTGTTTTACATGCCTCATTATTAAGGTGGGAAGACCTGTTTCAAGTATGAAAATCTATTATTTTTGTCTAAAATAAACATTTTAAAAGTACAAAATCCTAGCCTTATTGGGTTAAGGTATCTGTTTACGGTAACTCATACGGCAATTATTGTGAATATATTGAGTGTCTCGTCACTCGATGTTTATCTTCATCCGAGCAAAGGAAATAGGTCCGGAGAGGTAATTATATGTATTAATGTATTTTAGTAAAGACAGGTCTGGTAGGGTAGCTATTGTAACGATATCAAACTAATCATTTACAAGTATTATGATTAACGATATCAAAAAAAATAGTTAATTAATTCATGTACAAAATAAAAATAATAATAACAATAGTTAAAAAAGCAATTCATATTGGAGAAAATGTAATGATGCCAGGTGCAGCTTGGGAAGGTTGAATGTAACGGTACCAAGGGAAGTGTTCATGAAAAACAAAAGAAAACGGGACTTTAGCCTTGAAGGAACAAACACGCCTACACACTTAAAAAACAAGTAACGAGATAATTGGCCAAGGGCAGATGTGAATAAAAATTGTATAAAAAAAGGAGAAAACAAGGGGAAGTTAGCGTCCCTAACTGTACTGCAGAAAGGATAGTTTCCAACTATTTTCGAAAATAACGGTTCGCAGAATGTAGGTCGACCAATAAGATGAAATCCCACTTTTAAAAATCAACTGGCCGATTTTGAAACCAGCCACTAAAAAGACAGAAACTATGTTTTAAAAAGAATTAGAAGATTTAAACGAATCAACGAAGAGTAGACCAACTCAAGTTTCAAGAGAGGGGATGATATTCGGTAAGAACCAAATTTGGAAAAAGAAAAAAAAGTTAGTCTAGGGCTGAGAGTCGAGGGCTGAGAGTGGAGGACTGTGGACCCAAGAGACGTGTCGTCTCTGGGTCACCTTGTTAGGAGTTTTTGTTTTAAGTCGAGTAGAAAGATAAAGTCTTAAACTATTTGTTGACCAGAGGAGTTGGACGTCTCTGAGTTCGTTAGCTGAATGTCAATCAGCACAAAAATTAGTATCAACGAGAAGTTAGTATTTCGTCGTCAGGAAGAAAGGCTACCAATTGCAGCTAGGACCATCCGTAACCCAAGGAGTTCAGTAAGGAATGTGTGCAGAGTGAATGCAGTATAGTTAAGAACATATTAAGTTAATGAATGTAATTGTTTTCTAATATCAAAAAAATTGTATTAAAGTAATTTATTTGAAAGGTAAAAAGTTGTGTTTTGCGTTTTATTAAAAAGGAGCTAGTTAGTATTTGTTATATATTTAACGCACAAGCGTAAGGAAAAAAGAGTGGAAGTATGTTATACTACATAATATATAGTTACTTCCCGAGATCTAGTTCACATAATTCTGAAACCATACAGCGTAGTAATACATATCTATATAAGGCACTGTACTATTAGCTATACTGTACTTAACTTATGAAACCTAGACGAATGGGTTTATTCTGATCATGGAATGCAAAGTTTTAAATTGCTTATTTTAGACAGAAATACTAATGGATTTTCATACGTGAAAAGGGTTTTCCCAGCTAAAGGATGATCCAATTGTTTCATAAAGAGGTATGTAAAACACGATTTAATACAATGTGTATATTAAATCGCAAAGCGGTATCAACTGAACATTTACCGGAAAAACGACAGAGTTTTTATTACTATATCTTTAAGTAAAAAACAAATTATTTCGGGTTTGAAAACATAAATTTAACATTCAAGCTTCGCGGTATTCAACCATACTGTCCGAGGTAGAGATTAGTAAGAAGGAATGCAAATAGGTTTTACCATTTAATTTGACTGGAGAAAAAATATAACCGGATGTGGGGATATCCTCCGATTTTTGTATGGATTTGGTCCTAGATAGGACTAAAACGAAAATATTCAAGTTAGACGCGTTTAAAAAAATGAATAGGCATAAAAGACTCCTAAATCTTTTAAAACTCATACCTTAATCGTGGGAGAAGTTGTTCTTTCTCCCAAACAAACTACACATTTAACTACCAACATAAAACACATTTAGACGTTAAATAGTATAATTGTGTCTTAACTTCTTTACTTGACAGTTAGTTGTCAGTGTTCAGTGTGAATATATCCAACACTACGGATACCAAAAAATAAACATGTAGTTTGTCAACCATTATATGATTAAAAAAACAAATAAAGCCCAAATCACAGCATGACATAAGACCATCTGTCTTGACTTACTATAAAGTATAATCATAATCTGCTCAGTTGGACGCCATGGCACTTGTTGGGAATTTACATTACACGAGATATTGTGTTTCTGCAAGTGTTCTATGTACGTTACTGATCACGCTTGAATATATTTTAATACATGATTAGATAATACATTTTTAATTTGAACATCTACAAATACATAGTAGTGTAGTTTAAAATAAAATAATGCACTATTGTTTGTAACGTCTTTTTTCAAACGAAATTCGTCAATGGGGGTAAACTGATTGTTTAATTTTAGATATATTTGTAGTTTAGAAAGAAAATGTACCAGATTTGTCTAAAACGAACCGAGAGTGATTTTTTTGGCTCAGGAAGTGGACAGAATAGTCTAACCAACAATGTAACAGCTGATGTTATAACCTTCACATAGGCTACATTCACATTAATCTTTAACTTGTTAACCTTAATAGTTTTCTGCTATTTTTTCTTCACATCACAGATATAGAGCTTCGTTATACTGCGATCATATTATGTGTCACATTTCATGACGATGACAGCTGAACAAAAACATTTAATAATTTAGTTAAGCTTCGTTATACTGCGATCATATTATGTGTCACATTTCATGACGATGACAGCTGAACAAAAACATTTAATAATTTCAAATATGCTTACGTAGATGAATCCATGTCTTGAGCTCAGCTTTTAGGAGGCATGATAATATTTTTTAGTTACAGAATAACAGTAGAGGATGAACTGAGCCGAACTGACGAAAATATGACCAGATGTCCATCATATCTGATCCATGCTCGACGGTAAAAATGATGGGGTTATGATTTAAATTTTAATTACCAACCTTTTCATGACAAATGAACGCACGATTTGAGCATGTGAAAAATCTGTGCAAAATTGTTCCAAAAATTATCGCTTAGGAGGAGGAGAACAACTGATAAGACGGTTTCTTGACCTTCTGGAAAGTATTGAAAATGTTAAATAATAAAGGATGAATGAAAGAGATAAAAAATTGGAAATTCTTGTCCGGCCTCAGATTGTTGACTTTGGATGGTTCATCACGACAACTCTATCTGTTGCACCGCACTCTCCGTGAACTAGTAGTTGTTCAAAATAGCCATTCCAGTAGTGACTAAACCTAATTACTCCTCTAATTTTAGACCATGTGGTTTTTGTCATGTTCAAAAACCACTGAGGGATGTCATTTGAAATTGTAGGTGACACCCAAAACACTGTGACGGAGCAAGAAAATGAGTTAATAATTGCAGACTTTCATTAATATGTTGTGACGTCTTCGTAAGTGTGGGGATTATCAAGGAATTATTTTGAAGGAGATAAAATGTTTATCAGTTGATAATAAATCGTTTAACACAGCTCATTAATTCTCATTAATTTTTAAATCTATTTCGTTTAATTAAAATACACAAAATCCATTTTTATCGAGCTTGCAGATATTTCGTTTTGATTTGCATGTCTATTCCCTACTAAAGTAAGTACCTACCTATTCAAAAGACTTTATATGTAAAACTGGTAATACTTATTTATACTTGTATAATAGTATATCAGTAGGCCTCTTATCAACTTTGTGATAGTTGATTACTACAAATGCATGTAACTATGTTTCCAAGTGGTTAAGTTCTCACCTGAGCCGAACCTAACACGACTACCCTCCCCGACACAGGAATTGGATTTCCATGTCATTGGATTTACCCCCTACCTTTTACGCCTCATTTCCTCCCCTACTTTCAAGTTTATTCCGATATTTTTAACCGCAGTGCATTCTTGAAGGTTAGAAGTGTTTTGGGGAAATGAGTTTTAAGTTTATTGTTTCCGCTTTGGTTTTTAATTGTGTTACGGTTTAGCATTTACTGTATTCAGCTAGCGTTCTTTGAGAAGGTCAGGCTGAAGAAAAATGTCAAACAGTTGTGTCAGCTGATTGTTTTATCTCAACAAGATTTGTGGTGTGACACAATAGGGCTATTAACATTGTCATGACTACAACGATTATGTTTGTACACGAAAATAAAAATTTATACTATTTGTTCGAAATGAAATAATATACATTGTGACAGAGTCTCTTGTTTACTTTCCTATATACAGTAGTTTAAAGTAAGTACCATGAAGAGGGAAAAAAAGTAATTCATTTTTATATAAGTAAATCTAATGTTCCTGAGAACAACGGACCTCTCTCTTCGCTGAAAGCTGAACTATCTTTATACTGTTTTGTAAAATAATTCATTAATACAAATATACAAGTTATAGATACTGTAGCCTACTTTTAGCAATTTCAAGGTTTAAAGAACATTTCAAAGAACAACATAGTGTAGCCTATCTGTAGTGTAAACAATAATAATTAGATATTTTTGTAAACCTACGAAATCCAAAAAGTTTACTTTAAATTGTTACACGCATTGTGACAAAAAGGTCATGTAGAGGAAATCACACATCAATGTGATTTCCTTTTGAGGAAAGAAATTATATAACAAGAAAATGTTTTACACAGCTTACCTGTCTGAAGAAAAGTGTGTAAATGCACCTTTAATAACCAAAGTACTGCTATTCTCAAATTTTAAGACGTAAGTACAAATATTATCAACAAAATATTAATTAAGAACCTTTTCAATACATTTAAAAAAAACTATTTTCTTCTTTTTTTCACTTTGAAATTAGTATTATTTTATTAACATTTTTTTGTTAAGGTACCATTTCGAAAGAGAGGAAAAAAAAATTGCATATCCAAAGAAATTTCTAAAAAAATGTTATTAATTTTTTTGAAAAATAATCCCTTAAGTAATGAGACCCGAAAATTTAGTTAGCTGCACCATCCATTGAAAAAATATATAAATTTTCTTAAAATTAACTATATTAACGTAACATAAATTTAGATTATTAACACATTTATTTAAACAAAGTTGTACATAATGCTCTTTGCACAATCTTTAGGTGATCCCAAGGCAGACTGTTGTTCCTCCATTTTTATTATTTATCCATATCCCAGGACCTCTAAAGACTGTAAAAAGTAAAAAAAAAAAGGAGCAATCACTAGACAGACTCTAAAAATTTCACGATTTTTTTTAATCAAAGAGTAATACTCTATTCTTTTCTTTTTTTAAAATTAAAACCTTGTACGTATATTGTTGGCTTTAGTTTCAAAGAAACTAGTTCCTCAATTTCTTAACGATTGGTAAACTGCAGGATTTCAGTAATTGCGTAAACTCTCAGGGACTCACTACTCTGAGTACGGGTATGGGAATCCAGAGGGCCTAACAAGATTTGTACCTTTTTTCTTGGTTTCCATCTCTCTCTCTCTCTCTCTCTCTCTCTCTCTCTCTCTCTCTCTCTCTCTCTCTCTCTCTCTCTCTCTCTCTCTCTCTCTCTCTCTCTCTCTCTCTCTCTCTCTCTCTCTCTCTCTCTCTCTCTCTCTCTCTCTCTCTCTCTCTCTCTCTCTCTCTCTCTCTCTCTCTCTCTCTCTCTCTCTCTCTCTCTCTCTCTCTCTCTCTCTCTCTCTCTCTCATATTTCCAATCAGATCTCCCTCTTCCGACTATGAAGCTATTAGACTATTCGAGGGGTAAGGGTGTTCATGTTCTTTTCTTCGAGTTTATTGTAAGCGATGATAATGGAACAGTAACTGCGTAACAACCAAATGGCAAAGCTAAAAATGAACCTCGCTTCCCTGTTTTAAAACTTGCCCCCATTGGTCTCTGTGAGCACTCCAGTAGACCATATTATTGAAATATATATATATAATAAAACAGATGTTTAATTCGAGAATTATCGACCATTTTAAAATTTTGATTTTGGGTTAATTCAGACGAATCATATTAACTATAAAAATTGTGAACTTTTGCATTTATCTTTAATGGTATAAAATATATCATTCTCATTTAAACTAATGTTAATTTATAAAAACTTTAAACACAAAATGTTAATTTGAATCAAAAAATTAACAATAAAACACCAAAATTCTTTGTATATATTTATTGGCTACCACTATCATATTTAACTACTTATTTGGGTTATTCACTACTAGGATACATACATGAGAACATTCATAACTTATGAGGTGAAATAGTTTATTGAAATAAGAAAAAAATTGTACGAAATTAACTATTATAACCAAATGTAAAAAAAATTGTTACGCTTCAAATATACTACTTGCATTAACCTCGATATTTTAAAATTCTTTTTGAAACAAAAACAATTATATGCTTTTCTATTGATTTATGCGAGGAAGTACGTGATATGTTTGTATTTAAAATACTTATTAGATTTAATAAGATATAAAGATTGGAATGCGGAATAAATTGCAGTAAAAGCTTTTTATTCCACGTCTACTTTGCGTTTAAAACTTACACACAATAGTTTATTATGCATTCCTGTACACATATGCACATTAGGCCTACATGCTGTCTTCTTTAAAACTATCTGATCTAACTTTTACAATTGACACTGTCATGTAGATTGTATGATAATTCTAAATCTGTCAACTGCTTCCTAATTTTACAGTTAATAGACATAGGCTAGGCTATGAATTTATAAACCCTATTATCTAGAATTTTCGTACTCTAGTCATTTGATTGTTGATTTTTTCTCTTTCAGGTAAGTTATATTGTATCAGTTGATAAATGTAGTTGTTGAGTCCTTCAAATGTTTATATATTTTTATACATCAGCGTTTTAGCACTGATTGTATAGAAACCGTAAATTTCTCATATTCATGAACTATTTCTTCGTATTTTAATGAAACTTATCGTTTCTACTTTAAAGGGTTGTAAAATCGCCCTACACACTAATAGCCGAAATACTTTATTGTTTGGGTTAAAATTTATTAAAATATTATATCATTAAAAAAATATATATAATATATATTTCAATTTTGTAGGAAAGGTCGCAAAAAAAAATTAATTGTGTTATCAAATTAAAGCACTTAGTGATATTTTATATAGTAAACATTTCAATGAGTCATTTAAATGATTTCTTCCAGTGTGAGCAGAATTTTGAAATTTGTTCAAATAAAGTGATTTTCACCACTAAATGAACCATAGGAGATTCTAAATTGTTGGGATATATTTTCTTAGGTATTCCGAACAAGTCCAAGTAGTGGAGACGGTAACATCCTCTGAGTTACCCTAATACAATTCTGTGTAGTCGCCTTTGATTCTTGAGATAATTAGAAGCTAGTGAGAGTAGTGAACAAAATATTTAGAGCCTGAAAGGTTATGCTGTTTCAATGCTGACAGTTTTCTCGCCATGAAAACAAGATCAACGAGTAGACAATGTTGGGACACGTTATGGATGTATATGTGGTCAGAGTGAGAATGAGTGAACAGAATATTTAGAGCCTGAAAGGTTATGCTGTTTCAATGCTGACAGTTTTCTCGTCATGAAAACAAGATCAACGAGTAGACAATGTTGGGACACGTTATGGATGTATATGTGGTCAGAGTGAGAATGAGTGAACAGAATATTTAGAGCCAGAAAGGTTATGCTGTTTCAATGCTGACAGTTTTCTCGCCTTGAAAACAAGATCAACGAGTAGACAATGTTGGGACACGTTATGGTATGTATATGTGGTCAGAGTGAGAATGAGTGAACAGAATATTTAGAGCCAGAAAGGTTATGCTGTTTCAATGCTGACAGTTTTCTCGCCATGAAAACAAGATCAACGAGTAGACAATGTTGGGACACGTTATGGTATGTATATGTGGTCAGAGTGAGAATGAGTGAACAGAATATTTAGAGCCAGAAAGGTTATGCTGTTTCAATGCTGACAGTTTTCTCGCCATGAAAACAAGATCAACGAGTAGACAATGTTGGGACACGTTATGGATGTATATGTGGTCAGAGTGAGAATGAGTGAACAGAATATTTAGAGCCAGAAAGGTTATGCTGTTTCAATGCAGACAGTTTTCTCGCCTTGAAAACAAGATCAACGAGTAGACAATGTTGGGACACGTTATGGATGTATATGTGGTCAGAGTGAGAATGAGTGAACAGAATATTTAAAGCCTGAAAGGTTATGCTGTTTCAATGCAGACAGTTTTCTCGCCTTGAAAACAAGATCAACGAGTAGACAATGTTGGGACACGTTATGGATGTATATGTGGTCAGAGTGAGAATGAGTGAACAGAATATTTAGAGCCAGAAAGGTTATGCTGTTTCAATGCTGACAGTTTTCTCGCCATGAAAACAAGATCAACGAGTAGACAATGTTGGGACACGTTATGGATGTATATGTGGTCAGAGTGAGAATGAGTGAACAGAATATTTAGAGCCAGAAAGGTTATGCTGTTTCAATGCTGACAGTTTTCTCGTCAGCTGAATCTGTATATCATTTCTGAAAGGTATTTATCGGTGTTTCAGATTATATAAGTTCAGTTTAAAAATCTGGAGAAGATGCCTTAGATAAGATTAAGGTTCAGATTTGTTCAGACAGTCAGGGTATACTGCTGTCGTCTAGGTCACCTAAAATAGAATTAATACGGACAAGTTAAAAAGGTGTAACTAATCTAGACCCCCGGGGACATGTGGAATTACAGGCAATGACAAGGCGGATGAATTGGCTATGGAGAAATCATTCACTCCTTCCTACATCTTGAATCTACAATGGCAGTTTAGAGGCAAATGGATAGGGCAAACATTGTTTAGGGAAAAAGGTTAGGTAAGTGAGAAGAGAAAATAGATTCCAGACACTGTAAATTTGGATGGTTTGTCTGTAAATTGGGTTAAAAGATAAACACATTTAAACACATTGCACATTTAAATAAACTTTTTAATTGATTTGAACCTATAGAAATAGTTTACTTATTGTTTGTTCTCAATTATGAACATGAGAACTTAAAATATTATAGTCATTAGTACCAAGTTAAGAGAGTGAAAAATATCTCAAGATAAAAAACACAAAGATATAACAAAAGAGAATAAATATATTAATATTTACAGCAAATCTGTATGTGTTCATTTTATACAGGTTCTGTGCAAGGTTTGTTCACAAATATGAACATGAACTTAAACTTTTATTGTAATTAGTACAAACTTGAGTGAGAAAAACAAATCTCACAAAATAAAAACCCATAGATATAAAAAAAAGAAAAATGTATTAACAAATTTACAGCAAGTGTGTATGTGTTCATTTGATAAAGGTTTTGTGCGCAATTTTATCAATAGTTTATTTAGTAAAGTTAAATAAACCTCTCCAAAATTATATATATATATATATACTGTATATATATATATATATATATATATATATATATATTATAACGAAATAGAGGGCTCCCAAAAGGTCAGTGCTCGGCAGGCCATAAATTGTAAAGAGTTGAAAGGGTTGACAGCTAGAAAAACTATTCTAACATTAGTCACAGATCTCAAGAAGTCAAATAAACCATTCCAAAAGTCAATGCCTTCAACCGAAAATGTTTGAAATGGACCAATGAAATAAATTGCGTCAGTCTCGAAATAACGTACAAGATTTAAAATAAGCCAATGAAGGAAGGGGATCGGAAGAAAGCATTTGAAATTAGAACTTATATATAGGGGTGGAAGAGAGGCGCACGAGGTTCATTCTTTTTGGTTGTTACTGATTGAAGGAGGGAGTAGTTTCGGAGCAAGTGTTTCTTTAGTAGAAAAGATCGTTGTGAAAGATTTAGCCGAGATCAAACGTCAAAATAATAATAATCTCCGAAGAATAGTTTAAAAGATATTCGTCGTTATAAGTTTAAAAGTAATCGTCGTCATAGAAGTGTGTGATAAATTGCGTCGTTATAAAAGTGTTTCAACAGGAATATTAATACAATAAATTAAAGTAATCGTCGTCACGAAAGTGAGTGAGAAATAAGTGTAAGAAGAGAAGAAGATTCGTCGAAAAGATCAAGGCAAATCGATCCATCTACTGGCAGTCTACACGGGAACCACATGCACGGAACTAGGAACATCGGAGTAGTGAAAAAACTTCCAAGCGATAAGTAAAAATTAATGGACAATCTCAATTAAATAAACTACCACCAAATTCTATTTTATATGTAAATTATAGTCACCAAAGAACCTCACGAACCCGTAAAGAGAAATTAAATTGATAGTACATTTCAGTTAGCCGGAGCATTTTATAATAATAAATGAAAAGTAAAAATTTTAAAAGTAAAAATATGATGCACTCTTATTTCTTTATTTAGGTTAAGACATGGTAGAATTAGAATTTTATTTGAACTATGTACTTAGAATAAGTAGTAGGTTAAGACGTTAGTGTATAAGTATAAAGTGCATCAGATTTGGACAATAATTGATTTTATATTGTAAAAGATTTTAAAACTCAATGTTATAAATAATTAAAGAAAGTTAAATTGTATAATTGTGTGAAGTTAAATTTGTTAATATATATATATATATATATATAATAAGTAGAGTAAATCTAGTTTATCAGAGCAAATAACTGTAGCTCTGCCACAGCCAACCCCAAATACTTAGTCCAAGTTTATTACGTCACTCTGTGCTATTAAAACAAACCCCTTCATGTTTTATAACCAAGCCAATGTTTCTATGGGGACATAACTTCCTGCTGCTTCTCATAGTAACCCTGTAAGTTTCAAGTAGAGTAATTTGTGGAATAAAATTACATATCGGTTTATAGGATATTTCACGTTAAGAACTGGTTTTTATTTGTTTTTTGCGAACATGACTAATTATCGACATCATTTTTAATATATGTTTACATCTGCCCTTAATATATATATATATATATATATATATATATATATTAGTCAGTAACTGCATATAACTTACACCATGATAACCGAATAATAGAGAGCAAAAGTCAGAGATTAAAATGTATGAAGGTAGCAAGTATCGGATTAATTAGCCTAATCTGTATAATGCACAATTTTACATCTTGCTAGATTATTTGTGACTAAAGAGGACGAAGAAGTCAGAAGTAGGTACCTGATACACTTGTATATGTAGATGGAGTGGGTGGAATTTAGGTTGCCCAAAATTTCTTAACAACAACAACTGGATTTTCGTACTCATCTTCCAAAGGAAAGAATGGATAGGTTGGTGGGATAAAAAGGAAGTGGTCTTACTTCTGATGACTCAGATCCGGAATAGTATTCACCTAGTAGGCTATTATCTCAAATCCGCCTTCGGGAATTTAGTCGAAACCGTTTCCTAACTGCTAGGTATGCCAACCCCCAGATGTTTAATTACCAGCTACGCCTAGTTTACACTGGCCGAGTGACGTGTACGAAAAAACTCGGCCAAGATTTTGATTTATTCCTGGTTTACATTGGCCGAGAGAAGTGTATGGATAGTAGTTGTACGAGATCAATTGAGCTAGGAGAAATGGCTGTAAATTATAGAAGTATTGTGAAAAGATGTTTAAAAATAGCTTCCGACATTTTGTTAGAGATATTAGAAGTTTTAGAAGAAAAATTAAACAAGAAGATTTGTGTAAGAGACTGTACACAAAGGAGAGAAGTAAAAGGATCATCAGCACTTCTGCTTAGAGAGTTAGTGAGAGATGATGTGAAAGAGTAATTATGGTTTTTATAAATAACACAATACAAGTTTTACTTATAATTTGAAAATTAATCGAAGAGATAATTTGTTAAGGGGCTGCTCACCTCTTCAAATTAAGCTGGCAGTTATCTTAATTCTTAAGAAATAGTTATAGAACCTTCCAAAGCATGTTCAGAGATTTCATTCCTGAAGTGTATGAAGCTATCGAAAGTCATGATGCTCGCTCAGACGTTTATACCGACCGAATAAATTGCCAAGTGCTTATTCGGCTGTCATCTCGCTTATCTATGCGACCAGCGTAAACAAGGTTTGACCAGCGATATGACTCATATGGATCACTCACTGCGTGTTCGGAAAATATATATTTGTAATCTACATGATACACTGAATCTAACAGTTTAAATATCTTGTAGTATGATAAATGTTTGGAATTTATACAATAAGAAATAATTCGATTTTTGAAATCGGGACTAAAAAAGTAATAAAGCGTAAACTTTTTTTATTTATAGGGCAGAAAGAAACTTCCAGAGGCAAAGTTGTAGAAAATAGTTGATCTACATTTTTTATTTCAAACATTTTTCAGTCAGACGTTCGGTTTGTTCAAAAATGTCTTTCAAACAAACGCAACAGTAGGTGCTACGCTTGTACACAGTCGCACCGCGTAGCTCTCTATGTTCATCATTCAAACTAAACAAGAACTGTGACAGCAATGTATTTATTTATTACAGAGTAGTAATTTCCACTAATTTATAAATACTTTCTTGATTATGAAACTTGTTGTGTAGAAAGCTTTCGAAGCGGTTGGGGACTAAATAATACGATTTGAATTGGCTTTTCTGAGTTTGTGTTTTATTTAAGTACTTGAAGTACAATAAACATTTTATTTGTAGGACAATGTAAGTGTAAAAGATAATTATATTTCATATTTTACATTATACCTTATACTATACTAATATATTTATTATACAAGGTCATTTAAACAGTATACAGAAACGAGGTCTATGATATACAGACAAGACATTGTTAGATAACTAGACATCGCTGAAAAGCACTAACTTATTCAGTTTTCGCTGAATTCCCAGTTTTCTACAATTTTGAGCCAATGTTTTTTCCCTTGCGATTTTATGACACTAAACTTTAAAAAGCATTTTCTAATTAACCTAATTAATCTAATTTCATGGGCGTCTTCTCCAAACTCAATATTTGAATGGTGAGTAACAAATACTTCACCAACAAATGCTCTGCAAGTTAACATAATCAACCTATCAGTTTGAATAAGTGAATCAGAAATATTTACCCTGTGGTTCATAAATTTTACATTCTAATTACATCTGATGACACCCTTACTAATTTTCCCCTTGATACATGGTCAATAAAATGGGTGTATGGACTTAACTCAGTTCCATTTGCCACTAACACATCTAAACATTCTTTGCATTTCAGCTGTTCAGATATTTTACGAACAATAAAACCACATATGTAGTAAAGAACATTATCTTTATAATATGAATTGCTATCTCCATCAATAATAGCTTTGATGGTTGCTATTTCTTCTTCATCGTTTTCAAAAGAATTCTTCACATATAAGTAGGCCTAAATAACCCATAAAATAAACTTTTATTTAGTTATTCTTCAATGTCTACTTACAAAAGAAACAAGCTTAATTAATATAATAAATACAATAAATAATTCTTACCTGTGCAATGTCCGACGTTCGCGTCCGTCTCAATTTCGGTGGAGGTGGCGTCAGATGGGAATGGAAATCAACTATTGTTGGTATCACATTTTCTTTAATTTTCTAATAATACCTCCTACTTCGAAGTCATCATTTGCAAAATGTTTGCTGCATAAAGCAGCACTATTGCTTGGATTCAATTTTTTAAATTCTTTTTGTTTCAAGTATCCATACCTTCTTCAACTTTTCATCCTTTGGGAATCTGAAAAAGGAGAATCAAACATAATTCCAGTGTTTATACGTGGAATTTATTGTTTAATAATATTTCCTATCTAGCAGATAAACGTTTTGACAATAAGAGCTTTATTAAAAATGTTTACTAACGGCATAAGTTACAATTTGAGTAGTTAATATGTTAATACACTTTACGTAACTCTGAATGTTTGTAATTTATTTTTTAGAGATTAGACCACCTATATCAAGAAAGTATTTTTCATTACTGTAAGTTGTATTTTAAATAGAGGCAGTAACACTTATCTATAGAATGAAACAGTGCAGTCGTCCAGTTGTTTGCTCGTACAGATAAAAGCTGCACAATAACGTGGCATACTGAATATAACATATAATATAATTCCATCAAAATGAAACTAGTAACATGTCTGCTCACAAACACGAGTGTCTGACAACTGTCTGAAGGTCTTCAAGGGAAACTGTCTGGAGCCTTAAAATAGATTGTTGTGGCGACGAATGCGTTGTGCGTCCGGTGGGACCGTGGGCGCGACGCGACGTACCTGATAATATTGGCTGCGCTTATTTGCAAGCGATTTGTGGACAAACCAAACATCTGACTGAAAAATGTTTGAAATAAAATATGTAGATCAACTAATTTTCTACAATTTTGCCGCTGGACGTTTCTTTCTACCCTAAAAATAAAAAAAAGTTTACGCTTTACTACTTTTTCTTGTCCCGATTTAAAAAAATCGATGTATTTGTTATTGTATAAATTCCGAACATTTATCAAACTGGAAGATATTTATGCTGTCAGTTGCAACATATCACGCAGATTACAAATATATAAAATTTGTCCTATTTAAATAATCCTAGAACTGAGCAGAAGCTTGTAATTGAAAGCGCGTCCAATGCTAAAAATTGCTCGGCGGCCCTCGATACGCCACTGTGGTGGGGGAAACGGACCGAAAATCACTCATTTACGGCTACTCGGCGAGCGATCTATGATGATTCATATTTCATATCGCTGGGTTTGACTGGTAGGGATACTCGTAGCTCAGTAAACCTTCCCAAAGAACATTTGGGGAGCTTCGCAATATAGGCCTACTTTACATACATTTGAGCATCAATCATACAGTTCTTACTTTACTTTCTAATTTATCAATTGATTATTATAAACTGCCGCCCAACGTTGGCATTTGGATAATAATAATGTTGCTTCGACGTATTGCGCAATACGTAATAACGCATTATTCGACCAAATAAATATTTATAAACTTAATATAAATCTTTTCGTTTCTTTTCAACTTGTTTGATTCTTGGCAATATGTATAACTAAATAAAACACAGAGGGAAGGGTATATTAATATGTGAACAGCACGACAGTTGTGTAATATGCTTTTGGCATTGATTCCGTGGAATGCCCTTGCTCACCACTGTACTTATTGTTTTCATGTGTTCTGAATACTAACTAATCATGTTCCTAGTTGACGTAAAATAAAATAAATTTATACTTATTACGACATTTATTTATATATTTGTGATAGTATTTTCAAAATAATACAGATCATACAAAGACAGTTGTTTAATGTGTTACATAACATTTGCTAAACAAAACTAAAATAATTAGAATTAGCTCACAACAAAATGGTGTCTAATGTTCGTTGACAAATACATTAAGAGCAACAAATTGAATCTTGAACGTGAAATACAAAGTTTGTTTGCTGTTAAAGGTAAAAGGAAATACATTTTACACTTATTTACAACTTTTTTAACAATATTAATTAAACTTACATTATATTCAGATCTAAAACACCTTTGTATCTACAATAAACCTAATAACACTATATAAAAAATTACAATAACTTCTTTGAATCTTCATGTATATCTGAGAGATAAAAGTGTATTTTAGTGTTCATAAACTTTTAGTTTGTTAAAAATAGCAAGTGTTGGTTTTCTTTAGTCAAATATAGTGTTGGTTATAAGTGTTCTCTAAAGAAATGTACAAATTTAACGGTAATTTGTATTATATTATTGGATATTTAATTTCCTCACAAGTAAAAATTGTACATAATAATTTTAAAATGTATTTTAATACGTTTTTTTAAATCTTCCAGCGATATAAAAAAAATAAACTAAAAAGTTAATGGGGAAATGATATTTAAGAACTGCCGTCATTTTTAAATTTCAAAATCGGATAGATATTTCCATTACACATTTAGCCAGTGCTCCTAGACTATGTGTGACCGCTGAAGGACAGTAAACAGACGGGTTGAAGTGGTGCATACCACTTGACTCTCGACAAAGTATTAACCAGATGTGCAGAGGCATTACAGACCACCCTGAAGAGTTTAGCAGACAGAACTTATCGCCAAAATGGTTTTATTTTGCCTCTTGAGCCTATAACTGTAAAGAAGGAAAAAGGTAAGTTAAAATACGCAGCTAATACACTGCGTTAAAATTATATTAATTTTATTATGATATTCTTGAAAGAGTAGTAGACAGTTAATACTATTAACTAGTTAATTAATATTATTAACACATTATTGACTACATTTATACAGTTATTCATTTCAATTTTTTGCACATGATTAATCCTTAACTGAGATTTATTAGGAGATAAGAGGTTTTGTTTCGTCCAAATAGAGGGTAAATTTTAGAAAACAAATTCAAAAATATATAAAATCTTAAAGTCGATTTAGAGATAATCTAAATTATTTATGGCCGCTGTTCCTCTCCCTAAATTTTAGTAAAAAAAAAAAATAAAAAAAAAAAAAAAAAAAAAAAAAATGTAAAAGATACCAGTAGATATCCATGGTTGCATGTAGATAGTAAAAACATGGTTGCAATCAACTTTTTTTCTGTTGTTCCTCGCCCACCATTGCCTTATAAAACTAGGAAGAAAATAATATAAAATAAAGACTCATAGCCCTGGAATACTCAATAGCATCAGGATCGGAAGATAATAGCGCCAGAAATTATTAAGAGCACCCAAATCATAAAGTTTAAAAATTCTATAAAATCTACAAAAGAATTTATAAAAAAGTTATAAAAGCTCATGACTTTAATAATGAAATGCAACCGGTTCTTGGAAGTCGCATTTGCTTGTTTTCCTTCTATTGACAATGTGGATATTATTTGGGTCAAACTATCAAATAACTATGGGTATACGTTTATTCTTTGTAATGTTTATTTTCCACCTAGGACGCCTCTTTTATCTTACGAGTTGTTTTTTAATCTATTTGTTGATAACAGTAATTTAATTAATGGAAACATTTGCATTGTGGGCGACTTTAATTTACCTCGTATTTCTAATAACACCTTTGACTTACATTTAGAGGGGGGTATTTATAAAGATTTATCATTCTTTCTAAACTTTAATAAATTTGTTATGATAAATGGTGTTATTAATCACAATAATAAAACTTTGGACTTAGTTATTAGCAATATTGTGGGAGCATCGGTGTTGGGTGGCGACGGCGCTTTGGTAGTAGTGGATAATCACCATCCTGTGTTGTTTGTTTGTTTTGCTGGAGGTCGAAGTCGGTGGCATATGGGAGTACCTAACGAGATTGTTTATTCATTCACAAAAACCAACTTTTATGGTATTTATTCTGATCTTAAATGTTGCGATTGGAAAAATGTTTGTAATTGTCAAGACGTTAATACTGCGGTTTCTGATTTTATAAATTAATTTATTCAGTTTTAGATAAATACGCCCAAAAGAGGCCACTAATTAAGTCTAAGTACCCGGTATGGTTTACAAAAGAAATTATTGATAACTTAAAATTAAAACACAAATTTAGGGTAAAATTTAATAAATCTGGGAGTAATGATTATTTAGCAAAATATAAATATTATAGGCTAGGCGTAGGGTTAAACATTTGATAAAAGTGGCATATGAAATGTATATAGCAAATCTTGAATGCTCTCTATTTGGTAATCCGAAACAGTTTTGGAATTTTGTTAAATGCAGAAAGAGTAGTGGGGCAGTACTGGAAATGATTTTGTGTGGAATGACAAGCGGCTTACGGACCGTTTATCTTTTGTAGATGCCTTTGCAGATTACTTTGGTTCTGTATATGACAAACCGGATCAGTTGAATTGGAAGGAGATTTTTTCATCGCCCGTTATGACAGGAATGCAACCTTTAATTATTTCGAATATAACTATTGATCAGGCAGTTAAAAGCTACCTTCAAAAAGATCGTTTGGTCCTGACCTTATCCCAGTTTATATTGTTAAGGCTTGTTCAGTATTCCTACTTAAACCTCTTTGTTTTATTTTTAATTTGAGCCTTTCCACAAACATTTTCCCGAGTGATTGGAAACTGTCCAGAATTACTCCTCTTCATAAATGTGCTAACAAATTGGATATAGCCAACTATAGACCTGTAGCTATACTTTCAACTCCAGCTAAGGTGTTTGAAATTGTTATGCATTTGTTTGTGCTATCTCATATGAAACCATATTTGTCTTGGGCTCAACATGGTTTTGTTCCTGCTAGATCCATTAATACTAATCTCTCAAATTTTGTAAATTATGCATCTAGGGTACTGGATGTGGATGTGCAAGTGGATTAAATTATGCAAGTGGATGTGATATAGCCTACACTGCTGACTTTTCGAAAGCATTTGATAAAGTAAATCACGTCACTTTGCTTAAGAAGCTGAATTTTTATGGGTTTTCCAATGATCTAATTATGTTTTTCTCTTCCTATCTGTTTTTTAGGTATCAATATGTAACGCATTGTGGTTTTAAATCTAATCGATTCATAACGGGGTCCGGTGTTCCTCAGGGCATTAATTTGGGACCTTTATTGTTTAATATGTTCATTAATGATATAACTTCGTGTTTCAATAATTGTGAATATTTAATATACGCCGACGATTTGAAATTTTTTTAAAAATATTAAAACTCGTTATGATTGTGAAATATTGCAGGAAAATTTAGATAGATTATTTGTTTGGTGCGAAAATAATAAACTTCAACTGAATATTAAAAATGTTGCGTCATGTCATATTATAAAGTATTACAGCCTTTAATTCATAATGATAACATTGATTTGCAGTCGTTGAATAGGGTTGATAAGTTCAAGGATTTGGGGGTTCTTATGTCACAAGATTTATCTTTTAGTTCTCATATTGTTAATATAGTAAAGAGAGCTTACTCCACCTTAGGTTTTATTTGTCGGTTGGGAAGAGATTTTAAGGATATTATCGTACTTAAAGTTTTATTTAATAGTCTAGTTAGATCAGGGTTGGAATTTGCTAGTATTGTTTGGTCCCCATCAGCAAAACATTATATTAATATGATAGAGAAGGTTCAGAAAACATTTTTGCGTGTGTTGTTCTATAAAATATTTGGATTTAATAACCCACAAATTTGTGTGATAAGGGAATTTTTGAGGATATTTGAAGTCAATTCTTTGACAGTTAGGAGAAATCTGTTGAAGTTGTGTTTCTTGAGAGGAGTTATGTGTGGCGTGATTGAGGATCCTGAGAGCCTGACACAAGTGTGCTGGTATGTTCCACCTTGCGGGATAAGAATCAGACGACCACTCTACCAGGAGCGCGTTAGAACCAATGCTCATGCGTCGTCGCCGCTGAACTCGACGATTGCTCTGTATAAAGTAGTCGCTCATAGGTGGATGTTTCCTGGGGTTTGTCAAGGTTTCGTAGGGAAACTTTGGCTGTATTAAACCAACTTTGGTTTTAGATTTGCGAGTTTTGGTGGAGATCAACAATTATTGTAAAATGTTAGTTTTTATGTTTTTACTTATTTTTATTAGTATATATGGTTTTATATTATTATATTAGTAATAGTGTATTTGGTTGTTTTACTTTTACTTTTACTTTTGATTTGACTTTTACTTTTGGATTGTTAATTATTTTATAGTTTAGGCAGACTTAGTAATTTTGTTATATATGGCACCCCAGTAATTGGGTTTTAACCTGTTGGGGCTGCTTTTGCAACATAGTTAATCTTGTATTTTATCTGTTATAAAAATTGTTGCAATAAATTTATTCTATTCTATTCTAAAATCAAAAATTCATATAATTTAACTACTGTAAAACAACCTGGAAATTCATAATAAATACTGTTATAAAAATTCAGAGTGTACAAACATAAACTAAAAGTGTACGGAAAAATAATCACAAATCCACGGGAAGTCAAGAATGGCTTCAATGGGTTTTTTGCTTCAATTGGGAAATCTGCTTTCAAAAATACTAGACCAGTATAGCTACTAATTCAAATGTCCTAAGCTTCATGGCATTGGCGGCAGTAAGAAAGTCATTGAGAAAGCTATAAATAGCTTTAAATCGAAGAAAACATCAAATGTAGAAGGAATCTCCATATGGTTTTTAAAGCAGTGTTCACATGAACTTATTGAGCCACTTGTCACTGTTGTTAACGCTTCTTAATCGGAAAGAGCTTTTCCGGAACTGTTTAAAGTACCTAAAAGTATTCCCATATATAATAGGGAAGGAAGAAGGATGTGGGTAATTAAAGCCCCATAGTTATATTCCTTGCTTTCAGCTAGATATTTGAAAAGCTCTTTTCAATAAATTTAATAAACTATTTAAACAAACATAATATTATATCTTCCGATCATTTTGGCTACCAGAAGGAAAAATCAACTGTAGATTCAATAGTCAAAACAATTGACTTTATTATAGTTGAAGGTCTAGAGAAGCATAAAAAGGTAACAAGTATATTCTAAGACCTCTCCAAAGTCTTTGACTGCGTCGACTATCCCCTACTGCTAAACTAGTTATACAATTGTGGTGTAAGAGGGCACCCATTAAATTAGTTGAGCTTGTATGTGTCCAACTGAACACAGCGATTCCAAGTTGCAGAGAAACTGTCGGGTCAAGTCAAAGTGAGCAATGGAGTCCCTCAAGGATCAGTTTTAGGACCATTATTATTTCCAATATATATAAATGACCTGTTACATTTATAGGCACTGATGCCTTGATTCAATTTGTAAATGACATTATACTTACAATTAAAGCAGATTCTACATAAAATTTGAAAATGCAATCACTTATTGAAACAAACTCTGCATATCAATATTTTGCTGGAAATAACTTGCAATAATTGCACAAACTAGTGCATTTTAACCCAAACCAAAAAATAACAGCAGTGGTCCAATTGTTACATTGGACGAAAAAGTCATTGAAGAAGTACAATCACCAAAGATTCTTGGTCTGTCAATTGACAATCAATTAAACTTTTCAGAACATATTGACATCATATGTAGAAAACTATCATCAAATATATATTTGTTGAAGACAGTGAAAAAATTTGGCACTGTTAGTACCCTGCGCATGGCCTACTATGGGATGATTTTTTCATACACTTAAATTATGGAATATCTGTGTGGGGGAACCCAACAATCCAAAATGTAAGACGAGTATTTACACTACAAAAAAGAGCAGTGATACTGATAACTGCCCTTGGACAAATAGAATCCTGTAAATTGGCTTTTAAAGACCTTTCTATTTTGACTTTACAATGTATGTACATTTTTGAGGTAATAATGTACTACAAGTTTAAATATATGCCCAATGTCAAAAGACAAGTGCATAGCACTAGGGAAAAAAATGACCTCCAAAAGAGGGCACACAAGACTTGAGAAGGATAATAAATTGCCAATTCAGGTTGGTGTTATCTTTATAAACAACTTCCCAAAAAATTAAAACAAAAAGTATAAAAGAGGGATTAAAAAAAAGGACGCAGGATTCTGGCAAGGAAAAGGAGTGATCTGAATGGATGGCAGGAATTCATGTTATTAGGCTACTATTATGTTTACATTTCTTTGCTGTGTTTCTTTAATGGAGGAAGTAATATAAACAAAAAATCACGCAGAGTTCTAATGATTTAATATCCTTTTTGAGGACAAATAAAGGAACATAAATGTAATTGATACAAATAGAATAAAAAGTCACATGTATTTTGTTCGTAAGAAATTTAATAACTATTAATAGTAAGTGTGATAAATGTGACGCCAGTGAATCCCTTCTATTGATTCCCACAGAATGACACCTAATGCATAAACATTCATGAACCATGTTCATCTCCCATAGAGTTTACCTGGTTTCTTTATTGCTTTATCAATTTAAAGATAAACAAATTGTTTATCTTTGTTTTTGTTTGTTTATCTTTGTTTTTGTTTGTTTATCTTTGTTTTGGATTTAGAAGTAATATTGTTTTGGTTTTTCTTTCCTGTTGTGTATTTTAATTTAAAGTAATGTATTTATTATGTTATATGTCAATTTATTTGTTTTGTTTTAGTTTGTTGTTAAGGAAAGCTTTATTTTTTATCTTAATATCTTTTTCTCAATCTATTTCATGTTTTGTTTATCTAAATGTAATAAAAGGAATGGAAAAAAAAAGATGTAATGAAGTAGCAGGGCAGAGGTGGTTTCAACACTCTGCTGTTAGGACGTTCCCTTTGTCGAAGTTCTAGGGCTCTCTGGGAAACAGACGATAATAAATTAATTGTAAATAATGTATTTGTAAATCAAAATTGAAAGTTAATACACAGAAATAAAGATTATATTGTATGTTTATTATTATGTAATGGTTTTACTTCTTATTCCAATGAATAATTTGTAATCTAAACAAATAGTGCTTGTGTAATAAAGATTAAAGTTTAAAAGTTCATAAAGAAGATATATATTACGTAGAAAGATGTGCTGACCTTCCTTTCGTCAAAATGAAGTGATCGTTGTATTTGTTATATATTCGTATTTGGAGTGAAGAAACAAAAATTAGGAGGTGAAAATACTGAAATGTTAGATTTAATACTGTATTTTAGATATAATTATGACCAGGGACTTGAACAGCATATGATAATAATTGTCCCAAAATGTTTGATCTATCCTCCAAACTGTGGTTACCCTCTCAGATACATTTTTACCCTCCCCTCCCACCCAATTGAGGATCAATAATTTTTTATTAATCGGACAATCTGTTGTTACGATTATATTGTGTGGACAAAATTACTTCTAAGCCGATAACTATCACTTCAAAAATTGTGGTGTTCCAAGAGGTTCATAATCTTGAATTCGGTAGAAAAGGGAATGTCAAAATTTTCAGGCCATAAATATTTCACAATATTTTTCTTCCTTTATATAAACTTTAAAAAAAAAAACTTTATTCTATCATCATTGCATATCTGAATTAAAAAAAAAAGAAGAATTTAAACGTTAATGGTCCCATACAGGTTGTTATAAGCACTCTAGGGGAATTTCGATTACATTGTAATTAACGTTGTGTATAATGAGTTAACACCAGTAAGAAAGTCGCAGATATGGATTCATGATGAAAATTATGAACATGACTGACCGCTATGAAGAAAACTCAATCTCGTTTCAGTCAGTACATGAATGAAACACTCGGTTTTTACAAGAAATGTGTTATGAAAAATGACAAGACTTTTTGGTTTGTGAACCGATAGTAATTGTGAATTTTTGTTTCTTTTTATATCTTTTAGTTATATGAAACTGAAAAATTATTTTATATTTATAATTATTATTTAATATATTAGAATATATGGTACGTTTTTAATTTATGAGTAAAACTAACGTAATGAATTATTATCAAATAACAGGTTACGTTGATAAATTATCACATAAAATTAACAATAGACAAAAGTACAAGTATATGGAGATATGAATATATGAATAAAATTCTTTATTTGATTTCTACATCAAAATAATATTTACAGATATCAATTAAAGAATAGCATATTATTTGATACATCAACAACGATTGTCTTCAACTAAATAACATAAATCAATACACATACAAATATTCAAAACTAAACATATAAAAAGAGGAATGAAGTTTATTTTGTCTGTTTTGAGCCAAACCTACATTTCAATATATCCAAAAATACTTTAAAAAATATTAGGTTAGAGGGTCGTATCCGGAGTACTCTATTTAAATTAAACGAATAACAATAAATAACTTACTTTTCGAATTAACTTTTGCCTCTATTTCAAACTTAAAGACAAAAGTATTCTTAAAAACTAATTTTACGGCTTAAAAAATAAATAAATGAAAAATCTCTCATTTTACTTTAAAAACAAAAAAAAAAGATTTTAAAATACTTACATGCATATTCTTTCAATACACTCACAATTACAAAGCTAGACTATTGATGATCGAATTTATATTATTATATTGAAGAAGTACTCTATGTTATTTTCTATAGTTAAAAACAGTTTTAGTAATTCTCACAGAATTTATTAAATTTTGTGCAGCAATTACTATTACTGTAGTTACTAATTTATTGAAATATGTTTGTGCTAAAAAGGAGTAATATTTGATAAAAATTGTTAAATTTGGTTTATGGAATAAAATTTCACATTTATTTCTTAGTCTATTTTTATCATGTCTTTGTTCACTTTAGAAAAAAAAACATCTTTTATAAATAATACGCAACTCCTGAAACACAAATATATTTTTTAAGAGGCAAAATTTATAGAACTCGGAACAACGAACCTGATCCTCCCTTGAGAATTTTTTAGTATAATCTTAATAATAAATATCTTAAATAAAATTATAATTGGATTTATTGTAGTAAGATAAATCCTCCCCCCCCCCCAATAATGGGAGACAATAATCCACGACTGGAATTATTGAACTTATGGGCCATTAATGGCCATGAGGACTTCCACTCAGTCATACTTATACAAATCGTAAACATATATTTCATCAAAATCAGTCAATACAACTTTTTTTATTTTATTTTGGGTACATGAATGAATTAGACGTACGTACAAAATAATAACAAATTCGAAACACAGCTTCTTAAAACACATAAATAATAAAATAAGTTTCATTAAAATTAGTAAAACAATATTTGTAAATCTTATGTTTTAAATTAAATTTTTTAGATATGTGGTTGAGAATATACAAACCTATGTTAATTCAAGCTCAGTGCTTCAAAATACATAAAAATTAAGGTTTCATAAAAATCAATACAAGTCTTCAAAATATTTACTTTATTTTGAAATAATCTTTTGCGTAGGATCAGGGAACATTACAAAGAATCCTTTGTCGGTAATTCAACTACGGTGTTCCTAACAGATACAATTTATGTATTAAACATACAAAGAAGATGTAATGTAAGACCTAACGTTTTCATATATTATTTACATTCCTAATCACAGAATGTTAGGAAGCAAGTTACTAAGAGAAATTCGATAAGTTGACGTTTAAAAAGAACCTATAACGAAATGTCCGAGCGATTTATTATCTTCGTAATAACCCTTCGAAAAATCATATTACAGTGTCGACATCTTGGGGATCTTATTAACTTTAACTGTGATCATTTATATATAACTTGGTTATTGAAAAGAAGAACGTTCCGTTATGACCCACCTACTTTATGGCATTGATTTTTTTTACATTACTGAAGCTCTTGTGGCCTCTGGCACGTCAACTATAAGCCTATTGTGCCCCCTTATGTTGACTGTACACCAACCCCATTCCCATTGACAAGGTCTAGGATCTTGTGTAGGGTGTTCTTATCGAACTTGATATTATTTGGTTACTGAGGTCAAAAGATTCTCCTTCTTTTGGACTCCAGTGCCCCCCCCCCCAATCAAATAATATGTGTACTGCGATCTCAGGCACGAGACCGCAAAGACGACAATTAGATGAGACTTGTTAATAATTCTTATTTAAATGGTCATGTCTGATAATCATGGCAACGACCTGGCTCAAGGATTTCCTGTTATACTGAACAAGCACCGTTGTTTGCACCTTTAGGATCTGGTTCCGAGAAAAGACGTTTTCCCAATTTCTGGCCAGGAAATTGTCTCCATCATTTGATGTGGTCTTCCCTGGCCCATCGTTTCACCGCACTTTTTGAAGTTCAATGAGTGATCGCGCAAGCGGGTTCTGATCCCAACAGATCTGCCCTCTAATTTCCCTCAATTCTGCAATATCCAGGAACCCATCCCAGGTGTACCATATTGGCACTTGATAGGACCCATAGGAACGGAGAGAATCCCATACCAATTCGGTTGAGATTTCTATGAGAGCTGAGGTCTTTGATTGCCGTTTATCTATCTGAGATAATTAGAATGTCCTTGACTTTAAGACCTTCTACTAATCCACGATGTACACATGCTGAGATTGTAAAAATCTCAGCTTGAAATACTATTAAATACCTACTCAGGCTAGGTTTGAAATTTGCTCCAGTGGTTTGACAGTATCCACCACATCCAGACTATTGACCATGTAGTGATTCGTCTGTATTCTAAACAAGCTATCCTGGGTACCCCGGAAGCTTGCCATCTTTCCAATCCTCTCTTGTGTTTGTGAAAACTTTGAAAGTTCGAGTGAAGTCAAACTCGTTTTGCATGCCAACAGATGACATTTCCAACACCGAGTTCTTTAATACCTTCTTGACGATTTCCGAGTGCCTCACCTCACTGTAACTTCCTCTCCATTCGCCATGGTAATGTACCCTATAGGCAGCCAGTCTAGCTTCTGTTATGTCTAGAGGCGCCAGGATTAACTGGACCTATAAGGCAGCTGTTGGCGTGCTCTTAAAGGCACCTGTGTTAAATCCCAGGCGCTGCAAGCTCGCAAGTTTGTCTGCTGTGGCATGTGCCACTTTTGTCTACCATAATAGGCAACCAAAGGTCAGTTGAGGTCTGATAATCGCGTTGTAAATTCAGAGGGCGACCTCCGGTTTTAGTTTCAATTCATATTTTATAAGTTCTCTCGTCACCATAAGTGATGACTTTGCCTTTAATGTGGCTTGGATCCCGACATTCACTGATTGCAAAATTCCCAATATGGTTCCCTCAAGCCATATATATATATATATATATATATATATATATATATATATATATATCCTGTAACTCTTTTCATATTAAATGGGACAGTGACCGTCTTGGAGGGATTGACTCGAAATACTTCCCTCTGACATCAGGTACCGGTGAGTAACATATGTAGTTTAGCAGCTCTTTAATTGAACTTGGGAACTTACCTTGAACCATTATAATTATTCTTAACCCTGGGCATAAGCCCCTGCAATATTAAGGTCTCCAAGGAGGCTGCTCACCACCAGGGGCCACAATAGAGGCGAAATAACACCATCTGTGGAAACCTACCTCTTTTTACATCGACTTCTAATACCTCGTGGCCCAGGGAGGATTGTACCTGCCTACTGTGAAGCATAGAGTCTATCCACCTATAACCAGTATGATCAACTCCATGACTTTGCGCTGCCTTCATAGTTGCAACAAATGAGACGTTAGGCACCTTCAATGTCTAAAAAGGCGTACATTGCCGTCTCTTTCCTAGATAAGGCTTTCTCAATCCTGCTTATTAATTGATGTAAGGCGGATTCACAATACCTCCCAGGCTGGTATGCATGTTGATTCCTATGGAGTGGATTTCCTCCCAAAACCCACTTCCGTATGTATCAAGTCTTTCCAGAGCTTTCAGGATAAACTAGGTAAGACTGATTGGCCTAAAAGATTTGGGATAAGTACGATCTGGACGACCACGCTTTGGAATAAAACTACTCGCTGACTCTCCAGGCCCGTAGTATCCAGTCATATGCTATGCTGGTTCTAAAGATGACACAAACTTTGACAAAAAGCGAGTCCGGCAACAAAGCAGAGAATATGCTGTCTCCTTCTGGTGATTTAAATTGACTAAATCCCTATACTGCCATTTAATGTTTGAAACTAACATTGGGTCTGGCTAAAGTCTAGTCTCCTGGAGCCGCTGTTGACATATTTTAAATTGACTGGTGCCCTCCATCGCCATCATACGCACAATACAATTGGGAAAGTGAGTTTAATGATGAAGACCCAACGTTTTCCTAATTTGATTATATTCTCCTGTAGGCTTTATTAAAATGTCTACTGGATTCAAAGGGCGAGTGGAGCCTTGCCGAATCCTTAAAGCTATCCTCCTCTTGAGTGATTGCCCTACAGGATTCTTGTTTGAGCTTTCTGATCTTCTTGCCATACTCGGTAAGAACTAAATGATACGCCCTACACTTCTAGATGCGTTTTGCTTGGTTAAAAATTCTTCGAGTCATCCTTCGCAGGCGCTTAAGATCTTTGTTCCACCATTTTGCACTAATCGTCACCGTTATGGTGCTTATTGGACAGTCTATTTATAGCAGTCTATAATGCTGTCTCCAATTTGTGACGCTACATTATCTAGATCTATAAAATTACTTACCTTGTCTAATGACTCAAGCCTATTGGTAAGGGTCGTCTTTATATTTTGACCATAGAGTCCTTCGTGGGTTCCTAAAGGACTCCGTACTTAAGTTTGTATCCAGTTGAAATTGGATATACTAATGATCTGAAAATGAGGGTTCCTCTGAGACTAGCCACCCTTTAAACAGTGTTAGCACAAACTCGGAACATATTGTAAAGTCGATAACTTTCTCACTATAACTCTATTCTTAAAAGTAGACATGATACCAACATTTAATATATATAATTAGACGTAAGAAAGGAAAGTAAATTCTCACCTCTAAGTTTGGTATTACTGTCTCCACAACCCGCTTCATGGCGTGAGTTGACGTCGCTGCCAATGAGTTGCGCCAGGCGCTAATTGCACTATATTCAACGATCAGTTCAAGTGCTCTTGTGGGTGGTAGTGTCTTTGCATTGTGCTGTTTCGAATAAACTGCTGACTGAATGCTGCCGAGGCAGCTTTACTGTGCTGTATGTTTGATTGAATCACTCTGACCTCAGGTGATTTCCCACTTTCCCTGCCACCAGGAGTGATCAGAGGCAACCACCATAATCCTATTAGTTCCCTATGACTGGAACTGGAATGACCTCCAGCGTAGAGTCTTCCACTAAGAAGACCATCAGTAAGCCTTTCTGGTCCATCTTTGCCGACATAATCCTCCAGAATCTTTTTATAAGAGCCGGATTATCCTCGTCGAACATGCCGACTACGGCTTCAGTAGCCAGGAAACAGGATGGTTTAAAGAACACCTTTGTCGCCCGCAAGACCCTGTCATTAGCCCGCAAGCTCCGACTCCATTCATTTCCAGGTTTGCCACTGTATTCATCAGGCAGTTTCTAGAACTATCATTGGAGCATTCTACGACAAGCACGCCCCTCTTCATGTACCACCTTGAAAGCCGAGGAAGTGAACTATCACCAAGCTTTTGAAACACTCCCATGATTTTAAGTTTCAGATATCAGTCTTGGTCCTCAGTCAACTTTTGACCGAGATAGTTCTCAGGGACTACTGAATCTTTGTTGAAGACAAGTTTTCGCTGAATGTTTGAGACTTTGTGGAGGTATGATCTCCCACTCATGTTACCTTCTGCAGTCGCGGTGTGCATACAAGTAGTGTGCATAGTGAGTAAATAAATATAATTAGAATAAATGTTCTGTAACACGTCTAAACAAAATTTTAAGTTTCATACGGAGGCTGAATAACAACAATAGGTTTAAAGTCTGTTCTAATTTGGTCACTGAAGTTCTAATAATTCAAGCCTATATTGCTATGAAACGCTATTAACATTGTTAGAGTTTAAAAGTATGGTGATAAGCATATAAATTCAAAATAGGTAAACCCTTTTCTTATTTTCGTAATATAATTTTAATACGATTCTTGTCTGATTTTTATTTTAGTGTTGTTAAGGAGTTTACAAGTTTTACTAAAATAATATATTCAAAAATACAATGTTCGTAGTAAATACATCATAATTTGTCACCAATGAAAAACTTTACTAATACTCAAAAATTGTTTAGCATCAGTGTTATCGAATATTTAAACAATTTGGTAAATAGCCCCCAATATTGTTTGTAATAAATATATTAATGTGATTATAGAAATTTCTTACATTTTCCGTTTAACAATCATTTATTATTATTTTATTTTTTTAAATAAATTTGTAGATTACCGGTTTTAGGTCTGTACTCAAGTAAAGTTCTCAAAAACACAATTGTGGGAACCATGATTTTAATTGTCTTCACTTAGAGCCAGTAATGTAGCGTAAAATATCCTTTTTCTTGTAATAATTTGACTAAAAAAACAACAACACGTAGCACTGAAAAAACACACCCACTTCACAAAATCAAAGCATATTCAGGATAGTCCAGTATAATTTATTGGGGCCATCTTCCATACAGTTAAAGTTGCAACTCTAACTGTGTTGCTATAATTAAGTTGCGACTTTAACTTTGTTAAAATAAAGAGAGTATCTTTTTAATTAATGTATTTAATTGTAATGGTATATAATTTAATTATAAATAAAGTAGAATAGTAATGAATTTCGCTTAGTTATTTTTTTAAATACAACCTATTTCCTTCTGTTTTGTTTGAATTAATTCAATTAGAAGTTTATTTGATATATGCATTCAAATAATAATTGTTGTATTTCCTAAACTATATTATTGCGATATAATGAAATCTACTAACGTTTTTATGATTTTAAAAAGAGAAGATACGTTTCTTAGTAAAGACACCCATTCATTGTTTTTCTTTTCGTTTTTACTGATTATATGTTTAATTAATAAATTTATTCAAGACAAATGAAATATTTAACTTTTTTATCTTAAGTAAAACATATTTTTTTGTAGTAAGTTTAGTGGATATATGTACGATCATTTTTTTAAATTTAACTACATTGTCATGCTTCTGTTCTTTGTTCAAGTTGGGCATCACTCATTGAGCCTGAACTTGTCTGTAACTGATCTTCCTGTTTTCTCTGTCAGTTGTATTTATTCTCTGTGTTAATGAAGGTGTCAGTATATCTTAGACTTTTACACGACTTAAAAATCTGTTTATGGGAGCGCGTCACTCACAAACAAATCAATATACTGTAAATGGTGCAAGTCACTCAGAGAAGGCAGTAACAGAGTTGGAAATGTTCACACCTTCGTTGCCCATGAAACGTCAATCCAAACAAAATTCGAGAAAAATTAATGACTTATTCACAAATTCCAAATCTTTGTAAAACTTATAATTGTTGAGTGTAAATGGAACAATACAAAAAACGTTAAAATATTTGAAAAAGTGAGTTTAAGCTATTGCAACCTAAAGACAAAGTAATGAGGTTTGTCACCTTACACAACTACTGCAGCGACACGAAAAGAAGGAACCCTTTATATTATAATCTGTAACGTTGGGGTTAGCTTATTAGTAAGGGTTGTATATCACTGAAACTTAAATGGTTTCAAATAATATTGTGTGTTGAGTATTAAGAATAATTTGAATAACTTGCTCGGCAGTAGGAATTGTAATGCCACAATACCTCAAAATCTCAGCCTTTTGGGTGTTAATGGAATCTTGTGAATAATCGATTACTCTATGGCTACTTTTTGCCAGTATTATGACTAGCCGGCGGGATAGGTTAGGCCTACTCTAGTTATTAGATTTTTGATTTATTTTTTTTGTTTTAGTATTCTAAATTAATTAATCATGGACCGAAAAGTGTAAATTAATAATCCCCTTTAAGGCCAAAAAATGACCATGCTCCCCTCTCCCCATTCAATATTAGATATATAACTCACAGCATAGCCTAATAATGATAAAGTAATAGTTGTCACGGTCAGTCTTCATTTGATGATTTGAGTAACAAATTTGCCACGAGGGTGTGTAAAAAACCAGCCAATTTTATAAAATACATGAAAATAAATTTATTAAATTTTTTTTTCATGGCTTCAATAATTATGGGAATACCAAATTTGATCAAATAGAATGTTTTTTAATGAACATTATGTAATTTAAGTTATGTGATAAATTGTTTCTATAATTTTAAAGAACAGAGATTGTTTTATTGACTTTACAGTCTAAACAGTTGGTCGGATTTCCATGCTGTTTTAAATAAACTGTTATTTCTATGGTTATAAGATTTTTGTTTGTAAGAATTTTTTGCCTGTGTTAGAGGACCTTGAAATATTCACGTATATTAAAATCTTCAACAAAAATTGATAATACGATTCTGTTCTTTTTTTAAATCTCTACTTGAAAATACAATGTCATCAGAAGTTCTTGAATCACACTTCTGACTATTTTGTCCTGTTTTCATTATCTAAACTTCAACACAATAGTAATTTCATCATTCATCCAAATAGTTTGCCTTGTAAGTACTGTCTTCTTAAATGTTTCCTACACAAAATTATATAGGGCCTATGTAGATTGTATGCTCATTACATATATGCAAGTTTTATGTATATTGAAATAATTAGGAATATACACCTGATATTTCGCAAAAAGAGTCGACCATATTTTGAATTCATTTCAATAAAATATGACTATCATCTGACTCAAACCCAACTGATGAATGTAGAGACATATTGAAGTTACGTTACAGCTATTATGTAAGAGAACGTTTAAATAAATGTGTTAGACTGGAGCATTCTCAATACTTGTTATTCAGGTCAAAATTTTAAAATTCAGATTCTTCACGACATCGCTCTAACTCTGTGCAAGAAATCGTGACGATCTGTCAAAATTTTTTCAAGATACTTTTATTTCGACACTGTGCCTAGAGAGCTCGGCTCTAATAATCACTATGTTGTTATTTTAATGAACACATTAAAATAAAACGTTGCACTAAAATTATTTTAATCAAATATTATTTATTTTGAATGATAATTAATGTGTAAAACATATGTTAGCTTCCAGAATGTTGACTGCAGGTATCATTAAAGGTTAAACGACCCATTTTCAAAGAATAATTTAGTATGAAATCATTAAAGATAAATCAATAAATAGAAAAGTTATTTACCTCATTATATAGTTAATCAATCATCAAATTTATACTAGGGTTTACATATCTTTGAAGTTGACTAGGGACCAATGTAAAACTGTTGAGCCATAAAGGGAAGGGTTAGAAGCTTTTTAAAGTACGGCGATTAATCCTGCCTTGGCACTCAAATTTGAGAAGAAGGAAGTTTAATAACAAGATACAATAATACCAAGTACTATATAGCACTATCGTTATTACTGATATATTTTGTTGAACCCAATATGGTTGTATCTGAAGTAATCTAATGAGACTGATCCTATTTACATCAAAACAAGGATTATTATTATTATTGAAGGATTTCATTAAAGGATATATTATTTAGAACGTATAATCAGGTAATTATTTTGAATCTTCAATCTATTTAATTAAACAACTAATATTGTTGTTTTCTGGTTTTGTATACTTGAAAAACATGCTACATCATTACTTGGAAATAGAAATTGAGTTATCTGTTTACAATAATTATACTTGGAATGTTAAGTTCACTTCCCTTACCATTTTAAAAGATTTTCTAATTATAAAATCATTTAGAAATTAATACTTAATTCTATTATATGATGTTTTGGATACACAATTATTAAGTTCTATAATTTAATAGTCTTCTTACTCTTCGCGGTGTTGATTTAAATCTCAACAGCTTCATTGTTTTTTAAGATTTCGATCACATCTTCCAGGCCAGAAATATATGGATTACTAGACATTTCTAAGTGCTATGGTTACATTTCGTCTTTCATTACGGACTATTCATTGATGTAAAAATTGTAAAATTACACATTTTACCATTACTACTGTACTTCTATTATAATCATAAATACAATGAACAACTTAAAAAATTAATTGATAAACATGATAAAAATTATTATTGGGTCAGCATTAGAGCCGTTGGACTCAAAATCTTTCATGATATCTATTAATTTTGTTATTATTATGCTAGTTGTGTTTAAAAAAATCATCTACTGCAATATTACATTTTTATGATCTTAAAAAAAAATCATATTGTCCACTTCACTAACATTTGATATTAAATGTATCTGTGGTTCTATGAAATTATGATCTACGTAGTTAACTATTTCTTTTAGTCTCTCTAGTAAATTAAGTAAAACGAACCTATTGAGAGAAAATTTGCGTCTATACTTAATTTATCTTTAGTATTTAAAGTATATCCCCTTTCATAAATCATTATTCGTTTATTCTTTTGGCATATTATAATGATTCTTTCATTATCTTGCAAGGGTGCAAAAATCCATATGTTAGAGTTTATTATTCACTCCCAAAGTGGGTTTATTATTTTAGCAAGCTTCATGTTACAATTTAGTTATAACGTTATAACATATTTGAAAAATATCTACTTCACGATGTGAGGTTTCTGAAGGAAGGTTTCGTATGAATTCTTATTTTGATACATGATTTTGATTATGTATTACGATAAATAACTACAAGAAATGACTTAGTTTGCATTACATGGGAGAATTGAGGGAGTTACATATATAAAAGTCAAGTCAAAAACTTCTCCCCCATCCCATTTACCCATAATATTATATATATATCAACATCTGACAAAATGCACTACTTTGTGTCAGAACTCAAAAAGGTAGTGTTGGATTATATAACCTTATAAGTTAGTAAGAGTTCGAGAACTAAGGAAAAGTATTTTCATATTAGTTGATAAGAAAACAATTCATAAATGTCTACTATAGTGATGGGAAATGAAGAATATATTGTCGATTAAAAAGTACAATGGACTACATTTAGTTGATTTATTGATGGATAAGGTAAAACATATATGCTTGCCAAGTTAATTAGGTTAAAGTGTTTTTTTAATGAAAGCTTCGTTACCAGCTGTGACTAATTGAAATAAACACCCTTGATGTTTTATTGCTATGTAGAGTTAAAGTTAGGTTAGATCAACTGGAATTTATTGGTTGAAATCTAATGTAGTTAATTCATTGGATGTTGACCCTTCCCCCGTTAGTCACTAGGACATGGTTGGATAGTGTTGTTTTATCAGAAAAGTCATTCTAAATAAAGGTTTCATTTTAGTAATTATTTACAGTATTTTTTACGAATACATGTTACAGAATTTACTGTAATTTGTGGTGTGATAGGAATAACTTTTTAGTTTGATATTTTTTTGAAAGAAAGTTTTTACAAAATGTACTCTTTTACATAAATACAATTATAAAATTATAATAACTTTGGAGTTTAAGTTTCTTCCAGTGAATATTTTCTTAATATGTAGGAATACATTACAATATTGTTATAATTGTCTCTAAACATTTGTAATAAAGTATGGTGGAAATGTAGGGTTAAAAAGAAAATTTGAACCTAAGTAATGATAATTTTATTTCTCCCTTTTCCTTGCTGTTAACAAACCTTCGACATCTCTCACACCAGATCATGTGATAACTTTACCTCTCCCTTTCCCGTACTGTCAACAACCAACGCAACTCTCAAGGCTGATTAGGTGACAATTTTACCTCTCCCATTCCCATATTGTTTCCAAAACAAAAGCATTTCTCACGAGCCATCATGATATTTACCTTTCCATTTTCTATATTTTTACCAATATGACTAGAAACCGACGTAGTTTCAACCTCATGATCAGAGAGATTTTACTAAATTCACTCATTTAGCCATAAAAAAATTCTCAGAAAATAAAAGCCTTGAAGTATAAATCTAGTTTGTGGGAGAATACTGCTTAGCTGAATACTTACAATTTATTATTATTATTATAATATTATTTTTAATGTGCGTTTTACATTTGAATATACGTCTTTGTGCCAAATTTAGTCAAGAACTAAACAAAATATATATGGAATAAAGTTTAAATAATTTACGTGGTTAAGTTACTAAAGTTTAATCCAAACCCCGTAAAATAGGCTTCTCTCATTATCTCATAGAGGAAGGAACTAGGAAGTGAAAATAAAACTACAGCGCTCAAAGTTTCCGTAACGACACAAAATTGAACGTTAAAAGTTCTTCAAATTAGTTAAATTTACCAAGCTAACAAGACTCAAAACTCTTCTCTAGCTGTTGTTTCAGACAAAAATTAATAAAAAATACTTCAGTTTTTATTTATTATTTTGGAGAATTATTAAGGGAAGACGATTTTAGTATTCCAATATTTACTAGTCGTTTTTATTTATGAGAGTTCAACTGTTTAAGGTAGAATATTTTGAAGGTTTGACGATACATTAGCTCTGTACGTAGAATTTATTGTCATTATCAATGACAACAAGAACTTATCAAAATGTCAAATGGTAAAATAGTCCTTGGTTTTGGACTTAATCTTAGGCTTAAGCTATAATTACTTTATTTTTAACTTTAATAATAAGTGAAATTTAATATACTATAATTCAATTAAAATATCTAATTATGGACTAATCCCTTTTACTAATCTTAAAATCTATTTCACTCTTAGCTACTGTTTTAAAAAAATAAAAGTTTTTTTTTTTATTTCAACATCTATTTTAATGTAACCTTAATAATAATAGTCTAACATATTTTACATTTCCATTTTTTTATATTAACAAATTAAAGTATTAATTTATTATTTAATAAAAAACATAAAACTCTGAACTATTAAATTGTAATATTGTTAAAGATAAATCTTTTAGACATGTTCTCCCATTACTAGATTGATATGTCTTACTGCCATGTTCTATCGAGTTTTAAAATTGCATGAAGATTCTTCTAAACATAGTATTTTTACTGGTTTTAACTAAATAGGAAATAGCAAATCCTATAGTTTACTGTTAATAGTAGCCTCTTCCCAATACTTGCTTCCCTTTTGTAAATTCTGTTTCTGTGTTCTGTTGTCATATTTATGTTCTTCGTTTTCCTTGATCTTTAATCATATTTTGGTAAACAGTTTTTAATAACCTAATATTTAACAGCTGTGACGGTGAATATAATAAAGCAGTTACTGGTGAATTCCTATAGTTTACCAAATGCAGCTTTAAATCTTGATTATTTTCTCTTGATATTTTTAACATCATTTTTACTATTCTAACTTATTTTTCTGCTAAATCATTTCCTTATGAGTACTTACTGAAACCTTACTCAAACTAGTCTGTTACAATAATGGCAATTCATTATTTTTAGAAAGCTAATATATATATATATATATATATATATATATATAATTTTTAAACGAATATAACAACACAATTATTTTCTTCACTACTTATTATTATTGGTTCTAACTACTTTTTATTTGAATCGCTAGTTACAGCATTGTTAAGGCAGTTTAACAAACTCTCTGTTTTGCTGCTTTGTCAATGCTTAATTAGCGAAACCATGGTCGGTAAGTTTCAAATAAAAAAGTTGTTTGCACAAAAATAATTATGATTTTTAATAATTAACATGGAATTCCACCAAGTGCTAACGGTCTTTAGCATACATGATATAAAAACATTTGATTCACATGTGATACAGTTACACTTCAGGCAATTTTGATCGAAATTTGTAGAAATTATTCATGGAAGAATTGATTTGTAGTTGGCTTTTGTACTCGCTGACTTTAAGAATTCACAATGAACAAAACAATTCCTATGTATTTGTGACAAATATGCAGTTGCACCAAATACTTTCATAATTATACTCGCACAATACAACATTCACTAAATTAAAACATTCAAGATTCAACACAAAACAAGCTTTAAGTCGTAACTAATCCAAAGTGTTCTGCTTTATCAGATTATATAATCTTAAGGTAGAGATAGCGTGCGCCTGATTACAGACCTACCTCTGTTATTATTGTCGCCTTCTGAAATAAACCCAAGTAAATATGGATAATTCTATATCAGATCATGAACTCAGAGGGATTAAACAAAAGGAAACAGGAAGTATTTGAAACTGGAATTGCTGATACAATCACGTGTTTTGGTGTCCGTATTATGGTCGTGATTTTGTTAGAAAATTTATTTATAAGTAAATATATTATGCCATCAATTCTTCGTATACCATGTTGGTGTGTGTGTGTGTGTACAAGATTTTTTTAAAACACTTTGATGGTCCATTTGAACTAAGTTCCCTAGAATAGCCTATATTCCTTTAACTCCATTCCTAAATAAAGGCGTTCATTATGTAGGACTCAACATTTCAGTTTGATCCAGCGCAAGGAATTTCTCATATTTTAGAACCTACAAAAAAGAATGAACGTTGTAGGTCATCAAATGCAACTAAGAGCTACTATTTTTCTTTATTACATTTTATATACATATGAAAGTTTTCAAATGGACCACTTTTTAAAAATAAATATTCGTCAGTATGAAAATAATTTTGGTTAAAAAATTCCCGACCCATAGTATTTACAGCAACTCATGCAAAATGACAGCAAAGTTTTAAAAAAATCGTTGAGATGTCACTCAACTTCCAATGATGGAATCGATATTATCAACGATAAAGTCGAAGAATACAAAATAATCTGTAACTGTAAGAAAATTATACTCTAAAATTGTAACTACATTTATATTTTAGACGAAGCAGATGTTTATTATAAGACAGATGCTGAATGTAAACATATAAATCTGATTGCAAAGCTTATGGTTTATCATCTGTATTTACGTAGTTCCTTAATAAGTTCTCAAAATTGTCTAAAAACTCCAAGTTTAAAAATTATTATTTGAATGGCCATTTTTAATACAACATTGTTTTGTTTTAAAGGTGTCAAGTTTGAAATAAATAAAAAATTTCAAATCTCAAGTCTGCTTCTATTCTATCATACACCTGGCGATGAAGTTCTTGTATTTTTAAACTCGCTCAAAAACAGGTCTTTAATAAAATATACACAAGGCTTTGGAAATGAGTTTTGCTTTTTGTTTTATACTTAATTAATTATTAGTTGACAATATCTGGTTAAAATACAATAGATTAGTTTTGGTTAAAACAATTTATTATGATCTAGTCTTTGATATGAGTATGATCTAGGAAATTCCAAATAACCCTGCGGCTATAAGAGAATAGAGGTTGTGTTCTATCTTCGTTACTATTTGCCATTTCGTCAGTTTGCTTGTTACGCAGTTAAGCCCAAACTTTCGTCCACATTTTACGAAATATCGAAATAAGATTATTTGCAACTACGCGGAATGATCAATGTCTATTTACAATTGTGGCGACTCAAAACATAATGTGTAACATATTCTTTTTAATTGAAAAAATTGTAAGAATAAGAACTATTTCAGACTATACAAAGTAATATTTCAGAAATCGTCATTTGTTATAATAGTAATAAATTTATAACGTAATGGATAATTAATTATAGTTGCGGCAATGTTTTGGTTTTCAGAAAAATTGCCGTATAGTCCAATCTGTATTCCAGGTTTTATGCTGTTTAAAATCCCTCAACAATTATAATTTTCTATCAATTACTAAGGAAATAATTTAAGTTCATGTAATTCTTATTGGACTAAAATCCAAGATGGAACCTAGATATGCCAGTTCTTAATATAAATGCATACGTGTGTAATATAGAGTACGAGGAAATGTGTGTAATGTGTACAAAAACAGCTTTTATTTAGCTTGTAATGCAGTCAACCAAGCACCATACAGTTGTCATAATTAATACGATAAACACGAATTCAGAGGGTTCCCTCCATTATCCATAAGTCATCAAACAGGATAAATAAAACAGGATTAATATCCGTCCTAGCCTCACAAAAGCGTGGAAAGATTCCAGTTTTAATTGTACACCCTGAACATGTACTTCCACACAATAGCAACGGGGACTTGTATATTCAGTGAACACAATCTAAGCTTGCGCATAACTTCACACACCGCACAGTACTAATTTATACTTGCAATGTGCATACTAATATTAACCCTAACCTCAAACACACAAAGAAATTTAATTACTCGGTATTATGAGTAGTCAGATGTTCTTTTTATTACTTACAGATAAAAACAATTAATATTGTATTCATACAGTGGCTGGAGAGATAAAACGCAACGAGGCTGGCGCGCATAGCGTATACAGTAGTAACTAACATCCATATCTACAAGAACTCTAACATATACTTTATTGGTTTTTTTAAGACTTCTATAAAACCAACCCTACTAACTTTCTTTGTTGTTCTGGTTTTATAATGTAATTTTGTGTAAGATGTGACGGTAACAATCCGAGTCAAAATGTCAATATCCTATGATTTCATTAATTACCGTAGAGAAATTTCTGTCGTTACTAATTTCGAAACATTTTTATTTATCAATATTCTTTCAAAAAATTGATCATTTACATCTATTTTAATATTCCTATTAAGTTTTAACATTTATTTGATTGACCACTTTGAAATTCTCTAGAGGTTAATTAACCGGTCTATTGAGTAAGGACACAATGAGACTATTTTTTCTAATAATTTTCTAAAAAATTCTAAGCTAATAAATTTAGGTTTACAAAGCTTTCGTATAGTTTATTCACACATGGATGGATTCTTTACTACGAGTAAAGCTAAATTAAAACTCCCAATGAGCGTAGTAATTGATTTAAATAAATAATTGGATCACCAGAAATAAATTGTTGAACCTCTTATCGTGTGTGAGCTAAGCGTTTAGGATATATCTATAGGCTTCTTCTAGAATTTCATTTAATTAAAGTATACAGGAAAGAACATACTTTCTGTCTTGTCATTAACTGGAAAACGTGGCTGCTACTCCTAGACGAAAATATCAATTCTTAAAAAGCATACAAAGCGAGAAGAGTGAAGTCGTATAACTCTGCTTACAAGCTAGACGTGTAAAGATTAAGTTGTTTACTATATTATATATATAGTGATGGAATCCCTAACGGCACTCCATAATGTTGTTCGCAACTCTAAAATTATAACGGAAGTTCAATTTCAAAATATCATGTCACATGTCATATTGAGAGATAAAGTCCCCGAAAAGCATCGGGTACCTAAAACACATTATTATTCTTGTCTCTAGGAATTCCACAAACTTTGACTAATACTGTACCGTAATTCCAACCCGCATAAGGCTCTATAGCCAAAAAGATAATTAGGCCGAAGGTTTAATCTCTTTGGAGATCTTCCAAATAGTATTTTCTTGGTTGGCAACTTCTGCCATTAAATTCAACTGAATGCAATGTAGTTAGGCAATGTATAAAACACGACTCTGATTAATTTACGGTTCATTAATTAATTTAAATTACAATAGAAAACAACTAATGAAACAAAATAATAAAAAACTCAATAGGAGAAAAATAACGTACAAATGGTTTTAATCTCACAATCTCGCAAGATTAGATTTCGAAATTGGTTTGCAAGGTCAAGATATTTATTTATTTGTTGTTGTTGTTGTTGTAAAATCTGCCGTTGTCGGTACAACAAAAAACAGTTCAAAAGCTATTTATTAATTTTTAATATATTCTTTCTTCCAGACTCTTTGTGTTCGTCGCTGCTTTATTTTTATTTTCTACATTTTATAAAGTTGAGGGCTGTAAATAAACAATATTTAATTTGGTCCAATTTCAAAATATAATTGTTTTGTACTTTAGTCAAATTGCAAATACATTGCTAGTTTTCTTAAAACAAAAGCCAGTACTTTTAACATAACATTAATGTAAAATTTCAACATCTCCGCTTAATGTAATTTGTGCCTAGAAGCAATTCAGCAATAAAACAAAATAACACCCCACTATGTTCTAACTGTTGATCACTTGGCCGAAGGGTCAACATATGCAATGAATTGAACTACATTAGACTGCAACCAATAAATTTAAGTTGACCTAACCTAACTCTAACTGTACATAGCAATGAAACATCACGGCTGTTTGTTTCAATTAGTCACGGCTGATAACAATGCTTTCATTAAAACGTACTTAACTTAATTTAATGGGCGAGCAGACAATGCATATACCCCATAGCAACAAACATTTAGTATTGCACTTCAGCTATTTGCAATGCTTTCATTGACATGTAATTTGTTTGGTTTAGTTTTTTACCGAGATGTTACGTTGATTATATTATTATCAAAGTTCCCCTGTTTACTACCTTTAGAGCGTTTACTAAAACCGCACACACAAATTACTCCAATGAGTAAGGTTAGTGGACACTTCATGGTCACAGGTGTTGAGTCTTCATGAGAGAGGTAATAATTTCTAGGAATTCGCTAATAAATTTAGGTTTACAAAGCTTTCGTATGGTTTATTCACACATGGATAGATTATTTGTGTAAATAGAGGCAATATTTATAGCATATTGTACATAGAATGCTCAATAATCATTGAAAATATTTTTCAATATTTTTAGCTTATTATGCTTCTGGTTGATATTAGAAGAAAATTGATGACGATTAAAGTTAATTTCAAAATCATTTTGGACTACTATAATTATTGTTAGAAAAATTCAGTTATCCCGATCATAATAGACCACGTTTCTTTTGATAATTTTTTTTTTTATTTGTCCATGTTGATGAAATTTGGTTTATAGAAGAAAACAAAAGAAATTAGGTAGAAAATACCTAAATACCTAATCTGGATAACGGATTTTCTAATATATTGTATATTTTGCAGATATCAAGTAGAGAAAGTCTGATATTTGACATTTCATTCGTAACGGTATTAGTTTGTCGAAATATCGGTAAAAACGGAATTAAAAGGAAAATGTTAAATTTAACTTTGAAAATAGGCCTATAATGAAAATGTATTGTATAAAGACAAAGGTCTTACTGAATTTGTCAACAACAATACCAACATTATGATTGTAATTTCAATTACGTTCAAGAAGCTTGCTTCAATTAATCTTACAGTTTCACAAGTTTAGACTAATTTATACGAAGAGATAAAACGTTTACATAGAGGAACCTCGAGGTAATGAGGTTACATTTAGAGGTCATGAGAGATGTTAAAGATGATAAGCTTCGACAAAGACTAATTTTGCGCTGATCTCAGAAATGATAAATAAAGACAAATTGGAGTTGGCAAGTGTCAGGGGGATGGGTTTTGTAACGAATTATTTGGTAAATTAGAAACTAAATGGTTTTGAAGCTGGAGTTTACGTCTGTACAGTTCAATTCTGTCATTTAGTTTTACTTAGTGAGGGTAGGCCTACATATTGAGATAATCTGATAAAAACAGAGATATACCACCGGGTAGATATCACCGGACTAATATGAAGTAAAAATGTTTTTTTATGAATAGCCTAAGATGTGAATAAATAATATATATAATATAATAGATATCTAATCTATTTTGTGTCGCTATTCAAAATTTTGTATTTTCCCACCGAGGATACTGTGGGACCACACATTTGTTGTCTACTCGGTATTCAAAATTCATTCTGTACTCACTATATGTGAACAGTTGAGGGGAAATAAGAGTGGAAGAGTAGCATCCATCTGTGTAAAACCCGCTTCGTCTGCAACAGGAAAAACCCCCATCTGCATGTTAATGAGGATGCACACATCTTTACCTGAAGTAGACGGGCTAAAATAGGTGGATTTACTTTACGCCTATAGTTTTTTTTAAACATAGCTTATAAGCAGAAATAATCACAACTGTAATACATTACTTATATCATTACATTCAATGGTCAAAATGGATGATCAAGTTTACCGTCATATCTACCTAGTGATAATAGTACTAGTGTTGAGTTAGGGTGTGAATAAAAATGTACAGCTACCTGTTCTGCATGTCGTTTAACAAAAGGCATATTTAAGCCTTTGCGTGTGATCTTAACTTTATGTGTACTTTGATTTTGATAATAAATTTTGAAAACGTTTACGGATGTGAGTCTGTTCCAAGAGTAAATTAAAGTAAAGTTTATCACCAGAGTACAAAAATAAGCACCCTCCTAAATAGTAAGAAATTCTCTTGTTGAGAAATAATTTAGTTGTGAAAGTTTTAAGCACAAGTTTTAATGAAAGTCCAGTCAGTTTTCTTTCCAGGGTGAGTCTCTAGGTACTTGACTTGATTCGCCCAGTGTATCTTCTTTAAATAAATGTAAGGCAATGCCGATGACGTGTATGCGTAGCCTAGAGATTAAAACCACCTGGGACTTTGACATACCCCATTTCAGTCTTCAAGCTCTTTAACCTTATCTGAAGTGTGTGCAGTGAGGTTTGTAACCTTATTGAGTTACGTACGTGGCTGTCATGACTCTATGAAAACCGTGCGGATTCTGAATATATGACTACATCAGTTTGTTAAAGTGCTGGAATGTTATTGGTGTAGATAATGAACAACACAGGCTCTATACCTGAACTTTGTGGATGCTGTGGGACGTGAGTGCGTATAGTCCTCAATGTTTATGACGTTTGATCTACAACAAACTATAACTAGTGGTTTGTTAAATAAGATTTACGAGATGTATTAACCGACTGTGAAGTTATTTGCGTATTATTTGTTGACAAGAGCACTGCACCAGATCGTCTTAAAAACCTTAACACTGTCAGATTCAATTGAAAGAATGTAAGCTAAGGAACAGCATTGTTTATGCGGTGATAAGCAGAACCTCAATGGGTGCATAAGTGAGCCACATAGAAACAATTTCCAGTCAGCAAGTCATAGTTTGCTAATACAATTGTTTGTGACTACCATTAATGGTGTGGTGATTTAGTTCAAGTCCTATTGACGTACAACTGCGACGATATCGGTAATTATTTAATAATACCTATGTTGAAGATGTCCTCTGTGTTGTGGAGGCTAAAATGCGTTGCTTCTGAAGAAGTTAGGTAGCATTGTTCGATTCAAATACAAGATGCATGTTTGATGCGGGGATACAGGATGGATCCACTCGTATTTGTGTCTGCAGTTTTAGCTTATGTAAGCAGCATTGAGTGTAGTTCCTTTACCGTTAAGCTGAAGCTTAATAGCCGTAATGTTAACGCGTGTCAGTCTGGGAAACATAATTTCTAAATGTTTTCATCTTAATTTAAAAATAAAAATAAATACTTGGGGTAACAGTCAAATGTAGGCCTAGACAACTTGATATAGGGTCAGAACGTCGAGTTCACGTTGCCCTTGACTATGATTCGTTACCAATAATATTCGCTCCCCTCTTACAGTTCAACTACGTAAATCCTCCACAGAAATCGACCCAGAACCCTCTCACACAAGAGTACCTGTAGACCTCTAGACTATATTTAGACTCCGTTAAATTTAGAAGATTCAATGAACGTGAGTTTAAATATATTTTTTAAATTAAGTCTATTTTACCGTTATTCTTTTATACATAAGTACGTGAAAGTCTGTGGTCGCTCAGTTTGTTGCTCCGTACAATGGGTTCATTGAACATACAATGTCAATTAGCAGCCACATAATTTGTTTCTTTATCCCTGCATTACTAGTTTCACATATTGTTTCCATCATCCATCTACACTCATAGTTAATCTTTACAATTTTACATTTCACAAATTTTATTGTAAATTAGTAGTAAATGTAAAATTATTGGGAAACTTAGTTTTATTGGAATCGCTTAAGAAACTAATTAATTTAAATGTTTGACTCTTGTTTTACATTTTTCATCCCTGGAAAATATCTTTGTATGAATGTAGATTATTTTTACACATGTTGCTATTACTACTACTGTTCTTTTTTAAACTATGCAACAGTCTATCGTGAATTTTCGAGCGGAAACTTTTAAGATTTTTACTTTCTAAAATTATATACGTAGTTATGGAGATTTTAATTGTTGGGAAAACAATATAGGCTACTTCGAGATTTTCACTTTATCTCTTTTGAGAGTTGTGAATCAGAGTTATCTGAATCAAAAATTAGCTTTTTAAACAATAATGACCGGCTGAGACATGAGTCTAAACGATTGGACCAATTGTGATAATGTTTATGTTTTCTCATTTTGATGATATCTTCAGTCGTTTTTCTCATTTTTTGGATAATTATAAAGTTGTAAGTAGTTGCTACAGTACCAAGACTTAAAATTGTAATGTTTTCCAACCACAGCGATTTTGATCAAATTTTGTAGAAATAAAAACGTATGGTCGCCGACAAAACCCCATCGAGAGTCATAGGTCATAATATAAAATAATCCGGACGAGTCCTAAATATTTTAATATATTAAAATCTATCAAATTTTGATCAAATGTAAATATTTTGAACTCATCATATGTGTCAATTCCCGGTTAAATAAAAATTACGATTCGTCAGTGAATGTACATGAACCCTAAGCCCCAGGTTCGTTTTATTATTTACTTTAAGACTGTAAAATTCGTTTACTTGAGGTTTCACACAGTAATTTGGGTCATAATTTTCACCAAAATTTAATTGAAATAGCTTGAATCAATTTTGAGATATTCGAGATTTTATGACGGGGTCTATTTGTTTCATTTAAAAGAAATTGTAACAAGTAATTTTGTTTTGTTTTGTTATTTGAGGCTAACTTATAGTTAGTATATTAAAAATAATTAGATCCGATTTTTAGAAATTAGCAAGTTTGAGTTTGATTATAAAGCAAATACAACAATTTCTAAACAATGAATTTTTGTGTATGCGTTTGTGAAAACATTTTTAAAATGTTTGTTTATTTAAACTGTTTACCAGCTGTGACAACACAATTTTTACAGCGAAATATCCGACTTTTAACTTAACAATTTATTCAAAACCATTCGACCTAAAATTACTACCACATTAATATCTGCACAGTTATTACATTAGTTGAAAACTTTGTCATGCCGAGCTTTACATTTTGTCAGGACAGCTGTCCAGAAACTTAATATCAACAACTGACGCTACAAACAGGTGAATTTTTTATATTATGTTACTAATGGTATTTTGTTACATGGTTGTTTTTTTTAATAAATTAAATATTAAAAGAATGGCGAATAAAACGGATGAAGTGTTTTTATTTTTTATGTACGAACATATTTAGAAAAGTATTATCGACCGCAAAAGAATATTCCCAATTTAAAGCATTTAGGTTATACGAGATGTATCAATGATAGACTACTAATTATTTTAGAGTTACTATGTACACCACAAAATAAGAAAATACACGTGTTATTTAAATTAAAGTGTGTATCAGCAATAAATGAAGTGGCCAATATCAAAAATAAATATTTTAAGTGATTTGACTCCTTAAAATTACTCTCTTAGATAAAATCGATATTGAATTTTGAGGAATGTTGAAATTACGTCTGTTTATCGTCTGTACAATGTTAGACAGCCCAAACTACTGAGACTATATTGACTAATATTGGGTTGTATGGATATTTTGGCTATATCTCAAGGCGTGTCTTTCATTCTTTCGTCTGTACAATGTTAGACAGCCCAAACTACTTGGACGATATTGACTAATATTGGGTTGTATGGATATTTTGGCTATATCTCAAGGCGTGTCTTTCATTCTTTCGTCTGTACAATGTTAGACAGCCCAAACTACTTGGACGATATTGACTAATATTGGGATGTATGGATATATAGGCTATATCTCAAGGCGTGTCTTTCATTCTTTCGTCTGTACAATGTTAGACAGCCCAAACTACTTGGACGATATTGACTAATATTGGGATGTATGGATATATTGGCTATATCTCAAGGCGTGTCTTTCATTCTTTCGTCTGTACAATGTTAGACAGCCCAAACTACTTGGACGATATTGACTAATATTGGGATGTATGGATATATTGGCTATATCTCAAGGCGTGTCTTTCATTCTTTCGTCTGTACAATGTTAGACAGCCCAAACTACTTAGACGATATTGACTAATATTGGGATGTATGGATATATTGGCTATATCTCAAGGCGTGTCTTTCATTCTTTCGTCTGCACAATGTTAGACAACCCAAACTACTGGCACGATATTGACTAATATTGGGATGTATGGATATATTGGCTATATCTCAAGGCGTGTCTTTCATTCTTTCGTCTGTACAATGTTAGACAGCCCAAACTACTTGGACGATATTGACTAATATTGGGATGTATGGATATATTGGCTATATCTCAAGGCGTGTCTTTCATTCTTTCGTCTGTACAATGTTAGACAGCCCAAACTACTTGGACGATATTGACTAATATTGGGATGTATGGATATATTGGCTATATCTCAAGGCGTGTCTTTCATTCTTTCGTCTGTACAATGTTAGACAGCCCAAACTACTTGGACGATATTGACTAATATTGGGATGTATGGATATATTGGCTATATCTCAAGGCGTGTCTTTCATTCTTTCGTCTGTACAATGTTAGACAACCCAAACTACTGGGACGATATTGACTAATATTGGGATGTATGGATATATTGGCTATATCTCAAGGCGTGTCTTTCATTCTTTCGTCTGTACAATGTTAGACAGCCCAAACTACTTGGACGATATTGACTAATATTGGGATGTATGGATATATTGGCTATATCTCAAGGCGTGTCTTTCATTCTTTCGTCTGCACAATGTTAGACAACCCAAACTACTGGGACGATATTGACTAATATTGGGATGTATGGATATATTGGCTATATCTCAAGGCGTGTCTTTCATTCTTTCGTCTGTACAATGTTAGACAGCCCAAACTACTGGGACGATATTGACTAATATTGGGATGTATGGATATATTGGCTATATCTCAAGGCGTGTCTTTCATTCTTTCGTCTGTACAATGTTAGACAGCCCAAACTACTTGGACGATATTGACTAATATTGGGATGTATGGATATATTGGCTATATCTCAAGGCGTGTCTTTCATTCTTTCGTCTGTACAATGTTAGACAGCCCAAACTACTTGGACGATATTGACTAATATTGGGATGTATGGATATATTGGCTATATCTCAAGGCGTGTCTTTCATTCTTTCGTCTGTACAATGTTAGACAGCCCAAACTACTTGGACGATATTGACTAATATTGGGATGTATGGATATATTGGCTATATCTCAAGGCGTGTCTTTCATTCTTTCGTCTGTACAATGTTAGACAACCCAAACTACTGGGACGATATTGACTAATATTGGGATGTATGGATATATTGGCTATATCTCAAGGCGTGTCTTTCATTCTTTCGTCTGTACAATGTTAGACAGCCCAAACTACTTGGACGATATTGACTAATATTGGGATGTATGGATATATTGGCTATATCTCAAGGCGTGTCTTTCATTCTTTCGTCTGCACAATGTTAGACAACCCAAACTACTGGGACGATATTGACTAATATTGGGATGTATGGATATATTGGCTATATCTCAAGGCGTGTCTTTCATTCTTTCGTCTGTACAATGTTAGACAGCCCAAACTACTTGGACGATATTGACTAATATTGGGATGTATGGATATATTGGCTATATCTCAAGGCGTGTCTTTCATTCTTTCGTCTGTACAATGTTAGACAGCCCAAACTACTTGGACGATATTGACTAATATTGGGATGTATGGATATATTGGCTATATCTCAAGGCGTGTCTTTCATTCTTTCGTCTGTACAATGTTAGACAGCCCAAACTACTTAGACGATATTGACTAATATTGGGATGTATGGATATATTGGCTATATCTCAAGGCGTGTCTTTCATTCTTTCGTCTGCACAATGTTAGACAACCCAAACTACTGGGACGATATTGACTAATATTGGGATGTATGGATATATTGGCTATATCTCAAGGCGTGTCTTTCATTCTTTCGTCTGTACAATGTTAGACAGCCCAAACTACTTGGACGATATTGACTAATATTGGGATGTATGGATATATTGGCTATATCTCAAGGCGTGTCTTTCATTCTTTCGTCTGTACAATGTTAGACAGCCCAAACTACTTGGACGATATTGACTAATATTGGGATGTATGGATATATTGGCTATATCTCAAGGCGTGTCTTTCATTCTTTCGTCTGTACAATGTTAGACAGCCCAAACTACTTGGACGATATTGACTAATATTGGGATGTATGGATATATTGCCTATATCTCAAGGCGTGTCTTTCATTCTTTCGTCTGCACAATGTTAGACAACCCAAACTACTTGGACGATATTGACTAATATTGGGATGTATGGATATATTGGCTATATCTCAAGGCGTGTCTTTCATTCTTTCGTCTGCACAATGTTAGACAGCCCAAACTACTTGGACGATATTGACTAATATTGGGGTGTATGGATATTTTGGCTATATCTCAAGGCGTGTCTTTCATTCTTTCGTCTGTACAATGTTAGACAGCCCAAACTACTTGGACGATATTGACTAATATTGGGATGTATGGATATATTGGCTATATCTCAAGGCGTGTCTTTCATTCTTTCGTCTGTACAATGTTAGACAGCCCAAACTACTTGGACGATATTGACTAATATTGGGATGTATGGATATATTGGCTATATCTCAAGGCGTGTCTTTCATTCTTTCGTCTGTACAATGTTAGACAGCCCAAACTACTTGGACGATATTGACTAATATTGGGATGTATGGATATATTGGCTATATCTCAAGGCGTGTCTTTCATTCTTTCGTCTGCACAATGTTAGACAGCCCAAACTACTTGGACGATATTGACTAATATTGGGATGTATGGATATATTGGCTATATCTCAAGGCGTGTCTTTCATTCTTTCGTCTGTACAATGTTAGACAGCCCAAACTACTTGGACGATATTGACTAATATTGGGATGTATGGATATATTGGCTATATCTCAAGGCGTGTCTTTTATTCTTTCGTCTGTACAATGTTAGACAGCCCAAACTACTTGGACGATATTGACTAATATTGGGATGTATGGATATATTGGCTATATCTCAAGGCGTGTCTTTCATTCTTTCGTCTGTACAATGTTAGACAGCCCAAACTACTTGGACGATATTGACTAATATTGGGATGTATGGATATATTGGCTATATCTCAAGGCGTGTCTTTCATTCTTTCGTCTGTACAATGTTAGACAGCCCAAACTACTTGGACGATATTGACTAATATTGGGATGTATGGATATATTGGCTATATCTCAAGGCGTGTCTTTCATTCTTTCGTCTGTACAATGTTAGACAGCCCAAACTACTTGGACGATATTGACTAATATTGGGATGTATGGATATATTGGCTATATCTCAAGGCGTGTCTTTCATTCTTTCGTCTGTACAATGTTAGACAGCCCAAACTACTTGGACGATATTGACTAATATTGGGATGTATGGATATATTGGCTATATCACAAGGCGTGTCTTTCATTCTTTCGTCTGTACAATGTTAGACAGCCCAAACTACTTGGACGATATTGACTAATATTGGGATGTATGGATATATTGCCTATATCTCAAGGCGTGTCTTTCATTCTTTCGTCTGCACAATGTTAGACAACCCAAACTACTTGGACGATATTGACTAATATTGGGATGTATGGATATATTGGCTATATCTCAAGGCGTGTCTTTCATTCTTTCGTCTGCACAATGTTAGACAGCCCAAACTACTTGGACGATATTGACTAATATTGGGGTGTATGGATATTTTGGCTATATCTCAAGGCGTGTCTTTCATTCTTTCGTCTGTACAATGTTAGACAGCCCAAACTACTTGGACGATATTGACTAATATTGGGATGTATGGATATATTGGCTATATCTCAAGGCGTGTCTTTCATTCTTTCGTCTGTACAATGTTAGACAGCCCAAACTACTTGGACGATATTGACTAATATTGGGATGTATGGATATATTGGCTATATCTCAAGGCGTGTCTTTCATTCTTTCGTCTGTACAATGTTAGACAGCCCAAACTACTTGGACGATATTGACTAATATTGGGATGTATGGATATATTGGCTATATCTCAAGGCGTGTCTTTCATTCTTTCGTCTGCACAATGTTAGACAGCCCAAACTACTTGGACGATATTGACTAATATTGGGATGTATGGATATATTGGCTATATCTCAAGGCGTGTCTTTCATTCTTTCGTCTGTACAATGTTAGACAGCCCAAACTACTTGGACGATATTGACTAATATTGGGATGTATGGATATATTGGCTATATCTCAAGGCGTGTCTTTCATTCTTTCGTCTGTACAATGTTAGACAGCCCAAACTACTTGGACGATATTGACTAATATTGGATGTATGGATATATTGGCTATATCTCAAGGCGTGTCTTTCATTCTTTCGTCTGTACAATGTTAGACAGCCCAAACTACTTGGACGATATTGACTAATATTGGGATGTATGGATATATTGGCTATATCTCAAGGCGTGTCTTTCATTCTTTCGTCTGTACAATGTTAGACAGCCCAAACTACTTGGACGATATTGACTAATATTGGGATGTATGGATATATTGGCTATATCTCAAGGCGTGTCTTTCATTCTTTCGTCTGCACAATGTTAGACATCCCAAACTACTTGGACGATATTGACTAATATTGGGATGTATGGATATATTGGCTATATCTCAAGGCGTGTCTTTCATTCTTTCGTCTGTACAATGTTAGACAACCCAAACTACTTGGACGATATTGACTAATATTGGGATGTATGGATATATTGGCTATATCTCAAGGCGTGTCTTTCATTCTTTCGTCTGTACAATGTTAGACAGCCCAAACTACTTGGACGATATTGACTAATATTGGGATGTATGGATATATTGGCTATATCTCAAGGCGTGTCTTTCATTCTTTCGTCTGTACAATGTTAGACAGCCCAAACTACTTGGACGATATTGACTAATATTGGGATGTATGGATATATTGCTATATCTCAAGGCGTGTCTTTCATTCTTTCGTCTGCACAATGTTAGACAACCCAAACTACTTGGACGATATTGACTAATATTGGATGTATGGATATATTGGCTATATCTCAAGGCGTGTCTTTCATTCTTTCGTCTGCACAATGTTAGACAGCCCAAACTACTTGGACGATATTGACTAATATTGGGGTGTATGGATATTTTGGCTATATCTCAAGGCGTGTCTTTCATTCTTTCGTCTGTACAATGTTAGACAGCCCAAACTACTTGGACGATATTGACTAATATTGGGATGTATGGATATATTGGCTATATCTCAAGGCGTGTCTTTCATTCTTTCGTCTGTACAATGTTAGACAGCCCAAACTACTTGGACGATATTGACTAATATTGGGATGTATGGATATATTGGCTATATCTCAAGGCGTGTCTTTCATTCTTTCGTCTGTACAATGTTAGACAGCCCAAACTACTTGGACGATATTGACTAATATTGGGATGTATGGATATATTGGCTATATCTCAAGGCGTGTCTTTCATTCTTTCGTCTGCACAATGTTAGACAGCCCAAACTACTTGGACGATATTGACTAATATTGGGATGTATGGATATATTGGCTATATCTCAAGGCGTGTCTTTCATTCTTTCGTCTGTACAATGTTAGACAGCCCAAACTACTTGGACGATATTGACTAATATTGGGATGTATGGATATATTGGCTATATCTCAAGGCGTGTCTTTTATTCTTTCGTCTGTACAATGTTAGACAGCCCAAACTACTTGGACGATATTGACTAATATTGGGATGTATGGATATATTGGCTATATCTCAAGGCGTGTCTTTCATTCTTTCGTCTGTACAATGTTAGACAGCCCAAACTACTTGGACGATATTGACTAATATTGGGATGTATGGATATATTGGCTATATCTCAAGGCGTGTCTTTCATTCTTTCGTCTGTACAATGTTAGACAGCCCAAACTACTTGGACGATATTGACTAATATTGGGATGTATGGATATATTGGCTATATCTCAAGGCGTGTCTTTCATTCTTTCGTCTGTACAATGTTAGACAGCCCAAACTACTTGGACGATATTGACTAATATTGGGATGTATGGATATATTGGCTATATCTCAAGGCGTGTCTTTCATTCTTTCGTCTGTACAATGTTAGACAGCCCAAACTACTTGGACGATATTGACTAATATTGGGATGTATGGATATATTGGCTATATCTCAAGGCGTGTCTTTCATTCTTTCGTCTGTACAATGTTAGACAGCCCAAACTACTAGGACGATATTGACTAATATTGGGATGTATGGATATATTGCCTATATCTCAAGGCGTGTCTTTCATTCTTTCGTCTGCACAATGTTAGACAACCCAAACTACTTGGACGATATTGACTAATATTGGGATGTATGGATATATTGGCTATATCTCAAGGCGTGTCTTTCATTCTTTCGTCTGCACAATGTTAGACAGCCCAAACTACTTGGACGATATTGACTAATATTGGGGTGTATGGATATTTTGGCTATATCTCAAGGCGTGTCTTTCATTCTTTCGTCTGTACAATGTTAGACAGCCCAAACTACTTGGACGATATTGACTAATATTGGGATGTATGGATATATTGGCTATATCTCAAGGCGTGTCTTTCATTCTTTCGTCTGTACAATGTTAGACAAGCCCAAACTACTTGGACGATATTGACTAATATTGGGATGTATGGATATATTGGCTATATCTCAAGGCGTGTCTTTCATTCTTTCGTCTGTACAATGTTAGACAGCCCAAACTACTTGGACGATATTGACTAATATTGGGATGTATGGATATATTGGCTATATCTCAAGGCGTGTCTTTCATTCTTTCGTCTGCACAATGTTAGACAGCCCAAACTACTTGGACGATATTGACTAATATTGGGATGTATGGATATATTGGCTATATCTCAAGGCATGTCTTTCATTCTTTCGTCTGTACAATGTTAGACAGCCCAAACTACTTGGACGATATTGACTAATATTGGGATGTATGGATATATTGGCTATATCTCAAGGCGTGTCTTTCATTCTTTCGTCTGTACAATGTTAGACAGCCCAAACTACTTGGACGATATTGACTAATATTGGGATGTATGGATATATTGGCTATATTCCAAGGCGTGTCTTTCATTCTTTCGTCTGCACAATGTTAGACAACCCAAACTACTGGGACGATATTGACTAATATTGGGATGTATGGATATATTGGCTATATCTCAAGGCGTGTCTTTCATTCTTTCGTCTGTACAATGTTAGACAGCCCAAACTACTTGGACGATATTGACTAATATTGGGATGTATGGATATATTGCCTATATCTCAAGGCGTGTCTTTCATTCTTTCGTCTGCACAATGTTAGACAACCCAAACTACTTGGACGATATTGACTAATATTGGGATGTATGGATATATTGGCTATATCTCAAGGCGTGTCTTTCATTCTTTTGTCTGCACAATGTTAGACAGCCCAAACTACTTGGACGATATTGACTAATATTGGGGTGTATGGATATTTTGGCTATATCTCAAGGCGTGTCTTTCATTCTTTCGTCTGTACAATGTTAGACAGCCCAAACTACTTGGACGATATTGACTAATATTGGGATGTATGGATAAATTGGCTATATCTCAAGGCGTGTCTTTCATTCTTTCGTCTATACAATGTTAGACAGCCCAAACTACTTGGACGATATTGACTAATATTGGGATGTATGGATATATTGGCTATATCTCAAGGCGTGTCTTTCATTCTTTCGTCTGTACAATGTTAGACAGCCCAAACTACTTGGACGATATTGACTAATATTGGGATGTATGGATATATTGGCTATATCTCAAGGCGTGTCTTTCATTCTTTCGTCTGCACAATGTTAGACAGCCCAAACTACTTGGACGATATTGACTAATATTGGGATGTATGGATATATTGGCTATATCTCAAGGCGTGTCTTTCATTCTTTCGTCTGTACAATGTTAGACAGCCCAAACTACTTGGACGATATTGACTAATATTGGGATGTATGGATATATTGGCTATATCTCAAGGCGTGTCTTTCATTCTTTCGTCTGTACAATGTTAGACAGCCCAAACTACTTGGACGATATTGACTAATATTGGGATGTATGGATATATTGGCTATATCTCAAGGCGTGTCTTTCATTCTTTCGTCTGTACAATGTTAGACAGCCCAAACTACTTGGACGATATTGACTAATATTGGGATGTATGGATATATTGGCTATATTTCAAGGCGTGTCTTTCATTCTTTCGTCTGTACAATGTTAGACAGCCCAAACTACTTGGACGATATTGACTAATATTGGGATGTATGGATATATTGGCTATATCTCAAGGCGTGTCTTTCATTCTTTCGTCTGTACAATGTTAGACAGCCCAAACTACTTGGACGATATTGACTAATATTGGGATGTATGGATATATTGGCTATATCTCAAGGCGTGTCTTTCATTCTTTCGTCTGTACAATGTTAGACAGCCCAAACTACTTGGACGATATTGACTAATATTGGGATGTATGGATATATTGGCTATATCTCAAGGCGTGTCTTTCATTCTTTCGTCTGTACAATGTTAGACAGCCCAAACTACTGGGACGATATTGACTAATATTGGGATGTATGGATATATTGGCTATATCTCAAGGCTTGTCTTTCATTCTTTCGTCTGCACAATGTTAGACAACCCAAACTACTGGGACGATATTGACTAATATTGGGATGTATGGATATATTGGCTATATCTCAAGGCGTGTCTTTCATTCTTTCGTCTGTACAATGTTAGACAGCCCAAACTACTTGGACGATATTGACTAATATTGGGATGTATGGATATATTGGCTATATCTCAAGGCGTGTCTTTCATTCTTTCGTCTGTACAATGTTAGACAGCCCAAACTACTTGGACGATATTGACTAATATTGGGATGTATGGATATATTGGCTATATCTCAAGGCGTGTCTTTCATTCTTTCGTCTGTACAATGTTAGACAGCCCAAACTACTTGGACGATATTGACTAATATTGGGATGTATGGATATATTGGCTATATCTCAAGGCGTGTCTTTCATTCTTTCGTCTGTACAATGTTAGACAGCCCAAACTACTGGGACGATATTGACTAATATTGGGATGTATGGATATATTGGCTATATCTCAAGGCTTGTCTTTCTTTCTTTCGTCTGTACAATGTTAGACAGCCCAAACTACTTGGACGATATTGACTAATATTGGGATGTATGGATATATTGGCTATATCTCAAGGCTTGTCTTTCATTCTTTCGTCTGTACAATGTTAGACAACCCAAACTACTTGGACGATATTGACTAATATTGGGATGTATGGATATATTGGCTATATCTCAAGGCGTGTCTTTCATTCTTTCGTCTGTACAATGTTAGACAGCCCAAACTACTTGGACGATATTGACTAATATTGGGATGTATGGATATATTGGCTATATCTCAAGGCGTGTCTTTCCTTCTTTCGTCTGTACAATGTTAGACAGCCCAAACTACTTGGACGATATTGACTAATATTGGGATGTATGGATATATTGGCTATATCTCAAGGCGTGTCTTTCATTCTTTCGACTGTACAATGTTAGACAGCCCAAACTACTGGGACGATATTGACTAATATTGGGATGTATGAATATATTGGCTATATCTCAAGGCTTGTCTTTCATTCTTTCGTCTGTACAATGTTAGACAGCCCAAACTACTTGGACGATATTGACTAATATTGGGATGTATGGATATATTGGCTATATCTCAAGGCTTGTCTTTCATTCTTTGGTCTGTACAATGTTAGACAACCCAAACTACTTGGACGATATTGACTAATATTGGGATGTATGGATATATTGGCTATATCTCAAGGCGTGTCTTTCATTCTTTCGTCTGTACAATGTTAGACAACCCAAACTACTTGGACGATATTGACTAATATTGGGATGTATGGATATATTGGCTATATCTCAAGGCTTGTCTTTCAGTCTTTCGTCTGTACAATGTTAGACAGCCCAAACTACTTGGACGATATTGACTAATATTGGGATGTATGGATATATTGGCTATATCTCAAGGCTTGTCTTTCATTCTTTCGTCTGTACAATGTTAGACAACCCAAACTACTTGGACGATATTGACTAATATTGGGATGTATGGATATATTGGCTATATCTCAAGGCTTGTCTTTCATTCTTTCGTCTGTACAATGTTAGACAGCCCAAACTACTTGGACGATATTGACTAATATTGGGATGTATGGATATATTGGCTATATCTCAAGGCGTGTCTTTCCTTCTTTCGTCTGTACAATGTTAGACAGCCCAAACTACTTGGACGATATTGACTAATATTGGGATGTATGGATATATTGGCTATATCTCAAGGCGTGTCTTTCATTCTTTCGTCTGTACAATGTTAGACAGCCCAAACTACTGGGACGATATTGACTAATATTGGGATGTATGGATATATTGGCTATATCTCAAGGCTTGTCTTTCATTCTTTCGTCTGTACAATGTTAGACAGCCCAAACTACTTGGACGATATTGACTAATATTGGGATGTATGGATATATTGGCTATATCTCAAGGCTTGTCTTTCATTCTTTCGTCTGTACAATGTTAGACAACCCAAACTACTTGGACGATATTGACTAATATTGGGATGTATGGATATATTGGCTATATCTCAAGGCGTGTCTTTCATTCTTTCGTCTGTACAATGTTAGACAGCCCAAACTACTTGGACGATATTGACTAATATTGGGATGTATGGATATATTGGCTATATCTCAAGGCGTGTCTTTCATTCTTTCGTCTGCACAATGTTAGACAGCCCAAACTACTTGGACGATATTGACTAATATTGGGGTGTATGGATATTTTGGCTATATCTCAAGGCGTGTCTTTCATTCTTTCGTCTGTACAATGTTAGACAGCCCAAACTACTTGGACGATATTGACTAATATTGGGATGTATGGATATATTGGCTATATCTCAAGGCGTGTCTTTCATTCTTTCGTCTGTACAATGTTAGACAGCCCAAACTACTTGGACGATATTGACTAATATTGGGATGTATGGATATATTGGCTATATCTCAAGGCGTGTCTTTCATTCTTTCGTCTGCACAATGTTAGACAACCCAAACTACTGGGACGATATTGACTAATATTGGGATGTATGGATATATTGGCTATATCTCAAGGCGTGTCTTTCATTCTTTCGTCTGTACAATGTTAGACAGCCCAAACTACTTGGACGATATTGACTAATATTGGGATGTATGGATATATTGGCTATATCTCAAGGCGTGTCTTTCATTCTTTCGTCTGTACAATGTTAGACAGCCCAAACTACTTGGACGATATTGACTAATATTGGGATGTATGGATATATTGGCTATATCTCAAGGCGTGTCTTTCATTCTTTCGTCTGTACAATGTTAGACAGCCCAAACTACTTGGACGATATTGACTAATATTGGGATGTATGGATATATTGGCTATATCTCAAGGCGTGTCTTTCATTCTTTCGTCTGTACAATGTTAGACAGCCCAAACTACTGGGACGATATTGACTAATATTGGGATGTATGGATATATTGGCTATATCTCAAGGCTTGTCTTTCTTTCTTTCGTCTGTACAATGTTAGACAGCCCAAACTACTTGGACGATATTGACTAATATTGGGATGTATGGATATATTGGCTATATCTCAAGGCTTGTCTTTCATTCTTTCGTCTGCACAATGTTAGACAACCCAAACTACTGGGACGATATTGACTAATATTGGGATGTATGGATATATTGGCTATATCTCAAGGCGTGTCTTTCATTCTTTCGTCTGTACAATGTTAGACAGCCCAAACTACTTGGACGATATTGACTAATATTGGGATGTATGGATATATTGGCTATATCTCAAGGCGTGTCTTTCATTCTTTCGTCTGTACAATGTTAGACAGCCCAAACTACTTGGACGATATTGACTAATATTGGGATGTATGGATATATTGGCTATATCTCAAGGCGTGTCTTTCATTCTTTCGTCTGTACAATGTTAGACAGCCCAAACTACTTGGACGATATTGACTAATATTGGGATGTATGGATATATTGGCTATATCTCAAGGCGTGTCTTTCATTCTTTCGTCTGTACAATGTTAGACAGCCCAAACTACTGGGACGATATTGACTAATATTGGGATGTATGGATATATTGGCTATATCTCAAGGCTTGTCTTTCTTTCTTTCGTCTGTACAATGTTAGACAGCCCAAACTACTTGGACGATATTGACTAATATTGGGATGTATGGATATATTGGCTATATCTCAAGGCTTGTCTTTCATTCTTTCGTCTGTACAATGTTAGACAACCCAAACTACTTGGACGATATTGACTAATATTGGGATGTATGGATATATTGGCTATATCTCAAGGCGTGTCTTTCATTCTTTCGTCTGTACAATGTTAGACAGCCCAAACTACTTGGACGATATTGACTAATATTGGGATGTATGGATATATTGGCTATATCTCAAGGCGTGTCTTTCCTTCTTTCGTCTGTACAATGTTAGACAGCCCAAACTACTTGGACGATATTGACTAATATTGGGATGTATGGATATATTGGCTATATCTCAAGGCGTGTCTTTCATTCTTTCGTCTGTACAATGTTAGACAGCCCAAACTACTGGGACGATATTGACTAATATTGGGATGTATGGATATATTGGCTATATCTCAAGGCTTGTCTTTCATTCTTTCGTCTGTACAATGTTAGACAGCCCAAACTACTTGGACGATATTGACTAATATTGGGATGTATGGATATATTGGCTATATCTCAAGGCTTGTCTTTCATTCTTTGGTCTGTACAATGTTAGACAACCCAAACTACTTGGACGATATTGACTAATATTGGGATGTATGGATATATTGGCTATATCTCAAGGCGTGTCTTTCATTCTTTCGTCTGTACAATGTTAGACAACCCAAACTACTTGGACGATATTGACTAATATTGGGATGTATGGATATATTGGCTATATCTCAAGGCTTGTCTTTCAGTCTTTCGTCTGTACAATGTTAGACAGCCCAAACTACTTGGACGATATTGACTAATATTGGGATGTATGGATATATTGGCTATATCTCAAGGCTTGTCTTTCATTCTTTCGTCTGTACAATGTTAGACAACCCAAACTACTTGGACGATATTGACTAATATTGGGATGTATGGATATATTGGCTATATCTCAAGGCTTGTCTTTCATTCTTTCGTCTGTACAATGTTAGACAGCCCAAACTACTTGGACGATATTGACTAATATTGGGATGTATGGATATATTGGCTATATCTCAAGGCGTGTCTTTCCTTCTTTCGTCTGTACAATGTTAGACAGCCCAAACTACTTGGACGATATTGACTAATATTGGGATGTATGGATATATTGGCTATATCTCAAGGCGTGTCTTTCATTCTTTCGTCTGTACAATGTTAGACAGCCCAAACTACTGGGACGATATTGACTAATATTGGGATGTATGGATATATTGGCTATATCTCAAGGCTTGTCTTTCATTCTTTCGTCTGTACAATGTTAGACAGCCCAAACTACTTGGACGATATTGACTAATATTGGGATGTATGGATATATTGGCTATATCTCAAGGCTTGTCTTTCATTCTTTCGTCTGTACAATGTTAGACAACCCAAACTACTTGGACGATATTGACTAATATTGGGATGTATGGATATATTGGCTATATCTCAAGGCGTGTCTTTCATTCTTTCGTCTGTACAATGTTAGACAGCCCAAACTACTTGGACGATATTGACTAATATTGGGATGTATGGATATATTGGCTATATCTCAAGGCGTGTCTTTCATTCTTTCGTCTGTACAATGTTAGACAGCCCAAACTACTTGGACGATATTGACTAATATTGGGATGTATGGATATATTGGCTATATCTCAAGGCTTGTCTTTCATTCTTTCGTCTGTACAATGTTAGACAGCCCAAACTACTGATATGATATTCATTAATATTGGGATGTATGGATATATTGGCTATATCTCAAGGCGTGTCTTTCATTCTTTCGTCTGTACAATGTTAGACAGCCCAAACTACTTGGACGATATTGACTAACATTGGGATGTATGGATATATTGGCTATATCTCAAGGCGTGTCTTTCATTCTTTCGTCTGTACAGTGTTAGACAGCCCAAACTACTTGGACGATATTGACTAATATTGGGATGTATGGATATATTGGCTATATCTCAAGGCTGGTCTTCCTTCTTTCGTCTGTACAATGCTAGACAACCCAAACTACTGGGACGATATTGACTAATATTGGGATGTATGGATATTTTGGTCATATCTCAAGGCGTGTCTTCATTCTTTCGTCTGTACAATGCTAGACAGCCCAAACTACTGGGACGATATTGACTAATATTGGGGTGTATGGATATTTTGGTCATATCTCAAGGCGTGTCTTCCTTCTTTCGTCTGTACAATGCTAGACAGCCCAAACTACTGGGACAATATTGACTAATATTGGGATGTATGGATATTTTGGCTATATCTCAAGGCGTGTCTTTCATTCTTTCGTCTGTACAGTGTTAGACAGCCCAAACTACTTGGACGATATTGACTAATATTGGGATGTATGGATATATTGGCTATATCTCAAGGCTTGTCTTCCTTCTTTCGTCTGTACAATGCTAGACAACCCAAACTACTGGGACGATATTGACTAATATTGGGATGTATGGATATTTTGGTCATATCTCAAGGCGTGTCTTCATTCTTTCGTCTGTACAATGCTAGACAGCCCAAACTACTGGGACGATATTGACTAATATTGGGGTGTATGGATATTTTGGTCATATCTCAAGGCGTGTCTTCCTTCTTTCGTCTGTACAATGCTAGACAGCCCAAACTACTGGGACAATATTGACTAATATTGGGATGTATGGATATTTTGGCTATATCTCAAGGCGTGTCTTCCTTCTTTCGTCTGTACAATGTTAGACAGCCCAAACTACTGGGACGATATTGACTAATATTGGGATGTATGGATATTTTGGCTATATCTCAAGGCGTGTCTTCCTTCTTTCGTCTGTACAATGTTAGACAACCCAAACTACTGGGACGATATTGACTAATATTGGGATGTATGGATATTTTGGCCTCTAGAAAACTAAAAAATATATTTTTCGCCTTAACTTCAAAAATGCCTGTTGGAAGTTATCAGTAAAATATCGTGTATTTATAAAGATGTAATAATTCAAATTCGTCTTTACTAATATAATTCAAATTTTGTTGAAATGGGTTGATTAATGACCCAACCATATAAGTGTTTACCAAATTGCAAAGTTCAGGATGTTGCAATTTTATAACTGTTTAGGAATTATTAACACGGTGTGTGTGTGTATGTGTGTGTGTGCGCGCGCGTGTGGATGTGGATACGACTAACATTATTTTTGGTATTGGGTGTCAAATTGTTAGTGTTTACGTTTTTGTATAGTTTATTTTAAGTAAGCTGCAACGTGTGGTACCATATACTTAAAAATTAATAGAGGGTGGAGATAAAACCCGATAAAATAGTACGCAGCTGTTCATTGAAGCGTAGAGAAACGAGACCTCGAACAATTCAACATTTTGTTGAACACTTTACCAGGACATTCACAATACGAATTCAAATAAACCCCAGAAACATTTTGTTGTCATATAAAAATGTTGATAAAAAAGTATGGGCTTGTGTCAGATTGCACTGTCTGTCTACCTGTTAATTTTATCTGCTCAATTTAGTCGAGCCCGGTGTCAAAATACACAATAGAACGTGTGAATGAAAGAGGGTTGGACGCCAAGGGGAGGTTTAACAGATTAGGTCTGTCAGTGATTGTCAGGTCCATTTTACAGACAATTTGTCAAAGATTGAAGCCCCCTGGGATGTAATCCTATTACCCTCTGTCCACTGTGCGTAAATTGTATGACCGCACGGTGACATTTGCAGTCTGAAATGGCTGAAATATTTTTGTACATGCAAGGTGGTTGCATTGAGGAAGGAAGTGTAATGAAGTAATGAATTCTTGCCTTTCGTCTGTATGTTTATTTGTTATTGTATATTATATTCTGTTACGCCCTAAACTAACCTAACCAATAGTTATACAATTTAGGAATTAGGTTGTTTGCAACTAGGGCTAATGATATATAAATTCGATGTTAAATATCGTTTCAAATTTCTCATGTTGACAAATAATACTCAATATTTCATTTTTGAGGAATGGATAGGAAAATCTTTGTTTGCTTACCTATTAGATTTTATGTATGTTAGTGTGAAAAGTTTGTCCAATATTTTGTAATAATTTATTTACATTCTTATACGTGCACAGTTTTTTAAACTAAATCATTTTTATCTCTGGACCGTAAACTTTGTTGTTTACGTCTTAAATTATATATTCGGAATAACCACAGATATTAAACTGAATAAACCATTGGACCTCGAATAATGCAGTTGTAATATTCTTTAAAAATAAACTATAACTACATGGAGATGGAGTTGATAATATAATTGTCTCAAGAATGGAATCTTGAAAATTCAATTAAGAAAATTGTGCAGTTGAAAAATAACTATATAATCTAACTTTAAGAATAACTTTGAAAATGAGTTGGACTAGTAATTGTTTCAATTATTGACACACATTTCTAAGATAGATAGAGAGATAGAGAGAGAATGGAAAAGTTCCCAAGATGGCCGCTGTTCATGGACAAACTTAAAGATAGCATCTAATTTGTTTTATTTGTATCTTCCTCCTATTTATCTGCAGACTTAAGGCTTTATTTTCCTTACATTTAACTTTATGTGTTATATAGTGAAGTATAAAAACTACATCAGCGAGTAGAGTGAACAATAAATTTGTATTATTTTGTAATGGTGTAACCATTACATAGAATAATTTCATATATTTTAATTTTTATACACTTCATTTAAAAATTTACTTCATTTTAATACGAAAAGATACGTGTATAGGTCTACGTAAATTGAAAAAAAAAAATTCTAAATTATTTTATTTTTAATACTTTTCCTTTTTCTATGACATACAAATGAAACTTTATTAATAGTAAAAGTACAGGATGTGGAAAAATTAATAATAATTAAAGGATTAGTTATTGTTTAGAAAAATTAAAACATATTTCAACGGATAATCTTTGTGTTGGGGAGGAAATCTTTACGTAGATAGAGAAATATTGAATCTGTAGTCATTTTTCTCCACTCACAATGTCTTTTTTAATGTAATAGATCACTAGTTAAATTAGGACTATTAAAATTATTTGTGGTGAAATCACGTAAATATGCTGGAAGTTTAAAAATAATTTAAGAACATGAGTAACAAACTTGCTCAATTAAAGAAGTGTTTACACATAAAGGTTTTAAAAAATTACATTTTTTTGACGAATGGCACATTTATTTATTATTTATGTAGAACGGAAATTACCAGAAATATGAAGTTAGAAATAAAATCAATATATTTTGATTTGAAGCTAGAAAAGAAAATTAACATTGTATTGGCTACTATATATTATGATATTACAGTATGTATTTGTTACTTCCAAGGCAATAACATTTTATGGCAGTTTCATTGTATAGAGTTAGAAAACGCTTAGGCTTGTAACTTAATTTTTGAACCTCCAATGTAATTTCCTGAATTTGGGTTAAAATAAATCATTGGTTGTGAATTTTATTATATAATGCCCAACAATTATTTTAGCTTACCTAAATTGAGGAATTAGTTACTTACTAAGACACAACATTCTAAATCTCTTTATGTAACGTTTTAAAGTTAAAACATGAAACATAAATATTTTAATTTATTATACAAAATTTCTATTCCTATTGTATTTTGTGTGGAAATTCTCGTTTGACTATCTTCACCTTAGTACAAATATATACATCAATATCACCAAGCTGCACAAAATGTACTATTATTGGTTCAAGAATGTCCTACAAAAGAAATAAATAACGTCAGAATCACTGTTTCAAATGACCGTCCTTTTCAAATTGCCATTGATTTTAAATAATATTCAACAATTAGAAAAATCAAATTTACACGCAATTTTTTATTAATAAAGTTTGATCACCTTCTTATTTTATTTTGAGGTTTTGTTTTTAATTAATTAAAATTTTTGCACTTTATTTTTTTAGACTTACTTATTTTTTAACATGGAAAACAAGTCTGAGTCTTATTGGATGCAGGGTGCGCGAGAGCGCGCGCACACACACAACCAAAATCGCCCTAATTCTGTGAGTAGGATCGGTGGACATTCCATACATAGCTCGGGTTTTGTGGTTTCCAAGAAATAATTTGTAATAGCATAATGTCTACACTAGAAAGCCATGTATGATTCCGAATAAACTGTTTTATACTCGTTATATAGGATACCGATCACGTTAGTATTTATTCTCTATTTCCGTGGATATTCGATTGTCTTTAAATGTGGAGATATGGATTCCTGCATTGTTACTATATTCCAACAAAGCTCCATCCGCAGCTGGTAATAAATTGGATACAATATATTGTAAATGCTCATATTGACAATATGAGCATTGTTGATATTGTTGATGGATCAAAATTATTCAAACAGATTTCCCCGTTTATATGCTTATATACTTTTTAGCAACAATTAATACAACATTTTGAAAATAAAAATTACACTGTTTAACATAATATAAACATAATATGTATAAAATGAAATTAAACATAATTTATTCAAAAATACAACTAAGTTGTCATCTTTAGCTGTTAGACATGTACAGAAACATTTTTGACGCATTTTCCAAGATGGTTTGTGTACATGTAACAATTTGAGGTTGACAACTTGGTTAATGAAACGTCGTCTTGAACAAATAATATTGTTTTTATAGAAATTTGTGTTTATTTTCATTTAGTGATTGAAGTTGAACAAGTGTTGACTATTTCAAATTGATTTAATACTAGAAAAATTTTGAATATATAAAAGATTTTTAAAAGAAATACCAGTTTTTAAAATTAGAGATTTCACATTGAGGATATTTTAATACCTATTCCCCTAATCTAAATCAGAATGAATTCGACGATAGTTGTCAAGAGCGTTTAACAATAAATTTTAATATTATTATATATATATTTTATTATATTATTATAACTAAATTTGGTTTAAAATTTTAATAAGACAGATTATTTTTATACAATTTTTGTAGGGAATTATTTATAAATTAACAAACATTCCAAAAAAGTTTCGGATATTTTTGTTTTGTTTTTGTTATTTAAATAGTTGGGGAGGGGGTTGTATCCTTGCATTTTCAAAATAAAAATAAAAATCATGCATGCTTTGATTATTCTACGAGTAGCTAAATGAACTGCTGCCATATAGGTATAATTTTAGTTTATAATATAGTTTAATGGCATTGTTTCCATTAAATAAGAACAATATTACAAATCTAAAGGGAGCAATGGACAGACGAAGGTCGTTAACCCAGTTTATACAATGTATAACCCGTGGCGCCTTTTTAAAGACTGTTCTACTCTATTTTAGTATTGCTATAATTTTATAACAGAGTTCCCCGTGGACTCCTTATTTTTGTCAGATTATCACATTTATTTGTACCCCTTCTCTCTCTCTCTCTCTCTCTCTCTCTCTCTCTCTCTCTCTCTCTCTCTCTCTCTCTCTCTCTCTCTCTCTCTCTCTCTCTCTCTCTCTCTCTCTCTCTCTCTCTCTCTCTCTCTCTCTCTCTCTCTCTCTCTCTCTCTCTCTCTCTCTCTCTCTCTCTCTCTCTCTCTCTCTCTCTCTCTCTCTCTCTCTCTCTCTGTCTGTCTGTCTGTCTCTCTAACTTTGTCTTTTAAAAAATGCGTTAACGTTTTACACTCTTTATCTTATACATTCTCCTTTCCTCTACTGGTGTGGCTATATTTTCCAATAGAAATTTAAAACGATAAAATTAGTGCCAATACACAAAAAAAAAATATCATAATTACCTATTTATTTTAACAAAAAAGTACTTTTTTGGTGTTTAAAAAAAAAATTCTTGTGCATATCAAACGAGTTAAAAATGAGCTATAATATTGTCCCCAGTACAACTTTAAATGATATTTTTTATAGATTATTAGTACTTTTTTCTGGGTAAAATAAGTAAAAATACGTTTTCGTAATGTACAACTAAACCAAAGGAACAAATAGTACAAACAGCATTAATATTTGTCCAACAGTCTTGGCTGATTAGTCCATACATACAGACTCATGGCTGTCCTCCGATATTTTATTGAAACAATCCATTGGTCTGAAACGAAAACTAATAAACATTTCTTTTTTTAATTTCAATACTTAGAGACGTTTATGTTTTATATTTTATAAACACATGATGTAAGATTTTTTTCCTTTGAAAAATCAGCATTTAACAAAGTATTAAAAACGGGACATATAAGATGTCATTTTTAGCTAAACAGTAATACATATTTACCACTTTTTTTTTTTAACTATGTGTTTTAAGATACTAGAATTTTGTTTTCAAAAACCGTATCGAAAAACGATCTTGAAAAATCAGTTTTAAAAAGTTTAATTTATGAGTTTTAATTGCGCGGCTGAACCGCTTATTTCAAAACAACGATAATAAAAGTAATCATAAGCAATTAAATTTAATGAAGTGCATTGGGTTGCAGTAATTCAGTTTATCAATAATACCATGCTATCACATCTGTGGTCAAAGGTTAGGAGATAAAGTAACCATAAGAACAGTATCGATGATACTCTACATTAAAAAAGAAATGTTTCTCAATGTTGAATTTGTTTGATTTAATATTGACATCAATAACTATACTTTATTTTAACAAGTTCCCAGAGATAGACGTATTGATTTGCAATTTTATCTCAATAAAGATAAGTTTTGTTAAACAATAAAAGAACTCATTTGTTTTATCTGCCTAAAGAAATTTTCTTATTTCTGTCACAAGCTTGTTTAACTTCGGTTAAGATGCATATTATATTTGAGGAATAAGAATAGAGTTCAAATTATTATATGAGCGCCATTTTAAAATTGCTTTACTTGTAGCGCTACATCAACTTTGCATAATTCAATTGTTGATACATGTTATAATTATTTTTAATTGCCCTCATTAGGCTTGGAAATCGATTTCGAGACTTTCTCGTATTAACTAGAGTTAAAAACAACAAAGAAAAACAGAATACTAATTTTTAATTTTCAAAATTGTGTTCTATCGAAAAATGATAACAAAAGTCAGGGCAATAGAATTCCGACTTTACAAATCCGTCCAGTTGTAATTTGTTTAAACTTAAACTTTCATATTACAAAGTCAAGAGGTGAAAAATATTGACAACAGTTCAGATTAAATAGCCCCTAAGAGTTTTAAAAATTTATTTATTCTGGACAAGATCTTGGTACAGAATAAAATGTATGTATATATTTTTACATAAGGACATGGGTAGATTTTTATTTTTAAATGAAATCAAAGTTCAAAATATGATATTTTAAAATAATTTCGAAGCTATTAAAGGTACGTATTAGTTACCAAGTGAAAGAACTCAAAATTCTTATCAAAAAATGATATGTGGAACATTTTATAACAAATCTAATTTTATGTGTGACATTTGCACAGCATCTTTTGTTACTACTTTTCACAGTTTGTAGACAACAATACTAATTACGAAAGACAAAAAGTGTCATCAAAATGTTTGTTTCAGAAATATTTAAAACTAAAACCCCAGTAAAACAGAGGAATTCCGGGAATTATGTTTCATCTCTAGAGTCCAAACTGCTAGATGATTTTTTTCATCACTCCTTAGCCTCCAAAGAAGGTAAGAAGGATATTTTTTCCTCCAAATTTTCTTTCATAATACATTCATGAAAAAAATTGAAAAATACATTTTAATTCTTTGATATATTTTGATAAAATTCCGTGTTTCCATGAATATTATGATTTTTAACATATATTTGGCCCTAATGGTTCCAGAGACCCCATTACAATAAAACCATGATTGCCGTTTCATATTTGTTGCAAACTTATCAGCAGCGATAAAAAAGATTAAAAAAACAAAACGTTAAAGTTTAACATTATTGTATTTTACTGGGAAGTTAGTAAAGTACAAGGAAGTTATAAAACAACTGCTTAAATATTAAAAATATAAATTCATTTAGGAAAAGAGCGTTATTTTAAGAAAGGTGAAATTACATTTTTCTAAGTGGAACAATTCAAACTGGCAATAAAAGACACTTTCAAAATTAATGACTTCTTTGTGGATATAAAATTTACTTTTATATTTCCTATCTGTAAATGGTATTTGTTTTCAAAATATATGTTTGCAAAACTTTAGTAAGTTTATTTGTGCAGATCAAATAATGTTCATGCTACCATACTATATCTGAGATGTAAATTTAATATATATATATATATTGTGTATTGGTATTAGACTACTTTAGTTGGGAAAATATTTGATTCCAAGTCACTTGAATATTTGTTTGTGAATTTTATAACTGGAGGACGTTACTAGACTTTTTTAATCTTCATAACTATATACCAAATGCCATTTATTTTATCTTACTTATAATAAAAGAGAATGTATTTTAGGATATTGTAAAATCTTTTTCATTATATATTAGTGTTTAAAAAATGCCAAACTCAACCTATGTGGGGCGCGGGGGGGGGAATGCCCCTTCCGTCAATAGTACTGGTCGGAATTTCATTTTACAACAATTTCCGTTACACATTAGTGACAAGTTCATACTAAATTTAATAGGTCTGTACTACTTTTTATGATACACTTACTCTGAAATAAGACATTCTACAAAATTGTTTATCATTATTATTTAGTTTCTTATTTCTATTCAGTTTCAAACCATTATGAAATTATGAACGTTTCATATGTAATATGTTTTTTTTTATTATTATTTTATCAACTTGAATGACATAAATAAATAGACGTAGATGATGACATATAGGGTCCACCATTGAGATGGACATCATCGTCTTTCCTAAGCAACAAAGTGTTTCAAAAGTTTACAGTCAGGCCAGTCTCGGATGGCGTGTATGGTTTTATAATTTGTCCAAACAGCCGTGCGCCCCGAAGGATTAGTGCGACCATAGCTCCCCAACGCGCAGACACACTCACACGCGCGGCTCGGCCTACCTGCCGCTAATGGTTCTTCTATAAACTACCAACTAGCCCTTGTGCTACAAAATCAAATTTTTCTAGATTTTAACTATACTTAATTTTTACTGTAATTACTGAAGTCTAAATATTATTTCTCGCAAAATGAGTCCAAACACGGTACAATTGTGACAACTCTAACCGGTTTTAGTGAGTTTAAAAACTAGAAAATATATAAAACGTTATCTTTATCACGTATTTTATATTGTAATAATCATACGCCTTTAATGTAATAGTAATCAGATCAATAACATGGAAACTGTTTTCAATTATTCTAGGGCTGACTTACATTGTTTGCAAAATTAGCCGTAGAAGATAATCATTCTTCATTTCTGATTGAATCCGCTGCACTGTCCTGAAAGAAAATCCACTTACATCCGATACCCGTTGTAAGACCTCTCTTACATCAAAAAGGGGACCTCCTTTGTTCTTTTCTTTTTCAAAGTAACTTAAAAGCTATAATCGTCATGGCTTGCGTGTGCAGAATCTGACGGATTTTCGGCGCACTCATAGTAACATACAGTACTACAATAAAGCTCCTTGATAATAATTATTTAGTAAAAATACTATCAAATTGAAATAACTACAACACCACAGTCAGGCCCATTAAGAGATTTAGCTAATAATGGCAGAATTTGGATTTGTGAAATGGTTTTAAAGGGGGAGGTTTTTTTGTCACTGATTAGTGACAATAAACCATTGTAATATTGTAGTAATTTTCCAATAACCATTGTAATATCTATTGACTCATTTACAAGTGAATGTAGAAAGGGCGGATGTGACTAGCCGAGGAGGATGTGGCTATTTCAGTGGATTATATAAATATTATTGAAGATGTAATAACTCGTTTGGATACAACGTTAAACGATATATGGGCCTGTATAATGGTCCAGTAACTCTCTATTTATTAAAGACGTTTACAAAATATATACGTATATGCAACATTATATAATTATATGTTTCAATAACTGTAGTTATTCCTTACTTTGCAGTAATGTGGTCGAGTTTGGATTTATTTTTTATTGTAATATCATGTATTTTTTCTTGATAATATAATAGTAACAACTCAATTATCGTAAACAAAACAAAAAACTTTCAATGCAGTCTTTGGCAGTCTCAAGCCTGCAAAGCAAGCTATAAATAAGCTTTGAACGCAGAGAGTTTTTTTATATTTATAATTTTTCCCTACTTTGAAGTAATATGGTCGAGTTTGGATTATTTCTTTTAATTTCATGTATATGCCAATAATACAATCGTAACAAAACAATACTAAACTTTCTAAAAAATCGTTGTAGTATACTAGGCGTCTTGCTATGAGTGACAGGTAGCTCGCCCAGTCATTGTCTGGCTGTCCATACCTGCGTGTACGAGAGAGAAGGATCTACTAATCCGATACAAACTTTTTTGTAAATATGTGGACATAAAAACACAGATATAAAAACCGAAGATTGCAACGGAGCACTGTACTCAACGTTAAAAAACAATGCTTAGTCATGTGTTATACGATTATATTATTATTTAAAATAATTGACTCGATATGATGAATAACAAAATGTAGAAGTCGTAAAACGGAGTACGAGAGATCAGATATCAACTTCAGTGACATTTATTTAGCCATCTAGAATATCGTTCTGGGTCCAAACGTACATTTGTATCTGTTATATGTGCACATTATAATATAATCTTGTGTCTAGATGTAAAGATTTCAACGCCTGAGGTATATTTTCTAATAGAAAATTAGATTTTACCTCTTATTTTGAATTGGAATAACAACAAATCATTATTATTTTGACGGTGGCACAGATGAGAGGTCGCACGTGACAAAATTTTCATATTCATCATATTTCTGTAAATTATACAAGTTAATATTAACAAATAGCAGAAATTTATGAATAATCATTACACTTTGTGTGTCACAATTCTCTATCACATTTAATTCATCACATCATCTAACCACCGTAACAAGTCAAACAGCCAGCCAAAGGCTATTTCCACTTTCGATTATCGATATAACGTAATGACCGCATTCATTCGATACGATAAAGAGATGAATCGACATATCAAAATGAAGTATAGCCGACATTTTAATTTAACAACTGACATGTTTATTAGACATTAAATACTGAGCGAAGATCAACTTGGTAATAATTATTACGTCATAATCAAATTGTCTTATAATAAGAAGAGTACATGATAGAGGCCGGTCAGCTGTTCCGTTAAAATGTAACCTTAAATTATTGCCTTCAATTAACAAGACAAATTACTTATTTATAATAAAGAAACGTTGGACGTAATGTAGGTCATGTAATTTGTAGCGAATGTGAAACAAATTTTTATCTTTGTTAGGCAACTACTTTTATTCTCCAAGCAATCTGGTATTAATCCTTGGATATGGTTTTGCAATTTCAGTTGGTTTATTTCACACATCGATTAACATGTATTGAACCAAAATCATCATAATACAAAATACTCCGCAACGAAGTCTATACGCTGATTGATAGGATGTGAATTTATTTCAATAGATCTGCTCGATTACGCCCATTAATGACAGACCACGAAGGTGCAGTTATAGTATGTAGCTATAGTGAGTGTTACTATAGATTCGTACAGAATCCAGATAAGATTCATTAACAACACCATCGTCATTTTGAAGCTTTACAACCACCTGTTTTGAGTATTATCATATTTAGGTACTTTATTTAAGAAATTTTACTAAAAACATATAAAATTCCAGCTGTTATAGCTGTTATTTTGATTTTTTTTTAAATTTTAAAGTTTATTTTTTAACAAATTTGATTTGACTAAAAACTTTTTTATTTTTCATCGTAGAAAATATGTTTGGGTATCATTGGATCAGGATTTTAAAGATATTCCAAACACACACACACGGGGAGCTAAAATTAGTGTTTAACTAGTTCAATTGGCAGAATTGGTGGACATTTTATGATCTCGAGTGTCAGTTTTCCGTTATAGCTAAAATGTATATAGTCTATTAGATACGAATTCACTAATATCTAGATTGCAGCTTTTCTTTTTCTATAAATATATATTTAAACAATATCCAGACTTTATAACAGATGAGTTATTAATAACAGAAATATTGTATTGAAATATCTTGTTTAGGTGTGATTAATAAGATATTATAAGATACATTTATGTTTCCGCTTTCTGGTCTCGTGATTTAACATTTTGACGAAACTCTATATATTTTCTACTGCTCAACTTCTGTGATTTAGTTATACATTCACTGCAAAATCTGATTTTTTAATTTGGTCCAAAAATGTACAGTTAAAAAAAAATTCACAGTTATTTCTTCGTTAAAATCCCCAGTCGTGGCCACAAGAAACCCTTCTAAAACAATTTTGAAAATTCTTTTTTTTTTAAGTATTACAACTCTAAGAAGCCAGGTTTTAAAATTTTACATTATTTATAATTTGTAGGGCTATGAGGGGTTTTTTTGCAATAACTAACATTTTTCAATATATATTAAAACGTTTTCCATCCTCTGCTATTATTAAGATTAGTTTAATTTGACATCTATTCAACTTCAGAAGATTATGATATAAATGATACGGATTTGCACTTTCCACCATTCAAATTTTAAAATTTCTAACTTAAGCATAAATAAAAATTTCAAGATATATTAATTAACAATAAGCCATTAATAAGTCGTAGCAGCATTTCTTGAATTACACTCTTGTTTTGTTTAAGCAGATAAACACCACTACGGTCTTGTACTTAGTCAATAAATGCTGTCTTGTTACAAAGAAACTGTTTAATGTAAAAAATTGTGTTTTAATTTACTTAGTAACTGTTATCTGCATTTATTTTTAAACATGTAATATGATTTTTAAATTATTTTATTTTCACCTTTTTCAGTGACTAGTTTTACACTACTAAGCAAGCCTATAACTTAGTCGACGCAATGTTTGTGTAACAACTGCAGATGACGATTATTAACAAAAATGAATCTTTTTTTGAAATTTTTCTTGTTCAAAGTATAATGAATTTCGTGGACATCTGTGTATTTTCTTTCATTTATAATTATGTACATAATTCAACAAATGGTATTTCTTTATTACTTTTTTACATGGATAAAACAATTATTTCCATTATTGTTGTCAGTTAATAGAAGTTTTAATTTTTCAGTGTCTTCAAAACGCTCTTAAACATAATAATAATTCGAAATATAATTCGAAATACATGTAACCTACACAAAACAAAATACTTAATTACACAGATATTTTATTAAAATCTTAACATCAATACTAACTCGATGTCTTTTCTTAATTGAAAATATACAATATATATTCCATTTACTTCCTGATACATTTAATGTACATATACCCAAACCAAACATACGTCAAACTCACTTCCAGTCCAGTTATTCCAAGATACATAGGCAGACAGACTTTGTCCTCCAACGGTTGATTATTCATGACTTAATTCCAAATACATTTAATGTAGATGTATCCAAACCAAACATACGTAAAACTCAATTCCAGTCCAGTTATTCCAAGATATATAAGCAGACAGACTTTGTCTTCCAACGGTTGATTATTCATGACTTACTTCCTAAAGTGTCGGTTGTGTTTAGTAGTCTGAGAAAGTAGCTTTAATTCCAGATGTTTTAACCAATATTTTTGTTGAAAGACATAAAAAGAGGAAAAAAATACAAACGGATTTAAAATTCAGATATGTTAGTTTAAATCTAGTTTGTCTAGGACAACATTCTACCTGCTTTACAGAGTTATTTAGCCTATAATCTGCTTCATACCTTTATATATACACTAAGGCATCTATGGCTGGACTCATCTATTTCATAGGAATCGTTGCAGTATTCATCAAATAAATCTTATCTGTATTCATGAAGTTATGTATAAATAAACAATTATTATTTGTATCCATTCAGGTCCACCACTTCACACCCCGCGGTAATTTCTATGTGACGAAATATTTAGCCTTGTGTGTAAGACTACAGAGTGGCCCAGTGATGACTGTTCAACCTCCTAACTCCTACACTAATTATTATAGAATTAGTTCAGTTGCAACTGTAGTGGAATTCAACTTTACCCTTGGCTTCTTCCCTTTCACCTTTCCACAATACTGTTGTTTTCGACAAATTAACTCTGTTCGTACTTTTGTGGTTAGATTGCATTAAATCCTTTATGTCTATAATCCGTCCTTTCCTTTTATTCGTATCTCTCCCATACACTGCACACAGCCTTACCATAGAATAATTATTGTTGGGTATAATGCATTTTTCTTCTTATTCTTTTTAAAGGTACCAAACGTCTTGTTTACATCGACTTAGAAAAAAGGAATAAAATGGAGACCTCCTAGAAACATAGTCGGAAAGCAATTAAAGTTGTTTGAGAGAGACATGATAGGAAAGATGATAGAAGCTATCTAACTCAAGACTCCATAGAAAAAAGGGTGGATCAATCTAGGATCCACAGGATTGCCAGAAGGGGGGATGAAATTAATTTTTTTATATAAAATGTATAGTAAATGAATGCACCTATGAATGCTTGTAAATTGTTCTTCTTGAGTTCAATATGTAGATTATTTATTTTCCAAAATATTTAGTTATTTTTATTTTATCCATTGAAGTCTTAATATTATTTTAAGTGTTTTGTCTATTTGAAATTTATATTAAGTTTGTTTTGTTTTATTTTGGTTGTAATTTTAAAATGAATTGTGTGTTTTATTCATTTTGAATTTTGTGTTTATTTTTGTTCCAAATACAAGTATATTTGACCTACGTAAGTGGAAGAGCGGAGCTAACTTCCCCCTTAAAACAAATAAAAATTATCCATCTAACTTTAAATAAATTAATGGGCTTCCTTATGAAAAGTAACTTATCTTTGAATATAAAGCACACTAGTACCACCTAATAACTCTTTAAATTTGTTAACAATTCAAATAATGTTTCTTTTCTGTCTTTAACGAAATAAACTATCAGTAGCTGCTAGTATGTAAATGAAATTGTACTTAAATGTGTCAAATAATATTTAGATAATCGACAGATATTGTCATAAAAAGGCGACTAACTTTTCATCTTTAAATACTAATTATTTTAACATTTTAAAGAAATAAATTTGCAAGACAAAAATTGTTATTTATTCACTTGGAACTAATAATTAGAGTTTCATGAGTCATTAAACTTTTCGTAACTATTAGCCGATTATATTTTGGCATGTAACAAAGCTATTAAATCTTGTTTGGAATTCAGTTTTACAATGGTACTTCATCCATCTTACATTCTGCGTTTGTCAGCTTTGCGGCTCTTAAAGGACTAACAAAAGACTGGAATATTTTATTAGAAAGAGAGTTTTAAAGCCTTGTTATTTATATTCCAATAAAGCACTGCTAATGCTTTTGACTAAAATATTAATAAAAGAAGCGAAATCACGGCGATGTTCCTGCATAATATTAAACACAATTGAATTGCGTCCTGTGAATGTCCTTGTAATATCACTCATCCTGTCTGCTTTGGAATAACTGGAATGGAAGTGAGCTTTATGTCTCTTTATCCTTGGATATATGTAGCATTAAATGTACAGGAAGTAAATGGGTACAAGTTTTATTGCAATATGCTTTCAGGGTAATAGAGAGAACAACGGTTTTGTAACATATAACATCAGAGATAGTTATGAAGTTTCCTCTCTTGTATTTATTACTTTCTTTTTCAGTAACTATTATTACTAAAAAATAATCTTATGTTTAAGTTATGAAACCCTTGAAGTAGTAACGGCTAACGATTTATATTTATTTAAATTATTGCAATTCTATAATTTAATTAATGTTTCTCTTTGAAGATGTCCTTAATGAAATTGAAAATGATTATTTCATTATTTCAATGAAGTAGAACTCTAGGTTTTGAACTCACTATGTTTGTAAATAACAAATGACTTTATAAATAGTTGGTGAAAAAATAATTAAATTCATACTTCTTTGATTGAAATACATAAATATTAAAAGTTTACTGATATACAGTTTATGGTACATTAACAATTTGAACCACACAAACTTAGTTCAACATAAGTGTTATAGTTCTTATAAAAATCTTGCTTATAATTTAAAATTTTCAACGTTTTGGATTTGTTTCAAATTTTTGGGAAAATAAACTGTGTTTGTAGGGGGCTAACTAATTATGAATTGGTGCCAAATTAGAACTCAACGCCATATTATCTCTCTCTCTCTCTCTCTCTCTCTCTCTCTCTCTCTCTCTCTCTCTCTCTCTCTCTCTCTCTCGAAATAATTGGACCAGCCGTTCTATAGATAATTCATGAAAAAAATACCATTAGATAGGAGAGCGGGCAGATATAAATTTTAAAATGGTCTAAATATATTCATAGTGGTACAAAACGTCGAGAACTATCGAACACTCGATTTGAAAATTTTAAGTATCATCCACTGAAAATAAATTATCGCGTTGGTTAACATCATGATTAGTATCCGGTCTGTTTAGTAATACAACAGTTACAGTAGCCTCATACTAGGAGTCTGTCTGGTGTAATGGGCGTGTCCTCCCTTCTACTTGCTTCGCTAACCTGATTTGACGGTACAACCCATTCCAAGAAAACTAGGTACACAAATACCTGCTTAGCTACATTTAATTCTTAAAGTTTAAGTACAAGTTAATTCTTAAAAGTTTAATTTTGTAAACGGTTTATTCTTATTTACTCCGATAAAAAAAAAATATTAAAAAAATAAATCGTAAGTAGGGAAGACGTTTACACAGATGCATTTAAGGTCTATATTTTTTGTATTGGGGTTGTACCGCTGAAAGCAAACTCAACAAACGAAGTGTGGGAGCCCCTCTTTTCCACTCCACCCCAGACACATTCCTACCTTGAGGATACTGTACATGCGGCTTTACTGATCCTCGAAGTTTTGAATAAATAAAACATTTTCAGCTTGGTAGGATCGCGTGAGAAGGCGAGTTAGATATCGATATAAAATTTAACTTAGTTTACTCATTGATTTGTGACCCTAAAATTGACTACGGAGAAGTAATTGATTTTATAAATTTTGGATAATTTCTATATATTTTCAACAAAACCACATCTTAACTATATTTAGGCCTTAAAGTTTAAACTTGTTTAATACTTTTGTACACAATATAAACTGATTTAAAATTTTTACTTTTATTAATTGCAAACATCAGAATTCTTGATAAAAAACATTTCACCATATGTGAAAATAAAACCAAGATGTTATCAAGAAATGACAAAACATCTTTTGGTTTCTCTCTAAAGGAAAATGTAAATGTAGTGAGGCACTATGCCAAGTAACATTCCGAGGTAGCGCATACAATGACTTCTAAGTACTACTGCTGTAAAGTTACTTAGCCAGTCGTGCAGGCGTGCTGTATTGGACTTGTCACAAAATATATTCAGCTTCCAAATAAATTATCATAATGTGCTAAAATTATAAATAAAAGTTATCAATTTAAAATTATTCGCCCGTTTTCATAGGATAATATATGAAGTGAGCGAGATATTATCTTCTTGATTAATAAAGTATTGTTTCAGACTACTAATATTATTAGATTCAATTCGGGGTGTTTGGCGGTGAACATTCAATACACCAGAAAATAGTGCGAAGGGAAATCAATCTATCAAATAGGTTCTTTAAAATAGGCTATTCAAATATAGATATGCTGTAAAATATTCTACAAACTGTTTGCATACACGTTTCTTAAATAACTTTTACTTTTAAATAAAAATTTTCTTTTTAATCTTCCCTATATACGCTGCTCAGTGTCAGGCTATGGACATAAAATACAGTTAACTTTGCAAAATATCTATGGATGAGGTACCTCCTTTAAGTACAAAAGATACAAAAATTAGTATTTTTAAAAATCAGGTCCAGTGATTTTGAAGCAAATAAAATATTTTATTTTTAACGATACAAAACACATAATTTACAGTAATCTACTTTACCAGTTTTCGTTTAAAACAAATTTGAGGCTCATTAAAGCCGAGGCATGAGCAGTACTGTGGAGATGGAAGCTCTTTTTCATGTAATTTGTGTTTAGAAGGAAATTGTTGTGTTAATGTGCATGAATGTGTACTTATGATAAAGTTTGTTCACAGTTCATACCCACGACTTGTAATGCCTTTTTTTCTTCTTAATCATATCCTTGATTGAATTCACTGAACAACATTTCACTTTTAATTAAATTTTAAATAACTAGTCATCATAAAACACTCTATCAGCTTCTATTTACATTTATATAGATGTCTAAAATTAACTGTAACTAAATGTAAATGTTATGTTTCAAAAAAATCATAAGTTTACATAATATTCTTAAAATAAGAGAATTAAAACCATTAAAACCTACATAAAATTTTTATATTGCTTATTTTTGGTGACTTCGTCCGCATAGAACTATCAGCATTCTATCTATTGTCAGAATATACAGTATACTACTATCTCAAAATCAATTATCACTACTATACATTCTAATTTATAGTTTTTAAGCACGGTAAATCATTTATAATAGGTTATCCGTCACGTGTATTAAGAGATTTATGTTTTCTGCAAATGTTTGTTTTTTATTTTAATATAATCACTCCTCACGAGCGATATATCTGATAATGGGAAACAGTTTCCGAAACGCCTAAAATCTAAAATAACAACGTCACAAGATGGTTGTAAGTACTATAAAATATCATTATTTTACAAAATGTTTAACGACGGTTTAAGAAATATGCTTTGAATTTGTAACAACTGATCGTCAGGCTTTGAAAGGAACGGTGCCAAAATACAAGCACAATAATTGTAACACTTGTATAAAAGCAGAGATCAAAACTATTTTACTGAGACCATTTACAGTTCGTCTCCGTTTTTGTCATACCTTAATCAAAAAGATTTAAAATGTTTCATGGTGAAAGAATTAAGCAAATCGGTTGATTAATTTCCGAGCCTATCTCTTACAAACACACAAAGTCACGAACTTTTTCCTTTATATCATCGTAGTATAGTTAATGAAAGTTCCAAAAATGTAAGTGTGGTTATTCTGTGTAAGAGTAGTGGATGGTACGCTTATAGTAGCAATTGATTTACAAAAATACTACATGACTCAAGTAAAACAATAATATTAATTATTTTCACATTCATATTTTTCTTTTTAAAGAAAATCTCCATTCCACTAAAATATCTATATTTGTTAAAATATATGAACAAGTCTTAAACATGAAACTAACGTAAGTTAAAGTTTACCTCAAACTTAAAGTGTAATTTATTATCCTTATCTCGGCATGTAAGTAACAAATTACACTCAGCAGTTACTCTAGATATCTCAATACATCGGGGTTGAAACTAAAACCTTCACAAAAACCTCAAACAATAAATTATCTGTGTAATAAATCTATGGAGAATATTGCAGGGTCGACATTTTGCGGCTGATATAACTTCAACTGTGATCATTTAGGTAGAACTTGGTTATTGGAAAGACGAAAAGCCATTTCGGCCTACAGATATTTACGACAATCTCACATTGAAATCTTTTATACGTTCCAACTTTCGGCGTTAGAAATTAGAAATTTCTAAGGCAATTTTTACAGTTTTAACTGTAACACTTTCAAAAAATTTAAATTGAAAATTATAAAATAAAATAGTTAATGTGGCCAGCACGTACATTTCCAGTTACTAACAGGGAACAACAGAATGTTAAATTCAAACAGTGTTTTAAATAACATAAATTTGCTCATTATAAATTTCGTCAAAATCTGTCAATATACAAATTTTAATTTGTTAATGATACACGAAGCCATACAATCAATTTCGATCTCAGCATTCCAAAATATGAGTACAAAAATATTATGAGTATTATCCAAATCAGCCCTTTAATTGAAATTTCCATAAACTTGGAGCCAATCCCTATTTATGTACCCACACAGTAATTGATTTTCACCAAAATGTAGTTAATCACTTGGGATACCCACCCAACATTAACATTTTCAGTTATGCCGATTTCCGTTTCTTCTGATAAAACATGCCAATCACTTTATCCTACGACCTATTTTCATCTTAACTTTTTTAAGTTATTTGGTCCAGAATTGAAACGTTACATGAAGGCACTCTTATCAAATTTAAAATGTTCACTTAGACCCGTTCTTGAGACAATGAGCTATAAAAATGTCAGACATTTTGCAATTGAAAAACCTGAACTTAAAATTAACTCAACGTCAAAATTTAATTAACACATTTTCAACATTAACATAATATATAATGTTCACCAAAATCTTAAACAAAATATGTGTGTTTAATTAATTTATTTTTATTTTTATTATTCGGTATTAATAATGTCGATGGACAGGTACTCGGGGCTCCAAATAATTGATTGAACAAAGCAGGGACTATTTTAACTCGATCATTTCATCTGTATGTTTCGTTGTATATTTGTTACCCAGTTACGGTATTTCTTATTAAATTTTAGAAATGGTTCTTTACAACTAGGTTAAGCAATGTAGGCTATGCTGTAGGTTTCATTTTTAGTTTAAAATAACAGTTGCTGGAAACCGTATTGCCTGGTTGGTTGCAAAATGGACCCGGTTGCTCGGTCCAGAGAGAACAAAATAATTTATTCTGTTCTCTCTGGCTCGGTCTAGGAATAAATATGATAGTATGAACGACTCATGACGAGCAGTTGTATAAAAACGTTCAAGTAAAAAAGTGAAAATGAACGGTTTTGTAAAACTTTCCAAAAATAAATTATTCCTAAACATATATGAAACTTTCTCTTTTACTACTTTTTGATGTTTTTATTTATGTGAATTAAAAACCCATTTCGAGCTACTTAGGGTTGTAAAATATCAAATAAATTAATATTTACATAAAAGTTACACTATTTTGTTCTCAGTGATTTTATTTAAAAATTGTTATTCTATAACTTTGTATAAATGCATCAATAAATTGCAGTAAAATATAAACCGTACTCGAATCATTTACGGTTCTAGCACAGAGCTAGAGATATACTTTAAAAATATATTCACTTTTATCCGGTTTAATAAAATCAGACCAATAATTAAAATGATTATTAATTTATTACCAACACCTACACAATTTTCATCTATACGGATTTGACAAAGCGATTTTGACTAAAATCCAATTTTTCCCTGAAGTACCTACCATGCATCTTGAGTCATCCATATCACCCTCTTTTGATAATCCCTTCCAGTTTTACTTTTACCAAGTAACATTCCGAGGTAGCGCATACAATGACTTCTAAGTACTACTGCTGTAAAGTTACTTAGCCAGTCGTGCAGGCGTGCTGTATTGGACTTGTCACAAAATATATTCAGCTTCCAAATAAATTATCATAATGTGCTAAAATTATAAATAAAAGTTATCAATTTAAAATTATTCGCCCGTTTTCATAGGATAATATATGAAGTGAGCGAGATATTATCTTCTTGATTAATAAAGTATTGTTTCAGACTACTAATATTATTAGATTCAATTCGGGGTGTTTGGCGGTGAACATTCAATACACCAGAAAATAGTGCGAAGGGAAATCAATCTATCAAATAGGTTCTTTAAAATAGGCTATTCAAATATAGATATGCTGTAAAATATTCTACAAACTGTTTGCATACACGTTTCTTAAATAACTTTTACTTTTAAATAAAAATTTTCTTTTTAATCTTCCCTATATACGCTGCTCAGTGTCAGGCTATGGACATAAAATACAGTTAACTTTGCAAAATATCTATGGATGAGGTACCTCCTTTAAGTACAAAAGATACAAAAATTAGTATTTTTAAAAATCAGGTCCAGTGATTTTGAAGCAAATAAAATATTTTATTTTTAACGATACAAAACACATAATTTACAGTAATCTACTTTACCAGTTTTCGTTTAAAACAAATTTGAGGCTCATTAAAGCCGAGGCATGAGCAGTACTGTGGAGATGGAAGCTCTTTTTCATGTAATTTGTGTTTAGAAGGAAATTGTTGTGTTAATGTGCATGAATGTGTACTTATGATAAAGTTTGTTCACAGTTCATACCCACGACTTGTAATGCCTTTTTTTCTTCTTAATCATATCCTTGATTGAATTCACTGAACAACATTTCACTTTTAATTAAATTTTAAATAACTAGTCATCATAAAACACTCTATCAGCTTCTATTTACATTTATATAGATGTCTAAAATTAACTGTAACTAAATGTAAATGTTATGTTTCAAAAAAATCATAAGTTTACATAATATTCTTAAAATAAGAGAATTAAAACCATTAAAACCTACATAAAATTTTTATATTGCTTATTTTTGGTGACTTCGTCCGCATAGAACTATCAGCATTCTATCTATTGTCAGAATATACAGTATACTACTATCTCAAAATCAATTATCACTACTATACATTCTAATTTATAGTTTTAAGCACGGTAAATCATTTATAATAGGTTATCCGTCACGTGTATTAAGAGATTTATGTTTTCTGCAAATGTTTGTTTTTTATTTTAATATAATCACTCCTCACGAGCGATATATCTGATAATGGGAAACAGTTTCCGAAACGCCTAAAATCTAAAATAACAACGTCACAAGATGGTTGTAAGTACTATAAAATATCATTATTTTACAAAATGTTTAACGACGGTTTAAGAAATATGCTTTGAATTTGTAACAACTGATCGTCAGGCTTTGAAAGGAACGGTGCCAAAATACAAGCACAATAATTGTAACACTTGTATAAAAGCAGAGATCAAAACTATTTTACTGAGACCATTTACAGTTCGTCTCCGTTTTTGTCATACCTTAATCAAAAAGATTTAAAATGTTTCATGGTGAAAGAATTAAGCAAATCGGTTGATTAATTTCCGAGCCTATCTCTTACAAACACACAAAGTCACGAACTTTTTCCTTTATATCATCGTAGTATAGTTAATGAAAGTTCCAAAAATGTAAGTGTGGTTATTCTGTGTAAGAGTAGTGGATGGTACGCTTATAGTAGCAATTGATTTACAAAAATACTACATGACTCAAGTAAAACAATAATATTAATTATTTTCACATTCATATTTTTCTTTTTAAAGAAAATCTCCATTCCACTAAAATATCTATATTTGTTAAAATATATGAACAAGTCTTAAACATGAAACTAACGTAAGTTAAAGTTTACCTCAAACTTAAAGTGTAATTTATTATCCTTATCTCGGCATGTAAGTAACAAATTACACTCAGCAGTTACTCTAGATATCTCAATACATCGGGGTTGAAACTAAAACCTTCACAAAAACCTCAAACAATAAATTATCTGTGTAATAAATCTATGGAGAATATTGCAGGGTCGACATTTTGCGGCTGATATAACTTCAACTGTGATCATTTAGGTAGAACTTGGTTATTGGAAAGACGAAAAGCCATTTCGGCCTACAGATATTTACGACAATCTCACATTGAAATCTTTTATACGTTCCAACTTTCGGCGTTAGAAATTAGAAATTTCTAAGGCAATTTTTACAGTTTTAACTGTAACACTTTCAAAAAATTTAAATTGAAAATTATAAAATAAAATAGTTAATGTGGCCAGCACGTACATTTCCAGTTACTAACAGGGAACAACAGAATGTTAAATTCAAACAGTGTTTTAAATAACATAAATTTGCTCATTATAAATTTCGTCAAAATCTGTCAATATACAAATTTTAATTTGTTAATGATACACGAAGCCATACAATCAATTTCGATCTCAGCATTCCAAAATATGAGTACAAAAATATTATGAGTATTATCCAAATCAGCCCTTTAATTGAAATTTCCATAAACTTGGAGCCAATCCCTATTTATGTACCCACACAGTAATTGATTTTCACCAAAATGTAGTTAATCACTTGGGATACCCACCCAACATTAACATTTTCAGTTATGCCGATTTCCGTTTCTTCTGATAAAACATGCCAATCACTTTATCCTACGACCTATTTTCATCTTAACTTTTTTAAGTTATTTGGTCCAGAATTGAAACGTTACATGAAGGCACTCTTATCAAATTTAAAATGTTCACTTAGACCCGTTCTTGAGACAATGAGCTATAAAAATGTCAGACATTTTGCAATTGAAAAACCTGAACTTAAAATTAACTCAACGTCAAAATTTAATTAACACATTTTCAACATTAACATAATATATAATGTTCACCAAAATCTTAAACAAAATATGTGTGTTTAATTAATTTATTTTTATTTTTATTATTCGGTATTAATAATGTCGATGGACAGGTACTCGGGGCTCCAAATAATTGATTGAACAAAGCAGGGACTATTTTAACTCGATCATTTCATCTGTATGTTTCGTTGTATATTTGTTACCCAGTTACGGTATTTCTTATTAAATTTTAGAAATGGTTCTTTACAACTAGGTTAAGCAATGTAGGCTATGCTGTAGGTTTCATTTTTAGTTTAAAATAACAGTTGCTGGAAACCGTATTGCCTGGTTGGTTGCAAAATGGACCCGGTTGCTCGGTCCAGAGAGAACAAAATAATTTATTCTGTTCTCTCTGGCTCGGTCTAGGAATAAATATGATAGTATGAACGACTCATGACGAGCAGTTGTATAAAAACGTTCAAGTAAAAAAGTGAAAATGAACGGTTTTGTAAAACTTTCCAAAAATAAATTATTCCTAAACATATATGAAACTTTCTCTTTTACTACTTTTTGATGTTTTTATTTATGTGAATTAAAAACCCATTTCGAGCTACTTAGGGTTGTAAAATATCAAATAAATTAATATTTACATAAAAGTTACACTATTTTGTTCTCAGTGATTTTATTTAAAAATTGTTATTCTATAACTTTGTATAAATGCATCAATAAATTGCAGTAAAATATAAACCGTACTCGAATCATTTACGGTTCTAGCACAGAGCTAGAGATATACTTTAAAAATATATTCACTTTTATCCGGTTTAATAAAATCAGACCAATAATTAAAATGATTATTAATTTATTACCAACACCTACACAATTTTCATCTATACGGATTTGACAAAGCGATTTTGACTAAAATCCAATTTTTCCCTGAAGTACCTACCATGCATCTTGAGTCATCCATATCACCCTCTTTTGATAATCCCTTCCAGTTTTACTTTTACCACGTATTGGAGAACTAAATCTAACTCAAATTCTGTGTTAATAACTCTACTGTACGCCGTATAGAGTTACAGTTACATCTCAACTTGCTTTAAGAATTCCTATGTAAGGAAATATTTGTTGTTGAGTCAAACCATATCCTCTCGGAGGAGTTTCTTATTTCAATATATGTTCCAGAACCCTTAATTTTTCGAGCACTTTGATGGGCCTCTACAGATCAAAGTATTATGCATAACTTTACATCATCTCCCTGGCGATTATTATAATATATTGTTTTACCTACCGTTGTTTCGTCTTCAGATTTCCATCGTCAGAATGTTACAAAAAACATGTTTACTGTTCCTAATAAAGACAAAACTACAATGAAATTATTTAAAAACAAAAACCTTTTTACGACCACTTATATACGAGTATAATAGTCTATTATTACAAACACTGGCGTGGAGGACAGTAGGCTGCTGTGTATATTCGCTATAAGTAACTGTTAAAGTGACTCGTTTCATTGTTGTTTAGCTTTTGTCAGAAAGTGTATGTGTGATTTTGTTTATATTAAGGCGATAACACATTTGGACGTAATAAAGGTAAAAGATATTCCAAGATAGATTATGTTAGGTTACGTTTAAAACCTGTAGATTATTTAATTTAAAACAGAATTTTCAAACGTAACTGTTAGTGTGACTTGACTTTTACATGCACATTTCACAGAAATTTGACCAAAATGGTTAGTCTATATCGAGAAATACAACTTTCTGGACGTAGGATTTCCGTGAGTTAGCGGCCAGTACAGTTGTTCGAATCTCTGGCTAGTTGAAACAATATAATAGTTAGAACCAATTTTGAGGAAATCCAAATTACGTGTTTTTTTATGAATATCAAAACTGGTCGTTCTGTTTGTACAGTATTTTCTTCGTTACAAAACCAATATGAGAGAAATCTAACGATATTATTCTTGTATTCTTTGATTTATGAAAATGCCTTTACAACATAACTTTTCAAGTTTAACAATTGATTTGAAACATTTATCTTATTGTAAGATGAAATAAGTTTTGTAGGAATGAGACTGAATTTAATTCTCAAACAGAATAATACAGGATAAAAGACTATTGTTTTACAGCTGTTACTTTGTGTATAAAAGTTTGTTACCAACAGTGCACCATGTCTTTATGTCAGTTTTATATCTTACAACTTTTCTGTCTCGACATAGATTTAAAAAGCTGTGTAGTTTAAAACTTTTATATGGAAAGTGCAGTTGCTATTAGCGAATTTCCTTTCAAAATAAAGAAAGCTATTACATTCGTCCTTATGGTAGGCTTAAGACCCGAAACCATCTAGTGAATATGTTTTGAGTGTTTGTTGAAATTCATATATTGTAATGGCCGTGTCGTTGCTTTGACCTCTTGAAAGTTGAACTAATTACATTTCAAACATGCAAATGATTATTTATAAGCACGTCATTTTCTATGGCAGTTTTCTTTGTAAAGTAATAAAAACATTCTTAAATAACCAGTAGCCTATGTAACTGTGTTTCTTATCTCTTTGTGTAAGGTGGAAAATCTTTATAGACAGTTCTGTGTCGATGCGCTATTTCTCGCTACATTCTAGTCACGTATAACGATGGCATTTAAATTAAAACCACTTAAAATTTTGAAACATATGACACAATTTTAATCATTCTTTCAATTTAATATAAAGTTTTAGTGTGTACCAACTTTGAATTTGGAAAAAAAACATATCTTTTTAACGAATTTAAAGGTAACACAGATTAAAAACCTGAGCAGATAATATACCAACATAGGAAGAAAACTACACGAAAATCGGATCAAGGGTTTCAAGTTGTAAGCTAACAAATAGACGTGAGAGAGAGAGAGAGAGAGAGAGAGAGAGAGAGAGAGAGAGAGAGAGAGGGGGGGGGAGACAGAGACAGAGACAGGGACAGAGGCAGAGAGAGAGAGACAGACAGAGATGTTGCTTTTTTAATGAATGTAGAGATTATTACGTCTTGAACGACTGGCGTTATAGGAAGTTAAGACTGTACGATCAAAAATTTGTTTTTATAAATTTGCGTAGTTTTTTAATTATTTATCTAAGTAGCAATAATCATTATATAAGACTTTTTTTAAATTTAAATCAATCATAACAGTTCTACGGCAAAACAAAATGTCATTTTTGGTACAAACTAGTACCAGTGTGATTCGCTCTAACTAAATTTTGCTCTAACAAACACAATATATATAATTTGCTACTAACAATACTATCTTGTAGTTGACAATAGTTATGCATAGTATAGTTTGAAAGAAAAAAATATTACGCCAGAATCTTTGTGCCTTACTGATATTGTAACAGTAAACAATACACAAATATTTGTTTGTGGGGGGTGTAGTTGATTGCCCCTTTACACTATGCAATCCGCCTGTACCCATGGATTTCTCTCTGCCCACCACTGTCTTCCCTCTCTTGGCCGCTACCCCACTTTATCCCTGTAGAGAACAGAATTATTCACGGTTGACCCACATCTCATGATTTCAACATGACTATTACATTATATCTTAGTAGTCTTTGTTTTTGTATTTGATAAGCTACGTAAATACCATACTAATGAATTACAATATTTATTATTGAAAATTGAAAAATGTTATTTATTAATTTCGCATAATCTAAATTATTAGCAACTGTGATGCATGTTATATTGTCTAATAATAAAATCGGAACTATTCTTTTATAATTTATCTAATTAGTAGACAAAATGGTCACTCGCTGACAAAAGTGACTTCCACTTAGATAAAACCTTGAAAGTTATTACAGTGCAACATCCAGACTATAGAATTTATCATCAATGTCCCAAACTCCGGTTTTTCAAAATTACCCCCTCCTTAGCAACTGACACAAATATGGTGAAATTAAACTTTTTTTAAAAATTTTCCAACCGATTTTGATGATATCCATTTTATTATTATTTTTTTTTTAATATTTAAAGGCAAAAAACATTATTTGGTGACGCTGATTACGAATCAGTTAACTGTTTAGACAAAATTCGCTCAAAATGGCGGGGGAAATGCTAACTTTGTTAATAATGGACTAAATCAAAGAAACTTGTTTTGTAAACTTTGTTTTCTGGGGGGGGGGGGTAATTATTACCGTTATCGTAAAACGCATAGAAAAGAGCTGAAAACTCCAATGTGGACGGTGAAATTATAGCTAATTTTCGTTATTATGGACAGAAGCCCATGACACTCGTTATATAAATGATATTTTGGGCGATGATTATCAATCTGCCATTATTCTTAAAGTAATGCACTTGTAGTAGGGAACTCCAAATTTCAAGATGGGGCGAAATATAAAATTTATTATACCTACGACTTATGTGAATTAAAGTTTGATTTTTTTCATGACTACCTACAAACTTGACAGCATGACACCCCAAAGTCATGTAATTTGGTAAATAAAGTCATGTAGAGATTTTTACGGCTATACACCTTATTTATTATTTTGAATTACCTTAGTCTAAAAAGAAGTGTTTTGGGGATAATGTCTGTCTGATGTCTATCGCGTGTGCAGTGAGTGCTCTACAGCCTAAACGCATTGACCGATTTTAATAAAATTTTATGTATGTTCATAGTTTTAACATGTATAGGCCTAAGTGTGACTTTTTGTTTGCTTTGAATTATTTCTTTAATCACTCAAACTAGTAGCTTCCATAAGAAAAAATAAAAAGTTGTGATTTTGTGAAAATCGTCTCAAACGATTTTTATCTAATTTAGGTCAATTGCCATCATCTAAGGACCCAAATAAAATGAATTAATCTCCATCTCTCAAAAAATGCTGGTTTGTATGTTATTAGTAAAAGGAAAAGAAATCGACTAAGTGTCTGATATAAAATACTTAACTTCTCTACAGATTTAGTTAATGTTTTAGTGAAATGTGAATAGTAATAACCCGAATTCGTGTAAAAATCGCAATTAAAAAAATATTACGATTCAGAAATAAATAGAAAAAACAAAAATGTACCTTGACCCGTTATTAAAAGCTTGATTTCAATCAAATACAACTTACGCTGAGGATATGTTTATGCCCCTTATTTAAATATATTAGACAGTTTCTACGGTTCATTTTTACTTTTTGATTGACAACTACTGAAATGACATTATTGGTGACGATTAATTTTGGGGATGAGTGAGTGGGAAGGTTTGTACAACGTTCTTGCACAGTATATTTTTATTGTTTTCTGTTGCGGTTGTTCTTATAACAATCAAGATGGTAATATATATATATATACAAGCCCAATTTTATTAATATTGTAGATCGAAACCTGTTCTTGAGTTTCGACTATTTCCCAACAACACTTTTTAAGCCTCTGTGTTTTGAGTTAATAGTAGTGTTACAATATTATTCGGGCGTAGTTAAACTACCCCGACATTTTTGGTACTTTTGAAACGATGAAACTGCTCCGCTCATTAAAGAGGATTGGGAAGGGTCGCCTCGCAAGACTAGAAATGCTGAAATTGCCCCGAACGCCCGTTTTCACAGGTATTCGTTTGAGGTGCAAACGAGTGGACCGATTCAATTAAATTTGTTATGTTGGTATATATAGACAAGATGACGGGAAACTTTTAAATCAACGAATATACTTTTTCCATCATAGTATTCATGTAGAGAATAACGAATTCCATAAGGAATGTTAACTCATTATCATGTGATAATTTCCACAAGTAATGTTAAATATTAACTCATTATCTGTCATCGTATCGACCACGAGTCTACCGATAATTTTTTTAAAGTGTCTCAAACAACGCCGCCGTTACAATCCCTAATTTTTATTTTGAAATAAGTGGCGTCGTATTAATAGAATATTTAGAGAAAAGTATGGCATCGTTTTGATATGTTGACAAAATAACTGGGCCCAATATATCTGCAGTGTCCAACGAAGAGGTTACCATTTTTGCCAGACGTAAATAAAACATAACAAAGATGAAACTTTATAGTTATGTTTCCAAAAAGTTTAATGTATTATGTATGAAATTCATAGTTTTAGCTCTTATGGTGGGTTTTTAAATAATTTATGTCATGAATGACTTCATATTAGGCTAAACAATACAGTATTAATCTTATTTAGTAATAATGTTGCATGTAATGATACAGTATTGAAAATCAATATTAATAATATCGTTAAAGATTATAAATAAATAAATTACAATTAAAAAACTATTTATTCTTTTTTTAAAAAAGGCTTATTGAATCTTGTTACGTTGTAATCAATGCGCACATATTGAAGGGCAGCTGTTTGAATAGCGCTTTATAATTACCTTATACAGTACTTGTAATTTTTTTTTTATATATATTTTTTAATATTTCGGATCAAAATTATAACCTGAGTCCAAAAGGTAATTAGCAAAGTTAGAGTTTCTATAGGCATGTTTCCAGCTATTTACATGTTCTTTAATCCTAACTTTTATAGATCTACCTGATTGACCTATGTACTCAGAGTCACAATCTTGAGAAGATATTTTATATACTGTACTCCACTATTTTCTAACATTTATTTTTTATCTTAATTATTAACCAACATATTTCCTAGATTTTGTGTACAATAAAAGGTGACTTTACGATTACATTTAGTTGAAATAAGGTTACTGATTTTATAACTAGTTCTGTTGATATAAGATAATTTACAATATTTAACTATTTCAAGGCTATCATTATGGGAAGAGTAGACTAAATTTTCAGCTCTTAGCTTTAACTTCGTTCTTAAAATGTTATTTATTAAACTAACATCATACTTATTATTAACAGCAATTTGTTTAACAACATTCAGTTCATCATTGAAGTCATTAGGTGAGAGTGGTACAATAATAAGTCTATGTATCATGCTGTGAAAAACAGCATGTTTATGGCTGATAGGATGGTTAGAATCAGCAGGTATATATATATATAATATGTATAGATTGGTTTTCTGAACATTTTAAATTTATGGTAACTATCAATGATATTAATGTTAAGATCCAGGAAATTAATGTTGTTATTTATACCCACTTCCATAGCGAACTGAATGTTGCTATTTACAGAATTTAAGGTTTTATACATTAAATATAAAAAGTTATTATAATTATGTTTGTGTTCTTTAAAGCCAAAAAATCATTACCATTAGAATCGCCTAGAATTATTACTCAAAAGTCAAAATACATACATACGTACTTTATATTTTGAATAATATGTCCATGTTTATAGTTATGTATATTTCTGTTTGCCTATGTTGATAATGTTAACATATGAGTTTTCAATTGATTCTTATATAAATCGATGGTGTTTATTTATGTAAATACTTAATAGAAAGAACATCACCTTCAGAGAGCCACATCAGCTGCCAACAGTATCACACTGTACTGTACTTACTATATTGAACACACTTTACGATACAATTCAAAGTAAAGGGCTAAACCTATTTCCTGTGAAAACATTCATTTAAAAATCAGTTGTCACAATATTTTCCCTCTACGTGACATGGGTAGGAGCAAGATAGATGGGGCGAGGGGTGAGTGTCAAACGGATTAACAAATAGCCTTTCCGTCACAGAAATAACCCTTCTAGTTTAGAGGTTATGGATGGTTTTTAGGACCTCTGGTGGGGTGCCATTGTTGTTGTCATTTATAACCTGTCTAGAGGGTATAAAAAGCAATAATCAACTTGCAGGAGAGTATATCGTTTATAAAACCAAGAAACATTGAAATTTGGAAGGGTTGACTTTGCTTGTTGGGTTCGATTTATTTGTCCAAACACTTTAAGGAATATATTTTTCACATTTGGCTTAATTTTTCTTTTACGTTTATTTTTCATTTTGCTACAATAATGTTAATTTTTATTTTTATTACATAGATATAAGCTACTCCAATCTCTTACTGTTGATTAAGAAGATAACAACAACAAATTTAATAATACAAAATCGCACAAAACAGGAGCACTATAAAATCTTCATCTAAAAATTTGCTTTAATGAACGTTTTTCAACTATTTTTAATTATATAATTATTACTTCTCCTGACTGCAATGCATTAACTTTGTAACATTTATTAAGAAAACAAATTGTTGTTCTCGTCCAGATTTGAATATTTTTCTATTTCTGTTTCCAAAGTCGCTTTAAATATTCGACTTGACTTTCTCCATTTTAACAAAGTCGAAAATTGCATAAAATAAATTAGTTTCAAAATTAAAATCATCAGATTTTAATTTAAAAAAATAAATATTATAAATCAGAATTCTTGGTAGCCTATATTTTTCATACTTAAGGATGTTCAGGGTTGACGTATAAGAAACCAATATCAAGTAAGTAAATGGTTGCACTAACTTTCTCACTTACCCATCATCAAAACCAAACTAAATTAATGACATTTGAGCAGTTGTCAATCAAAAAGTGAACATGATCCATAGACACCGTCTTAATATATATATAAACTTGCATCAGCGAAAGTAGTATATTATTAAAATTGATCTTTTTATGATGGCGCGGTCATTTTTGTTTTTTAACAATTATTCCTGAATCGCAATATTTTTTTTACTTGATGAAATCGGTGGAGCCGATTTTTTGAATACCGATAAATCATGAACTGGCATTTCTAGTACAACCTTTATTAAGTACAATAGATGGTTAGTTTTGAAAAATCTCATAAAAATAGTTTGAACCGTTTTAGGGAAAATGTTAATTTTCTTGTTGTTAAAAAAAAATCTTCCTTGGAGCTTTTATAAAAGATCTAAGTTTTCAAAAATATCTAAACGATTTTGTTTTTAAATTTTTGTGAAATATGACAATAAAGGGACTTAAACTGGCGTGCAAGTTAAAGAAAATAACGGTTCATAATTAACTAACAAAAAATGAAAGAGCCGTGAATCAGTCATTTGAAACCTCGATTTCAATCAATTACAATTTACTTCTTGGCCAAATTTATGGTACAATCGAAGCAAGTTTGGACTCTATTTAATGTATGGGCTAAATAAATTCCATTAAAATGTATATATATCATAAAAAGTAGGTTTGGATCAATAACAATTTATCAGTAATAAGGAAAACACGGAGAAAAACGCAGTATTAAATCAACTTACATTTCCCGCCTTTACTTAAAAAAAGATGAGACATTTATGGCACGATAGGGATGAATATTATTTTTGGTTTTGAAATAAAAGTTAGTGGAATGTTTTCGCAGTGTTTAATATGTGAAAGATGGGAATAAGAATAATAAATTGAGATTATACTATGTTGACACTTTACAAATTGCGAAAACTCATGGATACTTCATAATTTTTCGTTTTTGACCCAAGTCTAAATCCATTAAAAATTGTAGAAAATTGGATGTATCAAATTACAAAAAAAAAAAAAAAATGCATTTAACTAGTAGGTTGCATGTATCGTTTCAACAACCCATCAACTGGACTGATTATCAAATCGGTTTAGTTGTGTGTCGTGAAGCCAGATTTTTTTATTATAGATTAGGTCCGAATTCACTTCTGCTCATTGATTGTTTTTACTAAATGGGAAGATGTACGAGAAGAAAAGATAGAAAGTGTGCTATTATCCTATTACTGAAGCAGTTACTGGAAATTATTCTGTTATAAAATAGACAATGTGACATGTCCCTCACCTCGTGGTAATGCACCTTCAAAAAGGTGTCTACCTGGCCTTGAGAACCTAGTCACAGATATTCTCCGAGACACAGTGGAGGCACCAAAGATACAAACCTTCTTCTGTCGGGGCCTGGCTTATGAAGGAATTATGATGGGGCCTCAATCCGTCCATCTTCAATCAGGGAGGAAATTTTGAACAGATTCATTAGTGTTCATTTGTACTAATTAATTGTTAACAAGCAATAACTTAGAGTGTAAGATGGCTGTATTATTATCACAGTCAATAAAAAAGTTTACAACTACAGTAAGGTTTTATTTACAAAAGTAACATTGAAGTTTGGTTGTTTTAACGAATTGCTTAATATCTCAAGAACTATAAATGTTAGGAATAAAATTTTTTTAAATACAAATAATGAATAAAATTTTGCTTAATAAATAAATAAAGGCATAAGGATTTTAAGGAATGATTTATAACATAACTGAACAGTAAAAATTTCTCGAACATGTAATTTTGCTATTTTTACCACAAAATTCGCATGAGTCATTTCCGTAAAATTGCTAAAATTGAATTAATAATCATGGAATCTTAATAATTTATGCATAATTATTTAGGACATAAAATTTATCAACATTTTTTCTCTTGTAAATATTTTGTAAACTTTACGGATTTTGAGATATTGAGATTTAGAAAGTTAAAATGGATACCATTTTCAAATGGTACAATGTATAAAAGTGATATTTCATACCAAAATGGATCTTATTAGATGTAATACATGTACCAAGTAGGAAGTTGATGTCTTCAGAGGTTCCTAAGATATAAGTATTAAATAAAAAACACATGCAGACAAATAGACAGAAAACTAAACGTTTTAGGACATACATTCATAAGAACTTTTTCTTCCTTTTTGTATTAGGAATCATATCCCGAAATCCTGAAAGGTTTTTTTTAACACCCTGTATTAAATCTGAACAGCAATAGACGTTTCAGTCCATTGTAGGCTATAGCGTAACAACAGATTACTTTACCTGATATTCGAAACTTGGGATACATGATAGTGATAAATATTGACAATCACAAGTTATGTTACGGGGTGTTGTAAGGTGGGCGTAAGGTTATAGCGTAACAACAGATTACTTTACCAGATATTAGAAACTTGGGATACATGATAGTGATAAATATTGACCATCACGAGGTATGTTACGGGGTGTTTTGAGGTGGACGTAAGGTTATAGCGTAACAACAGATTACTTTACCTGATATTCGAAACTTGGGATACATGTTAGTGATAGATATTGACAATCACAAGTTATGTTACGGGGTGTTGTAAGGTGGGCGTAAGGCTATAGCGTAACAACAGATTACTTTACCAGATATTAGAAACTTGGGATACATGATAGTGATAGTAATTGACCATCACGAGGTATGTTACGGGGTGTTGTAAGGTGGGCGTAAGGCTATAGCGTAACAACAGATTACTTTGCCAGATATTAGAAACTTGGGATACGTGATAGTGATAAATATTGACCATCACGAGGTATGTTACGGGGTGTTGTAAGGTGATCGTAAGGCTATAGCGTAACAACAGATTACATTGCCAGATATTAGAAACTTGGGATACGTGATAGTGATAAATATTGACCATCACGAGGTATGTTACGGGGTGTTGTAAGGTGATCGTAAGGCTATAGCGTAACAACAGATTACATTGCCAGATATTAGAAACTTGGGATACATGATAGTGATAAATATTGACCATCACGAGGTATGTTACGGGGTGTTGTAAGGTGGGCGTAAGGCTATAGCGTAACAACAGATTACTTTACCAGATATTAGTAACTTGGGATACATGATAGTGATAAATATTGAACATCACGAGGTATGTTACGGGGTGTTGTAAGGTGGGCGTAAGGCTATAGCGTAACAACAGATTACTTTGCCAGATATTAGAAACTTGGGATACGTGATAGTGATAGTAATTGACCATCACGAGGTATGTTACGGGGTGTTGTAAGGTGGGCGTAAGGTTATAGCGTAACAACAGATTACTTTGCCAGATATTAGAAATTTGGGATACGTGATAGTGATAGTAATTGACCATCACGAGGTATGTTACGGGGTGTTGTAAGGTGGGCGTAAGGCTATAGCGTAACAACAGATTACTTTGCCAGATATTAGAAACTTGGGATACGTGATAGTGATAAATATTGACCATCACGAGGTATGTTACGGGGTGTTGTAAGGTGGGCGTAAGGCTATAGCGTAACAACAGATTACTTTGCCAGATATTAGAAACTTGGGATACGTGATAGTGATAAATATTGACCATCACGAGGTATGTTACGGGGTGTTGTAAGGTGGGCGTAAGGCTATAGCGTAACAACAGATTACTTTACCTGATATTAGAAACTTGGGATACGTGATAGTGATAAATATTGACTATCACGAGGTATGTTACGGGGTGTTGTAAGGTGGGCGTAAGGCTATAGCGTAACAACAGATTACTTTGCCAGATATTAGAAACTTGGGATACATGATAGTGATGGTAATTGACCATCACGAGGTATGTTACGGGGTGTTGTAAGGTGGGCGTAAGGCTATAGCGTAACAACAGATTACTTTGCCAGATATTAGAAACTTGGGATACGTGATAGTGATAAATATTGACCATCACGAGGTATGTTACGGGGTGTTTTGAGGTGGACGTAAGGTTATAGCGTAACAACAGATTACTTTACCTGATATTCGAAACTTGGGATACATGTTAGTGATAGATATTGACAATCACAAGTTATGTTACGGGGTGTTGTAAGGTGGGCGTAAGGTTATAGCGTAACAACAGATTACTTTACCAGATATTAGAAACTTGGGATACGTGATAGTGATAAATATTGACAATCACAAGTTATGTTACGGGGTGTTGTAAGGTGGACGTAAGGTTATAGCGTAACAACAGATTACTTTACCAGATATTAGAAACTTGGGATACATGATAGTGATAAATATTGACCATCACGAGGTATGTTACGGGGTGTTGTAAGGTGGGCGTAAGGTTATAGTGTAACAACAGATTACTTTACCAGATATTAGAAACTTGGGATACGTGATAGTGATAGTAATTGACCATCACGAGGTATGTTACGGGGTGTTGTAAGGTGGGCGTAAGGTTATAGCGTAACAACAGATTACTTTGCCAGATATTAGAAATTTGGGATACGTGATAGTGATAGTAATTGACCATCACGAGGTATGTTACGGGGTGTTGTAAGGTGGGCGTAAGGCTATAGCGTAACAACAGATTACTTTGCCAGATATTAGAAACTTGGGATACGTGATAGTGATAAATATTGACCATCACGAGGTATGTTACGGGGTGTTGTAAGGTGGGCGTAAGGCTATAGCGTAACAACAGATTACTTTGCCAGATATTAGAAACTTGGGATACGTGATAGTGATAAATATTGACCATCACGAGGTATGTTACGGGGTGTTGTAAGGTGATCGTAAGGCTATAGCGTAACAACAGATTACATTGCCAGATATTAGAAACTTGGGATACGTGATAGTGATAAATATTGACCATCACGAGGTATGTTACGGGGTGTTGTAAGGTGATCGTAAGGCTATAGCGTAACAACAGATTACATTGCCAGATATTAGAAACTTGGGATACATGATAGTGATAAATATTGACCATCACGAGGTATGTTACGGGGTGTTGTAAGGTGGGCGTAAGGCTATAGCGTAACAACAGATTACTTTACCAGATATTAGTAACTTGGGATACATGATAGTGATAAATATTGAACATCACGAGGTATGTTACGGGGTGTTGTAAGGTGGGCGTAAGGCTATAGCGTAACAACAGATTACTTTGCCAGATATTAGAAACTTGGGATACGTGATAGTGATAGTAATTGACCATCACGAGGTATGTTACGGGGTGTTGTAAGGTGATCGTAAGGCTATAGCGTAACAACAGATTACATTGCCAGATATTAGAAACTTGGGATACGTGATAGTGATAAATATTGACCATCACGAGGTATGTTACGGGGTGTTGTAAGGTGGGCGTAAGGCTATAGCGTAACAACAGATTACTTTACCTGATATTCGAAACTTGGGATACATGTTAGTGATAGATATTGACAATCACAAGTTATGTTACGGGGTGTTGTAAGGTGGGCGTAAGGTTATAGCGTAACAACAGATTACTTTACCAGATATTAGAAACTTGGGATACATGATAGTGATAGTAATTGACCATCACGAGGTATGTTACGGGATGTTGTAAGGTGGGCGTAAGGCTATAGCGTAACAACAGATTACTTTACCAGATATTAGAAACTTGGGATACATGATAGTGATAGTAATTGACCATCACGAGGTATGTTACGGGATGTTGTAAGGTGGGCGTAAGGCTATAGCGTAACAACAGATTACTTTACCAGATATTAGAAACTTGGGATACATGATAGTGATAGTAATTGACCATCACGAGTTATGTTACGGGATGTTGTAAGGTGGGCGTAAGGCTATAGCGTAACAACAGATTACTTTACCAGATATTAGAAACTTATGATACATGATAGTGATAGTAATTGACCATCACGAGGTATGTTACGTGATGTTGTGAGGTGGGCGTAAGGCTATAGCGTAACAACAGATTACTTTACCAGATATTAGAAACTTATGATACATGATAGTGATAGTAATTGACCATCACAAGGTATGTTATGGGGTGTTGTAAGGTGGGCGTAAGGTTATTTAAAACGCCATAGTTTACGAAATTAGCTTTGGATATTTCTAAGTATGTTAAAATTTCTGGAATATGTGTACAGGAGATATAAACAGTATATTTGTATACAGATATCAATGAACAAGACTGAGGGGCCGCTATTAAAAACCACTGAGGGATTTCTATGTTATAAAACATGAAAAAGTTATGTAACCGAGGTGTCATTTTTTCAATAACACATTTTTCGTGTACAACGTGTGTATGAACTTCGTGGTAAAAGTCTCAATTCATTCTTAAATACTCTTCGTAGTTTCAGAGCTTTAAGTATTTGTGTGCAACGATATAATATGGGAAAACCAGTATAATGAGAAAGTAAATAATTCTGAAATTGCTTGACATAAACACCTTGATATTCCTTGCGATAGTAAAAGTACAAGAATAAACATCCTCTTCTAACTATAAATTTATTATATAATATTACTATTAAACATAACATTGACAAAAGTACAAACTCGCTTAACAATCAGTCGTGGCAATGTTCAAGGTTGAACAGACAGGTTAGATAGAAGAAGAAGAAGAAATAAAAGCTGTAAATTCCAAAAGATTGTCGTTGCCGTGCAATATATAAACCTAAGACCAGTAAGGTGAGCCTTATCTGACTCAAACCAGGAGTATGTCGTATTTTACACTCGTGGTTACTTGATATCGCGCTGCTGTTAGTGTGTAAGTGTTAGTGAGTTTTGCATTAATCTCTCAGGGGGGAGCGTGTAGGGTCATCTCAATGAAGGGTTGAAGGCTGTGGCAATGGCCAATGCTTTGTATATCATTAGTCGTTACTGAGGTAAAAACAATAACGGTTTAGTATCGTGCTGTGTGGATTCGACAGACTGTTTTTATAAAAAAACACCCTGCGGGGCACCAGTGTGGAACTATGTGGTATAAAGAATTGTTACAGATGGTAGAAGGGAGATTTACGTTTAACATATTATTTTATAAAATAAATCAAAATACAGCAATAACCTACACTCTTTACTATTATTGAAATAAAATCCTGTGTGTTTTTTGATTAGCATAAATTAACTTTCTAGTGTGTTAATCCGTAGAATCAACATTTTTCTACTGGCCCTATAACTAAACGGTGTTTCACCCCCGGAAAAGGTACAAATTTGAGCTAATTTTTGAAATAAAGATTAAGGTCAGTAACTAGGTGCATGACTTGAATCTTTTATTTTTCTCTTCCAACTGTAAGGGTGGGACTCCTGGAAACTTCAATCCACTTTTCCACCGAAGCTGAGTCTTTTTAGATGGTCTTATTTTTAGATTGATATATTATTTGTGTTTTTATTATTATTTCTATTAAATAGAATAAACTCGAACACAAGATCTCACAAAAATTACGTTTACTTAATCAAATGTGTTTCAACGACAAAGTCGCTATCCTCAGTGATACATGAGCTACAATAACAAAACTTTAGTTCACTGAGGATGGCGACTTTGTCGTTGAAACGCGTTTGATTAAGTAAACGTAATTTAGTGAGATCTTGTGTTCGAGTTTTTTTTCTATCTAATATTATCTCAGAAGTCAAACTCAATATTTATTTATTATTACTATTAACTTTTATGACTTTTTAAAATTGAATTTTTCTAAAACTTAAAAGAAAGTAGTAAAGTTTAGGAAACAGAATTGTGTTTCTAATACAATAAAACAGGCGAATGTCTCAGAATTCAATTAAAAAGAAATAAATTTAAACTGATAATATACACACACTAATTATTGGCAAACAAATTAGAAATGTATACTCATTCGCAACGACAGAATGTAAACTACTCCCCAGAGATAATTTTTTTTGAATTTTTTTGCAATAGACTGTTTCTTGAGTCTCTACAACTCTTTATGGGGGTTATGAATTTTTACATTACAGATTTCAAAACGCAACATACACATTAAAATATAGATTCATAAATTAACTTAACTATGAGAAAATACACACATTCAGTAAGAAATGAACAAACTATTACAAATAAAATATACATAAACAAGAAAATAATCAAATAATCCGTCCAATATTTCTATATACAGGTATGATTAATAAAACCATCTGTATCCAATCTACGAAATTTTAAGAAGTTAGTGGGCCTAATATGCTTTCTGTAATTGAGACAACAACGTAAATATGAAGTCAAATAATAAACCCCCAGCTAGAACCCCTTCCACTTAATTTAGGGTGACATAAAGGTATGAGTGAGATTGAGTTATTCCTACAAGGCTAGTAGTACAAGTCTAGGGAGAGAAAAATCTAATTAAGATATAAACATATTCAGGGTGGTGTATTTGATCTTGTTTGCAGCGTTAATTTAAACATTGCTTATATTCCATTTATCCTTATATGTTTTCCATAAACAACTCACGAATAAAATAATGTTTCTAATAACATTACGGTATAAAGAATAATATCGTTCTACAATTAACATACTTTCTATGTGTACAAAGTGTTTCATGATCAGTCTGACAAATTCTAAGAATATTGAGAAAATGTTCAATAACAATATTTAAAATACAATAAAATCTTTCCTTAAAAAAATGTAGTCAACAAATTTAAATTTATATTTCTTTAACATTGGTAAAAATCATACTTTATCAACCAATAATAATGTTGATAATTTTATTCCTCGACACAAAATAATAAAAAAAAGTTTAAAAATGTCCAATCGTTAATAAAATGAGGAAAATTATTTAAAATTAAACACAAGTACCATAATTGATATAAAAAACAGTGTTATTTACAACATTATACTCTAGGGAGAGATTTGTTCTCGAGATATAGACATCTATAAATAAGTAAAATACAATCTAAGTTAACAAAAATGAAATGTATATTACTTAATAATAAAAACAAAACAGCAATAAATTAAAAATATAAAACAAAAACAAAAAACACAATTTCAAATAAAGATTGTATTGATAAAGAGAATCAACATTGTTGTGAATTTTAAGAGTATAAATTGTCATCAATTCTTGAGAAATAAACTAAGACACACATTCAGAAGTTATTTTGTTCTATATTTTTACAATAAATGTATTTTCATGACACTCCGATCAACATCGTTTGTAGAAAAGAACTATGAATACCCATTAGAATTATATGTACTGCTTATAATGTAACACCTTCGAAAAAAAGAGAAAGATGAAAAACTTCGTTTTAATGTCAAAATGTATTCCTAAAATATCAAAACTGTTCTGTGCTGATCTGCAGACAAACATTAATAATAATCACCGTTCAAAATTAGACCACGACAACGCCGGATATGACACTTCATTTTATATAAATGACCAACCATTTAAGTCACTTAAATTGTATTATCTTCCTTTGTTCTCTGTCATAATTATTGAAACAAGTGAAGAATTGAAACGTACAAAGAAGGTAAAACATAACAATAAGCTATTATTAAAATGTTTAAATACTAACGGACTCTTTTCACACCAATTAAACCTATTCTACCTTCTAAGTTCTTACCCCTCTCCCCTGCAATTCACACGTGTGTAAACAAAGCAGGTGCACTTAATTGTGTATTGTTCTGTAAGTAATTAGAAGTGTATAATAAGTGTATGTTAATTTGTATGACGCCTTAAACCACAGTACAATACTTTAGTTTAGTATAGAGATGTTTAAATATAATTTCATGTAAATTACTTAATAATAGACGAATGTAAAACATTTGTATTTAAATGAGAGGAAAGTGTTTTTATGAGTTCGTTATTCTTCTTGTCTATTTTTTCAACTAATATAAACAAAAGTTTACATGTGTACCTTCTATTTTACGAAATAACCTATAAACTAGAAATTTGTTTTATGTAGTTGTAGTTTTCATGTATAGGAATTGATTTTAAATTTCTTTTGAAAATATTAATCAATATTAATATGAATCAAAATAATATGGACAACCGGATTCCAATATGGTGTAGGCCAACACCACCTCCTAACGTCTTATAACAAACCTTGATGTAAGTATATTTCAAAATTGATTTCATATTGTGTAACATTTTAGTCATAATTTAGATAGACGTTACCAGTTTAAAACGTTCAACAATCAACAAACTGAATCACGTCTGGAAAGTTCTCATTACATGTTTTGTAAAATTTAATCAACAAACGCTACACAAAACAAACCACGTAATATCAACTATTTGAATCTTGTTGGAAATTACAAAAACTAAAAGTTATGTAACATCAGTTGTTTTAGTTAACAGCAAGTTAGAATAGTAATAGTTGCTTTTATAAAAGAACTATTAGCATTTTACATTCTTTAATTATTTCTATAATTCTTAAATAAATTCTCCATTATTACAGATTTATCAACTAGCATATAAATGTAATCAATTTTTAAATATATTTTCTCTGTTATACGGTTGGATATATATAAAGTCTTATAATGGTAAATTTTTTAATAAATATGTAAATAATAATTGTTAAGCGTCCCTTGACTAAATGCTTTAAAGGTGTGCATTACCATAAATGTGTAGCAATACAATGGAGTTCTCGGTATTACTAAAGTCCCTAAAAAATCGTTTACAAGATCTTACTTTTAGTTTGAGACACTGTATGCAACGAACATTAAAAAAAAAGTACAATTTTAAGTTCGTAGAAAACAAACCAGCATTAAAATTTGGCTATTTTGAACTACTTCATCTTAAAGTGGTGTTTTCTCTCATATAAACGTATCATTTATGTAATATTGATAATAAAATTTATGTTTTTTACTAATTATAGTTTGGATATTTATAATCAAATTCCAACTATAAATGAGTTTATTTTTGGATTTCTATTAGGACGAATGGATTCATCATTTTCGTCCTGGAATGGTGTATATTCACAACTTCAACATCATGGTCTATGTCAAATCATTCTTATCGGCATCTTTGTATCAAAATTAACTTCTTCAAATAAATAAAAACAAAGCACACATTTTTTAATGAAGTTTAAGGAACACAGATCAGTTATAAAAATACATCTGGCACATTGTAATTATGCGAAATACAGTGATTACGATAATTAAACGGACACTTATTGGCTTGAAATATATTTCTATTCATTATTACAGAAATGCAGGAAATGTAAATAAACTAAATTGTTTGTATGAATTGGAAATCTATATCATCAGACATGACCGACGTATTATTTTGAACAAACAAAAAAAAACATATTAAATCATTTTTAACAAACCCCATTTATGAAGAAATAACACGAATCGATATTCTAACAAAAACAATAAAATATCAATATTCCATTTTAAATATATCCATGATTATTATTGAATAAATTGAAGCAAATTAGACTAATTCATTAGTTGAACACAATGTACTAATTTTCTTTAATCTGTATATTGCAAGCCTTATATTCAGTAATTTTATCAATCCTATAAGTTATGTTTAACACTTTTATATAACATATATATATACAACTTTCGTTAAGAAACTAATATATATGTCGTGTTGTGATATGTATATTTTAGATTTATTGTTTGCGAATTTAACAATAAGATTACATCATTAAACGATCATCATTCTAGAGGGAGAAGATAGTTAGTAGGCTATAGCTGACATGTTACTACTTGTGAATATAGAAAGAAATTCTTATCAACATGTTGCCTGCTGTCTTTTCATTAGCAATTAACAAAAGGCGTAATTTCTATAGTTAGGAATGCAATGTGACCATTATAAAATGATACCACATTGACCGGTTCTTCAACACAAACGTGACAAAACCCAATCTTCGTATTGATAACAGATAAATGTTATAAATCGAATATGATACGTCGGTTTCGACACAAGATAGCGTGATGGCACCAGTTCCACTCAAATATTAATAGACAGGTGTAGAGAGGGATTGGAACACCATCCTTCTAACCACTTCCTCTCCTGTCAAACCTAACCACAAACGGAATACTTGACCGAAGTCTCGGGTCGCATGTCATATTGCATTACAACTAGGCCTATACAATGGTTTATTCAAAGGACTCATTTACTTCACTTTGTTACACTTAATTTGCTTTATGATATCCGTCATGACAATTTATCACGAACAATAAGAGTTCTTTAGTTGTAGCTAATTATAGCTAACTGACAAATGAAATTTAAAAAATATATCATTATTCATGAGATCATTCAGTAATAAATTCCATATCAGCTTAATGGTCATAAGAAGATTATCTTCTCATTTAGCACTGTGTATTCGATACCAATCAAGAACTCACTAAAAGTTCATGATCCTCGGCTACTTGCTTCTTACTTCCGTAGGCATTTCATCATGGTATTCCATACGTCATTATTTTTTTAGCTTAAAATTAGACTCTAAAAACTTGGGAAATATAAGTTTACAATAACTATTAAGTTTAGCTTCTAAATGTTTAGAAAAAGAAGAACCAATCTTAATTAAATAAATAACCTAGAAAAAAATTTCCAATTAAAAAAGTTTGTTAGCTACACAAACTATTATTATTAACTTCTTTCATATTTTTGAAAAATAATTTTACATAACTTTCACAAACATTTAAATAATTAAATCATTGTTATTAATTTTTTACAGAGATATACAAACGAAGGTGTTATATTTTAAACCTAGGAGCTAATATTCAACTACAAAAGTTATAATAGTAGTTGATGATTCGACTTTGATTAAAGTGCACATAAAAAAGAAGAAACAAATTATTAATATGTATATGAAAATCGAAAATTTTGTCAAACTTAAATAACGTTTTCTAATAGCATCATTAACAAAATAAAATAAGGACAATAGTTTTTGTAACGTATAAATCAAACTGTCGGAGGGACAGATCCTTCCTTTTTAATTCATACTTTTTCATTTACTTTGGTCTAAGTAGGAAATAAAAAAAAGTATAATATTTTGAAACATGTAGTTTATATTTGCTATTTTTTGTTATTTCTCAGTGAGTCTATAAATCACAGAACTTTAAATTATCTGTGACTATGAAACCAAAACAGTTGTATACAAAGTCTCAAACTGTTCTTCTTTGTCCTTTCTTTTATATAATCCATTAAATAGTCAACTTTCAAGTGTAGGAGAAGAGGAAGCAACTAAATCATTACACCTTGTTAGTCCATGTAATTAAAGTAACAACAATCTCGACAACTCGAGTCCCACCGAAATTGGTATAGTGTTTCATAAAACCGCTGTATATTCACGGCCTCTGGTGACTATAAAACAAAGGATTTTTGATTCGTCCTCAGTTTTATTGTCCGACAGCAATATAATGCCTAATTTAAGGTTCACGAAAAGTCGTTTGTAGTTTAGTGCTTGTAAAACAACGACGCCTCTTGTAATTAATTCCAGTTCCAGAGTGAAGGCACGCGGATAATGCAGTCGCGCATGTTCAGTAACTTAATAATGTCTTGCTTAGTAAAATATTCTCATTAACATAATCTATTCATCATATTATATAATAAACCAATAATAATTGCTATTTTGGAGATACACACACACTATAGTTTCACATCTGTCTAAAAATTGATTTTTAAATATTCCTATAGAAGCTTATCTACCTGCCTGACTGTTTTGTATAAAAGTGCTAAACCAAAATTCTCTTTTCTTTCAAAATCTCCACTAACTTCTAGAACTTCTTACACTCAACGAAATACACTATAAAGAGAAATAAGAATGGGGCTATAATACAAGTTATACAATTTTTATGCTCGAATTATTTATAGTAAATAAATTGTAATAGCAATTTATTACTCTGAAGTTTGAGTTCGTTCTTGTACAACGTTTGCTGGAGTAATAGGTTGGTTAGAGAGTAAAATTTAATTTTAAGCACTCGTAGTGATGGTCTAAGTGGACACAGTGTTTATCAAAGTTTGATGAAATTTTAAAGTCAATAGCTTAAGCCAATGAACTAAACCGCGAGTCTAATGTAAAAAAATATATATACAATTTCAGTAATTATATTTTCTTCATCTTTTTTATTAACAAAAAATTACCAACTTTGCATCCATTTTATCTTCTCCCTTATATCTTATGCCTGTACAACTCTCAATGTCGGCGGAAAACTCATATTTTTCCTTCTGAGTTGCATTGATTTTCAATTTTGTGGTGGCCACTCAATACTTTATACAATCCTTTTTTGTTTTATATAAAATAAATTATTTCTAATCCCACTTCATTTATTCACTTCACTTCCAGCCAGCATTTTTAAGCTTAAAGAACTGTCTCATAAATGTATAGTTTTCTCTCTCAACTTTTACTGTGTATGATAACTTCATAACAAGGTAAAAATGTATAACAGCTGATCAGCTAAAGCGGTGTCTGATTCGTTGTAAAACTGTAAAGCCGTTTAAAGTATTTAAGAACCATCAGTAGAGATTGGGTCGGTTGAGAACAAAAATGGTGGGGGTACCCCCACCCCTCCCCCTCCCCACTTGGCCCCTCCCCCTTTGCCCCTCCCCCTTTGCCCCTCCCCCTTGGCCCCTCCCCCTTTGCCCCTCCCCCTTTGCCCCATCCCCCTTGACCCCTCCCCCTTTGCCCCTCCCCCGTTGCCCCTCCCCTTGCCCCTCCCCTGTAGGCCCCTCCCCTTTAGGCCCCTTCCCTTCCCCCATTGGTCCCCCCACCCCTCCCCCTGCCCCTCCCCTGTAGGCCCCTCCCCTTTAGGCCCCTTCCCTTCCCCCATTGGTCCCTCACCTCCTCCCACCCCTCCACTTGCCCCTCCCCTGTAGGCCCCTTCCCTTCCCCCATTGGTCCCCCCACCTCCTCCCCCTGCCCCTCCCCTGTAGGCCCCTCCCCCTTAGGCCCCTTCCCTTCCCCCATTGGTCCCCCCACTCGTGACGTATTGTCGAGACACACACACACACACACAAGACGCCATACACACATGACGTCATACACTTAACTTTTTTAATACCAGCGGGATTCGAACCTATGAAGTTTGGATTTGAAGGCGGACACGCTACCGACTGAGCTATCGTGCATAGTATTACAAGTCGGATATTTAACGCAGTATATAAGCCGCCATGTTGTAACCGCAATAATGTGTTATATATATATATATAATGTGTTAAGATAGTTAACCTAACCTATAAGTGTCCTACTTTTGCCCATCCACAGCCTATCAGCTGTTACAATAATGTGTTATATAATTATATAATGTGTTAAGATAGTTAACCTAAAGTTCCCCACTTTTGCCCATCCACAGCCAATCAGCTGTTACAATAATGTGTTATATATAATGTGTTATATATTTATATAATGTGTTAAGATAGTTAACCTAACCTCATAGTGTTACAAGTCGGATATTTAACGCGGTATATAATCCGCCAACGCCAGAACATTTCGTAGAAGTTCGGACACGAACCCCTTACCGTAAGACTTACCGAGTTTTTCGCGACCGCGAAAAACTCGCGTACGTCTTACGGTATGGGTTCTGAGTCGTACCTCTAGGTTACTCTGACAACAAATAGTAGTGTCCAAATTGTAATGTGCTTGTGTTAACCTAACCTATAAGTTTCTGCCTACCACAGCCTATCAGCTGTTACAATAATGTGTTATATATATAATGTGTTATATATAATGTGTTAAGATAGTTAACCTAAAGTTTCCTACTTTTACCCATCCACAGCCAATCAGCTGTTACAATAATGTGTTATATATTTATATAATGTGTTATATATGTATATAATGTGTTAAGATAGTTAATCTAACCTATGTATGAAAAGTTTTTACCTATGTTCACCACAGCCTACTTGTAACAGTTGGTACAATCAATGTGTATTTATATAATGTGTTATATATTTATATAATGTGTTGAGATAGTTAACCTAACCTATAAGTTTCCTACTTTTGCCTATGTTCACCACAGCCTACTTGTAACAGCTGGTACAATAATGTGTTATATATTTATATAATGTGTTATATATGTATATAATGTGTTAAGATAGTTAATCCAACCTATGTATGAAAAGTTTTTACCTATGTTCACCACAGCCTACTTGTAACAGTTGGTACAATCAATGTGTATTTATATAATGTGTTATATATTTATATAATGTGTTGAGATAGTTAACCTAACCTATAAGTTTCCTACTTTTGCCTATGTTCACCACAGCCTACTTGAATCAGCTGGTACAATTAATGTGTTATATATTTATATAATGTGTTATATATGTATATAATGTGTTAAGATAGTTAACCTAACCTATAAGTTTCCCACTTTTGCCTGTGTTCACCACAGCCTACTTGTAACAGCGGGTACAATAATGTGTTATATATATGTAATGTGTTATATATTTATATAATGTGTTATATAGTTATATAATGTGTTAAGATAGTTAACCTAACCTAAAGTTTCCTACTTTTGCCTATGTTTACCACAAGTGTCCTACTTTCGAACATCCACAGCCAATCAGCTGTTACAATAATGTGTTATATATAATGTGTTATATATTTATATAATGTGTTATATAATGTGTTAAGATAGTTAACCTATTAGAGTTTCCTACTTTTGCCCACCACGGCCTAGGTACATTTAATGTGTATAATGTGTTAAACGTAGTTTCCTCCGTTGTCTACCAGGGTGTAGCACATGTGTTTAAGTATCGTGTTAAAATATTGTTAACCTAGACTTAATTCCTACTTTTGCCTATTAACCTAACCTATAAGTGGCCTACTTTTACCCATCCACAGCCAATCAGCTGTTACAATAATGTGTTATTATATAATGTGTTGTGATAGTTAACCTAAAGTTTCCTACCTTTGCTCATCCACAGCCAATCAGCGGTTCAATTAATGTGTTATATATATATAATGTGTTATATATTTATATAATGTGTTAAGATAGTTAACCTAAAGTGTCCTACTTTTACCCATCCACAGCCAATCAGCTGTTACAATAATGTGTTATATATATATAATGTGTTATATATTTATATAATGTGTTAAGATAGTTAACCTAACCTATAAGTTTCCTACTTTTACCCATCCACATCAAAGGTAGGAAACTTATAGGTTAGGTTAACTATCTTAACACATTATATAATTATATAACACATTATTGTAACAGCTGATAGGCTGTGGATGGATAAAAGTAGGACACTTATAGGTTAACTATCTTAACACATTATTGTAACAGCTGATTGGCTGTGGATGGGTAAAAGTAGGACACTTATAGGTTAGGTTAACTATCTTAACACATTATATAAATATATAACACATTATATATATATATATATATATATATATATATATATATATATATAACACATTATTGTAACAGCTGATTGGCTGTGGATGGGTAAAAGTAGGAAACTTATAGGTTAGGTTAACTATCTTAACACATTATATAACACATTATATAAATATATAACACATTATATATATATATAACACATTAATTGTACCGGCTGATTGGCTGTGGATGGGTAAAAGTAGGACACTTATAGGTTAGGTTAACTATCTTAACACATTATATAATAACACATTATTGTAACAGCTTATAGGCTGTGGATGGGTAAAAGTAGGACACTTATAGGTTAACTATCTTAACACATTATATAAATATATAACACATTATATATATATAACACATTATTGTAACAGCTGATTGGCTGTGGATGGGTAAAAGTAGGACACTTTAGGTTAACTATCTTAACACATTATATAAATATATAACACATTATATATATATAACACATTAATTGAACCGCTGATTGGCTGTGGATGAGCAAAGGTAGGAAACTTTAGGTTAACTATCTTAACACATTATATAATAACACATTATTGTAACAGCTGATTGGCTGTGGATGGGTAAAAGTAGGCCACTTATAGGTTAGGTTAATAGGCAAAAGTAGGAATTAAGTCTAGGTTAACAATATTTTAACACGATACTTAAACACATGTGCTACACCCTGGTAGACAACGGAGGAAACTACGTTTAACACATTATACACATTAAATGTACCTAGGCCGTGGTGGGCAAAAGTAGGAAACTCTAATAGGTTAACTATCTTAACACATTATATAACACATTATATAAATATATAACACATTATATATAACACATTATTGTAACAGCTGATTGGCTGTGGATGTTCGAAAGTAGGACACTTGTGGTAAACATAGGCAAAAGTAGGAAACTTTAGGTTAGGTTAACTATCTTAACACATTATATAACTATATAACACATTATATAAATATATAACACATTACATATATATAACACATTATTGTACCCGCTGTTACAAGTAGGCTGTGGTGAACACAGGCAAAAGTGGGAAACTTATAGGTTAGGTTAACTATCTTAACACATTATATACATATATAACACATTATATAAATATATAACACATTAATTGTACCAGCTGATTCAAGTAGGCTGTGGTGAACATAGGCAAAAGTAGGAAACTTATAGGTTAGGTTAACTATCTCAACACATTATATAAATATATAACACATTATATAAATACACATTGATTGTACCAACTGTTACAAGTAGGCTGTGGTGAACATAGGTAAAAACTTTTCATACATAGGTTGGATTAACTATCTTAACACATTATATACATATATAACACATTATATAAATATATAACACATTATTGTACCAGCTGTTACAAGTAGGCTGTGGTGAACATAGGCAATAGTAGGAAACTTATAGGTTAGGTTAACTATCTTAACACATTATATACATATATAACACATTATATAAATATATAACACATTAATTGTACCAACTGTTACAAGTAGGCTGTGGTGAACATAGGTAAAAACTTTTCATACATAGGTTAGATTAACTATCTTAACACATTATATACATATATAACACATTATATAAATATATAACACATTACATATATATATATAACACATTATTGTACCAGCTGTTACAAGTAGGCTGTGGTGAACATAGGCAAAAGTGGGAAACTTATAGGTTAGGTTAACTATCTTAACACATTATATACATATTTAACACATTATATAAATATATAACACATTAATTGTACCAGCTGATTCAAGTAGGCTGTGATGAACATAGGCAAAAGTAGGAAACTTATAGGTTAGGTTAACTATCTCAACACATTATATAAATATATAACACATTATATAAATACACATTGATTGTACCAACTGTTACAAGTAGGCTGTGGTGAACATAGGTAAAAACTTTTCATACATAGGTTAGATTAACTATCTTAACACATTATATACATATATAACACATTATATAAATATATAACACATTATTGTAACAGCTGATTGGCTGTGGATGGGTAAAAGTAGGAAACTTTAGGTTAACTATCTTAACACATTATATATAACACATTATATATATAACACATTATTGTAACAGCTGATAGGCTGTGGTAGGCAGAAACTTATAGGTTAGGTTAACACAAGCACATTACAATTTGGACACTACTATTTGTTGTCAGAGTAACCTAGAGGTACGACTCAGAACCCATACCGTAAGACGTACGCGAGTTTTTCGCGGTCGCGAAAAACTCGGTAAGTCTTACGGTAAGGGGTTCGTGTCCGAACTTCTACGAAATGTTCTGGCATTGGCGGATTATATACCGCGTTAAATATCCGACTTGTAATACTATGAGGTTAGGTTAACTATCTTAACACATTATATAAATATATAACACATTATATATAACACATTATTGTAACAGCTGATTGGCTGTGGATGGGCAAAAGTGGGGAACTTTAGGTTAACTATCTTAACACATTATATAATTATATAACACATTATTGTAACAGCTGATAGGCTGTGGATGGGCAAAAGTAGGACACTTATAGGTTAGGTTAACTATCTTAACACATTATATATATATATAACACATTATTGCGGTTACAACATGGCGGCTTATATACTGCGTTAAATATCCGACTTGTAATACTATGCACGATAGCTCAGTCGGTAGCGTGTCCGCCTTCAAATCCAAACTTCATAGGTTCGAATCCCGCTGGTATTAAAAAAGTTAAGTGTATGACGTCATGTGTGTATGGCGTCTTGTGTGTGTGTGTGTGTGTCTCGACAATACGTCACGAGTGGGGGGACCAATGGGGGAAGGGAAGGGGCCTAAAGGGGAGGGGCCTACAGGGGAGGGGCAGGGGGAGGAGGTGGGGGGACCAATGGGGGAAGGGAAGGGGCCTACAGGGGAGGGGCAAGTGGAGGGGTGGGAGGAGGTGAGGGACCAATGGGGGAAGGGAAGGGGCCTAAAGGGGAGGGGCCTACAGGGGAGGGGCAGGGGGAGGGGTGGGGGGACCAATGGGGGAAGGGAAGGGGCCTAAAGGGGAGGGGCCTACAGGGGAGGGGCAAGGGGAGGGGCAACGGGGGAGGGGCAAAGGGGGAGGGGTCAAGGGGGAGGGGCAAAGGGGGAGGGGCAAAGGGGGGGCCAAGGGGGAGGGGCAAAGGGGGAGGGGCAAAGGGGGAGGGGCCAAGGGGGGAGGGGGAGGGGTGGGGGTACCCCCACCATTTTTGTTCTCAACCGACCCAATCTCTACTACCATCCATTAACATTGTATTCATGGAAGTACACTATACTTTAAAATTAAAATTAAGACACTACTTGACGTAGAGCTATTGTTTACGACAATTATATTTATTCCTCTTAGAGTTTATTTGCCAATTTATTGATTGTACCTGTTAATCTCTTCTATATATGGATGTAATAGAATTTTTATGTTGTTTCAACCAAATAAGCATTTATAAGCAATCGCTTTGGAAAACATTTATGTTGACTTTTTTTAATACTTTTTTTTTGCTGATTGTCAAACTGTTCTCTAGAAAGTACTTAACCCCTGTCACTCTTCTTTTCGAAAACATTTAAAAGGAAGCAGTCAACGTCTAGGAATGTAATCTAGGGTAGAGGAAGAAGAGGGGATTATCCCTTCGAATTTCCGTTATTTACGACATCCTACTGCGGAGAGCTAATACGAGTAATAACAGAGAGAGAGAGAGAGAGAGAGAGAGAGAGAGAGAGAGAGAGAGAGAGAGAGAGAGAGAGAGAGAGAGAGAGAGAGAGAGAGAGAGAGAGAGAGAGAGAGAGAGAGAGAGAGAGAGAGAGAGAGAGAGAGAGAGAGAGAGAGAGAGAGAGAGAGAGAGAGAGAGAGAGAGAGAGAGAGAGAGAGAGAGAGAGAGAGAGAGAGAGAGAGAGAGAGAGAGAGAGAGAGAGAGAGAGAGAGAGAGAGAGAGAGAGAGAGAGAGAGAGAGAGAGAGAGAGAGAGAGAGAGAGAGAGAGAGAGAATGTTCTGCAATGTTTGAAACAACAATAACATAAAAATGAATTTTATTACTGTTTTTTAAAATTTAACTTAAGCAGACTTATCATATGTGTAATTCTCCAAATAGAAGTTTTGTTTTGCAAACCCGATGCACAATATTATGAAACATTATTGAGGGGGAGGGGTTAGTTAATAGTCTTATATGGTATAGCTACAATTTAAAAAATATATACCACCTTTAAAGTAATAGCATGATATTTTTAAAGCAAAAATTAGAATGTTCTTGGTAAGTCGTGAAACTTAATTAAAGTTGCTTATTCAAGATACCTCAAATTTTAGAAATTCGTTTCCACTCATCTCTTTCGAAGGAATCCAAAGTTGCTTACGCTAGAGCAGCTATAGATGCACTAGTGACAGGAACTTGCCTCCCAATGGTTTTTATTGGGGAAAGGGCGGAGAGGAGATTAATTTTAACTGGTCAATATCATACCCTTTACACAACGCTCCAAGATTTAAATCTTTAGGCAATTAATTATTTATTTGTTGTTTGTAAGTCCTGTATTACGTGGAACTAAATTAATTCAATAAGGAAAGAATCAATGATGTTATCCTGTGATAATAACAGGTGAGGCAAATATTTTTGTCTCTTGTCCATTCCGTGACTGTAGTAGACTAAGGTTGTCTTGGCGCTGTCTCCTCCTCGAACATCAAAAAACAATTATACTGTATTTTGTTGACCCCCTCTCCCACCCAATTCATTCTCTAAAGACGAGAGAGCTTGTTCTGCTGCGTACAAGCGTTTGCAAACATTGTTTTATTACATAAAGTTTTGTATAAAAGTTTTAGTTTATATGATTGTACTTACTAAAGGGATGCCTGAATTCTATACTGCGTTATAAGTTTAGCTTACAATAAACGAAATCAAATGGATGTTTTAAGCCCTAATAATGCTACTACTTTCAAAAGAATAGTACTGAATTGTTACTTTCAGATTCAACATTATAAACTTGAATGTTTATTACTTAAGATTTTTTCTTTCAGATTTACAGATAGTTCAATATGTTTTCGTCATAATCCTTCAAAAACAGCTGTTTTCAATACATGCATTGAGATGCTAAAGTTGTTCGTTTTAGTCGTAGGACCTAAAAAAATCAGCTGAGGTCGAGATCATCAGCTGTTACTTCGCTTATACGAATTAATTAACGATTGTAAAGCATCTATAAAAACAACTGATACTCTCGATTGTAAATAACCATTAAAGCAGCTGTTACCATCAATTTGAATTTAAATAGGTTATACAATTTTAGTTTTTGTGAAATTGTTTTCTTATATTATTTGGAGTATAACGAAAAATATAGTTCATCACATGTACCAATAGAAACTTTTCGACCTCGCTAATTTCCACCATGGGCTCCGCCGTTAAACTTGATCTTTTATTGAAAAGTTTCACTTTTGGTCCTAGTGGTGAAATATACTATTTGTAGCCTATACATATATATAATATATATATATATATATATATATATATATATATATATATATATATTTCGGTGTTTTAGCACTATGTTTTCTATACGTGAAACAATTAAATACATACTAATAACTAAATGTGAAATGGAGTACAATGAAGATTTTATTGCAATTTCAAGCAGTTGAGATTTTAAACAACAAAGTATAAAAATCGTAATAGTGAAAACGAGTTAAAATTTATTTCTACATCATTTCTAAAGCGTCTAATTTAAATAGTGAAGTAAATTCAGTTATTTATTGAATGTAAAAGTTGTTTCTCTATGAAAAATTGAAGCTGTTTAATAGGACTAAAATTTATTTCTTGTCAATAACAAACGAAAATAATTACAAGTTACAAAATAAGTATGCCAATTTAATTACACACCTTAATCATGAACTTTATGGATTATCTAGATCATATAAATTGAAATGAAAGATAATAAATCTGTTAATAGAAAACTATAAAAGATATATGACGCTTTGAAATTGCCAACATAGTGAAAATTAAATATAAAATTGTGGGAGACATAAAACTTTATAACCGTCACGAAATATCATCAGCGAACAGTTTTATTTCCAATTTAGTTTGAAACTAGAAATAAAATGAAGTTACGCTACTGAACCAAGCTTAAACTAAATTGTGTGGTTGCATAAACGTTCTCGCTACTTATTCACACATAGCCTACATGATCAAGAATGACAACATTTATTCCAAACGCAAAGTTTGTGTTCACGTTGACATAAAATGGCACAAATTTTATTAGTTATTGATTTTAAATTTGACACAAAACTAATATCTCAAGAATTAAGTTGCTATGAAGTTGGTTGAATTTGTAATTTCTATTAAAAGTTTAACATAAACTCAGTAGCCTACTGTAAGGCACTTAATTTGATGAAGAAAGTTTGTGTCAGGTGAAGTAAAAAAGTCAATTCTGGCTGAGCTGGTCTCTCTGTTTGTATCTTATTTCCGTTTCCAAATCTAATAATAAAATTTCTTTAAAATTTGGTAAAAGTTTATAGATTTAGAATAGACCACCAAATAGCTAAATAAATCAGTATAGCCTAAGTTTTTATTTTTATGACTTCAAGAATTATACTTTTTTCTATATCTATGAATAAATCAATAATTATTAAGTAAAACAATTATTGACATAATATTCAACTTGTGTGTTTTAAAAGGAGATAAAAAAAATCTTTGTAACAAAAGTATAAATAAATGGTTTATAATTAAAAATATATTATATAATACAACCCAACCCTACTTCTAAATATACATGAATATCATACAAAATACATGTATTTGTTTGTCTTTTTCCTTAGATCTAATTGAAAAGCATTTTCACTGCTTTGAGAGATAAAAAACTTTTTTAAGTGCTTATTGTCCATACTGAAAACAATTTAAAACCAATTTTGTATCAAATTAGTCCAACCTTTTTTAAATTTCGTTTTATACAAATTTGGGGAGGCTGATCTTAGCCTTTAGACTCTAGAACGTAAAAAGTGTTGGTGTCTGTCCATATATGGCTGTATGTATTTATTCTTGCAGAAAATATCTAACAGATTTTGAGCAAGCTATTTCTGGTCAGCGTTTTCCATTGAGTAGGTAACCGTAAAATTCCGTTTATTTATTTTGAGAAGATAGCCATTATTGGTTTATGTACCATAAAAAACAAGGCTGGTTAGGACGATTAAATAAACAATTACAGAGCTGTTACGCAATTTTTAAAATTGTAGATTTTATAATTCAACATTATAAAACGTATGGAATTGCTAAATATTATCCAACCCAAAAGTCAAACTAGGATAGTATCATTTAAACATGTTTTGCCACAGGATTGTAATAAAACTCATAACTTTAAAGAACTTTTAAGTTTTTTTTTATTAGGTTTTGTGTAAATGCTCCAGGAAATGTATAATATAAAAAGCGTTCAAAATATAGAAGATACAACATATACAAACGGATACTCTGTATTATATTTGTTGCAGCTGTTTTGTGTTAAATTAAAATAACTTATTCCTAAAACTGTGACTTTAGTGGACTTTGACTAGTTTTATCACTCAGTTCGTTCGCAGAAGTTTATCTGTTTTCTTGTACTCTCATCCGTAAATTACTTTGCGTGTATCTCGCCATTACTGTTTGCAATTATTTTAGTTTTTTGAAGCTTAAAAATTATATTGGACTGAATGAATTAACAAAATTAATTCTATTAAATGAGAAAAGTACCATTAACTTGAGATTGAATATGATGCACAACCAAACCAAACTAAAATACTCGAATGAATTAGTTATACAATTTTAAATATTTTTTGGCTAACAGCGCTTTAAAAACGAGTTCTTGATTTCTGATCTGAAACATAGATAAGTGACAGAGTACATCCAACATAATATATCGACGATCCAGCTCTTGTCTATGGCAGTTCCCTCTAAGCCGATCCATTAGTCTTAGCACTTCGATATAAATCATAGTAATTTCTAAGAATAAAATAAAAACCAAAGAAATGTAAAAAGCTTTTAAAACATTGCTTCCGTTGGGTCACATTTTCAAAGATAATCCAATCCCATTAAAATATTTAAATTGTTTTCCATGGTTTGTGTCATTTTATAAACGTACCAGCTCGTGACGTTCGATTAATCTCTCTCTGTTTTTATTCTCTTTATTGTCCATATCTCACCTGAAGTTTAATTCAAATTGATGGCCAATTGAACTTGTAGAGGGCGTAACAGTGTTGTGACGGACGTCTGTGATTGGCGTTTCTATTGCATTGTTGTCATTTCCCCCACCACTTTTCTCTTGTTAGTCTGCTCTGCCACAACTTTGGTTCAGTCACAGTTGTACGCGCATTATGTAAACACGTCAAGTGCATGAAAATGTCGTATTATTGTCTTGCTCGTGCGTATCTGTGGATAATATTTGTTTGTGGTGTCGTTTCTGCTCGAGGTAAGTAGTTTTGTATAATAAATATTAACTTGTTTTTATATATAATTTAAAGTTATTTGTGATATAATTTTGATAAGAGTATCAATTCTACTACTGTATTAGGTTTCAGTATAGGCCTATATGAAGAAATATTATGCTTCTGTTGAAAAGAAAAATATACTACATGCTTTATATGCATACGTCCAAATACTTTTTATAAATTTACACAGTTAAATTTAATCATATGAAATACTTTATCACATGTTGACAGTTTTAACGCCTATTAAAATCGAATAATAAAAACATACTTTAGGTTGGATTTTTTAATTTTCAAAGTAAAGTTAATGATTTGAGTTAAAACAAAATCTGTAATAACTAAAGATTAATAGCTAATGACAAAATCTAAACTTATAATTATCGTATACAAGGAAATTAATTATTGTTTATGAGTTGACAAGAATTTAAAATAAAAGTTTGTATAAGTCTAAAACGCTATCATTTTTAAATTGAGCCACTTTGAATAGGATTTTTTAGGAAAATTTTAATTATTAATTTATTATAAAAGGAAATGTAATTATTAACAAGTATATAAATAGTTTACACTTTTAAATAAAGTGTTTTCTTGCCTTTGGGATTAAAAAAAAGTCTAACATGAGTGGAATAATTACTGGTAATAAAAAATATAATATATTTCAGTATGTCAACATGATTATCGTTAAATTACTGAAACTCTAGAAGTCACCAAATTATTTGTAAAATAAATAAGATGTTAAAACATTATGATACTTAGGTATATACCTTTGAAAAATTAAACTATACAAAATTTGTTTGATTTATAAATTACGGAATTTATTTAGCTTATAGGCCTAATAAAATAGTAGAAATTTAACTTACTTATAAAAACTAATAGTTAGCTGTGACAAATATATTACGCAAATATTTACTATGCATTTAACTGATAATACTAATAATGTTAAATAGATATTAAAATAAATTATTAAAATACTTAGAAATCAGTTATATAATACACGTAATATGAAAACCTAATTTAATTCAACAACACAACTTTGAATGACTTAAATGCTTTAAAACAAGTCAGATTTAAAATAATACAAAATTGATCATTTAAAATAGATTTTTTAAAGTTGTTAGTTTTGTCCTTGTGATACTTATGTTATTGCCATTCTTTACGTGTTATTCAAAGTTAATTGTTCTGCAAATAAAACTGGTTAATAATTATTATGATATTCTATATTTCTACAAATATAATTTTCTTCAAAATAATTACGTAAATAGTTTTTGAAAATGGAGTTTAACCGAAATGCGTCAGCAGAAGTTAAAACAATATTAGGAAGTAGGCTACTCAAATTAGTTGTCAATTTTAAACCGCAAATATAAAATACATAATTTTTAATTGTTGTTTTATATTTTCATTACTTAATAACTAAAATTTCCTTTTGCACTTCCTGATGATTGGTTTTATCGTTAATTACTACATATTAAAGAATTAATTATGGAAAAAGACATTTAAATACAGAATCCAGATAATATTATTGAAATTGAATAAAAAGTATCTACGACTTCCTATCTGAAATGTTTTTTAACGCCTAAAATTTTAGATTTCGATTTATAAGATCTTATAAGTTTTGATACAACCAATACAAATGTCTTGGGCATGCCATTTTTACATCTAATAAAACTTATTTGACGATACAGATTTTTAAAATGCATAGGGTTTGCCAACCATATACTGTATCTGAAATTTTTCATAATAAGTAATCTATTTCTGACGTAGGCTATTAGCTGGAAAACTAATTTTTGCTTTATCATTTATTGTAGTCGATAAAATTGAACACATAAATCGAAATGAATTGAATTCAGTATAGACCTATATCAGAAATAAATATATATATATATATATATATATATATATATATATATATATATATATATATATAAATTAATAAACGCTGCAAGGATAAATAATACATAGTTCGTATTAAGTCCATTTTCAGTTTCAATCTTTGAAATAGTACATATCTTTTAATGTTTTAGTTTAAAATGATTTTATTCTTGAACTAATTATTAAAATATAACTTTTAAGATTTCGCCTAAACATCCAGCTATATTATAATATAGCACTAATATAAACAAAATTTGATAGTTTAATGTAACAGCAGATATTTCTTGTTAAAACTCCATATTCAAGGATTAAATAAAGCAATAAAGCTAAAGTTTATTTTGAAATTAATTTATACTTTTTAAATTTAAATATTGATATATATTTGCTACAATGAATATCCAAGTAAAGTATACGATAGTACTGTACAAGAGAATTAAAAATAAGTTTTACAATAATGTTAAACAGTCCAGATAAAGTATATTTTAGTTTCATAACAAATGTATTTAGTTTTATTCAGGCAGAGTTTCATGTTTAAATAAAACGAAAATGTTACTTATTGCATTTTCCTAGAAAGTTATATTGTGAACAAAAATTAAATTATTTTGAGGAGTAAGTTTAAGCTATCTTTTACAGACTAAAATATTAGTTTATTCAATAAACCTTACTCACAAAATAAACTACCGGTAATAGAATTAAAAATAATATATATGAGTTTGACAAAATGATATATGATAGAAAAAACAAAAGCGATAAATAAAGAAAGAAGTTGAAAAGTGTTATTAGTAACAGTAAACCAGCAAAGAAAATTACATTATCTCTCACAGGCATTTTAAAAACTGAGCAGTATTGTTTAGAAGTGTACTGAATACAAACAGCCAGATCTGTTCCTATGATGTATTAGTGCCTGGACATGTCGAATTCATAAGCCAATTAATTTAACTCAATGTTCAATGAATGTGTTCAACAGTATGAATTATTCAATTTGAAATGTGCGAATAAAATGAATATTAAATTAAGCACTATTTTAATTAATAAACGTTTACAATTATTGTAATAAATTTATGTCCAGGAATAAATATGACCAGGATATATTTTTACAGTAGAAACTTTTACAATTATTGCAATGAATGCATTCAACATTTTCATGACTAAGTATATAATACATTTTATAGTAAGTACAAACTTTCACAATTTTTAGAATAGAGTCGTATTCAACATTTTCAGTATTAAAATAAATATTTTTACATTGGAAACTCAGTTCATTTTTTGTAATAAATGTACTCTAATATTTAAAAAAAAATTCTGTAGTAAATTAGTATGCTTTACTTAATCCTGAAAACGTTGAGTGCATTTAGTGCTGTAAAAGTGTCAACAGTAAACATGTATGCTTTACTTAATTCTGAACAATAGTTGTAAAAGTGCTTTCAGTAAATGTGAATGGTTTTTATTAGTCATAGACATCTGGACATAATAAATGAATTGATTACAATATTTTTAAACTTTTTTTAGTAAATATTATTACTTACTTCATAATATTGAAAGTGCTAAATTCGTGTGTTACTCTTGTAAAAGTATCTTCAAGAGAAATATTTTACTTATTCCTGGGCATAATAAATTAACTGATTATAATAATTGTTAAATTTTCTTCATTAAATACTTAGTTCAATCCTGGACATATTGAATTAAATGTTTTACAATATTTGCTTCAATAATATTTACATTAAAATAATATCATTTACTTATACCTAGATATTATGAATTAACCTGTAAAAGCTTCTTCAGTAAAACATAAGAAACTGAAGAATCTCTTACAATTATTTGTCATGTCAAGAGTGAAGTAAAACATAGATTTTACTGAACACACTCTTACAGTTATAGTAAGAAATAGCCTACATTTACCAAGTTCAAGTATAAGTAAATCATACTACTTTAACGATGTAATTTTTAGAATTATTGCAATAAATTCCTTATCCATATTTTCATTTGTCATTGAGCTTCTGTAACTAGCAACGTTTTAATTGAGTCAGTTAGCAAATAAATAGTAATATTACAGAATTAACGTATTTTTAATATTTCTACACTTTGACAAGCTGTATCATAACCAAACACCAAGGAATACAAATTTGTAAATTTATTATAAACGTCAACATTCTAATCCTACTTGATAATTGTATAGGTATTAGTTTTCAACATATTCATTGTATATTTGTGTTAAGATTAAAACCGGAATGCGCAAACATCGGGTGGCTGGGCAGGTGTCCAAACATTGTCTGCGAGCCAGTGCTATGTTTTAATACAAAAAGAAGAATACATATTATTTGTCTAATACATGACCCATTAGACGGGCTGTAAATCTACCTGCTTGACTGATTAGTGGAGAAGTTTGTTATAGGCCTACACAAGATACCGATTGTTTTTGTGGAACTTTAAAGTTATTGTAACAACAAAACTATTATTTTGTCTGATTCATGTATCCATCATTTAAATTTAAAACTGAAAACTAAAATAAATAAATAGGCATGTTTATTAACTATTTGTATTTCCAGGATGTCTACTACATTTAGGATTTTAAAACAAATTCACCGAAACCCTAATTTTTACTTATGAAACAAAAGTAATTCAAGATTTTATAAACTATTGAATTAATGCAATTTGAAAACTATGGCAACATTTTATGAAGAAACTAAGCATTTTTGTTATTAATTTGTATTTATCTATTTTGTGGTAAAAACTGAACCTTTTACTTAAATTTTAGTACATTTTTATTCAATGATTGATTATATATTCAAATGAAACACAAACACAATATTTACTAAAGTTGTACAATGTATTGAGTCTTGCCGACCATGGTTTCGCCAGTTGCAGCAGCTTCACAACTTCGTCTTAAACCCCATAACTGGTGACACCATGGTCGTACTTCCAAGTATCTTCGGCCGTTAGTATAAAATTGGGATAAAATATTCTCTGAATAATATTAACCAACTTTGGTTTGATGACATTTGCTGTTTGTTTATTTACAGTTTATAAATGTAATATTGATGAAATTTGTTTTGTGAAAACATTCAAGCATTACACCTTTAAAAAAAACTCAAAAGTTAAATATAATAATTATTATACATCATAAAGACTATAAATATCTTATTTTAACTGATATATTGTATTCAATTATCTTACTATTTTATTTATTTGGTTCAATACGGTATGCATTTTAAAAGCAATACTTGACACGTTATTTTTGCTTACATAATAGAATATAAATGAGTGTGTTTTAGGTATCTCCTCATGAAATATTCGATTTTGATATTAGTATATATCACTAAGCTATCACAAATGAACTACGAAAGACTAACAGAACATCTACAGATATTATTGAACTATCGAAAAACCCGTTTTAACAACCGCTGTTTTAAATTTGTCTACCATTGTTTTAAGTAAAATCATATTGAATGCATAGTAAAAAGATAATTTACATTCAAAATTCCACCAAAATCTAACTCATTTTTCACAACAAGGCAACATCATTATACCACCATTAGAATAACTCTAATATTAGGTGTTTAATTTGTTTGCAGTTATAAATTAAATGTTTTTTAGTGATAACTCTCTTATTATTTTATCATAGAAAATATATTTTGAAATTATTTCAATAGTTAAAGCAGCACAGTATTTGATATTGTGGCACGCTTGGATGAATAGAGTTATTCTAGATGAAACCTTTATTTTAACTTTTGTAAATCGACCGTATTGGAAATTTACCAAATGATTGTCTTGATTAATAAATTTGTCCAATTGAAACCAAGAATAACGACACACAAGTACGAAAACAAATACGCGCGCATACATTAACAGGTAAACACTCATATATATAAAAAAAACACAAAAATGGTGCCGAATTACTCCAATCCGTAAAATCTCTGAACATTTCATTCATAGTTCCACTGTCGGCGTATCCACGAAGGGTATTTAAATAGAAACATTTTCAATATTAAAAATTAAGTAATTCCTAATTAGCAGGTCCAGAGATATATCATCGGATAAGCAATCATTTAGACAGTACGCATTGCAGCTTGCTCTCATTAGGCTGTTACAGCAGCAACTCCAAACAAGAATATAATGTGAATTAACATATTGCCATTAAGCAAACACTTAGTCACAGCTGACTGCCAGGCCTGGATTCGATGAACTCGTCAATCTATATTATTTTGTTTTTATTGTCTTTTCTTCAACAGTGTTTATTCTATTTAGTGGAAAATAAATTTATGTGTTTATGTGTAGGAATCCAGAATATCTCATTCAGAAAATACCTCATACAAATAAATGTGCTATGTGTACAGGGTGATTCAAAAATATGTAGCTATTGTTCAGGTTATGGTTGTATCTACAAAAAATAAAGATTTTTATTACAAGTAGCCTATATGTCACTTTTTACTCATTGTCACATGTACAATGAGTAATGAATTCCTAATAACATATAAATAAATAGATTTTAATTTGTTACCTATACACAACATTTAGTTTTGTTGTTCAGTTTATACAAAAAATATATTCACAATGTATTGTAAATGTATATGCGACACAATCAATTAAAAAAAGGAACGGCCACTTGAATAAAGAAAATGTAAAGAAGTGTTACTGTGGCGATAAGTTTAAAAACAATAGTATTTTGTACCTTTAAACATTATAAATATATAACTTAAAGATATTAAGTTAATTATTCTGAAATGCAACCTCCAGTAGAAATTAAATCCAAATATCCTTCATATTTAATTGAAGTTAAACTCCTATTAAACCCAAATTAGGAAAACAAAGGAATTAGAATCTGGAATGAGGAAATTACATCTTCAATAAATAGAGTGAGTACGGGTGTAGCAATCCCAGGTCGCGAGCTTTATCATGTGCTCTACACCTTTCTTCGTGTAGTTAGATCTCTTTCTTTCATTACCTTTTGTCCAATTCTTGTTCTCTACCGTCACTGCTGCTATTATAGTGTTCCAGAACTGGAGTTTCTAAATTATACTATTTTTTATTATTATTCTAAGTTGATGATGATCATGAGGTTTTTTCCCTAAAAGTATGGATTTGTGATGCTTTTCTCATAAAGATGTTTTAAATTTGTTGTCTGCAAGCAATATATTTGAACATTTATATATAATATTAAAAAATAATAATAATAAAATTTTAAAAACATTGGTAATCTAACATTGTTAATATATATCGGAATTTTTGATATTAGATTCCACGAGCAGGTAATAAGAATTAATTTTATTGGGCTCTTTAAACGCACTCTAATATATTATGTGAAAACAAGGTTGATATTAATACACCGAGTATTGTCAGTTGTAATATTGTTGGATTCCTTAACGAGTTTCTCTCAGATGGTCAAAGCTCTTTCACGCAGTTATTCCAGTTATTTATTAAGTCAATTGACCTAATAGACGCCATCCTGGAACCCCACATTGTTGCCAACATGACAACACTGTTACAATCAGAGTGGGTTTTAAATTACTTAGACAGAGCTAAGAATAGTCTCAGAAATATTTGAAGGTTTTGCAGAGATTTATCTGCAATCATGCTAATAACAGTGAGACTGTTACATATTTATGGTGCACTACTATTTCAGTATTTCTCATGTATCACTAAGCAATTACTTTTACATTTAAATAGCCCTTATCATTTCCGAGTACACAAAACTATACAGTGTGTCCTCAAGGCTTAAGAAAATTGTGTTTCTGCGTTCAAAATAGGATTTTATAATCAATTGATGGTGACAGTGCTTAAAATTTGTCGGTTGACCCCAATTTAAACGCTTATAAAAATGCATCCCTTAGAAGGCACATCTTACAAAATTGGATTTAAAATGTTTTAAATGGTAATGTATTGTAAAATGGGTTGAGGTAGATAATTCAATATGATATACAGCCGATAGTTATTAGTAGTCTACCTTAATTTTGGCCTATATTCCAATTCATATAACTATGATTAAGCTGAAGGGGGGAGAGCGTTATTTTGGTTGTGAATAGCAAAAAATAAGAATCAGTATTTTAAAAGGTTTAAATAATATACAAATTAGGAATACTTCTACTTTTTTATAGGAGCAGCTAATTTAAAAAGAAAAGGAAAAAAGAGTGATTAAAAGAAATTAGCAAAATGGTATCGCTAACTTTTATTTGCATACAGAAAACATCTAGCTTATAGTAGAAGGAAGCTAAAATAATATTAAATTTTGATTTTCCTTTTTATATAGTGTAAAACATGTTTTCGAATAACTTTTTTTTTTACCACAGTTTCTTAATAGCGGTTTCTCTTACAAAAAAGAGACGTGTCAATTGTGTATACTTTTGACCAATTGATTACCATACAATTTTTTTTTTTTACAAGGAATATAATTCTACCCCAACATTAAGTCCCCCTCCTAGGGAAAGTTATATAAACTTGAAAAGAGGCGAAAATTACGGTACTAGTAACCATACAGGAAGTGTACAAAACTTGGTTTTTCACTTAAATATTTTAACTTAAAATTCTGACCTTGGGAGAGGGATACATTTCGGTTTTAAAGTAAATTCGCCTGAATCGATATATTTAGCCCTAGAACCACCATATTTGTTTGAATCCTTCTTCGGGACACGATGTATATTATAATTTTACGTTATAGATAATATTCATATTATTATTAAGACTGTCATAACATTTACAGTATAAGCACACAAAATTAAAAAACGAAAGTGTTTAGAATGGAAATATCTCAGACAAAGAGACAACATCATATCATATAACTAACAAAACGTCTATGGTGAATTCTACTCTTTATTTTTTTAGAAATAATTTAACAACATTCCTAAATATTAGAAACACTGTAACAGTGTTACAAGATTCTTTAAATTGCTTAAGAAAGATTATTTGTTTTGGATGCCACGTAACCGATCGAGCTGTGAGTTAGGATTAATTTTGTCAGTTAATCGGTATCGCGGCAGTGGAAATTTTGAGTATAGAATTTCAGCTAAAATCGACACTCGTTAATTTGTGTACTTTGAGGGGGTGATATTAGTGGGATTAAAAAAACTTTGGTATTAATATAACTATAAATATTAGTTTTGACTAATTGTTTTCTTACAATTAATTTTACTTACCAAGTAGACTACACGAAGATTAGGGTAAATATTTTGACCTACGTTCATTTGACAGATCTTCACATTTCATGGCCTCAGGAAACGGAAAAGTGATTTTCGACTTGCCGTCCGTCGGTCGTCGTTGTCTTTGTCGTCTGTACGTAAGCCACGATAATAAACATAGGAACATGAAATTTGGTATAAAGGGTTATGTCGTGCTCATATAGAACTTTAAACCTTTTTCGTTCTTATCTAGTGTGTTATTAAGCTTATAAGCGCACTAAATTAGATACAAATTTGCAGATTTCAATTTTGCATGTAGCCTAATGGTACTAAACTTGTGATGTGTTAAAATATGAAACATATTATTATAAACAACCTAACGACACAATCATTAAAGTACATCCAACAGTTAATTATTCAGAAAACAATTATTCTTTTATAGAAAATGACAAAAAAGTCATCATGATATCTTTAAAATTAGCAAAGAAATAAACTTACGGGAAACGATATTTTTCAAAAAAAGGGAAAAGGCATTTTAAATTTTGTTATAACTATTTATAAAAAATAACTTTTTTTTAAATTTCAAAAATGAAAGAAAAATGGTTCATATTTATTAAAAAACATAATTTTATATTGTTTAAAAAAAATGGTTGTTATTTGCAGCAATTTGTTCAAGGTAGCAGAGATTTACAAATATCATAGAACACTGAATAAAGATTTTTACTGGACAAAAATCCTCCACACACGAAATTTGGTGGGAATTTAAGTTTTGGGGTTACGTCAATGGGAATAAAAAATCCCGCTGGGCTCCATGGGAGGGGGGTTAAAAGTTGGGGCAAATCGGTGTTTTGTAGTAAATATCTCAAAAACAAAGCAATATATGAAAAAAAAAAAAAAAAAGTTTAAGACAAAAGTTGTAGTTTGGTAAATGTCCTTCATAATGGTCCTTAGTATTACGTTTAATGTTTAAAAATTTGTCGACAGACGTACTAATAGACTATGTGTGCAGTAATATATACACGCAGATATTTATATCCACATACTTATGTACAAACACTTACATACCCATATTTAGCGCTTTTTACTGTACAAAAATTGGCTTAAATTCAAGTTCTTTTCCTTTCCTCAAAATGGCTCGTACGAACAATTGCAAAAAAAGTCTCAACTTTGAGCACTCATGTCCCAGTGCATCTGCCGAAAAAATTATTAAGGTCCATATCTTGCTTAGTTTTTAAGATATGAACTAAAACTGTTTTCCCCACCTTTTAATCCCCCAATGGGATGGAGCGGTGGGATGGAGTGTCTAATTTTCCTCCGCCATTCAAGTAATCCCAAAACCTAACTTTCCAACAAATTTCGTGTCTGCAGGTTATTGTCTAGATTTTCGTAAAATCTGCCTTTATTCAGTGTTCTATCAATGTTCATTGACTTTTTAGAAATTATTATTATTTTTTCAAATTTTTATCTTGTATTGAAACTGTTTGAAATTTGAATGTTGTATTATATTGTATGGTGGAACTGGGTAAGTACCATGAAGGCCCATATACTTGTTTTCCTGTCCAGCGTTATTACCTCATAAATGGTTTATACAATAGAAATGGTAGTATACATATTTTCTCTCACTATTTATTGAATTTGACTGAATATTAATATTACGAATATTGTAAAGGATTATTATATATTACGGTAGGCTATATGAATTATTTTTACTTTCTCATTACATACAACATTATGGCTTGCAGTCGGCCTGTAGTCCGAATGTTGCCTGTAGCTCGTACAATACACTAAAGTAGGTTGGATTAATTTTTAACAAATCTGGTATGTGAGAAGGTTTGTACATTCTGGACAAAAAACCTCCAGAAACAAAATTGTGTGGAAAGTTAGATTTTGGGGTTGCTATAATTGGGAAATAATCTGACACTCCAGCTCACCGCAGGGCCCCCTTGGGGGGGGGGGGTTAAAAGGTGGGACAAAACAGTTTTTTTTGTAAATATCTCGACCTGTCATCTTTTTATTAATCAATATTTCATTTGGAGATAACTACCCAAACTACCACTAACAATAGAACATTTAGTCAAGGTCTTCTCACATAGCCCCTACGGACCCAAATGAAATGTATTCTCCCAAACAAAACAAACAATATCAACAATCTGATCGGAAGAGATGTCAATCCAAACTCACGTAATGTTCATTTATTTATTATTATTATTTTAAAAAATTGAGTATTGTAATATTTTTTTATCGAACTGGTAATTTTGAGAAGACATAGGCTAGTCGGTTGATTTTATGTTTGACTTTCGTTTTGAAATGTACAGTACCTAGCTGTTAATTATCGGGTTCAGTATAATCATATGAAACTAACTATTTCACTTAATTTTCTCATTAGACTATATTTTAGCTTGTTTGAGAAATAATAATTGAGTTCGTTTTTATTTGTCCATCATTTTTTGTCTTTGCCCAATACATTTTATTTTATAACCTGGAGATTCTTTTCAAAAATTTTCAGTAAAAAGTTATTTTGAGAAATCAGAAGTTATGTTTTTTTGTGTAGCGCGTCATAATTTTATTTAACTAACAAGAATTTATGAAATTTCTACTAAGAATTGACCATGTAGTATTTAAACAAGGATTTTATGTAGGGTAACCTAATTTAATATACACTTACATGGGGGGGGCAAAGATCCCTGTGCTCATCTCTTTGTCTTAGTAGTGCATGATGTAGCCGACGCAAGCCAAAGAAAACATCGGTCTATAACTCAGCGGGACTAAAATAGCGGTTTGCCGCCCGCTGCTAGAGTAATTGGACCAGTGGTATGCTTAATGAATATGGAAAACAAACATTTGATAGGTAAGTAGCAAAAGACGTTCAAAGACATTAGGTAGAACTCTTCATCCTCTATAGTAGTCGAAGAAGAATTATACTTTGCACAACAGTAAGTTACTTATTATTTGATTTTAAATGATAGACATTTCATATCTTCCACGCAAGAATACAGATTTACACCAAGTCTTTTACATTAATTCGGATGTTTAGCAAACGGCTGTGATTATTTTCCCCTCTAAAGATCAAAAATTGGATTTTGTTTCTCTTTTTAAGTCAAACATTTCATGCCGGTGAGAAGTTATTGATGAATATACCAGTTTTTGGGCTTTATTTAAAAATCGCTATTGATAAAATAAAAATGAAACTGTTATTAAGAAACCCCATTAATAATATTATTTGTTCAGTTATACCTTCATTTTGTTCAGAAGTTCTTATTACCAAATGTTGTCAAATCTCTGTAAGAAAAATCTTACAGTAAAATTGTTCGAGAAAAATAACCACACGTATTCATCCTTTTATTTTCCATTAGTTTTTCAGTTTTCTTTACAGAAAATTTCCAAGTGAGAATTTGTGGACATAATAAATGTAAATTCATAAGTTCTGGCCTCTGTGCGTTTTGATTTAGTGATGATAAGTTTACCATGAGGTTTGAGAACTGTACCGAGCATAAAATTTGACTCGTTCACCTCATCAAACAACGTCATAAATACAAAATTTTTGAAGTTTGATATCGCTTTCCTGCCTCTGTATTTCATTTTATACAGCAAAAGTAAATAACCACTAACAATAACAAATAAATTATTATAAAACCAATAAGTAAATTATTTTCTTTGCTTTAATACAATGTGCTCTCTTCATTCTTTGAGAAAATCATAAAACATTTATCTTTTTGACTTGTTACATAACGTCCATACTTTTATCCCACTTAAGCTGATGAACGAGAAATCAGTCTATAGTACTGAAATAACCTAAAATATAAACAACTCTGAATCATATTTCGTACCCTAGCGTTTATCGAGGTAGACACACCACTCCATAAGCCAAATAACGTGAAGTAAACCATGTTTTAATCTTCTCTCTCTGTATCACAAACTCGTGCATCTTCCAACAGCTCTTACCATGCCTCTTGTATTTAAATACTTAAAGACTATTTCGCACACGATGAATCAAACTCTTTGTAATGGTGCAATTAATAATGCTGAAGAAGGAAGAACACAATGTAGAAGCGTGATGCACGAAGTCGCAAGAGACAGGTCTACCAGAGGTCATGTCTATCTCGGGAGCGGGTTGTCCAAGTTAATTAATTTTAATTAAATATATATCAATAAAGCACAACCCCCTTTTCTTACCTCATTAAGTGGATATACGGTTCTGTAAAACCTGTTGCATCGCGCGTACACAGTGTTCGTGAATGTCGTGTTGAAATAAAATCAGTAGGTTTTTGAAATTTAAGAAAGAAGTCAGCTTAAGAGCAAGTATATCTTGTGCATATACTACTACACGAACTATTTGTTTATATATTCTGTTATTATTTTTATCAGCTTATTTATTTTCAATTTTTTTTAAAAGATCTCTCATGTCTGTTAAGGACATAAGAATTTTTTTAATCGTTGTCTCTCATGTTATCGTCCGCACAGTGTGGCAAGACAGATCAAATTTGGTACATAGCCTTTTTTATCTGCATCTTCAGTTTTTGCCCCCCCCCCTATATTAATACCTCAAAATTTGAAGAAACTTGAACTAAATCGAAAAATTTCGATTTTATCAAAATCAGCTTTAAACATTTTCATAATTTTTTTTCGCAAGTCCCTAAAAATCATTTTAGCACAATAAAAAATATCACATTGGAAGTAAACGAACAACATGTAACCTAAGTATGAATGTTGTACGCTGTCCTAGAAAGGCGAATGCCGCAAAACTATCAATAGATATTTCGATCACACTTTCGTGAAAGGTGAAGATTTATGAAGCAAATCAATATGTTAATCCACTGTAAAAGAAAATTTGATAGCGTCCATATGCTTCACTTTTTGACCTATAACTGTCAAACAGGATTTTTTTGGAGATATTTGTGCCAACATTTTATGATTGCTTAGGCTAGATAGTGGTATTGTGTGAAAGAAAGTTAGTGCAATTTTTTAATTTTATTATAATCTTACGAAAGAGTATATAGAATAAGTATAGATTTAAATATGTATAAAGTTTACATTATCCCTTTAAATTATCCAAATTCCAATGCGCCTCTTCAATATTTTTCTCCCGAGCACGATTTGATGAGGGTTTTACAAAACAAATAAATTCATCAAACCCGAACTCCTGCGGGAGACATTTACGAGCTTTAGTCAATGAAGTTGTAGTCTTAATGCTGCGTATGTTTGCATATAATTAGCAGTAATAAACCTGCGGAGTTTCACAATAAACATGTATAATAAATCCACAACTCTTAAAATATATTTTAATTGTGTCTATTGTCTGAAGACAGTTTTAGTCCTCCAAGCGGTTATCTAGAAATCGATAAATTAAAAGATCGACCTTCTTGAAAGTATTTATTGTTATTTGCTATATTAACACACAAAACGGTTTTTGAATCTGCATGTCATTAAAACTACCATTAAAAAGTGATTCCACATAACTAATGCACATCAGGCGAAGAGAAGTATAATTTGTACGTAGTCTATAGTATATAATAAACTTTAAATATTAAAACTGGAGACATTTCAAGCATCAATTCTTTTAGTCCAAAGGGATAATGACGATAAAAATGTTGTGTCATCTTAACACGTTGTTTCAATTATTGACAAGAACACTAAATATATAGTCGGGGTACAAATTAAAATGCTGTGGGAGTGGGATTGATTTAATGGGGCTATCTTAGACAGGGAGGAAACTTTTGAATCAAACAGTGATTCGGATGGTATACCATTTCCAAAAAGAGAGAGTTAACTGTTGAGTCAAACACTGATTCGGATGGTATACTATTTGCAAAAAAAAATAATAAAACATAATAATAGATTTTAGTGATGAAAAATATGACTCAGACAAAGATCCGGTCTACGTTCAAAAGTGTGAAGTAAGATTCGTACTAATGACATGCAACTTACTTGCGCTGATTACTAGGAAGAATAAATAACCAAAATAACCATATGGAGTATTTTAAAATTAAAAGCAGTAAAAAAATTAAATAAATCACTAGAGCACTGTGGTGATTGTATATGAACAAGGAAAATAATCCCAAACCACAAAATAACACAACTACACAAAACTGTATAATGCGTTTATATTACCTTATGTACATTTCGATAGTTCTGCTATCATCTTCAGAGGTACACTGCTACCTTCTTCAGAGGTACACTAGTAAAACAATTGATAGAATAAACTAGAACACACAAATTCTCACAAATAGTACGTTTATTCATTTAAGGCCGTTTCAACGACGAAGTCCCCATCTTCAGTAATGTGATTTCAATAACTAAACTACAACATTTATAATAACTATCACTACATTATATAAAACGTACTACTTGTGAGAATTTGTATTATAGTTTGTGAAAGTGAATTAAACTCATGGTAGGCAATACCGAAGTGTCAAAATAAAAAAACAAATTGCACCAGCTAAGAAAATGGGAAACGAATGTAATATTGAAAACTGCACAAAAATGTCGTGACTGCTTTTTAAAAATCTGCCTTTGTCTCAGATAAACATTACGCTAATTAAATTGAAGAAAGAAAAATATTCCGACTTGGTGACCCTGTGTGCAGGAAGATCAGCTGTTACTAGGCTTGAAGAATATAAACAGTTTCACATTTCACTTCCTCATGAAAACTAAACTTGAACCAATCTATTAAAAATTTAAATTAAAAACTACAAGTTTAGTGTAGTATGTAAAATTTAAAAAGTATTTTTTTCCTTTTTCTAAAAAAAAAAAAAAAAAAAAAAAAAAATGCAAGCAAAAATATGGATTTGACATTAAATATTGATACTGGTGTTTTGTTAAAAAAAAAAAAATTGTTTATCAAGTCCTGTTAAATTGAGTGTATAAATTTATATAAAATATTTTACTGTTTTATTAATTATGTATTACTTTTAATGGAATTATTGTTGTGAACAATTTAAGTATTTATTCTATTTTTCATTTGTTATGTAATGGTAATATCTGCACTTTTCTCACTTAACAAAACGTTATATCTCAAAAAAAAAAAAAAAAAAAAAACACAAAGATTTAGTTGAAAATTTATAATTTAAACCCAATAAAATATGGTGTTCAATCTGCAATATTTAAATATAAGGAACATGTGGTTTGTAAGTCTTTGCCGCTTAAAATTACTGCAAAACTTTGATTTGCTCTCCTGAAAAATCAAGAAAAATTAGATACGACCATTCGTGAGATGGTCGACGAATAGATGTTGAAAATTACAAAAAATAATAATATTCGTATAACTAAACTTGTGGTTGGTTATATATTTAATTTTAATTGTTTGAAAATAATTTCTGATTTTGTCTTCATGTCTGGCTGCAGTGCTGAGTAGACGGTTAGACCGATATTTCACACATATTATGTCCCCACCTTCGAGTTGCCAAGATTGAGTATTATTTGGTTAGCTGCCAAGATATGCATCATATGTGAAATAGTTAGGTTTATAGGTATTTAAAACATAAGGAAATCATCTTTGACTCTTTACTAAATATCAGACCTCTCATGATTAGCTCTAATACTTCGACAACATTTTGGTGAATGTAAAAGACTACTTTATTAGGCACTGGCTCAAAATACCCGGTGTTCCCTGGTCTTCATAGATATAATAAGCTATCTGAAGGAGGACTGAAAAACTCAAGTGTATGGATATAGATTTTAACTGATTTTGTTTATCTGTCATCAATGCATGAACTACACTGTAACGATATCAAACTATCATTTGCAATTAATTATGAATAATGATATCAAAAGATAAATAGTTAAGTAATTCATGTACAAAGAAAAATAAAATAAAATAAAAATAAAAATAAACTAATATTGAAGAAACTGTAATGAAGGCAGGTGCAGTTGGGGAGGTTGGAATGTAACGGTACCAAGGGAAGTGTACAAGAAACACAAAGAAAAAGGGGACTTTAGCCTTAAAGAAGCAAATGCGCCTACACACTTAAATAAAAAGAAGAAGTGTAACGGGATATATTAAATGTTGAGCTTGACTTATGAGAAAAACTATAAAGTATAACAAACACACAGAACACAATTCTCATAAAAAAAATACGCCTAAGTGTCAGACGCGTTTCAACGACATGGTCGTCCTCTTCAGTGATACACCAGCTACACCAACCAAACCACAACTCTTGGCCAAGTAACGGGATATTTGGCCAAGGACGGATGTGAATAAAAAAAAAAAAAAAAAAAAAAAAAAAAAAAAAAAAAAAAAAAAAAGGAGAAAACAGGGGGAAGTTAGCGTCCCTTACTGTACTTCAGAAAGGAAAGTTTCCAACTGTTTCAAAAAATAACGACTTGCAGAAAGTAGGTCGACCAATCAGATGAGATCCCGCTTTTAAAAAAATCAACGGGCAGATTTTGAAACCCGCCACTAAAAAGACAGAAACGTATGTTTTGAAAGAATTACATGATTTGAACGAATCAACGCAGAGAAAACCAACTCGGGTTTCAAAAGAGGGGATGATATTCAGTAAGAACCAAAATTGAAAATGAGAGTTAGTCGAGGACTGTTGACCAAAGAGGCGAGACGTCTCTGCGTCATTTTGTTTAAAGGTGTTTGGTTTTCTAAGCCCAGTAGAGAGATAAAGTCTTAAACTGTTTGTTGACCAGAGGAGCTGGGCGTCTCTGCGTTCGTTAGCTGAAAGTCAATCAGAACAAATTTATTATCAACGAGAAGTTAGTGAGTTAGTATTCGTCGTCAGGAAGGAAGATTACCAGTTGCAGTTAGGATCATCCGTCACCCAAGGAGTTCAAGAAGGAATTTGTGAGTGCTTCGTTTTTTTTTTTTTGTGAAAATAAAATCCGGTGAAGTTATAAAAGCAGAGTCAGTGAAAGTTAGTGAAGTGTTATCGTTAAAAATCGACCAGTTGAAAGGGAGCTGTACCATTGATAAGAACAAAATTGTTAACCATTCTTTTCGTATTAATAGTAATTTCACTTCAATTGAGCCAACAAAGGATTCCCCCCCCCCACGAGAAATTAGAGTTAGTGCTAATAAAAATTTAATTGTTTTTTGTAAAGAAAAAAAGCTGTGGCAATAAATTGTATGTTCAATGTTAGTTTTAAGTTGTTTTTTGTAAAAAAAAAAAAAAAAAAAAAAAAAAAAAAAAAAAAAAAAAAAAACCGTGGCAATAAATTGTATCTTCAATGTTGAAGTTTAAATTAGTTTTTTTGTAAAGAAAAAAAAAAGAAAAGTTTCATTAGTCAAAACTAAAAATAATAATCTTGTTAGAGAAAGTTTTGAATATTGGGTAAAAATAAAAACTCATTGTAAGGAAATTAAAATTAGGTTAAGGAATGTTTGAAGAGTGAATGCAGAATTAGTTAAGAACATATTGAGTTAATAAATGTAATTGTTTCCTAATATTTAAAATATTGTATTAAAGTCAAATTCTATTGAAAGGTAAAAAATTGTGTTTTGCGTTTTATTATATTAATTATTTAAAAGTATAAAATTGAAAAAGAGAGGTTAAAAAGGTAAATCCCCGTAGAGGAGGTGGGTTATGTTATAACACGAAAGTAAAAATGAGAGGGAAAATGATATTAAAGACTTGGGATGGGTTTGTAGGGTAAAATAGTACATAACAACAATGAAAGATATTTTAAAATACCACAACCAACGTTTATAACATTGGGTTAGGTATATGAAAAGCAAAGGTTTTGTAATTGTTGAGAAAAATAAAAGTCTCTAAATTAAATTGTGGTTGAATTGTCCCCATTTTATAGAGTGATATTATTATAAACCTATGCAACGGTTACACAAGTTTTAATAAAATAACACAACCACGCGCTAACCACAGTAAGACCACAGATATCCGTTAAAACGTTTCTTATCAATATCAGAAGATAACAGCTAGAAACCTTTATTATATTTCAACACTAACTGCGTAATTATATGGACTTTGTTTAAATATATTGCATCACGTATATACATATTGAAATTATTATAAACAGATGTTTTTATCAATATGAAACTACAAATAGATTAATATTCTGTATGTTTTGCCCCTCAAAAAATGGCGGGCGAGAAAAATGTTGGACAACAGAGTATAGTGCAAATGTTGGTGATTTTTTTTAGAAATAAAGCTGCGGACATCGAGCAATCTTACGATAATGAATACATACCAGGTGTTAGAAAAGTATGGAATCTGAATGAATTACTTTTAAACCATTAACAGCTGAGAATTGGTATACGAAAAGTTAGTCATATAGCTTTTTCTGTTCAACAAAATTTAGTTCAACCAAAGCGAGGCCTACCAGCAGCAAGTTAAAGGTCCAAATACAAACTCGCAGACGTATTTGTTGTTATATTATTCCATTTAACACCATTAACATTTTTAAAGACGATTTTATTTTATATATTTTAAAAAATTTCAACCGTTAAGAAGACATTGACTCCAGTTTAAATTATAGAATTTTCAATCATAGAACTGAAAGAAAATTATTAATTGAAAAAATAAAATATACATTTATTTTAAAAAAATATATAAGGTATTAAACAAACAGATAGTTATTTAAACAAATATTTACGGTTTCCAGCTAATTCCAGTTAAAACTTTGTAAATGATATTTTTTTTAGTGAAATCAAAAAGTTGTTTTACTTTTAAAAGGTTTGTTAGTTTTCGTTGTAAAGTAGTAAATTATATTTTTCAACAACTTTTAACAGCCACTATCTCAAACAATTTCTTTTTTGTGAGTTTTAAATGTATAATCATCTTTTAAAAACGAAAGGGACTGAAAAATGAAAGTCTACATCTACCCTACTTTATTAAGCATTGCGACCTTAATAAAAAATTTGAAAAAAAAAATCTCTACTGTTCTATACGTTCTTATTTTCGGACATTTTATAAGGCTTGACCCTAAATAGATCAAAGCTATCATTGAAGAAATTGATAAACTACCTGCTTGTAGCAATCGTTTTTTCGTTTTCATCTTGACAAGTCAATTGGAGCGTGAGAATGATTGATTGATTGAACTTGCTTGACGACTGTGATCACGATGTAATTGCGTAAGAAACTGGTTCTTGTAGTACGATGGATTGATATTCATTATTCTGCGTAAAAGCAGTAAAATAAAAAGAGTGGCTTTAAATAGTGCTTGTAAATAATAAAGTTTAATAATTGTAGGCACAAAGTTTTTGTATGGCCTACACATAAGAAGATTGGTTGCTTTTGACACTCTACTGGACGACTATTAATAAAGGACAAAATATTCAAAGTTATTAGTTTGGCAATATGTTTATAACGTGTAAACGATTCACTAAATTTAAATAAATAGTTTTAAATTTCGAGTCGTTGTTTAATTGGGTATATAAAAATGGAGATGCAACTTTTTTTGGTTTTTAAATGTTGATCCTTTCCAGAAAATCAATGTAAGAATTTTTAGATATGTAGCTGAAAAATTACAATTTCAAAAACATAAGTTCAGGCGTAAAAAATCGTCAACTTATTTAAAAACGTAGTAAAAAATAAATAAAGGAAAACAAAGCCATTATTTCGATTATAATTGCTCTGAGATAAACAATTATACTGGAATATATGTATTTTTTTTTTCAAAGTAAATTTTTGTTTATTATAAAACTTATCGTAATAAAACCTACAATATCAATAAACAAAATATAGTTGTAATAGTTTTTGGTTATTAACATTGGGTTTTACATATTTAAACCAGACCAAATAAGAATCGAAATTAAATATTAACTTTTAACAATATTCGTTCAGTGGTTATTAAGTTAATTTTGCGCAAATGATTACAAGCCAGTCAAAGAGACAAGCGGACACGGAATAAAAAGTAATATAATGAATCACAAAGCTTTGAATGATAATGTTTGATATTTGAGGGTAGAGGATTATTTTATTTCGTTCTCCAGAATGATATCCAAACTTCCTCTAGTGATCTAATTATAGAAGGAAGGAATAATGCTTGGTAATCAGATTGTGTATAAAGTAGTAAATTTTGTGGGGGCCAATTGTAGTATAAAACCAATGTAGTTTAAGGTTTAAAAAAAAATCGTTTTGATAATAGTTAATATCGATCAGAAAGCAAAAGGATTCTATAAACGTTGTTATCATTTCCATTTGCATTTGGTTTAAAAGTGAAAGATGATCATAAAACGAAATATTCCAAACGCTTTGATAAAATTTGCGTTCTATAAATATAGGTGGTTAATCGAATCGTCGTCTTCGAAAGCTCAATTTTAATCTAAACCATTATTTTACTTAAATGGCTCAAATAAATCTGTATTTGAGCGAGTTTTCCTTTTTATAGGTCTGCGCATGCTTATGAGAAAGGTTTTGCACACCATCTTCCATGTTTTGTTTTTTTTTTTTCATCTAGGCTTGCCATTTACGTAGGTTCCCTGTGTTCTGTACCTGGTCTCTCTAAACCTGATTACATGTTTTATAATGCGTCTTTCCTATTCTTGGTTTACCTAGAATAGAACGCATCATCGTGTTTTACAATTTAAACAGTAAATAATTACCCCAAGTCTTGTTCTTAATAGTAACGTAAGTGCTTTTAATGTTCTTTTTAATTTAATTGTCAACCCATTTAAGGAAACTCCGAGTCAAGTCCTTTTAAAGTTGTCCAACCAGTGCTTCGACGATCGCAATCATTTATGGTAATTATCCAGTTCCTTCTGACAAAAAAGCGTCAATTAGAATGTTCAATTTTTTTATTAGGCTTTGTCAAATATGTTGTTTAGAATCGTTCTAAATGTGTGTACACTACACACCCAATATAAAGGCTATTAGTTTTGACGCGTTGTTTGTTGGGAAAGTGAATTCCCAATGTAAAATATGTATTCTTAAATTGACTCATTTGCATAAACCCCGCTGTCTTTATTTAACATTTAATAAAATTATAAGGATCAGAATGCCTAGAAAACATCTCGTGTTTTGATTAAAATTTTAATCAATTTTGAATTATTAGTCTGTTATAAATAATTCCGTAACGAAGCTACTAAGTACATTTTTCTACAAATTACAACCTAATTGATTTAAACATTATTATTATTTTTTATCAATACCATACCACAATTTAGTTAGAAATGTAAGCACAATTGAAATTTCGCTCCTGTTATGCTCCATCAACTCACAATCTTTATTTTAATTCCCTGTTAAATCTTTACCCAAGAACAAGTATATTACTGATAAACCTACTAAATTCTAAGTAGTTATGTTGATGTTGGGGTGAAGATATGGGTTAAATGAATAGTACGAGTTGGTTAGCAGGAATGAGACTCATGTTGGCAATACAGATGTAACACTTTACATACAATCTGAAGTTTATTACGTCAAGATATAATGCTCCCTTGGAATAACAATACAAACTAAATAAAAGTACTGAACGGGTAAACTATAGCAACAATTACTAACATGAATTTACACCGAAGATATATTTTTATCTTTCTGTAGGTTATCGTGCACTTTTAATTTTGAAACGAAAGTTGGTATTTTGTCGTTTCCGATGATTTTTAAAACAAATTAACAAAAAACTGTGATCGTCCAGATGTTTATATATATTAAAATGTGTCGTCACCTGTACATCATGAAGTGAATTTCCTGCCGCTTTACTCATGTATTTCTTTAGTGGTTTAGTTTTCTAAGAAGTCCAATTTTTATATTTCGTGTTCTAACTTAATCCGTATTAAAGAACTAATCAGTGGATCTTTATGAAATTTTGTATAGATAATTCAGTTTAGCATGTAGGTGGCTCATTTTAAGATTTGGTAAAATATATTTAATAATTAAGAGTAATTAATTAATCTCACTAATGAAAATTCCACAACTAAAGTCCAACCTTTGGATCTTATGAGTATTTACTTTTCTTAACCACAGAGGAGGATTACAAATTATCTCGCCAATTCTCCCACCGTAACCTAAACTTGATATACAAGTGCGTTCAAAGTGTATACCAATCTTTCACACAGATCATACGATTACGACAAGTCATAAATCTTTCATTATCATTGACGATCTCTGGATAAATACAATAAACCATCAGCTTTATGCGACACAAACAAGAACATCGCCAGCGATATTGTTGTGGGCAGCACATAGGGACACTATAGTTTTTATTTATAGATTTGAAAACCCGTAAAATGTTTGTTTGTGAAGCAGTCGGGCGTTTATAGCCGGCGCGTGGTGAGTTATGTCCTGGAAAGTTGTTTCAATTCGACAAACTGGAAATGTTAATACAACCTAACCTAACCTAACCTAACCAGACATCTAAACACTGCTATGTGATATTCACTAGGTGCATCATTTTTTTATTTTCTTTAACTTTAAAATAGCCATAAGTTACTGGTATATTTCGATTCTAGAGAAGTTGTAGAGGATCAAGGTATTTATGTATGTTTTATATTCGACATTTTGTGTACTGGTGTTGATTGATTGAACTGCCAAAGTGAAAAACAGAGCCTGAAATACATGATAAAAAACTACAAAAATGAAAAAAAAATATATCAAAATGTGTGTGGTAAAACGGAGAAATAAATTATATATTAAAGCACCATCAATGTTTTAAACGTAATGATTACTTTCTTTCCAATAATTCTGAATGGAAAGTTGAAAAAAGGGAATCGAGAATGAATGTTAGCCTACTTTTAAAATTTGGGCTTAATGATTTCTTTCAAATTAGGTAAAATATGTGACTTAAAGATTCAAACCAAAAATACTACTATTGAATATCATTCCTTCTTGAAATTTAGTATTTCCATTAAATTTTTTTTAATAAAACATGATTACGAAAATCCATTTTGTGATACATTACCAAATTCACATTTTAAACCTATAACACATGGTTATATTATATGAAACTGTTTTCAAATCCATTTTTATAAATTTTAAACACTAAAAATAAGCGTAGTCAAGTTGGTCTAGTGACTGGCGCTCATTTGCGAGAGGTTCCGGGTTATAATTCCTGAAGGTATGAAATGGTAAGGTGTTGACGCATTCTCGTGGGATGAGTGGGAATCTACCAATTCTGATTGTGGATGGAAGAATTATGAGGACAGGAATTTGACGTGTTTAACACACAATACTGACCGAACAACCGTCTTGCTGCAACCACTAGGTTCTTTACAGGTTGCTGTGCCACATGATTGATCAGATAGAAAATAACTTTATATAGAATAACAGATTTTCTCGTACTTTTATATGTATTAATAATATCTGAATCGTAGTTGTAATAATATTATTAACAAAAGTCTGTAGATTTGATACACAATAATATTAATTTTATTCTATTTTTAGTGAACAAAATTACGAAAACAAAATTTATAGGAAATACGAAACAATATTAACTGAAAACCAATGAAGGTTTAGAAATAGAAGCCATTGCTCCATATCGCTGCCTTGTTTGTGTAATAATATGTATATAATTTGTATTTGGAAGGTAAATTGAAATATTCTGCCTGTAAATAATAAGTAGATACATATTTTATGTTACTGACAATTTAATATTTTTTTATGATTTACTAGTACCGTCTAAACGTTGTGTGAAACAACCGTATTATTGTAAGTTATTGTTTTAAATTCTTATTTATTCTTGTTATTTAACTTATTTTTTTCTAAAAGTGTATATCTAGTAATCACGCGAACTTTAGATTAGGGATAAATATTTGAAAGTAATAAAACATTTGTGTGACGAATATTTACTATATAATTGTAATTAACTAATTTAGAGTATTATATCTTATTTATTGTGTACATTTGCTATTCAAGCAACAAAGAAATATTCAACGGAGGTGTTTCATGTTAATTTTTATCTTTTACCGATAACTCTTGATTCAGAATATTATCTGGAGATAAAAGCAGAACTTTGTTTATTGCCACGTTAAAATTAAAATAAATTTGATTACACTATTCGGTTTATATAATTTTAATTAAACTTATTTTACGTTAAGTAATTATAAAAGTAAAATTATTTTTAATTTTCTCTTAATTCACCCTAAAATTTAAAATAAAATAATTTATAATTTTGATATACGCAATATTATAATTGCAAAAGCATTTGTAGATTCGTGGTTGGTTAACACCACACACAACTATGGACATTCAGAAATATTAAAATCATTTACTCCAGCATCGGGCGACTTGTCTTTATTGTAAAAAAATAAAACTTACAATCAACACATAATGCCTGCCACATAAATAACAAACAAGTCTCTTCTTCCTTCCCCTGCCTTATAACTCATTTAGGGTTAATTTAAGTAAATACTTTATCCACAATCTTTGTGGATGAACTCAGCACAATGATGCTACATTATGGACGTAAGGTGTGAAGAGAGTAAAGGACACTGCTGTACAGTAAAGTTGAACAGATAAGGGGGGAAGTGTCGCTGTAACAACATTCACTAATATTTCTCCGACACTAGTAATAATTCCATTAATATTTCACGTTTGTAACATCATTAAACTTATACATTGGAAACAGTGAATTTTAATACTTCTTCAACATGGTTAACCTTTACAATGTAATGTTTCAAACAAAGGTTTTGTAAAATTGTTTTTATTAAATAGAATTAAATAGTGCAAAAACATTACATTAACTTCCTCACACATAACTAAATCAAAAATACTAACTACTGTACATAAAAATCTTTCGTATCACCTCAGAATTGTTTGTATCTTTATTACTGAGGTTTTCCCTAGAAGCACACATTTCATATAGGAGATAACGTATTTTTTATTATTGATACCGTATTAAAACTTTTTCAAAATTCTTGAAAAATATTGAAGAAATATTTATATATTTTAGAATATAGCTTAATCATAACGCTTACCAATAGACCTTCACTTATGCCATAATACTCGCCTTTAACTTAGCTGAATCGATTTATTAATAACGGTGGTCAATATTTTTTCCCAATTATGTTTGAACCGAATCTTTTTATGTAGGTAACTGGTTTGGGTCATTACCCTTCACGTATCACAAAAAATAATAGGACTGATTTTGAGACATTAGGTGTTTTATAACAGCTCTATGGAGGATTTATAGCTGTTTTTAACGACCCAACCTTTTTTAAGAGATGGCAACCAAAATACTTGTGGTTTGATTTTCTTAGAGGCTATAAATTAAACAAATTTGTTAAAGATATTTTTAGAAAATCAAATATATGTTATCGTCTTATGGAAGCAATCTCCATAGTCTTCTGAAATAAAAATGTTCGCATCACATTCAATATACATTTGTGTGGTGTGGTCTTTTTAATTAAAACCGTCTATAACTTTGAAACGATTTTAGTCTTTCTAAATAACGTTTTAGCTTTGTCCAACTTTGTCACTGATAAAATGTATAGGTGATTGTCACTGAAATGTCGAAAATATAAGAAAAAAATTTTTTTTTTCCTTTTCAATTACTAGCAAAATAGTGTTAAAACGTAGCACCGTTCACTTAGCATTTTTCACTTTCAATTATCGTTTAAATCATAATCATTGAAAATTGTATGTTGTTACTGAACATTTTAAGAAAATTTTTAAAACTGTTTACAAATCTCAATTTCCTAGTTTTCAGCAAAAAATTGTTAAAACTCATTAACTTCTGCAATAATTTCTCAAAAGTTACCAGTTACAATTAACAATCAAATGTAATTTCATCTTTGCCACTTAAAAAAAAAAGAGAAAAAAAGAAAAGATATTGCTGAAAATTTAAGAAAATACATAAGCTATTTTGAAAATAATTCTTTTCTTATTACCCGTGCAGACAAATATTGTCAAAACTTCGGAATTAATAAATTAATTTGAATCAAACAAAGTTTAAAATATGACGAGATATCATACCTACATAGAAAGGAAAACTGTATGAAAATCGGATCAGCGGTTCTCTAGTTATAAACTATAACTAACACTACAGTAGCACTACCTAGGATTCATGAGTTGAACTTGAGTCAAAACGATTAACAGATTATATCATGGCAAATAGTTGCTGGGAATACTCTCTTGTCTGTGGTATAGGTTTGTTGTGACCTGGGTCAAGGTTGTTGATAAACATTTATGCGGGTTATATTTATGCGTGCGAGTGTCCTTACGCAAACCTAACCTTTATAAAAATAAGCTCGTGTCTGTCAGCCCGCATCTTTAGTTTTTATTTTAACGATATAATATAAAATATTCTAGAGTGTATAACTATGTGGTGCCATGACGTTTGATTTGTTGAGTCAGTGGATAGACAATAAACAAGAAGAATGTATTTGCATTTAATGTATTGAGAGCTGTGAATCTTTATCGATACTAGTTTATCTATGTTGAATTTTCCTTGCGTAGATCTACGTCTTATAATAAAACTTCTTATCATATAGTAGTGGCTCCGCTGGTTTGATATTGTTATCTCTAGACTATAATTAACCCTAAAGCTCAGAATAAAATATTATTAAAGCTATTGGAAACGCCTGTTTCACATAAATTTTTAATCAATATAACTGTTTTCTTGTTATTAATAAAATAATGATAATATGTTTTATCTAGTCAGTTACTTTTAGTTAACTATGCCGCTCAGCACATGTTATTCTTCTTGCCTTTCCTACACGTTGAAATTTCAAAACGAATTTCTTAAGGATAGATTTAAAAATTACACATTATTCAATTTGATCACATCGTTCGTCCTTACACTCACAATAAAACCCAATGTTGTTCTAATTTTTACGGAAAGATTAATAATTCAAATAAACATTATACAGTATAACATATTTAACGTATACCGCGTGTTAAATAAGGACTGCTAATATATATTTTTTAACCATTACAAATATTCAGAGCTACAACGCTTTGCACATTGAATGGACATCATAACCTATTTTAGTACGTATTCAGTGAACCGCTACCTTTCCAAGGAGAAGATCTACAAGGAGTAAGTAGGAAATCTTAAATGAGAACGTAGGTCGTGTTATACATCGAATTAAAGGGCTTTATGTTTAGAACACAATGCTGCAACCCGACCTTAAAAGGTTCACCCTAGATAAAATACTGTGAGTTTAAAGTTATATTAAATCAAACAAGGAAAATGGATTAACCGTGATGGGCCTTAATGATAAAGATGTTTGTGACTGATAGTGTGTATACCCGCAAACAGGAAAAATACTTGCTTTAGATGCAACAATCATCAATTAATTGTTTTAGTTTGACCTGTGAATTAATAATCAAACTGCCATGGACTTCATTAAATGTGCCTAATAATTACAAATTTAAGCAATCTTTGAACGGCTGAATTATCCGATTGAGAGTAATTTGCTAATAAAGACCTTTAATTTGATGCACATATTAACCTATGCTTACATTTAAGATTTCCTTTTGACTCCTTGAGGACGTCCCCCATTGGAGGTAAGGATGCAGTGAGCAGTCTAAAAATAGTTTTTTAAAGCTAGATATTGATTTACAAGTTTTAATTTCATAACCTAGTAAACTTTATTAAGCTAGCTGTTCTTAACATACCTGACATTTTAGCTAATATGAACTTTAAACCCACGTTATTTTCGCTAGGGTGAACCTTCTATAGTCGGTTTTGCGGCATTGTGTTCTACTCATAAAGGCCTTTAATTCGATGTAAAACCAGACTTGATTTGTAAAAAGCGTCAAATCGTTATAGAAATATATAAACGTATATAAACAAAACAATAAATACCGTCTTGTGTGATATCTTTAGCTGACAAGCTCTCGCTTAAATAAGCGTAATAAAACAGGTATGCTATTCATGACACGTTGGGTTATAATTTAGTCCAACAGAGTAAAATAAGTTGTCGCTGTTTGACATTATCGTAAAATTATTAGTTTTGTTTTACTTTGACAGTTTTGACCGTTGCAACCGTTATATTATATTAATTAACGAATTTGGATCTAATGTAGCAATGAAGTCTCTAAAAAGTCCTACCGGTGTTGTTGAAACTTTGCACACTGTCGCATTCGTACATCTCCCAAAACCAAATAATAACAAACCAAAACTAATTGTCGCCAAAAATTTCGGTTCAATTGTAGTCAACCAAAAAAGTAAAATGTAACCATGGACATCTTCTTCCAAAAAAATATTCATATATTTAAAGACGAACCTAAACTTACCTCACATGTGCCATAAAAACGTCATCGCCGTAAAGAGGCTAGACTTATCGAGCTTTTATTGACGATTTAATTTCATTTAGGATTTTGCAATTATTCCTAAACCAAATGGTTTTAACATTCATCTTCACATTTCATAAAAATTTGAACGAAATCGGTATAGCCGATTTGAGAAAGTACGTATTACATATGACACCTCCATGGCCGAAATGGCGACCAGAACGATTGGTTTGGGTCCTTAGAGGTTACATTTGAGCAAAATCATTAGAGCGGACTTTGAGTTAACCATAATTTTGTGTTTTTTAATTGCCCAGGGACCTCAAAACGGATATATCAGGAAAAAAATACGACATCGATTGTTTGACCCATCACTTTTCTCTAAAATACGTATATGTAAGGAAGTGAAGGGAGACGAGGGACGTGTCATGCTGCTGATCAACTTCTGTAAAAGGACGGATTTCTAAATCAGACAACTAAGAAACCACAGTTATACAGTGTTTATTTATAACTTCATCACTTGAAATGATCAACACTCGTGAAAAATTCAGTCACGAAACAAACAATCAATTTTCCACAACAATCACTTTATTCATATCAGGATGATGCGACGTTTCAATGACTAACTCCTCATCTTTAGTTGTTACTTGCATACAAATCTTCATGACAAACTTTTGTCTCTGGTGGTTCAGTGTCACAAATGATTCTTTACATGTAATAAAGTGTTACTTCTGAAAAAAAAAAAAAATTTATTTTTATTTACTGTTTAGGTGTTTAATATTTATAAAACTTTTGTAAAAATACGTGCGTACCATTTGCGTACATGATTTTATATTAAAACTATATTTTCCTTCAAAACAACTTAAGCTTAACGTATTACTTGAGTTCAGAACAAGGAAATTCTATCACACAGACACTTTTCGCCTTTGTATGTTCCCCCAATGATATTGATTTTATATTTTGACTTGACCCAAATCGTCCCAGCTCTACTCTAAGTCTTGGATTTTCTATATTAAAGTCAACAGACGGAACGGCATAGCATTGTCTGCCCCATTTCCTTTACAGAACTAAGACACACAGCGAGTAAGTACCATTTTACAATTACATAAACCCCAGCTAGTGTCACACTGGGTCGATGGGTGTTAGTAAATTCTGACTTAAGATATTATTTTTAGATTAATATAACTGAGTTTATAAAATATCATTTATGTTTTTCTGAATCTTTATTTCAAAACATTGATTGTAATGATAATGTAAAGGGCTAAGCTTACGATTTTTATTTATGATATTTTAACTAATATACTTAACTACTTTGTAGGCCTATAACATTTAAATTACTGCATCAAACTATCTGATGTGTAGAAGAAATGTGTTCTGAAGTTTTAGTAAAAATATCAGTTTGAGTAACAATAGCCGTTGTTTATCCTCTTTAGTATTCTAAAAATATGTGAATTTATGCCTATGTATGTTTAAAGATACTTCTATCCTTATTAATTTATCAGACAGTTTTGTAAGGTATTTAAAATTAGTATTTTGGAAAATTGGTATCATGAGGGTGTTTAAAAACAATGGTTTATTTAATATGTCTTCGAAATAATTAAAACTTGGAGGTCAATTTAAATTTTAATAAATACAATCCCCGTCAAAAAACATCATTTAAGAAAATGTTGGTGTTAGAGTTTATAGTTGAATATTGAGAAGGTATATGGGGCGTCGCCTTTTAAGATGGATTTCAAAATGTATTGTGAGAGACTATGACCACATTTTGTACGGAAATATTGGATATTTTATTCAATGTAAACTATATATTTTATTTTTGTAGAAGTTGTACCATTTGAAACAAATGCAAGTATGGATAAGAATAAAACGCATAAATGATCAATTACCGTGTGAATAGGAAAATCCCTAACAATATTATATACGTAAATATATATCATGAGTGATATTAAAGTGAGTTTTAAATTAAATCAGTGTTTAGATTTGTTTCTCTATTTACACATAATGTTTAATTGTCACACAGTTAAAACTTCCATATTACACAATTTCTTACAATATTAAAAAAAAAAAAATTTTTTTTTAAAATGAATAATTTTGAAGTCAGCCTTAACACAAATAATAAAACCTTCCACAATAATTTTTGGTTATTAGTGTTTTTCGGGCTATATTTGTAAAATTTGAAATCAAATTTAAACTGAGTATATATATATATATATATATATATATATATATTGAGTTTTAATAAAAATCACCTTATTGACAAATGGTGCTGTTTTCAACTTTCTCTTTAAAAAAATCCCGGGATTTTGAAGCTTGAAAATCAATCATTCCTCAGAAAACCTACCCAACTTCATACTGCGAAATTATAACGCCTTCAAACCAGTGACCATCACTTCTCACCCTCTCCCTCAAGAGATTTAGTCAACAATCTAATCATTTCACAAGATGTCCACCGTACATCAAACTTGACAATTAGATCATTTGCTCTCGTAATAATGCGTGCCAAAAGTGTTACAAACGAACAAAAAGACGGACTGATACTGTAGTTCCTTAATGGCCTCAGTCCTTGTATTTGAAATTATCGAGTGCCATCGACATTTTCACAATCCCCTTACTATGTATTTAGAAAGTAAAATATAGTGTGATTTTTCATGCATACCTTTTAAGTAATAATAATAAGTGTTTGTCGGTATTAAAAGACATTAGCTACAATTATCAACAAACCAGTGACTTGTTGCAACAGGAAAACCGGAGTTCTGAAAAGCATATAATTTGTTGTTGTTATTTAAATATTTATTTGTTATTTTTAAGTAAATAAGGAATTCACCTCCTGAAAAAAGTCTCGTAATTTCCTCCTTCAAAATAATATACAATAGACGACCGACGATAAAGTACTTTATTTTTTAATATAGACCTATACAGGATACACCTTGCTAGTATGAATGGCTAACCATTAAAATTAAAACTTCAATGTTATTAGTTATTATAATTAAAATGAAATCTATGTTTTCTATTTTATTGCAGAGTAAAAAAAAACTTGTATGCTGAATAAACAAAAATTAAAAACCGATAATTGTAACTACAACTCATTGAAATTATGAAGCGTAGTTATCAATAGTTGATCAAATTTACTTTAGTCTTGTGCGTGTTTAATCTGCATGGTCAAAATGTCTTTGATAATATATGATTTTAAGGAAATGTACAGAAATACGTCGTTTGAAATAATATATCTGCAATAAAGAGAATTTTATAATTTAGAATCACGTAATTGCAACCACTATTTTGAAAAAAAAAAATGCACAATTTTCTTTACCTGCAATCTCTCAAAAAAAGAACTATTTTAAAAACTTTAATTTATTTAGAAAATGGAATTTTACAAGATTTTGAAATTATAAAATGCTTGCAAACGTTGTAAACTCAAACCACTACAGTAATTCAACATAAATCTTAAGTTACACTAATTTCATTAATTGGTTTTTCAGAAGCGAATCTGATGTCCATTAATTATCCTCCCGACACCTGGGAATTTTATTAAACCCTTGTTTTGCCAGATGGTATTCAGTTCAACATACGGAAGTGTAATTATTAATACTTTCCTGAATATTTTTCGCATGGAATCCGTCTTTTGCTTTAAATAGATTTTAGCACACTTTTTAATGTTTGAAGTCGCCACATGTGCTCTTTGCCAACGGCCGTCAGATTAACTAGGTTGAATATTATTACCGCGTTAAATCTCAGAGTCTTGGACATTGAATTTGTAAATTACTCTTTTTTGTAAGTACGCCACTGACAATCTCAATCTTTAAAAAGATGTTTAAATTGTAGGCTAAACTAGACATTCAAAAATAAATACACAGTCAGTTTGGCTGTGTAGTCCAAGGACGGAAGAAGTTAAGACAAACATGAGTATCTTTAGTAAAACAAATTGTTCGTTATTATGACCAAATGGTTTCGGTCATTTCTGGCATTTAAATATAAGAAAAAGAAGGAAAAAACTTACCATAAAACAATATCTCGACGGTCTATTAAAAAAAGCGAATTCCAAATGTCTCTTGACTGTTTTTTCCCAAAAAATGTATTGAGTAAAACTTATGGGAATATATCAATCATGGAACATTCCAATTTACACTTTTTGAAAGTACATATAACATTTAAATGATTAAATGATCATTTTATTTTGTATCAAAATTATCAGTTGTTAAATTGTAACAACTGAAGACGATGACTTCTTTGGTGTGTTGGCTTGTTGTGGAAATTAAAGTCTTATTGAGTGACATTTTTGTACGTTTTTACATTATAGCCTAGAGAATTTTCGAATAGATTTTAGGTTATATCCATTGACATCTTAAGAGCCTCTTTGATGATCCAATTTCGTCATTGTTAACCAAAATAATAATATTTGGTATCATGATTTGTCATTTAGTCATCACAAATGCGTGAATAAATTTTTAATAACGATCAATTATAATTGATTAACGTGTTTATTTATAATACAAAAAACAAAAACAAAACTCTAGGTACAATTCAACGGTCAAATGATATTCGAATAAAACGCTGATCAACATGCAATCAATGGCTAAAACCACTTTACATCTTGTACGCCCTATATGAAAGTAACTTCTAAAACCTCACAATCAATTTTTGTCACGTTAGAATATCCTATATCACACATTGTAAGGAAAATCAAGTTTCAATGTTTTTTAGTTGATCCAACCAAAATCAAATAAACACAGTAAATGCAATCCCCCCCCCAAATACATTCAAATAAACATAAAGTCAATAATTTATATTACACTACACAACCGGACACAGTTTAATGATCAGAAGAGTACATCTTCAATTAATACCAATCAAAGAGGAAGAAGTGGCATCTGGCAGAAAGAGAGAGAGAGAGGGGGGTTAGTAGTTAATTAACGAACCCGATGACGGAAATAGAACAAACACACTTTCTCACCAGTGTCATCATAAGCAACAATTCCCTCTGTTTTTATGACTTGAGACTTCCGGAATGAAATCAGATTACATGGATGGATTAGATTCTCTTACTATCTGCTTAGAGATTTTATTTTTTGTTATAATTGTTTTTTCTCCTTCTCCATATAACCAAAGTGTGTGTTTTGTAAGACGTTTTGTAGCACCAGAAGTGTCATGTAAATCATACATTCATTCAAAAATATACTGATCTCATTATAAAACCCTCATTGTTCTATCCTAGAACTCTCATTCCTGACGTACATCCTATATGTTTAAATGTTAGATTATTCTTAGAGGTGTTAACGATATTTTATGTTATAAAATTTATTGGCCATCTTTTATGACAGATACTTTGAGTTGAAACAATGACGTATGGAATTAAAATCTGCAAGTTTGGACCTAATTTAGTGAATCTCAATAGTTTCCTGTATGTGTATGCACGATTCCTCACCAATTAATAGTTTGAAACCTCTGTATTCATTTGAGTGGCAGCTATTGTGTTTACTAATAACCGACAGACAAACTGTTTGTAGAAAAACCTGCTTTTGGATTTATTTATGTCTTGTAAAGTGAAGGTGTTTACAATTTTGTGTAATTTGTATACTTGAAATATAGTTCATAAAATTTAAAAATGTCTTCTCAAATTTCTTCTATAATAGTATAAATATACAAAACCTCTTTCCAACATTAAATGTTCAGATACCATTTTAAAATTATGAAAACCTATTGTCTTTTTTGATTGCACTTTTATTATTATAACTTCTTTAAAATTTTGAAAACACACTCAGGACAGGCTGTTGGCGTACTTCAAGGTTATATATTTAAACCCATACTCTATTTTTAAAGCTCCCACACGAGAAGGGAAAATGATGAGAGGTTAAGCAATGTTAAGTATGTGTAGCAAAACGTTAGAGCATTTGGTTACGATTACAAACGACAGACAGCATATTTCAATAGTTCTGTCTTTAGTTTTTTGCTAAACATAACAGATGTTTCCTCGTATTTCCTCTCAGCTGATTCTTTTCTTACAACTGTCAACAATACAAACTAAGTTACTTTAACATATGGACATCTGGGTGTGTTAATACATCAATCATCAACTGGGAAGAGCGCAATGGATTTGATCAAAAGGAAGAAGCCAACTCCTACAATACCTACTGCATTCTCGCAGTTTGTGAGTTACAACGTCTGTCTGCCCTATGCTCTTTATTTTGGGGAATGTCTGATATATACATTTTAGCTGTTAAATTAAAGTTGTTATTAACATTGAAGAAAATAATCTAATAGAAATAATTGAAAATGAAAATGATAATGAAATATATTATGTATGGTACGGATAATTAATATTTTTAATTGAAAATATATATGTACGGCTATATTAAAATTATGATTACGATTAAAAAACAACCTTATATTGAAGGTGAGTTTATATGAATTAATCGTTAAGTGTAATGAGTAGAACTGTAACTAGCATAAAATAACTTGAATTGCTGGAACAAAACCCATTGATGGTTAATATTTATATCACTCATTAACCTTGGATATCCAAATAAGATCTTTAATTTTGAATTAATGTTTTACTCTATTACATAAAACAAATTAACAACAACTATTAAATCAAAAATGATCTTCAATTTCATCTCTCATTGGCCAAATTGATTTCTAATTTTAATTCTTAGTTTATTCACAAATTAATCTTATTTTCAGACTAAAATTGAACTGTAAGATGAATAATGGATTAATAATAATAAAAACCTAAATGTTTTCAAGTTAGATTCGTAACCAGATTATGAGTATTTATATTTATTTTCATATTTGTGGGTTCGTTCTTTGTTTTCCTCTTTTTCTTTTAACCTCTTGTTTCATTGTATTCAATCTTCTTCATTGGCGCAACTATTGCGGAATCCACCAGCTCATTTTCAGAAAGTAATGTATATATCGGACCAACATTTAATTTTAAAATTAATAATAATAATAAACTTAAATATTTTCAAATTACATTCGTGACCGTAAGCAGATTATGAGTATTAATATTTATTTTCATATTTAACTGTTCAATCTTTCATTTCCTTCTCTTCTTCCAACAGCTCATTTCATTATATTCAGTCATCTTTTTTGAAGCAACAAGTGGGGAATTCCCCTAGCTCGGAGTACTACAAATATTTTCCTCATTTACATTAACCGATTATGTCTAAATTGTATTGTTCGTTAAAGACATTAATTTGTTCTAAATCTTCTGTCATGGAATTTATTTATTTACTATCTTTAATTATTGAATTTTAATTGCATTAAATCGTCGATCTTTGAATAATGAGGTCTTTAGAATATTGTCAAATGCTACGTTTTGGAGTTGATGGAGCGTTTTTAAATATTTAATATATGTTTTAGGAGAAACGAACATGCGTTTGTTTTTTGTAAAAAATAATTTGATACAGAAATGAAATATAAAATGTTACCGTCATGATCATTTGCTTATGCTTTGATGGGTACATGTGAATTAAAAATTAACAAATAATTGATTTTAAAACCATTAACAAATTTGTTAACATGTCTATTAGTTGAAATGGCTCTCCTGAAACTAATTATTTTTTGTTTTGAATTTCAGAGTCCAGATGCTGTGAGAAAATCCCCGACCTGACGGAAGGATGTCGCAGTACTTGTGAAAAGGTAAGAAGACAGGACGTCGTACATTAAATGCTAATTTTATAGCTTCTACATTTAGCTACCGGATAGAAGATACACGAGTCGAAACAATATTGTTGCAAGTATAATTAGAAGGCTGTCGTGAGAATTGCTTTCTATAATAATTTATTACAGAATGATTTATTAAATTACGTTGTTATGGACAGTGGAGGAATGGGGAGAGATGATTTGTTGTCATTGGATGTCATAGACTTGCGTGTAAATTGATTATTATATTTATAAATACGCTCTCTCTCAATCATTCATTCTCATGATTTGTTTGTGCAGTGTATTTGTCTTTTTGTGATTTGAAATATGAGCAAAAAACTAACTGATGTTTATTGAAAATATATCTCGTTTTAAAATTTAAAAAATTGCTTCTCATTGTAGAATGCAACATGTCTGTTATTTTTAATTTGCTTAGTTAATTTGGACTTTAGCATTCATGTTTTTATATCTAATCGGTACATTTGATAATTTTATTTTATTTTATGTGTAATTGAAAAAGTTAAACAAATGATTTATTGTTCAGTTTCATAAATACAGTGTTTATTTTGATTATATGCAATCAGACTGAAACATACAGCTTGAAGTAGGTCGCCTTACAAAGCCTGATTTAATCTCTGTTTGTACTTTTATATAAATATTTATGTAATACATACCTATATATTAGTTTGTGATACTGCAATAAACAATGTCAATCAACCTAGTTAAAAAACAATTACCAAGAGGTATGAACACAGCGTCATTCAATTCTAATATTTACAATGCTGCAGGCTATTGGAAGTAAAGATTATTTGAATGGAAAGAAAGTTACTTTGCTTACATAATATTGCAGCAATGCCAGTTGCAAGTCTAAGGGGGGGGACAACCAGTTCCACGACTCGTGTGGGCGGCGGCGATCCCTTATCAGGCACAACAATGGGCCCAAGGGACAATGTCTGGAGTGCAGCTATGGGTTTACACAGTAGCTATCTACCTGGACATGTTAATTTCTCTTTGTTTTCGCTTGCTTAAGGTAAACTATCACCCGCTGAACTGTTTTGTTTCGAAACGAGGTTAGTTTCTTAACACAGCACGATCGTGACCGAATGTTTTATTAAGCTGGAAGGAGATAATGGAATAGGCAAGGTTATTTAAAACGGAAGTTAAGAGGTTAAAACATCGAATTGTAATTGCGTTTATATTATTTTACATGTTTATTATAAGAATTATTTTAAGTTTTAAACACATATTTTTAACCTTGAAATTAATTGAATTTCTTTATATAGCCTATGAACAAGAAATACCATTTTTGTATATATATGTATATATATGAAGAAAGTAATAATTCTGCAACTGCAAATATGACATTTAAAACAAAGGTTGAATCCCAACAGTTTTATTCATAAAATTTACAGAAGGACAACTTATAAATGACAAAATTTAAATCAAAACTAATTCAGAAATGTACCATTTAGTGGAGGTGTGAATAACAGTTGGATGTTTTTTACGTCTTATCCCTATTGCTGTGATATTACTTATATTATAATTAATAATATTTAATATATAAGACCTTATTTATGAGATAAATCTTTTGATTAACCTTGCTAAATTGACGGTGGATCGAAAATGGAATTAATTTTAGTATATAACTCGAAAACCGTAGCATTTATCACTCATGGTCTTAACATAACAATGTTGTTTTTTTTTATTTTTAATATCTCTGTGGTGTTTTTTATTTTAATTTTAAGGAATTAAAACTGAGATATGAACAAATCTCCAAAATCAATCAAACCACAAAAAATTGTTAGGTCTACTAAACAACTACAAGCAGAACAGATGCATATATCTGTCATTTTATTGGCGGCAGTATTTTAGGAAGTAAATAATGAATGCAATAACTAACTGATGCTACCAGACACACCTCTACCCCATATTTTAAAATTCCCCATCCGTATTTAGGTTGCTGTCCAACGTGCAATAGATCTCTGCAAGTGGGTAAAGTATATTCATGAATATTGCAGCAGGGCGTTTCTGTCACTACTGTGTTTTCATACAACAATGGGTCTTGATCATATTCATGGGAGGTTTTACTTCCTTAGTGAAGGAGCTAGTTAATCTTCACAAATGTTTACTTTCAATCACTTCCAAGATGAGTAATATAACTTCTTTGCAGCGAAATAAATCACTATAGAGTACATTTGCAATAAGTCGTTCTTCATTTGTGTGTGAAGTTGAAATACGATTTAGCACTTTTAAATTACTTTATTTAAATATTTATTACACGGTTGAATTGTTTAATTTAGTATCGTTTGACGAACGGAGATACTAAAGTCACTTTTGTATTTGTCTTCGCCAGACGGATCAATAAGTAGGATGTGCAGCATTCAATAAAAAATAAATACCACTTGCAATATCTATACCTAAATTAAATTATCTAAAACAATCATTTGTGCGGGTTAGATGAAAAACAAATATATAGATTATTTGCAATCCATAACAAATTCTATCTCTGTTTCCATGATTCCAGATATTGGTTATACTCTGCACTATATTGTTCAATTTAATTTTTTATGACTTTTTTTCGAAATATACCAACTTAATTCTATTGGAAAAATCTATAAAGTCATTTTAAAAAGACATTCAAAAAGAACTTGTATGTTTATACTGCATGTTCATAATTTCGGGAGTTGATAGGGGACATTAAACAAAAGTTTATATAAACCTTTGTCTTAAAACGTTTCTTTTTTTCGTCTGTCCGCCATTTTGTGATATTTCAACAAATAACGATATCAATACCAAATTTTGCAGAAAGTTTTATACCATTAATTTTCATAACGTTTTATAATGAAACGGTTTCAAAATGACACCCATTAATTGTGTTTAGTTTTCTCTGGAAAAAGAAGCTTTTTAAGACATATGTTTATATAAACTTGTTTTTGATGTCTCCAGTCATCTACCGAAGTTTGGTAAAACATTTTATAAACATCCTGTACATATACATGATTTCACCAAAATATGAACATACAGAAAATAAAGATAATAAAAATAAATCTAATTTGTTAGTATATTTCAACTCCTGCTGCCTTTGTCAACGAAGAACGCTCTTTTATAAACTCTCTCTTTATTAAGGACAAAGACAGGAATGGAAGTGTATTTAAAAGTTTATTTATATTTATTAGGCTATAGTAATTTATTTCATTAATTATTTATGTGTTCGTAAACCATATGTTTATATTTAAAATAAATATATACAATAAATAATTTTATTTTTTTGAATAATTATATAATTATTCTTATTTTTGGTATTATTTAAGGGAAAAAATGTATTATATATATATATAAGTATTAAGTTGTGTGTTTATGAAGTGTAGGTTATTATATTTTAAATTATTTTAAATACATATTAAACGAACAATAAATACAAATTAAAACATAAGATATGTGCTGTTCTATATAAATCTAGAATTTTTTTAAATTATATAATTTATTGAGCCTAATTTAAAAATATTCTCAGTTATGGCCATGTCTAAAAATGTGTTAGGTGCAGTTTTGTTTGTATTTCTGTAAATTTGGTTATGAAATATTTGTAAAAACGACGTTTTACAAATAGCTCACAATCGACTTGACTAGGCATAAATTTGTATAATAATGGACAATCATGTGTTTACATTGATATCAATGTATTTACTCAATGAATGACTTACTTAACAACAAGTTATAGGTTTATCTACTCCAGAAATAGGAAGTCTAGGCTGCAATTTGCATATATGACATGGTAATATATTCCCTTGTCTGAGCATAATATAATAGCAAAGAACTATTTAATAAGTACGATTTACATAAAGTTGATGTATAATTCTTAAGATTTATTCAATTAAACACTGATTTAAAGTGATTATTTTAATAGAATATTCTTGAAAATTAACATAACTCGAGAAACTGGTAGTTCGTTACATTGCCAAGTAGGTTGGGTCTTGACGGCTTAAAAGTCTATTTATAACTGACAAAGATATATACAAGTTAATCTTTCAGTTGTGACATAAATGTTAAGGAAACTTGGATAATTTTAAATATGAAACTAGTACAAATATGATACTAGTATCTTATAAAATGATAAATTATATACATACTGTATACGTAATTAATGAAATCAGCACAAGTCTGCTAATAAAAATTCGGATTTATTTGGTTTTTATTTGCTAAATATTATGTATGTAACCTTGTAAATGTCAGTATTATTGGTGAACATCAGACAAATAGTGCGACTGTTACGGAGAATAATCGACAAAAATAGGATTAAATTCCCTTACTTGTCATATAAATTTTATAATAAAATCAGGTAAAAGCTGAGACAGGTCGAATGAAATGCAGATTATTATTTTCGAGAAATGTTGAGTCTGTAATAAATGTGTTCAAATATCTCAAACGTATTTATAGGGATTGGGATCTGTGCATATTTTGTGGACCCAACGTAGCACCCAAGACAACAGTTCCAATAGTTATTATTTGTCTTATGGAAATTAGCAAAAATACTGCAATGTCAATGAAAACTCCAAACGTATTAAAATATGCAAAAGTTACATTTCACGATTAAATAAATACTTATTTTCCCCTATATGCACTATAAAAGAAGGTATTGTAATAGGGAAAGAGAGAGATTTTCAATATTTTCAAAAATACCATCTTTATGCAACTCTGAGTAAAATTAAGTAATTTTTATAGATTACGTATAGTACCATTTTAACTAATTGCTGACCTTCTTGGAACATAAGTTAAAATTTCTGCCATTGTTTGTAAGAATCATCAATTCAAACTAGTTATCTGGATGATATCTACTTCCGCAGTAGTTTGTAGTCTAGGAAATACCTATATTTAATTAATGCTTCAGAAATTAAAACATTATTTCTGAAAAAAAAAAATGCTTGTCCATTATAGAGAAGAGCAATATATCTTGTTAATTTTGTCCATTCATTCCATATAGGAAATATTGCTGGACGCTGTTATAAACAAAATAGAAGCCAACAAAACCATTTACGTGTATTGAGGTTGCAGTAATAGATTAACTGGTGATTCAATTCTGTTATTGACAAACATCATTTTTTTCAAGTTGTGAGAAAGGCTACTCACTTCGTCTATTTATTAAGGATTGTTGTACATTTGTAGTGTAGACATTTACCCATTAAGGAGATTCTATTCTGTACGTTTTTAGTATAGATACGTATCCATTAAAGATTTTGAATTCTATTCTGTACATTGGTAGTATAGACACTTATCCATAATTGATTAATGTATTCTATTCTGTATGTTTATAATGTAGACACATACTCTCTTTTATCTGTTATAATAAGGTATTATGTTATGATTTCGAACGACCTGAGTTACAGGATTTACATGAAATATCCGTTTCTACAAAATCTTGTTCGTGTTTTTGTAGTCGGACATTTACCAGAAACTCTTTGATCTATTCCGATATGTAAGGGTTTTAAGTGATTTTTAAGTTTACACATAAAAAATGACCACATTTAATCAAATTGTACAGAAGAGACGCAATTCCCACACTAAAATTTTTATTTTAACAGGAAATTTTTGCGATTTTTATTAACATTATCTGAACCTCATCTGCTAGGGTACCGAATGAGATATTATGATAAATATAGTTAAAAACAAATTAGTCAGTCGTAATAGGCATGAAACTCAAATTCGTAGATGAATCTTGAGCACCAAAATTATATTTCTCTTAAATATGTACATGTAACTGTCGAAGGCCCGGATTGTACTAATATATCAATCAAACATGTCGAAGAAACAAATAATCATCAAATATGTCGTACTCAACTATAATTTTATTGTTATTTTAGGACGAGGAATGAAGGCAACATAAATTTGAGTTTAAAGAGTATTATTGATTGACTTCTATTTGAAAACAGTTTTCAAAATAAACTAGTAAAAACATAATAATATAGTCTGGTTTTTAAACGGTTAAAAAGAAAGTGAATGAATTTATAAAAATACCTGAAATAATTCTAGAATTAAGCTGCGAGGAAGAAATATTGAAAAGTTTATTTGTCCGTTATATGTCATTTTCTTCACTTTATTCATTTTACGAAAATACCCTCAGCCAGATATATATATAAGTTTTGTATCGTAAAGACCCATACACTGTGTGCTTAACGGTTGGGAACACGACTGAACTAAATATTGGTCATGTGCTAACATTCTTCATGAGCAATTGTAGTTACAGACAACAGAGTAAGCTAGAACAATTTGAATTTGGTCTCTACTATATCTAAGGTTAGGGGAGGTTAAGTAAGCTAGTCGATAGAAAATATTTTTATATATTTTTACTTCCATACTGTCTGCTTTCTCTTTTAATATTTATCTACATATCAAACTTTCAGTTTTGTGTTTTTTTAACTCTGACCAGTTGTATTAGTTACGTATTCACACCACCTTGTACGCAATATATTTCCTTTTACAATATGGAGTAAAACGTGACCATTCATTCTATTATTAAAAATAAATCAAAAATATAAGTATAAATAATCTAAACTCAAACATTGATAATTAATTGAACTACTGCAACTATAAATAAGAAGGATAGGATAAGAAATGAACTCAACACTGTGTTACATTTTCACTTAAATCAATGTCTTAAAACAAATTTTTCTTTGAAGATTCGCTTATTTATCAACTGAGTCTAATGCGAACAGAGAACTCGCGAATCCTAACGAAGAGGATCGGGTTATGTTTTAGATAACTGATACATAGAAGCAAAGTCGCAGTTCTTTGCTGTTTATTTGATCGTGTTCTCTGCTGCTTCTTAAAACGTGTAAAAATCCCTTCAAATTTGTATTTTATTCGTCATATAATCATAGCTATTATAGATCAGATAGTGGAAATTTGGTATAATCTAAAAGGAGTCATGCTTATGGTGTATTTCTTGTTTAAATATTTATTGAAATGGTCAATTTACAAACTACCATAAGCATTCGTAAATGTAGGCAAATAAACTGTGCACTTTGTTATACAATTTGCTTTCTACAGCAGCTGTACGGAATCTGTTATCATTTCTTGTACACAATTATGTGTGGGAGACATATCGAAAAGCACAAATAAGGCCTTTTATACTAAAGTAATTTACAGACAAGTAAGATAATGTCTAAGAGAAAAGGTTTTTAATGTTTGACCTCGTGGTATCTGAGGTCTTGACAATTTTAGCACAACAAAGCGTCAAGGTTCCCTCTCTCCTTTCCTCAGAAGTCAGAAGAGGTATCATAAAGGCACACGTGTGTTCTAATTAAAACTTGCTCTTAACTCTAACTATTGCTTACTTTAATGTTGTAATAAACACAGCAACCTACATTTTTAATTAATTAAACATAACCTCAACACTATTAGAAATTAGTAATTAGCTCGAGCATATTATTACTTTAAAATATCCTACATACACAGAACATTTTAGTGTTACAAGATGTTCTAGAATTGTTTAACTTTATTCAATTAGTACATCATACCCTCCCCTCCCGACTCTTCCCTTATATAATTCTCCCAAGCAAATGTTAATAAGGTTTTTAAACATTTAAAGTATCATTTTGTTGTTTTTGATTTTTTTCGTCAGGCAGTAAGTTTATGATTGTCTTACTGGACCAATTTCGTTCAAGTACCTTTTTGAGTTGTGCTGCTTACATTCCTTTTTTTCTTTTTAGTGACGTGAGTTTCTCCTATTATTCAGGCATTGTCAAACCAAATTATATTATATTAGTCTTTCATTGATATATGCGTGTTATATTTAACAATTAACAACTTGTACACGAGTTAGTAATAACCAGGACGAGAACGTAAACATACGTGTGTGCAGTATGGATTTAAAATTTATATGTAACTATGTGTTTGTTAGTGTGTGTATAATGTGTATAAGTTGTTAAATGTTATATTTAACGCACATATATCAATGCAAGACTAATATAATGTAATTTCATTTTACAAATTTTACAAACACCTGAATTATAGGCGAAAACGTACGTCACCAAAAATTTTAAAATAATACTGGGAGGAGCACAACTCTAAAGAGGTTTTTAGTAATATTATATTGAGGGTCTCCACAAAAGAACTTTTGTGAATAAGTTAGTTGTGAATAATCTATGTCCTAATTGTGGATTAATATTAATTAATACTCATCTGCTTTTTTTCTTTTTTTTTTAATTAACACGTTATTCATTTTCATAAATGAGAGTTCTTTTACTTTTTATATTTACATCTACTCTGTATACTTCAGAGTATACAGAGTTTCAATGGTCCTAAAGGTCCTGAAACACCTCACATTGAAACAAAGCTTTCACTCGCTTTAACTCAAACCATGGATTGTTGAATCTTACTAGCAGTGTAATTATTAGTCTTTGAACAAAACCTCGACACTATAGCCTTTGATTCTGGCAGGTCTCGTGGTTGATGGACCTCCATTTGCCGCGGTTATCGTGTGTACTTCTATTAACCTCCATAATTTACTTTGTATCGGAAGCAAGTGCTTGGTCGATTCAAGGACACAGTTTTAGGCGAAATAAGACTGAGAGGAAGTCTTAAAGATTCAATTAACCTACTTAATGGATTACTAGTAGATAATGTATAAATAAAATTCGACAGGACTAGTTTGGTTATATCGAAAGACTTTTGTGATCTCTGTTTTCTGCCTAACCCTAATTTATTGTGATACCTCGATTAAAACCAATTTCATTGTTGAAAGGTATTGATTCATTTAATGATTAAATTGATATGTAGATTAAAGAGAAATTGTTTTTGAATTATAAAATTTAACGCAACATTCTGTAAGTGATTCAAAATACAGAACCCATCCTAATCCTATTAGTTGCGATCCAATCAATAGCAATAATAAAGAGATTTCTAAACCGTAGTCTTTTGCGAGGTTATCTTTAATACAAACTGAGTTAATAAAATTATTAAGCTTAAAAAAGTAATACCTTATAACTAGGTAACATAAAGATAGATGAACGAAACATTAACCAAAATTTTGCACATCTTTTAAATCTTGCGAAGATTTTAAATCGGTAGAACATAAGCACGCATACATTTAAAACATTTAATAAAAATCACGTAGACTGTTGTAATAATTTGGAACACCCTCTATGTGTTATGAACTTTTGTATAACTCTATACCCTAGATCAAGAGCTTTAAAATGATGTGTCGCACGTTTTTCTAACTTGTGAAGAACTAAAGATAAGAAACGGTTTCCATATTTTTCCAAACTGTGTGTATAGACTCTCTTTAGACAGTAGGCCTACTGCAATAAAAAATATAAATAAATTATTTATAATAATAAATCATGTTATTCGTGGTATTTCCTTTTCAAATGTAATTGACACCAAAAACGTGGTTTTTACGATGATGACTGTCGTATGTTTAGGTATTAAGACTAATTTTGGACACTTTTGGTGTATATAAACTATTTACCATTTTTTTTTAAATTTGCTGAACAACTAAAAAGAGTATCGTATCTGACTTAAAAACAAAAATTTTATTTTTCTAATTTGAAAAAATAATAATAATAGTCTACGAAAACATATTGGTCGCCATCTCATCAAAATTGATAGTCTGGTTTATCAATTTACTCTCAACACATCATTGAATATGCGGTTTACATGCAAAATTGTCATGAAAACCTTCAATCTTACGTACATATTTTTCAAAGTTATGTACAGTCGTAGAATAATAGTAACTTTTAAGAAACACATACTTATTTAACAAAAAACGTAATATGTTTTCTTCTCCAAAGCGTTTTAACAAAGTCATGCTTTATATTGACTAAATAAATTTTGATCAACCGACTCTCTAAAGTTCTATATATAATGAGCTACTTTCTCATAAACGATATTCCAATTCGATGCATGACAATTTTGCATGTCGCATGTTTATTTTGCATTTCATCAATTTACTTATTGGAACATGCTCTCCTTGGCACAATGTTCCTACTTATAAACTATCTATGTTTCTAGTTCTAAAACTAAGACACTATTAATAATTTATTGTTTTAAATTTACCAGTAACTCATTCAGTAGTTTAAAGTTCGGAATATCAATATTGCCCGAATTCGTTATTTTTTATTAAAAAGTTGAGTATCAGTACTATGAAAAACAATTTTTTTTTTATATTTTACAAAATTTAGGGTATTTTTTAATGGATTATTTTAAAACTATAGAAAAAACATTTAAAAAGCTACCATTTTAAAACGTCCCAATTATTGCAAATAGTTTCGTCGTAACTAGTTAGTGATAACAAAAACAATATTTATAACAAATTGTAACAAAATTGTGTACATATTCGACTTTCATTGTATAACGAAGAAAATATAACAAAATCTGGAGACTACATTTTCCAATTTCATCCGATCAACAATAAATTATCAACTTTTACTTTTTTATAAGCAATTCACAAAGGAAGCGGGAGACTTCATTGCTATGTATAGGACGGAAGTACTGGACCACTTGGCATGCTGGAAGACACACTCAACTTTCCTGCCAACAAAGTAAATGGTTTCCTTTCTCACAATAACAAATCAACCCTCGGCCTTTGTGGATAGAATTTGAATTGATATTGTTTTGTCAGTAAACTAAAGGGAAACCCGTGCTAAAGGATGAAAGCGATCCCGTGCTCCGAGCGTTAGGCTTGGAGATTGCAATGCAAATATTGTCCCTTTGATGTGAAGGTGAATGTATTTCTGTAAATAAACTTCAAGTTGAGGTTTGCCTACTGAATTCTGTAATTATATTATGGAAGTAACTCTGTAAAGTTTAGTAGAGTATTATTATTAGTTGTCAATTATTATCTTTAAAAGATGTAATCCTATAATTGAATTAAATCTTGATCTGGTTTATAGTATCGGCCCATTGCTACAGCAATGCTATCTAGTAGTCTATCGTAATTGACTTTTAGTTAAGGCACAAATTAAAGAAGTCCAAATCACGAACACTAAACAAATGAATCTAAGGATATTCCGTTTTTTCTTCTATAGTCAATAATTATCGACTTGGAATGGTGTCTACTAGTTTTAATTAGAACTAACGTGTGCTATTATAAGTCAACTTATGAAAATAGTCACAGTTGTTAATAATAAAATGCAATGTAAATAAAAGTTGACGTGTGGTTAAAAATGTGATCCAACAAATTATGGTCCAGAGAAGCCTCTAATAAAGTGCGGGATGGAATATGAAAATTAGTTCCACAATGGATGAGCACAGATAGGTTCAACAATTAAAACGGTAGAGGCTGGAAAAATTATGAGATAGTTGAGAATGATTGAGTCTGATTCCTAGACGAAGTCTCCATATTCTCTGAGCTATATTGGACTCGAAACATTAAAACCAAAGATGACTAGTACAATAAAGGTCTAGTGTTTTTAGTAATGTTTGGAATGAAGTCCGAGGCGAAGTCTCCACATTCTCTGAGCTATATTGCACTCGAAACATTAAAACCAAAGATGACTAGTACAATAAAGGTCTAGTGTTTTTAGTAATGTTTGGAATGAAGTCCGAGGCGAAGTCTCCACATTCTCTGAGCTATATTGGACTCGAAACATTAAAACCAAAGATGACTAGTACAATAAAGGTCTAGTGTTTTTAGTAATGTTTGGAATGAAGTCCGAGGCGAAGTCTCCACATTCTCTGAGCTATATTGGACTCGAAACATTAAAACCAAAGATGACTAGTACAATAAAGGTCTAGTGTTTTTAGTAATGTTTGGAATGAAGTCCGAGGCGAAGTCTCCACATTCTCTGAGCTATATTGGACTCGAAACATTAAAACCAAAGATGACTAGTACAATAAAGGTCTAGTCTTTTTAGTAATGTTTGGAATGAAGTCCGAGGCGAAGTCTCCACATTGTGTGAACCAGGTTGTACTCGAATCATGAGAACTAAAGGTGACAATCAAAACAATGGTAGTAAGTGGCCTGTAGTAATATTTGGAATTGAGTCCGAGATGAAGTTAGACACTGGCTCTGTTAAGTTGAACTCAAACATGAAAATCAAAAGTGACGAGTAAATCAGTTTAATGAGTAATATGTTGCCTCATTATATTGAGTAATATTATATAATATTCTATGAGTAAAATGTAGATATAAATATAAATATAATGAGTAAAATTCGTTCTACATTACCTGAGCAGGATGAACTTGAAATATGAAAATTAAGGGTGTTGGTTAAACGATGAAAAACTACTAGAAATGTGTAATTTGGTGTCGTAGACGAACTCTCGCATTTCCTGAGCAATGATGGCTATGAAAAGAAGTAGAACACAAATACAACTGTACTGTAGTTTAGTTTGACACATGACTTAGTGTATTTCATTCTTCTTTATAGGTATTATATATTTTTTTGGTGTTTATTTATTTGAAATCAACCCAAACGTCTGGTTTTTGACCTAATATAGTCTCTCTTATTATACCAATTTTTGCCCTATCCTGTAAAACAACCTTAGTTTATATTAGTACAGGGAATCATGTTTAACTAGATACAAATGTATCCCCTTTGAATAGTCAGACGCAAAATCAATTACTATGTAATTGTATTGTTAGATTTCATTCTATTAGGCACGTTTGACCTCTAGACTCTACGGAATTTATTTCTTTATTAATCCTACTGAGTACAATAGATTCCTTACATACCTAAACTAACAATGAAATTCAATTATAGTAATATTACATTAACTTTATAAATACGTTTGACAAATTTAAATACAAGTTTAGTGTTAAACAATTTAAGTAAATTATCACAGTAAATACGATTTATATATAATTTACAAAAAAAATAAATGTTTTTACTAATATACCATGTGTCCCAAAAGTCTATACCCCCCCCCCCTATTATTTTTTTTATTAATGGAAATAGACAGATTAGCTTTGGGGAAAGTTTAGATAACCAAAGGAGGAGTTTTTGAATTATCAAAATTTTCAACCCTTACCCCCAAAATGGGGTAGTTTGGGGGCAAGTTAAGAATTTTAAATAGCAACCCCTATTGAGTGATGCCTCATTTTAAAGGTCTTTTAAAAATATGAATAATGGCGCAAACTAGAGGTCTCTACGTTCATCATACCCTCTTCCAGAGAACAGTACCTCACCTTTGTTTTTACACTAAACGTACTCATTTTCTTTACACTACACACCACCTCTTCCAGAGATCTTACCTTTATAGTACCTTACCTTTATTTTTACACTAAACATACTTATTTTCTTTACACTACACACCACTTTTTCCAGTGAACAGTACCTTACCTTTATTTTTACACTAAAAGTACTTATTTTCTTTACACTACACACCACGTCTTCCAGAGAACAGTACCTCACCTTTATTTTTACACCAAACGTACTTATTTTCTTTACACTACAAACCACCTCTTCCAGAGAACAGTACCTTATCTTTGTTTTTACACTAAACGTACTCATTTTCTTTACACTACACACCACCTCTTCCAGAGATCTTACCTTTATAGTACCTTACCTTTATTTTTACACTAAACATACTTATTTTCTTTACACTACACACCACTTTTTCCAGTGAACAGTACCTTACCTTTATTTTTACACTAAAAGTACTTATTTTCTTTACACTACACACCACCTCTCCCAGAGAATAGTACCTTACCTTTATTTTTACACTAAAAGTACTTATTTTCTTTACACTACACACTCTTGGTGGTGGTGGTGGTGGTGGTAGTGGTCTGTGTGTGTGTGTGTGTGTGTGTGTGTGTGTGTGTGTGTGTGTGTTTGCGTGGTTTCATAAAAAAAATGTTGATTTTTTAAACCATGCTTGTTCGTTACAAAGATCGGCAACACACTAAGACATAAATTTGATAATTTTCTTTATCTGGATAGTAAATATAAATTCTATCCACAATTTACTATTATCTGATCATTGTTTTCATTTTTTTTTAAATTACCGTACTCTGTTTTGTACAATTAAGACATACTCTTCTTTTTTGGACCCTAAATACCTTACGATATTATATTAGATCAGAAAGAAACACATTTTAAAGTATTAAAAGGTCAATTATTATTCCCTTTAATTCGTTTAAATGGGGATATTTCACACACACATTGAATATAAAGTCATTTGGTAAACCTTGGTAAGTAAAAACAACAATTTTTTTTCAGAAATAAATTTTATACGCTGTGGTTGTGACTAATAAATTGCCACCTGCGATAAACTCATCAATTACATTGGCCTTAGTATCATGAGCATAAGTACAGTACGCTAACATGTGCTTTACAATCCTGGATGACAGATGTACATTTCGGCAGTATAAATCTCTTAAATCAGCGGTTCCCAAATGATACTACCCAAGAAAAATAGAATTAAATACTGTAATTTAGTAAAAGCTTAATTTTTTTCACAAAAACGTCATTTCCTCATCGTTATTATTTTTAAATGAAATTATCACTAAAACCAATATTTTTTAATTCTATTCAGTAAAAATGTAATAACAAATAATGTTTAGTTGAAAGAAACACTAAAGAGCATGTAGCAGAAAATTTGTCCAAGACAAATGGGCAAAGATAGATTGCAAATCTGTGACTCGGTGTGATACTATTCTTATACTGACCAGATTCCGTTCTGAAACTAAAATATCAATACGATTAAATAGCTGTATTTAAGACATATTTTATTCATATTTTTATACTTTGTCAAATATAATTTTATACATTACCGTTAAAGTAATAATAATTATATCATGAAATCACAGATTTTGTCATATTTATATTAAATTTGATTTTAGACTACTAGTTGATTCATTCAAATCATTTATTTATTCAAATTTATGTGAAAGTATTTTGATGTGTTTAATATACATACGTAACCTAATCGTAGTATATAATCATTGTTTATGGATTTTTGTAGCAATTTTTGATCTTTTTATTTTAATAAGTTATAATTTAACATTAATATTTTTCAAAATATTTACGTAGCCTAAGCCTATTAGTTATTTTTTAAGAATGTATATGTACTTTGGCTGTAATTTTTATTAAATTACAATTTTTTTTATTTACCTAAGGGTAATTTTTTATTTTTCTTGTTATATTTAAATAAACTTAAAACTATAACGTATAAACATCATATTGGATATTTATAATACTAGTTAAGTATTTGATAGTTTGATGTGGTTTATGTTGATGGCATTCCAAAGAAAAATTCTTAGATACCCGTTATTTCCATCCTACACAGCCATCATTTCATTTATTTAATTTTGTTTCAATTCTGTTGTTACTATTAAACATTGAAATTTTGTATATTTTATTTATTTTTGACACCCATTATTCTGCAAACAAATATTGACCACAAATTGGGTACTAAAATTGTACCTACCAAAACTGTTAGGTTAATTTGTTGTAAATATAATCATAATATATTATGGAAATAAATTGACTGTTTTTAAATCTAGACCAGGGGGTCATTTGTTCATTTCACTAATACTTTATACCATGAAGTAATTTTATCGGATTGCAGTTTAACACTTCGATTTGAAAAGAGAGATCTTCTTTAATGGAGCGGCCATTATGTCTCCTTATTAAGTCTACGAGGCCCTTTCAGTAGACTGTTATAGTTTTTCAACATATCATCAAAATAATATAGGATTAGCTTCATCTAAGTTAGACAACGCCTGTCTCATTTTTTATATATACAGGGTGTTTCACAAAGTTCTCTCTGCACTTTCAGAGCTCATTCTCACACTAAAAACAAAGAAAAAAGTACATAAACATATATCTGAAAACTCTTAGTATTTACAGGAGATCAAATATTTTTATAAAATATGTTAAACAAATTTTTTTTCTTCTGTAAATCAAAAGGTAACTGAGTTATCGACAAAAAAAATAGAAATTTAATTTCTTGATAATTGTCTAAAATGCAAAAAAAAGGAAATAAATAAATTTGATAAGTAATTTCAATAACAGTCTAATAAAGATACACAAATTACGAAATTTTGCATAGAATTACGAATTGAATTTAAATTTGGCGTGATACCGAAAAAGGTATAGGACTATTTGGAAAAAAACTAACTTAATCCAATAACCCGTTTCAAAATGGCGACTAAAAAATTCTGTACATCTGTTTATAGATACAAAATTTTGCAACACCCTGTATGTACGTTTTTATTTGGTAGAATTTTTGAACTATTAAAGTAGTATTTAACCGAAGTTTAACAGCGTTTTACAACTTTCTTACTAACACGCGGAAGGGCAGAACCGTACAAAATAATTTTGTGTTCTTAATTAACGCATAACAAATTTTCATTTAAAACTCAAAATGAAAAATTACGATATACCAATATTTTTTTTATTCCTTATATTTATGTGAAAGTAATTAAAGTTTATTTTACCTCGTTAGTTCTATCAACACATTCTACTCGGTGACCATTACATTAAACCAGATACCAATAAAGGAAAACAACCTGTCAAAGTATGAATACACAAAAGCAAACAAAACCTACAATGTATCGTTCCATATCGCAAATCGTTAAACACAAACAGTGGGGTATATGCAATGAAAACCTACATAAAAGTGTAATTACAGGGAGAGCAATACAGCAATAAAAACACAATTACACAATGTATCACAACAACCAGAAGTGGACTATCGCCATGGCTGTATATTCTGCATACAATACTACTGGCTGTGGACTAGGCAATTGTTTACTTCAGCTATTTGTGGTTATGTTCAATGAATGGTCGAGTAGTCCTGTTACACTGTCTAACCTGTGGTTAAATGTAACGACACGTGCGAACAGACAATGAAATCGTTAAATCGGGTGCAATGAAAAACTGATCTAGGTTTCAGTGATGCTGAATCGATTTTATCAATAAGTTTTGACGATAACCGTTTATTAATATATTGATATTTGAATAGACATGTAATTTGTTCGTCCCTCAACTACAAAAAAAACCAGTTTGACAATATAATTGTTCGATTTAATGTACATCCTTATACGTTTTTGATAATGCTCTGACTGATGTGGTTCCAACTTAAAATATTATGATGGATGTTGAAATATTTTACTATATAAATTTATAGAGGCCTATTTGAGACGTCATTAAAAATAACAAAAAAATATAGACATTACTAAAAGGTAATATGTCTCATGGTCGGCTTTAACGATTATGACAAAAATATTGGCATTGAGTTAAGGTTATGTTACTTACCTAAACCATTGAATAGTTAATTACGACAAATCAGTCTTCATTAAACCGCTTAGTGTGTGTAATTAAGTTCCTCAGTGTGGAATTGGCAATCCCGAGAAAGCCTAGGTGGACCTACGTCTTTTTCATGTAGTTTTAGGTTAGATCCCTCTCTTTCATCTTTCCCATTAGGGCTCTATTAACCAACTCATGCTCTCTTCCGACCCTGACGCTATTAGAGTATTTGAGGGCTGGGTGTATTTATTTTACACTCTTTACAAGGCAATGATTACCGACAGGTTTTCGCTTTTAAACAACAAGAACGAAATAGATTTTTTTCGTTTAATATAAAGACGTATTGTGTTTATTAGTATGAGAATATTTATACTTTGAACGGATTCAAAGTTATTGCATCGTCGAAAATGATATTGGAAACTAAGAACAAAAATAGCCCTGCCTATATACCTGTTCAGCAAGTGAAAGAATTAAGAATAATTATCATGCTTATTTCGTAACTATATAGCAATAGCAGTAAAACTACTTGTGAACTGTACTTTGTAAGCCCACTTATCTCCTGACATGTGTTTATTTAATACACTCACTTTAACAAACTTTTTTTTTTCACAGTTTCTTACCAGTTAAAGTTTTAGGAGTGTAAATGTTATAATATGTTCTTGGAATGAACATATATCTAACCGGATATGAGGACATTGTTGTTGCTTATGATAAGGGCTTCCGGCGAAGGAGGTGTTAAATGCTAAGTGACTGTTAAGCTCCTAGTATGAATGTATGAATGCAATTGTCAATGGAATTACTATAGCCGTTGTTATGTCGAGCTTTACCTACGAATAATTTGAAGGCCAAATATGCATTAAAAAAAAACAGAATTGCCAAGGTAGGCAACTTTTACAGGCTAATAATAACAATTATCAGAACCCAATTACATAATACTGTAAATATTTCTTTAGAGAAATGATTGATTTTATAAATATCCAAGTTTCTTACTGATCAAAAATTGTAGTCTAATTGTAAAATTAGGTCTTAAATATTTAAATTTGTGTTTGAAATTATGTAAATGATCTAATGAACCCCGAACAAGATTGTTATCTTAGGGGGAAAAGGATATTAAACACTTAATAACTTTAAAATATAAATAGGTATTGCCAACAACACAGAAAAATCTAAATTTAATATATTTTACAATACTCGGATGTTAGGTATGCATTGTATGCTTTAAATTTATGTGACGACGTTTCAAAGCGCACAAATCATAAGTTAATGATCGGAAATAATTAAAACTACTGATCCCAATATCTACAAAGCAAAGATAGGTTGATTACTTAGTTCATCACCTAACATGAAGGACAATAATGTTACGAATATGAAAATTACGTAGAAATCGACGACATTGGCCAATATTTACACTCCAAATAATTTTAAGGCACAGTTAGAGTCTCAATTCCGTAGAAAGAATTTCTGTTTCCGTCTTTGGAGATAAAAAGTGAAGCAGGAAACTTGCGTGTTCATCGATATCCAATGAAGGCTCGTTATGAAAAATAAATACTCAGAGTCTAATAATACTAAAGTCATTTTGCGGAAGTTTTCTCAACCAATTAGATGACACAAGTTCCTGATATATGCTTCCTCGTAATATATCTATGAAAAGAAACTTACGAACTTGGAAATCCGCTCAATCCATCAGAATAACAGCGACAGCTCCACGTTGTAAAGAGGAAGCTGTATACTGTTTCAAGGATCATAAGCCTTACTGCAGGTACGAAAAGAGCAAATTTATTTTTGCCCATCCATTATTCACAACATTTTTTTGTAAGGTTTTTGTATAGAAACATATAGTTATGCAATGCGCAAAACAAGATGCACTAATATAGTGTTATGCCAATGGTATTTTTCGCGTAGAAATATTCCCTAAATACCAATTGCATCAACAGTTTTAAGAAACGATATATGATTGTGCCAAACATCATTTAAATCTCTTTTTATCTTTTATAAGAAACTCAGCCAAAATAAATACTTCCTCAAATATTTAGAATTGTTTTCACTACTTTTAGATTAATAGTAGAGAATCTACAATTCCAAAGTCAGCCTTGATAAAAAGTGTTAAATACGAAAACACCAAACAAATCACCCTCACAGAAAAACAGATATTTTACCTCAACCACATTGACCCGTCTCGAGTGTGAAGAATAATCTACAAACATTATTAATGAGAAAGTAAAGGACTCGAGGTTAGGCCTGTCATCATCTAGCGTCACGTTAGCAGCTAAAGTCGTCTCTTTTTCAAACTATAAAATCCCTTTTAACTAGAATAAATCTTTTAGGTTTACACACGGTACAAGATGGATAGAAATGCAATTTGGACAGTTTAATGTTGGGAACCTTTTGTAATTGTACGACCGTGCTGCTCTCTGTGTTTGTGGCTTGAAAAGAAAGATCTTATTATAATATAAATTATCTGAATTTAAAATCCTACAAGACAATAGACCTTCATACATCACGGAAAGAGACTGTTTTACAGTGGGATTTAAATCGTCGTATTTTTAAATTCCAACGGATCTATAGCCCTAGTTGTAATTATATGCTCTTCACAATCAATATATTATACACAAGGGACTTATTTTTGAAGTCGAATAACAAAAATATATATGTTGGAATTCCTGGGGTTAGTGTGGAAGAGGGAAGGGGGTCAGCACAGTTTATTAGCCGTTTAGACTTTTGGGTTGTAATGAATTACTAAGTATTACAAATGGGATTATCTAATAAATAATTATAACACGTAAATTTGAGAAATTAGAAAAATAGCTATTTAAATGAGTAAAATATTACCAAAAACTTCAGCCTAAAAATTACACTTGAGATTCAGCAAAATAACAATTCATTAGCATTATATAATATTTTAAAAGTTTGCAACGTAACATAGTCTATGGTCCATATGTTCCCTTTCATCACTGGTCTACTGGAGTACACGCAGAATCCTGGGATTATTATCTTTATTTTCCAAGCATTTATAGGTATCTCTATCTTTATCTTGGTAGAGCTCAGGGTGAAATAGAAATGAGATAAATATCGTGTCTTATACAAAGTTGTTGGGTAATGTTGGCTTTCCAGGTTTGGTTGTACAAGTAGATGTTGTTTCAACAAAGACGTAAAGACCCTGGTAAATTAACCGTGCCTTTGCGCCTTTAATTTTAAACTTGTGATATTTCAGGACGAAAATAGCCATACAGTGTTCTACAGTCTTAAAAATTTTTTATCAAAATGTAAACATAAACTGATGTAATAGGAGTAAATTTGTTCATAAATTCCAAACTATCATTTGTATAAAAGGTAAATTTTATCTTATCAATATTATTTTATGATACTTAGGCTAATATATGAACAGAGGAAATATCTAAAAGTAAACTATAGTAGTTTAAAAAGGCCAATCGTCGTAATGATTTGCTTAAAATGTCTAAAGAATAAAGTTGTTTGTCTTTTGCTTGATAAAACATTTATTTTAGCAGATTTGTATATCCACAGTTCGCCAATGATTAATATGAATTCATTTGCGGTTTATAAATAACCTTAATAATTAAATAAATTGTCTTTGATACCGTAAAAATAATTTTACAGTATGATCAAAATTTAACTTGAATGAAATAACTATTTCGGTGAACCGGAATTCCCCAACCCGTACAATAGAAGTATTAGTTCAATGACCATTACCGCCCTACCTGTATGGGGTGTAAACTGGTCTTAAAGGAAAACTATAGAAAAACAAAGCTGTGGGAGGTTTGGACAGGGTATTCAACTTCATGGTTGACCCTAACATTTATTTTGTAATCGACAAATTAAACGTAGAAGCAAAATAAACCTGATCCGAGATTCAAGTTATAAAACTGGAGCTTAACCATAATAAATATATATATTAAAAGCTCTTTCATTCAAAAATGTAGTTAATTATTGTAAAATTAACCAATTAAATTTTGTGTTCTACAAAATATAAATATGATACGATTTTTTATTTTTGGTAACATATCACAGATGTTTTGTCATTCCCCCCTCCCCCAAAAACACATATGTTGTTCTAATTGAATGGACATAAAGCAAAACAATAATTAATAACTCATGTAAAGTAAAGAGACAAAATTCCATGTCCTCGAATTTGGGTATCTGAATACATTACCAGTATATTGAAATCATATACTAAGAACTCGTATATCAAACTTATATTAATTATTTTGTATTATAGTTTTACATGATATATTTTCATAGCAGGGATTTCAATAATGGTTAGAAATTTTGCCAAGTGTACTGACTATGTTGAGATATACATTATTAAAATAAGAATAATTCAAATTTGAAAACTTTTTTTGTCTGAAATTTATTGTTTTAATTTAAATTTATTGCGTATACCATTTAGGAACCAAAGTAACTGAAATCATTTTAGCCATCCGAAAAATAGGATTGCAGGTCCTTATAAATGACTTTCAGTTCCTATAATCAAGGCTTTGCTCCACCGACGTGCGGAAACACGTTTCTATTTTAGTCGAGCGGTTACACACATGATTTTTGGAAGGCTGCAACCAACTAGCTACTGGGTTTATTTGGGCAATTGTTTGATTTCTCGGTTTTCGTGCTCTGGTACAAAACATGTTCATAAACTGGTTTTCCTAATTACAACAATAAATGTAGTTTTACAAAATTTTAAGATTTTTTTAATCGTTTTTATACATACAATTTTAAATTCAGATATTTTTTTTAGAGTTTAAATCAAGGGCATAATAATATCTGCGTTTGTGTAAAATGAACTGTGTAACTCACTAAATCTATTGGAAACGAAAATTATCTTTAATTTCAGTAATTAAAACAAATCATGTAAATATAAATCAAACAATTTATAATTTTGTTTAAAACTATACTCTAATATATATTTCTTAAATTGTTGTTAATACATACATAACCTGGAGTCAAAGATGTATTAACGAGTTAAAACAGACTTGGATCTGGTGAAATGATGAACTGAAATAATGCTTAGAGCGGAGAAGAGATCCTGATGTAATAGTTTTGATGTCTCTGAGAACAAATATTTAGAACTTATTGCGTTACGAGAAAGTTTACATAATGAATGAAACATAATGCATGCATGAAATATTATTAGTTTACAAAGGTTGTGTTTTAAAAGCGTGGTCTCTGCCCCCCCCCCCATACTCCACGAATAAAATACAATGACTAAAGGTGATACTGAATGGTCATAAAAGTACAAAGACTAGAACTTACCTTTTGACAACTGCAGGAACTATTCAGACGAATTAAAAGAAGACTTCATAGGCACGACTATAGTCTTTTACTTTGTGAGAACTTGTCGTTCTACCACCATCTGTTCTTTCAATTAACTATTCAGCCAGTTGTAGAATCGTTAATCTTTAAATTATTCACGTCAGACGTAGAGTTTCGGGGGTGTTTCTCACTTCCTAGACCAGCTGTTTTGCGGGAACTTGATAGTAGTTTGGCTTTTTCACCTCAAATATATTCATTTAAATTGTTCGATGCGAGAGTCAAGTTGTTTCCATCTTGTTAGTCGTCATATAATCAAATCATCTACATAATTTGTAGTTGTCCTAATAACTTCATTATTAACTCAGATGTTAATTTGAACTCTGATGTCCTGCTCCTGTCACAATTTCTTTCTTTTTAAATAACTGATACAGAGATAATGTTAGGTCAAATCAAGTAAACCTTTTAGTTTGTGGTCGTCGTTGTTTTTGTTTGTTCTCTCTAAAAATATAATGAAAAACAATTTAATCTTTGGCTTAAAAGTATTCAAAAATATCTCCTTATTGTTAAAAAAATTCGATCAAAAGAATTTGGGCAGTATTTTTACATTAATGATTTTCGAATTAACGATCTATATAATGACCAATTATATTCTTTAAAAAGGACAACGAAATGCGTCCTCCTTTCACTCTCTAGAATTGAAATAAACCAAACATTAAATACAACATAAAGCCATTTGTTAAATGTAGGAGAAATGGATACTTACTTTATGTCGTCTTTAGTTTATTTAAGTCGGAAACTTAATATATAATTGCAATATTTTAAAATCCTTTTAAAATTAATTCTTGAAGTAGATTTTTTTAATTAATTAAATTTTTTAAACAAAACAAGACACCGAAGATATATTTTTTTGCCACAATTAAAACACTAATTCAATCTGAACAATTATCCCATCACCCACCCACACACGCGAACAAAAATAGAATGCTATTTCAACTTTAATTTCGCATTTGGAATTTCAATCCATATTATCAGATTAGGTCGCGTCGACTTGTCTTGTTTAGAATGATTGACACTAAGCTCGACTGTCAGATTGGGAAACATGTTTCGGAAATTAAACTGTCTAAACAGAATAATTGTGTAATTTATTGCTATGTTAAGATTTTCCCGAGATCCTATCGTCATCGACTCGTTCACGTAGTGTATCCATGCACTTGCCAAGAAGTCAATCGTCCCACGGCATTTCTCGTTGTACACGCTTGCATCGCTTATTATTTCTGCAATGTGTTTACTATCTAAAATAAATCTTGTTAATTGATAACCTTAGCAAGTCTCGTTTATTTAGCTTAGGAATCAAATACTCTGTTACCAAAGTCCTTCCATCCTTTCCTATACACAAATCACCCCCCCCACACACACACACACACACACGAACGCGCGCGCGCGTGAAGGTGTTCAATTAATAAACAATATATAGCTTGAAATGTTGATTTAGTTCATGTCTTTAATACAATCAGTAAAGTAATGTAGTAAATGAACTATTATAATTGATAGTTTTACAAAACTGTCCAGTATAAAATAAAAGTTCACAGATTGTGATACTGTACTTAGAACACGGTTCGAAGGTCGTGTGTGGGTGGACGTTGTTTTTTATAAGTCATTATTTTAACCAATCTTCAATAAATTTTGTAAAAATATATCTTTCTTAACAGTACTTGTTTTAAAAATAAATCTTGTACCACTTCGTTAGGCAGAAAAATCACAAACTTCAAAGTTGTTGTTTTTATTTAATTTATTGTAAAATGTTATTTCCGGGGTTAAAATAAAAATGTTACCTAACATAGCCGATATTTTTGAATCTTATAAAACTTAAGAGTTTTACTAAGAAGAAGATATACATTTTGTATTAGAAAGTTTACAAATTAGCGTTATTTCACGAAATTACACATATAGGCTAAGCTGCATCTTCCGATTTTTGTGTTTATAAAATATTGCATCACTGATACAGTTTGTAAGTATCGTTTAATTAATGTCTGCATGTATTTTCCTTCGGTTCGAATAATCTATTCACATATTACTCTTTAATAATAGCGAGTAAAAATATTATAATTGTATAAACGATATCAATGTCGTTCATAAGAAACTTGCCGAATGAAGACCAGCATTATTCCACACACGTTTTACTTATCGACTCAAAATGTTTAAAGTTTGATTCGGGTTATACATGTCATAAAATGAATAATCATTAGGCAACACTGTAAATGGTAGTGGTGAAATTTGAAGAAGAATTTATGGTTAATTTGAATGAAAATTAAAGTGACAGCTAGTAGAGGTAATTTTGTTAACTAATTTTTAACTTTGAGGTTATGTATACTTTTTTTTTTATTTATTTAAATGAAAAGAGTTATACATCATTGAATATAGATTGTAAATTTGCACAAAATGAGCTGTGTAGGACCTAGAGATAAAAAGTTAATCTCGGTAAACCTTTTCCTGTAATTTACTAGCTAATTTTTCTGATTAACAAACTAGTCCGCCCGTTCGTAAAATCAAAATGAAAGTTAAAATTTTGAGCAAAATATGACAAAAATTGCCCCGTCTATGTCAATTCCTATGTCTCTGTGGCTCTATGAGTGGGATTAATGAACATAGTTTCATGTTCCAACCATTGCGCGAGAGAACTCCCAATAGCTATAATTAGAGATTCGCTACAAAAATGCTTTGTGGAAGGTAGAAAAATATTCTTTATTTGGCAGTTTTGTTTAATTAAAAAGTTCATTCAACTGGAAACAAATCTAGGCTTTATAAATCTCATTCGTCCAATCATATGTGAGATAGTTACATAAATAATTAATAAACAAAATATATAGATTCATAAATTATTAACGTTTAATTTAAGCTAGAAATGTAACTAGCGAGTACTAAATATGGAATATAACTCTTTATAGGAGAATAAATTGTGTACAAACTTGTCTAATGAAATATCCCCATGTTATTGGAGTCGCAGTTGTAACTGTAACAGTAAACAAGTTAAATAGAAAACTGTAAAACATATAAATCTGTAGAAACAAGGTGAGACTTGATGTTTATCTCAACCTTTGGCCATGTGCCATGCTGCATGCTCCATACTCCATGCTCAAGTAAGCAATATAATAAAATACTTCAACTAAATGGCCTTCAATTGCGGTGAACAAGGTTCTTGTCCGAATTAACATTACTTGTTTTGGTTAGAAAAGTCTCCACTGTAAAAAATACCCAGTCTAGGAGCGATAAGTATTGTAAAAAATTCATTTTTATTGAGAAAATATTGAAGTGGTAGGAATAAATTATTTGATACTGAAATTTTCGTTGTTGAAATACATTAGTTTTTGGTCTTCTTGAACTAAACAAATAATTGTAAAAATGTCTGTCCGAATGTATGCTCTGATTTATCAGGAATTTCATTACTATTCAAAATAAAATATCAATGTTTTATTTGGCCCTGAATAATTAAATACAACTGTTATAACTAAAAATTGAAAGGGGAATCACAGAAAATTCCGATTTTCTGAAAATTGGATTGTGGATTTTAACTATTGTGATCAAGTTTAGTACAGATATATCTTCTTAGGTTTTAAATGAAACTATTCGGGATTCATAATATTGTGAAATATGTAAAGTTAATAACCTAACCTAAACATGAAGGTTGTGTTAATTAACAAAATAATTAAAAAGAACATTGACTTTTTATAAACAAAATCTGAGTTGTAGGGAATCTGAATTGTAGGGAGTATAAAAAATACGCGATATATTTTTATTGTATTTACAATTTTGTTTGTTTCTTTATATCTATATTATTGTGGGAATAAATAGGCTGACTTAAACATAATTATTTTAACGATAACATTTATATTTATTACTAATGGTTTGAACCGTGCACTACATATGTGAATTTGTGCTAAGTACTTGTCTAAAATATCTTAAATTAAAACCATATATAAAAACAGAAATCCGTTCATTAGTTTTGAGAAATGATGTAAACATAACCTAAAAATAAACTAACATTTATAGCAGCCGAAAAAAAATCACAACGTAATTAAGATTTCCATGTTATTATACTCATAAGTCATAACTTTAGTAAACGTTGTGTTAATGGTTATATTTCTCCCTATATATTTTAAAAGGGAATGTTTTCTAAATCTTAAACTATGAATAACTTACCTATTCTACTATATATAATGTACAAACGTAAATTTTCCCCGGAGAAGAGGTGTCTGAAATGAGGTGTCTATAATACTTCTAGATTCATCAGTTAGTTCACAATTTTGAAACTAAAATAATTCTTGGGAAATTAAATTTAGAGATAAAATAATTATTATACTTTAATAGTTAGTTTTAAAATACTACTAGATTTTTTTTTAAGAAAGAATTATTACTTTTTATAATAATATCGCAGAAATTATTCCACTGAAACTCCAGAATTATTTTCAAATCTTCCTAAAATATGCATGAAGGGAAGTTCAACTAAAATTAATTAAGCAGCTTTTAATGGATAATTAAAATTTCTTCTTATTATTATTATTTTTTTTTTACAAATTTTAGCGTAGATGCTGAAATATGAAAAAAGACTCAGGAATATCGGCCTAGTAGAACTCCAGAAATAAGAGTAATTACCCTAAACTAATACATTTCTGAAAGTCTCTAGTTATCCCTAATAAAAAAAAAAAAAAGAAGCTTATATTTCGTATATTTTGAGCGCAATTGAGGAAGATTAACTTCAAATCAACTATGGCTTTGAACTTTCGCTTTTTCGAACCCCACTCCTTCCTCTGTTCAAAGACACGTGGCCAGTTGTTTAAACTATCTTATCTCTTTGTCCAGTTTAATTTCATCTAAACAACTTTTATCCAACTAAAGACATTCGTTTTGTTGCGGTTAGTGTTGCCCTTGAGAGTACAACTTAATCTAAATGAATCAAAGAGACCAGAATAGTTCTTTTGACGTCCACCAGTTGCGTTGTCTACAACAATAGACGAAGTTAATCTGGTCCCATTTATATCGACATTCCTCGGGACTATATTTCCGTCCGGGAGATGATATCAAAGAAACAAGATAACTAGAAGAGGAGTTAGTGAGGACGAAAATAAAACCGTATGCAAAGAAAATGTGTTCAAACGTTCTCTGAGATTGTGGTTTAAAATAAACAAATTGGACATAGGATGAGTCTCTTATAGCGAAATTACATTGGTTCCTAAAAAAATAAATAGCAATCAATGGAATTAATTGGAAATTTATCTGATTAATAATGTAGTTTAGTAGCAGAGTTGTTTGTTGAAAATTCCGTACATTGAAGATGAGTATATTGACTTTTGGACTTATTAAGGCTAATTAAATTGAAAGTAGTGTTTTAGAATATTTCATTTTTAGTTTGTCTTAAGTCTTTAACAAAAACGCCACAGTCAAACAATTGTATTCTCAAATTCCATTTTCCATGAATTAAAGTTCGTTATATCAAAATATCAAATATTACTATAACAAAATGAACTTTCTTTCATTCTACATTTAAGAAAGTACATTTTATTAAAAAAAAAAAAAAAAAAAAAAAAAAAGATTTAATTAACATAACTTTACATAAGAACGTATTTTAAATAGAAAACAATTCGCCTCTAAATACACTGTTGTTATTATATATATATATATATATATATATATATATATACATATATATATATATATATTATTTCTTATTTGTTGTTAATTTAAAATCTAGTTTGTTAACGATTGATGTTACTAAATACTTATCCTTTGCTAGTGTACTGGATTGTTTTTATTGTAAACACAATATATTTCAATGAATTTTTCGTAAATAATAAATAAATAAAATTAGTCAGTATTATTAATAAAAATATTTTCATAGGGCGTAGTTCCCTCAGGGGGGTCACATACAGTAAGTACGAGTATGGCAAGACCGAGGAACTAACGGAATCTATACACTCTTTTCATGTAAAGATTTTCTCTTTTATCTCTCTTGACTAACGTTTGTTCGTTTCCGACGCTGATACTATTAAGTATTCGAGGGTTAATGGTCTCTATCTTGTGACCCTTCCTTCTTTTTTAAGTTGTTGATGACCGAGAGGATTTACAAGGGGGGAAATATAGCGTTATTGATTGCAAGTAATATGTTTCAAATATAGCCTAAATAGATAGAAACTATTTCCAGTATAGTTTGTTTGCGTTATACTGAAAAATTAGTAATTTGATCAATTCATTGTTTGTAATTCATTAAAAATCTTAATTTTTGGTAGATGTCATATAGTTGTCAGGAATGTAATTTAAAGACATTTAATATTTCTAAACTGCAGTTATTTGGAAACTAAACAGCATTATCATTTGTTGACAATGAATTTTAGCCAAAGAAGTCTTGACGAAAAATAAACTGACTTACATTATTGATTTTAAAAGGCTTTATTTTTAACATCACTCAACTTGTCGCCGTAAAGTAATATTAACAGTGATTTTCTATTGTAATGAGACGAAGGGAAGTATTGGATTGGTATACTGCATTTTATATTTATTTTATTTTCTCTAATAAAATGTCAAAGCTATATTAAATAGGATTTTTAAAGATTTTAAACAGCTGCCATTTTCAGTCTTTTGATGTAATTCACTGATAGAATTCAGACAAATAGTTTGTTCTCAGTACATTTTTATATTATATATCAACATATTTTCCTCTCACTGTTTCGCCCAATGCAGGTTTTCATTTTATAAAAATAGAAACGAATAACATTCACCTTTGTTTTATGATTTCGTGAACACTCCACAGATAGGCATGAAGTTTCGTCATACCTGTCTATAGTTTCAGAGTAATTTTATTGATAAGTTGAAAAAATATTTCTCAGTTTCTGTTAAAGATTTTAAAATTTTTACAATTTTTTTCACCGTTCGGTATTTTTATGAATAGGTACCCGAATATGGTAAATAATGAAATGCTTAAATTTGAAAATTTAAAACTGATTTACGTTTTGTTGTTTTTCGGAAAATTGTATTTAAGAAAACTCAATTTCGTCAACCCAACGTGTTATAACGCCAACTTTCCAACGTCAGGCCGAATTTCTTCCAAAGTCATTTAGAAGCCGAAATAATGATATATAGTGATATATATATATATATATATATATACCATATATACCTATCTCCATATTATAAAATATTTAATATTCCATTATATAATTGGATAATACTTTCAAAATGACACAATACTTTTAAATATGTGAAGAACAAGGCGAGAATTGAATGAATCTGAGATCGTCTATTCTAACCTTCTACTACAATTAACGGATATGACAAACACATGTCGCCCACAAGACAAATTCCTGTAGTTATAAACACATTTTCCATTCATTCCCTTGGATTGTTATACAAGTTTATCTGTTGTGGGAAACATATATTCTCAATTAGTGCGGGAGTTATTCTTCACTGCGAGAGAGAGAATTGATTAAAAACTGCTTCCTTGTGTTGTTAGGCCTAATTGGAAGACACGTGAAATACATTAAAATATGACAGGACTTGCAGTAATGTTTCGCTCGGTAGAAGTCCATTCTCCACTGTCGAAGATGAAATATTTATGTGGAATAAATTGTGAGATGTGAGATACGAAGAAGATTGTGACTAATAAATAATTGTTAGATGACTGAGATATGCAATCTTCAGTTTTGAATTTGTTTTATGTTAAACGGTAAAATATATATATTATTTAATGAAGTTACTTTATTTCTGTAAGTGTGGTTATGTATGTATGTCTTTCTACAAGAGACAATTTAATTTGAGTGATTTGTAATCATGGTGCTTAAAGAGTTTGTTTATATCACTTTTTCGAATGAAGCTTATGCTTTCTACTCGTAATTGTGATGATATAATAACAATTTGTAAAAAAAAATAAAGCTAATACAGTACTTTTGTTTAACTACTTAATTTTACTTCTCCGAGAACGGCTACGTATATAATTGGTTTTAGAATCTCATTTTTTGATAGTTGGCCTCATGAATCGAATAGCTGTTGGATACTGTGTCAGTTTTAATTGACGTCAAATTTTGTTAAATTCTGAATTCAATTTTTACGCTTTATTTGACTGATGTGGAATTATTTTCATATACTTCGAAATATGGTGTAATGACAGACTAGTTTTTTGTTTGCTTAGCGCTATCAATACTATATTGAACTACTCAAAGCACCAGTTATATGCTGACAACTTGCAAGTTTATACTTTAAAATATTAGAGTTGACTGAGGCTATTAAAAAAAAAATGTATGAGTAGGCCTACTATCGAAAATTGGGTCACTGGGGATGGAACAACATTAAATTATAATAAAACCAAATCAGCTTGTAATTGTTGTATATGACTCGTACATTAAATTAATCCAAACAATATAACCAAGCTTACAATAAATGCTTTATAAATGTCGGACTAACAAATAAAAACAGGTTGAGCTGGATAGACAATGTTAATTAAACGTATAAAATACATTTACACGTTGAAGAAAGATAAAGAGTTTTGCCGAATATTGTTAAAGTCTAGTTGGCCAATTTTTATTATTTTCGTATTTTAATTATTCTGACACCGTAATTAATTATGTGACTGTGGAAAGAGCTAATAAACTTCAGCAGCTCAACTTAACGTTTTTCTGAACTATCATATTTTATTGTCATTTCACGCTGCTCTGATGATTACATTGCCTCACTATCTGGTAGAACGGTTTGTTTTTTCTTAAAATGTTAATTCCAACGACACTCTACGGAGAGCATTGAACAGTCATACTCAGTAAATCGTTTACTATTTTGGAACTCGTCTTCGGAAAATACTAAAAGTAGTAAGGATCGTGTCCTGATCAAAAAGGCAATAGACTTTTGGTTTTTCCTTCATATTGAGCAATTTCCGTCGCTCGGGCTGTTTTGAAACTTAAATGAACGCGTGTGTGTTTGAGAGTCCGATTGTTTACTTTTTTTTTTTATTTTATTTTCTTTTTTTTATACAAAGGGTCATCGAAATAGAATGCCGAGATTTCAGCTAAGTGCAACTCAAAAGTTATTAAAGATAATTTAATGATTTTACATTGACAGTGTACAGGGAAAAAAGAAGTTTTTTTGATACCTTAATAAGTTTCTATGTGACATCCATTGTTGCTCTACAAATATCTAATCTGTAGTCCCAAGTGCGTTGAATCATTTCTGGTATTACAGTCAATATAGCGTCAGAGATTCGCTTCAGTAGATACACCAAATCACGAATTTTCTCAGCATAATCTAAGTTCTTAATGTACCCCCAGAAAAGGAAATCCTTGACTTCTGGAGGGCCAAGGAATAGGCAGGCGCACCTCTGCCAATCCAACCATTAGGAAATCTGTTGCTGAGGTCGTTACGTACAGCTAGTGAGGGGGAGCTCAAACTTGCATAAAAATGATACGTTATCCAGTTCTGTTTGTTGTTCAATTTGTTCGTGCTGAGGAAACACAAATTCTTCTAGCATGACCAGATAGATTACCCCTATAATTTAATATTTTTTGTTGAAAAATATGTTTCCGGTTGTACATAAGTTATCATTGGTTTAAATGTGAGTTATACATTTCAATCGCCAACATTAAATGTAACAACTATTCAATTTGAAGACAGTGACGAAATTCTACATTTCAAAATTTGCATCTTTTACAAATTCAAAATTGATGCTGTAAATTATTTTTTTAATTACGCATTTATTCTAACGAAACACAGAATCCTATCTCAATAATTGTTTGTTTGTTTCTTTTTCTGAAGGTGATCACGAATTTTTCAAACGTTTTGGTGTACCAAATCTCATTAAAAATAAGTTAAATTCCACATCATTATTCTTGAATTACAACCCAGTTTAGTTGTTGTATTTATTTAAATAAATAATTTATTAATTTAAGTAAATAATTACCCTACTGCAATATATGTACGTCAAAGGATAAATTGTACTTATAATGCAGGAACTTATTTGTCTATTCTATTAGTCTATAGGTAATATTGTTAATAATAAATAAATAAATTCCAATAACGAGACTCATAGTTCAATATTGTTTACTATTCTCAAAGATTTATGTGATTTCCTCTTCTACCAGAATAATAACACTTGGCCGCCTGCCTTGAGATACAAAAATTGGTTTGATGCCAAAAGAAAATGAAACTTGCTTTGAAATATTCTTGGACACAGTTAACGTCACGAATTTACTTGTTGCAGGATTTAGCAAACAAGTAGACAGTTACAGAAAACTTACAATTCACTTTATCACAATACAAAGTAAGGACAAATTATTGTGATGTTAAATAACTCTTACCATCACCTTTTAACTGAAATACATTGAAACTGTTGCTACTAATTACTTATCTAACATCTTAAAAGTAAACAAAACCAGTTTCGGTTTTGGTAAACAAATGCCTTGTTTACCAGTGTCGGGTATTTTAGCAGAGTAGCTTAGAGATTTATAGTTATAGTACGTGACTCGTTCGGACATGCTCTTTTGGTCGATTTATTTTTTGTTCTTATTGTTTAAAGGCGAAATACCTTTCGGTCATCATCGCCTTACAATAAGTGAAAAAAGAGCATAAAATATCCTTGAATACTCTAATAGATTTCTAAATTACTCGACTATTGCTACTTTACTAAACTATTAGACCCAATTCAAATGAGGCGTAATGAGTTTGATTGGAATTAATTTGGTTCTTCGAAAGTTTTGTTCGAAATAACTATTTAATTAACATTAAAGTAGAAAAAAACCAAGAGAGTAACTTATAGAAAAAACCCTTTAAGATGTCAATATTTATAAATGAATATTGAGATTGTCTTGTGAGATAATATTAGATAGAATACAACTTGAACACAAGATCTCACAAAAAATATGTTTACTTAATCAAATGCGTTTCAACAAGAAAGTCGCCATCATCATCTACAATAACTAAACTATAACTAACTCACAAGTCAAGCTCAATATTCATTTATAAATATTGAAATCTTAAAGGGTTTTTTTTCTATAGTATAACTGCTGAGTTAGTTGTATTTTAGTTATTGTAGCTCACTGAGGATGGCGACTTTCTCCTTGAAACGCGTTTGATTAAGTAAATGTAATTTTTGTGAGATTTTATGTTCGGGTTTTATTCTATCTAAAATTCAATAGTTAATTACCATATTATGTTGCAAAAAAAGTAAAAATTTACTAATATAATATTTTGAATAGTTCACATGATTTTATTATAAAGTTGTTAACAATCTGAAAATAGGAATAATCGGCTGTTTACAATCTATAAACTTATTACAAGACCTGTAAATACTATAATAGTGCCTGTCCTACGATCATTGTCAACATTATGTTTTAAACAGATTTAAAAAATATATATAATAATTATCAGATAACGTTTAACACTACGAAAATAATATTAGTCGAATAATTGTTACAAAATTTAATAGACTTATTGTGTGTACAGTTTCAAAGTTGTTCAGTCATTATGAATAACTTTAAAACATTTTTTAACGCCTAATGACTTTTTCTTCTTATTCCAAAAAGTATAAATTTTTAACAATTATATTGAAACATTCATTTCTAGTTAGTCTAACTTTTATTATGTCAAATTCAAATTTGTTTCAATTATGTTAAGCCCATTAATATCCTCTGCAACATTGTTTTGTTTTGTTTACTTTCTTCCATGTCCATAAAAAAATATGAATAAATTATACATTCACATTTTCTCGGATATTTCAATTTTGTTTAGAAATCAATTTTATAAACTGACAATATGTCGGTTTCTATCTTTCAGAAAATATTGGAAATCATGACGAGAGTTCTTTTTGGTTCTTAAGCGTAGCACATAAATATTACTTCTATTACTTAAAACTTGAATCACATGAGGTTAAAACAAACACATATGAAACATATATTATCAAAATTCTTTCTAATTTTTTGAATAAAAGATTTGTAATTGTCACAAATATCGTTTTGTACGAGTATTTTGTATGTGCCATTAAAACTCAGGTGAATAAACGGAAAATATTTTTAAGCATAATGTTTTAATATACATTGGGTATAAAATCAAATTTTACTTAATGGCCAAAGTTTTGCGGTTTGATCTAAAACTCTCAAAGTGAAATTTTTGCTAAAATATTAAACAGATTAAAGAGAGCAAATAACTCAGGAACGAAGTGAAATGTAAGGATTGAGAAATTGAGTTTATAGTAATGAATTATTGAAAGATAAATGACGGCACCAATAGAAGGAAATAGAAGTTGAAATCTTGAAAAACCGTTTCTATTGTTCGTTTGTTGCAAGTTAAAATGCATTATTAGGTTCAGGGAATGATATATGAATAAAAGAACCCTAAGTGGTAATTACGTATATACCTGTCCTTAAACAAAGTAATGTGCGATACAAATACCTTGGTTTTACAAATGCGGTACTGTTGGGTTTTTTGACAGGTGATCTAGTCACGCCACGTGCTACATACCTTGGCGAGAGGAAGTTTTTTAATCTAGTAGGGAGTGGTGATATTAAACTCAATAAAACATTACACTCTTTTTAAAAGTTCAGAGGATAGATTCAACTTCAAAATTGAAACAATTGTTTTTGCTTTCAAAATCATCAAAATTAAAACAAAATAAATTATAATATTATAATAATTAATAATATCATTAGTTTAATATATTAATGGTATTAATTAATAATTTCCACTATCTAATATCATAAACCGGTTTCAATTTTAAAAGATCCCACACTTTATTCAACGTCTATGATGCAAGTTAGGAAATTAAAGTTCTTTAGATTAAATTTTATAACTACGGTATGGTAATATGAACTGGGTTAGATAAACGAGGCTATTTTTTACGTTTTTTTTTGTCAAACGTGCACTTCTGTAGTCCAAATGGTTGAATTATTTTCATATTATAATACTTAAGAACTATGTCCATATTTTCCTCAAGGGCTCAGTTATAAGGAATATCGGAATATTATTCCCTAGGTACGCTAACTAGATCTACACCTTAAATTCTGCGTTAGATTCCTTTCCTTCGTCTTTCTGTCAGGTCTCGCTTGACCAATAGTTGTTCTCTTCACGACGTCCTATTCGAGGACTAGGAGACTTTATTTTATGTTCTTTTCGTCTTTTTTTAAAGCGTTGATAACCGAGAGATGTTTCGCCTTTAAAACAACATGGACAAAATATAATTCACTTCTATTTAATTTCTTTCTTTCACGTTTTACTAAATTAATATCTTCAAAAATAGTTGTATTAAAATGAGAAAAAATGTTGTTAAAACAAAAAGTGCTATAAATAAAACGGAGACTAAACATTAAAACAACGTGAAACCATGACAATTATAGATTTAAAACTCTATGATTATATTTTAAGAATTATATATATACATATATATATATGTGAACTGTTGGGAAAACTATTTGGTGCGAGTCTCAATTCTTGAACAAATTTTTATTTTAGTTAAAACCAAAACTCGTTTTAACCAAATGTAGAAAAATAAATCGCGTTAATCTGAAAACAAGCTAAGATAATCCTCGTACATAAGACTTTGAGACAGGGAGTTAAAGCAACAACTTGAAAAACTGTCGCGACTTGGAACGGATCTCGCATCCATCTAGTCGTAGTAAAGGAAGCGACGGCTATTTCTGTAGAGCCGTGATTTATTTAGGCAACTTCAGTGAGTCAGCGAAAAAAGAAAGCAAAGTTTTAAAAGATCTTACATGGTACGTCTAACATTGCACCGCTACTGAATATATTAACAGTTGTTTGCACGTGTTATATAAGTGCAACCGGTTACGCAAAACCTCAATAACAAGAACTCTAAATGACTTGTCCTGTTGCAAAATGTTTATTCATTTAAATATTCATATGAATATGATTAAACATATTTGATTAGTGATCACTATAAATAATCGATTATATTTATCGTATGATAGAGAAGAAATTAGGAGGATAATATTAAGCAATAAGTTTATTACTTATTACTGAAACAATTATATTTATACAATGAATATTAAATAGTGATGAATTAATTAACACATACAAAATAAGTAAATTAAACATCTATTGTAGATTATCTTGCTTTATTAAATGTTCCCTCGACATTTCATGAAATATAAATAGATAATAGGCCTAAACTAGATACAGATTATAACAGTGGTGTGTTGATCACGTGCTCGGGGCCACCCAATTAGGCTACAAAGCAACCTCCGGGGTAGAATGAAATATATATACAAAGGTAAAGGGATGGAGTGGTAGTTTTACAGTAAAACGTCCTTACTTGCATTCGTATCTATCGGCCTGGAAAATTCTTAGATTGTAATCTGATCAAGCGGATAATAACAGCATACCCAGGAATTAAATATGACCCGAGGTCGTGCCAGATATGGATCACGGTTAGGCTACCCAATAACACATTGAACCACCTCATTTGCAGGAGTCACACGTTAAAGATCAATAGAACCCAACCTCTACGAAATCTGAAGTTAAAGTGGTATATACTATGTTCGGACAAATATCGACAGATCGCTTCCTAGGACTTTACCACAACCTAGACAATATCAATCAGCTATGAATTCCAGATGAATGATAATTTTTATTAGATGTATTAAATTACTATTTTTGTGTTAAAAACTTGAGTGGTATGAATTTTTTGGGTGAAATTATTTGAAACCGCCGTTTCTGATTTTTGTCGCACATGTATAGGTGAGTGCAAATTATTAGAACAATTTATTTGGCTGTTTTCCTAAAACTCGATGCAGGAAATTTATATTAATCATAAAGTATTGCTGTGGGATATAATAAATAATATTTTAACCAATGTTTTAGATAAATCTTAGCCGTAAAAGTGGAAAACCAAAGTTAAGTTGGTACCATAAATACAAATATTTTATACGATTTGTTTTTATTTAAAACAACATAAATGGAGTTAATAAATTATTGTAAGCTGACTAAACTACTTGATTAATGCTGTTTACACCTTGCAACGAGGATACAGTTTTTAAACAATAGAATAATACATTATCCTAAACAAAGCAATTGTATATAATTCATGTGTATACCAGAATAAATTTATTTATTTTCAGAATTATTAAAACATTCAGGGTAACTAGATATTCCGTTAGGATAAATATAATTTATCTCGTAACGAAACTATTCGTCTCGACTGTCTCTGGCCTTGTAATACAGACTAAAGTTCTTAGTTAGATGTTACTGGTATTAAAACATTCAGGGTAACTAGATATTCCGTTAGGATAAATATAATTTATCTCGTAACGAAACTATTCGTCTCGACTGTCTCTGGCGTTGTAATACAGACTAAGGTTCTTAGTTAGATGTTACTGGTATTAAAACATTCAAGGTAATTAGATATTCCGTTAGGATAAATATAATTTATCTCGTAAAGAAACTATTCGTCTCGACTGTCTCTGGCGTTGTAATACAGACTAAGGTTCTTAGATGTTACTGGTATTAAAACATTCAAGGTAATTAGATATTCCGTTAGGATAAATATAATTTATCTCGTAAAGAAACTATTCGTCTCGACTGTCTCTGGCGTTGTAATACAGACTAAGGTTCTTAGATGTTACTGGTATTAAAACATTCAAGGTAACTAGATATTCCGTTAGGATAAATACAATTTATCTCGTAAAGAAACTATTCGTCTCGACCGTCTCTGGCCTTGTAATACAGACTAAGGTTCTTAGATGTTACTGGTATTAAAACATTCAAGGTAATTAGATATTCCGTTAGGATAAATATAATTTATCTCGTAACGAAACTATTCGTCTCGACTGTCTCTGGCGTTGTAATACAGACTAAGGTTCTTAGATGTTACTGGTATTAAAACATTCAAGGTAATTAGATATTCCGTTAGGATAAATATAATTTATCTCGTAAAGAAACTATTCGTCTCGACTGTCTCTGGCGTTGTAATACAGACTAAGGTTCTTAGATGTTACTGGTATTAAAACATTCAAGGTAATTAGATATTCCGTTAGGATAAATATAATTTATCTCGTAAAGAAACTATTCGTCTCGACTGTCTCTGGCGTTGTAATACAGACTAAGGTTCTTAGATGTTACTGGTATTAAAACATTCAAGGTAACTAGATATTCCGTTAGGATAAATACAATTTATCTCGTAAAGAAACTATTCGTCTCGACCGTCTCTGGCCTTGTAATACAGACTAAGGTTCTTAGATGTTACTGGTATTAAAACATTCAAGGTAACTAGATATTCCGTTAGGATAAATATAATTTATCTCGTAACGAAACTATTCGTCTCGACTGTCTCTGGCGTTGTAATACAGACTAAGGTTCTTAGATGTTACTGGTATTAAAACATTCAAGGTAATTAGATATTCCGTTAGGATAAATATAATTTATCTCGTAAAGAAACTATTCGTCTCGACTGTCTCTGGCGTTGTAATACAGACTAAGGTTCTTAGATGTTACTGGTATTAAAACATTCAAGGTAACTAGATATTCCGTTAGGATAAATACAATTTATCTCGTAACGAAACTATTCGTCTCGACTGTCTCTGGCCTTGTAATACAGACTAAGGTTCTTAGTTAGATGTTACTGGTATTAAAACATTCAAGGTAATTAGATATTCCGTTAGGATAAATATAATTTATCTCGTAAAGAAACTATTCGTCTCGACTGTCTCTGGCCTTGTAATACAGACTAAGGTTCTTAGTTAGATGTTACTGGTATTAAAACATTCAGGGTAACTAGATATTCCGTTAGGATAAATATAATTTATCTCGTAACGAAACTATTCGTCTCGACTGTCTCTGGCGTTGTAATACAGACTAAGGTTCTTAGTTAGATGTTACTGGTATTAAAACATTCAAGGTAATTAGATATTCCGTTAGGATAAATATAATTTATCTCGTAAAGAAACTATTCGTCTCGACTGTCTCTGGCGTTGTAATACAGACTAAGGTTCTTAGATGTTACTGGTATTAAAACATTCAAGGTAACTAGATATTCCGTTAGGATAAATATAATTTATCTCGTAACGAAACTATTCGTCTCGACTGTCTCTGGCGTTGTAATACAGACTAAGGTTCTTAGATGTTACTGGTATTAAAACATTCAAGGTAACTAGATATTCCGTTAGGATAAATATAATTTATCTCGTAACGAAACTATTCGTCTCGACTGTCTCTGGCGTTGTAATACAGACTAAGGTTCTTAGATGTTACTGGTATTAAAACATTCAAGGTAACTAGATATTCCGTTAGGATAAATATAATTTATCTCGTAACGAAACTATTCGTCTCGACTGTCTCTGGCGTTGTAATACAGACTAAGGTTCTTAGATGTTACTGGTATTAAAACATTCAAGGTAACTAGATATTCCGTTAGGATAAATATAATTTATCTCGTAACGAAACTATTCGTCTCGACTGTCTCTGGCGTTGTAATACAGACTAAGGTTCTTAGATGTTACTGGTATTAAAACATTCAAGGTAACTAGATATTCCGTTAGGATAAATATAATTTATCTCGTAACGAAACTATTCGTCTCGACTGTCTCTGGCGTTGTAATACAGACTAAGGTTCTTAGATGTTACTGGTATTAAAACATTCAAGGTAACTAGATATTCCGTTAGGATAAATATAATTTATCTCGTAACGAAACTATTCGTCTCGACTGTCTCTGGCGTTGTAATACAGACTAAGGTTCTTAGATGTTACTGGTATTAAAACATTCAAGGTAACTAGATATTCCGTTAGGATAAATATAATTTATCTCGTAACGAAACTATTCGTCTCGACTGTCTCTGGCGTTGTAATACAGACTAAGGTTCTTAGATGTTACTGGTATTAAAACATTCAAGGTAACTAGATATTCCGTTAGGATAAATATAATTTATCTCGTAACGAAACTATTCGTCTCGACTGTCTCTGGCGTTGTAATACAGACTAAGGTTCTTAGATGTTACTGGTATTAAAACATTCAAGGTAACTAGATATTCCGTTAGGATAAATATAATTTATCTCGTAACGAAACTATTCGTCTCGACTGTCTCTGGCGTTGTAATACAGACTAAGGTTCTTAGATGTTACTGGTATTAAAACATTCAAGGTAACTAGATATTCCGTTAGGATAAATATAATTTATCTCGTAACGAAACTATTCGTCTCGACTGTCTCTGGCGTTGTAATACAGACTAAGGTTCTTAGATGTTACTGGTATTAAAACATTCAAGGTAATTAGATATTCCGTTAGGATAAATATAATTTATCTCGTAAAGAAACTATTCGTCTCGACTGTCTCTGGCGTTGTAATACAGACTAAGGTTCTTAGATGTTACTGGTATTAAAACATTCAAGGTAACTAGATATTCCGTTAGGATAAATACAATTTATCTCGTAAAGAAACTATTCGTCTCGACCGTCTCTGGCCTTGTAATACAGACTAAGGTTCTTAGATGTTACTGGTATTAAAACATTCAAGGTAACTAGATATTCCGTTAGGATAAATATAATTTATCTCGTAACGAAACTATTCGTCTCGACTGTCTCTGGCGTTGTAATACAGACTAAGGTTCTTAGTTAGATGTTACTGGTATTAAAACATTCAAGGTAATTAGATATTCCGTTAGGATAAATATAATTTATCTCGTAAAGAAACTATTCGTCTCGACTGTCTCTGGCGTTGTAATACAGACTAAGGTTCTTAGATGTTACTGGTATTAAAACATTCAAGGTAACTAGATATTCCGTTAGGATAAATATAATTTATCTCGTAACGAAACTATTCGTCTCGACTGTCTCTGGCGTTGTAATACAGACTAAAGTTCTTAGTTAGATGTTACTGGTATTAAAACATTCAAGGTAACTAGATATTCCGTTAGGATAAATATAATTTATCTCGTAAAGAAACTATTCGTCTCGACTGTCTCTGGCGTTGTAATACAGACTAAGGTTCTTAGATGTTACTGGTATTAAAACATTCAAGGTAACTAGATATTCCGTTAGGATAAATATAATTTATCTCGTAACGAAACTATTCGTCTCGACTGTCTCTGGCGTTGTAATACAGACTAAGGTTCTTAGATGTTACTGGTATTAAAACATTCAAGGTAACTAGATATTCCGTTAGGATAAATATAATTTATCTCGTAACGAAACTATTCGTCTCGACCGTCTCTGGCCTTGTAATACAGACTAAGGTTCTTAGATGTTACTGGTATTAAAACATTCAAGGTAACTAGATATTCCGTTAGGATAAATATAATTTATCTCGTAACGAAACTATTCGTCTCGACTGTCTCTGGCGTTGTAATACAGACTAAGGTTCTTAGTTAGATGTTACTGGTATTAAAACATTCAAGGTAATTAGATATTCCGTTAGGATAAATATAATTTATCTCGTAAAGAAACTATTCGTCTCGACTGTCTCTGGCGTTGTAATACAGACTAAGGTTCTTAGATGTTACTGGTATTAAAACATTCAAGGTAACTAGATATTCCGTTAGGATAAATATAATTTATCTCGTAACGAAACTATTCGTCTCGACTGTCTCTGGCGTTGTAATACAGACTAAGGTTCTTAGTTAGATGTTACTGGTATTAAAACATTCAAGGTAACTAGATATTCCGTTAGGATAAATATAATTTATCTCGTAAAGAAACTATTCGTCTCGACTGTCTCTGGCGTTGTAATACAGACTAAGGTTCTTAGTTAGATGTTACTGGTATTAAAACATTCAAGGTAACTAGATATTCCGTTAGGATAAATATAATTTATCTCGTAAAGAAACTATTCGTCTCGACTGTCTCTGGCGTTGTAATACAGACTAAGGTTCTTAGATGTTACTGGTATTAAAACATTCAAGGTAACTAGATATTCCGTTAGGATAAATATAATTTATCTCGTAACGAAACTATTCGTCTCGACTGTCTCTGGCGTTGTAATACAGACTAAGGTTCTTAGTTAGATGTTACTGGTATTAAAACATTCAAGGTAATTAGATATTCCGTTAGGATAAATACAATTTATCTCGTAACGAAACTATTCGTCTCGACCGTCTCTGGCCTTGTAATACAGACTAAGGTTCTTAGATGTTACTGGTATTAAAACATTCAAGGTAACTAGATATTCCGTTAGGATAAATATAATTTATCTCGTAACGAAACTATTCGTCTCGACCGTCTCTGGCCTTGTAATACAGACTAAGGTTCTTAGATGTTACTGGTATTAAAACATTCAAGGTAACTAGATATTCCGTTAGGATAAATATAATTTATCTCGTAACGAAACTATTCGTCTCGACTGTCTCTGGCGTTGTAATACAGACTAAGGTTCTTAGTTAGATGTTACTGGTATTAAAACATTCAAGGTAATTAGATATTCCGTTAGGATAAATACAATTTATCTCGTAACGAAACTATTCGTCTCGACCGTCTCTGGCCTTGTAATACAGACTAAGGTTCTTAGATGTTACTGGTATTAAAACATTCAAGGTAACTAGATATTCCGTTAGGATAAATACAATTTATCTCGTAACGAAACTATTCGTCTCGACCGTCTCTGGCCTTGTAATACAGACTAAGGTTCTTAGATGTTACTGGTATTAAAACATTCAAGGTAATTAGATATTCCGTTAGGATAAATATAATTTATCTCGTAAAGAAACTATTCGTCTCGACTGTCTCTGGCGTTGTAATACAGACTAAGGTTCTTAGATGTTACTGGTATTAAAACATTCAAGGTAACTAGATATTCCGTTAGGATAAATATAATTTATCTCGTAACGAAACTATTCATCTCGACTGTCTCTGGCGTTGTAATACAGACTAAAGTTCTTAGTTAGATGTTACTGGTATTAAAACATTCAAGGTAATTAGATATTCCGTTAGGATAAATACAATTTATCTCGTAACGAAACTATTCGTCTCGACCGTCTCTGGCCTTGTAATACAGACTAAGGTTCTTAGATGTTACTGGTATTAAAACATTCAAGGTAACTAGATATTCCGGTAGGATAAATATAATTTATCTCGTAACGAAACTATTCGTCTCGACTGTCTCTGGCGTTGTAATACAGACTAAGGTTCTTAGTTAGATGTTACTGGTATTAAAACATTCAAGGTAACTAGATATTCCGTTAGGATAAATATAATTTATCTCGTAACGAAACTATTCGTCTCGACTGTCTCTGGCGTTGTAATACAGACTAAGGTTCTTAGTTAGATGTTACTGGTATTAAAACATTCAAGGTAATTAGATATTCCGTTAGGATAAATACAATTTATCTCGTAACGAAACTATTCGTCTCGACTGTCTCTGGCGTTGTAATACAGACTAAGGTTCTTAGATGTTACTGGTATTAAAACATTCAAGGTAACTAGATATTCCGTTAGGATAAATATAATTTATCTCGTAACGAAACTATTCGTCTCGACTGTCTCTGGCGTTGTAATACAGACTAAAGTTCTTAGTTAGATGTTACTGGTATTAAAACATTCAAGGTAACTAGATATTCCGTTAGGATAAATACAATTTATCTCGTAACGAAACTATTCGTCTCGACTGTCTCTGGCGTTGTAATACAGACTAAGGTTCTTAGTTAGATGTTACTGGTATTAAAACATTCAAGGTAACTAGATATTCCGTTAGGATAAATATAATTTATCTCGTAACGAAACTATTCCTCTCGACTGTCTCTGGCGTTGTAATACAGACTAAAGTTCTTAGTTAGATGTTACTGGTATTAAAACATTCAAGGTAACTAGATATTCCGTTAGGATAAATACAATTTATCTCGTAACGAAACTATTCGTCTCGACTGTCTCTGGCGTTGTAATACAGACTAAAGTTCTTAGTTAGATGTTACTGGTATTAAAACATTCAAGGTAACTAGATATTCCGTTAGGATAAATATAATTTATCTCGTAACGAAACTATTCCTCTCGACTGTCTCTGGCGTTGTAATACAGACTAAAGTTCTTAGTTAGATGTTACTGGTATTAAAACATTCAAGGTAACTAGATATTCCGTTAGGATAAATACAATTTATCTCGTAACGAAACTATTCGTCTCGACTGTCTCTGGCGTTGTAATACAGACTAAGGTTCTTAGATGTTACTGGTATTAAAACATTCAAGGTAACTAGATATTCCGTTAGGATAAATATAATTTATCTCGTAACGAAACTATTCGTCTCGACCGTCTCTGGCCTTGTAATACAGACTAAGGTTCTTAGATGTTACTGGTATTAAAACATTCAAGGTAACTAGATATTCCGTTAGGATAAATATAATTTATCTCGTAACGAAACTATTCGTCTCGACTGTCTCTGGCGTTGTAATACAGACTAAGGTTCTTAGTTAGATGTTACTGGTATTAAAACATTCAAGGTAATTAGATATTCCGTTAGGATAAATATAATTTATCTCGTAAAGAAACTATTCGTCTCGACTGTCTCTGGCGTTGTAATACAGACTAAGGTTCTTAGATGTTACTGGTATTAAAACATTCAAGGTAACTAGATATTCCGTTAGGATAAATACAATTTATCTCGTAACGAAACTATTCGTCTCGACCGTCTCTGGCCTTGTAATACAGACTAAGGTTCTTAGATGTTACTGGTATTAAAACATTCAAGGTAACTAGATATTCCGTTAGGATAAATATAATTTATCTCGTAACGAAACTATTCGTCTCGACTGTCTCTGGCGTTGTAATACAGACTAAGGTTCTTAGTTAGATGTTACTGGTATTAAAACATTCAAGGTAACTAGATATTCCGTTAGGATAAATATAATTTATCTCGTAACGAAACTATTCGTCTCGACTGTCTCTGGCGTTGTAATACAGACTAAGGTTCTTAGTTAGATGTTACTGGTATTAAAACATTCAAGGTAATTAGATATTCCGTTAGGATAAATACAATTTATCTCGTAACGAAACTATTCGTCTCGACCGTCTCTGGCCTTGTAATACAGACTAAGGTTCTTAGATGTTACTGGTATTAAAACATTCAAGGTAATTAGATATTCCGTTAGGATAAATACAATTTATCTCGTAACGAAACTATTCGTCTCGACCGTCTCTGGCGTTGTAATACAGACTAAGGTTCTTAGATGTTACTGGTATTAAAACATTCAAGGTAACTAGATATTCCGTTAGGATAAATACAATTTATCTCGTAACGAAACTATTCGTCTCGACCGTCTCTGGCCTTGTAATACAGACTAAGGTTCTTAGATGTTACTGGTATTAAAACATTCAAGGTAATTAGATATTCCGTTAGGATAAATATAATTTATCTCGTAAAGAAACTATTCGTCTCGACTGTCTCTGGCGTTGTAATACAGACTAAGGTTCTTAGATGTTACTGGTATTAAAACATTCAAGGTAACTAGATATTCCGTTAGGATAAATATAATTTATCTCGTAACGAAACTATTCGTCTCGACTGTCTCTGGCGTTGTAATACAGACTAAGGTTCTTAGTTAGATGTTACTGGTATTAAAACATTCAAGGTAATTAGATATTCCGTTAGGATAAATATAATTTATCTCGTAACGAAACTATTCGTCTCGACTGTCTCTGGCGTTGTAATACAGACTAAGGTTCTTAGTTAGATGTTACTGGTATTAAAACATTCAAGGTAATTAGATATTCCGTTAGGATAAATATAATTTATCTCGTAAAGAAACTATTCGTCTCGACTGTCTCTGGCGTTGTAATACAGACTAAGGTTCTTAGATGTTACTGGTATTAAAACATTCAAGGTAACTAGATATTCCGTTAGGATAAATATAATTTATCTCGTAACGAAACTATTCGTCTCGACTGTCTCTGGCGTTGTAATACAGACTAAAGTTCTTAGTTAGATGTTACTGGTATTAAAACATTCAAGGTAACTAGATATTCCGTTAGGATAAATATAATTTATCTCGTAAAGAAACTATTCGTCTCGACGGTCTCTGGCGTTGTAATACAGACTAAGGTTCTTAGATGTTACTGGTATTAAAACATTCAAGGTAACTAGATATTCCGTTAGGATAAATATAATTTATCTCGTAACGAAACTATTCGTCTCGACTGTCTCTGGCGTTGTAATACAGACTAAGGTTCTTAGATGTTACTGGTATTAAAACATTCAAGGTAACTAGATATTCCGTTAGGATAAATATAATTTATCTCGTAACGAAACTATTCGTCTCGACCGTCTCTGGCCTTGTAATACAGACTAAGGTTCTTAGATGTTACTGGTATTAAAACATTCAAGGTAACTAGATATTCCGTTAGGATAAATATAATTTATCTCGTAACGAAACTATTCGTCTCGACTGTCTCTGGCGTTGTAATACAGACTAAAGTTCTTAGTTAGATGTTACTGGTATTAAAACATTCAAGGTAACTAGATATTCCGTTAGGATAAATATAATTTATCTCGTAAAGAAACTATTCGTCTCGACTGTCTCTGGCGTTGTAATACAGACTAAGGTTCTTAGATGTTACTGGTATTAAAACATTCAAGGTAACTAGATATTCCGTTAGGATAAATATAATTTATCTCGTAACGAAACTATTCGTCTCGACTGTCTCTGGCGTTGTAATACAGACTAAGGTTCTTAGATGTTACTGGTATTAAAACATTCAAGGTAACTAGATATTCCGTTAGGAAAAATATAATTTATCTCGTAACGAAACTATTCGTCTCGACCGTCTCTGGCCTTGTAATACAGACTAAGGTTCTTAGATGTTACTGGTATTAAAACATTCAAGGTAACTAGATATTCCGTTAGGATAAATATAATTTATCTCGTAACGAAACTATTCGTCTCGACTGTCTCTGGCGTTGTAATACAGACTAAGGTTCTTAGTTAGATGTTACTGGTATTAAAACATTCAAGGTAATTAGATATTCCGTTAGGATAAATATAATTTATCTCGTAAAGAAACTATTCGTCTCGACTGTCTCTGGCGTTGTAATACAGACTAAGGTTCTTAGATGTTACTGGTATTAAAACATTCAGGGTAACTAGATATTCCGTTAGGATAAATATAATTTATCTCGTAACGAAACTATTCGTCTCGACTGTCTCTGGCGTTGTAATACAGACTAAGGTTCTTAGTTAGATGTTACTGGTATTAAAACATTCAAGGTAATTAGATATTCCGTTAGGATAAATACAATTTATCTCGTAACGAAACTATTCGTCTCGACCGTCTCTGGCGTTGTAATACAGACTAAGGTTCTTAGATGTTACTGGTATTAAAACATTCAAGGTAACTAGATATTCCGTTAGGATAAATACAATTTATCTCGTAACGAAACTATTCGTCTCGACCGTCTCTGGCCTTGTAATACAGACTAAGGTTCTTAGATGTTACTGGTATTAAAACATTCAAGGTAATTAGATATTCCGTTAGGATAAATATAATTTATCTCGTAAAGAAACTATTCTTCTCGACTGTCTCTGGCGTTGTAATACAGACTAAGGTTCTTAGATGTTACTGGTATTAAAACATTCAAGGTAACTAGATATTCCGTTAGGATAAATATAATTTATCTCGTAACGAAACTATTCGTCTCGACTGTCTCTGGCGTTGTAATACAGACTAAGGTTCTTAGTTAGATGTTACTGGTATTAAAACATTCAAGGTAATTAGATATTCCGTTAGGATAAATATAATTTATCTCGTAACGAAACTATTCGTCTCGACTGTCTCTGGCGTTGTAATACAGACTAAGGTTCTTAGTTAGATGTTACTGGTATTAAAACATTCAAGGTAATTAGATATTCCGTTAGGATAAATATAATTTATCTCGTAAAGAAACTATTCGTCTCGACTGTCTCTGGCGTTGTAATACAGACTAAGGTTCTTAGATGTTACTGGTATTAAAACATTCAAGGTAACTAGATATTCCGTTAGGATAAATATAATTTATCTCGTAACGAAACTATTCGTCTCGACTGTCTCTGGCGTTGTAATACAGACTAAAGTTCTTAGTTAGATGTTACTGGTATTAAAACATTCAAGGTAACTAGATATTCCGTTAGGATAAATATAATTTATCTCGTAAAGAAACTATTCGTCTCGACGGTCTCTGGCGTTGTAATACAGACTAAGGTTCTTAGATGTTACTGGTATTAAAACATTCAAGGTAACTAGATATTCCGTTAGGATAAATATAATTTATCTCGTAACGAAACTATTCGTCTCGACTGTCTCTGGCGTTGTAATACAGACTAAGGTTCTTAGATGTTACTGGTATTAAAACATTCAAGGTAACTAGATATTCCGTTAGGATAAATATAATTTATCTCGTAACGAAACTATTCGTCTCGACCGTCTCTGGCCTTGTAATACAGACTAAGGTTCTTAGATGTTACTGGTATTAAAACATTCAAGGTAACTAGATATTCCGTTAGGATAAATATAATTTATCTCGTAACGAAACTATTCGTCTCGACTGTCTCTGGCGTTGTAATACAGACTAAAGTTCTTAGTTAGATGTTACTGGTATTAAAACATTCAAGGTAACTAGATATTCCGTTAGGATAAATATAATTTATCTCGTAAAGAAACTATTCGTCTCGACTGTCTCTGGCGTTGTAATACAGACTAAGGTTCTTAGATGTTACTGGTATTAAAACATTCAAGGTAACTAGATATTCCGTTAGGATAAATATAATTTATCTCGTAACGAAACTATTCGTCTCGACTGTCTCTGGCGTTGTAATACAGACTAAGGTTCTTAGATGTTACTGGTATTAAAACATTCAAGGTAACTAGATATTCCGTTAGGAAAAATATAATTTATCTCGTAACGAAACTATTCGTCTCGACCGTCTCTGGCCTTGTAATACAGACTAAGGTTCTTAGATGTTACTGGTATTAAAACATTCAAGGTAACTAGATATTCCGTTAGGATAAATATAATTTATCTCGTAACGAAACTATTCGTCTCGACTGTCTCTGGCGTTGTAATACAGACTAAGGTTCTTAGTTAGATGTTACTGGTATTAAAACATTCAAGGTAATTAGATATTCCGTTAGGATAAATATAATTTATCTCGTAAAGAAACTATTCGTCTCGACTGTCTCTGGCGTTGTAATACAGACTAAGGTTCTTAGATGTTACTGGTATTAAAACATTCAGGGTAACTAGATATTCCGTTAGGATAAATATAATTTATCTCGTAACGAAACTATTCGTCTCGACTGTCTCTGGCGTTGTAATACAGACTAAGGTTCTTAGTTAGATGTTACTGGTATTAAAACATTCAAGGTAATTAGATATTCCGTTAGGATAAATATAATTTATCTCGTAAAGAAACTATTCGTCTCGACTGTCTCTGGCGTTGTAATACAGACTAAGGTTCTTAGATGTTACTGGTATTAAAACATTCAAGGTAACTAGATATTCCGTTAGGATAAATATAATTTATCTCGTAACGAAACTATTCGTCTCGACTGTCTCTGGCGTTGTAATACAGACTAAGGTTCTTAGTTAGATGTTACTGGTATTAAAACATTCAAGGTAATTAGATATTCCGTTAGGATAAATACAATTTATCTCGTAACGAAACTATTCGTCTCGACCGTCTATGGCCTTGTAATACAGACTAAGGTTCTTAGATGTTACTGGTATTAAAACATTCAAGGTAACTAGATATTCCGTTAGGATAAATATAATTTATCTCGTAACGAAACTATTCGTCTCGACTGTCTCTGGCGTTGTAATACAGACTAAGGTTCTTAGTTAGATGTTACTGGTATTAAAACATTCAAGGTAATTAGATATTCCGTTAGGATAAATACAATTTATCTCGTAACGAAACTATTCGTCTCGACCGTCTCTGTCCTTGTAATACAGACTAAGGTTCTTAGATGTTACTGGTATTAAAACATTCAAGGTAACTAGATATTCCGTTAGGATAAATATATTTATCTCGTAACGAAACTATTCGTCTCGACTGTCTCTGGCGTTGTAATACAGACTAAGGTTCTTAGTTAGATGTTACTGGTATTAAAACATTCAAGGTAATTAGATATTCCGTTAGGATAAATACAATTTATCTCGAAACGAAACTATTCGACTCGACCGTCTCTGGCCTTGTAATACAGACTAAGGTTCTTAGATGTTACTGGTATTAAAACATTCAAGGTAACTAGATATTCCGTTAGGATAAATACAATTTATCTCGTAACGAAACTATTCGTCTCGACCGTCTCTGGCCTTGTAATACAGACTAAGGTTCTTAGATGTTACTGGTATTAAAACATTCAAGGTAATTAGATATTCCGTTAGGATAAATATAATTTATCTCGTAAAGAAACTATTCGTCTCGACTGTCTCTGGCGTTGTAATACAGACTAAGGTTCTTAGATGTTACTGGTATTAAAACATTCAAGGTAACTAGATATTCCGTTAGGATAAATATAATTTATCTCGTAACGAAACTATTCGTCTCGACTGTCTCTGGCGTTGTAATACAGACTAAGGTTCTTAGTTAGATGTTACTGGTATTAAAACATTCAAGGTAATTAGATATTCCGTTAGGATAAATACAATTTATCTCGTAACGAAACTATTCGTCTCGACCGTCTCTGGCCTTGTAATACAGACTAAGGTTCTTAGATGTTACTGGTATTAAAACATTCAAGGTAACTAGATATTCCGTTAGGATAAATATAATTTATCTCGTAACGAAACTATTCGTCTCGACTGTCTCTGGCGTTGTAATACAGACTAAGGTTCTTAGTTAGATGTTACTGGTATTAAAACATTCAAGGTAACTAGATATTCCGTTAGGATAAATATAATTTATCTCGTAACGAAACTATTCGTCTCGACTGTCTCTGGCGTTGTAATACAGACTAAGGTTCTTAGTTAGATGTTACTGGTATTAAAACATTCAAGGTAATTAGATATTCCGTTAGGATAAATACAATTTATCTCGTAACGAAACTATTCGTCTCGACTGTCTCTGGCGTTGTAATACAGACTAAGGTTCTTAGATGTTACTGGTATTAAAACATTCAAGGTAACTAGATATTCCGTTAGGATAAATATAATTTATCTCGTAACGAAACTATTCGTCTCGACTGTCTCTGGCGTTGTAATACAGACTAAGGTTCTTAGTTAGATGTTACTGGTATTAAAACATTCAAGGTAATTAGATATTCCGTTAGGATAAATATAATTTATCTCGTAAAGAAACTATTCGTCTCGACTGTCTCTGGCGTTGTAATACAGACTAAGGTTCTTAGATGTTACTGGTATTAAAACATTCAAGGTAACTAGATATTCCGTTAGGATAAATATAATTTATCTCGTAACGAAACTATTCGTCTCGACTGTCTCTGGCGTTGTAATACAGACTAAGGTTCTTAGTTAGATGTTACTGGTATTAAAACATTCAAGGTAATTAGATATTCCGTTAGGATAAATATAATTTATCTCGTAAAGAAACTATTCGTCTCGACTGTCTCTGGCGTTGTAATACAGACTAAGGTTCTTAGATGTTACTGGTATTAAAACATTCAAGGTAACTAGATATTCCGTTAGGATAAATATAATTTATCTCGTAACGAAACTATTCGTCTCGACTGTCTCTGGCGTTGTAATACAGACTAAGGTTCTTAGTTAGATGTTACTGGTATTAAAACATTCAAGGTAATTAGATATTCCGTTAGGATAAATACAATTTATCTCGTAACGAAACTATTCGTCTCGACCGTCTCTGGCCTTGTAATACAGACTAAGGTTCTTAGATGTTACTGGTATTAAAACATTCAAGGTAACTAGATATTCCGTTAGGATAAATATAATTTATCTCGTAACGAAACTATTCGTCTCGACCGTCTCTGGCCTTGTAATACAGACTAAGGTTCTTAGATGTTACTGGTATTAAAACATTCAAGGTAACTAGATATTCCGTTAGGATAAATATAATTTATCTCGTAACGAAACTATTCGTCTCGACTGTCTCTGGCGTTGTAATACAGACTAAGGTTCTTAGTTAGATGTTACTGGTATTAAAACATTCAAGGTAATTAGATATTCCGTTAGGATAAATACAATTTATCTCGTAACGAAACTATTCGTCTCGACCGTCTCTGGCCTTGTAATACAGACTAAGGTTCTTAGATGTTACTGGTATTAAAACATTCAAGGTAACTAGATATTCCGTTAGGATAAATACAATTTATCTCGTAACGAAACTATTCGTCTCGACCGTCTCTGGCCTTGTAATACAGACTAAGGTTCTTAGATGTTACTGGTATTAAAACATTCAAGGTAATTAGATATTCCGTTAGGATAAATATAATTTATCTCGTAAAGAAACTATTCGTCTCGACTGTCTCTGGCGTTGTAATACAGACTAAGGTTCTTAGATGTTACTGGTATTAAAACATTCAAGGTAACTAGATATTCCGTTAGGATAAATATAATTTATCTCGTAACGAAACTATTCGTCTCGACTGTCTCTGGCGTTGTAATACAGACTAAGGTTCTTAGTTAGATGTTACTGGTATTAAAACATTCAAGGTAACTAGATATTCCGTTAGGATAAATATAATTTATCTCGTAACGAAACTATTCGTCTCGACTGTCTCTGGCGTTGTAATACAGACTAAGGTTCTTAGTTAGATGTTACTGGTATTAAAACATTCAAGGTAACTAGATATTCCGTTAGGATAAATATAATTTATCTCGTAACGAAACTATTCGTCTCGACCGTCTCTGGCCTTGTAATACAGACTAAGGTTCTTAGATGTTACTGGCATTAAAACATTCAAGGTAACTAGATATTCCGTTAGGATAAATATAATTTATCTCGTAACGAAACTATTCGTCTCGACTGTCTCTGGCGTTGTAATACAGACTAAGGTTCTTAGTTAGATGTTACTGGTATTAAAACATTCAAGGTAATTAGATATTCCGTTAGGATAAATATAATTTATCTCGTAAAGAAACTATTCGTCTCGACTGTCTCTGGCGTTGTAATACAGACTAAGGTTCTTAGATGTTACTGGTATTAAAACATTCAGGGTAACTAGATATTCCGTTAGGATAAATATAATTTATCTCGTAACGAAACTATTCGTCTCGACTGTCTCTGGCGTTGTAATACAGACTAAGGTTCTTAGTTAGATGTTACTGGTATTAAAACATTCAAGGTAATTAGATATTCCGTTAGGATAAATACAATTTATCTCGTAACGAAACTATTCGTCTCGACCGTCTCTGGCCTTGTAATACAGACTAAGGTTCTTAGATGTTACTGGTATTAAAACATTCAAGGTAACTAGATATTCCGTTAGGATAAATATAATTTATCTCGTAACGAAACTATTCGTCTCGACCGTCTCTGGCCTTGTAATACAGACTAAGGTTCTTAGATGTTACTGGTATTAAAACATTCAAGGTAACTAGATATTCCGTTAGGATAAATATAATTTATCTCGTAACGAAACTATTCGTCTCGACTGTCTCTGGCGTTGTAATACAGACTAAGGTTCTTAGTTAGATGTTACTGGTATTAAAACATTCAAGGTAATTAGATATTCCGTTAGGATAAATACAATTTATCTCGTAACGAAACTATTCGTCTCGACCGTCTCTGGCCTTGTAATACAGACTAAGGTTCTTAGATGTTACTGGTATTAAAACATTCAAGGTAACTAGATATTCCGTTAGGATAAATATAATTTATCTCGTAACGAAACTATTCGTCTCGACTGTCTTCGGCGTTGTAATACAGACTAAGGTTCTTAGATGTTACTGGTATTAAAACATTCAAGGTAACTAGATATTCCGTTAGGATAAATACAATTTATCTCGTAACGAAACTATTCGTCTCGACCGTCTCTGGCGTTGTAATACAGACTAAGGTTCTTAGATGTTACTGGTATTAAAACATTCAAGGTAACTAGATATTCCGTTAGGATAAATACAATTTATCTCGTAACGAAACTATTCGTCTCGACCGTCTCTGGCCTTGTAATACAGACTAAGGTTCTTAGATGTTACTGGTATTAAAACATTCAAGGTAATTAGATATTCCGTTAGGATAAATATAATTTATCTCGTAAAGAAACTATTCGTCTCGACTGTCTCTGGCGTTGTAATACAGACTAAGGTTCTTAGATGTTACTGGTATTAAAACATTCAAGGTAACTAGATATTCCGTTAGGATAAATATAATTTATCTCGTAACGAAACTATTCGTCTCGACTGTCTCTGGCGTTGTAATACAGACTAAGGTTCTTAGTTAGATGTTACTGGTATTAAAACATTCAAGGTAATTAGATATTCCGTTAGGATAAATATAATTTATCTCGTAACGAAACTATTCGTCTCGACTGTCTCTGGCGTTGTAATACAGACTAAGGTTCTTAGTTAGATGTTACTGGTATTAAAACATTCAAGGTAATTAGATATTCCGTTAGGATAAATATAATTTATCTCGTAAAGAAACTATTCGTCTCGACTGTCTCTGGCGTTGTAATACAGACTAAGGTTCTTAGATGTTACTGGTATTAAAACATTCAAGGTAACTAGATATTCCGTTAGGATAAATATAATTTATCTCGTAACGAAACTATTCGTCTCGACTGTCTCTGGCGTTGTAATACAGACTAAAGTTCTTAGTTAGATGTTACTGGTATTAAAACATTCAAGGTAACTAGATATTCCGTTAGGATAAATATAATTTATCTCGTAAAGAAACTATTCGTCTCGACTGTCTCTGGCGTTGTAATAAAGACTAAGGTTCTTAGATGTTACTGGTATTAAAACATTCAAGGTAACTAGATATTCCGTTAGGATAAATATAATTTATCTCGTAACGAAACTATTCGTCTCGACTGTCTCTGGCGTTGTAATACAGACTAAGGTTCTTAGATGTTACTGGTATTAAAACATTCAAGGTAACTAGATATTCCGTTAGGATAAATATAATTTATCTCGTAACGAAACTATTCGTCTCGACCGTCTCTGGCCTTGTAATACAGACTAAGGTTCTTAGATGTTACTGGTATTAAAACATTCAAGGTAACTAGATATTCCGTTAGGATAAATATAATTTATCTCGTAACGAAACTATTCGTCTCGACTGTCTCTGGCGTTGTAATACAGACTAAGGTTCTTAGTTAGATGTTACTGGTATTAAAACATTCAAGGTAATTAGATATTCCGTTAGGATAAATATAATTTATCTCGTAAAGAAACTATTCGTCTCGACTGTCTCTGGCGTTGTAATACAGACTAAGGTTCTTAGATGTTACTGGTATTAAAACATTCAAGGTAACTAGATATTCCGTTAGGATAAATATAATTTATCTCGTAACGAAACTATTCGTCTCGACCGTCTCTGGCCTTGTAATACAGACTAAGGTTCTTAGTTAGATGTTACTGGTATTAAAACATTCAAGGTAATTAGATATTCCGTTAGGATAAATACAATTTATCTCGTAACGAAACTATTCGTCTCGACCGTCTCTGGCCTTGTAATACAGACTAAGGTTCTTAGATGTTACTGGTATTAAAACATTCAAGGTAACTAGATATTCCGTTAGGATAAATACAATTTATCTCGTAACGAAACTATTCGTCTCGACCGTCTCTTGCCTTGTAATACAGACTAAGGTTCTTAGATGTTACTGGTATTAAAACATTCAAGGTAATTAGATATTCCGTTAGGATAAATATAATTTATCTCGTAAAGAAACTATTCGTCTCGACTGTCTCTGGCGTTGTAATACAGACTAAGGTTCTTAGATGTTACTGGTATTAAAACATTCAAGGTAACTAGATATTCCGTTAGGATAAATATAATTTATCTCGTAACGAAACTATTCGTCTCGACTGTCTCTGGCGTTGTAATACAGACTAAGGTTCTTAGTTAGATGTTACTGGTATTAAAACATTCAAGGTAACTAGATATTCCGTTAGGATAAATATAATTTATCTCGTAACGAAACTATTCGTCTCGACTGTCTCTGGCGTTGTAATACAGACTAAGGTTCTTAGTTAGATGTTACTGGTATTAAAACATTCAAGGTAACTAGATATTCCGTTAGGATAAATATAATTTATCTCGTAACGAAACTATTCGTCTCGACCGTCTCTGGCCTTGTAATACAGACTAAGGTTCTTAGATGTTACTGGTATTAAAACATTCAAGGTAACTAGATATTCCGTTAGGATAAATATAATTTATCTCGTAACGAAACTATTCGTCTCGACTGTCTCTGGCGTTGTAATACAGACTAAGGTTCTTAGTTAGATGTTACTGGTATTAAAACATTCAAGGTAATTAGATATTCCGTTAGGATAAATATAATTTATCTCGTAAAGAAACTATTCGTCTCGACTGTCTCTGGCGTTGTAATACAGACTAAGGTTCTTAGATGTTACTGGTATTAAAACATTCAGGGTAACTAGATATTCCGTTAGGATAAATATAATTTATCTCGTAACGAAACTATTCGTCTCGACTGTCTCTGGCGTTGTAATACAGACTAAGGTTCTTAGTTAGATGTTACTGGTATTAAAACATTCAAGGTAATTAGATATTCCGTTAGGATAAATACAATTTATCTCGTAACGAAACTATTCGTCTCGACCGTCTCTGGCCTTGTAATACAGACTAAGGTTCTTAGATGTTACTGGTATTAAAACATTCAAGGTAACTAGATATTCCGTTAGGATAAATATAATTTATCTCGTAACGAAACTATTCGTCTCGACCGTCTCTGGCCTTGTAATACAGACTAAGGTTCTTAGATGTTACTGGTATTAAAACATTCAAGGTAACTAGATATTCCGTTAGGATAAATATAATTTATCTCGTAACGAAACTATTCGTCTCGACTGTCTCTGGCGTTGTAATACAGACTAAGGTTCTTAGTTAGATGTTACTGGTATTAAAACATTCAAGGTAATTAGATATTCCGTTAGGATAAATACAATTTATCTCGTAACGAAACTATTCGTCTCGACCGTCTCTGGCCTTGTAATACAGACTAAGGTTCTTAGATGTTACTGGTATTAAAACATTCAAGGTAACTAGATATTCCGTTAGGATAAATATAATTTATCTCGTAACGAAACTATTCGTCTCGACTGTCTTCGGCGTTGTAATACAGACTAAGGTTCTTAGATGTTACTGGTATTAAAACATTCAAGGTAACTAGATATTCCGTTAGGATAAATACAATTTATCTCGTAACGAAACTATTCGTCTCGACCGTCTCTGGCGTTGTAATACAGACTAAGGTTCTTAGATGTTACTGGTATTAAAACATTCAAGGTAACTAGATATTCCGTTAGGATAAATACAATTTATCTCGTAACGAAACTATTCGTCTCGACCGTCTCTGGCCTTGTAATACAGACTAAGGTTCTTAGATGTTACTGGTATTAAAACATTCAAGGTAATTAGATATTCCGTTAGGATAAATATAATTTATCTCGTAAAGAAACTATTCGTCTCGACTGTCTCTGGCGTTGTAATACAGACTAAGGTTCTTAGATGTTACTGGTATTAAAACATTCAAGGTAACTAGATATTCCGTTAGGATAAATATAATTTATCTCGTAACGAAACTATTCGTCTCGACTGTCTCTGGCGTTGTAATACAGACTAAGGTTCTTAGTTAGATGTTACTGGTATTAAAACATTCAAGGTAATTAGATATTCCGTTAGGATAAATATAATTTATCTCGTAACGAAACTATTCGTCTCGATTGTCTCTGGCGTTGTAATACAGACTAAGGTTCTTAGTTAGATGTTACTGGTATTAAAACATTCAAGGTAATTAGATATTCCGTTAGGATAAATATAATTTATCTCGTAAAGAAACTATTCGTCTCGACTGTCTCTGGCGTTGTAATACAGACTAAGGTTCTTAGATGTTACTGGTATTAAAACATTCAAGGTAACTAGATATTCCGTTAGGATAAATATAATTTATCTCGTAACGAAACTATTCGTCTCGACTGTCTCTGGCGTTGTAATACAGACTAAAGTTCTTAGTTAGATGTTACTGGTATTAAAACATTCAAGGTAACTAGATATTCCGTTAGGATAAATATAATTTATCTCGTAAAGAAACTATTCGTCTCGACTGTCTCTGGCGTTGTAATACAGACTAAGGTTCTTAGATGTTACTGGTATTAAAACATTCAAGGTAACTAGATATTCCGTTAGGATAAATATAATTTATCTCGTAACGAAACTATTCGTCTCGACTGTCTCTGGCGTTGTAATACAGACTAAGGTTCTTAGATGTTACTGGTATTAAAACATTCAAGGTAACTAGATATTCCGTTAGGATAAATATAATTTATCTCGTAACGAAACTATTCGTCTCGACCGTCTCTGGCCTTGTAATACAGACTAAGGTTCTTAGATGTTACTGGTATTAAAACATTCAAGGTAACTAGATATTCCGTTAGGATAAATATAATTTATCTCGTAACGAAACTATTCGTCTCGACTGTCTCTGGCGTTGTAATACAGACTAAGGTTCTTAGTTAGATGTTACTGGTATTAAAACATTCAAGGTAATTAGATATTCCGTTAGGATAAATATAATTTATCTCGTAAAGAAACTATTCGTCTCGACTGTCTCTGGCGTTGTAATACAGACTAAGGTTCTTAGATGTTACTGGTATTAAAACATTCAGGGTAACTAGATATTCCGTTAGGATAAATATAATTTATCTCGTAACGAAACTATTCGTCTCGACTGTCTCTGGCGTTGTAATACAGACTAAGGTTCTTAGTTAGATGTTACTGGTATTAAAACATTCAAGGTAATTAGATATTCCGTTAGGATAAATATAATTTATCTCGTAAAGAAACTATTCGTCTCGACTGTCTCTGGCGTTGTAATACAGACTAAGGTTCTTAGATGTTACTGGTATTAAAACATTCAAGGTAACTAGATATTCCGTTAGGATAAATATAATTTATCTCGTAACGAAACTATTCGTCTCGACTGTCTCTGGCGTTGTAATACAGACTAAGGTTCTTAGTTAGATGTTACTGGTATTAAAACATTCAAGGTAACTAGATATTCCGTTAGGATAAATATAATTTATCTCGTAACGAAACTATTCGTCTCGACCGTCTCTGGCCTTGTAATACAGACTAAGGTTCTTAGATGTTACTGGTATTAAAACATTCAAGGTAACTAGATATTCCGTTAGGATAAATATAATTTATCTCGTAACGAAACTATTCGTCTCGACTGTCTCTGGCGTTGTAATACAGACTAAGGTTCTTAGTTAGATGTTACTGGTATTAAAACATTCAAGGTAATTAGATATTCCGTTAGGATAAATACAATTTATCTCGTAACGAAACTATTCGTCTCGACCGTCTCTGGCCTTGTAATACAGACTAAGGTTCTTAGATGTTACTGGTATTAAAACATTCAAGGTAACTAGATATTCCGTTAGGATAAATACAATTTATCTCGTAACGAAACTATTCGTCTCGACCGTCTCTGGCCTTGTAATACAGACTAAGGTTCTTAGATGTTACTGGTATTAAAACATTCAAGGTAATTAGATATTCCGTTAGGATAAATATAATTTATCTCGTAAAGAAACTATTCGTCTCGACTGTCTCTGGCGTTGTAATACAGACTAAGGTTCTTAGATGTTACTGGTATTAAAACATTCAAGGTAACTAGATATTCCGTTAGGATAAATATAATTTATCTCGTAACGAAACTATTCGTCTCGACTGTCTCTGGCGTTGTAATACAGACTAAGGTTCTTAGTTAGATGTTACTGGTATTAAAACATTCAAGGTAATTAGATATTCCGTTAGGATAAATACAATTTATCTCGTAACGAAACTATTCGTCTCGACCGTCTCTGGCCTTGTAATACAGACTAAGGTTCTTAGATGTTACTGGTATTAAAACATTCAAGGTAACTAGATATTCCGTTAGGATAAATATAATTTATCTCGTAACGAAACTATTCGTCTCGACTGTCTCTGGCGTTGTAATACAGACTAAGGTTCTTAGTTAGATGTTACTGGTATTAAAACATTCAAGGTAATTAGATATTCCGTTAGGATAAATACAATTTATCTCGTAACGAAACTATTCGTCTCGACTGTCTCTGGCGTTGTAATACAGACTAAGGTTCTTAGATGTTACTGGTATTAAAACATTCAAGGTAACTAGATATTCCGTTAGGATAAATATAATTTATCTCGTAACGAAACTATTCGTCTCGACTGTCTCTGGCGTTGTAATACAGACTAAGGTTCTTAGATGTTACTGGTATTAAAACATTCAAGGTAACTAGATATTCCGTTAGGATAAATATAATTTATCTCGTAACGAAACTATTCGTCTCGACTGTCTCTGGCGTTGTAATACAGACTAAGGTTCTTAGTTAGATGTTACTGGTATTAAAACATTCAAGGTAATTAGATATTCCGTTAGGATAAATATAATTTATCTCGTAAAGAAACTATTCGTCTCGACTGTCTCTGGCGTTGTAATACAGACTAAGGTTCTTAGATGTTACTGGTATTAAAACATTCAAGGTAACTAGATATTCCGTTAGGATAAATATAATTTATCTCGTAACGAAACTATTCGTCTCGACTGTCTCTGGCGTTGTAATACAGACTAAGGTTCTTAGTTAGATGTTACTGGTATTAAAACATTCAAGGTAATTAGATATTCCGTTAGGATAAATATAATTTATCTCGTAAAGAAACTATTCGTCTCGACTGTCTCTGGCGTTGTAATACAGACTAAGGTTCTTAGATGTTACTGGTATTAAAACATTCAAGGTAACTAGATATTCCGTTAGGATAAATATAATTTATCTCGTAACGAAACTATTCGTCTCGACTGTCTCTGGCGTTGTAATACAGACTAAGGTTCTTAGTTAGATGTTACTGGTATTAAAACATTCAAGGTAATTAGATATTCCGTTAGGATAAATACAATTTATCTCGTAACGAAACTAATCGTCTCGACCGTCTCTGGCCTTGTAATACAGACTAAGGTTCTTAGATGTTACTGGTATTAAAACATTCAAGGTAACTAGATATTCCGTTAGGATAAATATAATTTATCTCGTAACGAAACTATTCGTCTCGACCGTCTCTGGCCTTGTAATACAGACTAAGGTTCTTAGATGTTACTGGTATTAAAACATTCAAGGTAACTAGATATTCCGTTAGGATAAATATAATTTATCTCGTAACGAAACTATTCGTCTCGACTGTCTCTGGCGTTGTAATACAGACTAAGGTTCTTAGTTAGATGTTACTGGTATTAAAACATTCAAGGTAATTAGATATTCCGTTAGGATAAATACAATTTATCTCGTAACGAAACTATTCGTCTCGACCGTCTCTGGCCTTGTAATACAGACTAAGGTTCTTAGATGTTACTGGTATTAAAACATTCAAGGTAACTAGATATTCCGTTAGGATAAATACAATTTATCTCGTAACGAAACTATTCGTCTCGACCGTCTCTGGCCTTGTAATACAGACTAAGGTTCTTAGATGTTACTGGTATTAAAACATTCAAGGTAATTAGATATTCCGTTAGGATAAATATAATTTATCTCGTAAAGAAACTATTCGTCTCGACTGTCTCTGGCGTTGTAATACAGACTAAGGTTCTTAGATGTTACTGGTATTAAAACATTCAAGGTAACTAGATATTCCGTTAGGATAAATATAATTTATCTCGTAACGAAACTATTCGTCTCGACTGTCTCTGGCGTTGTAATACAGACTAAGGTTCTTAGTTAGATGTTACTGGTATTAAAACATTCAAGGTAACTAGATATTCCGTTAGGATAAATATAATTTATCTCGTAACGAAACTATTCGTCTCGACTGTCTCTGGCGTTGTAATACAGACTAAGGTTCTTAGTTAGATGTTACTGGTATTAAAACATTCAAGGTAATTAGATATTCCGTTAGGATAAATACAATTTATCTCGTAACGAAACTATTCGTCTCGACCGTCTCTGGCCTTGTAATACAGACTAAGGTTCTTAGATGTTACTGGTATTAAAACATTCAAGGTAACTAGATATTCCGTTAGGATAAATACAATTTATCTCGTAACGAAACTATTCGTCTCGACCGTCTCTGGCCTTGTAATACAGACTAAGGTTCTTAGATGTTACTGGTATTAAAACATTCAAGGTAATTAGATATTCCGTTAGGATAAATATAATTTATCTCGTAAAGAAACTATTCGTCTCGACTGTCTCTGGCGTTGTAATACAGACTAAGGTTCTTAGTTAGATGTTACTGGTATTAAAACATTCAAGGTAACTAGATATTCCGTTAGGATAAATATAATTTATCTCGTAACGAAACTATTCGTCTCGACCGTCTCTGGCCTTGTAATACAGACTAAGGTTCTTAGATGTTACTGGTATTAAAACATTCAAGGTAACTAGATATTCCGTTAGGATAAATATAATTTATCTCGTAACGAAACTATTCGTCTCGACTGTCTCTGGCGTTGTAATACAGACTAAGGTTCTTAGTTAGATGTTACTGGTATTAAAACATTCAAGGTAATTAGATATTCCGTTAGGATAAATACAATTTATCTCGTAACGAAACTATTCGTCTCGACCGTCTCTGGCCTTGTAATACAGACTAAGGTTCTTAGATGTTACTGGTATTAAAACATTCAAGGTAACTAGATATTCCGTTAGGATAAATATAATTTATCTCGTAACGAAACTATTCGTCTCGACTGTCTCTGGCGTTGTAATACAGACTAAGGTTCTTAGTTAGATGTTACTGGTATTAAAACATTCAAGGTAATTAGATATTCCGTTAGGATAAATACAATTTATCTCGTAACGAAACTATTCGTCTCGACCGTCTCTGGCCTTGTAATACAGGCTTAGGTTCTTAGTTAGATGTTACTGGTATTAAAACATATTTAATAGCTTCATATTGTAAAGATTGATTGTGGCGGAAAACGTCAGTTGCGGTTGAAGTAAGCACTGGTTCGATAAATCTACTTTAAGCAAAAATTTAGTTTTCCCATGTTTCCCTTCTATTCTGCAGGACATCATTAAGGCAAATGTGGCTTTACAGATTAGTAACATCTACATGTCTTTTCCATAGCACATTTTTACTTCTGCACATTTTACATATTTTTTCTTATTGTACTTTATCCAAACTGATAGCTCTCATGTTAGGAAGATTCCTTATCCTGGTAAATGGTACTAAGGAGGTTTTCATTGGATTTATACCCAATCCCACTGAGCTCTTTTCGTGATTGTAATCTCATTTACCTGATCACGAAGGATTTTTTCAACCTTTACACTGGTCATAATGACGATGTCATCAGCGTAACCAAAGCAGTTCAGGCTTCTTAGTCAACTGCTCGAGTTGGTCGTGTATGACCAGGATCCACATCAATGGTGACAGGACCCCTCCCTGATAATATCCCTTCGGCATCGAATGATTCATCTCAGCTTTTGAAATAGACAGTAAGTTGCACATGAATTTGGATGTTACACTGTCGACTCCCTTACTCTGCAGTGCTCTTTTGACACCCTCATGAGAGGTAATTGTGTAAGTTACAATAGTTAATAAATAAAAATAAAATAGATCAAATACTGTGAGTTTAATCATTTCATGGCACGGAGAAAAATTAAGCTTTATAACTGGGAATATAGGTAGATCTGCTTTTTTCCCTTATAAACTACTTTCGGAATTCAGAGACTTTTAATAAGATGTCAGACAAGTCCCGCGTATGCAATCACCAGCTCAGCAACATTTTACTTGCTTTATTACTTTTACTATTTTTGCAGAGTTTGCACTACTAATTGAACTGTATTTACTTAAAAACGAGTGGAGAAACCTTGCAATGAATTCACGTTGAACAATTTAGTTTCCTTTCTTTACACAGTCAATTAAATATTCAAATTATTTCAAGCAGCGAAAATATCAATATTTTAAGTTTCCTTACTTTGTTAAGAAAAGAAAATATTGTTTCATTGCTTTATTTTAAAATAGGTTAAAATGTTGGAATATTTTATTATTATGTTTCATCAACGCTACATTAACACATTGGTACTTTTTGTTTTTATTACTAGTATGGATAATAATATATTATGTTCCAAGTTCTAAAAACGAGAAAAATGATTATGGTTTTTATTAGTAGTACCGATAATAATATATTATGTTCCAAGTTTTAAGAACGGTAAAAATTATTTTTGTTTTTACTAGTATTATTAATAATATTATATTATGTTCCAAGTTCTAAGAATGAAAAAAAAAAGTTTTTGTTTTTATTAGTAGTATCGATAATAATATACTAAGTTAAAAGTTCTAAGAACGGAAATAAAATGATTGGGGAAAAACGTAGCAGACATCATCAAAAAGAAGAAACGAGCATAAAATAGTGACCCTCCCCTAAACCTCAAATACTATAATAGCGTCAAGGTCGAAAGAGGTCAAAAGAAACCTCATAAAAATGAGGAAAGAGAGGGATATTTAACAAAAACTTAAATTTAAAATGGTGTAAACCCAGCGAGCGTACCTAGGGATTGCCACACCCATGCTGCCCTCAAGAGGGCTGCACCTAAAAATGAAGAGTAGGCATGTTAAAACGAAAATGAAAACAAAAATAATAATGTGACTGCTTATAATTTCGAAACGCATATTTATAGTTACAGGTTAAAAAATTGTAATTCGTTAATAGCTTTAGAATGTAATAAAACATAAATTAGACATATTTAAATGTCACTAACTTTTAATTTTTTAAATATAATTTGGAAAAAGTAAAGTTAACATTTAACTTTATTCTTAGGGTAAAGTAATTTACTTGTTTAACAAATTTAATACTACTAAACAAATAGTACTTTCTCCGTTACTACTCATTTCCTACCGTTGTACGTTTTCTCTGTATCTACCATTATGTTCATATTTATTTATTATTTTATATCTGCTCAATAGTATTTAAATTTTCTTATAAGTATCTTAAGGAGATAAATACTCCAATAAATACTACAAGTTTTGGTTGAGCTGCGCTCGTTTCCACAGTCATCAGCTGATATGATTTTCGTAAAATTTGTAATATTTCCAAAACAAGGTAGGCCTAGTCTACTTCTGAACTGTAAGCTTGTTTTTAAAATTTTTAATTTTAATCACTTTTTTTATTTAAAAAATTTCAATAAATTTCAATTTTCCAATTTAACGCAAACAAATTAAAACTTCAATAGGATGGTTGTGATTTTAACTATAAATAACTGGAGACTAATTCTTAAATCGCCAGTACTTATTGAAATTCACTTTTGTCTTGTCCTAATTGTAATTCATCTTTAAATTTAAATTCAACTGTTAATATTTTTTAGTTCTATGTCCTTATTTTTCAGCCTAAACTCGTCGATGTCACTAAGAAAGAAAATAATCGATTTTATACACATCGAAGTATGCTGCCCTTATGATTACTTTTACATAACCTATAATTATTTATAAACTAAGAAAACAACTTATTACTTAAGCTTTCTCAAACACATCAGGCACTCAGATAAAAACTAAAACTCCACACCACTTTGAACGTTTTAAGATAACAACAGCTCAAATTACCCCGTGCTATTTACAGAAGCAATAACAAAAGTAAAATAAGAAATCGTTCAAACGGAAAATCACCTGTGTAACTGTCGAGTTGGTCCTTTATAGGTACTTTGGTGTCGACATAGAGGCCATCTAATAAAAGGTAATGTTTAATTAGTAGCATATCCATGGTTATTATTGCGTAGTCACTATCTAAAGCACGGTCCGTGACTTTGAAAGAAGAACAGATGGATTGGAAAGAACATAAAACAGGAGTGCGGGATTTAGTTAATGGACATGTACAAAAGATTAAGTCGCCTTTGAAGGCTTAATTCTCTCTTAGCTCGACAGCACATAAAGTATGTTTTTTTTAACCTAGTTTTTGTTGAAGTATGTTATATCAAGGTCAGTCAGTGTTTAAATGTTGGTTCAGAATAACTTATTTTTTTATCTGAATGAAAAATCTTAACACATGGCTTCGACTAAGTCTTGACTTTGTCCTTTCATCAAATGTTGAGTCTTATGGTTTTGTTTTTATTATTAGTTACTTTTCATTTAAATATACACAGAGTGTTCAGAAAATGTAGTGCCAAACTCTAAGTGGTGGTTAGATAGGTCAAAATAAAGAAAATATTTTGGAAACATAAGTCCGGAAAATTTTCGTTTTCCATTTGTCGGCCATTTTGTATTTTAAAAAAATTATAGGTTTCAAAATATTAAGATTCGAGTCAAAATTAAGTATACACATTTTTTATGCAACGATTTACCGTAGTACCTAGAATCAAAACTTTATATCATACATTTTCAAAATGGCGGCCGTATACATTTTTTGTAATGTTAATGGTTTTAGAGATATTCAATATTAAAAACTTTAAACGGTGTCTTCGACTCTAAATTTTAATAATGTCAATGATATAATTATTTAAAAAATTTAAAAAAACAGAATTAGACATTAAATGGAAAAAGAAGTGTTTCTGGACATAGGGCCTTTTTTTTAAGCCATATAACCATCACTTAAAGTTATCACTACATTTTATGAACACTCTGTGTTTATCTAAATGAAAAGTAACTAATAATAAAAAACAAAACATTAGATGAAAGGACAAAGTCAAAACTTAGTCGAAGACGTGTGATAAGATTTTCCTATAAACACGTGTGAAAATTATCGACACTCAACACATTTCGTTATAACGGTTCTGAGTTTTATTATCAAAAGGGAAATAAATTTATTAAATCTTTAACAACTTTAGCATATCCAGAACAATTGAAGTATTTTTTTTCAGAAAAAATCGTCGAGTCACAAAATAGCTGCATCTCTCAGATAAGAAAGTATTATAGCTATACTTAGGCAATTAAAACTCATGACTAAAAATGTCAGACTTATTAAAATTCCTTCAAATTTAAACAGTATGAACTTTAACTGTCAGTATTATAACAACTTTCTTATTCTAAGTCTGTAACCATCCATATGTCCAATGTCACACTTTCCATAGCAAGTCAACAGCTGTGTGTATTTGTTCTCACGTTTAGAATGTGTTAACAGATGTGGCGAGCTCTAAGTTAAAATAATTAGACACGAACTGTTTGACGATATATCTCGGTCGTTAGGGTTGTAGAGACAATATTTTACCTCTTAATGCGACAAATCTCAGTTCGACTAATGTTCTTACATCGATTTATCCCTGTTATCCAGGTCTGGAACGTAACTCAGGCTTACCGGAGCTCTTCTAGTTGATCTTTACGCTAAATCAGTCCGAAGGTTTATGTAGTTAAAGTTAGAATTCCTTCAGGGCTTTGCCAAATTCTAGGAGTTTTTCGAATGTTATTTCTTTGTTTGGGTGATTAAATGTGTTTCTTTTGGTAAATTTAGACATAATGTGTTTTGTCCAGACTGTTTCTACAACGAAATAAATGAGGTAAAAATAAAACTTCTTTATCTATAAACGCTTCTATGTAAATGTAATATTGTCTAACTTGACAATATTAATCTAAATTATTTTATTATTATATTTAAAAAAATTTAAGTTGTCCATTAAATCAACGTCTGTCTACAGAGTGTTCAGAAAATGTAGTCCCAAGCTAAAGTGGTGGTTATATGGGTCAAAATAAAGAATAACTTTCCTATTAACATACATCTGGAAACACTGACTCCCATTATGTATTATTGGGAAAATAATTATACATTTTGAAATTATAAAGGTTTCCAGTCGAAATTTGGTATACATATTTTTCATGCAACCAAGAATACCAATCAGTATACCAAGAATCAAAACTTTCTCATACATTTTTAAAATGGCGGCTGTTTACATTTTTGTAAAGGTTATTGTTTTAGAGATATCCAACATTAAAAATTTCAAATATTCACCATTTCGACAATTTACAAGATAAAGTTTTGATTCTTGATATACTCAGACAAATTTAGGATGAAAAATGTGTAGGGATCTATACCAAATTTCGACTCGAAATCTTAATTATTTCAAAAGGTATATATTTTTTTAACACAGAATGGAAAGCGTGTACCGGTCATATGTTTATAGATACTTTTTTCTTTATTTTAACTTATATAACCGTCGCTTAAAGTTTGGCACGACATTTTCTGAACACTCTGTATAATTTACACGAATTTGCGGCGTGTACTTATTAAAGATGGCCTGTTTTTTATTCGGGGAAATCTTAAAAACCTGTTTTGGAACTAAAAACAGTAGCCTATGTTAATTCTTTAAAACAAGAAATGAATTCAAATATTTAATTCCTTAAGAAAATCATAATTTCGACCAGATATTGTTAATTTTGATATCATTTTAATACCAAATAGTAATAATGTATACTTCCAACATGTCTTCCATAAATAGCAATAAAACTCATTTATTATTGATGTAACATCTAGTTATTATAAAGAAGTTACTCTTGAACGTGAGCTTTGGAGGAGACTATAAAATTAACATACAGTCATTAATATATACTTTTATCCAACATTTGATAGAATTCTACGATACCAATTATGAGTAATGCCTCTTTCAATGACGTCGTTAAAAAAATACTTTCGCGTTTTCCAAACTAATCTTAACATTTTAAGAATATTGTAAATGATTTTGAGATATTGTTATATTCCATTACAACTAAAATCAACAAAACGTTAAGTCGCTTTTATTGACATTAAATTATCATTAATGTAGTATTATGCTAATTATTTTTGACAATCTACTCGAATATTCAGATAATCTTTTAATATAAAATTTAATCAAAATCGGCCGACGAGTTATGGGAAATGAATCTATTGATATACATGATTTCAATACATGGAGAATGGACATTGTAATAAATTCAAATAATTACTCAATTCTTGCTCTTTATTTAAAACATGCTTGAAGATGTTAAAATATTAGAGTTTTCTGTTATAAATGTTGGATTTGGTGAAGTAAAGAAGACTTCTAAATTCTGATGTTAAGTAGTCATATCGTGTTTACAGTTATGCCAATATATTGATAATAATCATGGTGGTATTGAGAAGAGGTAAAATCAATAAACAAAAAAACAAGTATTGTCAAGAAAAGAAAGTCGCCACCCAAGTAGAAAGAGGCAATTTGTCAGCCCTCCCATCAGTAGAGCGATTTCAATTAATTTATTTTAATTAAAACTGGTTATCGAAAGAGATATAGGCGGGGCGGGTTTGGGCGGTGTTAAACCTCAACAAATCACCACTTATAGGACTCGTGTGTTTATTTATTATAACTTATACTTTGCATAGCTTGACCTCACCTATGCGAAACAACGGATCCCCGATAAGATTACATTCACGTGGATATTATGACGTATTGTAAGATGAGAGCTATACACAATACTCGTATTTGGTAAGGAAACCCATCTAGGATTTATATAATCCCAAGGTCAAAGATGTTGGAGATGCTTCAACTCTGTGTATTTGTCAATGTGAGCTGACAGTTAATCAACCCAGCAGGAGGCAACTAACTATCAACTAGGCTGTATGGTTATTGATGAGATACAATATTGCGTTGGTGGTTGAGTCCTAGATCATATCTATCTCTAACGTCCAACTGCTTCAAGATGACAAGACATGACTATCTGTGCGAGTTTTCCAATTGCACTCATTCACTTTGAAACGTTAAAAAATAAACGGTGTAAAAACTTTGAATAAACTTTCTCAAACATACATCTACAAAACCTAACATTAACCAAAATTAATATTCGTCGTCATCTACCTAAAATTTCTCCATGCTAATTATATCGAGAGGGGCTTTTTTCCACGCCTATCTCTAAATGAGAGGTCTGTTGATGTAGAAGGGGTTCTGAATATTTTTTTTCAAATTAAATGTATATATATATATAATATTTAAGATATTTGTATATGTGATCCTAAGCTGCTTCACTCGTGCCATAAAGTCGAGCATAAACCTAAGCATAAATCGTATTTAACTGAAATTGAGTTTTTAATGTCGGCGTTCAAGGTTCGTGTTTTGTTTTTTGCCACTATTGGTACACTCTTCAGTTATAACTCCTGAGATTGACCAGTATGAAAGGGTATAAAAGGAATTTGTATACTAACAAATGAGTATTGGTCAGTCTCAATTCCTGGGATTTACGTACATAAAAGGATATATCAGGATATATCCACATATGAGGATTTTCGGAATCGACTAGTATGAAAGAGTTTACCAAGAATTGTATACCCACATATTAGTACTCATCGTCATAAGTCATAATTAACTCCCGGGATTGAAGAGTATGAAAGAGTTTACCGAGAATTGTATATCCACATATGAGTATTCATCGTCGTAAGTCATAATTAACTCCCGGGATTGAAGAGTATGAAAGAGTTTACCAAGAATTGTATACCCACATATGAGTACTCATCGTCGTTAGTCATAATTTAACTCCCGGGATTGAAGAGTATGAAAGAGTTTACCGAGAATTGTATATCCACATATGAGTATTCATCGTCGTTAGCCATAATTAATTCCCGGGATTGACTAGTATGAAAGAGTTTACCAAGAATTGTATATCCACATATGAGTATTCATCGTCGTAAGTCATAATTAACTCCCGGGATTGAAAAGTATGAAAGAGTTTACCAAGAATTGTATACCCACATATGAGTACTCATCGTCATAAGTCATAATTAACTCCCGGGATTGAAGAGTTGAAAGAGTTTACCGAGAATTGTATACCCACATATGAGTACTCATCGTCATAAGTCATAATTAACTCCCGGGATTGAAAAGTATGAAAGAGTTTACCAAGAATTGTATACCCACATATGAGTACTCATCGTCATAAGTCATAATTAACTCCCGGGATTGAAAAGTATGAAAGAGTTTACCAAGAATTGTATACCCACATATGAGTACTCATCGTCGTTAGTCATAATTAACTCCCGGGATTGAAGAGTTGAAAGAGTTTACCGAGAATTGTATACCCACATATGAGTACTCATCGTCATAAGTCATAATTAACTCCCGGGATTGACAAGTATGAAAGAGTTTACCAAGAATTGTATACCCACATATGAGTACTCATCGTCGTTAGTCATAATTAACTCCCGGGATTGAAGAGTTGAAAGAGTTTACCGAGAATTGTATACCCACATATGAGTACTCATCGTCATAAGTCATAATTAACTCCCGGGATTGACAAGTATGAAAGAGTTTACCAAGAATTGTATATCCACATATGAGTACTCATCGTCATAAGTCATAATTAACTCCCGGGATTGAAAAGTATGAAAGAGTTTACCAAGAATTGTATACCCACATATGAGTACTCATCGTCGTTAGTCATAATTAACTCCCGGGATTGAAGAGTTGAAAGAGTTTACCGAGAATTGTATATCCACATATGAGTACTCATCGTCATAAGTCATAATTAACTCCCGGGATTGAAAAGTATGAAAGAGTTTACCAAGAATTGTATACCCACATATGAGTACTCATCGTCGTTAGTCATAATTAACTCCCGGGATTGAAGAGTTGAAAGAGTTTACCAAGAATTGTATACCCACATATGAGTACTCATCGTCGTTAGTCATAATTAACTCCCGGGATTGAAGAGTATGAAAGAGTTTACCGAGAATTGTATACCCACATATGAGTACTCATCGTCGTTAGTCATAATTAACTCCCGGGATTGAAAAGTATGAAAGAGTTTACCAAGAATTGTATACCCACATATGAGTACTCATCGTCATAAGTCATAATTAACTCCCGGGATTGAAAAGTATGAAAGAGTTTACCAAGAATTGTATACCCACATATGAGTACTCATCGTCATAAGTCATAATTAACTCCCGGGATTGAAAAGTATGAAAGAGTTTACCAAGAATTGTATACCCACATATGAGTACTCATCGTCATAAGTCATAATTAACTCCCGGGATTGAAAAGTATGAAAGAGTTTACCGAGAATTGTATACCCACATATGAGTACTCATCGTCATAAGTCATAATTAACTCCCGGGATTGAAAAGTATGAAAGAGTTTACCAAGAATTGTATACCCACATATGAGTACTCATCGTCGTTAGTCATAATTAACTCCCGGGATTGAAGAGTTGAAAGAGTTTACCGAGAATTGTATACCCACATATGAGTACTCATCGTCATAAGTCATAATTAACTCCCGGGATTGACAAGTATGAAAGAGTTTACCAAGAATTGTATATCCACATATGAGTACTCATCGTCGTTAGCCATAATTAATTCCCGGGATTGACAAGTATGAAAGAGTTTACCAAGAATTGTATACCCACATATGAGTACTCATCGTCGTTAGTCATAATTTAACTCCCGGGATTGAAGAGTATGAAAGAGTTTACCGAGAATTGTATATCCACATATGAGTATTCATCGTCGTTAGCCATAATTAATTCCCGGGATTGACAAGTATGAAAGAGTTTACCAAGAATTGTATACCCACATATGAGTACTCATCGTCGTTAGTCATAATTAACTCCCGGGATTGAAGAGTTGAAAGAGTTTACCGAGAATTGTATACCCACATATGAGTACTCATCGTCATAAGTCATAATTAACTCCCGGGATTGAAGAGTTGAAAGAGTTTACCGAGAATTGTATATCCACATATGAGTATTCATCGTCGTTAGCCATAATTAATTCCCGGGATTGACAAGTATGAAAGAGTTTACCAAGAATTGTATACCCACATATGAGTACTCATCGTCGTTAGTCATAATTAACTCCCGGGATTGAAGAGTTGAAAGAGTTTACCGAGAATTGTATACCCACATATGAGTACTCATCGTCATAAGTCATAAATAACTCCCGGGATTGAAGAGTTGAAAGAGTTTACCGAGAATTGTATACCCACATATGAGTACTCATCGTCATAAGTCATAATTAACTCCCGGGATTGAAAAGTATGAAAGAGTTTACCAAGAATTGTATACCCACATATGAGTACTCATCGTCGTTAGTCATAATTAACTCCCGGGATTGAAGAGTTGAAAGAGTTTACCGAGAATTGTATACCCACATATGAGTACTCATCGTCATAAGTCATAATTAACTCCCGGGATTGACAAGTATGAAAGAGTTTACCAAGAATTGTATATCCACATATGAGTACTCATCGTCATAAGTCATAATTAACTCCCGGGATTGAAAAGTATGAAAGAGTTTACCAAGAATTGTATACCCACATATGAGTACTCATCGTCGTTAGTCATAATTAACTCCCGGGATTGAAGAGTTGAAAGAGTTTACCGAGAATTGTATACCCACATATGAGTACTCATCGTCGTTAGCTATAATTAATTCCCGGGATTGACAAGTATGAAAGAGTTTACCAAGAATTGTATACCCACATATGAGTACTCATCGTCGTTAGTCATAATTTAACTCCCGGGATTGAAGAGTATGAAAGAGTTTACCGAGAATTGTATATCCACATATGAGTATTCATCGTCGTTAGCCATAATTAATTCCCGGGATTGACAAGTATGAAAGAGTTTACCAAGAATTGTATATCCACATATGAGTACTCATCGTCATAAGTCATAATTAACTCCCGGGATTGAAAAGTATGAAAGAGTTTACCAAGAATTGTATACCCACATATGAGTACTCATCGTCGTTAGTCATAATTAACTCCCGGGATTGAAGAGTTGAAAGAGTTTACCGAGAATTGTATACCCACATATGAGTACTCATCGTCATAAGTCATAATTAACTCCCGGGATTGACAAGTATGAAAGAGTTTACCGAGAATTGTATACCCACATATGAGTACTCATCGTCATAAGTCATAATTAACTCCCGGGATTGACAAGTATGAAAGAGTTTACCAAGAATTGTATACCCACATATGAGTACTCATCGTCGTTAGTCATAATTTAACTCCCGGGATTGAAGAGTATGAAAGAGTTTACCGAGAATTGTATATCCACATATGAGTATTCATCGTCGTTAGCCATAATTAATTCCCGGGATTGACAAGTATGAAAGAGTTTACCAAGAATTGTATACCCACATATGAGTACTCATCGTCATAAGTCATAATTAACTCCCGGGATTGAAGAGTATGAAAGAGTTTACCAAGAATTGTATACCCACATATGAGTACTCCTCGTCGTAAGTCATAATTAACTCCCGGGATTGAAGAGTGTGAAAGAGTTTACCAAGAATTGTATACCCACATATGAGTATTCATCGTCATAAGTCATAATTAACTCCCGGGATTGAAAAGTATGAAAGAGTTTACCAAGAATTGTATACCCACATATGAGTACTCATCGTCGTTAGTCATAATTAACTCCCGGGATTGAAGAGTTGAAAGAGTTTACCGAGAATTGTATACCCACATATGAGTACTCATCGTCGTTAGTCATAATTAACTCCCGGGATTGAAGAGTTGAAAGAGTTTACCGAGAATTGTATATCCACATATGAGTATTCATCGTCGTAAGTCATAATTTAACTCCCGGGATTGAAGAGTATGAAAGAGTTTACCAAGAATTGTATACCCACATATGAGTACTCCTCGTCGTAAGTCATAATTAACTCCCGGGATTGAAGAGTATGAAAGAGTTTACCAAGAATTGTATACCCACATATGAGTACTCATCGTCATAAGTCATAATTAACTCCCGGGATTGAAGAGTATGAAAGAGTTTACCAAGAATTGTATACCCACATATGAGTACTCATCGTCATAAGTCATAATTAACTCCCGGGATTGAAGAGTATGAAAGAGTTTACCAAGAATTGTATACCCACATATGAGTACTCATCGTCATAAGTCATAATTTAACTCCCGGGATTGAAGAGTATGAAAGAGTTTACCAAGAATTGTATACCCACATATGAGTACTCATCGTCATAAGTCATAATTAACTCCCGGGATTGAAGAGTATGAAAGAGTTTACCAAGAATTGTATACCCACATATGAGTACTCCTCGTCGTAAGTCATAATTAACTCCCGGGATTGACAAGTATGAATGGGAATTAGTAGAATATATAATGCTTTAAAACCTCATATGTTTCCTTTGAAGAACGTATTATTTCGTTATAGTGTAAAAAAAAGGAAGTTACAAATATTCATAATTTTGGGACACTCTTTATAAACGAATGTAATACCACAACTGCCCACAGTGACATTAATCAAAATCGAAACCAAGCTACGAGAAACATGAATTTGTAACTATGTTTCAGACAGACTGGCGGACGTCAAGAGGTCAACGAATACAAAATGCAAAGCTTATTGTATCAAACTGTTTGATAAATAGCTGTGAGTTGTTCGCTCTAGTAAACACATCTATCAATAACAATCCACTTCTCCCCACCTCCCTTCATTGGGTCAATGTTACAGGGTCAGACATTGATCAATGATAAAGGGCCGTCGCTTTACTAACAAATTGAAAATAATTTCAATTAGGATTTTGCCGATTTGGTTAAAATATAGTTATTGTAAATGCTATTGTTGTCATCAGTTAAATTGTTATGATTTAGTAGTCTTCGTTTCGTTTATATTCCTAAAAACAAATAAATTTCTTGACAAACCTGTGGCAGAATAGAACAGGAATTAGTTTGAATAAGTTTAGTCTTCTAAAAGTCTCCTTTTCAACAACAAAAGGCAGAGATTCCACTCACATTTGTTTTCTATTAACTCTTCTTTCCGAAGGTGGTCCTAGACAATTACCTAAAGTATGTCCACTACTATAAAAATCTTTTTAACTTTGAACATTGCAAGATCACTATTAATTTTAACAACTATTATGTTTTCATTACTGTAGAGACCGATGGTTCTTGGTGGAATTCCATGTTTAAAGATAATAAAACACAATTTTTTCAATTTTAATAAAAAGTGGATATTACAAAATAAAAAAATTGTTTTATTATCTTTTAACTATTATGTGTTTGTTGCTATACTCCCCCCCCCCCCATTCAGTAAACTTGAAATTAATTTGACACTTGCAAGTAGGCTAGTCGTAGGAGTCAAATAACAATTCTCCTAAGGCTCGATTCAAACTAAATTATCAGTTTAATCGGCTTTACAACTACTGACTGAAATATTGCACTACTTGATTTCTACACAACTTCCCATAAAACCTTCAACTCGTGATCTGTTATCAGTTTTAGCAATACTAAAATTGGTCGTGTATGCAATGCAAAATGGAGTGTGAATATAAATTTCACGATAAATCTGTAACTAGGTTGTGACATATCTCCCGAGTAGTATCAAACAATGTGTGTTGTCTGTTGCAGGTGTGTATGGAGATCTTATCCTAGAAGCTGTGGACAAGGTTAGGTTAAGTGTGAGTTACTTCATATTTCACAGGGCATTAGTTATAGTGGAATACGTACGTATTAAATTCAAATAATGGAATTTCTGTCTAATAGTCTTAGAACTTTAAGTCTTCTTTTATAAGTTTTTATTTCATAAGTCAGAATGATTTCAAATGCTCTAATGTTTAGATTTAGCTGTCTAAGGATTAGGTCAAAATTATTTAATGTTCTGTTTTCCACTGGATTAGACGATTTTGTTTTAATTAGGGGAACCAATTTATTTGTTTTTATTCCACAAAAACGCATTTTTATTTTATTTATTCCAACGTTTTAAAACTCTTAATAATCTTAAAACAATTAATTATTTAAATTTAGAACTTTAACCTTTAAGCGAATTTCAAGGTTAAAAAAAACTCTTTAATGTGTACGATCCTCTTTTATCACTATATTAAAATAGTGTTTGTAGTTTAAAGAACCAAACGGGGGCAGTTGTAATCTTTTTAATTGTCGACTTGTAGTTATTTTCTCTGTAACAATGACTAAATATTAAGATATGTAATTGGTAGGGCCTATCAGTATAAAACATAGGTTTGATTTTTAAATTAATTTATTATTAGTTAAAGTGGAATAATTTTTTGAGACTTGGATACATATAATTGATCCAAAATACAGTACATTGACTTCAAAATACAGTGGCCTATTCTTTTCATTCTGTATATTAATCACAGACTAAGGAAAGAATGACAATAAAACTAAACCAAACTGTTTTCAGAACTCATGTTTTCGACCCACTTTAAAACTTTATTACTTTATCTCATAGAGTTAAGATCAAATACAGTATATTTCAATACAAACAACTTTAAGCACATATGCCTTATCGCCATAAAGAACTGACCACAAATCAGTCGACGCCACTTCAAAGGCGTGTACAACACCATCAACTGAGTTTTGTATTCAAACATTCTATATAACATTTCTACACTTACCTCAGCACAAAGGCGTCTCGGCGCCTGGTTGCCAGTAACTTGACGCCACGCCTCCTCACTGTCTCTGACTCGGATAAAATTTAGTTTCTTTTATGCTCCGTACAACTGTACCCGGGCTCGTTGATATTAGATCTTTATCTCCAGACTATGTTTAAAACAAATCAAAGTAGACCTAATATTATTTATACAGGTGTAACATTAGACAAATTTACTACCCAATCGTAAACATTTAAAATGTACATTCATTTAATACATAATGATATCAAATATTTTCAATGTCAGCATGTATTGACGTTGTAAATTGATTTAGGCTCAATTTATAATTTTCTTTCATGAAATAGGTTATCACCTAGGCCTTGACCAGAGGGAAGGTTCTTTCATGTCTTATTATCTCCAAAATAAGTCGTTCAAATTTATGTTTGTTTGTCGTCGACAGACATACATAATTTCAGGAAACAATTTTTGAACTTTGGATTCATCAAAATAAATATTTCAATGAAAACCACAACATCGAATACAGTATTTTGTTATATGAATTTATAAGAAAACAAAATATAAAATAACCAAAGAGTTGATTGGAGGGGGGGGATTTTGTACCTACATTTCGTCCATAAAAAATACATGAAAAAACTCAGATTTTAAAATAAAGACAATAGATGTTGTTTTTATGTACTATTTATCAAATTTAAACAAATTTGGCTCAACAAATCTCCTACACATACCGGAGGGATTTAATATTCATGGATTGAAATCTCGATGTAACTTCAATCTTGCAAGTTAAAATATACAAAAAAAGTAATTTTATTATGTCTTAAATAAATATTGTGAACTGATATTTTTAAGCTAAATCAATTGATATGTCGGTCAACTCTCTACAAATACTTAAATAAAATCAAAAGTTTTAATTATTTACAGATTTGAATGAAATATGTGTATACATACTACATAATATACGTGCTTGTAAAGGTATTCAGTTCGAATTTAATATTGGTTGTTAACTAGGGCCTACTTATTTCTGACAAAAAAAAATCTATATTTATAATCTGAACTCTGCCATTTTGTACATACTACATCACAACCGAGGCCACAGGGTAAGATCAATAAGTGTTTAAAATAACAGAATTTTCCCAGCAGTACTTTTACTTGAGAATATTAATCCCGTGTTTTTTAAATTGTCTTATAAGTTTTTATTATAACCCTGAACCATCTGTAAAGATATATTAATTCATCTAGGAGGATGTAGAAAATTGCTACAGATGTTTATATATAATATTTTATATCATAATAAAGTTTACAAAATTTTAAATTTCCTTTTATAAACATTGTAAATTTATATTTAATAAATCTAATTGATAATAGTTTCATATAAGAAGAATATAGCAAAATCGCTTTATCTGCTGCAGATGTTAGTACAGTAATGTTTGTTATCGATAAAATTTTATAGATGTTTATCATAACACTCAACATCAAAATTTGTAATTTGTTAGCTAAATATTCGTGTTAGACTCGTTTGATAAATGGAAACATTAAACCCTCAAGCATACAAATTTTGGGTTTTTAAAACAATTAATTAAGTTGTACGTAAAATATTTCTTCTGATATGTAAATAATCCATTTCCAGTAAATTATTTATTGAAATAATCTCAGCCTCCTACTTTACATCTCAGAAATGGATACTATTTTAGTTATATTTCCTTCTGAGTTTGATATTCAACAATCCCCCACCCTCACAAGTTCACCTCAGCACAGTGGCGTCGCGGCGCCTGGATGCCCGTAACTCTAACGCCCTCTTCTCTCAAACCTGACTCCAATAACATTTAGTTTTATTATTTTATTCTTTCCCCAATTGTATATCTATACTAGGTTTTTCATTCTGAGTCTACGCATAGATATAAAAGTTGTCTACGTTCTATTTCTAATTTAATATATTATGTTATTAGTCACAAGGTACATGGAACGAATGAACGACTAGATTTTAAATTATTTCACCAAATCTGAGATAATTGAACTTAAAAAAATGTACGATTTTACAACCATGTGTTATTCAAACATTTGCTTCTCTTTTAACGAAACAAAAGTTTTGTTGAGTGACCCGTTTGTTCAAACTTTGGAATATTTAGGAAACTAAATACTAATGATACTGTTATAGCTTTTAGATAAATGTTTTATGTTTAGGTAAAATTAGTTTTTAGGTTTTAGGTTGACCAAATTTGCGTTTATATAACTTCATAACGCTGGTCGTTCAATTAATTAATTGTAAATCGAAATTCAATATAAAATGAGCGCTGTAAAAACAATTACTCTTTTTAATTGTTTCTACACTTTCACTCCTATTCAGAACACTCTCCTATATTCAGGATTTTACCATAGCCAAATCATGACGGCAGCTTGACCCGGGACCAAGGTTTTTTAAATATGATCTCTGGGATGAACATAAATGGTCTTTCTAATTCATGTTTTAGCTTAGTTTTACTTATATTAATTTTATAAGTTTAACTTACTAAATTTAAGTTAATTTTATACAGAAGCACATATGTTTTTAAAATTATTACAACAATTTGGTGCATACTAAATTATCGTAATTTTGATGAAGCATCAAATGAAATCAACTACTTTTTTTGAAGAAAAATATAATTTCGTTATTAAATATTGGAAATATACTCTTTATTTCTCTTCATTAAACTTTATATTTTACAATCTTAGTTTAAATAATACTGAACTGTTTGAATAAAGTAAAGCATATATAATTAGTATCCTTTCTTATTAATTTATTGATTTTAACGCTTATACATTATTTTACCAAGCTAGTATTATTGATTAAATAATTATTTCAAGTGAAAAATATACGACCTAGACTGGGAATCAAACCCAGGACCTTTGGCTTTACGGTCAAGGCTGCAACGTAAAAGGCTGCAAGCCGAGTATACAGATTAGTTTCAATGTCGTTTGTAACGAGGTAACTTATCTGTCATAACTCAAAAATTGCAAGCCAAAAACAAATACAAGTGAGAAGTGTATGACCTATGCTGGGAAGCGATCAAGGATAGCTCAGTTGGTAGAGCGTTGGCGCGTAAAGCCAAAGGTCCTGGGTTCGATTCCCAGTCTAGGTCGTATATTTTTCACTTGAAATAATTATTTAAGTATCCTTTCCTTTCACGTTGTCATATCTTCACATTCACATGATCAATTTTTAGTATATTTGAATTGACGCACTTTTTTTAAAATCTATAAAGAAATAAAATTTGTTATGACTAATTTTCCGGTACAGTATACGACATTTATTACGGGCGTTGAAAGTTCATGTTCCCAATTTAACCTATAACCCTTTCCTCTTCAATTTCGGGAAGATAATGACAAAAATATTAGTTATAATGCATCAGCAGATTTTAATAAATATATCATGGAGCAAAAGTTAGTCAACATTTTTAAAAATTCTTATATAAAAATACGTTTACAATGAAAATATGAAAACAGTAAGATGATAACGAGCCACATAATGCGCAATTCAGTGTACAATGTGTAAAGAACGCATGCAAAATTCAACACTTGAGCTTGCCAACTACATCAAATATGGTCCAACTTTCCTGACCATGTATGCATTATTGATTTTAAAATAATTAATTTTCCTTTAAAAATTTCTCGGAACATATTATTTTGTTTATAATTTTTTTAAAAATTTTATTATATTTTTTCTGTTAGAATATTTTTTAATAACTTACCACCACTAATATGGTGCAACTTAAAATTTTCTTCAGTTCTTGTACTATATTTAGGTTCTTGTTTACCAATTTTAGCTCATATTTCATAAAAGATATATGACAAAATACATTAATATGTTTGTAATTAATATAATTTTATATGTATGTTTTATATTATTTTATTCTGTTATTTAGCATATTAATGTGTGAAAGTGAACATCAATCATTTTTAGCGAATAATTTGTGATTATTTTGATAAATAATCAGTTCTTATTTTATAGTACAGTTCTTGTACTATATTTAGGTTCTTGTTTACCAATTTTAGCTCATATTTCATAAAAGATATATGACAAAATACATTAATATGTTTGTAATTAATATAATTTTATACGTATGTTTTATATTATTTTATTCTGTTATTTAGCATATTAATGTGTGAAAGTGAACATCAATCATTTTTAGCGAATAATTTGTGATTATTTTGATAAAATGTATTCTACAATTTGGAATTTTTAATTTGTCTATTACACACATATTGACCTTTGTTGATATTATTATGTGTACGTAACAAATTTTTGTATAAAAATGGTAAATTTAAGAGTGATGTTTAATGGATTGACTATACGTTATTCGTAGCCATTCACCCTGAAAAATGGTCTGTTTTAGGTTACAATTAACGGTTTCAGTATTTTCATATCGGGTTTATTGTCAGTTAGTAGTTAATTTATTTAAGACAATGATTATCAGCGACATTTTTAAATCGTATAGTTAACTCAAGGAATTGGATTTTTTTAATTTTAAAAGATTATATATAGGATTTACAATCTTCATTTATATCAAGATTTATAACTTTAAAAAAATATCTTGACATGCAAAATGTTGCACAGAGCTAATAATCAAAAAAAGATTTATTTTTTAAATTTATTTTTTATTTAAAATTATTTTTAATTATATTTTTTACAATGTACTAACTCTAATTTATTGTATCATATTATCTGTTTGAAGCTTGATTTTGACATTACGATTGAACATAAAGACGTTTATCCGAAAACCAAATTTTGTAACTTAGGAGACCTCAAATCAAATATATTATAGATGTTTTTTGTCTCTAAGCTTACATTTATACCATGTTTATGTGAACAAGTAAAAATCATCTCAGAACCATCTAGTTATTACAAATTATAATTTTCTATCGCTTTAAATCATACAAATTTAGGTTTGTTTATATAAAAATATAGACTTCCCTTATTCCTTGACCCCTTAAATATGCCAAGAGGTTTTTAAAATCATTATTTGTTATTAAATCAAAGCTATGATAATAGTTTCATTTCTTTCATAACCCGGCACAGTACCATAACTAACTTAATTAAATAGTTTGTATGGAGACAAAACAAAATTTTGTTGACATGCCTAATATTTTAGAAAGGTACTCTCTACCATAACTTTTTTTATTGCGCCAGAAGTAATGTTCTAACCAAGCGCAGAAACACATCCCCCTCTCCAACTCCCAAGATCTATTTCAAATTCAATAAACATTAACTACCTGTGTTATCAGTAAGAGACATTCACGCTATAAAGTATAGTAATACATGATTTATTATCGTGAGAGGAATTGATGTGAAAGATTGAAATATCTTCTTGTTAGCCTGTGATAACAAGTAGGCCTTCATTGAAAACTCATATACTGTTATGACTAAAACTTGTTACTAAGTTTATTAAATGAATACTCCTGCGACCGCTCACTATACACAAATCTGATTCGGGTTTAATTATACACATTTTTTTTATTGATTATTTTTTGCTTCAGTGGTTCTATAAGTAACATAAATAGCAATAAGGACATTGGAGATCGGTAGTCAAAAACTATTACAAAACTGATTTTGAAAGTCGTATCACAATAAATAATTTTTAAATATTAATTTTGCCCCTTCTGCAAGAATATCACAAACCAGTTTTTGACTATAGGTACCTATTTCAAATTTGAGTTAAATCGATTTAGGCCTATTTTACGTAATATTTATATTAAAAAAAAAATCATAATACCGGTAATAAAATAGGTACTAATTTGAAAATGTCTGGCAAATCGTTTCAAACACACTAGCTTAAATGTAGCTCGATTCCTAATGAGCTTTCAGCATGTGTTTTTTTGTTGCCTAAAGTCTTTTTTTATATGTTTAAGACTAAAAAAAAAGTACGATAAACCACCTTAACTGTACGAGAACGATATTAGCCTGTGGCTCGATTCGCAATAAGTGTTCAGTTAAGGTTTTGTGTTGCCTATGATTCTTTCTTTGTGCATGTAAGATTAAAGATGATGAATACTACCCTTAAATGACTGAGAAACATATACTAGCTTAACTTAATGTTTCGATTCCCAATAAGTTTTCAGTTAAGGTGTTTTGTTGCCTATACTAGTTTCATTATGAATGTAAGATTAAAGATGATGAGATACTACCCTTAACTGACTGAGAAACATAAAATATACTAGCTTAACTTAGTGTTTCGATTCCCAATAAGTTTTCAGTTAAGGTTTTTTGTTGCCTATTGTCCTTTCTTAATGCTTGTAAGATTAAAGATGATGAGATACTACATTTCCTGACTAAAAAACATACTAGCTTAACTTAATGGTTCAATTACCAATAAGGTTTCAGTTAAGATTTATTGTTGCCTATAGTCCTTTCTTTATGTATATAAGACTAAAGATGTTGAATACTACCCTTAACTGACTGAGAAACCTACTGGCTTTAACTTAACCCAATATGGTTTCAGTTAAGGTTTGTTCTTGCCTATAGTCCTTTCTTTAAATCCTTCCAAGACTAGAGAGGTCGAAAAACTATCTTAACTGAATCAGATTCCCTGATCGGAGGGAGGTCGTCACGGTCAACATTTGGATTACCCATCTAGAAATTAAGATTCCAACACATTGAGAATAGCTGTTGAACATAATAATTTAAGGTTTGCACTTATTTTATTCTTGAATGTTTGTTTCATATACTCGTTAAGCGTAAATAGTAGTTGATTGAAATCTAATTTTTAATCAAGGTCCTTTTTTCCTTATTTCTGAAAACAAAATTGTATTATAAGTTTTTATTTCAGTGCAAACCTCCCCCCTCCCTAACTTTTTATTTATCAAAAGAATAAAATATAAAAAACCCGTCTTTATATCATATTTGATCAAAATCAGTCCACAATCGTTTGGGCGATTGACGAAAAACAGACATCATTCCAAAAAGACAACATGTTTTGGGCTCAGGCGACCTCAAAACGAAAATTTACATGAATAATTAGACATTGATTTTTCTCCTGACCGATTGAATATCTATCTCATTACTATGTATGTGTAAGGAAGTACTGCACCCCTAATCTTTCCGATTGAAAATATATAACACATTTTTATTTTTGAATTAAAACTACTTATTATTTATATTGAAGATTAAATAGTTAATATTATTATGTGCTGAGTGCATATAACTGAGAGTGGAAGGATAACAAAATTCTGTGTTTCACCTCCTCTCGCCACTGCGCCTGCGTGTACAGAGGTCCATGACTGTAAATAAGGGTTAATTCGGTTATTTATCAAACAAGGGTGGTGGGACACGTAGTTCCTATTAACAACACCAGAGTTCCATGTTCCAACAACTGGCAAAATATTTAATATCGCCCAAGTTTCACTTGCAAAACGTTTCAAACGCATAAATTTCTGTTTCGCTTAATACAAACTTTCTCGAATTATTCCAAGATTCTTGCCCGGGATTTCGCAGGGCCGTTCCTACAGGCTTTATGATGGGATTGCAAACAATTTACGACTTTAAAAATATTGTTATTGTTGTTTTAAGTTACGCAATATCTGAAAGTAAACTTTGTTGAAAATTTGAATATTTTAATTTACAGTCTTTGAAAGTAATTTACATTTTTTTCATTAAAATAAAACAATAAAAGAATGTTTACAAAACAAATATTTATTTTTAATAAGTAAAACTCATAACATTTTGGCGGCCTCAAACTTTATATCACTAGAGCCAAGCTGCATATAATAAACAATTTTATGCAAATATTGGATGTACTCCTAAGAGTACATTGGATGGATCGTAAACTATTTAAAACATGCCATTTTGAAATTTCAAAACGTTTAGTTAGCAGTCTAAATAATACAGTAAAGGAATAGTAAAATCTAGCTTCCGTACCAAATTGGACTAAGATTCTGGCTAGTCCATAGTTTTCTCAAATGTTTTGGTTATGACGTCAAATTTAAGTTGTGTAAATTCTCTTCATTTTTACTTACAAAACATATTATATGGGTTACAATGGGGATTACCCTGCTATTGTTTGTAATGTGTACTGTACCTTTTTTATTTTTTTTAAATACCTTAACAATGCTGTAACTAGTCAAACAATGGTCGAAAGTTGCATCAAATGTGTGGTTATACTAAAAAATAAAAGAGTTTTATTTACTAAAAAATAAATTGTTTTATTTCACATCGGGGAGTTTCACATATGCTTCCAAAATTATACTTGTAAATGTGAATATTATTAATATATATTAAGGATAATTTGGATGGTTGAAATATTTTCCCTTATAAACCCCCAAACCGCTCCCTTTACATAACTAGGGTCACAACCAACATCTCTCCGACCACTTAACCCAATTGTATCAGCTCTAGATTTGACTGCAAATTATCTCAAACACTCCGCTATTTGTTTACACCAAGTATTAGTACTGATAGTCATTGTAATATTCTCAAAATTCCAGGTAATATACATTTATTGTTTACTCTTGTTGTTTTAATTTATAAATTTCATGTCTTGAAATAGTTCGAGTATATAGAACAAATAAATGTTTACATAATAGACATTTAAAAAGGGAATAAAAACCTAAATATTTGTATTAGTGCTGTTTTGTTGTGAAATTTCTCATACAATGCACATTTGTTCATTTATTTATTTTTTTATCGTTCATATCGTGTATATATTAAGAAAAGTTAATATATGAAAAGCGTGCAAACATGAAAGTTAATATATACAATGTAATATATCGTAAGAGAAATGCGTGGTTTTGGCCAAAGATTCTTTGTCTGTCTCTATATCTCTCTATTTATTATTTTTTTTATGATTTCACTAGAAGATAAACATATAAATAATACACAATATATAATAAATGTAAATCAAATTTTGCGTATATTTCTGTTTTTACTTCTGTCAACAAAAAAGGAACAATACAGATATGACCGAATATAATAATAATAATAATAATAATATATTATTATTTATTATTTATTTTAGCAGACGAAATATATTTTTTTTAAATGGATTTATGTTTTTAACTTATAGTCTATTATTTATAGGTGCATTTTTTAGTGAGATAATATATATTATTATTATTATTATTATTATTATATATATATATATATATATATATTAAAGCTGTTTATTTATTTATGAAAAAATATTATTATTGTTGTTGTTGTTATTTAGAAATATATTATTATAATTTGTATTTTTATATAAAGTATTGTATTTCTAATTTATTATTTATAATTTTTACTTAATTGGGGTTAAGTGGGAGAGAGGACTTAAGTCATAATTTCGCCACTGTAAAATAAAGGCATTTCTTCATTTAAAACTTTATTTATTTTCTTAATCATTATTTCGTTACTTAATAAATGTCGAGGACGAGGATAAATCATATGTATGTAAAGTTATGATCGTAAAATGAATTGCCAGGGATTAATTATTCTTAAACTGGATTATAAAATTCCTAGATTGGAATGTTTATTCCCTCTAAACGTGTAAATTAAAATTAAAGTTTAAAACATTTATTTTACTATTCTAAGTTTTTAAAGAACATAAAAGCAAACAACAGTTTTTAAAGCGTCATAAATTCCACGTAAGCCTCCGCACATTTGATCGTTGAAAAACGTACCTTAGATAACGTCCTTTAATGTAACTTTAGAAAGTTTTGTTCTTTATTTAATAAACAGAATTTATGAGTCAGAATGGAAGTTGGCGTACCTACTTATTATATTACACTCCGTGTTAGTTTACACCCTGGTGTTGTAAACAGTAACTGCGACGTGACGAAATTTCCTATTACAAAATACGATACAACCAATGTTATGGAAGGTTTTAGGAATTCAATTACTTACTGCATAACTGTCAAAGCTGTAGTTTTCCATAAAATAGTTAAAACACGACATTTTGTATCAACATTAAAAGTAGAACAAATCTGTTAAGAATTAATACTTCTGTTACTGTTTTTAAAATTATTATTGTTCCAGTGAACAATAATTGACAATACTTGTAGACACTTCAATCAACAAATGAAAGACAACACAATGAACGATATATTGTATTTGCTCAAGGCGACGTTTCAATGACTAAGTCATCATCTTCAGTTGTTTTATGTACACAAACCTTCTTGGCACTAAACAACAAACAAGAAGCCATCGGTGCTGGTGTCTTATGAATATCAACAGCACCAAGAATGTTTGCCTATTTATGTAAAAACTGAAGATGATGATTTAGTCATTGAAACGTCGTCTTGAGAAAATTAGACGTTGTGTTTATTATGGTTTCTTTTATTTGTTGATTATGATTATTGTTATTATTATTAATCCAAAGTTTGCTCTTTATTCACTTTTATCAAAACTAGTATACGCCATAACAAAAACAAAACTTTTTTCTCAAATTAATATAACAGAATTTTCAAACGGTAAAACAAATTTTATTAGCTATCGGTCTCTGTCATCCCTCCTTTTCGAGTACTTTCTACTCAAATTTGTTTCTTACAATTAAAACATTATCGAAAGTTATTATGAGGACAACAAAACTAACTTAATTCATTTTCACTAGGCTCAATATACTCGGCAATTTTATCTCCAGTTTCTTGAGTCTTTGTTTTTTTGAACTCTCTTATTTTTGTCAATATTTGTTGTTGAATATTTAACAGAGCTCATGAGTATCATGAGCTATCACAATAACAAAAAAAAACTGATAATCATTACTAACTTTTATTTTTTTTTTTTTATTATAGATTATATATGGGGAAAAAAATAATACTGTTATGAAAATGGTTTCCATATCTTTAGTTTATTTTTACAAGAAAAAAAAGCCTGACGTAGTTTATTTTGTTGCGGAATTTGGTTTGTTTTATTGATTGGATATTTGCATTCATATTGAAATTTTGCTTTATGTATTTTAAGTGAGTCAGTTTACTGTTTTAAACAACAAAAATTGGTAAGTTTAAAAATAAATTCGTCATGGCGGAAGGAAGCATTAACCTTAGTGGTTCACAAGTAACTCAAATCATCTATAAAACACTATCAATGATGTATTTCGGCCTATCTATTGTGCAAATTTAAAAAAAAAAAAAAAACTTTTTAAATGCAGTAACACAATTAAGTTGAGTGGATTAAGCGTATAATATTTTATAAGGAATGACGTCGTATTTTACTTTTTAAATATCGTATATTCTATTAAAAATAATATTTTTATCTTTATGGAATACAGTTCCTGTTAAAATGATTAATCAGTGATGTATAACTAAACCCTAATTACAGTTAAAAGACAACAATAATTAATATAACCATAGCTTAAGTTTTAATACGTACGCAGTGTCAAATCTTGAGAGCAGTGTCAAAAACAATTTGGTTTAAGTGGTTCTGGAGGGAAGTTGTTGATGGATGAATCCAGCTTCAGGCTCGAGAAGGGATGCTTGGGTTTAGACGTGACCTGTCCTTAACCACTCCATCCTAACAAACAGGAATTTATTTTAGCAGACGTAACATCATATGCCATTAGACTTTGCTATTTCTATCTTGTGCAGTATGTATTCCTTACTTTTAGAATATTTTATTTATTTAGGCTAAAGTCAGTTTCTACTTTAGAAACATGATTATTTAAAAATACTATTTGTTCACATTTTATTGAAATTTTCAGTGAATTTTCTGTGAATGTTTTAATCATAAATGAAATTATTATTAACATATTTATTAGTCTTATATTGCAGGTGATATAATATCCGTATACACGTATAAAATATACGAAATCACATTACAATAAGAATTTGGTAAAATAACGGATTTAATGATCATTTACACTATACCATTTGTTTTCCTTTAGGAATCTACTTGATTTGTTATTTAAAATAGTTTTGCCATTGATTTTTTTCTTTTTATGTTATTAAGGAGATTTTTTGATATTTTAAAGTTAATTATATAGATTCTGTTCGTAAAACAATCTTCCTAAATACTTGGTAAAAAAAAATTAAAAACATTGTTAACAACAACAAAAACTTCAGTAACCTACACTTAGTTTTGAACAAGACAAGGTTTTAATTTTACATTCATCATCTTCTAATGTACAAAGATAGATTGGTTTAAACTTTTTATTTGAGTTGCATAAAGGTTATGTATATTTATATAAATAATTGAAGATGGTAACTTAGTGATTGAAACTTCGGTCTCGTTGTTGAAAATAACCTGTCGTTGAGGAAATGTTTGGTTCTTTGGTTTAGTGATTGAATTTTACACCCAATAGTTGGTATTTTTAAGTGAGGAGATATTTTTAAGTGTAAGATTTTCTCCTTTTACCCCATATATGAGTGTAAACCTGTTTTCATTCTACTCTGGAAAATTATTGAAAATACTCGTAGTGCAATAACTTTTCTTTTTAGTAATATTTCATTTACATTGCTTGACAAAAATCATTTTACAGCTAATGTGTGAAGTTATTGAATAAGAGTATTTCTAATTGATGTAAAGTGTTCTAGAGTTATTAATCATACGTTGGTGTAGGAAAAGGCCCCACTCTTATTTGTGCAGTCTTTACCTAGCCTGATCAGATAAATACTCAAGACAAAATGTTGTAAGGAAATTGGAACGTATACGAATAAAAATATACATATTAATATAATATGTATACATATTGTATAGAAATAAATATTTATTTTTGAAAAATATTTTAGGTTATAAGATCTGTGTTATTCTTTTAAATTCGCTATTGTATTTAGTTAGTACACGATTTTTATATTTTTTTGCATTTAATCGGATAATTTGGGATCAGCACATCGCGTTCCAGTCGCCGTAATTCTAGCTTTAGTAAACAGAATTCGCTATTAATCGTAGTTCACAACTGTTCTCATTAAGTTGGGTCAACATCGTAACTTCTTTAAGTCCCTACCGGGATCGAACCAGGAACCTCTTGCACTAGACCAGAGATGTATCGGTCAATTCAGTTGCAGTATATCGTAAATCTATTTATGTACATTGTTAGAATCATTTCCTCAAATTAATGAGAGAGAATGAATGTCTACGTTCTGAATGAATATTATACACTTTCCCATTTAGGGTCGTTTCAAAGGTCCGTCTACTCATCCCATTTTTAAAATTCGTGTTTGACTTTAATGTTAAGTACGACTTCCTATGGGAAGATTTAAGAATTGCATAAAATATAAAATTTTATTAGAGATAAAAATTAAAATATAAGAAGAAAATTAATTAATAAAAGGGTAAAGGACACGGCTAAAATCATAATAAGTGATGTTGCAAATTTATTATGAAATGTTTTATGTAAATCCTGGGCTTAGCGATGAAACCGTCCAAGATGAAGTGTATCCGGGGGAAGTGGTTGATAGATGACTCCTGTAGGCTGTAAGGGTGGGAGAGGTCTATGAATTATGACGTGTCCTGTCCCTCACTAGGAATTCCTTAACCTCTCAATCTTCACTAATGTTATTTATTTTAGCAGACATATTTCTTAATAGTTAAGGATAACCTCAGAACTTCCCCCATCATCATATTTAACTATTCCTAACCTAAATCTAGGCTTATAAATCACTTTAATCACTAACCGTAAAAATAGTTTATTAGTCCATGTATTATAACGTTGTTTAATCTACGTGGTAGGTTATACCTTGAAGTATTGTTTTATTTATGCAGAACTAGATGACTAAATTACCTTCTATAAAGTACCATTTTAAAAAGCTTATTAACAATTTATGTTCTACTAATGTTTGGGATCAATATTGTTACAAATATTGTGGCTTTTTCGAAAAGTTAGTTACAATACAAATAATCAACAACACTCACCAATTAGTCGATAAGTTGAGATGATAATACGCGAATCCATTTGAAAGCTATTTATAGATCCACTTGTCGATGCCTAGAGCTTGTTATCAACAAGACGTGCAGATCGCTGAGTTGCACAAAATAAGCTATTAAAATATAATACTGATTTTCAGTTTAAAAAACATTAATAATATTTGTCAAACTATTCCATTTTAAAAATAACCAAACTTTATTTTTTAATGAACGAAAATAAAAGGGTGAAGTGTATTCTGAAACCATAAAACTTTGGGTGCGTTAGGCATAGGCCTATATAAACAATTTTTTTTATAAAGTCCAAATTTTTTATGCTACAGTTTAAATTGTACAGACTGACAAACACGTGAAATTATAAGGGTCCTTGGTTTTATCTACGTACCCTAATAAAGAGAAAGCAATGAAAATGTAATCCGCCTTTTAATAGTAAAATAATAAATCTGTATACTATTGCATGTTCATTGTTTAAAAATCAGACAAATGGTTTGTCGTAGGACCTTCATATATGAAACTTTTTTTTTTTTTCAAGTTTTATGAAAAAGTTATGTTTGAAACAAATTTGAAGAATATATGTATCAAATCGTCATCTCGGAAAAGAAAATCTTATAAATAAAGATTTTAGAAATAAATATATTTGCGTTAAAGTATATATACTTGTTAAAATGGCAGGTATTTATACACAAAATATCTAAAGGAAAAAAAAAACATTTTAAATACAATTTTTCTTATTTTCTTTAAAGTTTAAAAAAATTGTATTAATCTTACCTATACGAAAGTTCTCAAATCTTTTACAAATAATAAAGTGTTATTTAAATATCGTCATAAGTCACACACAACTTTAATTAATTTATAACACAAATTTATGTCTGAAACAGAATGTTACTTTTAGGAAATTGTTAGGAAAAAATTGATTAAATAAATCTATTTTAAACATAAAAATGGTAATTTTTTATGTACTAAAATTAGTTTTTACTGTTATTTAATTCTTTTAAGGCTAAATAGTGTTAAATAGCTAAATCTTTACTTATTATTCAATACAGTAATATTTAAATCACTTTCGGGCAGTTAACATTTGTAGAATTAATTAACGACTAGAAACTATTGGGAATATTCTTACATTTTTATTCTTCCAGATATAAATACTAAATGTAGTAAATCATAAATTTTCGCGCTTTCTACCAAACGCTCCCCAAAACTAGTTGGGCACACAAACCTTATTTCCATTTCCTGTGGGAAATAAACTTTAACGCTGGAGAGGAAGATGGTAACATTAGACAAAGTCTGAGTTTATCACAGCCTTATAAATCACAAATAAAAATATACTTCTACTTGGCTAGATATCAGAATGAAATTTATCGAGCTATTAAAACAACTTTGAGAACTGTGCATCGATAAACATAAGGATATTCGGTCCACAGTTCAATTTGTTAGAATTACTTTCCGTTAAGAAAAGAAAACTATGATCTGCTTTAACCTATATCAGTAACACAAGTGATCGTCAAGTTCCTAAAGTCGATCTCTCTGTCTACCTACATTATTTTTGTTATGAATTATCTCAAGTACACAGATAGTTGAAATACTTAAAATTTTGAAAGTAAACAACGAAAGTTTATACTATTCCATTTTGGTAAACTCGCTTTCGAAAAACGAGTAAAATTATTAATACATGTAACAAATTAAGGTGTTTTATCTCAATAATGTTAGTCTAACTAATTTACTTTATATGGCTAAATTTCATATTCTAAAATGTCCGTCACCTTTATTCTAAATGGTGGGATAAATTTTATGGAGTAAATCTGTTAGACTTTAATTAAGCTAATGGCTTTTATAAAAACAAATATTTAATTATTTTATTTTTTATTCTAATAACTGTCATTCCACTCCAGAATGTTTGGAAGGATTAAACTAGTTCTAATCTACACAGTATTTCGAAATTAAATCGAATTTTTATTTGTACTTAAATAATACAAAGAAATATGTACTTTAATTAAAGAATTTTTGTTACTTTAAAAGAAATTAATCTGATTAAGTCATGAATTTCAATAACGAAGATATTAAAATAAAAAATATTTTGGATATGATTGAAAGTCGAAGGTTGGTCTTAAATTTCATTTGTTTTTTATTTTATAGAGGAATTTACCCAATTTCTAAAGGGGATATCAATACTTGGGATGTGTCAAAAAGTAGAAATGACTATCCTATCGTTTATGACGAAGTGAATATTGGGAAGTGAGCAAATTGACCACTTAAGGAAAAGTTGTTTATCGAAGGAAAAATCCAGGAGGGGAGTCGAAACACATTTAAGGAAATACTAGTAAATACGTTAGAGAGAAAGTTGGGTGATACGTAAAAATTATCAATGTTTAATTCGTAATTGTAATATGTTTTGAGGGCTGCGGATTTCTGTGTTTTTGGAACAATGTTTATCTCATTATCATTCTTGGAGAACGTTCCTCTCATCCACAAAAATGATATGTAAACAAATTTCAATCCTTTTAAAGCCTTTTTTCTCTCCCGAAATTTAGAGTTTCTTCTAAAAAAAAACATAAATTCGAATTGATTGACATCGACTCCAACAATTTTAATCAAAATTGTATAAAATGTTGTCACAAACTAAACGTATTGGGTTCATTTTCTTGTCTCAAAATACTTGTGAACTTTATTTTCTTTTATATTCAGATTGGTATATTATTTAGACAAAATTTAAGTTTATACATTATGGAGATTTTAATTAAAATCATAATAAGCTATACACAATGTTAAAAGCGATAGCTTTAAATGTGACATTCTTCTAATTGAATTAGTTGCCAGTGTTATTTGGTTAACAAAGTTCAAAAATCATAACGTTTATACGTAAACCATTGCAATTAATTTTTAACACGTGTGTATTTAAAAGTGATATATTCGCATCACCAGCTGTTTCAATAATTGGAGGATGTATTCAAAACCTCAAATTGATTAATGAAATTTACAACGTTGAAATATGCGTATGAAACTGGGAGAAGCGACGATTTCTATTTAAATTGTTTATTACATTATATTTCATCTAGGCTAGAAATAGGTCGTGGTCGAAAAACTAGCGAAATAAATGTACCAAAACACAATACAAGACTGTACTTAATCTTGATAGTCAGAAGAAGTTTTATTGTGTAGATAGGAGTTTAAGGCACACTGCTGTTGTGTGCATTCCCACCTCTTTTAAACACCACTATTACCTCATATTATTGCCAAAGTATTTATTTCATTTCTTAGATTAATATAATAAGCAAATATCTTGACATGAGGATGATATGAAAGCAATTAAGTACAGATAGCTAGAGAATGCAATGCAAACTCTAATGAATATTCCATCAACACAATTAGCAAGTCAGATGTGTCATGTGTATAATTTAACTGTTTAGTGATATCTCGACTTGGACGTAGATATATTGTACGTCGTACTGGACATGAGAACTCGATTAAACGAAGACTGGTGCAATAATATTAGCACTGTAGGAACTGGTCACTGATGCCACATGTAAGATATCTAGTAATCTGCCCATCTATAATAATTTGTTTAATATTACATTTGGCATAATATTTCGTACATCATAGTTGACATGACAACTCGATTAAATGAAGACTGGTGCAATAATATTAGCACTGTAGGAACTGGTCACTGATGCCACATGTAAGATATCTAGTAATCTGCCCATCTATAATAATTTGTTTAATATTACATTTGGCATAATATTTTGTACATCATAGTGGACATGACAACTCGATTAAATCATAACTGGTGCAATAATATTAGCACCGTAGGAACTGGTCACTGATGCCACATGTAAGATATCTAGTAGTGTGCCCATCTATAATAATTTGTTTAATATTACATTTGGCATAATATTTCGTACATCATAGTGGACATGACAACTCGATTAAATGAAGACTGGTGCAATAATATTAGCACTGTAGGAAATGGTCACTGATGCCATATATAAGACATCTAGTATTGTGGCCATCTATATAATTTGTTTAATATTAAAAAAATCATTACACACACACACACACATACACGCCCGCGCACACAACTAACTATAATGTGCAATAAATAGGCTACTTAGATTGGTATGTATTGGATATCACTTAACACACAACTGTACACGCAGTTTGTCCTTTTTTTCACAAACAAATTCTTCCTTATCTGTGAATCTCAGGAACTTAAATATTATACCAGGAGGTACACGAGGTAAGCTGTCTTCTGTTTCAAAATTATTAACCACCGAACCAACTTTCTTAACTAAATCTACTACTTTTTATTTCTAGTGATTGAATTTTGACTTAATTTTTACGCGTGAAACATCTAAATCTTTAACTCTATCCAGCATTTCTTCCACTTGTTTTCAGTGTCCGTCTAGCCGTTTGTTTTCAGCATCAGTTTCCTCAATTCTCTGAAGTTATTCATTTATCTTTTGTTTTTATCTTAGTTAGCTTTTTATCGTGTTATTGGCTACATATATTTTCTGATGTAATAAATCGTAAGATTTATAAAATTCAGATTATCTTTTTTATTTGTTGCCTTAATTTCTTTATTATATCTTCGAGTGTAAAACACCCGATGACGCAATTGACTCAAACTCATCATAGTTTTCCTCTATTCCTGCGAGCACGGAGAGCATCTCCAAGTCAGATTTTCCCAGGTAAGTGTATACGCTTTACACATGCCGACACAATCTTCATGAAATGATTTGTCACAATCAAAATAGGAAAGTTTAATCTGTTTTGGAGTTAACACTTTCTTACAAATACCACAGACCGACATAATTTGAGATAAGTGGAACTTATAAAAGAATTTTTAAAATGTTACACACTCAAAATGGACGAAATTAAAACTCTACCAAATAGCTCCTACAAAGCGTTAAGAAATCCCCCGATATACACACTCCATTTATACTAATATGTAAACAAAATATATAAAACAAATAAAAAAATAACAATAAAAATAAAATAGGAATACAAATGTTTAAATAAGTCATTCATAGTTTTCAATAAAATAGGGTTTAAAAATGCTCCTTTTAAATTCATAACAGGATAGACAACAATTCCTTTGTAACTCCACTATGGTTGTACCACAGTACGGTGTACCAAACTGTAGAGATTGTTACAATTTTCTACAGATATTCCCAGATATAACTTTTAGAAACAAAAAAGATTTTTACATTTTTAATTATTTCAGAAACTGTATTAATTTTTTGAGGCAAATAATATTTAAAAGAAATATATATGACATCGATATGTAGGCCCACCTCGCTTAAATAATTTAAACGATTTCATTAAATTTTGTGAATGTGTTTATGGTTATATAACACTCGCAAGTCTCACTGAAGCTTATTTCTCAACAAGCTATATAACTAATCACACCATAACGCATGCGCTCGTGTAACCACACACACTTTCATTGTTTTATTAAAAATCATCGTTGAATTATATAAAAATTAAATGTTGAAATATCAAGACTTAATGAACGTAAAAAGTCCATGCGTAAATAAAATAATTATATCGTTACGAAATTAGAGACCAACTATCAAACAAATTTACGAATCTCATTATAAATGGGTTCTTAACACAAATGTAAATTTACAGCATTTTAAACATTTTATTTGGTCAATGTAACTTATTTCGCGTGTTTACTACTGTTTACCAACAACTACAGCAAAGAACGACTGAAAGATAAAGAAACGCAAACCTTTTAAATTGCTACAGATTAAAAAATATTTCACAAAAAATACTAACATACTAAATGAGTTATTATACAAACAACAGAACAAATAAACAAGCAAGGAATAGGCCACGTGGTAGATCATTACAGGAATTAAGTGAGAACAATTTACGGTAGCAGAAGAGGCGGGGAATGACACGGTAAGGTTTCAATTACGTCGGCCAAATTATAGGTTGTTCGCCCTCGTGCGCGTCTCACCGCCTCTACGCCCTATATGGCACAATCAAGAGCATTACTTCAAGACTTGCTTACTCAAATCAATTGCTGTTTTTTGTATCCATTGTTTTTAATATCCTTTGAATTGCTTTCTAATTGGCAAGTGGATTACAATGCGCTCTGTGTGTTCGTTATATAGCCTACTCAAGCTGTTTACTGAACTGGAAATGTCTCAGTGTCTTGAATGTTGGCTATTTTTATGCTACTGCTGTCAAACAACTATTTTAATGCATATTATTACAATTAAATTATTTAAATACTATTTTTTGAATGGATGTATTATTGTATGCACCTGATGGACTGGCTCTAAAAACTAGAAGGCAGAATTTTGTTGTTGTAATCCAATTTTAGCTAAACAGTCATACATTAAAATGATTTCGTATTGGTTATATTGAAAAATTAAACTTGTTTTCTAACATTTGTCTCTAAATTCAGATAGTTATTTAAATCTCTCTAAAATAAAACATATCAGTGACTAAAATTAATACTATATTTCTTTTAAATTTGCTCATTCATTTGAATCAGAATTTAATGAGCTGTTATAGTTAATTACACCAACCATAGGTGTAAATAGATTTTCGACAAAATTATACTTTAGAAACAACGGATAATTATTCAAAAATTGAACAAGTTATTCGATTTTGAGCTAAAAATTTACTTTTTTAATTTTTAAATTTATCGTAAATTGTTGTTTTATGTACGCGTAATTGTTAGAGTGGGTACGAAACAGCGCAAATATATTCAATATATATTAGCTTAAATATTTCGACATGATAAAAAGTATTTCCAGTATTAAATTACATAAAAGCAAAGATATAAAATAAAATATGTTCTAGCTTCGTTAAACTCAAACATCGTCTTTCAGTGTTAGAATGTCACATACATTATTTTGACTACCAAACCCGAATAACTCAATTATATATTTCATCGCTACAATTGGAGAAATTCTAAGTTCTTTACGTATGTTTGAAATTAAAAAATCCCCTAAAATATTTCCCACACTAGCAGAAAATAACTCTGAATACCCCTATACACAAACCTCTTCCCCTTATATTTTGTGGGAAACAAATGCTTTGTCTGTACATTATTTTACTGCACAACCCCCTCGTCCTTGTAACGGATCCAGCCTGTCAACAAAGAAGTTAAATAATTTAATTTTGGTATCCAATAAAACAACCCCGTCTAGTTGAATTAAGAGTGGAATGGAAAGTACAGTACTGCCATGACGATTAATCGTAACGGCAAGGCCTATGCGGGTTATTTCCATATTGTATGGAGCAGGTATACCACACATGGTGACAGAATTTTGCAAATGAAGCTTTTATAAAATCAGACGAACAATACTCCGATTAATTAATTGGAGGATTTTAGTATTTGAAGCTAGAGACAAAATAGGTGAGTTGAAAGGCAAATTAATAGTGGTCATACAAAAATTGACTTCTTACTTAGATATATAAAATCAAACATTAGCTTCAAAACTATTATTTTTTATTTTAAAAAATAAATAAATAAAAAATAAATTTAAAATTGTAAACCTTTTGAGGAAAAATAATACTAATATAGTTTTTTTTTTTTTTTTTACAATTAATTGTCGTTTAATCGAAAATATTATAATGAATAATTTTAAAATAAGAGGCTATCGTCAGTTGAAAATGAAAACTATATAAATGAATACCATTTTCTATCTAAGAAAGTTGACATTACAATTGTCTAATAAGCTTACTGGATTAATAATCGGGATATGAACAAAGTAATTAGATGTTAATACTGTTCAAATAAGTATTAAACTATTATAAACGTTAACTCCAGATTCAATAACTTCTAAACCAAAAGGCGAATGGGGTATGTAAAATTTAATATTGATAATGCTGACTTTAGAACAGTGCTAGTCGAAGTTCTAGTGCGGAGCTACGGGAGAGCAAAGTTGCAGCCATTGCATTTATTGTCCCTCCTTCTACTGAATAACCTCAATTTTGTAGAATAATCTGCAATAATTTAGTATGGTACTTTACAGTATATATGAAATAGTTTATTAAGCGCAATGTGGCTATGGCAATATTATATAATACTGGATTATTATCTATTATGGATTATTATATATTATATAGACTACTAATAGGTCTATATATACTGAATGACTAAAAAGTAGTTTTTCCAACCCCATGATTTTCTTCGTATCAATTTGGGACTAAATCAGTGTTTATATCTGATCTCTCGACCTATGTTTTATGAAGTTTGTAATTTTAGCCGCCTCTTAGATTCGTCATCTTGGATTTGAGTTATGTTTTTTTAAATGTTACATGATCACGTGATACACGTGAACATTATTTTTCGAGTCAGGAGCACTACGATTTTTTTATATATCGTTCTTTCATACAACTATCACGAAAAAGATCTTAAATTTGTTAAATGTAACATTGCCAAAGATATGTTTCAAATGGTAGATCAATTTTTAGTTAACCAGTATTAAAATTTATGTTTGATTGTTTAGTTATTATTAATTCGTAAACATGTTTATTTGTTTATAAATCGTATAAAAATGCTTCAAATAGTAAAATTACAAGGAATAATTAAATTTCGTCAAACAACACCGCTTAATGAGTCCAATGATTATCTCAATTTTAGTGATGTAAAAATTTCCTTAACTGATGAGTCTCTATTATAAAACCAGTATTCCTTGCTTTTGGAGAAAACTATGGCAATTTTCAAATCTCAATCACTCTTTTTTTAATATTTGTAATTTTTGTGTCGTCAATACAAGTTCATTCACGGGGAGTTTGTAAGAAAGTGAACACTAATTGGCATAAAACCTAAACATATCTAAGCACTGACGTGTAATAAATAAACTTAAATAACAACTTAAAACCAAAATAATTATGCGAGAAACCAAGACACTTGTGAATCACAAAGAATGTCAGCAATTCATAGTTTGCACCAAGCAAAACCTAATTTCAATACCATATCGGAATTTTAAATTTATATAGCCTACGAGTAAAACACGCTATGCGCGTAAGAAACAAAGAAATCGCTCATAAATGTAACGATAGGAAAGAAATCTAAGTAACAAACTCAACAAATGAACGGAGACAATAAACCCTTAAATTATAACTTAATTAAACATCAACAATTTTTCATTCAAGAATGGTTTGTTTACATGACATGTAATCTACAAGTATTAGATAGAAAAAACTCGAACACAAGTTCTCACAAAAATTACGTTTACTAAATGAAACGCGTTTCAACGACAAAGTCGCCATCCTCAGTGATACATGACCTACAATAACAAAACTGCAACACAGAAGGATTGTAATGTACTCAAAACACAAGGAAGAAAAGAGAACATGTCTGATCTGACAACTCCCTCAAAGAATGGAAACATATCCACAATAAACTCTGAAATGTGTCTAAAATGTAACATTAGAAAAATATGTAGGTGGTTGGAAATAATAAATGTTTGTTAGTGCTGAGCAGGAATGTTGTTTTACATCCAATGTGATGGAGAACTGTTATAGTTATGACACTATTCTACTAAAACACTATGGTTTACATATTTTAAACTGGAAAATATGGCTAAAAAGATGTTCACTGATTTATTAAAATCAAAACCAGAATAATATTGTTTAAAGTAAACATTGGACGTTGTAAAACACTTCCAAGCTGTGCTACATTAAACTTCCATTAGGTTCTAAAGATAACCCTGGTTTTTATGTACACACCGTAATTTACATTTTCAAAGATAATTCTGTTTTCATAAGCTTTTAATTCACCTTGCACAGTTTGTTGGATTTATTTTTATTTCCTACATTTATTACAGACATTTTATTTAACACTATTCCAAAGGGACATTGTTTTAAGACTTTATTACTTTATTTTTGAAACAAAACTATCACAAATTAATTATTTATATAGTATTTATAGACAGGTTTATTTATGTTTTCTTTTGGTTTGAATGCAGACAAATATCAATACCTTCCTTAAGATAAGATTCCCTTTAGTAATAATATATTAGCGTCGAACAATTGGATACATGAGCTCTTCTGTTTTATTTTATATAGATCATTAAAGTGATCTCAAATTCCACGGCAAACAAAGAAGATGTTTAAATATAATGACGAAATTTTCTAATTACTACTGCTACTAGTGCTCATAATTGAAATTTCAACGTTATCTTCAAACACTTTTGTTTGCTATGAAATTTATGATCGCCTTAATAATTCAATAAAATAATCCTTATCAAATTGTACAACAGAGATGTCGAAACATATCCATACAAAGATCGAACTTGTAAAAAAAGATCATGAAATAACTTTGAAATAAAATACGTGAATCAAGTTCTTGGAGTGTTATTAAAAATTATTTTACAAATTTGTAAACTTCATGATTTGGGTATTGTAAGCAAATTTTATTACTCATTCAATTTTGATGTGACATAAATACAACGGAAGTTATACTAATAGTATCGCGAATTTTGTACTGGATTCTATATTTGTTTGTTTTTGATTTCAGGTATGAAACAGAAAATGCATTCCCTAAAGTTACAATTAATTGAAAAAAAAACAAACGAACAAAAAACAACATTTAAAATACTAGTTAAGTTGCATCCCTAAGCATCACTCTGTTGGGTTCTCATACTATACGATATGGTTTTTAGATACCTAAATAAAAGTTTTTCGTTACTTTCTCATCACATATAGAATCTGACAAAAAATGTGCGCAATTTTTTTTTTTTACACTATTTACATAAACAATTTAACTAAACTATTATTTGGTTCGCTTCTTGTTTTACACAAATTTGCCATTAATAAATATATTTCGTCGAAGTTACTTTTTCTTTGAAAAATAATATTATCATCCCAAAAGTACATTTTTAATTACGTGTGTGTGTGTGTGTGTGTGTGTGTGTGTGTGTGTGTGTGTGTGTGTGTGTGTTTGTTTTAATGAAACCAACCATTAATCCTGGAGATAAACGTCCTTACTACTATATATTTCTCTAGAATCCGATTTTAAATATATGGTCTGTTTATAGTATATTAGATTTAATTTTTACGACTTTAGAAAAAAATACAAAATGTTTGTTACAACATCACGAACTTTCAAGAACAATATTTTGATACAAAAATAACTTTATAAATCAGAAATAGGTTCTATAATTAAAAAAAGTTCAAACAGAATTTCACATTTTTCTGTTATATAAGCTGCTATTTATTTACTAGATGTATTTTATGTGTGTATATTTTAACCACATGAAAGTTCTACGTATTAAAATGTTAATTTGAAATTAACTTTGAGGAAGTGCAGAATACTATTCAAAGTTTATGATTTTTTTTTAACTACAGTTTTGTACTCAGACGCATCTAAATGTTATATTTCAGATAGATCTAGAAATAAAAAGCACCAATCCTTTCTATGTACTGGGTATATATTACGTTCCACTGACTCACATTTATCGATAGTTGCAGCCAACGCTGTATCTACGTAAAGATTTATAAAGTCGAATAAAATCCTTAAAAATTGCCCTTCAGGGTCCCATAAAAGTTGTAATCTGTAAATACTCACCAGGAAATGTATTTTTGGGATCGGAACCTTTAAGGATCATTCCAACCACGATTTATAATGATTTGATTTGAGGGCGGGAGCACGTGGCGATGCTACTTCAAGTCTATATCTCTCCCGGGTCCTGCTAAACCTCCCCCGGGATTACTAGACCCCTATTACAGGACGGTGTGTTGCCTTAGTATACTTTACGACCAGTTTGGTTTGTTGTGTGTATACTTCACTTTGTGTTTTAGGTTAAGTTGTTTTATTGCTTTTCCGCAAGATGACGTCTTACCACAGCTGATGTACTTTATACCATTTTTGTTTCAAGTATTAACGTTGGAACCTTTAACTTTTATTGTTTTCTTTTACTTAATATAGGAACAAACATTCTATTTTATGTTTAATTTCACTGACAAAACATTTTTGAAAGAGTCCATTTATCAATCTGTGAAAACCTACAATTTATTGTTGTGTAAAAATTTGTAAGCGTAAATTAAAAATTATGTAATATATAAAGAGATGTCGATGATTACGCTGATCAAAAGATTTTATTAATCATCTTAGTCGGTTTTTGATATGTTTAAATTGTAACTTTGGTCGAATGCATCCTTTTAATTTATCGTAATATCTTAAGCGTGGATTTAAATACTTGGTTGGTAAATACAGCTATTCGTTCTGAAGATAGTCACATAATACTATTTGAAACATGAATATATCCAAAAATATGTTTTATTAAATGATTATATTTGTTTTAATCATCACAAATAAAAAATAAACATTTATTTTTTTATTTGTTATTTTTCCTGATATACTCTTCAATGTAGTAAATGTTTGTTATTCAATTGTTTTATTCAAATTAATTCAGCCTAACATGAATTCAACATTTAAATGTTTATGTTATTTCTATTAAACCTATTGTGCAATATGGTTAATTGTTTATTTTTTGTTTTTTTGTTTTTTATATTTATTATGTGTTATGTGTAGTGTAAAGTTCATTAATACTGGTTTTTAAAGACTTGTAAGTGGTTTTTTAGGGTGAAAGTGAATTTAGTCACAATATGAGTAATGGGCACGCGACTGACAATTTTTTTATAACTCTATTCTCTTAATAATTGTTGAAACTTTTAAAAACCAAGAATCCTGAAATATTAAATGTCATAGATGACGTTGTAAAGTGTTATACTTGGTTATTCAACTATTGTTAGCTACGTCTTGAGATAAACACATCACATTCAAGTCATTGCCCTACTACTGCATATGTTTATGCATACTTGCAGTGAAGCGTCATAAGATCACATTATGGCTTTGTGCTTTATGTAGGACTGAAGGTCAACTGTTGACCTTGAGGGGGACACCCTGTTTGTGACCGATACATAGGAAATCCATTAGCTTGCCTGCCACCACAGAACAGTCACTTCACAGATTTGCAAAGTTCCAAAGTAATCTTTTCTGCTGTTCGTCGTAGTTTTGCACCTTTACAGTTGTCGCAAAGCGGGCAGTAAAATAGAAAGGAAAGACGTGATCTTACGTCTTAGAGTGTCGCTCTGTACAATGCATTACAATACCTTTACACACATGAGAGATTTAATTTGATTTCATATTCATTATGTTGTTATCTATAATGATAGTTGAATTGTGGTTAAAAGCTTCTGATTTTGGGGATCAATATGACAATAACTTCAAGAGTAATTTATATTTATTGCTAATAACTTAAATAGCCACAAATAAAAGGAGAAAAGAAAAAAAAGAATTTGAAGTTTATATTTAGGGATTTTTTGTGTTGTTTATATATTTATAACCAACAAAGAGAGACTCTCGATCTAAGTTGTATGTGTTAGGTTAAACTTTTTGCACAAGAAAGTATTGTGTTGGTGAAAGGAGTAGGCGATTCATGGAGATGTTTCGTTGAAATCCTTGTTTTAAACGATAATTGAATCCATTAAATTGGTTTTATATTGTATTGATGTAACATACTTAACACAGTGGTTGTGGGCATAATATGCTTTCAAAGTGTGGGAACCACATTTTTGGGTCCTATAGACTGAATTTTTCTTTTCGAAAATTATTAAATTTCAGTCAATATTTATGATTGTACATTACAAAGATTTATTTATCATTATTATATTGAACCTAATGAGTCAAATATTAATCTGTTCATGCGTATGAACAGAAAATGAAAATATTGCAAATCAAAGTAACTATAACTTCTAACTTCATACGGTATTCTAACAAATATTACACCTACGGTATTTTGTTGTTTTTTGTATTAATATGGGATTAAAAATAAAATATTAATGATAAAAATATAATTCTATATAATATAAATTTTACAATAAAATATAAGTACTGTAATTAATATAAAATGTCAAGAAAAGAGTGTGTTTATCATAAATAATTTTACTAAAAATTGAAGTACGTTTTTAACATATTTATATCCAGATGCCATAATAACTTTTACTTTAAATAAGTTTACAGCAGAACAATGCGTAAACAAACACTGGAACACAGGCGATGTGTATTGTAATGTACAGCAAAAATCTAGAGCTGGAACAATTGGAATAAGTGGATGCGGAGAGATGTGGTTGACAGATGATGCGAAACCCTCTATGTCTTATCTATGGGTTGGGGGGAGGGCATAACTACATTCACGCTAATAGAAACATTCTTAGAATATCGCAGAGAAATAATTGAAATAAGTAATTTCTCTTAGATTTATTTTATTTGCGTCTTTATTGTAATTCTATGCATGAGAGCTGTCGCTACAGCTACAAATTAATCTCTCCTTTGTGTGTAATTAGAAAATAGCTCCGTTGTTAGGATATCTCTTTGTTTCCAGTAATTCCTTAGGGAACATACTGAGAACCAAAGAGAATGTAAATATAGCGTAAAGCTATATTGTAAAGACAAAAATAGTTGCATTGGATTGCAACGCTGTACATGGATAAATTTGTAATTAACTAGGCAGCTTAAAAGATTTCTTAGAAACTGAAGTCAAGTACATTGTTGGCTTTTCTACGAATTGTGAAACAGGAACCCAGTTTTAGAATTGCTTTCGTCTACGTTTTTAGAACTGTCTGCCTCTCTCTCCCTCTCTCTCTCTCTCTCTCTCTCTCTCTCTCTCTCTCTCTCTCTCTCTCTCTCTCTCTCTCTCTCTCTCTCTCTCTCTCTCTCCCCTCCTTTCTCATTTTCCTTACAACAAATATAGAATTTGATATTTGTTATTATTAGTCCAAAAAGAAATAAATGATAATTATTTTCAGCAAGTTATGCATATTCCTTTGTTTCTATTTAGCTAAAATTATACAAATTTTATTCAGTTATAAAAAAAATGAATCAAAGTTTAAAATTTGTATGAAACAAGTTAACGCAAATTTATATTCCATAAAACTGAGTAGCCAGAATTGCCTTTTTCTTTAGACAATAGAGTCCACGAAATAATTTGCAATTTCTTCCACTTAATCAAAGAGAAAATCAACAACTCAGTTGAAATTATTCCTTCAAAGCTGCCCTTCATGAATTGTATTTGTTCTTATAGTAATTTTATTTTCTAAACATAATTAATTACATTTCTACAATCATTAGTTTACTTTTAAAATGAGTTCTTGAATATCGTTTTTAAGTCCTGCTGTGTTTGTGAAAACGGAATCATTGTACCTACGAAATGGACATAACACATACTCATGTGTAACACTGTCAGTGATTATGAAATTAAACATTTTCCTTAGGAGAATATCAGATCCTCAAGTTAGAAACATATAAAAGTTTCTCAAATAATAGCACTTGTGATGTTTAATTTTCAACAAGTGGGTCATCCATCACTTTTTAAGTTGGTTTATCTGCCTTTGTTTGTTTCCCGTTACTCATTTACCTGAACAATTATGTTCTGTCTGGCTGTTCAAGTATCTTTCTAGACTTTAGTTTGTCAATCTACGAGTTTATCTATTTAACTTTGGTTTTGTACCATCAGTTATTGTTCTAACTGTTAGTACATATGTTTTAATAGTGATCAATTCTTATGATTTAATTAACAGCAAAATATAGTCTATCCGAATCGGAAATAGTTTTAAACAAATGTTATTTTGCTCAAATGTAATTGAAAATAGTTCAAAGAATATGAACTATATTGTAGCATTTAATTTGTCTTTCTATCTAGGAGATATTCTTTTCCCAGAGCTTTGGAATGATTTTCAAAGTGACAAGGAGTTTTTCGTTTTGAGAGGATAATGGAAATAAGGATATGGAATGACTTTTGTGCGGTAGCATAATCTATCATAGATTGTATACAAATATTATATGTATTATGACAATGAAATACGTTGTTTTAAAAGTAACTTTAAAGATCCGCATTTAACCAATTTTCAAACATAATGATAAGAGATGATAGTAAGATATGAAAGAGAAATTCATATAGGTTTATTTGTTTTCCACTTTTTTGTCTGCCTCTTACAACTCGTCGATTATTCCCCCCGTTAAGATTTAGGGCTAAATGATAAATGACCTGCGAATTTAGACTCCATTTTCGTTAACAGATGAGTCTCATTGTCCTTTCCCTTAGTTTAAGACCTAATAAATCTATAAACTTTGTAAGTCCTGCCAGAAAATAAAACGATGTTTCCAAAGAAAGGTTCTGGATTTGGACGAAATGGACAGATTTACTCGGACACGTGTGTGTTGGCATTGAGTCAAACCCTATTTTCCTGTACTGCTCAGAGTCGTGTATTCTTTGTCTATTGTCTTTAAGTTTAGTTTAGACTGAATGTTTATTTTGGAAAGTTTGACTCAAGCCTTTAAATTCAAATTGCTATCGCTATACTTCTTCGTCATTCTTCGTTTTTGTTTTCGCTGACTGTTATTAAACAGTTTGAAACCTTGGTATAAATATAGTATTTTGTTCTTGAGAATACATATATCATGTTACAGTTGTCAATTAATAATCCCAGTAACATTTCTAGTTTAGTAAAATTAACGTTAATTCAAAAATAAATTGTGTATAATTGACTATAACTACATCAAACGGTGTTGTACTAAGAACATTGATGTCATACTAATATATTTAACGATTTGTTGAACCATAATTGCAAAGAACCGTATAGTTTCATTCAAACTATTAAGCATAATACTAAAATTACCATCCTTAAAAAGCAATACCAATCTATGTATTTGCATTATTGTTCATATTATATTTATATTGAAGATAGTGTTTGAAAATGTACTGAAGAAAGTTTGTGCCATCTATTCTGAATGAGGTAAAATAAACGGGTTTGTATCGAAGGATGGCTGCACGCGAAGTCTTCAGGTAATTGGCCACCAACACTTCTCGTGGACTATCTATTCTTGTCATCTGTCTCCAAGATTCAGGAATTCTGCAAACACAATAAATCACGCACCACTCCTTCCCACATATCTAGATCAATTCATTACAACCTTCTTCTTCTTATTCGTCATTAATTAAACTTTATTTTGTACGATCAAGTGTCTGATAACTTCAATGGTGAGGATTGTATCTTTTTTTATTTATTTATACACCTCAACTATGGATTTAGTATGGTCAATAGTCACAAAGAAAGTATACTGTGCATGATTGAAACTGAAGGTTCATGGATCAAACATATGGCAAGATTATGAATTGTAATGTCTCAATGAAATACGGAATGGTTTAAATTATTTAACAAAGTGAAATATCAAATGGTATAGATTGTTTATTGTTATCAACTTAACCCATTTTAAAAGAGAAAAAATTTTGGGAGTGACTTACTTTGTAATTGTGGGTGTTGAGAATAGTAAGTTTATATAATACAGTATGTCTTTTCTTAATGTTTACATTCTTCATTAGATTCGTTCGAAATTTTTCCCAAAAAAGTATGAATCCTCAAAAGGATATTCAAACCAAAATTTATGATAATTTCTTATTATTAGAAATAATATTGTGCACCTCGATCACTTACTTTCATTTTTTCTTCCAAAATTCAAATTTGTTATTTTTAGACAATGACTCTTGATATTTCTGTTAAATTTATGAATTGGAAATAGGTTTTTAAAACATAAAGACAAACAATATACAGCAAAGCACACATTTAATATCGATAGTAAATTATCTAATTTTCAAACAAAATTATTAAAAATGTTTGTTTGTCGATATCATTACAAGTGTCATGACATTAGATAATTTTTCTTTATTGTATGGTTAACGCAAAGGCAAACATTCATTACAGTAAACGAAGGAAAGTGAGGATTCCCCAAACCACAAAAACAGAAAACAAAACTAAAACTGTAATGAAACTAGTTATTTTTATTATCTTTGTACATTTAGATGACAAGGTTATCTTCTTAAAATTTTTAATTAACGCATTTCGGATTAACGCGATTTTTAAAATATAACAAGATTAGAGCTAAGAATGACAGAAAGATGTACTTGAAGTAAGTATAATTATTATAGAAATCAATTTAATAAGCCATGCGTTTTATAAACAATTACTTATCATGTTAGAAATAGTTGACGAAACATCCACCAATTTTAGTTCTATTACAAATATAGTTATAACTAATATGGTTAAATACAAATAAATTTCATATTTTACAAACTCCAAATGAGTTTGTAATTTTAAGTGAGGTTGGAAAATTCATCTTTTTAAAATGTTGATATACTATAAAAATTAAAATGTTCTTATAAAAACATTTAGTTTAATGTACAGCAAAATCACACTATTCTATTAAGGTAAATAACTCTATAAACGTGGCTTCGCAATGTTGAAAACATTTACTGATACAATTCACATCAGTATTATTCCAAACCAAAGCGTCTCGGCTGGGCACAGTGTATATGCCTTCTTTATAATTCCTTCACTCCCTCCTACGCTAAGCCTTTCTGGTTCTGAATTAAATTGTATAAATTTGCCATAAATCCAACGGTTCTAGAAACAATATCAAATTGCAAATCTCTCTTTCAAGGTGACCTTGAGTGCAAGTTGACGCCTTAACTGGTGCACTTTGCTTAAGAACTCTAGCTTTATTGATAGCATTTATAAATCATGGCATGTTCAGCGATTCCTTATTAAAACTGACAGGACAAATTAAGATACAACGAAGTTTTTTTCTTGTTCTTATGAAATATTATATTTTATTGTTCATATATAAAACCGACTAACAAATTATAAATTTAATTCCAACATCTTCTCAGATTCTGAGTTTTTCTCCATTCTCAAGTGTGTGTAGGTGGTATAGAAAACTTGTTTCGATCGCTTAAAATATATAATTTGCCATTTTCTTAAAATATGCTCTGAGGATTCTAGAATTTAAAAAAAATAGGTATTCTATAATTATATTCTTATATTCCTTTCTGTCGTTTATAAGTCGAAGTATTATTTTTGGAGCCACCCGTGCTGAAAAATGTGTACAAAAAAGAGTTTTCTTCTTCCGTAGCCAAGAGACTCAAAAATGTTCTCACATAGGTTGTGGTTGAGCCTAGACCCTCAAATCACAACCTAATAGGGACCTTTTTTAATTTTATGCCGATGATCTGGTTATTTGATTATATTTTTCAGCTTATTTATATATGGTATTATCTTTCGGATGTTGAAGTAAATAATAATGTTTACGATTTTCTTTATATCGAACCTTTAGGATATGGGAAATCTTTCCTTGTGTTTTCATGAACCTCTTTGAGACTACGGCAAAACAACATATGAATTATTTCCCGCGAGATTAGGTCCGGTACGTGACAACATCGCACGAGGGGCCAAATACATATAAACTTCATTTAGTTCCATGAATATCGCGGGGGAAAATAAAGGGGAGTACACTTTTCAGCTATTACTATTTTACGCATCAATATATCTATAACAAAAGTTATGCATTCTTTGATATGTCCTTAACATTCTTATACACTTGTAGGCTATATAACTTGATTTGAACACTCAGTTGACTTGTTTAAGGGAAGACAGGTCAATATTGTTAAAAGTCACGGATAAGAGAACATAACTCACTATAGCTGCCCTATTAAATATAACAATGATTAAATTAATAGGAAGTTTGTATTTCTTCTAATGATAGGTTTCAGTGAACGATCCTCCGCCATTATGACACTGCCCGTCTATAATGACCAATCAGAATTATCTTAAGACAGATAAAACTTTATCCAGGATAATAGATAACACTTTTAACAGCCTTACCAAATGATTATTGAATTTGGCGTCTGTCGGTTACTTGTCTGAACTTTCCTTAGAGATAACGTCTTCTAACCTTTTGGACCCTATGTTTATCGATAAGGTTTTAGTCTATATTACATTTTTATCACGTTGATGTTAGTGGCATCTCGATCGTTTCCACCCGAAGGTCAAACTATCCAAATCACAATTTTCAGTGGTAGGCTAAACAATCTCGGTTCATTGACGAATATCTAATTTAGAGATTCTAGCTATCGCGATCTCTCTCTGCCGACTAGACCACTGTCAAATGTCCACTTTTGAATTACTAGCTTTGAAGTAATTTATCACCGTGTTTGGTTCATTGGTATCCAATCCACAGAGTGAACTTAAAATCACGCACACTCCCTTAAAATTGTTTTCATAGTGGAGATAGCGAGAGTTTGTTTTACATACCTTATATTTGTGATAGAGGCTACAATATTAGTAACTCCATACCTCCTAGTGTATTAATATCATATTTTAAAGGTGTATTTAATAGAAACTCTTTAGTGGGAACAGAATTAAAATACGTGTTACAAATCCAAGATGGCTCTCAGAAATATGTAAAATAAACTGAAATCTATACACATCCCTCTTAAATATGATCTAATATTTCAGTCCATTTGTTAATTCATAGTAAGAGTCTATAAGAGTTGTTTTATACGTGACCCTCTTTGGTCAGGAGGAGGAGGAGGGTCAAACACTTTTTTCCACTGTAAACATCGATGAAATAATAGCTCATATTTAAGGTATAATAAAAATTAAGACAATGTTAAAAATTTAATTTTGATCTAGTCACCTAATTTAAGATAAAGGGGAAAAAATGTAAAATTTTATGAAATACATCAATTACAAATATTAAAAGTTTGGACAGAATTTGGATATCTCTATTTGGAAAAAGAAGGATAGCTGTACATTTTAGTTAACTTATCGATTACTTTCCACCATGTTTAATTTGGAGCACTGACCGCATTTGGTTTCCAACGTTTTGTTCATTTTTTAATAAATTTTAAAATTGGTATATTATTCAAACAGTGTTTTCAACTAGCTCTCACTCTCGCCAAACGACCGCAGTTACTAAGCAACCCACTAGTACAGTAACATCTCATCACAAAATTAAATATAGAATGAAATAATTAAATTTTAATAGGCCTACATCGAAATGAAAACTATTTAAAAGGTGTTTGCATACATTTGAATTATATCGCCATTTGAATCAAATATTTTTGGTCGGCATCTTGGATTGGAGGCCTGGATCGAAATTCGATTTTCAATCATGTTTCTTTTTATAAGACCATTAACAGGAGTTTGACGGGAGTTTAAGAAAAAAATCTTTAACCAGTTCCCTCCTCCTGCCTTAGTATACTAACCTCTCACCATACATAACGAATGAACTAAAATAATTTTGATATCTCAAATTGTATAATACATAGAATCGGTATGAGTATTTTTAATTTATTTTACACATTTTTAGACAAGTTTAAATATGAATAGTTGAAAAAAAAATTATTAAAAAAGTTAAGTATATTTCAAAATGGAAAAGTAAGTTACAATATTCAAATGTTAAAAAATATTTTCTCTGTAATAACTTTCATACGTCATGTCTATCGTTATATGCCAGTATAATCACTATATATTGCTGAATTCATAAAAATATTTAATTATAGATTTCTGAAAGTATAAATGTGTATATCCGTGTGCCTGTTAGTAATCATATCCGTTCATGTTTATTTCTCAGGAGTCGTTGAAAAGGTTGTAAAAACATTGAAACAATAAGACTTGTGTAGGTATGTAACACATTCGTCTTACTAAAATTTGGAAAATCCATAAGAAAAAATAATACAAATATTTGTTTTACTTCTTTTCACCGTACAAGTTAAAATGCCATGCAACTATTTAATAGTTAATCACGCAGCATTTTGTAAATATTAAATTAAATTGTCTGAAGTACATAAAGTTTTCATTTATAACGTTAAAAACATATTTCATAAATGTATTCTTCTAAACTTCATCAGGGAAATATTGCAGTTGTTAAAGTGCAAATCTCGGCAGGGGGGATTAAAGTCCCAAACTAGGTTAAGTAATTCTTTACAACTATGTTTATCCTTCACATTACGTTTTAAGTGCACTCCAAGTCCCCAAAGTCAAAGAGTTTCCTTTGATGGGCGTAGGGAGATTAGAACTTCCTACATAACATTGTTTAATAAACTATCTTCATTTCGATTTATTTGCTAAATATCTTCAAGAACTTTGATGATATTCCATTACATGTTATCATTTGCATTCTACATTGTACGCCCTCATTCTTTGATCACTTAAGTCTATCCTATTTCCTTAATTTACAACTCAAATTTTAGACGTTGCAACAATCTTCCTTCTTTCATCTATTATGCACAAATCATGAAAACATCTTATCAGCATTAAATAATGCTAAGCTCCTGCTCAATTTTTTATACAAAATTTGTTCAAAATTTGATTTGCCTTAAACTATATAATTTGACATTAAAAAACATTTACGAAATTTATGAATCAAAAATGAAATATTTTATAAAATTTTGGTCTTAGTATCGTCAAATACTCATTTTCCAGCTTAAGGGGCCAATAATAACCCGTTTAAATATTCGTAATAATATAATCTTAAAAATCCTATTAAATAGCGGTGTCGAAGGATAACAAGTAACATTTTTTGATTGTCGTAAGGTGGCGTCATCGTTAGTCTTGAAATTATTTATTACTTTTTCCATATCTGATCTATAGATTATGTTTAAGTTAAATTTTAATGGTAATGAGAAAAACTAATGAAAATGGAACAGTAGTAGTTCGAGAATTTCAAAAGATTGTACACAATAAAGTGAATGTTGAAAAGGGTAATTTTATAATGAAGTTAATTAAAAAAATATGTTTAGCCTGTCCTATGAGCTTATTATAATTAAGAAAGAGTTATGTCTATTTCTTTGTTATTATATGTCTGTCGCGTATATATACTTCCGTCACTTAGAATTAAGTGAAGCACACCACAAAGAATTGATTCCTGCAACGTTTGGAAGACCAGAGACAGAGAGCGAAAAAGATACAGTGTTAGCTGGGGTCCTCATTGTAGTGAACACACAACTTAGCCATGAAATAAATTCAGAGTAATATGCGTGCTTTAATCATGCTACCTAAAATGTTGTAGAGCTCAATGTTGTAGCAATTATTACTGTTTTACAAACATTCCTTCCTGTATAAAAAATTATGATTATTCTATTGTATTTTAGTTACAGCCTTATACAATGTAATTAAAATCATGTAAATCTATTTGTAAAAACTTTTGGTTTTATTTTTGAGAAAACCGATAGTGAAAATTTTGAGAATACTAAATTTTGTTTATGACAGACACCATTTGAGAAGCAGTGTCATAAAAGCTCTCTCAAAAATCTATAACATAATTTACCATTAGTTCAATAAATAAAACTATAGCTTATTAAAAATAATAGTAATAATGCTATAAAATTATTCTAGAGAGATCTCAACATAGATTTCTTTTTAATGAATTTAGCGTCGTCTCAGCATTGGCAATTACAAATTCATATGCGAACATCTTACAGGGCGTGAAAGAATGACGAATGTCCCAAAACAGTTAGTTTGCCATATCCCGGAGGTAATTTATTAAATCATTAAAATATTTCGCACTCTACTCAAATCCCTCCCGCCTCACATCGCATCTGTCCTCCATTTATCATAGACTGCCGTGGACTTTTTAATTTTAAACAGAACAGCTTCTTCGATTCCGCGTCTCTTTGTTGAAATCAATTTGCCTACGGCATGGTTGGTTTAGAGAAGGAACGCTCAGTTAAATCGGGCTCCACGGTTCCGAGTTTTTGATTTGTGGATCGCTTTGAAGTAGTGCGGTTACTTATCACCTACTCCTTTACGCGTTTCTTTTAGAAATATCGCATCCGCACCGCCTACGTTGTTTAGTATAGCCACAGATATGTTATTACCTCTAAACAAACAAAGTAATAAGGGATGTGTGAGCCTATGAAAACATCATTAAATTCGTAGACATCTGGAAGCCTGTGAAATAGCAAAACTGTGTTGCCAGTTGTCAAGAAGTTGAGATAATATTTATTTACTAAATTTTAAAATGACACCGTGTTAGGATATTATTGTGTCTTCATTCTTCTATTAAACGTACCCTCAGGGGCTCACTTTAGTGTGAGCTGGGCTAGCAAACCCGAGTGAACATAGTTAGTTCTACATATTTTTTTCATCTAGTCTTGGGTTAAACCTTTTTCTTTCATCTTTCTTATGTGGTCTCTCTTGACCAAATCTTGTTCTTTTCCGACCCTGGCGCTATTTGAGGGATAGGAGTCCTTAATTTGTGCTCTTTTATTATTATTTTTTGATAAGGCGATGATGACCAAGAGGTTTTGCATTTAAACAACATAGGGGAAAATTTGATGAAACGGTTCCTTCTAAAGAAATTAGTTATACAAGTTGTGATCAAAACATAAAGTTACTGAAATACGATTTACGCTATTGACCGAAGGCACTTGGTAGAACTTCATTTTAATGAAAAAACAACAAATTATTTAGTAAATTCTACAATTGAATTGAGTCTTGCCGACCATGGTTTCGCCAGCAACGGCATTTACAAGGCAGCTTATTCTTTTGGTATTAAAATGTCGTCCGGTCCTATATTGCTTACATACCGTTATACGATTTTAACTTATAAAACTTGATGATACTGGTGATAGATAAGTGTAATAAGCCAGTTTTTAAATGTCGGCATTTCATATCTTACATAAGCAATAATATTTGAAACTTAACTTTGAATGTTTTGATAGTTGATGTCAAATTATAGTTTCAAATGTTTTATTAAGTATATCGGTAAAAACCACCGGTAAATGGCGTGTGTTCTACTTAACTTATATCTTTTATTTCAGTCCCTACAAAGTGCCACTTGATGCCCTTAAGAATAAATACAAGGTATAGATGATGTAGCAATAATAATAATAAAGTAGTCCTCTATGCGCAGGTGCTGGATGAAAACTATGTTTATCGACAACAGAAAACTAATATTCAATTTAATATTCCCCATAAACACTTCTCTTACTACCTTCAACTCCTCTCTCTATCGGAAACATATAAACATGACAAGTTACAACTTATGTTGTGCCACCAGATGAGACAATGGGCCCCATTAGATGAAACCAGGAAAAGTTGTTGGTACCCCAAGTCGAAAAGTCACTCTAAGGTTACTTCAAATTTTTTAAAAAAATACAGTTAACTTAATGATACTATCTATTTGTAGGTTGTTACAATCCACAATTTAAACCCCATCTCAAAAAATTAAGTAGTTGAACCGATACTTCCAAGTTGAAAAGTTGAAACAAAACAAATATTTTTGGACAACATAATTCAAATTCATTTTAAACCATAGTATGATTTAAATATTCGTAAAAATAAGCACCTGTTAATCGATAGTTACTACTATGTCTTGAATAAACAAGTACGAAATATTAGTAAAGGGTGTCAGAAATCAAAATTAGTATTTTTTTTTATCAGTAACTAAAAATAGATCAATTATTATTATGGTAGGCCTACTACAGATCCAGAATTCGAAATTAGGTTATTTCTCAACATGAGACGGTAGAGTCCAATTTAGAAGAAGGATATTAGAAGGAAATTTTTTGACAATAACGAAAGTTATATAACAGCTGAGAAGTTAAAAATCTATTATGAGTCACTTATGAAAACAAAATGTTTGTGTAGCTATATATATGAAGAAGTAAAAGACTTTATATTTTGCAACCAGTAGTTCCAGTAAGTTAAAACATATAGTCTACTGGATGAATGAATGGATGCATTTTACACTGAATGAGATAGATCGAATGATTAGAAATAAATAATGAAGGAGAAAGAGAAACCCAATGTCTGGGATTCGCGACAGAGAACAGAGAGAAGGCTTGTCCGAGAGGAACATGTCAATTGGACTGAGTGGAGTGAAGGTTTGACAAATCTTCACTGACGTGGCCAGTTATTCTTGTCCTGGAAGCGACACAACTTGTTTGCAAACAATCCTTTGATTGAGTGAACAATAAAATACATTTGGAATCCTTTGCTGTGAAGTACTCTACTAGGCTATATTTAATGTTAATGACTTAAGTTGTTAGTTTTTCATAAAAACTTTATTCATTTAAACAATTTGTTCATTAAAATAACGTCGAATGTATTTTTATACACCTTTAAACATAAGACGAATTTCATAAACGACTTTCTGAAGCGAAATTGACTTAATAAAATAAGCCTACTAGCGAAATATTGTCTTTTAAAAAATGTAGAAATGGGTATTAAAGAGATGAACAGTGTGCTTTGACCTTGTGAGACTTTTAATACGTGACTTATATTTGCATACTCGCTTAAACGTCATAACGTTATTAAATTTAATTTTCGCCTTAAACAATATAAATTAATTTGTAGTCTCAAAGCAATCTTTTCCGAAACAAAGGGTATTTTTTCTTATTATAATATTCAAAATCAACAGTTATCGTTCAAAAACGATAGTGAACCACCATTAAGCGTCATTACGATTACAATCCCCAAGAATATAGTTTATAATATAATGACCGAAACGAATGTACCAACAAACATATATTTTATCTGTTAGGAAAGTATTGTTTAATTATAAATACTCTAACTTTGTTTAATCCCAAAGTATAAATAGAACATTAAATAGGTTTCAAGTTAGTTGAAATTAGATGCTCAATGTATTTTCGATTATATTACACGACTTCTTTCTGGCCTAAAATGCACACCTCTTCTAAGATAAACTTTCATTCGTTGGGAAAAGACAAAACACATTCCACTTCATTTTTTACAAATCTTGCTCATTGTTCAAATGATATTTAAAATAAGTTTTCTGCTATTTCTTGATGAACCTCAATATATCTTGTAGCCTGTTCACCGTAAATTAAATGTCGGAAGTAATGCAGGAGCCGAACACAAAAGTGAACTCTAGTGTTTCTAGAGAAAACAAAACTGTTTGCAGGAAGTTTACCGCGACACCCTTCTGTTGTACGTAGTTAGAAATGTCACCGTAAGGGTTTCTGTTGTTTGTAATGAATTATGTGTGTGTACTGGATACAGATAAAAATACATCGTAGAGAAATGTATCATATTCATGTTACAGAACCATGCCGTGTTAGTGGTGTTTGTTCTATGAATATTGTTGTTTATAGTGATTTAATGTATTGTTTATTTCCAAAAGATTAAGCTAATAAGTTCAGTTGTGCTCTCTCATAAAGACATAATATAAATATGTAATGTACAGGATAATTGTTGTGAAAGTATTATGAGAAAATATTTAAGTATGTAAAAGAAAATGATTTACAATTCTGATATATATTTCAGAACCTAAAAGAAAATGATCTACTCCCATCAAGATATCTCCAATGTCAGTTCTAGTTATTATGCTCTATCTGGCTATTTATTGTACACGTGATTATATAGTTACATACAATATTATTATCTCTTTCCAAAATTTAGAACTATCTATCATAATATCAACAAGATAGAGTGTAACTCAAAAATTAACGATGCAGAAACGTTTATATAATTAGTCTCGAATATTTGATCAGGATCTAAACCTAGTTTAGCTAGTTACGATCTGGTCCAGCGTTAGGAACGAAATATACATCCTCCAAATTGTTGTGAATTTGGTTTTAGAAAAGTCTAAAACACAAGCTATCAAGTTTTTTTTACTTTTATAATTTATGTTTAACAATAATTTAACATTTTTTTAACAAATATCTCATCTATATAAACTCAGCACACAGCTAAAGTGAGTTATAAATGAGCTACTTACTTCAGTTCGTTATCATACTTTGACCTGAAGTCTGTCCTAGAGATTCTCCTTATAACTAATAAGTAGTGTTTTATATAGCCGCTCAGAAATGTAACAATGAATGCAGTGAATGTTTTTAATATGAGTGGTTACAAACATTAATATATAGATATGTAACATTATTCAAATACAGATAGAAGTGTATTAATAACCAACAATTAATTATTAGACATTACTAAGAAATGTAACGAAGATAGAAGGGACTAATAAATGACAAATGGTTTTCGATATAAGCATAGTAGTCCCGTCGACTGTCAGAGGGTTGAGAGTGCAACGTTTCATTACACTTTCAGCCACATTGATCCATTTCATTCATCCTTGCGTAAAGAAGTACAAACATTATTAGTTTGATACGTCAAAGACTTGAACGCTATGGCGTTTCTTAATAAGGTATCTCTCGTGTCAGCAACTGCAAATAGTGTGTTATTATGACTACCATTAAAAGTAAAAGGTAACGTTTAAGGATATTCATAAATTCTGATTTATACGTTCAACTATTTAAAGTTGAAGACTCTAAATATAATAAACTTAACAAAATGTTTGAAAAGTAGCAAAAATATTTAATGTTTCGATAGATATAATGAGACCCTAAAGGCTAGCCCAAAATTAATAATTGGCTCCTATTACCATGTACAAAACCTTTCTCTGAAATCTGGATCGATAAATGGACCACTGACTAACAGATAATGTACAACTATTAGACATTTTAGAGTTTATATACTGTAGTACTATACTAAAGTCGAAGAGGAGTGTCAGAATCATGAGCGAATATAATGGAAACACAAATATAACGGAAACGATAAATTATCAAGTTAGATTGAACGGTTTACTTTTAAAGAACGAAAGTTATGCAAAATTTGCCTACTCTTTATTCGATGTGCCAACAAATTAGTTACTGGTTAAATTCCCATTTTATCCCCACATGCGGTCTACCACCTAAATTTGTAGAACAGACTCTTAATGTCCTACAGTTGGTACAGATCAGACTTGTCTTCAAACAGAATACTTGATATACCACAGATGTTTCTACAAAGGCTAGATCTATGAGTGGTGACATCTTGGGAATAAAATGAAGTCATTTGTAGTGCATCACTTATCCATTCCTAGTAGTCATAAAATGAAAACCTTTAACAATAGCATTTCTAGAATGTGACATCTGCAAGTGGATGGTCATTGATTCAAATTAAGAATTTTTCTTTCGTTTAGGAGACTCGCTTCGCTCGGGCAAATAAGATTAAATAAAATAAATTACCATTGGAAAAAAATATTTACTACTTGTTTTGTAGGTAATTTTTTCTAAAAAATCCTTTACATTTGTAATTCCATTTCTGAGAGTCAACGTACGGATTTTTAAGGGGGTGAACTTCAGAAAGTATTCCTTCATACAAATAATTGTTTGGAGTGTAAAGAATCAGTCAATCTCTCAATCAAAATCTCTTAGGAGTTGTACCGTGTGCGTATGGTATATTTAATTCTTAAAATAATTTCAATGACTCTTTTTTATTTAACTTTCAAAATTAAAGTTTCAAATGTGACTTTCAATATAGGTAAATATGGTAACTGTGAAATTTGTAATTGTTATTAGAATAAATTATAATTGTTCTGTTTCTACATTTAGCGCATTTTTTCCTCTACCCAAAAATAGTCCACAGGCCGGTTAATATGTTTATTATTCCCACTTGACTATAAATACATTTTAATTGGATTATTTGTCATGAGTGTTGTATAAAGAAAAGAAAATACACTTCAATGCGATATCAAGATTAAATAAACAATTTGGAGTGAAAAGTATAATAAAATAGCCATTTTAATTCCATTTATTATTTTGTCAATAGTTAATGCTATCCTGACTTAAAATCTGGTTCTGCTAAACACCTAAAAACAACGAGTTCCTACACACATTTAAGCTATTCTTCAGTTTACAATATAAAATAAATATTACAATAATTTCTGCATTTTGTCAGACAGAGTTACGACTGAATGGGGGCAGGTGTATCTAAAGAAATATCGGAGAAAGGGAAGGATGGAAATTTGGCATGTTCAATAAGAAGTGAGTCTAAAATAGATCGGAACTCTCTCTCTCTCTCTCTCTCTCTCTCTCTCTCTCTCTCTCTCTCTCTCTCTCTCTCTCTCTCTCTCTCTCTCTCTCTCTCTCTCTCTCTGGCCCAGTGCCCGTGAGTCATTGCAGCTCTCATATCAAGTTCAATAACTTCAGTGCATTTCTATTCCCAAGACTAGAATACCAGTGTTGTAACATTGACCTTGTTGATTAACCACATGGTTTCTCTACTTCTTGGAAATATGTGAAATATTAAGACATCTAGTGCTAATAACCAAATTAGAAACCAAGAAATAACTTGTTAATATGGCTCATTTATAACAAATACCGGTAACTTTGAACGGGAAAATACTATTAAAAACAAAAATGAGTTATTAACTAGCTCAGTCTACTATTTCAGACAAGGTAGACCATGAATTAGCAAAGTGAAAGAAACTGTTTTTTAAAATATATTTTGTAATAAAGTTTGAATTTATTGCTTTATGAAATGGAGTAATTTGAATATAAAGATTAAAAACATGTTCAATATGAACTTGGAAAGTCTATATTAGACGTCAATAAATGAAAAAGAAGACACAGCCAAGTGGAAGAACAAAAAACTTCTTTTTCATTCATTGATTTGTTGAACTGTTTTTACAAGTACTTATGTCAATATCTCATTAAATGTAAATTAATCATAAAGGTGATATGATACTTATGGTAAAAGTTAGTAAGGGTTTTTTTTGTTGTTTAGTTTCAAATCATTTTTATTAATTCAGATTTTTATTAAAAGAACACAGATGAAAATTAACTTCATACCAAGTAATGCCTATTTGCTAGTGTTTGGAGGAAAAATAATTAAAACTTTAAAATTAAATATTACTTGCAGTAATAAAGCTCGCATCATAAATAACACGGCTTCACATTGCTCAGAACTTAAGCTCATAAAGCTTGCCATTATCCACCGCTTGAGCTGCATATCGTAACCTCCTGCTCCACACCAGTCTGCCCTAGACACATTTACTTATGTATACATACAGTTTACATATACGTTGGTTTTCTACGTGGGCGTATGACAACTTCATTGCACTACTATATCACCAGACTTTCTATTTTCTCTTTAATTGTACAACATGTTTACACTCTAATATCCCCCTCTATCTTAGATTTACAGGAGAAATTACATACAACTCTACATAAATAGAACACCACTCAAATTAGATAATTATGCGTGTGACTTTCTTATACATGGTTTAATTATTTTACTGTGGCAATTCTCAGTAGAACGGATTTAGTTTTATTTATTGTTTCTCTTATATCTATGAGTATGAATTTATTGTGAGTGAAACAGCTTAGGCAACTGGGGCGAGATCAAACGATAACAAAACAAATTTCTCAAAACATTTTTATTGATATTGACAAATAATGCCATTATACTTATCAGTTCAAACAACCGGATTTGGAGGAGTTCCAAAATATGAAGCACCAAAAATTGTAATTGAAAGCTGTATTTATAAAAAAGAATGATTTAGAAAACTGTTGGTTGAAAAAAAAAGAGCACACCTAAATATTTACATGTTACTTGTTTTAGTGCAACAAATGAACAGCAAACATTATCTCCCACAATTTCCCCCCCTCAAATTAAAGTTTTATAACATCTTTTTTTCAGTGTTCAAAATCATAATATGTTTCGAAAACGAGCGCGTTAGGTCGATTGCATATTTTTTTGTGAAGATAGGAACTAAAAAATTTTACATGTTCAAGCCAATTTTGAGAAAATCCAAATTTTTGTATTTTTCGTAAAACAGGTGACTCCAGTACTGAGATGCAGGAATTATATTTTACAATTAATTAGGAGCTAAACATTCCTAAATACTATAATTGGAAAAAAAAAAATCATTGACACTACTTCTGATAAATCACTTCTGAAAAACGTATAGACATACATACAGACAGAAATTGTGTATGACAATCTTTTGAGCTTAGATTATCCAAAACTGATATAACCCAGCAAATCTCAGAGTGCATTTTTTCCCAGCCCCCCCCCCTCCTTCCAAAAACATCAATTTTTGTATATGAATCGCGATTATCGCTTTTTGACATAGCAACCTTTTCCTTGTACACAGAGTGAAAACGTAAAAGTAACTATATGAGTATTTAATCTTTTAGTAGATTAAAAGCAAATGTTATTCCTAAACCTCATAAAAACCATGTAAATATTAACTCAAAGCCAAGACTCTTGTAAAAGCTAAATTCCTCAACTATTACTTACATATATATGTGTTACTAAGACCTCATTAGTACTAGTCACTTGTGACGTGGGTATACAGTATAAACCACATGACATATATTAACAACCCACTACCAGTCCTGCATTACTCACATGTTGTATCTGTAGTTGGACAATCGAAATGACTGGGCTAGTTTTAATGAAGGTTTACTATCTTGATAGAGGAAGAAAGTACAGTAATTGATGTTCTAGATTGTAGTTAAGTTACCCTCAGTATTATTCGATTCTTCCTTACTAACCTCCTCACCTTCCTCTTAGTACCTTTATCCTATAAGACAAGGAGTCATGAAGTTTTCTACGTAATAAACTTATAAGATCTTTCCATGAATGAAAAATTACTGAAATGTGTTGTACATATGAGTAAACTTCAAGAAATAAAACCCTCTATTGTATTTCTCTTGATACTTTTTGCTACTTTATTTTTCTGTGAGTATATACAGTACGTTATTTACTTAAAAGTGCGAAAGCTATAATTCGGCCAATAATAACTGTATGGTTTGATAAAATTTAATCCCGATTTAAATTTTGTCTAATAAAATACTAATAGATACTCCCGTATTTTAATTTACGCCAGTCGTATTTTACTTCATATCCAAAAGTAAAAATAAAACACTACGAATTTTCTTTTACTAAAATAAGTTCAGAGGTTATAAATGTCAAAATGAATTTTCTTTTTTCTTGTTTACCTCTTTTTTATACAATGACTCTATATGGCTACACCTAGGGAAAACAGATTTATAATACATCACCAAATATATTATAAACAGAGAGACAAAGATTCGCGTTGGCTTCTACAGACGGTAGACTATATTCATTCGACAAAAAAATAGAAATAAATACCATTCACATAATAAACACCCCCCTCCAGTCAAGATCAGCAACCAGCTGTCATAGAGTAGGCCTACGAGTTGATCTGTGAGCATTAATTGGCCATAAAGTTTGTCCAACACAAGCACACTATTTACGATATTATTGCTCGACCTATAGCCCAATCTATATTCTGATATAAGAACGACTCTTTATTTATTGCAAAAACTGACTTATCTACAGATAGGAATAAATTCATTTTAATAAAGTAATAAATCGAATTTATTACTTTATTTATTACGAGTTGTAACGGCGGTTTTACAGCGCGCTCTATAATAAAATAGTGTCTGTTTGTGAAAATATAGACGTTACTGTTGAGGTTAGGTGTGTAACCAAAGATTTATTGATAGGTGCCCATCTTAAGATAACACCTGTAGGTTCTATTTGGGCGACATAGGTCCTAAGCTGGTTATAAAAGTCGCATTTACACAACCTATAATTTAACTGTTAAAGCTTTTCCTTCCATACATTTTACTCTTTAATAGATCATTATTTTTCGTTAATCTATATACTGTTCATGTAACTTGTTAAAGTGGTATATTGCCTATATTCATAGTCTTCTTTCATTGAAGCAAACAACACATTGATATATGTTAACAAGTTTTAATCTTTAAAAAGTTTAAGGATTAAAATCGTCATCTACTAAACCACTATCTTGTACAACATATTCCCCTCATATAGGCTTCACTGACTAGCGGTTGTTAAAAGTTTATTTCAAAAATTCATTTTTAACTTTAAGTTTTAACAAAATATTTCCTTTTCCCTGAAAAACTTCGAAGTTTAATAAAATTATACTGTTAAGTTTTTTATTAATTGTAAGTAACTGAGTCGATATACATCGAAATAAGAAGAAAATGCGAAAGTAGAGTCCTGCACAAGATATATCCTCATCAAAAATAGGGCTGCTTCTTTTATTACGTCTAATTACAACCTTTCAGTAGTAATTTAAAACTAAGATTGTTAGGAAATAGAATGTAAAAACATGCAATTCTTTTAATTTTATTAATTTTAAAGATAAGTTTCCTTAGCTACTCCTAACTTCTCAAAGAGTAAGCGTAAAGGACAGGACAATAGGGAGAGATGTTTTATGAACTCAGGAAAAGCTGTTGAAGTTTCAAACTGACTCAAAGTTGTGGTTAGTTTCACTCCCTCCTCTTAAACTTCATTATGATATGATTTCTATAGACTTCCGATATCTTTAACGAAGAAATATTTGAAAATTGAAGACTATTATTCGACGTTTTGAGAATTAAAATCTACTATTGACTTCAACTATTTAGTTTACTAGAACTATATATATGTACACACTGCCGCGAAATGTTTCTGACATTAGGATTTCTAGTTAAATCTCCATATTTTAATTTTCGTCATTGATTAAAGGTCTTATTTTCTGCACTTCCCTATTCAATTCTTCAACTATTTGCATTTAAATTATAATTTAATTGTTAAAGTCGGCAACAATTAATTAATTGGGCAATACACTAACTTTTGATTTTTGGCTTTTTTTCTAAACAACTTTTCCAAGCTAGTATTATTAAGAATTGTACGGCTAAAGAAGTTACATTCAGTAAATCGTTATACTTTACCAAACTCTATTTCTATGGATGAATTTTTGAATTTTATTAAAATAACGTACTCGATAATATTTCAGACTTTTTAATGTTTTTTATAGGCTTTAGCAACCGAGATTTCGTATAAATGGGGTGTGAATGGGAAAGGTTCAATGAAGTGAATGTGCAGAGCAAAGAAGTCATTGAGTCTCTAACTGGCTGATTTATGGCAACGTAGAAGAGGATTGTCGCTTGTCGTGTCTATCGATTTGAAGATATTCTGAGTCCTCATTTTCTATGAGGAGGTGAAATATTGATTTCTTAGTCAGCTGTATTACAACAAATATAAGACCATTGATATTGAAAGCCGCAATATCGATTTGCTGTAATCTTCAGTTGTGCGTACGTAATTCATTACCATGGCTAATAGCCAAGCTATCACATAACTTACCTAGTCTTTACTTGCTTTACCTTCTGAAATTGAATTAGGCTAGGGGAAATTTCAGTCCTTTACAGCACAACAAAGTTGGTAAATTTATTGCTTACAACAGCTTTGTTCAAATTTATGTTATGGTTTGAAAGAAAATCTTATTTGTCCTTGTCGTTTGATCCTATAAGATAAACTGGTTTAAAGAATTTGTTAGTTTCAGGAATTTACTTTCAAAAGAACTTCTTTTCGTTTTAAAATGTAGTTTTATTTCGTCATAACACAAAATATTGAATAATTAATACTGACAATAGAAAATGTTTAATATATTAATTTATCACTTTCCTCGACGACTTATAGATCAGGTATGGTACCATAGACAAAAAAGTCTGTTTATTTATCCATGAACAATGCCCATCAAAGAACAAGCGAATCTATTTCTTGTAAATGTTTTAAAACTAGGCTCAATATTTTTGTTTAATATCCTATAAAAGAGTAAATAATTAGAACGAATTCTTTGCTCTCTTTATTATAATAATTTTAATGAATTATTGTTATTTTAAAGAGTTTACATTGAAATTTTAAGCTACGGACATTTTTAAGAAATAATTCAAAATGTATCACAAATTTTAATTTAATTTAGATAATGCTAATCCATATTAGATTAATTTTATTTTTATATCTCTCACAAAAAACTTGACATTTTAAGGAATACCAAAATCGGTCAATTGTACTAACATCTATTATAGAAAGCAAGTAAAACATATTTTAAATATATATATATACATAACTACAAACTATATATATATATATATATATATATATATATATATATATATATATATATATATATATATATATATATATATTATAACCTTTAATTATTTATTTTTAATTAATTACTTTGATTAAAACACAACTACGTTATCATATTTAAATTATTTATTCTTTAAAATACAATTTGCACCTAAAGTTGGGTGCCAATATATAACAGTTGAATTAATTAAATCTTCAAATTAATTGATGCACATATGAGTATTCAAATTTATTCATCTTATCACTAAATCTCATCCATTCAACTTAAACTAGACATAAACATTTATAACACAATGAAATACTTAATTCTAGAACATAGCAATTTTATTATTATTATTAGGTGCATCAAAATCGTATCATTAATTGTAATTTTAATTTAGTCTTTATATTTTAATATCTCAATTGTTTTATTGATTTGTTGGGCGCCAGGTATAATTTACCAATTATATAATGAAGTTACTTTGATTGCTCTTTGAAAATTTAAGTTTAAATGGCTCTCGGCCTAGCTCAGATTTTATTTAAAGTGGGGCGTGGTTTCTTTGGTAACCTGAAGTAAAAACTACAATAACTAATCAGATAACTTATCGTGGTTCAGTAGCATGGAATGATGTCTTCTTGGAGTTTTACAGGTGAGATGATCCCTCGAACTTATGGCAGATATCACAAGAAACTTAATCCAATTTATAGGCACTTTGACGATCTCGAAGCTTGAACTACCTCACTCTGTTGCTTGAATTCTTGGTCAATTAATCAAAACTCTTCTTTAACTTTACGATGATTTTAATATAATTCGATGACTTAAAACTTTTCTTCAACTTTACGACGATTTGGCGAACTTCGCCCTGTTCCTAGTTCCTCTCCCTTGCGACGCTCGTTCTTCACTGCTTTTTCTGATTTTTGAATTCTTACGCAGAGTTTTCCCGTTTTACCCCTTCTTCGCTTATTTCTGGATGACGCTTCTTTTTGGTTGGTTGGATTTGATTTTTCAAACTCTAACCGTCTTTCAAAGTTCGTTAAATCTTGTTTCTTAGCTGAGTTCAACGTACCTCTGCCTAGTTTTTTGTCTCTTTTTCTTTTGTTAACTTGGGCGTACACAAACTTTCTAATTTCCCATGTTGTCACATTACATAACTCAACTCTTCCTATTTAATTTGTCACGCTGCCCTCGCCCTTTCAATAATTTTGTAGTTTCGAAGTATTGTTTCCTTAGAAATCCTTTAACAAAATTTATTATGTGTTGGAGTGACGTTTATGTTTGACATTTATTTCTAACTGACAAGGTTTAAACATTTTGAATTGGACAAAGCTTTTACTTAGGGCTTCTCAACGTTACATAAGTCCCAAGAAATTTTATGTTAATTGCATAATTAATGATAAAATTTGCTTTTGATACACCTTTACACTAAACTTATTTTAATAATACACATATACATATCGTAACATGGACTATGACCTACTCTTACTCTCATTTAAAAACCCATTAGAATTACTGTCCCTTTAAATGACTTTATGACCTACTCTTACTCTCATTTAAAAACCCACTAGAATTACTGTCCCTTTAAATGACTTTATGACCTAAACTGCGGTCAACCTTTTTTCTTAACAATGGCATTGTCTAGAATCCCACGTCAACAAACCCTTCTTGTAAACCCCAATTAACATTGTTCCCTTGACCCTCTTCAACTGTAGGACATGTGTTTGTTTACATTTTATTTTACAGTTAAATTCATTTATTTTTGTTTACTTAACTCTCTAATTAATTATGAAACCTTTTTAATAATCTACAATTAAATATACCTCGGATGTGAGTTTTATTATTTTTAATACTAGCTAACTTATAAGTAGTTTTTCCTATCTTAGAGATTACGGTGTATGGTCCTTCATATAGTTCACAGAACTTGTGATATCGTTTTTCAATTGTGCTTGACGGAATACAAGCTCTTACTAGTACTAAATCATTTATCTGATATTCGGTTGGTGGATGCAGTTCATTGAACTTCTTAGCGAATTTTTCCCTTTTATTTTTAATTCGTAAGTATATTTCTCCGTGGTCAATGTCGTTTGTTTCTGTGTTGCCTGGATTAATTAAATATTTTTTCCAAATTCGTGTCGGACGTGTATTAAATTGTACTTCTAATGGTGTTGACTCAATTGTATCATGGTATGATTCGTTCATGAAACTTTCCACAGTTTCAAGTAGCCTTCCCCATTCTTGGTGATTGTCAGGTAACAGGATCCTGAAAAGTTGACCTAGATTTCGCATTACTCTCTCCGCCAAGTTGCTTTGTGGATTTCGTATTGCAACGGTTCTTTGTCTAATTCCCAGTTCTTGTAACCCTTCTGTCCATTTTTTGGATGTAAATTGTGTACCATTATCCGAAAGTATGTATTTTGGTAATTGGACTTCTTTAATGTATTTCCTGATTTGATTTAATGTTGTTACGGTTGTTGTGTTTTTTACCTTATACAATTTTGTGTATTTAGAAAATGCGTCAATCACTACTAAGATGTACCTTGACCCGTAGACTGACCGAGGCAATGGTCCGTAATAGTCTACACACACTAGTTCACCCTTACCTTTTGGTATAATAGGCGTAAGTTCTGCGTTTCTACCTTTGTTGTCATGTTTACACTTTTGACATCGTAAACATTTAATTATTATATCCCTGACCTTTTTAGCGACTTTGTCTCCCGTGAAATCTTCCTTAAAATTATGGTAACATTTGCTTATTCCTATATGTCCGCAAATTTCATGAATTTCCTTAATTAATACTTCAATGAATTTTTCTGGAATCATTAATTTCCACATTCCTCTTTCCTTGCGAAATAATTTTTTTTCAAACAATTTATAACATTCTAAAATTTTTGGATCATTTTCTTCTAATTTACCTACTATATTCCTAAATTTTGTATCCTTCTTCTGTAAAACTTCTATATTTTGTAACTGTTCGCCCACTTCTGGATTAAACTTCTGTAACACTAATTGGATTTGTACAAGTCGGTCCTCCCCATTTTCTTGTGAACATTCTCCATCCTCTGGGAATCTGCTCAATGTATCTGCAACAATATTTTCTTTTCCCTTGCAGTGTCGAATTTGGATGTTATACTCCTGAATTAATAAGATCCACCTCGTCATTCTAGCGTTAAGTAGTTTGCATTGGTTAATGAAAGTGATCGCCTTATTGTCAGTTATAACGGTTATTTTTCTCCCTAATAAATAATTCCTAAATTTCCTTAATCCTAATACTACACTATACAATTCTTTTTCGGCAGTGCTATAAAATCTCTCAGCCCCTTTAAATGTTCTGCTTGTAAATCCTACTACAGCAATGTTATTCTGGTCATCGAGTTGGTACAGTTGTGCTCCTGACGCAATATCGGACGCATCTGTCTGTAAGTAAAACATCTTTTCCATATTTGGGTGCTTTAACGTTACAGCCTCAATAAATTCCTCCTTTACAGCTAAAAAACTCTGGTTAATACTATTTGTCCATTTAAATTTTGTTCCTTTCTTCAGTAGTCCTTGTAATGGAGCTGTTGTTTGTGCGTAATTTTTTGAAAACCGGTGGTAGAAATTTGTTAATCCTAAAAAGCTTTTTAATTGTTTTGGTGTCTTAGGACGCGGAAAATTTTGAATTGCCATCATTTTTTGCTCTTGCGGTTTGATACCATCTGTGGTGATAACAAAACCTAGATAATCTATTTCTTTCCTGCAGAACATAGATTTCTCAAAATTTACTGTTAAGTTGGCGTCTTGAAATACCTTTAATATTTTTTCTAATTGGTCCACATGATCTTCCCAGTTTTGCGAAATACATAAACAGTCGTCCACATACATAATTAAATTCCTTTTAACTTCTTCCGTCAGAATTGAGTCCAAACCTCGCGTTAAACTTGCTAAGCTTGTGCTCAACCCAAACGGAACGGTTTTGTACCTGTAGCACAATCCTTTGTACAGAAATGCCGTGAAATCCTTGCAATCTTCGTGCAACGGGATTTGCCAAAAACTGCTAGTTAGGTCTAAACTACTCATCCAACTGATCTTCTTACCGATTGTCAATAACTCTTGGATTGGTCGAATCCCTTCGTAATCCGGTATGGTTCTCGCATTTATAGTCCTGGCGTCTAAACAGATCCTTACGCTCCCATCTTTCTTACATACAGGTACTATAGGATTAATGTATGCGCTGTTTGCTCTCTCGATGATCCCATAACTTAGCATTCTCTGAATCTCTGCATCAACGGCTTCTCTAAACTTAGTTGCCACTGGCCAACTCCTCTGACAGTATGGTGTTCTATCAGTTACTTGAAATTTATGGTAATAAGTTGAAATTAATCCTGGTTTTTTGCTGAAAACTGTTTTATATTTATTAAATATGCTGTATAACCGCTGCCTATTCTCAAGTGGTACATGTTCCAAATTGCTTATTTTGTTTATATCAAATTCATATTTATCCTCTTCAATTTGTAGGCAATTATTCAAACTTTCAATATTAACTTCTGACGAATCCTCGAATTTAATTTCCTTTCTACCAACTCCATAGTTTAATTTATTTCCTATTTCTAACTTATTATTAATAAAATTGACGATTGCATGATTTCTTGATAAAAACTCTAACCCAAGTATACAATCTCGAATTAGTTCTGGTACTATTATAAAATGCACGGCGATTAATTCTGTTCCTAACTTAACTTTAATGAAAATTTGTTTTTTAACACTTTTGGAACGCAGACCTAATGCTCCAATAACTTTTACTCCTGCTACCGGTAATTCTTCAAAAACTCCTAAATTTAATTTATTTGTGTTGTAGAAAGATTCAGATATCGAATTTACCTCACAACCTGTATCGATTAACGCTCTGACCTGTACACACTCATTAAAAACTAACTTAATTTCTGGACATTTATTAATGTCATTAATTATATCGCTTGTGTCGTGATTGTCCTCTAAATAATCTTTTAAATCGGTGAATAAGGTATTTATGGTTGCCTTGTTCTTATCCGCTAGGTCTACATTCCATTCCAACTTTCACTTTTGCCCTCTTCCGTCCCTGTCTGCAGGTTGTCGACCTTCCCAACGGTTCCCTGGTCCATTTTTTTATGTCGGCACGCACATCTGGTTTTCTGTAAACATCCCTATTCTGACGTAACGGTAAATGTCTACTGTTGTACCCATTCATTTGTCCCCAAGGCCTGTTTACAACTTCTCCCTCTCTCTCGTCGCGTGGATAGGATGCCTTATAATTACCATTTCTTTCTTCGTAACTATTAATGTGTCGTACATCTGCCTGTCGGAATTCCATCAATAGTTTTACAAATTCCTGCTTTGTTTTCACACCCCTGGTGATAACAGCAATTAGTGTAGTTGGGTGAAAGTGCTTAGCGATTTTTTGGACTAACTGGGCTTCTAAAATCGGCGGTTCTAACTCTGAACATTCCAACATCATGTTCTCCACATATGTGATAGCTTCATCCCCAATTTTTCCTTTAAACTTTCCGAATTCCAACCTGTCTCGGATGTTTGCTTGTATCATTTCGTTAAAATATTTATCCATAAATATTTTTTCAAAATCTTCGAAGTTTTTAACTTCCCTACGGTGTAGAAACCACCATACACATGCTTCATCTTTTAAATATCTATCTAACCAATACATGTTCCCTTGATGTGTGTAACTAACGCTAACTTCTTTTATGATCCTTAAAAATTGCATTGGGAATCTTTCTTTTCCTGTAAAACTAATATCCCTTATCTCTGGTTCCCTTATTATGATACCATCCCTTGTTTTTAAATTACTTAATCTTTCATCTACTTCTGTCACTTTATTTTTCATTTCGTCCGTTTGTTTCTGATATTGGTTAATTTTTTGTGAATTTTCTTGGCATTGTGATTCGATTTCTAGAATTTTATTATTAGATCTAGCTTGACTTTCCTTTACCTTATCAATCTGAGCGTCTACGTTAATTTGATTTTCAGTTAAATTTTTGTTTACGGTGATTTCGATTTCTTTAATGCTCTCTTGCACATCCTTTTCTACTTCCACGACTTTACTTGCAATTTCTTTTAAATTTTCTCTTAAATCTTCGCACCTATTACCTAATTTATCGGTGAAATTTTCTTCAATTTTATTTAATTTATCATTCATTTCCGTCCTAATTGTCTCGGCTGTGGTATCCGATCTTAATTTAATTTCTTCGAGCTTGTTCTCGAATCTCTCCGCAAATTCATTAAATTTTCGGTCCATTGTCTCCGCATTTTGACTAACATTGCCACTAAGTTCTTCTAATTTTTTATTATTTTCCTCGAGCTTTTTATTTTGTTCTGCGAATTTTTTATCGATGCTTGCTTTTAGAATTTCCGCATTTTTATTAATTTCTTCGAAATTCTTTTTATTAAGGGCTTCCGCATTTTTACTACTTTCTTCAAATTTTTTATCGATGCTTGTTTTTAGGATTTCCGCATTTTTATTACTTTCATCAAATTTTTTATTAAGGATTTCGATTAATTCGTTTAATCCTACCGTTGGGGTCCCATACACCTTTAAATTTTCACTCTCCCCTGAATTATTACCCTCATTAGTATTACTTTCACTATTATTAATCCCTATAGCTCTATCCATTTCTGATTCTATCCCCATTTGATTATTAATCTCCTCATCAAACCCCATTGTTATTTGGTTATTTGCCATCTTTTTATAATTTTTTATCCTATTACTACGTCTTAACATTAAATTAATTATATCTAATAGTCTTTCTGTCTCTTATCTTATAATGCTACCTTCAGGTTACACCACGTGAACTAAATTTTAATTTTAATTAAGCCACGAGTTGGACGCCAATTATAACCTTTAATTATTTATTTTTAATTAATTACTTTGATTAAAACACAACTACGTTATCATATTTAAATTATTTATTCTTTAAAATACAATTTGCACCTAAAGTTGGGTGCCAATATATAACAGTTGAATTAATTAAATCTTCAAATTAATTGATGCACATATGAGTATTCAAATTTATTCATCTTATCACTAAATCTCATCCATTCAACTTAAACTAGACATAAACATTTATAACACAATGAAATACTTAATTCTAGAACATAGCAATTTTATTATTATTATTAGGTGCATCAAAATCGTATCATTAATTGTAATTTTAATTTAGTCTTTATATTTTAATATCTCAATTGTTTTATTGATTTGTTGGGCGCCAGGTATAATTTACCAATTATATAATGAAGTTACTTTGATTGCTCTTTGAAAATTTAAGTTTAAATGGCTCTCGGCCTAGCTCAGATTTTATTTAAAGTGGGGCGTGGTTTCTTTGGTAACCTGAAGTAAAAACTACAATAACTAATCAGATAACTTATCGTGGTTCAGTAGCATGGAATGATGTCTTCTTGGAGTTTTACAGGTGAGATGATCCCTCGAACTTATGGCAGATATCACAAGAAACTTAATCCAATTTATAGGCACTTTGACGATCTCGAAGCTTGAACTACCTCACTCTGTTGCTTGAATTCTTGGTCAATTAATCAAAACTCTTCTTTAACTTTACGATGATTTTAATATAATTCGATGACTTAAAACTTTTCTTCAACTTTACGACGATTTGGCGAACTTCGCCCTGTTCCTAGTTCCTCTCCCTTGCGACGCTCGTTCTTCACTGCTTTTTCTGATTTTTGAATTCTTACGCAGAGTTTTCCCGTTTTACCCCTTCTTCGCTTATTTCTGGATGACGCTTCTTTTTGGTTGGTTGGATTTGATTTTTCAAACTCTAACCGTCTTTCAAAGTTCGTTAAATCTTGTTTCTTAGCTGAGTTCAACGTACCTCTGCCTAGTTTTTTGTCTCTTTTTCTTTTGTTAACTTGGGCGTACACAAACTTTCTAATTTCCCATGTTGTCACATTACATAACTCAACTCTTCCTATTTAATTTGTCACGCTGCCCTCGCCCTTTCAATAATTTTGTAGTTTCGAAGTATTGTTTCCTTAGAAATCCTTTAACAAAATTTATTATGTGTTGGAGTGACGTTTATGTTTGACATTTATTTCTAACTGACAAGGTTTAAACATTTTGAATTGGACAAAGCTTTTACTTAGGGCTTCTCAACGTTACAATATATATATAGGGAGTTATAACAATTTAAAAATTTTGATATTCATTTTACTCAAATAAATGTAGTACTTCTTAATGTCCCAAAGAAAATGTATTTTTCGTCTTCTCACTAAAATTACAGATTCGGGAGTTATTTGTAAGAAAATATAAACTATCTATGATGCTGTTATAGAAAGTCAAAATGGAGTACATTAATTAATCCAAATTTTTGATACACTTTCCAATATGTTAAGTCGTAAGTAATAGAAATTTACTGTTCGTGAGTAGTTCGTAAAACAAAAATAAATCTCTGTGCCTATATTAAAAACTAGATTAGAATAAAATTCTTTGGATGCCTAATGACTTAGGTCGAGTTTCTGATACGTGTGAAGCAAGCAAAGGTATTATTTAATAAAAAACAACTTCAATTTGTAGAGCCTAGTTGTCGACACTAGCGAAGAGAGTAGCAAATAAATGTTGTTTCGTGTTTCTGTACAAATGTAAGAGTGGGAAAGTTTGTGCATTATTTATTTGTAATGTTGTCTTTGTTACAGCTGATGTCAACATCCATCAATGGAGGAGACAAAGAAATGTACAACCAGAGGCTGATGGATGTCAAGAACTTCTGTTCTAAAGATCTTGTGAGTTAAAGTCACTCTTGTTATCATATAGTCTATATACTCTCTCTCTCTCTCTCTCTCTCTCTCTCTCTCTCTCTCCCCCTCTATAATAAATTAATTTATGTATAGTATAATAATTATTAGCATTGTTATGTTAATAATCCGAAAATTCCAATTTAACAGTATTAAAATAAACTACATAAGTTTTCTATTTTGTAATGTAATTTTGTGATAATACTAATTTGATACTTTTATTATTACTAAAATTTACTTTTTTTTTATTAGTAACAAGAAAGAAAAATAAAGTTAATAAACTAACAATAATTATTGAATTATTTAATATGTAATAATTCAGCCAAATTATACAAGCTGTTATGAGATATATTTTAGATATTATAAATTATTTTCATTCCATAATTAAAAAACACATTATTTTAGTACAACCGCTTTTTTAAGGCAGCTTATGCTGCTTCAGTCTAACAATGCTGTAACTAACTATGTCATGGTCGTCAAGATTTAAATAAAATAGTGGTTTGGACTAAAATAATTGTGTTTTTAAATTAAGAACATGGAATTACACCAAGTATCAATTATTGTGTTTGGCATCAATAGTTTATTCACTTCTCCTTATCTTTGTAAAGACACGAAATGTTTCAGGATAGATCAGTCCTTGGATGAAAGTAGTAATTGAATGTCTAATAAACGTTGCTAAAAACTATTTCGTAAACATTACATCCATAGTATTTATATTTTATTTATATATTATTATACATAAATTTTCAATATATATATATATATTTCGTTTCATTCAATTTTAATTATTCAAATTTTGCCTCAACACAAATATCAGTCTTAACTAACTGCTCAACTCTCTGTCAACCGGCTTTTTACATTTATCCCTATTTTTTCATACCATAATAATATATAACCTACGTCCATTTAACTCTTGCCTTCATAAAAGTAGATTGTCAGGTTATATTAAAGCATGTTCCCAAAATAACAGTCAAAATAATGTAATAGACATCATACCATCGAACAAAATTATTGTACTGTATTTTATATAAACGTTTGCTGTTGAAACCCATTTTCATATACCATTTGTTCAAGTCCATTGAGCAGAAATAAACTTTTCCAAACAAGTTCAGTAGTTTTCAAGTTTATCTCTTACTAACATAAACTTTTTTTATAATGCGTTTTTAACCAAGAGCTGAACCAAGTGGATTTAATACAATTCCAAACCAAAATGATAAATCCCAGATTCTACTATTATTTACTACTTTATACGTAGGGCTACAATATATTTATATTTTTAGAATCTACCATTTTCGGTTGCTTTGAGACTTTTGTGAAAATTGGTCATAATACGGAATCACAGTTTAGATTATTTTAGTTAATACTAAAACATATCAGTTAGATTTCTTATTCAAATACTACCACAATGTTAACAAGCTTTTATATTCACGTGACCTTGGGTTAAATTATACAAGTGGGAAAGACAATAATAGGCATATAGAATTCTCTCCTCCCCTCCTGTATCAATATTATTGCAAATATTACTCTGGAATGAATACAATTTTCATGTATTAATTTCATGCAGTAACTCTAATTAATCTCTTCTATATGCATTATGGCCATTGTATACAGCATAATTAGTATACAGCTACTTTTTAATTATCATCAGCTGTAAACACATTGGCAACCGTTTTGTATAATGTCTCGTGTATATCATTTAGAAAAGTTTAAAATTTTTAATCTGCAAAGAAAAACAAATTACTTATTTTTATAACGATAAAAAATAATTTCTTTTAACATAAACCCATGTAGTGAAAAAGAAGAATAAAATGTAAACTATTTGTGAAAATGATACTAAAAATAGTAATGATTTTCATTCGTTAAAATTATGGTCAAAAATTAACGTATTATTATTATTATTATTATTATTATTATTATTATTATTATTATTATAGCCTATTATAAAAATACATTAACATTATGATATGAACAAAATGAAATATTAACAAACTATCATGAACTTTCATTCCCAATTAAATCTAGTCTTATTAGACCCTGTCAAACACTAATCTCTTTAGTGTCTCCTCCCCTCCAATATTTCTTAACTATTATGGAGAGAGTGTGGATAGGACTTTCCGTGTGTGTAATATCAGTGCCCTAAATAATTATTGTTCTTTTATCTTCCTTTTACTTGCCCTTCGCCTTCCCGACTGCAAAATATGTTCCTTCATCATTGACACAATAAATGTCACACTCTGATGTTTGTAGTTAGACGATACAAAAAGATGCAAGTCATTTGTCAGATGATGGAGCGTCGCGGCGCCACCCCGTCGTCTCTCAACCCCTTCGCACAAGTGTAATGCCCCTAGTCAACAACGTGGGATGAGACGAGCTTTTTGTGAAATCAATTCTGTGTTTTCGCAACAAAACAGAGTCCGCTTTCGTCCTTGTCCTCGCCAAGGCAGTAACTATCAACGTTTTTTAACTGTCTTAGAAAATATACAGGTTGAGTTACTGCAACATTTATTGTATAATAAAATGTGCACAAACATTCAAACCAGTGCTCGTTCAAATGCAAAAAGTTTATAATTAAAAAATAAATATTATTTGTTAAGTCTACGCATACAGAACAATAATTATTGTGATAGTGAAACAATCAATCGATATTTTCGTGTATATTTACATCTTAGGCCAACAGAATCATTAGTTATACGAAATTTCTGAATGTGTCTGCTTGTCACGAAGGATTTCTGTATGTATCTTTGCTTGACATTAAGGATTTCTGTTGTGTGTCTGGTTATCACCAAGGATTTATGTACGTGTCCACTTGTCATTAAGGATTTTTGTACGTGTCTCTGCTTGTCATTAAGGATTTCTGTACGTATCTGCTTGTCATTAAGGATTTCTGTACGTATCTCTTCTTGTAATTAAGGATTTCTGTACGTGCCTCTGCTTGTCATTAAGGATGTATGTACGTATGTCTGGTTGTCACCAACGATTTCTGTACGTGTGTCTGGTTGTGACTAATGATTTCTGTACGTGTGTCTGCTTGTCACCAAGGATCTATGTACGTGAATCTGCTTGTCACCAAGGATCTATGTACGTGTGTCTGCTTGTGATTAAGGATTTCCCCCAATACCCTTGTAATGATTGTGTTGAAAAATGTTGTGTTCTTACTTATTTAAGTATACAACCATTGTACTTAAAAATGTAGACAAAAACACCAAAAGCATATGGTTAAATTGAATTTAACGATTTGGTGAAATTTGTCTCTAATTAGGCCTTTTACATAACATAAAACGTAAGATTTACAAAGACAAAATATTCCGATTCCAGAGTTAAGAGTTAAAAACCCCCAAAAAGCATATAGCGCGAAATCATTTTAAGTTCAAATTTAACATCATCTCCTCTGGAAATATCTGTAAATATTAGGATTTATCCCAATTTAAAAATCCATAGATGAAAAATCCTGATTTTTGATTAATTGTCCCAAAAAAATTGGATTTTGTCCAGAGTAATTGAAAACCTTACATCATACTAGATGTAATAATATTGAAAAATGGCTGTACAGTATTAAAACATATTTTTACGTTCTGTGCATCTGTAGACTTACTAGTTACAAATTTTGTAAAATATTTATGCAACATTTATTACTTAAGTTTAGCTTTTCCAAGATGGAGGTCACATTTATATTCACATATTTCAACTATTTTTTGCCAGAACTTTATTTTTAAGGAAATAATATGGTTTCGATAATAAACTCCTTATCCATTACAATTAATTGTTCAACATATATTGAGAATACAGTTTTCATAGTCAGTGTTTAAATTCATTATCGTGTGTATTTTTCGATATTTGTAACTCCAAATTTTAAATAATCAAATAAAATCAAATCATCATTAAACAAAAATTAAAGCCACAAAACAAGTAAGAGAAAAGAGTCAGATCAAATTAATGTAAACGAAATGATTTTATGTTGGAAAAAAAAAACAGTTCATTATTATGTCGAAATGTATGCACAATTTATTTACATTTAAACTTGATTATCTTTTAAAATAATGATTATCAATTACAATATAATCTCGTGTAACAAATATATTTTTCCTCGAGAACAGTGGTTTCCTTCAATCTTTGAGTAGATGAGCTATTGTAAGAGGGGGGCCAATGTGTTATCTGTCAGTTGTAAAGAAACAGACCTAAACCGGAGCCATGTGGCACACCACCATATCACTTTACTACGACTGGCTGTCTTGATTATGTTCCTGGCCTTAGTCCAAAGGCTTTCTACTGATTGCACATACCTCACAACACTAGAATACATAAAACTTATTCAACAACACTTTTATATCTTGAGTTACAAGTTTAGTAAACATTTCGCGGCCCTCTGGGGACTTAAAGGAGCCATTTCGTAACAGAATCTCGAAATTTGTATACATAACTTAACATCTAAATGTAACTCTGCTTCCTTGAAAATGTAGTGCAAACTTTCTGTCGTATAATCTTGTACTCAAGGTTTATACACAAGCAGAAAATTTTGATGAATTGTGATTATCTCGTGTTATTTTTTAACTACAAGTTTGTTGTAATAACACAATAAAGTTACTTTTCTTTTTTTATTTATGTTTTTATTAAAATTGTTACACTTATTTGAAACTTCCATTTTAATATTCATATTAGACTATAGCTTAATTAGATCTACACTTTTTGAACAGAATTTTCAAACAGTTTCTGCAACGACGCTTAATGTTTCTTCTCTTTTTTAGTAATGCACTTTATCCCGAATGTTAGGGAGTTCATAAAGTACAACTCGTTAGCAATAAGTCAGTATCGTTCAAAACCAATTTTTAGGCGTAATTGAGTTACATTTATCACATTTATGTTTTCTACAAAGAATGTGACTTTTCTCTATAAAATCCCGTTGTTACACAATTATTTTAGTCCTCTCTAGCTCTGTTTCGTCGATTACAGGAGTTACATATTCCGGTGTCAAGGAGTTCTACTACTTAAGGCTGTGATTAATTTTATTCTTACATTTCGATCCAAAATAGAAATGGCTAAATCTTTAATTATATATAATGGATGTAATCATTTAGTGTACGCCTGTGTCTCTCCTTAAATTATTAAGAAAAAAAAAATATATTTTGAAGGTTTATGACTTGCATTGTTCAGGCGTAGTTATGCAATCGAAGTACACAGGTGTGAATATTGACAACTTTCTCCTCCTAATAACAATTATTATTCCTACCTAAATTTGTTTTTGGTTTAATGTTTTTTTCTTTTCAGTAGTGCAAAATCCATGGTTGTCTCTAATGGCCAGGTAACAAAACTTTCTATTTATGAAAAATCTTGTTAGAGGAATGAGTTATAAATTATAATTATTAATTAGTGTTATTATTTCATTAGATTTGATGTCGCATATTTAGATTTAATAAAATTCCTAATTCTATTGTATTATTGATGAACATCTGTTGAAAAGAATTCGTATATTTTCAGAGATGGAAAGTGATGTTTCATTAGGTATATACTTTGAAAATTAAACAACAAATTTCACCTGTTGATTTTTTTGCATAAAAAAAAACTTTTACAAATACAAATTCTTAGTAAAATAATCAAGTTAAAGGTATCAATAATAAATAATAAAATATCACCAATATACACTAGATTAAATCATGCATCTAATTTTGTTTTATTCTTCTTTTTCTCTCTTGTATAACAAAGTGCTTAAATACTGAGGATTCTACAGGTTTAACAACATTCCAACGCAATCTTACTAAAAGATATTATTTAAAATTCGTCCAACACAGAATCAACACAACATTTAAAATTAGAAATTAACACGAGAAAGAAGAAGAAACTAAGTATTTAATTGAATATATTATGAGATCGATGATTACCAGCTCCGAGTAATCGATCCAAAGATCTGAATCGATGGATTATACAGAAGGTGTGCTTTTTCTGTTTATTTGAATAATTTATTCTGAGACCACTCTTTAGTTAGATTTTGACAAGGTATTTTATTTGTTTACAAATTAATGTATTGTCTAAATGATGTATTAATGTAACAGCTGTTAATTTGGAACCGCGATGTTAGGATAATTATTGTTGCCACCTTTCCACCTTCAATGTTTTCCATTTAATTAAACGATTCAAAAACAAGATAAAGATTTTTTTTACCTCATCAAATATTAATAATTTTTAAATTTATGAGATATTATAGACAAAACGTAATGATGATTTACATTCACAAGAATATAAAAAACGTCCCTACATAAAATGTAAATAAACTGAAGTTTTGTAACTGACAAATATATTTAGAAGATGACGGCTTAAGTTTATGGAGGTTTTCTCCCAATTACTCCTTAACTATAACTTATTGTTAGATCCATTTTGATACAATGTTTATAATTTTAAACATTTACATAAGCATTGTGTCATTGAATTCTTTACAACTTCTTTTTACAAAATTACCAGAAATAATTATATACCTAATCCACCAACCAAATTTAATTTAACAAAATGTTTACCTATTCTTTTATTGTATTCATGAGTGTAGATTCTTTAATTTCTTTTTAATTGCTACAAGAGATTATATAAAATTTTATGGTATGCCTTATAGTAGTTAGTAACACATTTTTGCTTCCTGCAATAATGTTTTACATAGTTACGAATAAAAACTAGATACTAACTCTGAGTTAAATCTAAATTTATTATGAGAACCCTGAAAAAATAACTTAGACGGCCAAACAGAGAAATATCGACTTTTGTGAACGCCCACTTTGTATCAATAGTTAATGAAACACTAAAATTTACACAGCAAGGAAACATACGACTTTTCATTGCAGATGATGATAACTTAGTCACTAAAAAAGAAGTCTTGCTGGTGTGTTTCCTTGTGGAAATGGAAGAGTTTCATTAACTACGATTACAAATTTTTTCACAAGTTGTGAGCAATATATCTAAGTAACTACCTTTTTTTATTCAAAGATATTACAATAAATATTAGGCCTACAGTAAAAACAAAACTATTCTCCCTCGGAAAAAATTCATAATGAGGTACCCACTTTGAGATGATAAAATAATAGTTTATTATTATAGACGATTGAATCATATTTTAGTTGGATCCATTTAAGGATAAACCATTTAAAATTTGACTAAATAATGATGTGAAATGATAATGTATTTATTTAATTTTTGGATTTACATATTGAAAATAACAAAATTATAACTTGCACTACATTCTTAAACAACAAAATACATAATTAAGAAAAGTACAATTATAAATTACATATTATTATAAGATTACAATGCACATATGATTTTTTTTTTTTAACTTCCTTGATGTCGTAAAACAAAGAAGAAAAGTTCCAGAAACAAAACAAATTTCTGAAGGTTTGAAAAGAATTTACCTTTTAATATTCGTTAAGAACAAAATATCAAAGAGACCGCCACCAGCATGAAGGTAGACACCTGGAGAGGTGACGATCAGCTGTTCCTGTCTCGGATATCGGAGCAAATGACAGTTTCGTACCGTTTCCTTATGTCGGGGTAGGACAAAGACTTAGGGTCGGATATAATGCAATAAAACTCGGGAAACGTACTGCAATACTACACCAACTCTTTATTTAGAGGAGGGTAAAATCCGAGGTTTTGTGAGAAAGAATCAAACTTTATCAAGGGAATTGGAGGGGGGGGAGCTGTCACATGATTAAATGACAAGTTTTGACAAAAGCCGGGACAAAAGGGTACAATCTGTTGAATGGCAGGGGTAATTTAATTTAGGGCAAAGACTGATCCGGCTCTTAACTTAATTATTACTGATTCTTATTTATAGGCCTATTATTAATTGGTCTTGTATTTTGCTATTATTTTAAAGTTTATAATTATTTTAAAGAAGCGTTTCTTAGCTAAACTCTTCAGAATTTCATCTTTTCAAACACCTAACTATGGCCATAAATAAAAAATAAGGATAAAGATATTAAATAATAAAAGCAATACGAACAATAAACACTCGTATGATTGTAAATAGAAATTGGTATAATCTAAGGAAATTCAATGTTATTCAATGGTATTGTGCTATATATGTTAACGCTTTTATAAATTGAAAGGCAGTATATAAATATATATGTTGAGTTAGTTTATATAATATATATATATATATATATATATATATATATATATATATATATATATATATTTATATCAATTTTTTTTAATCTAACCTAAATAAATTATGTTTAAAATCTCTTTTTTTCTGTTTTATCCTATAACAAATAGTTGGAGAATAAACAGGAAATAAAAATTACTGAATAATTGTTTAGTTGATTACTGATTTTATAGTTTCTTTTCTACTGTAAAATACATCCGCATCAGTTATTCTTAAATTACATTCCTATTATGTTTTGATTAATGTAGTTGCTATACTTATATAATACAGAATAATGTTTCTAATATTTTACATTTCAAAAGCCTTTAAAATTTAATTTTCGATTATTAAGCCAATGTAGAAGCCAAAACAATGTAATCAGCTATACTACCTATCGATGCGAGTTAATACAATCTCCGGGATTAACATTTGTTATATATTTTAATGTATTTTCACTATTAACCTAATAGTTTTCTTACAGATTCGTTGTATATGAATTTTCCAAAAATGCCAATATAAATTATTTTGTACACATACTTACATACATACATATATAATAAACACTAAGATTCCCCTCCACTCTACAAATTAATATTAAAGCAATAACAACTTTCATATATTGTAATCTCAAGTTTGTTTAATTGTTTTTACACAACAGGTAAAACACTCACACCAAACAAACTGTATGACATAAACTGTCTCTCCCTTTCTCCTAACAGAGAATTAAAGTACTTCATATTTGTAAAACAAAATCGTTACATGAAGTCTGTTTAGCAAAACTCACGTTCAAACATAAAAATACTAACTATACGCATTTATGAAATGAACTCTGTTTGTGTTATTGATGCCACTCCCACTTTCGAGGATTTGATTGCACTCAAAATCATGTAATTGAACTGCAAAACGAGTTAGGGAATGAAAAGGACATGTCAACTTGTCAATGAGTTCCTCAGAATTCTGATTGATTCAATGCCTGAGAATGACACCTGCGATGGAATTCTACACAACTTAAAGACAGGTTTCGATATAAGTATTGTATTTCTAATTTAACATTATTTTTAAACTGTTCTACATGTTCTGTGATATAGTTATGTATAATACAATCATTATTTACAACTTCAGTTACACATTTCTTGCGTTTTCAAATAGTTAATATGATTATTTGAATTGACCATTTATATTTTTTAACTGATTAGTATTAATATTTGTTTTCAGACCTCAAATTTATAAGTCGGTACTCAAGATTTTTAAAATGTCTTACTAAGTCAAAAATCTTTATTTAAAAAGTAAGTGCTTAATTTAAACCAAATTTAATAAAATCAATGCAAATTACTTTATTTTGTTTAAAAAAATTACAAATATAGAAAAATTCTACAGATGTGTCTACAATATTCACTTATATTAAATTGTTTGCCATTTGATACACTTTGGGCGTATTAGCCTTCCGGTTAATTAATGTTTTATAAAATAAACCACTATTATAATTTCCAAACAGTTCACTCGTAAAGGAGCGTTTTAAATTTTGTCAAACATGTATCAATTGTTTTGTAATTTGTTAAAGTAACGAAATAATAAATAATCACTTCCGCAAAGCATAGCCTACAAGAAAGAAAGTTAGTTTAAGTGCCAAAGCGTAATAATGCCTCGGCGGCACTATGAAGTGGAGAATTAACCTAATTTCTTCGCGTAGTACATAATTAGCATGCAGCCACTAGTTTTATGCGAGTTACTGTTTTTCTGTTTTAGCGATCTAGCCAATTACTTTGCATATTTATAGTGTTGCTCTCTACCCCAACCTCTCGGAATAGTAAACACTTATCCCCCAACCCTTTGTCATCTTATAGTAGAAAATAATTAAAGTAATCAAACAAAATTGCATCTGTTTTGAGAATATTATATCCTAAAGCGTATAAATATATTTGTAGAACTTATGGATGCGGTTCTCTTACAGTCTCACATAAAAGGAATGTTTTATTGTTGTAAAGAACGAAATAAAAATTCCAGCGTACATTTTAATATTTTTAACCTAATATTATTGTATACACAAGTTGGTAAACGAATTACTTCATTAATTCATTTTGACTCTAAAATTGATTAAAGCTTTTAGTAACATAATCAAAATGACACCCTACAAACACTCATCCGTATGTAACGTGAATATATAAAATTCAATTCTTTACCAGTTTTATTTCAGATGGAGACGTTATTATGTTTTGAAAACATTATAAACTTTATCTTGTATTGTATATAATTTATAATATAAAATAAAAATAAAATCTACAAGAACATAACACACCAGGGAAGGGAAAGTGTCCAGCTGTCTGTTGATATAATCTGTGTGTAAACCACTCAGCAGTGGGTGTAAATCATACTCTGTGAGGTGAAATCGAGACTTCCAGTGTTACAAGGTTGTCTAACCTGCAATACTGGCTTTTTGTTTGTTTCAGGAATGAAATAATACTGAGTTGTGGTAGGCTTGACATTACATGTGGTTTTTGTAACACATGTGTTGTGTTATTGTGTAAAATTGAAATAAAATTAAAATATCAAGGCTACAAGGCTATTTTTGTTCCTAAAGTGAGGGTATAATTATTTTAGTATAAATATTGGGTGATTGGTTGTTTTTCAAATTATACCTACTTATGTGTGTTTTTTTTTTTTACTCTCTAGAATTATAGTTGAAACACAACTACATGTATATTATAAATCACATAACAAATCTTCTAGAAGAAAAATGTAACTATGCATTTCGAAAGTCACTGCCTGAGATTAAAATTTTCTCAAAATTAAAAATAATATAAAAGAAAACTGAAGACACGACATGAATGAATTTAAATAAAAAGAACAGTTTCAAGTTTTCTTACGTATTTTATACAAAGAATAGAAAATTCTCCAAGGTAAACAATTTAGGTTTAGACATACTGATTTTCATGAAATTTATGTTATATATTTGGCAAACAAAATTCAAAAAGACCTAAATTTTATATACCTATCCTATTATACATTTGTTCTTGCTATTGACATGACTTTTTTGTTTAAATATATAAGCAAATATCCCACTGAATGTTTAGTAATATGTAGGTCTAGCACTCGAGAAATGGCAAACAAATTACATAGTTCTACATGACTAGACAATATTAGTAATCTAAATAAGACTCTTAAGTACTTCTTAGTTATGGAGGTGCACTGAACTGATTTAAAAGAAATTTAAGTTTAGTGGAAGCTATTTTCAATAGCAGAAGTTAAAGTAATAGGCCCCTATATATATTAATCACCCAAAACTAACTTTAAACCTTAGTAAATCTTTGACGTTTTCTTCCTACTCTTTTTCCTAAAAATCACTGTATCGACCAGATTTTATTGGCCAAGCCCTTCCTTTCAACACGAACGTATATAATAGATCTCATATAAATAGAATCACAAAAACGAAGCCCTCAGTGAATGGAGCCCCATGAAAATATAAATAAATTACGGTACTAGCACAGACCGAGCCAGCTAAACGAACACACGCAAGTGAAGGTTTTGTTTTAATATAAAACCTATTTATGACCAATAGCGTGTGATGATTTCGTAAACGGTAAAAACAAAATTTATACCAACAAAGTTTGCATCAGTTTCTGCTTTGATATTAATAGTTTCACCATCAAGAATGTAGACCGGGTTCGCTTAGCAGACAGCGAGGCTCCACGCCGGGTATAAATATTACCTCAATTCGCTTCACTCTTGACGGTGACTCGACCCTGGTGAGGACTCCAACCACTATGAACTTGAAGGTAATGGGCCTCACAATACATTACATTTAGCGTCTACTCGGTAATTCGTATTGGTTAGTGGTATTTCTTCATAATTATCCAAACAAAACATATTATTATATGTCTACGTTAATTCAAAGTATGAACAAGAGAGTTCAAATTTTGTTTAATTGTGTTATTATGAAATAAATTCTCACCATATAATAATATAATAACATAGTTTAAAAAAGGCAATCATTTTATATTTAATTAGGCCTAATCACAGAAATAAATATTTGAGATAAAGATATGATCAGATGTAATTATATTTCTCTATTACAGTAGGCTTGCATGTTAAACTGAATAACTGTCTACGTTTATCTAATATTATTTAAATTAACATATTTATATTTTTAATCCAGTTAGTTTATAAGTTTTAATAGCCATCAAAATAAAAACAAAATTACTTTTTTTTTCTTAATTAAATATAAGAAATATTTGATTTTGTATTTTTTAAAAAAATTTATTTGTTGTAATACAGAACAAATCTAAATTTGGGTTTTACCCTTTCGTTTGAAATTTTTTTTTTTTTGTCTGAATATAAACATTCACGTCAATTATACAATATTGTAACGCATTTATAAGGGAAGGGGAATCATGAATTGCACAAAATGGTGCTAAGCTGATGATTAATCAATTCCTGATATTTCAAAGTACGGTTAACTTCCATTTGCTATTATTCTGTTGGAACTGAGTTAATTAGCAAATCAGAATACAAATGTCAAAATCTATAACGGATATTTCTAATTAACAATGTAACAGTTCTATTTAACAATTCAAATTAAATCAATACACTCATGTGGTCAAGAGCTAGGAATAATTAAACAACCTTAAATATATGTTTTTCCTGTTCAATATACTCGTTGCTCAAAGAAAAACAGTAAGTTGATGTTTAGCAGAGACGAAGAGTCTAAGTTCTCTTTTGTGAGTCAACTGAGGAAATATAAGTGTTCAAAACTTAATACTGTGGTGCTACATACGTCATAATAAGAAAACACTGTCCATTTTGTTACACATAAAACTAATTTTATGCATATACAGAGTTGATATCACTGTCAATAAAATTTCTCCTACAAAATATAATTTCACAATTGAAAATTACATTTTTGGATTATTTTTTGTTAATAATGAAGAAGTTCAAAGTAGCAACAAAATTTTCAAAATGAGAATTGAGTTTTTAGATGATTTATCTTATTTTCATCTATTTATTGCTCTTGGGGGGTCACAATTTTTGTCAATTTTTATAAAAGTTAGTACAAACTAACCGTTTAACCTAAAATTCGAATATTGGTAAATGAAGTTGGTATTTAGGTGATTTTCGATTTTTATGTAAAAGATTCAAAAGATTCGACCTCGAGCTCTTTGTCCCTTGTTTAACTTTAAAGTTCCTTTATACTTGAAATATTAAGGGAAACGTATTTCGTTCGTGATAGCGTCTACAACCATGAAAAAGAATTATTCTAAATTAACTCCGAACCGTCAATTTTTCTCCGTATTATTGTCAAAACAAAATCGTTTATTTTCAAAATTGAAGAAAAATATAAGATTAGTTAAATAAAACTCAAAACCCGATTTGTCTCGTGTGTTATGGAATTTCTCCTTTTAAATATAAATATAATTACCTAATCCAGTAAACAATTTTAGAAGAATATATATATATTCATTAATTAGACAAACTTCTACCTTAAAAATACTAACTAAGCATAACTAACATTCTATTATATAAGTACTTAAGAATGTTGGAGATAAAAACACCTTCAAATATTCAAACACCATACTTTCCATTCCAGTAATTATTTTATTTTACCAAGCTGCAACATAGAAGATAAACAATTCACTATAATTGACGATAAACTAATAAAAATATAAAAATAAATGATTTCACTTTAAACTGTATAAGAATAGTTGTCATGACTAAAACGTTAATAAGGAAAGTTAATTTCAAAACACAGATTCTAACGGAATCGGAAAATAGTAGCAATCTCATTTAATTATATAAGTCAAGTATTTAAGATTTTTCGAGATAAAAACAGCTTCAAATATTCAATTAGCTTCAATACAACATACTTTGCATTCCAGTACTTTATTACATTTCAAAGCTGCAAAGTAGAAGATAAACAATTCTTTATAATAGACTTTAAACTAATACAAAAATACCCAAATAAAAATTCCACTTTAAAGTACACAAACACAAATTTCCTTACATAAGCAGTGAATAGCACTGACGTTCAAAACACCGAATTATGTTATTGAAGTTGTAAAGTAAATTTGAATTTTGTTATTAGTTTGGGAATCCTTTACTAACTAATAAGCGCTAACTTTCAGTTCAAATTTACCTGAACTAACTAAAGTTATCTCGGACATAATCAAACAGTATATTTTAATACCGATCCTATAATATTGCCACCGCTAACAAACACAGACCCACAGCTGATTACGAAATTCCACGCCTATTTGATTGAACGTACCGTACCTCATGAAACGAGTTGTTTAATGTAAGTTAAGAAATATTTTAATTGCAAGCATTCCTTCTATACTCTAAGAACAGTAGAAGCTAAGTTGACCTTTGTAGTAGCTTTTACTCGAAGTGCTTCTTTGATTTATTACAATGTCATGTCGAAGTTTTGTGTATGCAACTTATTCGTGAAACACTTTTCAGGTAGTACGACGGGATAAACTAGTTTGTAATTAGCATACATATACATTGGTTTACAACATGACTAAATAATAAGCTCTAAGATTTGATGTTTTCCTGTTATTGTAGGCAATAATATACAATAATATAAATAAATCCTAGTGCACACTGTATGTATACACGCTCTAATTTTTATTGTTTCTTATCTAATCCTTTCTTAGTATCTTGTGAGTTTACAATTCTATACGTTTATAAAAATTAATAGTTCACGATTGTGTATTATATTTCATTTAATGACAATGAAAGTTACACTTTATAAAATGCTGTAAAATTAACAAAATAACAAACTTACAATTGTTATAATTTCACTTTCTCACATATTCGTAGTTTATACTGTAGTTAACCGCTTACAAAATAATTTATTAATACATAATAAATAAATTAAAGTAAATGGATAATATGGCTTACTGTTTTGTTCCAAATAAAATAATAGCAAACAATTTACACAAAAAAGTGTGTTTTACTTTAAAATGCTATATTGAAAACTTATTTAAATGGTAAGTTACAGAGTGATTCACTTTGTTTAAATAAACAAAACATGTATGGGTGGAGTATTCAGTTGCTAAAACATTGTTTTTATCTACAACTCAAATATCTTACGACCGGTAATTGCACAGTTATATAATTTACAAACATTTTTTCATTTGTGATATTTATTTTTAAAGACAATTTTTGTATTTTATTGTTAGATAATAAAGTTTTAAATAAATTTCATTTGGAAACCCAAACTTTACGATAAAACTATGTTTTGTAGTTAACTTGGTTATCTTAGATAAAACAAAAAATAATAATAACGATGTCACTAAGTATATCTGCAAAAGAACAAAATATCATTCTTTTGTCTGTAACTTTTTGGTAAATATTATTGGTTCAATTTTCAAATGGACGCGATTTTGAGACGGTTTTATATAAAAAGCGACGTTAAAAAGTAGTGTCCAACATGTGTATAAAATTTGAATTTATTATCAAATCAGTTCCGTTGATACAGGTTTTTCTTAGAAAATACAGATTGACGTCAAAGGAAGCCTTTATACTTTTTGTTTAACTTACCCGAGATGTATATTCAAAAATATAATTTAACATTTAAAAATATTTTCAAGACACTGATTTATGGATTATGAAATAATTATTTTTTCTGTAAATTATCTACCAAATTTTTATTTCTAACAAACAACACTGTTTTATGCTTCCTGTCTGTTCAAAAATTCATTTTTATGATGATGTAAGTTGTCAGTTGTCAGTTGTACACTGAGCTGTAGTTTAAACGCTTGAACCGATTTTCCTCATTTTGTTTATACTTGTGTATTTTTATACGCAACGTGTTCATAAATTAGTTTTAAAACGTAGCTTCTATGGACAAAAACAAGAAAAAAATCCACTCTCTTCAAAAATAAAATCTCTTGAGTTATTGGTAAAAGTGAAATACGGCTATGTATTGTAAAGTGAAATACACCATCCATTTTGGAGAATTATGAAAGTTTATGATCCAAACTTAGTTGAATAAAAAGTTATAAAATAAAACTATGGTTGGCGAGTAAATTGAAAAGTAAAAAAACCGCAGTCAGTTTCCATTTAATAATTTAGAAACTGTAATTATCTTTGGCATGCAATTTGTCATATTAGTTTACTTCCATATTTCACCAAAATTTATTCTACATGGGTTAGTACAATTTTGACGTATTCAATTCCATGGCACAATTTTCAAGATTTAAAAAATAATTAATGAATAGAAATTCTATTTACTTTGGTTTTGGTACATGTATAAATGTATGGGAAACTTAATGCAATATAGTCTATAATTGACGCTTATGTTGTATTATTAATAAATAACTTTAAGTTTTCCTTAAATAAATCACAACGCTATTATGAATTCTATTGTATTTCAATACTATATCCTCCATGTTGGTTTATAAATATTTATTTAGGTCCTATGAAAACAAAAGAAAACCATTGGAAAGCGAAATCGGTTATGAATAAAATATCTCTGTCCTATCGACATAGCAGAAAAGCAATTTGTCTCTTGTGTTCTGAATCCGAAACTGTATTTGCATTTATGATTAGTTTTATGCATGTCAAAGGACAGGAAGAAGTATCGCCTTGCGAAGTTTTCAAAGTTTGTCTAAAACCACAGTCCTTTCTCTGAAACTTTGAGGTTATAGTTGAACTTGAACACAAAATTATATTCAATGACCCTTAAATTTTCTATCAGCTGACTTGAATTGATGTATTAATATGTTTAAAACCGAGTTTTTAATTACAGTGGTCGAAGATTATTTTATCTATTTTTTTGACCAATAACTCCGAAACGATACTGTAATTTTTCTTGCGATTTGTCACACAGCATTTGTTTATTAACTACATATCATCAAAATTTCATCGACAGCCGTGAAGTTCCGATGGGAAAATTACATTATTGAGCAAGTCCTTAAGGGTTGGACCTAAACAAATTGTGAGGATGTAGTTGTCAAGCATTACCAAAATACGGACGCTCAATATAATTCACAAATTTACACTTTGGTGCCTCACAGTATGATTAAATTTTCGGCAACATCGTGGGCGAAGAATATAGAGATAGCTCTAAAGTTATGAACATTTTTATTAATTGTTGTATTTTAATCAAAATCATTTTATTTGTTTATTTTGAAACGTTGAGTTCGATTTTTGCATCAATTTTAACGTAATCTATTTGGTCTCTATAGACACCAATAACCTCAAAATATTGAAAGGGGGAAAACAACAAAATAACAATAGTTATCGACTGATATGAGTGAAAGTGAACATTATTATGTGTTTTAAAGTTATGAGTTTCAGTTTAACATTGATTTTTTTAAATTAGTAATCAAAACATCTTGGACTGGCCTTATCAACTTTTTATTTAACAAATGATAAAATATCTGTGAGTACTAATACTCTTATCTAATTATTTCATTCGAAGTGGAGGTTTAGCGGTCCATAAGCGTATTGAAATTTAACTAACTCGTAAAACTACCTTCTTGTCACGAGAAATTTCTATAAAATCGGCTCACGTGTTCATGAGACTTACTGCTTGTACAATATACAATAATATACAATGGCTTTATTTTATTTCAAAACTGAATTACCGTAATTACCACCGACAGACACTAATACAAATATAATTTTACACAACTATAATGTAAAAGATTCCAGCAAAATCACATTTTATTTTTCTATCGTATAGCAATAGTAATAAAAGTGGCAACAGTACATGTTTGGAGTATTTAAAACAGCTGATCGTATTGCGCTAGAAGTGTGAGTGGAATGTGCGCATGCTCCATTGCAAGCAAACTGGATTAGGATGATTTACTGCATGTCGTGGTGTGAAACACATCTTCTCATTTTAAATTATAATCCCAAGTCTCACGACGAGATTTTAGCTCAGACAACTTTATCCAGTTGCTTTTCCTCGAATAGTTTCAAATTAAGTGCATGCCTTTCAAATTCAAAGAGATAAATCATTCTAAAATAGTATTTCAATTAATTTATATTGTTTGCAAAGATTGTGTACAAGTAAAACTTGATTAAAAACTTAGCAAAGTTTTGTTGACAGTATTGGTTTCCACAGTTAACAAGAGATGATTAATCCTCTAAAAGTACTTACATTAAAAAAAAAAAAAAAAAAAAAAAAAAAAAAAAAACATTAATACCATTATAAAAAAAATAAAATATGAAAAATATAACTGAATGATGAATTATTGTATATTTCAATTTTAAATATTATCTTTGTTTTGTATTTTTTGCATTTACGGGGTTTATGAGTATAAAACTGTTAACAAATATAAACATATAAACTTAGCACGTAATAAAAATATTCTACAAATTTTTATAAAATCAAGCATTTGAACCTCCTTATTTACACTACTACTAAATAATTTTGGTCAGAATTTAATAATATTGTGTGACATCTACCCTCATAGCAAAAGTGTTTAGTTATTAGGATTATTAGTATAATCCAAATAATGCTTTACAATCACTTTTCAATTCCAAACTTTATACGAATTTGGGTTTAACTTATCACTTAATGGGACACCCACTCATAAAATTTGTTATCAATCAGACAACCTGTTCTTGAGATAATAGGTAAAACAAAATGGCAATAATCGACGTAAAATATTCGGGATATGTTACTAAACGTTTAAGAATGTTCTTTGGGCCAGTAAAAATGTATCTTTACACTCACATTTCTGATATAAAAGACGTCTTATACCACCCTAATGTCTTGGCTCAAACACCCACATCAATTAATAGTGTGGATTACAAGTTTTCATTAAAAATCCTTTTATACCATATTATGGAAAATCGCAAGATAAAAAAGTTGTTCTAAATTTAATTGAACGTCAAAACACACTATTCCCGTGCAACATTAGAATTAGTTAGTTCATATTTATATATATATATATATATATATATATATATATATATATATATATATATATATATGTTGTAATTAAGGAAAAAAATGAATACACATCTAAAAAAGAATGTAATATTTTATTCCGAGTTAGACTCGTTGAGACGTTATTGGAGATTTTCTATTGGTTTTTAGTAATTTTTTATTTTTATTTTTAAGAATAAATTTCAATAATTCGAAATTCTACGTTAAAATACTTTTTGTGTGTTTCAGTTTCAATATACTTGGTGCAAGTGCTTTTTTACTAAGGAAAGCTCTTACATTCATATCTCTATTCCTTGGAAAATCACATTTTAACATTAATCAAAACTTTTTTTTTTTTTTACGGAAAAATTACAAGCGTTTGGGGGACCTAATGACAACCAAGTCACCGATTAAACTAAAAAGTACTATTTTTAAGAAAATTAATTCCACTGTATCCTCTTAAAAATGAAAACTTATGTTAATGACCTTAAGGTGGGAAACTACAAATCAATTTTATTTTTGCGAATTTGTTATAACTTATTAAATGTTTAGAAAAAATACCCTGTACTTTACTACACACTAGTTTTTGTGAAATTTACAGGCAAACAATATAGGGAACAGATTAGTTTGTGAAGCAATCCACAATGAGTACACAACTTATTGAACATTTTGATTTATTGTTACAAAGCTTCCATAGATTAATTAATATTTCATAAAAGAGACTTTGGTTTATGAAAACTAAAGTATGAAATGAATATTTTTTTATTGTAATTATCTAAATATCTATCAAATACAGCGTTAATTAGTGGTGGACACTTTGATACTTTCAGCATAATCACTAATCAAATCAAATACAATACACAAACATTATGTCCACGAAGAGTACATAACATTATGTCCACATTGATACATAAATAAGAGTGTGAAATAAATTTTACAAATTAAACAAATAATGGGAAATATTTTATCGTTAACTTTGTATATCAATTTATTTTCACAGAGTCAACCTGTTTTGCATGATTATTTGGATTCTGAAACGAAAAGTTTTAATACATTTCAGTGTTACTTACATAAATGATTGGGGATCAAATTTCTCAGAAGAATTACAATTTATAGATAAGTTAATTCTAATATATTTATATTCTGTTTGGAAATTTTTTTTTTTTTTTTTTTTTTTTATTGATTTTTTATTACAACTGAGTAAGATATCTAGTAATTTATTCCTCATAAATGAATAACGTTTGTAAGGGATATAACCCAATGGTTACTCCCTATCACTAATTGTCCATCAAATCAAATCCGAAGGCTTGGTTCTCTTCAGTCTTCTTCCAGTTACATCCAACATCCCTCGTAGCTCATGACGTTCGTGGTGCCTGATGAGCTGTCTGTGCTTCTCTGCCTGCTTTTTTATTTCATCTCTGACAGTATCTATTTTGAGGTCCCTATGTAAATCTTCATTTCTGATGAACCAGGGTGCGTTAACTATACATCTTAACACCTTATTTTGGAACACTTGGATTATATTTATATTTTTCTTATTAGTGCAGCCCCATAGCTGAATCCCATATGTCCACACTGGTCTCAAGACCTGCTTATAATTATATCAACAGCTTATTATGGATTGACAGTTGTGATTGTCTTCCAAGCAGCCAATACATTTTCCTGAACTTTAGATTTAATTCTTGTTTTTTCTTTTTGACATGTTCCTTCCATTTCAGCTTTACGTCAAGTGTCATTCCAAGGTACTTAGCCGAGTTGGCATGAGGAACCTGTTTAGAATTTATTATAATTGGAATACGATGTTCGTTCTTATTATTTGTAAAGTTAACATTGACTGATTTCTCTTCATTAAGACTAATGCGCCATTTTTTAGTCCATGTGCACACCTCATCAGCGACCCTCTGGAGTTTAATTACAGCTTCTTCGGTTTTCTTATCAGTCACTAAAATCGCCGTGTCATCAGCAAATGTACCTATGGTTGTATCATCTGGTGTAGGAATGTCCCTTGTGTACAATAAGTACAGGATAGGTCCCAACACACTACCCTGTGGCACCCCAGCAGATATTTTCTTCAGTCCTGAGTATTCGGCTTCATATTTCACTCGAAAGTGTCTATCAGATAAATATGACTTCAAAATTGTGTAGTACTGCTTTGGTAAATCTCTTTGCAATTTCCACACCAGTCCGTCATGCCATACCCTATCAAATGCCTTTGCTACATCCAAGAAGACACTTGCACATGTTTCTCCTTTCTCAAACGCATTTTCTACTACATTTGTGATCCTATGGACTTGATCTATTGTAGCATGGCTACGCCTAAATCCAAATTGATGGTCAGGAATAAGATTTCTGTCCTCAATGATGGGCATGAGTCTCTTTAACAATAGCTTCTCAAACAACTTTGAGATTATTGGTAGTAACGAAATTGGTCTATATGAATTCTTGTCATTAGATTGTTTGTCAGGTTTTAGTATCATAATGACTTCAGCTACCTTCCACTGAAGAGGAACATACTTAATCCTTAAGCACGCATTGATCAAATAGAGCAACTTCCTAAGTCCTTTCTCTGGTAGGGCTTTTACTATTTGGCCAGTAATCAAGTCATAACCTGGGGCCTTTTTTGAGTTTAAATTAGTTTTGATTTCCTTTTTTAGTTCCTGAAGTGTCACCGGAGTTATCTCTACATCATCCTGCTTTTCAATTGGAGGTATGCTTTCTTCCTCTGTTTGTCTGGGTAGGGGTTGAAACGTTTCCTCTAAGTATTCCGCGAAGAGGTTTGCTTTTTGCAGGCTACTTCTGGCCCATGTACCATCTGCAGTTTTAATCGGAGGAACCTGTATTATAGGTCTTTTAATTCCTTTTGTTGCCTTCCAGAGGAAGTGCTCTCCATTTTTATGAGTGGATAGACTATCTAAGAATCTATTAATTGATTCATTCTTCAGTTCACTAATATAAGATTTTATTTCGTTACACAATTTATTTAACTTTGTTTTTGTCTCTGGATGTCGATTCCTTTGCCAGTCTTTCCTTGTCTTCCTTTTTTCCCTAATTAGTTCCCTTAATGTAACTGGATAGTTAATTTCTCTATTCCATTGTTTATGGCTTACAGGCGTACTCTTCCACGCAGCATGTTGAATGACTTCGTTAAACGCATCAAGCTCTTCTTCTAATTGAAATACATTTTTAATGGGTACATTCACGTTTAAGTTTTCTTCCAACAGTTCTCCAAACATGGTCCAATCAGTTTTAGCATTTGTTAGTTTGGGGGTAGTTGTCTTGTTTAAAATTATGAGTTCACTAATTGTCAATATAACTGGGGAGTGGTCCGAAGAAAGGCTCTCATTATTTTCAACTTGGATATATTTTTCCGAAATTCCTCTGGATATGAAAAAATCTATAATGTCTGGAATCTTATTTATGTCTGCCGGCCAGTAGGTAGGTCTACCCCCTGAATGAAAGCTACATGCTAGAGCTGTTCCTGCCTCAAACAGTTCTTTCCCTTTTGGGTTATTTAATCTTGATCCCCAATATAAATTCTTAGCGTTGAAGTCTCCTCCAATAATAAAGCTTCTTCCAATATTTTCGAACAACTGCTTGACCTCTTCACATTTTATGTTGTATTTTGGGGGACAGTAGATAGCACCAACATTATATTCTTTGTAATTATTAGTTTGAATCCTGACAACGATAACCTGAAAGAATTCTTCTTCAACCCTTAGAACTTCGTAGTGTTGTAGATTATCTTTAATAATTAATACAGCCCCTCCTCTAGCTCTATCTGCTGGGTGAATGGCAGAGTACCAGTTATAGCCACGTATATGGACATAAGATGACTTTGTAAAATGGCTTTCGGATATTAAACATATATCTATTCTTTCCATATAGAGAAATATTTCTAGTTCTTGAATGTGCTGCATTAGACCATTTGCGTTCCAGGTTGCTATTCTGAGAGTTTTATTCATGTCTAAAATAGCTGTTAATATCTGGGAGGTTTGTGACTACCTCCTCAACTTTCCTATCATTAGAGTCTAGCCGCTTTTCTATCATCTCCAATCTCCTTAATACCTTTTCTAATAGTAGATTGTTTTCAGCTATATCTCCCCCTTTACCAGGTCTAGTCTGAACCACATGGGAATAGGTACTTCTACTTTCATCTTGTTTTTGTATCATGGGCTGTGGAGCCAACCTATTCTCCTCATCTTTTCCCTTTCTTTGCTGAGGGATACTTGCTTTGTTCCTAATTTTTTGCAACTCCTTTGCGACTTCACAGCCTCGATAGTTGGCAGGGTGTATTCCTCCACAGTTAACACATTGTGGTGGAATATTTTTATTTGTTGTGCACTGAGCAGTAGAATGTTTACCTGTACATTTCACACATCTAGGTTCTCTATGGCAGTATTTTGTTGTGTGATTAAAGCCTTGACAATTTTTACATTGCGGTATTAAATTTGTAGTTCTTCTCAATGGCTCAATCTTCACCCTCATATGAAGTATCGATTTGATGTTATAAATTTTTCCTTTGTTTGGAAAATGTCCAACAAAACATTCTTGCAACAAAACATTCTTGAATTCTTTTCGAGTTGTGTGTTATTGAACAAAATAATTTAAAAAATTACTACTTGCACTGAATATGCGAACTAACAACTAATCACAATTTTGGTAACGAAACAATGTTTTCGATGTAATATTTAATTCAGAATAACAAATTCTCTCTTGTACGATTTCACAAAAAGTAAAAGGAGAGGAGCTAATATGTCTCTTCCCCTATGTGTGTGTGATATATACAAGGAGGAGCCGGTATTAAGAGTAAAGACTTTTCGTATTTATATCAACATCGTTTTATGTTGAGTGATAGATTCGATAAATGTTGCACACATTTTTATTTTACTAAACTGCAAAGCTAAAGTACATGACACATCAATAAAGAATACATTAAAAATACCAGATAATGAAACCAGTTTTAAGTCTTAAATCGAGTAAATTAAAAATTAATGAAAACTCGAAAGACCAGGCTTAGATTTATTTTGTTTTGTCTTTCAGTGATACTAAGCTGTATAACTTGTATTCAATCCGATTAAACTGACCAGATATTGATTTTTTCTGTTACAGGTGCCTTTCTGGGAGTGCATGGATCAAACTATGGAAGGTATACTGAGATGTTTTATTCTTCTTCTTTAATCTAGTTTGACACAATGTCAAATCGTATTTGTGTAATATAAGTTCTCAAGACACGGGGAGTGCTCAAACATCTGTTTATATATTGTATGTGCATTATGGAAAGAAGAACTAATCTAATGTTTTTTTTTAATTTATTATTTTGTTAACACCCAAACAAATCTTAATAATCAAAATCACCATAATAGTTCCAAATCGTGATAGAAAAATTAAAAACTTGAGTGCAGTTGATAAAACTCGTGTCTTTTCTTAAACCCGTGTAAGATGTTAAATAGAATTTGTTTTAATCTGTTATATTTAACGGCTCCAAATATCAAATTGACATTACAAAAATTTACGATTTTGTAATTTTTAGTAAATTTACAGTTCAGCCACATAAATCAAATTAACATGTTGTGAATAACACTTAAGAAAACTTTACAATTATTAAACAAGACAATAGTGTAATTCACGAAGTGGCTATAAATTAATAAATCTATAAAGTTAGTGACAAATATTATGCAGGATTACTATAACGGTAATAAGTAGTTTTAAGCCATGAAATTTCGTATGCATAATATATTGTGTGAGAAACATGGATATAGGTGTTTTCCCCTTTAATAAATATTTTTAAGGCTTTTCAGTTTTAGTTTCAAAATAGATTTCGTAGAGCACGATTAGTTTACCAATGGTAAAGAATAATGAAAACTACATGACTTGTTCTTTATATTATTATTTTATTACACTTTCTTAATGTCACACGTCATCTCCAAACTCCTTCACTATAATGAGCAACACTTGTAGAAATTCAATCGCTAAAGGAAATAAAACACAAATATCTACAAGCAACTCTTTATTTATACAATATACGACGTTTCAATAACTAAGTCGTCACCCTCAGTTTTCACATGAACACGAATCTTCTTGGCGTAGGTTCATGTGACAACTGATGACTTAATCACTGAAACGTTATATTGAATTAATTGCATTGTACAAATAAAGTGTTTATTATAGAAAATTGTGTTTTCTTTCATTTGATTTTCTACAAACTTTGAAAAATAGAAACATAATCCGAAAGCATTTCTTTTACGCAAATGACGTAATATAATAATAATTTTATTTGAGCGAAATGAAATTTCCAAGTTTAAGCCATCATTCCAATTTCTTTACAAGTGCGCAAACACAAACAAACAACAACGAAGTTAAGTTGGAGTTGTTCAAGTCAAGGTTTATGAACAACTGAGGATGATGACACGAAACATTGTTATTTTTAACTAAGGTTTTTTTTTGTTTTTTTTTACAAATAAAGTATTTAGTATATTTTTATTTAAATCAAAATTTATTTAAATTAACATTTATTTGAAATTGTAAATGTGCCTATAAAATTAGCTTTTATTAACTTAACAGTTTACATTCCATGTAAAAATTTGCACATGTAGGTCTATATTTTTGCGATAAATTTCCTCCCTTTAGTTAATTGTTAATTGCTTTTCAGTGCTCCGTATCGGTCCAATGAAATCCTGTTTTATTTCACTGCCGACTAACTTTATTATGCTATTTACTTTATCTAAACAAACAACCTTATTTGCGTTTAAAATAAGGGTGCAGTCGCAACAAAAATATTTCACTAGAAATTTCCATTTTATAACTGAATTTGTGTGTTGGTTTTTGCAAGAATCATATTATATAGGATACGTGTGGGGGTTGTACGAGGGTGGGAATGGCCGGCTTTGATACTCTTTCGTGTGTACGTGATTGCGAAATTATTCATATTGCAATGCAATGCTTTGGCCAGTAGCTCGTTAGGAAGGGTATCAGGTGTAGGGAGCGTTCTGGTGGTAATCTCAGGACATTCGTGACTTGCCTACAAATCTTAACTTTGTTGCAAATTAACATTGAGAAGAATTAACTTGAATTAACTCTCAATTAATTCCTAAAATAAACCTCAAATTGTGGAATGTACTATCGAAACGTATATTTTCATATCATGTAAACATTTCATGTATTCCGAGTGAGATTTCATTGACAAAGTACTGACATTTACTTGTTGAAATTTCTGTAGATTGATGTTTTGGTCTTCTAAAAGTATCAACATTAATAATCTTCTTATCTTTTATTACAAAGTTCAAAATATCAAAAGAGTCCTACTTTGTTATATATAGTCAAAGATAATGAATTGAAGGAGGGAGGGGTCAAAAGCATTAAATCTTTCTACACAACTGTTTTAAATTAATTTAATTTAATTCAGCACATAATATATGGATTTAGTGATGATAAGCATTTTTGGAAGTTAAAGTGAAAAAATAGTGAGACAAATTGAATTTATCTTTATATGATTTTTTCCCCCTTATTTTTACACGTAGAAGTCTCTCCATATCTTTGTGAATCACCCTGTATAGATGGCCTACGTCTTACTAAATACTAAATATTAAAAAGTCAATTATTTTGTAATGTGTATATTGCACGTGAGGTATGTTTAATGGTTCAATAAATACATAGTAAAATAGTGTTTGTTATTGTTATAACATTAACTTTCCAATGGCCCTCGTTATCAAGGGCCAAACAAGCTTAGTTCGATTATCTTTCTTTGTTTTTACCCTCTATGTTAAATTACATCTTTGTAACGTGACCGAAAATGTAGATCCAAATTAAGGATATTTCAAGAATCATCATACTTTTCTCGCCCTTCTTTTGGTTGTTGAAAGTGCTGTCATTTCAGCAGACAACGAAAAATGACAATTTCTTGTTAACAGGAAGTGGATGTTAAAGTAGTCATAAATCTTGAGACATTTAATCGTAAACAAAATGAATCAGGACAGAATCTATAATAGCAAACAATCTCTACATAAGTTTATTTTGTTCCATACATACACACACGCACGCACATGTACATTTCCGATTGTCTTCACGAAGTGTCAGATTTCTCAACTAAAATATTGATGTATCCCGTGATCATGGACAAATTAAATATTCGACCCCCGCCGACACAGACGGGACAGCCCAGCGGGGCCTGTGGGGGGCAGCATAGCTTGCATACGTAATAGGAACATTATCATTTATATGTGTGCAAGGGTTGGCTGCCCTGATGTCAACTTATCCATCTTATTAACGGCCAAAGGTTCCCATGCTTTACCTTTTCAGTCGAGGTCTACATATACATGTTTTTAATGAAAAGACAAATCCGACATGAAATCGTGACCTATACTTTCAATAAATTTAAACTATTAACTTTGATTCCCACAACTTTACAACATGTCTCCTAAGTTTGAATTATATTATTGTATTAATTCATGCCAATATTTAGTTTAGAGCGGTTAAAAGTATGGTGTGGTTAAACAGTTTATACATATATTGATATTTTATAATATTATTTACATTAAATAATCGAGAAACTAAATATCTGATTATTTGTTAAACATTTACTGTTCCCCAATGCAGCTCTAGATCTGTTCAATTTTCATGCACTTCCATATCTTTTTCTTACTGAAGTTGAAAGAGAGGCTAAAACTACTGTTATTTTAATGAGATTTATTGGATTTAAAAAATAAATATGTACTTTTTTTAAATCGTCATCTTTATAACATGAATCGATATTGTTGTTATTTTTAATATCAGTCAGATTTGATTGGCTCAAATTTTACAGTTAATTAGTACCCACATTTTTTGTATATCAAGGTGATAAAAATAATTTGTATATACTGTAGTTCATAAAAAAAAAAAAAAAACATTCTTTTGTCTACACTAATGTTTTGAAAAATACTATAAGATAGACATTTTTTAAATACTCTCTTAATTTTCTTGAACTCGAAGATCTGAAGAAGAATTTTTTTCACTAAAATCTCGAAAGCTAACCATTTTTAATAGGAATATGTACCTTATTTATAAAGTATAACTCACAGGAAACTTAAAATTCACGCTAAGGAGTTTTTTGTAATTTATATAAAGATTAATCACATATACTCATTTTTTGTAAAACAAAAAAAAACTGTTAAAATAACTAAATAACCTTACTCAGAAGTGTAAACGTTTTTCGATTATCGGATTCAACACAGCCTCTTTAATCTCTTTGTTTTTTACTTGAGTTGCGCTTCTGAATTGCTTTCCTCCTCTCTTTTATTGAAAATCACTTTAGTGCTCTCAACTTTGTAATTGCGGTGGATTTAGTACACAAACTGTCGTCACAGTAAGGCAGTGCCACGGCTGGCAAACCTCATTCTTGAAATCTAATCAATCAAAATTTCACCAAGTTGTCAGCGCTTTAGTGCAATTTAAATTGTTATATAAGTATTTCTCTGGCCTAGTTTATAATTACATATTGAACTTGGTTTAATTTTTTTTAATTAATACAATTCCATTGAACTGTTTTTTTTTGAAAATTTAAAATTGTATGGAATTGTGTAAAATTTTTCCTTTAAAATACGTTATAATATAGTAAATTGTCAATTAATTTTTAGATTTAATTAATTTCACTAATTATTTGAAGCCATCTACAAAGGGTGTTAGGGTTACTCATAACATTAGGTTTGATAAAGAATAGCATAGAACATTTAGTAAATCACACGGCATTACTGAAGTGGAGTTAACGATTATCATTAGAACGATAACAATTTGCAAATAATTTTGAATGTTCTGTATTTACTTTGCTGTGTAATTTCAACTTTATTAGAATCTAAATTGAACATTAAAAAACTTGGTAAAAATGAATTTGTTGAAGAGGAACTATCAATTTCCTACCGTTAATTTCAATACTATTCAGGATATATATTTTTCATTGAATTATTATCCTTCAGGAGCTCACTATAGTGATTACGGGCTTGACAATCCCAAGGAAACCTGGCTTGGTCCCTCAGGATTTCACGCCAGTACTCACTTTATTGAGCCCCTGAAGATCTCTTTTTAATACATTTATGCTACCGCTATAGTATAACTTTTTATATTTATTATCCTACAATACGTTGTATATAAACTAAGAAAATAAAACATGTTTACCAAGTTTTATTTTCTGAAAGATTTATCCTACAGAATACATTGTACATGTGACATTCTACAGTTAGAACATAGAGTAGAATGGCTTTGCAACACGACGAGTTTATCTTCGAAGTTTGCGACTCGTGTAGAAAATGAAATAAAACTATCAACCAATCGTAAAAAATAAAGCCATGTTTCTTTTTAAAAGCAATTGTTAGGAAGTGATATCATTGCGAGGGATCAGTTCGGCTCCCGAAGATTCACGAACACTGGGAGCAAGTTGCGAGCACGATTTCGTGAATTATGGGTAGACCTCTTAACCTTTTTATACTGTCCATATCGAAAACATTTCACTTGACTGTCCATAAAATATTACAATATCTGGTTATGTTTTCTTATACAGTAGTACACTATTTCAAGAAACTGTCTTTCTTGGATAACTGTCAAAATATAATGCATGGTTATGTGGGTGTTCCAGACAAAAGCTCTCGGAGTGCTGTCACTGGAAGTATGAAATAGTTAGCTACATAAATGTCACTTGAATTAAGAAAATATTGCCAAGACATCTGTGCACGGTCGAACATAACCTGCAAATATTGCTACAAAATAAATACAATAAACCTCAATGTGTATAGAAATATATCCTACAGACATTCTATACTGACAATGAAGTACAGTATATAATATGTTTTTAGTATAAGTTATGTAGACAACGTGGGTACTTAGTTCACCCTATTTCTTTTCTCTCTCTCAATCTCTCCCATTCCCTCTCTCTCTCTCTCTCTCTCTCTCTCTCTCTCTCTCTCTCTCTCTCTCTCTCTCTCTCTCTCTCTCTCTCTCTCTCTCTCTCTCTCTCTCTCTCTCTCTCTCTCTCTCTCTCTCTCTCTCTCTCTCTCTCTCTCTCTCTCTCTCTCTCTCTCTCTCTCTCTCTCTCTCTTTCTCTCTCTCTCTCTCTCTCTCTCTCCCTCCCCTTGGCCTGAATAACGATTACAGTGGTCTGTTGTGCTTTTCCTATAAAACGACTTAAGAACCGTACAGTACACTTTGTTGAAAAGAAAAGAAAATTAAAGAAAAAGAATAATTTTTAAATCTGTACAACCAAACCTTGTATACATCATCATTGATGTAAAACAAAAGTTACAACATTTTAAATAAAATTATGTTTTTACATAATTTTATTTAAAATGTTGTAACTTTTTTAATTTCTACTTTCGTATAATATAGGATTACACTAAAAGTTAAACACTCTAATCTTATAAATATCGATGTCTATAACTAGTACGAGTCTTCGAACTAGCTTGTTGTACAATTTTATTGTTAATTTCACCATTCTTTTCAACTTGTGGTCCATTTATGCACCAACAAATCCAACTTTTAATTTGGTTCTTACAAAAGGATCAGTTTTTTTTCCTACAACCCAAACGGCTAAAACTATTTTTGTCCCTTTGCCCAGAATATAGATTCGTGTGTTCAAAAAGTCAGAGTTTATTTGAAGACGTTTTATGAAAATGTACATGGTTTTAAATGTGGATCATATATGTAATCTACAATTTTAAAAGGTAAACTTTATGCAACCATCCTGACGGTATAGACTATGTATTTCCATTACCACTCGAATGTGTCTTTTAACAGAGAAAACCAAAATGTAGATATGGAACTTTTATAGCTATGTTTTATGAATTTAAAACTTATTAAATTGGGAACCTGAATCGAGTCTATTTTTTTAATATGTACAGATACTTGCTTAGATTTAATATTCGACCATAAAGAAGAAATATTGGAGTCCCTATCGTACTGCGAAAATCGTAGTTTTATTTAGTTAAACTGAATACATTGCGTCTATAAGTTTCCGATCTCTATACTTCTGATTATGATCGTATGGAAACAAAGTAGTAACCATGTAACACTCTTAAAAGTAAATCAGTGTGGCTAGAACTGTAGAGCTGAGTGCCAGAAATGATCATCAATTTACTCTGTATGACCTCTGTTCAGATGGGTAACAGATATCTTGTGCAAAGTCACAGTCACATGTACAGTACAGAAGCACACAGATGTAGGCATACACAGGTAGTGACCTCACGCGTCACAAAGTACATTAATCATAGACTACAAAGGTCAACCACAAGTTATTCATAATTTGTCAGAGATCTCTTGATCATTATTTAACCGAGATGTTGAGATGGTACGTTTTGTGAAGTTTATAGGGTGGAAGTTATTTGTAGTAACTTATATGTCTAATAAAACATTATGTAGACAAATTTTGAAATCCTTTAAAAATGTTTAAACTTAAAATAATTCTGCCTACCTAATTTTGCAATATCCATCCATTCGTTTTGCCTTCAAAGTTGTTCATTCATAACAGATTTATATGCATGCTGTTGTAATCTTTAAATTCATTGCTAATGTTTATTATTATTATATTGTTCACCTTAAAATCTATACTTTATCCTCGTTGGACTAATGAAGACGGTGGAACAGCGTAACGTGTGGACTCGAACCTATGCACCGTGGCAGTACCAAATCCGAGTTACGAGCTACGCCTGCATATATGCCACTACATTCCCCGCTGATAATTGTAAGACAGTCATACAGACTCAGAAATTTTATAAAATGTCCTTTTTTCAAATTGGAGACTTAAAAACTGATGTTTTCACCGAAATAATATTCTTGACATCTCAATACTTTTTCGTGTCTTTTGTGAGAAATCTAAACTCGGAACTAACCAAGAATAAATCTAGGATCTCCAGCTCTGTCCAGAAACATTTCATTTATTCTATTTTATAGAAATAGACACATTTTTGCATTAGTTAGGCCTACGTCAATAAACAAGTCAAATTTAAACACCAAAAAACAAACACGAACATTACAATAAATTTAAAACAATCAATAATATTAAGATTCAAACTGTTATAGAATAAATTGAAATACAGTGGAGTCATACAATGTAATCAAACAAAACCATAGGGACAGTAAAACTTCTACTTAGTACAATATATGTTTTCCTTTTTTTATCTAGCTAAAATTATAAATACCCCCTACAATCTAAAAATCAATAAACTATAGCCTAATTCACAATATAATTATACAAATTTTAAAACAATGATTGGCGTTTGCCTTTAATTTTGAGATTAGAGTCTGCTACAAGAGATCATCTTTATTAACCAGGTTTAAAAAATATATGGTGCACAAACTCCTCCACCGAATAAAACAGTTTTATCCAGTTTTATTAATAAAACATAGTTTTCTAATTGGTAAGATACGTGTTTTGATCCACATTCGAATTCTGAGCAGATCGGATTGGCTTCATTTCCTATTTACTTTAAATTTAACAAGTAAAATTATTATTGACATATATTATTTGGACATCTTATCATTTTTATACCAGCGTGCGCGACCGAATATTGGGAATCCTCGAATAAATTATACCAATAATAGGAACACTATAAATATCCAATAACTTTAAAAACAGAAAAGCTGTTTAAATTATGTTTAATAAAATTAAAATTTTTCTCTTTACCACAATGATTTTCTATCTACAAATATGTTAAATGTCGCCATTGTTGGAAAAGAAACAAAATTAAACATTTTTAAGACACGCTTAGAAATGAACGTTTAAACGACACCCCATAGTCATCAATCACCCCTTAATGACGCAAAGAAGGGGTTTCTCAGGAAAAAAGTTTTGTTTCTCCATCTTCGCTTCCACACGACAATAAATTATATTAGATTTTTCTTTGTAATTGTAATATAAGATAAAGACATTGTATGCTATTGCACCTTCATTTATTTTCTTTCTTTCTTTGAAAACTGATTCTTTACCCCCCCCCTCCGAATGCTCAATGTAAGTCATTCACCGAACTAGAGAATTATATACGTAAGTGTAGTAGATAATTCTTGTATTATACTTTAAAATATATTGTTTTATTTATTTAGCAATTTGGTAACTTTAAATTAATGTCGTATTCTTTTCCTGTGTCGTTTTATTGAAGGTAATCTAAGTAACAGGATTAATTAATCTAAGATATTAATTATCGGAAAGCGGCTAGTTTATATTCATTGGATGATTACAATACTCATTATTTACAATATCAGTATAAGTTTTATATTCTAAGAATTCCAAATTTTAACTGTTTAGAGTTCCTGCTTATATTTCATCCAAAAAATGTATATTATTGGTTCTTCTCTCTACAATGTGAGTTTTTAATTTATATATTATTCCGTTTAATTATTCTAAATCCGATTTCCTTTTAATTCTTACGTTATCTTTTATTATAAATAGCGAATCATCTACATATCTCACATATTCTAAACAGTTATATAACTTCAATATATCAGCTATATATTTTTCTTCTAAATGATGAACAAACACTTAGTAATACCGATAATTGATACCACAAGATTACTCCATCCTTTGATTTATTTACGAAGTTATTAAATTAAAATTGATAACTGATAGTGCTTTAACTATTTCTGATTAATTCCTCATTATGTTTAGTTTCTCTTAAATATTCCTCCGAAAGTACTCTTTATAGATTCTACCATTTTTGTAAAATGTTTGAAGATTTCATTCAAACCTATTAGATTAGATTCCACCTAAATGCATGTGGAAAATTCAAAGAAAATTATAATACAGAAATAACTGGCAAAACGGAAATGAACTTTGACAGCTGTTATAATACGATTGACACTTAAGAAGAGTTTATAGCAGAAGCGAAGCAAACTTATTATTTTATGTTAATATTGGCAAAACGGAAATGAACTTTGACACCTGTTATAATACGATTGACACTTAAGAAGAGTTTATAGCAGAAGCGAAGCAAACTTATTATTTTATGTTAATATTGACAAAACGGAAATGAACTTTGACAGCTGTTATTAAAGATTTAATATAATACGATTGACGCTTAAGAAGAGTTTATAGCAGAAGCGAAGCAAAATTATTATTTTATGTTAATATTGGCAAAACGGAAATGAACTTTGACAGCTGTTATTAAAGATTTAATATAATACGATTGACGCTTAAGAAGAGTTTATAGCAGAAGCGAAGCAAAATTATTATTTTATGTTAATATTGGCAAAACGGAAATGAACTTTGACAGCTGTTATTAAAGATTTAATATAATACGATTGACACTTAAGAAGAGTTTATAGCAGAAGCGAAGCAAAATTATTATTTTATGGTAATATTGGTAAAACGGAAATGAACTTTGACACCTGTTATTAAAGATTTAATATATAATACGATTGAAACTTAAGAAGAGTTTATAGCAGAAGCGAAACAAAATAATTATTTTATGTTAATATTGGCAAAACGGAAATGAACTTTGACAGCTGTTATTAAAGATTTAATATATAATACGATTGACACTTAAAAAGAGTTTATAGCAGAAGCGAAGCAAAATTATTATTTTATGGTAATATTGGTAAAACGGATTGACACCTGTTATTAAAGATTTAATATATAATACGATTGAAACTTAAGAAGAGTTTATAGCAGAAGCGAAGCAAAATAATTATTTTATGTTAATATTGGCAAAACGGAAATGAACTTTGACACCTGTTATAATACGATTGACATTTAAGAAGAGTTTATAGCAGAAGCCAAGCAAACTTATTATTTTATGTTAATATTGACAAAACGGAAATGAACTTTGACAGCTGTTATTAAAGATTTAATATATAATACGATTGACACTTAAGAAGAGTTTATAGCAGAAGCGAAGCAAAATTATTATTTTATGGTAATATTGGTAAAACGGAAATGAACTTTGACACCTGTTATTAAAGATTTAATATATAATACGATTGAAACTTAAGAAGAGTTTATATCAGAAGCGAAGCAAAATAATTATTTTATGTTAATATTGGCAAAACGGAAATGAACTTTGACACCTGTTATTAAAGATTTAATATATAATACGATTGACACTTAAAAAGAGTTTATAGCAGAAGCGAAGCAAAATTATTATTTTATGGTAATATTGGTAAAACGGAAATGAACTTTGACACCTGTTATTAAAGATTTAATATATAATACGATTGAAACTTAAGAAGAGTTTATAGCAGAAGCGAAGCAAAATAATTATTTTATGTTAATATTGGCAAAACGGAAATGAACTTTGACACCTGTTATAATACGATTGACATTTAAGAAGAGTTTATAGCAGAAGCGAAGCAAACTTATTATTTTATGTTAATATTGACAAAACGGAAATGAACTTTGACAGCTGTTATTAAAGATTTAATATAATACGATTGACGCTTAAGAAGAGTTTATAGCAGAAGCGAAGCAAAATTATTATTTTATGTTAATATTGGCAAAACGGAAATGAACTTTGACAGCTGTTATTAAAGATTTAATATAATACGATTGACGCTTAAGAAGAGTTTATAGCAGAAGCGAAGCAAAATTATTATTTTATGTTAATATTGGCAAAACGGAAATGAACTTTGACAGCTGTTATTAAAGATTTAATATAATACGATTGACACTTAAGAAGAGTTTATAGCAGAAGCGAAGCAAAATTATTATTTTATGGTAATATTGGTAAAACGGAAATGAACTTTGACACCTGTTATTAAAGATTTAATATATAATACGATTGAAACTTAAGAAGAGTTTATAGCAGAAGCGAAACAAAATAATTATTTTATGTTAATATTGGCAAAACGGAAATGAACTTTGACAGCTGTTATTAAAGATTTAATATATAATACGATTGACACTTAAAAAGAGTTTATAGCAGAAGCGAAGCAAAATTATTATTTTATGGTAATATTGGTAAAACGGAAATGAACTTTGACACCTGTTATTAAAGATTTAATATATAATACGATTGAAACTTAAGAAGAGTTTATAGCAGAAGCGAAGCAAAATAATTATTTTATGTTAATATTGGCAAAACGGAAATGAACTTTGACACCTGTTATAATACGATTGACATTTAAGAAGAGTTTATAGCAGAAGCCAAGCAAACTTATTATTTTATGTTAATATTGACAAAACGGAAATGAACTTTGACAGCTGTTATTAAAGATTTAATATATAATACGATTGACACTTAAGAAGAGTTTATAGCAGAAGCGAAGCAAAATTATTATTTTATGGTAATATTGGTAAAACGGAAATGAACTTTGACACCTGTTATTAAAGATTTAATATATAATACGATTGAAACTTAAGAAGAGTTTATATCAGAAGCGAAGCAAAATAATTATTTTATGTTAATATTGGCAAAACGGAAATGAACTTTGACACCTGTTATTAAAGATTTAATATATAATACGATTGACACTTAAAAAGAGTTTATAGCAGAAGCGAAGCAAAATTATTATTTTATGGTAATATTGGTAAAACGGAAATGAACTTTGACACCTGTTATTAAAGATTTAATATATAATACGATTGAAACTTAAGAAGAGTTTATAGCAGAAGCGAAGCAAAATAATTATTTTATGTTAATATTGGCAAAACGGAAATGAACTTTGACACCTGTTATAATACGATTGACATTTAAGAAGAGTTTATAGCAGAAGCCAAGCAAACTTATTATTTTATGTTAATATTGACAAAACGGAAATGAACTTTGACAGCTGTTATTAAAGATTTAATATATAATACGATTGACACTTAAGAAGAGTTTATAGCAGAAGCGAAGCAAAATTATTATTTTATGGTAATATTGGTAAAACGGAAATGAACTTTGACACCTGTTATTAAAGATTTAATATATAATACGATTGAAACTTAAGAAGAGTTTATATCAGAAGCGAAGCAAAATAATTATTTTATGTTAATATTGGCAAAACGGAAATGAACTTTGACACCTGTTATTAAAGATTTAATATATAATACGATTGACACTTAAAAAGAGTTTATAGCAGAAGCGAAGCAAAATTATTATTTTATGGTAATATTGGTAAAACGGAAATGAACTTTGACACCTGTTATTAAAGATTTAATATATAATACGATTGAAACTTAAGAAGAGTTTATAGCAGAAGCGAAGCAAAATTATTATTTTATGGTAATATTGGTAAAACGGAAATGAACTTTGACAGCTGTTATTAAAGATTTAATATATAATACGATTGACACTTAAAAAGAGTTTATAGCAGAAGCGAAGCAAAATTATTATTTTATGGTAATATTGGTAAAACGGAAATGAACTTTGACACCTGTTATTAAAGATTTAATATATAATACGATTGAAACTTAAGAAGAGTTTATAGCAGAAGCGAAGCAAAATTATTATTTTATGGTAATATTGGTAAAACGGAAATGAACTTTGACAGCTGTTATTAAAGATTTAATATATAATACGATTGACACTTAAAAAGAGTTTATAGCAGAAGCGAAGCAAAATTATTATTTTATGGTAATATTGGTAAAACGGAAATGAACTTTGACACCTGTTATTAAAGATTTAATATATAATACGATTGAAACTTAAGAAGAGTTTATAGCAGAAGCGAAGCAAAATAATTATTTTATGTTAATATTGGCAAAACGGAAATGAACTTTGACACCTGTTATAATACGATTGACATTTAAGAAGAGTTTATAGCAGAAGCCAAGCAAACTTATTATTTTATGTTAATATTGACAAAACGGAAATGAACTTTGACAGCTGTTATTAAAGATTTAATATATAATACGATTGACACTTAAGAAGAGTTTATAGCAGAAGCGAAGCAAAATAATTATTTTATGTTAATATTGGCAAAACGGAAATGAACTTTGACAGCTGTTATTAAAGATTTAATATATAATACGATTGACACTTAAGAAGAGTTTATAGCAGAAGCGAAGCAAAATTATTATTTTATGGTAATATTGGTAAAACGGAAATGAACTTTGACACCTGTTATTAAAGATTTAATATATAATACGATTGAAACTTAAGAAGAATTTATAGCAGAAGCGAAGCAAAATAATTATTTTATGTTAATATTGGCAAAACGGAAATGAACTTTGACAGCTGTTATTAAAGATTTAATATATAATACGATTGGCACTTAAGAAGAGTTTATAGCAGAAGCGAAGCAAAATTATTATTTTATGGTAATATTGGTAAAACGGAAATGAACTTTGACACCTGTTATTAAAGATTTAATATATAATACGATTGAAACTTAAGAAGAGTTTATAGCAGAAGCGAAGCAAAATAATTATTTTATGTTAATATTGGCAAAACGGAAATGAACTTTGACAGCTGTTATTAAAGATTTAATATATAATACGATTGACACTTAAGAAGAGTTTATAGCAGAAGCAAAGCAAAGTTATTATTTTTTGTTAATATTGGCAAAACGGAAATGAACTTTGACAGCTGTTATAATACGATTGATGCTTAAGAAGAGTTTATAGCAGAAGCGAAGCAAACTTGTTATTTTTTGTTAATATCAGTATTTTTAATAGATTCACAAAAAGGATTTTTGGGTGGATGTGTGAGAAGATTTATGCAATATTTTGCACCATTTTATTTATCATACAATAATCAGGAAAACTTAATGTTTATGTGGATGGACATTTTTTTACAAAGGTGCAAAAACATTTCACAAATTATCTTACACACCATTATACACAAAACCAAATAGTAAGCAATCCAAAGAAGTGTTCATTGCAATGTACCTAATTAGGTTTAATGTTATACTAACTGAAACAGAACAGAGATCAATGATTATATTATATGTATACAGTTATTATGCTACTGAATCTTTGTGAAAGTGAATGTTAATTCTGATATTCGAGTGTTCCATAAATGCCGATCAGAGATAAATACTGAATAGCCTACACGGAAACATAAGACTTTGTAAAAATTCCTGGGATCAACATTTTTATACATGATCATGAACATTAGATGTATTATTATTTTATTTATATTTTTAAGTGTCTAATAATAACAATAACTTTAAACCTAAAAGTTCAAAAATACCTGCCAGTAAAACAATATTTCTGTCTTAATAGACTACCCAGAAAAAGAAAATGCGTCTGTTTATAATGTTGAAGAAAAAAAATTACATGTGCAATATTTAGTGATAATAGTTCCACGAAAATCATGTAGACGGTCGATGAATATAGACGCTCACTCAAACAAAATGATACGAAAATTATAAAAGCAAAGTTTTGGTTTAGGGATTATTTTACTTAATTAGTTATAGAACGACCTAAACCTCTCAACTTTTTTAAGCGTTATCCCAAAAAACATTCTTTAGGCTCAGGAAACCTTGAATTAATATTTCAGCTCAAATATTTGCTGAAATTTGAATATTTGTGATTGAAACCGTTAGATTTAATTAACAATAGGAGATCCACAAACAGCCTATCATATACAGTAATATAAACCTGCAGTATCAACTACTATATATATAAATATATTTTTTTTTTTTTTTTTTTTTTTTTTATACGAAACTCGTTCCTGCGTAACCTTTGACAGTTCATTACTCCAAACTACAACGAGATAAGCTTGCTTTTTTACCAACTGAGCCACATTTCCCCCTTAACTATTTGATAGTAATAATTCTGACTGAAGGTAAATTACCTACTTCTTTTTTATATAGCGTTACCGTTAAACCCATAGTTTTAGTCATTCTTCAATAAAAAACTGAACCTAAATGAAATTTAAAATGATTACTCAATGGTTTTAAATTCTAACTTCTCCAGTGAATGAATGTTGGGAGGATTCTGTGTTCTACTCCTGAGTCAACCATTCATCAACTTATTTTGCGTGGAGTATATTTCTTAATATGGATTTTGTAATTTCGTTTTGTCTTACAAATGATTTGGCAATATTTAATTTTGTTTTTTAGAATATATTCTCCACTGTTGATACTTATACATCTATAGCAATACAGACGGATAGAATTTTTTCAATAACACAGATGTCAGTAAAATATCAACATACTAATACTAAAATAAATATGGTACAATATTTTTTCATCATTACGACACGTTCTTCTTTAATTGAAGAGTGATTAAATTCGATATTAACTGTATCAAAGTAAACTATTTGTTATTAAAGTTTAGGCGTGTTTAAGTTGTAACGAAGGTCCCCATAAGTCACTCGTTATCAGTACGCAAGCGCACGCCTCACGCCGCCATTGTCCAGTGTCCACGACAGTTCGGCGCTACTTGAGTTCAGTACATTTATCATAATTTCACTACAGAAAAGGCACAATAGAAGAAAAGGCTTTTGTCCAAAACTTGGCGTTTATCAAGCAATTGTTGCAACAAAGGTTTTTATTATTGAGAGAGAATTTTAATTCCTTTTATAAATTGGCGACTAATGGAGTCTCAAAAACGATGTTTCATATTTTATACGGTTTTTATTATTTTTTTAAATTTAACTTTTCAATTTGAATATATTTTATTCATTTCTAAATATTATTGAACTCATAATTCTATCATTGGCAGACGATATTTTCCCATTTTCGCGTTTTTATAGCGCGTGTTTAAATTTAAAAAAGTTTCGCTGGATCAGAATATACGAGAATCTGTTAGTACGTGTGAGAATCCGCTATATAAATAACATACAAAAACAGCAAGCATCATTTGTAGTTAATTATAAACTAACTTAACAGCACACATCATCTGTAGTTAATCCCAAATTAAGGAAGCAATAGTTTATGCCAAAATTGATAAAATCATAGTTCTTCATTTATTCAAACTTATAGAAATAAACTCTAAAAATAGCTATTATAGAGGATGTAACACCCCATTTCTGCAGCATGTATAGCGAACAAACTAATTAATATGTTTAACACTTGGTTCTAACTGAAAACAAGAAGTAGGTAATATTTCTTTTCAAAACCCAATGCCCCAAATGGCAAATTTTAGGAAGCGAGGTGGTTTTAAAGAAATTTCAAATCTAAACGTCGGTCAAGTGATGATACACCATTTAAAAGTAAACATTTGAAAAGGAAATTTTTACTTGTTTTTCCCGTTTCAAGATGGCGGCCATTTAAGTACAAAATTTTGGTTTTACCATTTTATTTACTGTCACTGAACGACTTTATTTTTGGAAACTAACATTTTACCAAACATTGCTAATGATATACCCTTTTATACAATATGCAATATGGGCACTTCTTCGCCCATATAAAGTTTTCCAAAAATAATTATAAAATGTTGAATTTATTTCGTGGAAAAAAAGCCTATATCTTAACATTTACAAAAATCAAAATAGGTCGTGTGGCATATTAAATTCAGAAAGTGAATGTTTTATTTTGTCTATGCCATTTTTTTGTTAATGAATGGGAAGCATTAAAAAAAGAAAAAAGAACAACTTCTCATTAACTAATTTTATGTCACACTAATCTAAAATCAATTCACCTAAATTATAATTACATTTTTTAAGTTGTATTATATTCGAAATATAAATTACAATTTTAATATCAATGAGTTATATTCTGTAATTCATTTCGTAAATAATAACAAAAAATATTTCCAAACATTGGTTTTTGGACTTTAAGATAAGTTTACAAAATTTTGATAAAGACAACCTTAGTCATTACCAGCTTAATTTTCCCAACTTCACAAACTGTTCTGTTTTATGAATACAAATAAAAAGCATTTAAAACATAACTTCTTAACCATTTCCTTTTTATGTGATTAACAATTTGTTAAGTATTGTAAAATTGTAATATATATATATATATATATATATATATATATATATATTGTGTACCCTTATTGGTTTACATAGCCTTGGGAATGAATCTTCAATTTTACAATTTCTATACTTTTTTGCAAAAACTTAAGTGTTTTATGTTTTACTATTCCCGAAATATTATTAACAGGTTAAAATAATTTGTTTAGTGACAATGCTATATTACCAAGAATTATTTAATAAACAACACGAATTTTCATAACATTAAACTCTTACAAAGTGACGTTTTGCTACTAAGTCACCATCATCAGTAACACCAAAATACAACTGCTTTCATTATAATTGAGGATGGTAACTTAGTCCTTGAAACATTGTTTTATTGAAGTGTTTTCTTGTTGTAGAAAATAGTTTCTTTCATTAGTTAGTAATTGTAAGTTATGGTCAATATATATATATATATATATATATATATATATATATATATATATATATATGTGTGTGTGTGTGTGTGTGTGTGTGTGTGTGTGTGTGTGTGTGTGTGTGTGTGTGTGTGTGTGTGTGTTTGTGTAAAAGATACAATTATAATATTATAAAATGCATAATTATTTAAAACTATAAAATTGACACTATTTATTACTACTAAATCTAGTGAATAAAGAATTAAATTCGCCAATTTAATTGGCAACTTGAAATAGCTTTAAACCAATAATTACTAAATACATCTTAATTTTACTAAGTTGCTAGAAATTAAATTTTGTTACAGAAATCCGCAGAGCTGAGAATTGGTCGGGTCGGGCCTGTTGCCGCTTAGCACAGTCAGAAAGATGCCAGCAGACTTGTATGACTGTCTCATCTAAGCAAGAATTATTCTACTTTTGTAGACATAGCGATGAGTTCGCTGTCTTTGCTTGTATAGATAGGCAACAGGTAAGAGAGATTAATATAAAGCAGACATATCTACTTAGCTATGATCAACTATTTATTCATAATTTCATAACGTTAATGCTAAAAAATTTCAATTTTTAGTTTAGTATATTCTCTTGTCTGTGGTTTATTTAGTTACATCCCAACATTTAACTAATATTTTATACCAAAGAATAAAACAATTTTTAGCTTCATTTCCTACAATTATGGAATTTTGTGATGGTTTCTCTATGTGGGAGGGAGATGGGGTGCATATGTGTGTGCATGCAAATGTGTGACCCAGGAAATATTTAGTTATTGAACTGTTTCAAAATGGAGGTCATTTAAAATAATTTTTTCCCTATATTATTCAAATAATTCAATTAAAATTACCTAAAAAAACTCAAATATGTACCTAATGATTCTGGACCTTATGATATCCAACCTCAACTTTCTAAGATAAAAATAATTAAATGACAGCCAAAATTTTAATATTGTACCTTGAACAACAACGTCTATATTTCACCCCCGAATTGAAATTTATACAATTTAGGAAAGAAATAATTCTTACTAACTGTTAAAGGAGGTAAAAATAGCCTACGTAAAACCCATGATTCCATCACATTAATTGGTTAAGTTTTCAGTTTGGGTCTTACCTTACCTGAAGGTATAATTACAGCTTACCTTATAGCAGTTTTTATCTGAAATATGAAAATTTACTTAATTCTGGTAGCACTCCGTAGCTGCGATTTGAGATTGCCGTTTATACTTACATACCAAAAATAAATTTTATATATTTACATAGATTTTATGCCCTCAACTTCAATTTTCTACAAAATATCCCTCCCTTTGTGTACCAAACATATATAGGCTTATAGTTTAAGTGTATTTCAATTTATCAAACTTTCCTAATATAATCACTATTATTGTATAATTGGTTATTTTAAAATATAGTCTATTCAATACATAATACAGTTTTCAAATTTCATAATTAAGCAAGTTGTATTTTTCTTCTTCATAGTATCTTATAGGATGTAATGAATCCATGTAATATTCATTAGTTTATTTTTTTAATATAGAAAGGAGATGATTGCTGCAGCATGTCACAGTCTGATGAATGCAGGAATGCTTGTCGTACAATATTCCGCAGCAACTTAACACCATCACGGGCAGCCAAATCAGCACTCTTACACAGCTGTAGGGATACTAGTCCTAGTACTCTGTCATGTGTTAACAACATCACTAAAGCAACGACAGTGACCAACCCTCATAAATGTAAGTACTTACTGGTTTTTAACTTAATAAACAACTCTCAGTTACTAATCATGTCACAGGACCTAAATTTTACACTTTAAACAGCTACTGTGAAGTCGTAGATGATTTATAGTTATAAAAATATAAAATTTAACATAACCCCATAGCAACCAAATATTTCTATAGCTTTTATTTCAATTTGATAACTGTTCTTTTTTATATTATAGACTAGGTTTATGAACACTAAGGGATTTTAGCTTATTCCAGTAGTTAGATGTATTTATGTAGTAACATCCCTATATAATATTATGGTATTTAAAATTTTTCAGTAGGCTAAATATTAGAGGGAAACTTTGCATGGTTAAATGCTAAGTTTATGTACGATATTATAAGTTAGATAGTTTTAATAGTTCAAATATACACAAATATACTCAATTAATACAACCATACATGTAAGACTAGTATTTTCACTAATTAAGCCTATTCCAATAACTTTATAATACTATAGCATTTGCATAGCTTATTTTGGCATCTTTAGGAAATTCATTTGAAACGAGTTTGCATGTAAGCACACACACAACAGATTTTAGTTTCATACTAAAAGTTTTATTTTATAACGATTGTAGCATATTTTAAATGTGCAACATGTAGCCTACTTGTAATTTGAGATTCATGAATATAGAAAGAAAGAAATTTGAATAATTTAATTTGATTAATATTCATCTCATGATAGCTGTGTTATTTTAATGTTAAAACTGAAACAAAAGATATCTAATAAGAAAACTTGAATTCATTGTTCAGATTTGATTTATGAAAACTAAACTAAAAACATTCATTTGCATCCGTTGTTCATTTTTGTTAAGTAGAAAACTTTTTACTCCAGTAATTTCATTTTGTTATTTTACGATGTTTCTTAAATAAAAATAAACAAAAATTGTTTAAACTTACCATTTTATATAAGACAAGATATAAAGAAAATAATTTTATAGAACTTTCAAACATATTATATTGTTTATTGCTTGATTAAAATTGTGTAATCATACAAGGACCAAAATCTGTGCCCTAGCTGTACACCATTCAGCAGAAGAGAGTGTTTAAAATACCCATCTAAGAATAACCTACCAAGTACAAGCACAAAGTCAAGTTTATTTCTATGTGAAGGAGGAATAATTTTGCAATTCAGTGACTCATGGGCGTCATCGCCGGGGGGGACGGAGGGGACGCGTCTCCCCCAATATTTGAGATGTAAAAATATTTTTACTAAAAACGAATGATTTACTTAAAACCTTAAAAGGTAAACATCGGGCTTTGTCTTTCCTAGGGTTTTTAACATTACATTTCTGTTACAAACGCAAATAGAATTAATTTTGAATAGTTGTATGCAATAAAGCCCAGTATGTTGGTAGTTAGTTTGTCGGTGTGGAGTATCGTCGTCTCGTCTTGAATCTGATCTGACTCATTGCACAGAAGGTTTGTTTCTCCGCTCAGCTAAAAAAAGTTATAATAATTAGATTTATTGTTTTAGTGTACTTCATTTGCTGACAAAATATTAAAATAAATTTATAAAAAGGATGTTTTGAGAAGTTTAATTTTAAAAAAAATTCCATACCACCAGACCCCCGGCATATGTCCCCCCCCCCCCCCAATAATGAACTGGTGATGACGCCCATGCAGTGACTAATTGTTCACTTGTTTCTATTGATGTAGTTTTGTCTTCTATAAGCTATTCTGATTAATTTTAAATGATTGTACTCAAATTTAAAGACATTTTTACTTTTAATATTTGCAGTAATGCATTGCTGTGACAAAGCTAGTGATAAAAGATGCCGAGACAGCTGTCAGAAAACCTTAAGGACTAAAAATGTAGACCATGAAATTATAGATGGCTTGCAAGAAGGTGGATGTGGACCTCCATTGTTACATGTGAGTACTAATTAACTGAAGTGGAATTTCCTGAAATTCATTCTTCCTGTAGCTCAGTCATACCAGAGTGATGGATTCAAATAAAATTTGTTTTGAGGTTAAAAGAACACAAAAATTGAATTAGTTAAAAAATAAGATACATAAATATGTTTCTGATAGAATAAAAACCTTTAAATAAGATATTCAATCTGATTGAACTCAGGAACAAAATTAATCATACTAATAACTTGGTCAAGTCTATAAGCCAACAAAATCAATACAGTAGAACATACAGTTTTTTAAAATTTGTGAACATTATAAAAACTCCTTTTAATTTTCTATTTTACTATTATAATATGTGCATATTTCATCTGTACATATTTCAACAGCAAGAATTGATTAAAAGTAAATTCAACATTTTTTATATTTGCCCAAAATTCAAATTTTAGAATTAACACTAATACATTTTGTGTAGCCTAAACAAAATTTCCATATATTTTTATTTTATTTAACTTTACCATATGGAATCAAACACTGTTGCAATAAATTTGATACTTGACATTTTTTTCAAAAACTTTAATTTTTGTAATTTTTTATCTACCTAATTTGTAAATTTTTTAACATACAGAATTAACATTTGAATTTTTTTAACATTTGATGGCTATGTGTTGGGATAAATAGCCATGTGTTAGCATTCACCATTAATTCATGCAGTTCCATAAGAGAGATCAAGTTAAAACAGTTCAGGCTTGTTCTTCATTCTATTAATTATTGATCATAAGTAAAGCCGGGAGAATATTTAATTTAATCTTTTTCTTTATTTCAATTGTGTCCACTATCTCTTACGATAACTGTTCAAAGTACCAACATTAACGTTTTGTAACTTTGGTCAACCAAATTCATTAAGTAGGTATATTATCCTCAAGAGTATACCATTTATATCTAACCATTTCATTTAAAAAAATAATAAACATCTAAACACAGACATAGATACTCAATTAAACTAACCCAAACCTTGTATAGACAAACATGACACAATACAAAAAACAAAATCCTATGACGTTATTACATTGAAAAGCAGAGAACGGAACAAACATGAACCTTCTTTTGATGATTCGCTTATTTACCAACTATAGTCGAACCATAACCAGGAGAGATTGTAAAGAGAGCACATGCAAATCGTAACAAAGAGGTTTATTCAGGGACGTATCCAGTCCATACTGTGCCCTTGGATTAGCTTTATATTAGCGAAATAAAAGTGATAACATGATCCACTTATTGTGTTAGAAACACTACCACCGTTTCAGATGTCTCAAGCTATCGATCATCACTCAGACCAGATGTTAACGATCTCTGTGAGTCATATCACACAGATATAATAATAATGGATGCTTGAGGCATCTGAAACCGTGGTAGTGTTTTTAGCATAAAAAGTGGATCATGTGATGGACTTTTACAGGATAATAATTCTGTATACATTGTATGTTGTTGAAGTTGTTATTTGATTGACAAACGACATTGATTTACTAAAAACATTCACCCTTGAAAAATCTATTTTTTTTCCCTCAAGACTATTTTGCGCCCTTCGAACAACTGCGCCCTTGGTACGAACACATATGCCTCTTTTACAATCCCTAAATACATACCTAGATTTACTACTTGTTCTTGATGACTGAAATACAGAAGAAATGTTATTACAATCTTCTGCTAACCGTTTCCTCCAATGTAACAATACCAAAAGTTTTTATGACATTTGTCATAACCAATTATTAAACTACCCATTTTTTAATCCTGATATAAAACGGAAAATTTGCTTTGTGCTGTATAAGGGAAGGGTTCACATTACTAGTAGACAAATGATCTATGCAACACACTGCAATCTTACTTTTTACTTATCAAAATGTGGAAATAAAATTATTATAATAAAGGATAATTGATTCATAAACATTAATTTATCATTTATAGGTGATATTGATATGCTGTTTTTTCTCCTGGTTTAGACCTGTGTTGGTGCTTATTTTTATCATGTGAAAGATTGTTCCTCCATAATAGTTATTCTACATTATATTAGAGGTGCTTCCTTAAATATAACAGTATGCATTTTTCTAAACAGAAATGTTTTGTCTATATAAAAAAAGTACAATTTTAGATGTTCATCATTTAAAATCTAGTTCAAAATGATTTAGTTTAAAAACTTGTTGTGCAATAAAATGTTTTAATTATTAAACCTAAATTATTTTGTTGCCAATTCTCACTTGAGATTTCACTAGATTAACATAAGAACCAACTAGCATGAAAATTAATTTAATATCTTCATATAACTTTTTTTTTTTTTTTAGTTGGTAGGTATTTATAAAGATTATTTTGTTATTATTTATTATTCTCTTCTTAAATTTCATTTTAACAATTTATTTCCTTAATAGTGTTATTGTACCTTCCTTGAAAGTATTAAGATGAACATTTAAGTAAGACACACTGTAAACTTGTAATTAACAGAAAGGCTACGTTTGAAGGTGGTCTGTCTAAAACAAGTTTTAGAATCGATGGATAGATAAATGGATCCCAGGAGAGGACAGTAGCCAATCGGAGTTTATTGACCATAGATGAACCATAGTATATCTAGATATAAACACAGATATATCACATTTAGTTATTTTAAATTTATGATAATTCTGTTACATCTAGGACAAAGTGTGGCAATGTTTCTTGAAGAGTGATTCCACAACATCGATCGAAGTATCTCCTATCAATCGTCTAGGAATGGACTCAGCAAAACTGCATTGTTGTTACAAAGCTCATTCTTCAACTTGTAGAAAATTATGCTTAAAAACTTTCTTCAATGAATTTACCAACTTGTGGGATGACTTCAAAACTAGTTGTCTATCTACTGTTGATGAAGATAGTTTGATTCATTGCTTAGATGAAGGTGATTTTCCATTTTAATATCCTAAACATTCAAGTGTTAATAACTATAGAACAAAATATTTCTGCATATTTGATTAGAACATATTATGAGTAAAGAAAATCTATTTTTAAAATGTATGCTTATGTCTATGAGTTTTACTTAAAAAATTATAATGATTTGTTGTTATTGGCTGAATTCATATCTCTCTCTCTAACTAGCTTTTCTAAGTCTATAATATTTAATTTATTCTCCAATAATTCACAAAATATATCCTTTCACAAAATCACGGTACTTCTATTAGGATAATGTATTACTAATAAAACTCAAAATGATGTAATTATATTTTTTAATTTGTTTCCTATTAATACAAAATATATCAATAGTAATTTTTTTTTTAACTACTAAAATAAATTTGTTAGATAATTCAAATCAAATTTATTAATTTAAATATGTAACCTAATAATTTAGTTTTGAAGTGTGTAGCCTACATGCAATCTGAAATTTAAAATGCTATCTTGTCATTCATTGGATGAGTATAGATTGAATATACCTTTGTTTGAAAATAATAAACTTGAATTCATTTTAAAACATCACAGTTTCACAAAATTTAACTGCTTTGATTTACCTTTGGCAAAATACTTCTTCAGCAAGTAGAATACTAACAAACATCATTAACCCCAAATAAGTTAGTTTCAATACAAAAAATTGAAACACTTCATATTTTTCTGCTTAGTTGAAGAACCCTGTGAATTAGGTTGTGCTGGATTGAGCTACTGTACCAACTTCAACAACAGGCCTACAGATCTGTTTCGTAGCTGTTCTGTTCCAGCAGATGAGGCAGCTCGCTATGATGTTTATCTTTGGACTCAACAAGGCAATATTTCTCTTCCCGGTTTGTCGAAAGGTATTTTGATAAAAAATATTTCCCAATGTTCTCCTCAGAAATGGAAGGCCATTGCTTGTATCCTGCAGATTAAACCATGTCATAAAACTTCACATGCTAATAGAATTTGCAGGTAAGAAAACCTTAAACACTTTATATTTTATATATAACTTTTTTTTTAATGGTAATAAAGTATAATTAAAAGAAAGTTATGTTAGTGATCTTGTAAATTAAAATGTAGATATAATTCTTATTAATTACAGTTAATATATATATAGGTAAAACTTTGATTATTCATCAGGGATCAGGACTGAAGTTATGCCAGATTTGAGAATAGATGGATAATAAAATAAGTTCTTGTATAACTGACTGGTGGTGCACTACCATAAGCACAGTTCATCAATAAGAACTACAGTATGTTAAACCTAATGTAACATTTTCCATACCAATAAGAACATGTAATAAAACGAAATTTGTGTATTATTTTTTAAACATTATGGATTAATTTCATTTTTACCATAAGAAGCAACCATAAATATTTTATATTGCCTAGTATTGATAAAAGAAACACACATTTTACAGGTACATTAGCAGTATTGTTTATTATGACTGATACATACAGGGCCGGATTTAGCATTTTGGCGCCCCTAGGCCCAATATTTTTTTCCGCCCCCTAGTCTGGTTAAAGTTACTTCCCCAAAAACCTTTATTAAAAAATTATATCAGGCCTATATGTTAATTGCTTTAACACCACTCCATGATGCAGTTTTACCATTGCAAGTTTTTTTAGTAATTTACTTGGTTCTGGGTTTAACAAAATGCCGTCTTAAAACACTTTTAGTAATTTTATGTATTAAATAGTGAGCTCATGTTTGTTGTAATCAATTCAAAAAATATGTTAATTTATGGCTATTTATTTTTATTTCTAGATATTTTTTTTAGTATTTTTTTTTCTCTCGGCCGTGCGCCCCCTGGGAGCTTGTGCCCGGGCCTACCGGGCCTATTGGGAAATCCGGCCCTGGATACATACTGACTGTGGTAACTTTTTCCAGCTTGTAAAAATAATAAACATTATGAAAAAGTTGTTTACAAAATATTTACCAGTATGTAATTACTAACAAACAACAACTGTACAATACCATATGATAGTCCATTACTATATAGCAATAAAATAGAATTAAATAGGATACAAAATATTCTCCCACCATGCTAGCAAATAGAGAAGGGGGACCTGCATATGCAGGTACAATAAATTGACATTTTTTTTGTTCTAATGGATTTAATAACCTGATCATTAAGAGAAACTGACAATTAAAAGGGTGATGGATAATCAAAATTTTATTGTAAATATTTTGTATAAAAAGTAATAAAATATATTGTAGATAAGTTAATAACAAAATATATCTTTTTAACCCTCCTCCTGGCGCATGTTAATTTGTCTTGAATAAGGTTAAAAAAATATTGATAGTCATTTTGTTGATATTTTTTGTATCATTTTTACTTTATGGCTGTCCACATGTTTTAGCTACTTCCCTTAACAAAATTTAATATGATAGTTCCCTGCAGTAGGTATAAAAATTAATATAGGGCAATTTATAATATGTACTTTATTTCTTAGAACTAAATTATACATAAGCATAATGTAAAGGGTGCATGTTTGTTTCTGTAATATTTAAACACTATTTATTCAACATTTTGTTTATAATATTTAAAAACATAAACAAAACCTTTATTAATTTTTAAATAAAATAATAATAATATTTGTCCCAATAAAACTGATATATTATAATATATTATGTACAATATAATCTTGGAGACATATTGGACCAGGGTGTCAAATCATGAAGAAAAATTTATGGATTAAGAATTATAGGGTATAATTTAAAGCAATGATGAATAGACTTGTGTGCTTAGAGGGAAAATTTTTAATACATTTTTAAAACACACCTTTATTTTTATAAATTAATATGATTTAATCAACCATTACTATAATTGACGTATATAAAAACTAATACACAACGTTTCGAGAGTACAAATCAACTCTTGTTATCAACTGTACAATTTAAGAGCATAAAAGAAGAAAAAACACCACTATAGCTTAGAAGCCTAAGGCCATGTTAAAAACTAAAACTAAATTTATAACCTAAGAAAAGAACTCAAGTCTAAAACTAGGCCTGAGCAGTCGAAGCTAAGACTAAATACAAACAGGATGAGATAAAAACAGCACACACATGCCTACAATACACAAAGGAGTGCAAACAACCTATTTTCAGGATTGAGCTATTTCTTAGGTTATAGATTTAGTTTTCAACATGGCCCATAGCTACTAAAGACATTTTTCATTCCAACTCCACTCTTCTCAGCCCAGCTCCATTTTCCTCAACTGTGGATGTAGCCAACAAAGTCTCATCAATCTGACAGTTGGTGTAGGTGCAAGAGCTCTTTTATCACATATCCGCTATTGTCTGGACCATCATTACTCTGCATCATTCCATCAATTATAAGCAAAATGTACTGATAGAGGTTCGTCGGATTACCAAACGTTGGACTGTCAAATGTCGGACTATCAAGATTCAACTGTATTTTATTACAATAAAAATTATATAGTACAACACCAATGATATATTATTCTCTGGTTGATGCCTAAGAATTTTATTGTAAGATTTTACAATTTTACTCTTATTAACAATGTTGTTAAAACATATATCACAGTTTATATCCTCACAAATATTATATTTTAAAAATATTATGTGTAAAAATGTTGAAATTAATTTTATAAAAGTACTTTTTTTTTTTCAGAGAAGATTGTTTTGAGCTTCTCAGTGAATGCATGGACTGGAGCCGGATGCCTGAAACATCTGCAGAGTCGCTGTGTGCTACTCTCTCCCCTCAAGATCCCAATACATCCTGTATCACATTGAAACCCTTCTTAGAACCTAGTGATCATCCTGGTGAGGGTCCTCTGACAGATCAAGTAACTCAACCTTGTAAAGGAGGTCCTTGCAATGCAAGTCAAGTGTGTACAATTAATCGATTTCGTCAACAATCGAGAGTGTATCCAACGTTTAGCTGTTCATTAGGTAAATTAACTTTAAAAAATAGAAAAAGTATTATGATATTTTAATTTATAGATACAATAAATTTTTAAGGATATCTCTTACTTATATCACAAAGAGCACTATCCTATTTATAATCACATATATTTAAAACATTATAAAGTTTTACTAAACATAAAAACTGAAATATCATTATGTAAGGGTATCGGTACTGAATCTTATACAACAGTCATGGATGAAAGGAAGAATGTACATTTAGTTATTTGTGCACTCACTGATATAAATATTACGTTAAAAATACTCAATAGATAAATATTACATTTTTAAATGTGGATAAAAACTATATTATAACATGGATGAAACTGTATTTTGTAATAGTTATATCTAAGTTAATGCAATTTTTAACTATGTCAATTCAAAATGGAATATCAGATTCTCTAACTAGATAAACTATACACATCACTCATTTACAAAACTTGTGAAATGAATTTCTCTACATTTAATTAATCAGATGTTTGTTTATAAAAATTAAATTACATTTAAAAATATGAAAGAAGGAAATTGATGAAAATTCGTAGTTATTTTTCTTTTCTAAGTATTAAAAAAGGAAACATAAATGTTGTAATTTTTGTTTCTGAACTACATCAGTTCTAACATTGGAGTAAACACATTAACTGAACAAAGAGGGGATGGAAATTGATTATAAGCAGTAATAAAAATTGTTAGAAAAAAAAGAGAAAAGATTTGAGGGTGGAGGAAAGGAGTTAAATATGTATCTCATAAAAAGAACTCCTTAAAGGAAAACTACACTTAAATTTCTATGTTATCCATATTCCTTATGATTAACTATTATGTTCACCTTTTATTCTCCTCATTATTAAAATTTTTCTTTTTTTTGTGATAAACTTTCCTGTAAGTAAATAATAAAAAAAGCAAAATATATTTCAAGAACAGATAATTTTGATACTTGTGATTAATTTCCTAGACAAATTTACAATCTCTAAGAGTCTTATTATAACTAAAAGGAGACAAATATGGCTATCCATCACAATTAACTAACAAGAATGACGTCAATGAAAGAAGATACAATTTCAAACTCAAGTATTTTATCTTCAGAAAAATATAAATTGAATTCCAACAGTGTACATTTTACAAAGAACTTGGTATTTGTCAATATAACTTTGCCTTGTATCAATCAATCTAATCTGCAGCTAATTGGTTATTATTTCATTAAATATATAGAACAAATTGTTTTGCATAAATATTTAAAATAAAGTAATGGTAATATCAAGTGCTGAATAATAGTTCTACTAATCTTGCAATACATTGAATAGAATTCATTTAAATCTTAATTTATATAAACATGGTGTCAGTTTAATAAGTAGACACCTCTATAATTTCCTTTGTATTGATTATATGAGCCTGTGGTTTGCAGCATTTTAATTTTGAATGTGTGGGACACCTATTTGACTGCTATTATCAGTGCCCCCTTTTCCAAAGCAGGGGAAAGGGGGTGTAAGTAAAAGAATTCAAAAGGTAAAGGGGGGTCGAGTGAAACCTCATTTTAAAGATCTATTGAAAAGAAGATAATTGGCAAAAATAGAGTTAAAATCTCACCTCATTTAGAAATGGTGGCAAAAACGTACCAAATTAGAAACAAATGAGGTTGTACAAAATACAATGGTGTACTACTAATTAGTTATTAAAAATTCCCATTTTTGATGTAACTTCAATTGAACTGCACAACAAATTTGCATGAACCGTTTTGAGGGGGGGGGTTAAAAATTATTTAAAGAAAAGTGTGTTTAATTACACTTCATTTCAAAGATCTATTCAAAAGAAGATGATTTGCAGCTGACTAGGCCTTATTGAAAGCTTTCTTGAAGCTTTCAGAAGGAAATACCTGAAATTGTTATCATTCAACCATTGTACTAACTCATCAGTAACAATAAACTTGGGACTCATATCTCTTTGGTTTTTCCGAGTATATGAGGAGAAAATCCAACTAGACTGGAAACTACTCAGTCACTAGAAACATTTTGTTGGTGTCTTTGTAACTTGTACTTCAATTGTGGTTTATTTTCACATCATTAACTATCATTAAAAAAAATTGTTAAAATGTAATTTATAATTGAAGAAAGAGTGGAGTTAATTTTATTATATGGGGAGAGAGGAAGATCAGCTCAAGCAACTGCCGATCGTTCTTATGAATTACATCCTGAAAAACAATCCGTCATCAGAGTGTATCTAAATTTGTAAGCAAGTTTCTTCAAACTGAAAGTGTTGAAGACGAGAAAAAGTCGGGTCATCCTAGAGTTGTTCAGTTAACCAAAATTGGATTTTGGCGGAAATCCTATACAGTCAGGTAGACAAATTGCTCGCAGAAACAATCTAAGCCATTGTACTGTTTTCAAAACTCTTAAACGTTACAAGTTTCATCCATACAAAATCATCCTTGTTAGGTGACGATGATTTTGACAGATGAATTTAATTTTGTGAAGTCATATCAGAAAGAATAACACAATAGAACTATTTCTACAAACGACATTCTGTTCTCAGATGAAGCTAGTTTTATGTTAAATGGTACTGTGAACAGGCACAACATGCATTATTGGGCTCAGGAAAACTCGCATTGGTTTCGAGAAGAACACACACAACATCCTTTAAAACTGAATGTATGAGGCTGGAATACTAGGAAACACCATCATAGGACCCTTTTTCATTGGTGGTAATCTTACTGATGAAAGGTACTTTAAGCTTTTGCAAAATGAAGTTTTCCCTGCTCTAGAAAATTTGATTGAAAATCAGGTGAGCAATTATGGGGACTATTTACAAAATGCAAGGTTTTTTTTTTTTTACAGCAAGATGGTGCTCCGCCTCATTATTCATTAGTAGTCCATATTTTTTTAAATCACCTACTCTCCGACCATTGGATGGGTCGAAGGGGTTCAATCGAGTGGCCAGGCAGATCCCCTCATTTGAATCCATTGGATCTTTATTCTTTGGGGATACTTAAAGTCAGTTATTTGTACCACTAAACCAATTTCCCTACAGGAGTTACAAGAAAGAATACAAAATAAGTGTCGATGAATCAGTCCTGAAACTCTGACTAAAGTATGGGAAGACTTTATCATTCTATGGAATCAAATGGAGATCATTTCGATCAAATTCTAAAATTTAAAGTATTTTTATTTGTATTTAGTTATTCGTTCCTAATCCGTTTTGTTTATTACTACATTTTACTAACTAGTTTCTAACAATACTAATTTTGAGTCTTGTTATTAAAAACTAAAAAAAAAATGAAAAAAATAGATATTATATTTAGAAAAATGTTTGTCATTACCAAAGCCTTTGCATCAAATAGCTTATCAGTAGCTTACATTACCTAAATCACATAAAAAAATATTGGCTGGGTTTGAATTTTATTATTAAAAAACTTTTTATGGCGATGAATTTTTTCCTCTGGAAGTTTCACATGATCTGTTACTTGACCCAATTTTCTTAAAATAATCCCCCTCCCCAAAAACCAAAACCAAAATATCACAGTTCATGCACATTTGTTTTACAGTTTTAATTGAAGTTAAAATCAAAAATGGGACATTTTTTAAAAATTACTTAGAACACTATATATTGTACAATCTGATGAGTTTCTAATTTGGTACATTTTTGCCGCCATTTCTAAACAAAGTGATATTTTTTAACTCTATTTTCACCAATCATCTTGTAACTATTTTCTTAATCTGGGATGATATCTTAATATTTCCAAAAGAGTTGGGCGCCATTTTGTATTGTTTATTACAAAGAATAGAATGAAAATAATTACAAAGTAGTACTCTTGAAGAGAGCATAAAAAGTTTCTCTGAGGTTGCAAGTTCTTTAAAATAGTACAACTTTCAATTTATTCACACTACTTCCTGGTTCAAGCCACATGGCGTCGTTCTAGCAAAAATCTCGTTTCTTTTTAGAAAATTACTTTTTCAGTTTTACTTTTCACTTTTCTAATTATCACAATTGTCTACTTTGTCTTTTATTCAAAACATTCTAGTTAAATCAGATAGTTTTTATTAAAAACAAATACCAAACTTGTCCTTTTTTTGAATACGTTTTCCTCCTTCCGTGGAACGGCTTTGTCTATTGCATCATTTTTTTACAATCACATCTTCTCACTCTAAAAGTTTATTTCCTTCTTATTCAAACTAACTCACAAAATCACATAATATTTCTTATAAGTAAAACTTCTAGTCCTTTATAAAAACACTTTCTTTTTTTCACAGTTCGACATTGTCTCTACAAACATATTTATTACTTCATATGTGTTACCCCTCAGAAAGTCTAGATCTCATTGGATTGAATACTAACTTATTAATTCACATAATACTTTTATAAATTGAAACTCCTTTTATAAAAACACTTTCTTTCGGCGGTTCGGCTTTGTCTCTACAAACATATTTATTACTTCATACGTCTTTCCTCTTTAAAAGTCTAGATCAAACTGTTGAACCTGGTTGGCAACAATATTCCCACCCATCACTCACAATGCTGATGTCATTATTTTTCTAATAACTAAAATTATTAACATATTTTTAACAAATATCTCTGATCATTTTGTACTAATTAATCTCTTTATTTATTTATTCTTTATTTATTTTATTCAAAAAACAGAATACGTTTCCTGTTTACTGCATAGAGTTAAACTTATTTTCCATTCAAACCAAGATTACTAAACTGAAAATGTACACTATTACAATCTTCTTTTTAATAGACCTTTAAAATGATGTCTCACTCGACCCCCTTTACCATTTGAAAATTTGTACTTACCCCCTTTGGAAAGGAAGGCACTAGATAACAGCAATGAAATAGGTGTCCCACACATTCAAAATATAAATGCTTCACACTTCAAGTTCATATAATCAATGCAAAGAAAATTATAGAGGGTGTCTACTTAATAAACTGAAACCCTGTATTTAATAAAATATTACTCCATGTTGTTAGTATTTCTTGGAAAGAATCAGGTATAAATAGGCCAGAAGAAAAATAAATAATTAAATTTTGGTTACTGTCAAACACTAAAACTAGATAACTATTATGAATAAATCAATTTCATTCAAGAATAATAACATAGGCTTTGAGTGTAGAGAATTAATATTTCTTATGGCAGTTTTTTGTAAGACCATCGCTTTTTTCTGTTGGCAATAATATCTACCTTCCTGTTTAAACTAATGACTACGTAGATCATTCTTTTATTTTATCACATAATTTTGTTTACAGGATGTAAACTTGGAGAAGTATCACAGTACATAGTACCTTCAGGATCTTATGTCCGGATTCCGGTAGCTACTGGTCACAAAGGTTGTCTTCAGATCTGTCAGTGTTCACCTTTAGGCTTGATAGAGCAGTGTCAGCCTATGCCATGTTTTCCTCTAGAATCCTGCTGGATAGCAGGGAAGAAAATTGGTATGGTATTTTAGCAATAGAGTAAATAAGATGACTGCTCCCCCCCCCCCCTACAGAAATATATTTTTGAGGTCTAGCTAAACAAAAATTAAATTGGGAAAACCATAACATTAATGCTATTAAGTTGTGAGAAAATGGTGTGTTTTTGTTCCTCTTTCAGATTATACAATTGCATACCAAATACTAGTTCCTTTGTTAATGCTTTTCAAAATTTTTGGACTATAATAAAATCCACAACAAACTTGAAGACTTTGTCTGTACAACACTAAACAGCTAGATTAATTGTCATTTTTTTTCAGTAATCTCTTCATTTAGCAATCTAGTTGTGCAATAGAAAGTTTGATTAAAAAACCTTTTTCCTCTCAAATCTCCAAAACACGAAAAAGAAAAAAAACCCAATGAAGCAAATAAATTTACAACAAAAATTGACTAGATATCTTTTTATCAATATGAAATGTATGGAGAAAAATTCCTAAATGTACATAAAAAATATAGTTGTTGCCTAATGTAACTATACTTGATATTTCTATGAACAAACTAATTTTTATATTGATATTATTTAAACTCTGAACAAATATTTGCTAGGTACTCACTTTCTCATTTTTTTTTTTTAAATTTTACTCAAAAATAAAGGTGCACCATTAATTCTTAATTTAAACTTGTTACACTTATATAGTGCTGGATGTAAACATTTACAATCTTAACTCTTTTTAATAAAACATAAAAATGTTATAAGGCCTATTAAAAATCAAATTTAGGATCATGAACTATCCAAGAAAATTTAAAAGTTGCACAGTTAAAAGACATATACGAACTGAATTACCTACACAAGCATAGCAAGGTGGAGGCTTCTTCATAAATGCATAATAATTAATTTCAATGTTTCAGTAAAACTGTATATTAAATCGATTTTATGAAATTTTTGGCTAAGTACCCCCTAACAAACCCATCCCCTTATTTGAGATTGAATATAACTATTATCTAATTTTAAATTATTTTTTCCCATTGTCCAAATTATTTATTGCACTTCTAGTTACTGTTCCTCTTACCTTTAAAGTGTTAACATCCATCCAGACAATAGAGTTACTCCCACTAAAAAATGTAATGTTGAAAAGTGAATTTATATGTTAAGGATCAATTAAAGATGTAGCGGTAGTTGATGTTTTATTCAAAAACTATCAACTAAACAATACATCAGTAATTCAATTTTCAGACCATACATTTTTATTTTAGTATTTTTAATTGATTTTTTTACTGAGTTTATAGAATAGTTTTACTTTATCCAAACACCACTCATAATAGTAAAAACAGTAAAATTATTATTATTATTATTATTATTATTATTATTATTATTATTATGTAACAATGTAGGCTACTCACTGTTTCTTTAAGTTCACATTGTTTACTTGCTGTAAATAATTTAGTTTTATTTTACATTCAAAATGAGTAAAAAAAACATATCTGATAAATTTGTGGAAAAATTACTAGCAACAGAGTCAAAAAATAGTAAGATACATGCAGCAAATAAATGTGAGAAGGTTCTACAGGGGTGTGTTTTACTCAACACATGCAAAATAAAAACTATAACAATGTTTTTTATCTTTGTAATATCTTATTGTGTACTGTGTGGTATAAAACTACAAACTAAAACTACTACCATAGATAAGATTGAAGTTACCTTCAGTGGTGAGTTATTTTATATATTTGTAATTATTTTATGTACACAAGAGTTTTTATCAAAAATTGTTCATGTAACTTGGGCAATCACCATTAGATTAAGTTAAATTGCAATAAGTTTAAATTTTGTGTAAATTTTTTTAATTTTAGAAATTTTTATTACTGCTTCATTAGAAAAAATGAAATAAAACTCTATGTTTTGTTTTAAATGTGCCAGTCCTTCTCCTTATAAAGATAACAAAGGTTCTTAAAAGTGTTAAATGAGCAGATTTTGTGGAATAAACAAAGATATTAATGTTATAGAGATGATACAATAAGAGGGAGGGGTTTAGTGCAAAATATTAAGACCTGAAATATTTGTCATCATTATGAATAATGTAAATGTAGTGTAGTAAAGACAAGGTTAAAGATCATAAAATAGAAAACTTGCTTATAAAATAAATCTGAATATATTAAACAGTCTCAATTTTATATTTATTATCTATATTAAAATGAAGGGATTTTTGTGTTTCAGAACACAGTACAGTGTATTACAAAGACTTGAGAATGTGTAGCTGTTATGCTGGTGAAACAATATGTTCTAAGAAACAATCTCAACCATTAGCAGGAATGAGAGATATTCTATATACAACCCTACCTTGTAATTGTCAAGGAAGTTTTGTCCCCGTTTGTGGACGCAATGGGAAAACATACCCAAGTAGATGTCTTGCAGAGTAAGTAATGGTTAATGGTATAATCTTTCAAAATAGTTTTAGACATTTTTTGGGGTTATATTATTTTAACATGTAAGTTGTCTAAACACTTATGGAATGCAAAAATAAGTATTTATGTGTCTGTTTTTTTAATGAGTTTGTTTTAGCATTAATCACTTTGTTAAAAGGGAAACATTTTTTACCTCATTGAAAATGAAGTAGGCATACAAGACATATTTTTGAAGAAGATACAAATTGTAATTTGTTTATATATATACATCCATTAATTTTTACATAGCTTAAAAACCTTCATTCCCCAAATATGTACAACCTGTACTTAATATAAAGAATTTAGTTTTGAGCTCTGCAAAATTTCATAATTTTCCTCTAATATACAAATATAAAATTACTGATTTACTTGTCATTTCTTTTTAAAAAGCAGAATCTAAATGAATGAACTACAACGACACCAAGTGACAACCACGAGCAACACTAGACCAACATTCCAATTCTATAATAACCAGACTTTCATTTAGAAAATAGTGTAATAAAAATATTTCCCGATACCTTTGACCCGTGTTTCCCCATATCAGAATTATTTAAAAATATTAAAGCTATCCAGGAAAATTATTAGATAAACATGACACGATTATTCCAGGTTTATATTTAAATTATAAAGTACGAGTAGGTAGGCTTAAAACTTAACAAATCTTGGGCGGAAGACTTCAAAATAAATTAGATTGTAAAGAAATGAGAGCCTAACTAAGAAACAAATCCTACCAATATATTAAATGGAATATTTGACATCAAAGGGTTGTTTATAAAAATCTATAAGATGTATAAATAAATCAGTAGGACTCAAAATTAAATGCAAGTAGTAAACAATGGCTGACAACAAAGTCACACATCTCGCTGCATTCTAAGACACGCCCACAAAGGGAAATGAGCTCGCTGATTGGTGGATAAAATTCCATTGACATTCAATTTCCATTAACTAAACTTCGTGTTTTGTATAAGTTGAATAATATATGTAAATTAGATAATAATTATTTTCAAGTTGTCTGAGAAGTTATTTTATCCCTTAATATAATGTATTTATTCTCATGAAATTTGTTTTCTAAAACTAACCATTAACAAATTTAATAAAAGAAATAAAATCATCTCATTTTTCATTAATTAAATGGCAAATAATAAAGTGATTCATAAGGCAGCAAAATTGAACGTTTCTGGACTACAATGTACTTGGAAAGGACTGTTAGGAAGGAATCAAGAGAGAAAGCACTCTTCCTAAGCTCAAGAAGTTTAAATCTGATAACAACCAAAGAATTCAACAGTCTAGTAAAGTTAAATGTGCTGCAAGATTGTGCAAACAGTACTGCCTAATCCAATGTCAAAATATATAGTTGATCAGTTTTGAAGTAAAAGAAAGAAGAGAAGTTATTTCTACAATAGCAGTGAGACAAAACCAATAACATATCTCATTGTGATCCAAATATAATTCAAAGACAATAACTTTAAATATAAACTTTCAGCCAGAGAGCCTATAATTTGAACTAATTGTTTTAAAGTGATTGTAAAGGCTATCAACTAATAATCCTATTATCCAATAATTTGAACTTGAACAATATTCATTGATACAATTTTCATCTCATCCCATTGGTTTTATAGTAACTTTAATTTTGTTTCCTATCAATTATTTGGGACTTTGTCCAGACACTTTAGTAGTAGGTATAATTTTATGTTCTTGTTTACCCTCTAATCTTGGGAGAAGCTGGCACCTATCTATCCTGAGATAAGTTCTGTGCTCTCTATATTATTCATATATGTAAAGACAATGTTATAGTTTAATGAACTATAGCATCATATCTCAATAACCACTAATGAGATTTTGATAAAACTTTAGTTTTATTTTTTCCCTCCATTTTTTTAATTTTTAATTATTGAAATTACTATGTATATTGATTTAATTCAGTTGATAATAAACTAAGCATAATAAGGTTAAGCATTATAATAAGCATTAATTATAACAAGCATTATAAGATTTTTCAATCTTTGTAATTCTGTATTTTACTATTCATTTTTGTGTAGGATATAATTTTTAACAGGTGAGCTTTTAATAAAAGCAACATAATTGCTCACAAGCGATTACAAAAGATTTTATTATTTTACATTTCTTTTCAAAGTAAAGCAGAGTGTTGATGTAACTCATTAGTACCACCTGATTAGTATAGCGGTTTGTATTACACCTGTTTATTGTAAACACATTTCATTTTGATATTCCCATTTCTCAAGCACAATTCTGAATTCACATGTCTTGAAATCAAATTAAAGATTAGTCCTGAGATGTACTAGAAATTCATAAGAATTAGAACTAAAAGAAACTGTAATACAAAATAATTTAAACTTATTATATTGTTTCTTATTATATACATTCTGCCTCATTTGTTTTGCTGTAAGGTCCATGACTTATGGAAGTTGTACATGAATTATATGACAAAGTTGGTTTTATAATTTAATTTATATTTTTCATTAAACTTTGATGTAGTTCATAATAAACCATCCCCCCTTCCCATCTGGATAACTGAGGGTGTAAGAAACAAAGGGAATAATTTTCTTAAATGACTAATAGCACAATAATAACCTTAAAATCATTAACTTCTTAAGCTAATACGCCTATTAATTATAATTATAACTCTATAATTAATCTTTCTCTATACAAATTTATCAGGTGTGCAAATCTGAATGATTCAGACTATGTGTTTGGCCCATGTGAAGCAATAGACCCTTGTGAAAACAACCCTTGCAACAATGAAGGGGAAGTATGTGTACCTGCTAGAAAAGTCTGTTTGTCTCTACTCCATTCCCCATGCCAGCAATTTCAATGTGGTAAGATCTATTATAACTAGTTCTGTATTAAGTATATTTATGATATATTACTTTGATTTGCAATTTATGTGTAAATAGATATTTTCAATATTCATTGTTTTGCCTTAGAACTACTTTAATTAATTAACATACCTTATTTCAAGTCTAAAGTAGTTCCTTATATTATAGTAATGGCTACATGTTTCGCTGCCATAGGCACCATCATCAGGCCAGCTAATAACATTAACACTTTGTTCACATACTCATCACAAATTTACAAATTTTTATATTGATGATAAGAATTTTAACACTCATATGAAAAATAAAAACTTCGTTTTCTCAGAATTAACAATTTGCTAGTTGGTCACGTTTTGCAGTAAACTGACGATATATTGTATATAAATTTATATGTATGAAAGTGATTACAGACAAAAAATATCAATGGCAGACAGTGTGGCGCCGGCTCTCAGTGGAGTGCTGCCACGGCCCGGGCCTTGTCAATTTCAAGATGTGGAACAACCTTTTTCTTCTAGTTGATCCCTTCCTTTGTGGTTTTCTGTTTCTATCTTCACATTTTAATTAAATAAACAATATTTGATATGTTCCATGTATATTAATTGATGTTTAAGGTAATTAAATAAATTAAAATGTCATCACCCATTTTTGTAAAAAGTTTCTAAATTAACATCTTTAAAGAATTTTTTGTCTGTACTTATTTGTAGATATTTAATATTTTATGTAATATATTCATTCTGCCATCTTTCTAAAACATTATTTAAAATACTATACTTCACCATTCCACAAAATTGTTGTAAAACTAGCAAAAAAAATGATTGAAAGGTTTCAATAAAACTAACTTTTTTGTTGCTAGTTTCTGAAAGTAAAATGCAGAACCCTTTTATTAACAAGAAAATATAGTAAAATTATAAAAAATATATATATGTAAAAGTTGTAATGTAATAAAACTTTTATATCTACAACTCTAAACATTTTAAAACCTGAGTGTTAGTAAAACACATACATACTTTCAATGAAATGACAGATGTGGTAGGTCTTATTACCAGTATTTGATGGACAACATCCTTCTTGAAATGCCCAAAGCATCTCATCAATTGTGGTGTATACAGCTACAATATAATGTTTCTGGCAGTTGTAAATAAAAATGTCAAACATTTCTGATCCTGGAGCCAGTTTGTCATTAGCTACCCTGATAAATTGATCATGCTTGTCATCAAACATATAACTCAGATAAAAATCTGAATGTATTTCGTAATATAATAGCTTGAAATATTTGAACTACTGTGCCATGATTGATCCACAACTCCTCTGTGTATAGGTGGGACGATTTTAGAACACTGAGGAATTACAGAAGGCAAATCAGCTTTAATCACTACTGTGTTAGTGTATCTTTTTAAGGGTAATAACTTTATTGTGAATATTAATCTGAACATTATTATTATTAATATTAATCTGAACATTCCTTTCAGTTATTTTAAAAAAGCAAATTTTTTGCCCCCCCCCCCCCCGTTCTTTGTATGTATTTAAAGTCTTAAGAATGTTTTTTTATTAGGAGCGGGAACATAAGGTGGAAAATATAGATGATAAACCTATTCTGAGATCATTTACTAGTCTGTTGTTTTGCTTTATGTTGCTTCAGACTGTGAAGTTAGTTTATATAATATAATTTTGTTGATGTTGATTTATGTGTGTGATAACTAATCACAATTAATTACTTCTAAGAATATTTGTTTTTAGTATAAGGATATCTTCAATTTCTGCCTGTTAAATATTTTCTGTTATGATTGAGGGTCCAATATAGGCTTTTCCTTAGGACCTCCTACATTTCTCTTGTGCAATTTTGTTTGTATCAGTTTTTTAATTTTATTTTCTTTTAAATAAGCTATTTAGGGTATTGTATTATATTTTTAATTGTTGTGGTATGTTTTATTGTGAATTTTGTATTTGTTATAGTGTATAATCTTGCACATGAGAAATAAAATAAATTATTATTATTATTATATTGATATATTCAATAATTCTTTTACAATATTGTCTATGGAAAACAATTCCCAAGATTTCAGTATCATATCAACTTGTGTCTAGGTTCTCGTTTACAGCTTGGAAGATGTGTGACAATATTGTGAACTATGCAAATTTCCACTTAGAACCATTATAATTTCTCCTGTACAGTAATGAAACATCATCATCATCAGTAGTTGAACTTCCACTGGAATTATTCTCTTCTCAACAGTTTTCGTTTTCACTGTCTTCACTATCATCACTTGTTCAGGAACAGAATTGTGGTCGTGTTTGTCATATATTTCTTCCTTAGCTTAATATTGTCTTTCTCACTTTCATCACTACCCACTAATTTGACATCAGACACATCTTCATTGAGAAGTGAATGAATCCAATCATTTTGAACCATATCCATCACTAATACTCACTACTAAAATATAAATCCATACAAAATTAGTCCAACAGAAATGGTTGCACAGGGACTCAGTGACCTAAGAACATGTGTTCCACACAGCAGATAAGAAGTAATTTACTGGAAACCACATCCTTAGATACAATCGAGGAAGGTACACATGGAGGGATGGTCACCAATTGTTGGCATAAGAAAATAAATCACTTTGTATCATAGTTGCCATATGCGACTGCTGGCAGGATAAAGATAGAACAAGCATGTTAACCAATTATAGAGTCGGTTTAATTTAAGAGTCAGCAACCAATATATATGAGAACAAAACAAGAGACTTTAAATAAAAATTATTTATATTTCAGATTATTTTAAAATGTTGGGTAATGAATTTGGTTAATTACTTAATGGAATACTAAATTTAAATTGATGTGTCTTCTAGGAAGGACAATTGTTAACTGCAAGGATGTTAACCCAGATGATTTTGTAATAATACTCTAGATAAAGTTTTTTTTTAAACTAAACCGAAATACAAGTTATTGGTGTACAAATAAGTTCAATATATATATATATATATATATATATATATATATATATAAATTTTCACCAACCTTTTGTGTTTTTGAGATCTCACAATAATTTTTTTTTTTAATTTATTCCTGGGTCAAAGTCTGTCCTTGTGACCTACGGTAAAACACAAGATTGTATTTATTAGTAGAGTACTAAATGTAAATTGATGTATTTTCTAGTGAGCATGAGGGATAACTGCAAGTACTTCCCAGATGAACCTGTCTGCTCTACTGATAAGCATCAGTACAAAAACATCTGCGACCTTGTCCATAAAAGCAAAACTTTAGAATACCATGGTCCATGTCTGGTAGGTATTTCAAACTTTACATTGAATAACACCTATAAAAAACAATATATGTTTGTATGAATACACAGAATGAACCCTTTCACAAAAATACAATAACAATCAAAAGGTGAAAATTAAAAGATGATTATTAAAGGTAATTAATAAAAGATAATTTGCATGTACAAAGATGAATGTTTTACTTTTTTTCATACTCAAGGTTTAATATAAAGTTATTCAAATTAAGGACAGAGTTATATATCTTATGGACTAAAGGTAATATTTATCCATTAACTCTCTATGTGGTATCCCGCTATTCCGCTGTCATTCTAGTGTTTATATGACAAGAAATCACTTTTTTTGCAATTCAACATTTACCTTAGTATAAATCATCCTACGGCAATAATTTTTATACTGTTTTAAAGATATTTTTTCATAGATTATTACCATACAACCAAAATTTCATAAAATGTTAACAATTTTATTTAATAAATTGGTAAAGTTTGTGTATTATGCGCATCGAGAACGCGGAAAGTTACGCGTCACACTGACCTTCAAATTATGGCATCCTATTGTCTAATTTTCACAAACCGGTATAATTGTCTAACAACTTTAGAGTGATACTATTTTATAGTATTTTTCTTCTTCTTTCTAACTGTGGTGTTATAACCAAATTTAATTAATTATAAATTATAACCAATTTATTTTATCTGTTATAGTTTTTAATCTATAAAATCAAAACCAAACCAAGAATTTTGAATGCTTTTTTCATCTAAAATATTACTTTTTATTCAATTAATCGTTTAGCCTAGTAAAACAAATGCAATCGTAAGAAATCCTACACTGTTTGAATGGTTATCTTCCAAGCTTCCACATTCATTCAACAGAATGTGCCAAAAGCAAAATAATTACAAATATAAACCATCGAGGAAAAACAATTTGAATATTTCCTGTAGTATCTTGTTGAATTTGTGAGTATTGAACTTTTATTAAATACAATTTCTTAAAAATATCATTAGCTCTTTTTTGTAACACTTTATTGGCTGCTATTATGAATAGGTTTAAGATTGAAGTCTCAAATTTGCACTGTTAGTTTTCTTTTGTCAATTAATGGTCACATGACAGGGGGGTTTGCTTATAAAAATCTTGAGCTGCCCCCAAATTTCCAATTTTTGAAACGGGGGCAAAGTTTCCCCATACATAAAAAAGTACATTCTAATACCTAATAAACATTCCTTGGATTTGGCTCTTCACCAATCATTCGCTAAAAAATTAGAAGAACTTAAATCATCCTCGTATTTAACCGTAAATAACTTTAGAGAGGAATAAGATGAAGACCTCTATTTTTTGTCATTTACATTCTTCTACCAATACCTTTAAAATGAAGAGTCACAAGGCAGAGATTTGCATTAAAAATTTTTGAGCTGCCCCCAAAATTTCCCATTTTGGAATAAGTAACAACGTTGTTCATTGTCTTATGCGTAAAAAAGTACATCTGTATGACAATCCTCTCCCATACACTACTGTTGAAAACCAACTACAGCTCATCACATTATTTGGCTAGAAACAAATAGACCATCCCCAGCCCAGATATAATGCCATGTGTCTTTTACTTATTCCTTACCGAGTCAGGGCTATGATGACATGATGACAATGATTGGTTCTCTTCACAGGTGACATCTTTCTATGAGTAGGGTATTCAGAAATTGGTTCCACTCAACAACAAATGTTTAAATATTAATCGAAATTAAATGGGGAAAATATTTTAAGGTATTGCCTTACTTTTTATAATAAAATTGTTTAAAAATAGATTATCATTAATTTTTAATATCCTAAATGTACTTAATTTTTTAAAATACCTTGTAAGTCACTCTATTTTTAATAATTTATATTGTGACTATCTTAATCTTATGAATAGCAATGGTTTCACTTACACTTCAGATTATATTTTATATACGGACCTGTTTTTATTTTACAAACACACACTCTCTTACTTGCACTCACGCACATACAAACAGACAGATAGACAAAACAGTTGACTATCTCTTATAATAATATTAGAAAATTACAAGATACTATTTTACAAATAATTTCTCCATCTATGTTTCAGAATGGATGTAATAGAACTGGTGAGGTGTGTGGAATAGATGGAGACACATACAGTTCTGAATGTGCTGCTTGGGCTAGATACATACATGTAGATTACCCAGGTGGTTGCAAAGCTGTAGGACTGATAAAAGAGAAAGCAGTTCAACAATGTAATGATAAGATTATAAATTGTCCTCCATTGGCTAGACCTGATTGTTTGGGAGTTACTCCTCCAGGAGCATGTTGTCCTGTCTGTGCAGGTGCCTTGCGAGTGTTGTACAGGTAATTCTATACTTATAAAAAAAGTTTTAATTATTGCATCTCTCCTAAATTGGTTAAAGGTGCCTTTATGTTCTCTTCCTTGTTGAATAGCAAATGTACTCATACATAATCATACCTCAAATGTTACAAAGCATGTATTCATCTGAACGTAAAACTCCTGTATGACAAAGGTGACAAGCTTTGTTGCAATACTAAATTATGTTACTGTATGTTTTCTTGGGTCCCTACATGCATTGTCTATCTCCCTGCAGGAGGTGTACCTATTAAAAAGGCATTCGTGTCCCTCGTAGTACTCAGTCAAATACTCATAACACATAAACTATCATCTTATCATTATAGAATAGACTATATATTATAGTCATATAGTTACAATTCACCTACATTACATAATTACTTTCACCTTAACTTAGGACTCTTTGTCTGATTGATACAACTCTACCATTCTTTCCAGATGTTAAAACCATTTATAGGTATGTGAAAGAAAGAATGCCAAGCTATCTTCTGCTACATCTGGAAGTGGTGATGAGCAATCAAATGTGTGGATCCTGATGTGTGCCAAGGATCTTAACGGTGCGAGTTCAGTAACTGGAAACCTAGCTGTGCTTGGCTAGCAAGTGTGTATTAGGTATTGGGATAGGGGGGGGTTGGAACTCATAACTGATGTAGTAGGACAGAGTCAATAATTTTCCATGAGTACATAGGTGGTTATTCAGTAATGACCCGAGGATGAAGAACCTTAATGTTGTACCAGAACTCAACAATAAGTTTAAGGGGGTATCGGAAGGCATGTATTTCGGTCCTCCTTAAATTTGTAAGTTGCTTAGGTTACTGAATAAGCTAGACATGCCCGATTTTCTATTGTGTGATTTTTTTATGCACGAAATGCCGGATAAAACAAACATCTTTATAATCAAAATTAAAATTCTATTTCTATGAGCAGGTCTGGTGTAAAGAGAACATTCATATTTGTTTGAAGAGTGTGAGACAATAAAGAGTAAGGAGATCCGGCGTCTCAAGTTGAGTTGCCAGCTCATAAATGTTTTATGTTTTCAAAAGGAGGAAGGTAAAGACATGTCAATGTCATGCAGGTCATGTGGGTTCTATGCAGAAACTAGAGAATGGAACTCTTTTAGTAGAGACAAGCAGCCAAATGCAGAGGTTGTCTCCCCTGAAAATGACTTTATTTTTTGATCAAATCAAAGTACTGGTGGAACCTCAACAATTATTAAAACTACTCAAAAGGTATATTGCCTTATAGAGACCTGTTCTGTTACCCTTGAGGTGATTAAAACTAAATTAGGGGAACAATCGGTACTAGATATTGCATGAATAATCCGAACTGAGAGTGGAATGAAAGTGTTAACTGCTTGTTTGGTATTAACATTTGACACACCGACTATACCAGCACATATTTATGTTGGATACCAACGGCTGGTTGTTAGACCATAGGTTCCCAACACACTACATTGTTTAATGTCATTGTTATGAACATATGAGTTCTACCTTGTGACAATGTGAAAAGTCAGATTTTAATATAGACTCATTTAAAAGACGCGGTTAAGCCAAACAGATAAGAGATTCAAATAATAAATTAAATGTAGTAACTTCATTAATAAAAGAAAAATGGATTTTCAAGACAACAATATGAATTATTATGTTTAATTTTAATGTAATTTAGTTTGTTTGTTTTATTATGTAAAATATGTGTATTTTACGGCAGTGCGGTAAAATGTTGAACAGTGACCGGAAGGAACGCTTTTCGGAAGTAAGAATTTGCCTCATGGTTACAGCAGTCTGAGTCCAGCGTTAGGAGTGACAGGCTGTTTCTAAAAAAGTCTAGATCAGAGCTTGGTGGAGAATGGTTGTGTTTTTGAGAGTCTAGTAAGGCTTTGAGGAGTAAGGTTGTGTGAAATGTAGAGTTCTTAATTACAAGTTTGTTTTATCTAAAAAGTAATAGATTTAATTTTTGTCTCAAGTAGAGACTAATTTAGTAGAAAATGGATAGGAAGTGATAATGGACGCTTCTAATGACAATGTAAACGTGTTTGAAAGTAATAGACTTACTGTATTCTAAGTGACAAACAATATTTATGAGAAAATTAGTATAAAGTATTTAATTAGACGGTGAATATAAAAAAAAAAAAGAAACTTAATGAACACTCGAATTTATAAGATTTCAAAGAATAAGAGACTGTGTACTGTAAATGAGTGTCTTAAACGGATCGTTTAGCACGTGGCAAAAAACTTTGTATCGAAGTGAACATTCTTTTATTAATGATGAATGTTATGATTGTCGTACAAAAAATAACATTCCTAGAGTGCTGGGTGAATATTCGAAACATGAACTTTTCAGGAAACAACGCTTGCTGTAATCTACAAGTCTCAGGACATCTGGAATTAATATCTTTGGACAATTTGAGTGCAAATGGGTGTTCTGGTATAAACACCATATGTTAAATTAGGACTAAGTATTTATATTATGTTTTGATATATTTTGCTATACATGTTTAAATTTTTTAATCTGTTTCATAAATATTTTAAAAGGAAATAAATTGATAGATAAAATAATAAAATTTTAATAATTGAAGTAAATCTCCATCTGAGATCTTTATAATGATTTAAATTTAAATAAAAAGTAAATTCCTGTTGCAACAATTTTATTGGTAAAAGCATTTTTAAAGATAAAATTAATTAATTTGAAAGAAAGAAATAAAGGAAATATAAATTCATAATTTGTTATTGAAATTAAAAAGGATAACTAGTATTTGTAATATGAATTTTTTGTTGTTAATAATAATTTGTAGGATGTTTCTTTAATAGTTTAATAAATCTTTATGTTAACATTTCAGAGACAAGTGTTTTCATTAAATACCAAATATCACTGTAAGTACACTGTGAAAAGAACTTACGACCCCCAGATATTTTTTCTTTCTTTTAAATATTTAAATTCATTCTTTTTTCAAAATTGGTATGTTAAGGATACCTGGCGCCCTAGTCGAGCAATTTAATAAGATAATTATAAATAATTAAAGAAACTTCATCACCTCCCTTTAAGAAATATTACAAATGTCGCCGCAACTGTGGGCCTTTTTAGTCGAAATAAACAGTGATTTTGGTAATGAGAATTCTTGAAATCAAGGTAAGGACTCTCTTTATAATAATAAGAAAGATTCTTTTTTAAAAATTTTTTGTGTTAAATATAGTAAGATAAAAATGGAGTCAGAAATTGTAAATGTAAATAATAGTGATGAACAGGTAGGGTTAGGAAATCAAAATTCTTTAAATAATATAGAGCCATTGGAATTTACAGGGGATATTTTTGATAATTTAGAGAAGGAATCGCAAAGTAATGAGCAAACAAATGAACAATTTGCACAAAATTTTTTAGATCAAGAAATAAGTAGTAATAGTAATAGTAGACGTTCAAGTGTGAACGCGAATAGTAGTTCAGGTTCGGATTTTAATGGGTTTGATAGTGATAGGATGCTAAATAGTAAAGAAAAGTGTGAAGATATGAATAAAAAATTAGTAGAAACACCAGGGGTAGAAATTGTAGAAGAAAATTCAGATAAGGAATTAAGAGCTGAAGAGGTTAGGGTAATTGAGCAGGTTAGTGTAACCAAAGAAGTTAGGATTGATGAGAGTGTAGAAAATAATGATCAAGGTATGAGCATGGAAAAAATATATGAGATGTTAGTAAAAGGATTTCGACAAACTAGTTTAGATATGGATAAAAAATTTGATAAAAATAGCTTAGAATTCAAACGAGATAATGATAAGAAATTTGAATGTATAAGTAATGATATTAAACAAACAAATAATAAAATTGAACAAAATAATGTAGATTTGAAGCAAGATTTAAATAATAAATTTGATGACTTCAATAATAAATTTGATCAAAATAAGCTAGAAATTAACACTAAGCTGGAAAATTTCAATGTTAAACTCGAACAGAATAATGTTAAACTGGATAAAATAGATAATGACTTGAAACTGAGTAAATTAGAACTAAGACAAGCTAATTTAGATTTAAAAGAAGCAATGTGTAAAAAATTTGAAGAAATGAGGGTTGAATTAAAACCAAATTATGTAAAATTTGAACAGAATCTTAAAATGGAAATTAATGTAATGGAAACTAATAATAAAGTAGAATTTGAATTAAGCTATTGTGAGAAAAAAGTAGAATTTGAACAGATTAATAGTGTAGAAGGTGTTTTGGTAGAAAATATTAATAATTTAGATAACAATTTAAATCAAGCAATAGCTGAAATTGAAATTAACAGTTTTAATGAGATAAATAACATGTCAAATGATTTGATAATAATAGAAGACGATTGTGTGAATGATTGTGTTCAAGAAATTTCTAAAATAATGAATAATGGGTTAGGTAACAAGGTATATCCAGAAACAGCAAATAACGTTGAAATTAATATGTCTAGTGGGGTTGGAATAGGTATAAGTAATTTGAAAAACAAAGTAAAAGTAAATAATCTAATAACGAAGGTATCAGCTGTTTATTTTAAAAAACAAGTGGGTCATAAAAAAGTAGAGTTTGAAAATTATGTAATGATAAAATTTAAGAGTATCTTTCAAACCCAAGAACAAGAAATTAAAAGTTTTTGTGAGAAATCTAACTTTAAATATAATCTTGAAAGTAAAAATGTAGAAATAGTAAAAGAAGGTTTTGTACTAGTGTATAAGAATGGTGGGGTTAGAATTCCTGAACGAACAGATGTTGAAATTAGGTCATTAGATTCTAAGATGTTTGAGAGAAGGAGGGGTGATGGTATGCCTGAGAGGGAGAAAGAGAAAGGTATTTTGTCAACACTCCGAGACAATAACAAAGGGAGATCTTTTGTTAGGAAAGGGTCTGTTGTGATGTCTAGGCTAGACAAACTGTCCGTGTGGACAGAAGTACTTAACGCTAGAGATATTTACAAAAATCAAATCATGTATTTTAAAATCTTTCACCAATCTGGGAACCATCGTAAAAAATGTATAATTTATAATTGAGTAGTAATCAATTGAAATTTGGAACAACTAATAATAAATGTAAAGACATTTTTTATAAACACACGGACTAGATTTTGAAAAATAATTATTAGAATAAGAAGTTTGTTAATAAATAAGTTTAAGTTTGATAATAAATGATTAAGAGTTATGAATATTAATAATTTGTGTGTACTAATGAATTTTGTAAGCTAAGACAAAAATATAGAAAATAATTATTAGCCAAGCGTAAAATATTAAGAGTTTAGTTTTAGAAAACGTTTAGGTATTTGTAAAGTAAAGACGCTGGATTATAGCAGTAAACAACTTTATATGTTTATTAAGATCTTAATATTTAGAAAACGTGACGAAAACAGATTAGCTAGATGAGAGGATCATTGGAGCTGCAAGGTTGTTAGTGAATAACCGAGCGTTGTTTATACTAAGATAAATATTGACTTTACGTGTTAAGATAAAGCAGATTAATTCGAGGCAAAGATCCCGTGTAGTGTTGAAGAAAAAATATGCAATAATAAGTAGGTGGATTCAATATTAAATATTCAATAAAATGTGACGAGAGAGAGTTGAGATTCATTTGCAGATCGTATTGGAACCAAAAGGTCTTCATGTCTTATCAGTAGACAGATAAGGATTGTCTCATATCGAGGGGACTTGTTTATGCTTAAAGCAAGCCTGGAATTCCTTTGCATGACATTGCGACGAAATATAGGGTGTTACCAAAGTGCTGTCTAGGAAAATAAAAAAACTTTTGACGTATAATCGAAAATTAACTTGCGTTTTCAAATAAAAAACTACTTAAATAAAGGAGAATTGGTTTTAAATAAAGTAAATAAGAACGAAAGTAGATTACTTAAATAACTTTAATAGAATTAAAAGTAAAATTTCTAAGTAGAAAACTTAGAATAAGTTTTAAAAAAAATAAAATTTCTTTTTGAATTTGAATAATAACATCTAGAAAGGATCACATAAACAGAAAATCGACGATGCTAATAATAAGATTGGTAAAATAAACATTATTTCAACTTCGGATGAAACAATTTTAATGAAATTTTTTATGAATTTTAAAATTTTCTTCGAGTAGATGCATTTAAGGAGTACATGAACATTTGGGTGGATGGCTGAGCGTTTATGTAGTAATAATAGAATGTTTTATTCGCAAGAATAAGGCATTCTGGGACTACATGGAGAGCGTGTTGTGGAATAGGGATGTGTTTTGGGCTTTATCTTGAATTTAGTAGGGATATTGCATTCAACCACTGCACATTTCAACGTCACAACATGTTGCTTTGTGTAAGAGTCCAAAGAGCAATTTGAAGTATGCACGGTATAAAGTAGATGGTCAGAAGGACTGTAGTGGGGTAAGTAGGAGGTCAAATGCATAAAATAAACAGAAAATTCATAAAAAATCAAATAAAAAAGGTATAAATAAAAAACAAAATAAAAATGGAACGTTGGAGAGTTTTATTGATCGATGTTCGGCAGGGTTTTATTATAAGCATAGAGGAGTATAATTCAATTACTGTGACTATAATAAACCCCGGTCGAGTTTTGAAAAATAAAATAAGAAAAAACAAAAAAAACAAAAAACAAAAAATTTGTCATACGACTTATGTAAATGAAATATAGTTAAAACTTTGACAATTTTGAGAAGTTTAAAGAACAGAGAGTTCTTATTTTGTGTTGAGAAATACAGAAATTTAGTAGAAGAAGTTCAGGTAAGAACGAAGAGTTCTTATTTTTGTATGAAGAAGGAGGGGGTTTGTTAAGAAACAAAGCCTAGAAATATACCGGACGTGACAGGAAGGGAGTTTTTATTTGAAATGAAACGAAAAGTTCTGTAAAATTGTAAAAATGTTGATTAGGTGATTAGAATAGGTAATTAGATGTTAAATTGTAAAACGATAAGTTGTATGTTTTGATGTTTTAAATTTTAAGGATTATTAGATAATATGAGATAAAAAATTGTTAGTTTTAAGTGATTTATGATTTGAGAATGTGAAGAATAGTTGTTTAAAGTTTGAGAATTTATGTGAGTTTTGCCAAGACAGATAATAATTAAGTTTTTTAAGTTTTTGATGTTAAATAATGAGTAAAGGAGATTAAGTTTTTGTTTTTTAAAGGAAGGAGTAATAAATAATATAATATGAAGAGATTTTGATGAAATTTATAAAGGAAATGAATAATCAACGATTTTTAATAAATAATGTTTGAATTTAAAGCAATAGATGATAGTGAGAAGTTATTTGATAAAGATGTCTAAAGATTTTGTTGAAATAAGGTGTTAGCTGGGAAAGCAATGATAATTTTTTTATTTTTTGAAGTTTTTGTATACAAGTAATAGATGATTAAGAAGATTTTAATAAGAAGTAGTTTAAATGAGAGATTTTTGAGTTTTATATGAAGATGATGACTTTACAGAATTGTTGAGTAAAGTGGTATTTAAAATGAAGTTGTTCTGTTAAGAAACTTTTATAAAAAAGGTAGTTAGGTTGCATTAATGGTAAATTTTTAGTTTTTAAGAGGTTTTTTGAGTACTGCGATGAAATAAAGGAAATATACGACGATTTTAATGAAATAAAGGAAATATGCGACGATTTTTAATGAGATAAAGGGAGATTTGAGGAATTCTGCGAATAAACGACGGTTATCATGATTTTTTAAAGGAAGCTACGTTGAGATAAAGGGATAAATGAATGATAAAGAGGTTTTTTGGGGATTAATGCAACTTTGATTATTAAAAAAATGAAAGATAAGATGGAAATAATTTTAAGATAGGATACTGAAAGATGAAACAATTGTAAAGAGGTAATTTTGAAATAAATAGATGAGTTTTGTAAGTAATTTTATTTTTTTTTGATAATAATGATGTTATATTTTGAATTTTAGTTGAAGAAAAGAGTTTTTTGTAATTGTAAAATCAGTAGCTAACATGTTATCCCAGCAAGATACAGGAGAATTGAGATTTTAAGTAAGAATAAATAGTTATTGGATTTAAACTAAAATAAATAATAATGTAAAGTCTGAATTGAAAAGTTTTAAAGTGAATTGAAGTAATGTTGAGTAATAAGTAAATAATTTTCGTAAAAATGTTAATTGAAAATGAGAGGTTTTAAATTTAAATTGTGTTAAGTTAAAAAATGATTTAGATGAATAGTGTGAGATGGATGTAGATTTTCAAAGGATGTAGAAATGTCGTCTTGGCAAAGAGGATGAGACGTAGAAAAAGTATATAGACGGCTGTCTGGGAGATAAGCTTTGAGTGACGGGATCCTGTCAACAAAAAAAATGTTGATGGAAAGTTTCAGCCAACGAGGTTGAAAAGGAAAATGATGATGGGTTTTATTGGATAAATAGAGATAAGGCTTAGCACTAATTGATTCGTATATTTTAATATTTATGAGTTATGATGACTCAAACAAACTGAGATAGTGAAATAGGACTTTAGCAAATAGATTTTATTTTTTTTTTCATGTCAAAAGAGAATCTTTCCAAAATAAATACACAAGGGGTATTTCTTTTTCTTTCAAGAGGTCCTTAACTTCTGAAATGAAATGTCTTGAACATCCATTAATTTTTTTTCTCGATTTGAAATTTATATGTATAAAAGCTTTGTATTCCAATACCTGTATTGAAATACAAACCTTGTGGGGTTTTGTGACAATGTGAAAAGTCAGATTTTAATATAGACTCATTTAAAAGACGCGGTTAAGCCAAACAGATAAGAGATTCAAATAATAAATTAAATGTAGTAACTTCATTAATAAAAGAAAAATGGATTTTCAAGACAACAATATGAATTATTATGTTTAATTTTAATGTAATTTAGTTTGTTTGTTTTATTATGTAAAATATGTGTATTTTACGGCAGTGCGGTAAAATGTTGAACAGTGACCGGAAGGAACGCTTTTCGGAAGTAAGAATTTGCCTCATGGTTACAGCAGTCTGAGTCCAGCGTTAGGAGTGACAGGCTGTTTCTAAAAAAGTCTAGATCAGAGCTTGGTGGAGAATGGTTGTGTTTTTGAGAGTCTAGTAAGGCTTTGAGGAGTAAGGTTGTGTGAAATGTAGAGTTCTTAATTACAAGTTTGTTTTATCTAAAAAGTAATAGATTTAATTTTTGTCTCAAGTAGAGACTAATTTAGTAGAAAATGGATAGGAAGTGATAATGGACGCTTCTAATGACAATGTAAACGTGTTTGAAAGTAATAGACTTACTGTATTCTAAGTGACAAACAATATTTATGAGAAAATTAGTATAAAGTATTTAATTAGACGGTGAATATAAAAAAAAAAAAGAAACTTAATGAACACTCGAATTTATAAGATTTCAAAGAATAAGAGACTGTGTACTGTAAATGAGTGTCTTAAACGGATCGTTTAGCACGTGGCAAAAAACTTTGTATCGAAGTGAACATTCTTTTATTAATGATGAATGTTATGATTGTCGTACAAAAAATAACATTCCTAGAGTGCTGGGTGAATATTCGAAACATGAACTTTTCAGGAAACAACGCTTGCTGTAATCTACAAGTCTCAGGACATCTGGAATTAATATCTTTGGACAATTTGAGTGCAAATGGGTGTTCTGGTATAAACACCATATGTTAAATTAGGACTAAGTATTTATATTATGTTTTGATATATTTTGCTATACATGTTTAAATTTTTTAATCTGTTTCATAAATATTTTAAAAGGAAATAAATTGATAGATAAAATAATAAAATTTTAATAATTGAAGTAAATCTCCATCTGAGATCTTTATAATGATTTAAATTTAAATAAAAAGTAAATTCCTGTTGCAACAATTTTATTGGTAAAAGCATTTTTAAAGATAAAATTAATTAATTTGAAAGAAAGAAATAAAGGAAATATAAATTCATAATTTGTTATTGAAATTAAAAAGGATAACTAGTATTTGTAATATGAATTTTTTGTTGTTAATAATAATTTGTAGGATGTTTCTTTAATAGTTTAATAAATCTTTATGTTAACATTTCAGAGACAAGTGTTTTCATTAAATACCAAATATCACTGTAAGTACACTGTGAAAAGAACTTACGACCCCCAGATATTTTTTCTTTCTTTTAAATATTTAAATTCATTCTTTTTTCAAAATTGGTATGTTAAGGATACCTGGCGCCCTAGTCGAGCAATTTAATAAGATAATTATAAATAATTAAAGAAACTTCATCACCTCCCTTTAAGAAATATTACAACCTGCATAAAGCCAGAAATATGAAGACAATGTGTTTTGAAAATTTACAACATTTAAGGATGAGAGAATGACACCAAATCCTTCAATTGTAAAAAAAAATTTGTTGCTCCTGCAGCTTTAAATTAAAAAGCCGCTTGTGAAAATTGTGATGAGCTGAACATGCCAATAACTACTAATGGAGCAAGTGGCTCATTTATTAGATTTTTTTAATAGTGTTCCTGGTAACATGAATACTTCCAGAATATCTTAACTTCTCTCATAGAGGTAACTACATCCACTTCTACCCTAAATTCGAGAAAAAGTCTCAAATAGTGACACCTATAACGAAGAAAAAGATTCTGTCACCATCACTGGTAGTTAAATAACAATTTTTCAAAAATAAATCTTTTTCTTGTCCTGTCACAACAAAATCATTTGCTTCAAAATCCCGGCCATTGATTACTGAAATTATAAATAGAATGTTAAAAGCAGGAATTCCTTTTAAATCCTTTCAGCCAGGATCTAACAAACTCCTGCAAAATCACCTCAGGGGTCTTCAAAGTCACACAAGTTGACATTTCTTTTATTGAGGATGGTATGGAGTTAAATCCTGAAAGCAATAACATTAAAACAAAAATTAAACCACCTACTGGTAATTCAAGCCAAATAGATGGAAAAAATAGTACAGGCCAAAACCATTTTAATTATTAATCTAGTATTATTATTATTACTATTTGTTCAAATTTTATAAATCAAAAATATGGCCAGAAATCTAAATTTAAATAGCGTTATAAAATGAAACGTTAATGCATTATAAGTCACACTGAAGATCTAAAGGCTCTTGTACTTGATACACCCCCTTTTTTATTTTTCTACAAGAGACTCATCTCCATTAACCCTACTCATTTTGGTTGAGTTTCATAGCCTCGACTCCACCCAAATAATGGTGAGAATTCAATTTCATTTAGTTTTGAGGGAGCTTTAGTTTTTCAAACTGACAATGTTCCTGCAGACAGAGCAAAGGGTGGAGTGGCAATACTCGCTCACAACTCCATCTATGATATAACTGTGAACCTTAGAGCTTCATTGCAAGTAGTAGCAGTAAAAGCTCCATACAAAACTGATTATTCAGACAGTTCCCGCCTCCATTTCTTTTGGTGGGCGATTTTAATGGCCCATCACTATATATATATATATATATATATATATAGGGATCTAACACCTGCAGTAATTCCCTGAGGGAAATGCAATTAGAGGATTCATGAATAATTTGGATTTGATTCTAATCAATCACATTTTTAGATTGCCAACTCATTTAGCGGCTTCTACAGGTGGTTCAACAACTATTGACTTATCATTTTGTAAACCATTTATTGCAACTAAATTAGAATAGTCCATTCTTTCAGACACTTACAGTAGTGATTATGCTCCTGTGAAGGTTACCATTTTGACTTCTCTTGTAATGATGACCTTCCAATGGATGGTGAAGCTAAATCGCAAGGTTTCGTCAAAGAACTTGTATCACTCAATATTAATGAAGCGCTAAATTCTTTTACAGTTGCAGAAAACAATATTCCAAAAACTTCAATGAGACCAGTACTTCCAGCAGTTCCATTATAATAATAATCTCTATTAAATGCCCTATTTTCTATTCTGGAATTAGTTGAATCTCCTCAGTTGTTGAGATAGGATTCTGCTCCAGGATCTGACAAAATAGTTTACTCTATAATTAAACACCTGCCAACTTCAGGAAACTGACTGTCCTTAAAATATACAATCATATTTTCGAGGTGCAATGTTTCCCAGATGCTTGGTTGGAGATTACAAGAATTCCTCTTTTAAAACTAGCTGAAGAAGAAACTAAACCAAGAAATTACTGTCCTATTTCTTTGCTAGCTGGTAGAAAAAATAATAAATCAGTGTATTGTTTATCTTGATAGTAATAGGTTGCTTTGTAATGAACAATGTGGCTTTAAATAGGGACGATCAGTAGATTTAAATTCCTTGCAAAATGCCTTTTTCATGCTTCAGACATGAGTTGCAGTGTTTTTATAATTTGAACAGACCTATGATATAGCTTGGGAAATTCTGAATACTTTAAAATCATGTGGTAAAAAGACAATATTCTTCCATTTATAAGTTAATACAATAAACTTCCTTAGAAAGAGATATTATAGAGTGCGTGATGAAACTAATTGGTCAGATTGACTTCATTTAGAGAAATGTGTTCCTCAGAGTAGTGTGCTAAGCATGACCCTGTTTGCTGTGGCAATCAACACCATCATTGCTAATGTGCAGTCCTCTGTTCTCTCTTTGATGATGATTTTGCTATATACGTAGCAAATCAAAGTATGACAGCTTTAACAAACCCTTCAGTTTAGATAAATAAACTAAAATTGTGGTCAGTATTGACAGGCTTTCAGTTCTCTGTTTCAAAAACCAAATATATTGCTTGTAGTCGCCGTAAACAGAGGCATGAGCTCTAATTATATCTTAATAAAACATAAACTACTACAACTGTTCAATTCTAAGGGCTATTTTTTTATTATAGACTGACTCGGATTCCTCATTTATCTGATTTGAAAACACACTGTAATAAATCTCTTAACATGGTATGTATTAACAGCAATTTATGTGGAAAGCTGATATTACTTTTATGTTACAATTTTACCATACTCTTGTTTGTTTATGGATTGATTATGACTCTATAATCTACTTATCCACAACAACATGAGCAATTGAGAAACTTAATTTGGTTCATAATTCTGCCATTCGGCTTGTATTTGGAATATTTTGTTCAAACCCAGTTTCTAGTTTATTTGCTGAAACTAGAGAACCATCTTTTTCTCGACAAAGAGAACAACTACAACTATTATATATTAGTAACTGAACCAAATTATGTTTTGGTTAATTTCCAGACATTTTGTTTAATAATCTTTTGGTTGATTGTCATGAATATAATAATACTCGTCCATTTGTGACGGCTCGATTCCGCTAGTTAAGAGGTACCTATTAAGCATACTCTGTTTTACCTTATCATAGGAAACAACTGATCAGATACGGTACACAGGTGCTTCAACTATGTTGAGCAGACAACGCTACAAAGGAGAAGTTATTTATATGTGTGTGTTTATATATACTTAATATTTTTAAACTATAGCCTTAACATTTATTTTTTAAATAATTTTATAAAACATATTGTAAACTAGTTTTGTTCATTTATTGTTTCAACTAATATTTGTGTATGATTTGTAGCCAGAAACAAGTAGACAGAGCACTTTACGCTCTTCGAGGAAAACCATTTACAAACACAGATCAATATAACCAAAAGATAAACGCGCTCACCCTGAACACAATCCTTAAAGCTTTAGACCGCCAAGTACAAGTTGCACAATGTACAGTCAGGGGTTATTTAACTGTTGAAGTAGACATTATGGTTTTAGTTGTGCCAGTAGCCAGTCATGTTTCTGATCTACAATTGGAGTCATGTGTTCGGGAAGCAGAGAAACTAGCAAGTTTGATAGAAAGTTTCAGCCCTAGGATGAGCTCTGAACTAAGTCTAAGCACTCTTATTGCAGCAAAAGTTTTACATGATGTTGTACCAGGTAGTGCATCAACAGTTGGTTTACATGTATTAGCACCTGCATTATTTTTATTATTAAGGTGGCTTTCATGAAACCAATTAGACATGTTATTTATTGATGTTTGATTAAAAGGATGTTAAAGGTTTGGTTTTAAGTTACTAAAATTTGAAGATATGTTATTGTAATACATGTCTAGCATAATCCAATTCCAAAGTTAATGGTCAATTTGTGTCTTTATTTTCTAAATTATTGAGTTTTTGAATGAAAATTTTAAGCAAGTTGTAAGTAGATTGTTAATAAATATAAATTCTCAATATATACATAATGGATTCCCTTTAGCATCCTTTGTTTAGTTGTTTGTTATAATAATATAAATATATATCTTTTTTTTTTTTTAATAAAGAAAAGAAAATGTTTTTTTGAAACTGATCTAATAATCTATTTTAAAATGAAGGTAAAAACTAATATCTGGCATTTTTTTAAAAATAATATTTATTTATTAGATAGTATAACCTACTACATCACAGTTTTATAATGCTTCTTGTTCCTCCACCTTTTATTTAATCAATAATTGACTTTAACTTAATGTTGTAATTCTGGGTTTGAAACACTTCAATCTAATATATTAAAAGATTGAAGTGTTAAAATATTAATATTTATTTTATATTAAACATAAACTGTGTATTTTATGTTTCAAAAAAATATTTTCTTAATCTGTGTTCAACACAGCTTGGTTGTGACATATTAGAATGTTGGCTTCATTTTGGAAGTCACTTCTTGAATTTTGTTGTGAAGTTTTATTCAAAATGTTATATAAAACCAATGTAAATCTAAAGTGGATGTGAAACTATCATAATACAGAGAGAAAAAAAAGAAGTTGGATCTCACGATCACACTGCTGCAAACATATGCTTGAGACTCTTTGGCCTCACATAATTTCAGACAAACACATTTATTTAAACAATAGTAATTCAATAACTATTTATTTAAACAATAGTATTTTAATAACTATATACACAAAATTATTTAATTTTAAAAGTATGTTAATTTTTCGATAAATAAAAATTATTGAAAATATATGACAATACTGCATTGCACTAGATGACCTCGCCTTAAAATTTTATCAAATAAAACTTCATAATTAAATTAAAAGACTGTAGTTTGTTTTTCTGTACTATAAACAAAGCCAATTGTTGCTTGATTACCGTTTTTGTTACCTTGTAAATCAAAAAGTTTCATAATTATTAATGTTGTTAAATTAAATTTGTTATATGTTTTAGATCATAGTGAAGTCGTAATACAATTAACCCAATTTATCACAAATAACAACATACTAATAATAACTAATAAAACTAATCAAATCTCGATGTAAGTGAATGCTTGTGCCATAGAAATAAGAAAGTAAATATAAATGTCCATAATAATGTACAATAATTTTTTAGGTTTAAGTTTTTTATTGTGCTCTAACTCCCATAAGAAATATGAACAACAAAGTGTGTTATTTTGTACAAATATTTTGATTAGTTATAGCTTAACCAAACAAATAACTATTGCATTTGTAATAAGTATGACATTTTGCTCTTATATCTTTAACAAAAAATCTGGATGTTAGCAACTTAAAAGTGGTTAAATATATTCATATTCTATATTATGTATTATGTACTAATAACATCACATACATAGAAGGTATAGTTTTTGAATACCTACCACAATATTTATATTTATTCTTTGATTTTACCACTTCTTCTATATATATTAAAGTAATTAAATTGTAAATTTTCATCAAATTTTTGAAACTTGAATATGTGACTAACTAGTATTATGACATATTTTTCTTCAAGATATTCGTTGGTCTTATAATTTTGTAATTATCTTTCTAGCTGCATCTCCAATGTCCAGTTGTCAATGAGATCCTCAATTCTGGTAAATTTAGGCTATTAATAGCATTTAGTTTCATAAAAATTGAAAGTTCAGACACCCTAAATTTTTTGGCCTTAATAATATGAATCAGTAGCAAAAATGTTTTGCATTTAATTTATGAAAAACTGAGACTTGATATACTGTATAGAACATTATACATTTATAATATGTATAACATGTATAATTTTTTTGTTCTCCTTTAATAATTATTTAAACACTAGGCCCTGAAGAAAAAGAGATAAAATAAAATTTCAATAAATAAAAAATCGTCTGAACTATACAACACATACTTTATGCACATCATGTGCTTCTGTAATGTTTATTTTAAATATTTCACTTATTGTAACTCTCACAGTTAAAATTTGAAATATAGATTAAGTAGTTCTAATGATGATTCAAAATCAATAATAGATTGTGTGTATGCAATTAGAGAATGAAGACTATTTTTCACAATCCATGTTTTAAAAATAAACTTATGTGCTTCCTATTATTAAGTAATACGTTATTATTGATGGCAATATTTAATTAATTAGTAGGTTGATTGTTGAAAATAGAATTTACATTGTGTATTTTAATATGTACTTTTGAATCATTGTTACTAGGCATGGAGAAGTAAGACATTTTAGTGCATACATTTTAGCTTCTATTACAATTTAATCATTATAAAGCTTGTAATCGTGAGTTTGTGGAAATTTAGCCAAACTATTAACAATATTGGTGTTTTTATATATCTATATAACTCAGGTATAAAATGTTATTAATTTGTTTGTTTAACCTATGTATAATTTATATATTTATATTTTACATTACATCAATTTAATGAGTTGAATGTGAATTACTTGGCATTGTAGCACAACAATTCAACTTTAGTTGATAGAGTACGGTATATTAAAACTGTGCACATGATAAAAAAATTCTTTCAGCCAAACTATAAAAAAAGTGTAGGCTTTATTGGTACTAAGCCAATAAGGCTTGGTGATGCTTTGCCCTAGATCAGTGTGGTATTTTTAGTCTAAAAGTAAATACTGCAGATATAATTTTACAAGTAAAATTTTTTGGTTATAGCCTAGTTGTTGAAATAATGTATGTTATCTCACAACAGAAGCTCATCAAAAATACAGGATTTACTAGGTAGTCATCAAATGACACAGACTGGAGCGAAATAAAAAAAAAAACCTTGATCATCAACTTGATGTACAAAAACAACATATTTTATTTTGACAATTAATATATTTCCTTATGTTAGTTTTTTCATCTAAAAGGGGAAAATACAACAATAGGGGTATGTATATATGATGCAATAGAAATAATACATGTATTTTCAGAATCTAGTTGGTTTAATCTAACCTAATTAATTAATTTCACAGTTATTGTAATGAATCATCAGTTATTAAATTTGTAAAATTAGTTGTGGAAATGAAATTACTTTTAAGAAACAGATAGATGATTTACAAGTTCCTATAGGGTTAGTATATTTTTGATAATTTTTTGTCGACCAGAACATTTGACCCAGATCAAACATTTTGCCATGACCAACACAATGTTGTCATGTTCAAATAGTTATCTAGATTAGTGATGTGTGAGTTCGAATTAAAATACTCGGTGCATCTGAGTATCAAAATCCTCGGAAGAGTCCGAGTATTAAAATCCTCGGTTTCGTATTAAAATACTCTGACAAAACCTCGTAACTAGGAACAAGGAGGAGGTAATGTGCGAGTATCCTCGGACGATATTCGTTAGTGTTGTGTCAATTCGAAATAAAATTCTCAGTGTTTCTACTTTGGTTGTATTAGTTTCTAAGCTGATTTTTCACTACACAGTAATTAAACATTACGATTTTGAGTTATAATGATTTAGATTCGGTAACAAGTTCAATTTAAAATAACAATAATATTCATTTATTTTCACATTAACAAAAATTAAATTAAATTATTATTTAATTGTTATTATTTATATTTAAATAAATATTAATAAGTTACCATATTTTATTTTAGCTGATTTGTTTAAAAAAATCCAAACCAAGGACTTTTTACCAAACGACATTATAAATTATAACAATAGAGACGAGTATTATAAAAATATATAAACATAGGAAAAACACAATCACTTATAATCACTCACAATAATTAAGACTCACATATATAAACACTAGAGAGAAAACGTGAAAAAACAGATTAATTATTAGGAATGGACACCATACACAAAGAACAAAACCGTGTTGGGTCTGCAGGTATAGACCCTAAGTATAGACTAACACTACAATGAATATAAAAATATTTGTAATTCGTCTTCTAATTCCCCTGTGTTTGTCAACACAAAGGGAGGGGGCGCTGTTATAGTATAAACAGAGACATGCAGATTATTGAAAGGTTGTATCATAATAAATCTTTGACCTTGGTTATTCTACTATAGTTTAAAAAACATTCGGTTATATTAAACGCAAAAGTGTAGGTTTATCTAAAACGATCTGATTGGTAAAGCTGAGTTCGAGTCCAATGCGCATAATCATTCTGCGCAGATACTCGATTTCGAAATAATAATATGAGTATTGAAATCATTCGAAGCCGAGTATTGCAAGTATCCATTTCACCCGAGTATCAACATCTCTAATCTAGATACAGCCTGTATTACATTTTGATTTCATCCTCTACCACGAGAAAAAAAAGGAAAATTTTTAATAATGTTTATTTATTAACCAATTTTGTTAATTTTTGAGGTGCTGAATTCAAATTTGACATCATTACTTATATGCTTATAATATCAAAACAGTTTGGTAAATCTCTAGTCTACCTATTGTAGCGATTTAGTATTGAAATTGTGTTGTACATCTCATTTTAAAACAATTGGATCATCCTTTACCTGGGAGGACCCTTTTGAAGAATCAAAATCCATTATTTCTGTCTAAAATAAACAATTTAAAAATAAGAAAAGCTTATGAGGTTACAACATTCTTTAGTGAGTGTGAATATATTGAGTGTCTCATTGCTCGATGTTTATGTTCATCAAATAGGTCTGGTTAGGTACTTACACACACACACACACATATATATATATATATATATATATATATATATATATATATATATATATATTTATATATTGGGAAGGTCAATATATATTTATTATTCGTAGCTAAAGGATGATCCAATTGTTTCAAAATGTACACAACACGATTTCATTAAATTTCAACACTAAATCATTACGGAAGGTACACTAGACATTTACCAACAGGTTTTACAAAAGTAATTAAAATTCACTCTTTTTCAACTGTACAACAATTTACCATACCAATTGTTTTTTAATGATTGATGATAATACTAGAGTGAATAAAATTATAGGTAGCTCATACCCGAGAAAATAATACTTAAATACCATAAATCTTATAACATAAAAAGATCTGAAACAACTATAGTTTTATTTCTCATGCATAGGTATAGGTAAAGAATTCAAGACTGGTCAGGTCTAAGTCAGATATGTATAAAATTTTGTCCTAACCAGTCTAGGTAAGACCCTCTCCCTTATCCATACAAGCTCACTGCCAAGTTATGTTAGTCTGTGATACCTTTTTTTGTTATAGTCTCTATATAGCTCAGTAGTATCCAGTGTTGCCAAAGATGTAAACATTATTTTAAAAACACAACATATATTTGAGAATACTGTATATTTGTAGAAACTGTATGATTATGTAATAAAATATTGTGTACATTTAGTGTTTTATTGTGTATAGAAATTAAATTTATATAATTTATAAATAGTATTCTTAAATGATAAAATAAAAAATAATAATTTATGGATATTTTGTGCTTTATTTTTATTTTCATTGATATTTTGATTAAAAATCATTTGTTTATTTATGAATAATACTTAGCCAAATGAACTAGAGAAAACACTGTACCAGGTTCAGGGTTGCAAATTTCAATTACAGGTTAATTATAAACTACAACTTGCAATTACATCACTTGAATAAATTTAAGAATAGATGATGCAAAATGTTTGAAAACAAAATTATATATTTAAATTAAGGACCTAAACTTGCTTCGTCTGTACCATAAACAAATCCTCAGCATAAATTGTGCGCTTTTTGATTAAAATCAAATTTTGAATGCTGGCAATCAAAGTCAGTGTTACATTATTAAGAATCACACAAAACAAATTCTATTATAATGGAACACTAACATTGTTATATAATTATATAAACAAAATTTCACTAAAATTTGTAAGAAAACTGGTAATAGATTGGATAATGATAGTGACAGAGATAACAGTGTCAAAGGAAACAATGATAATACTGATTTCGTTGTGGATAGGAGGAAAGAATTGCTATTGAAGTAGAATAGGAAAATGATGAAAGAGATGAGAACTAATTGTTTTTTATTGTCACATCTTTCAGAAATATATAAAGTCTGTTCAGAAAGGAAATTAAAGCTTAGAAGTTGTTATAAATAATTACAAAAACCAGGAGGGGACCCAAAAAAAAACCGGGAACTTGGTCATAACTCCTTTATTTTTCAATATTTTTACACCAAATTTTGGTCACTTTCAAAGTAATTACCATGGACTGCAATGCACTTCTCGAATCGTTTCTTCCATTGTTCAAAACATTGTTGATATTCACTTAATGGAATGTTCTTTAGTCCATCCAGCAATTTTTTGTCACGTCTTCCAAAGTCTCAAAACGTTTACCTTTCATATCCCTTTTGAGTCGGGGGGACAAAAAAAGTCGCAGGGAGCGATATCGGGTGAATAGGGGGAGGAGCAATCAGTGTCATACCGTTTTTCGTCAAAAACTACTTTACTGACAGGGCGGTGTGGGCAGGTGCGTTGTCATGATAAAAGAACCAATCCCCTGTGCACCACAAATCTGCCCTTTTTCTCTGAATGCTCACCCTCAGTCTCTTCAAAACCTCCAAGTAGAAATGTCGGTTAACCGTTTGGCCCGAAGGAACGAATTCTGAATGCACAACACCTCGGCAATCAATGAAACAAATGAGCATTGTCTTGATGTGACTTCACCATGCGGCATTTTTTGGACGAGGAAACTAAGCTGTTTTCCACTGGCTTGATTGCTGTTTTGTTTCAGGGTCATATCCATAACACCATGATTCATCACCAGTTATGACCTTAGAAAATAATTCTGGATCCTCTTGCAGCTGATTTTGCAGGTCGAAACAGGCATAAAGACAGCGCTCCCTTTGCTCATCTGTGAGAAGGCGTGGATCAAGTTTGGTTGCAACTCTTCTCTAGCACAAATCCTCCAATAAAATCCTCTGGATTGAACTCTAAGTCAACCCAGACATCACAACTAATTGATCAATGGTTCAACGACAGTCTTCACGAACAGAGTGTTGATTTTCTCAATGTTGTCGTCAGTTCTTGACGTTGAAGGGCGCCAAGATCGAGACTGGTCTTCAGTCGATATTTCTCCATTTTTAAAATGCTAAAACAACTCGTAGACATGTGTTTTACTTAACACTTATAACGAAACATCGGTCATTTTGACCGACGGGTAAATTTGACTTAACAGAGTTGTGATCGCTTGACCTTGGCACTCCTCCCTCCACATACCTTACCCCTTCAGCTATCCTTCACCATCCATCCCTATATTCTTCAGTTTCAGTGACGGAGTTGAGTGAACAATACGTTTTTGTGAAATCGGAATGGTCAGAATGACCGTATCTTTAATTTTCGGATGATCCTGTAGATGACTCAGATGCCGATCCGGATTATGTCATTTCGGATGAATAACTTGATTCGAGTGATTCAAACATTCAAGAACCAAAAGGTGAACGTTTTGGAAATAGCGAAAATGATAATAATAACCAAAGTTATGATAATAATGAAAGTTCAGATGAAGATGAAAGGCCAGATGAAGATGGAAGGTCAGATGAAAATGAAAGGTCAGATATAGATGAACCGATGTTAGAAGAAGAGCACGGAGAAAGAAACATACCAAATCTCATTGCGACAAACATTCCACTACCAGAGTATTTTTTCGAGCGACTAAAGAAAAAAGAATATGAACCTCCAAATGCCTGGGCTTCAAATACCCCCACCCAGAAATATTCGTATACCTAGAATTATTTTTGTCTAGTGTATTTTGCTGTGTCTTTCACCACCATTTACGCCAAAGGCTGAAAGTAGCTCTTCTGAAAGTAGTTGTCTTGTTTCCCTACCAAGACAATAGATGAACATATTAACCTGTTCAATCTCTTCCTTCTATGATAGGCCTGAAGCTTGCCGAAACCTTTCGAATTCTTTTAACCATGATTGCCACTGTTTAAGGCTCTTGAATATTGAACCTTTCAGGAGGAACCATCTAAACAATAAATTTGAATTGCCTAAATTTATTTGTCAATAATTAATTAGTTAATTGTTCCTCAATTAAAGTAATGCCCATTATAATTGAGTATTAACTTTTATAAAATAAACAAAATTAATAAATTAACAACTCACCATTTCCACCATGTTCTAAATAATTACAAATATATATAAATGCATGAACATAGCAAACTTTATTCAGCTTGACTAACAATAACAAATGAACAATAGTCCTAATTCTGTAATTAAGAATATATCAGCTAATTATTATCATATACTAGTCAGTGACATTATTTCAACCGCTATCAACCCCTATCACTCAACAGTAGCCAATATACAAAATACATGCCAATTTGGATATCAACAGTATTCACCATAACCAAAACCACACCCAAATTCCTCACTATATTCCTATCAAGTTCAACATTATCAGAATCCAATCCACCAGCAAAATCCATCACAACCACAATCATACCTAAATTCTGCAGGATTTTCTAATCAAATCCAACAATACAAAATCCAAACTGCTCGCAACATAAATTAACACCAAAGGTAATCACAAGGTCAACCAGATATTCACAACTTTTTGAGTGCAAAAGTCTAAATAAATATACTAATCTACAGAAAGCAGCCAGAATCTGAGAGCAGCAACAACCAAATGAGTTTAGTATTATTGTGGCAAATTATCTTGCTCTTTAATTTTGTACTTAATTATATAACATTGTTTTTTATTTTTACAATTCAAAGCAGATATAGAGTTTGCTTTTTTCTTAGAAAAATATGTTGTCAATGCTAATTTGTTTATAATGTTTGCAATTTTCATATATACGTAAGCTTTGTAATATCCTAAAATAAAATAAGTACAATTTTTATTGTTTAAGATTAAAAAACTGTCTATAATTTTTTTAATTAAAGTTCGTACTTAAATTTATGTAAAAAGAAGTATTGTAGAAATTGCATTAAGTTTTGTTTTGAATAAATTTAAAAAATAATATTTAAACACATTGTGTTTTAATTTAAACTTACAATAACTAAAGATGCCACAAGGATGGACACCCCTTTTGTCCGTACAAAAGATGTAATATTTTATTTAAAATGGAACTTTTACTATTGATTTAATTATTGTTCTACAAGAATTCTACAGATTAAATATCTAAATTTTGAAAAATGGTGGTGATCACTCTCTCTTTATACCTTTCTATGCTCACCGTCATGCCCTATGTACAAAAAAATGGTAAAATGGAGGATTGGGTTTTTAAATAAGTACTGTTAATAATAAACCCAAAGTTTTTCCAATTCCAAAAGTTTTCATACCGGTAGTTTATTGGAAATACTTTCTTTTATTGAACCGAAATATATCACTTACCTCAAGGTTACAACTAACTTCTCTTCTGGAGGGATGTTTCGTCTCATGATGGTTTCTATGCCAGTTATATCCGCTTTGATGAAGTACAATAACTCATCAAATGATGATTTCAACATATGAAAATAGTAAAAAATTTATTTTATATATAATTTTATTTATAAATTTCATAATGAACTTATCTCAACTTCCTCAGTTAAATAAATAATTTTAAAAACATGATGGTAATATATGCTAGTACAAAAGATTATTAAATTAAACTTACATAATTATATAAAAACAGTTTTCCAGTCAAATTGTATTCCATTTATTACTTTTAAAATTAGTTTTACAGTAATGTCTAAATCAATTTCAAGCATAGGCCTACAAATGATTTTACAATATTCAATCTCAACTTACCATAAATAAATAAAATAAAATAATGACAAAAATAATTTAATTAAAAAAATTGTTGTCAATTAAAAAACACTAAGATCTCCATTTTTATATTAAAAGGAACTTGTATGATTAATATATTACAGTAGAATCCAAACTAATTGGGACTGGATTTGTTAAGTTTATCAAAAATCATTACATGAACAATATCTTATAGGTGACAGCTAATGGAGAGATCTACTATAATACTAAATTTCCTTATCCACTTCCCAAGTCTTAACTTTATTAGTCACTCTAAAGCCATCATAGTATTTAATTTTCTGTATGTCAAACTGTGGTACTTGTTTTTCTATTTTATATTCTTGTGAAAACGAAGGTTGATAGTAATCTGATAACAAAGGCACCTTATCTTTGTTTTTTACAAATTCTTTTGATTTTGCTGAGTGTGTACTTATCCCTGTACACAGATCTTCGTCACTGATTTCTAAATTGATCAACCCTTTATAGATCTGTTCAGTGAATGGTATGTTTACTTTCTTCAAAACCTATAATAAAAAATATTAAAAATTTTAGATTCAAAAAATAATAATTAATAATTAATTTAATTTAATTAATTTAATAATAATAATAATTAAATTTAAATTAATTGTGAAAAATTATTATAATAAATAAAAAAAGAAATTGATTGTAACAATAAAAATCATTTGTATTTAAAAAAAGTATAAGTGCGTGTTTTTATAATATATATATATATATATATTGGATGTCATAGAATTGATTAAAATAAAACCATACAAGCGACCCGCGTACCACTGGTTACCACTGGTAAAATTTTTAAAAAGTTCATTATTCTTAAGGCAAAATTGATTTATAAAAATGTTCAAATTTGATCATCTGTCATTTCACGTGATCGATTACAATGAGTCTAAAACTCATTTTACTTTGTTTAGTAGTTCAAACTAATTAAGAAAATATATAACAGTGATAGTGAAATATTTCATCTCACAATCATACCAATTTATTATTTAAAATAGGCATAACCAACGAATAGACAATTTGAACGTGTAAGTAGGGTTCAAATACTGCTGGAATCTTATAAACAGACACACGGCGAACTCTATTATCGGAAAACTGCAACTACCAACTAGGCCTAAAGCAAATGATAGAAATTGATTACGACCCACCAAAAATGCACGGAGTACTTTTTATTACAAGAAATAATTTATAAACAACCTATACCACGATAATCTCCAATAATTTTCCTATCCAACGATACCATGTTCCACATAAAACTTAATCGGGAAAAACCATGAAATAATGATTTAAAATCTGCCGACCATGCGAAAATGAGAGAATTGCCATGATGTTACCGTATTGAATTTAAGATTACTACGGAACCAAATAACGTAGAGAGATGGGAAATATCTCAAAATTTAGCCCATGAAATGCTACATCTAATTTAATTAACACCTCAACCTTTAAATAAGCCAGACGATTATGAAAATTCTGAGAATATCGAAACATCTAGGCCAAAGGTAAATCAACAATAAATCACGCCCTTGTCAATTGTGATTGGTCGATGAACATATGACTCAAATCTGTTTAGCGGACTATTTATCGCGCGGCATATTTATGTTAAGAATAACAATGTAATTAGTTTGTTTTAAAGGAAATATTTTTCAAACCAGTTAGTAAAAGATTCTAAATTTTATTCTAAATTAATTATAATATTTACATATGATAAACCAAAATTTCTCACTCATCACGAAAGTAACTACAAAGATTAATCCACAACTATTATTGTGAAAACCAATAGAAGGTCGACTTTCACTAGCATGGAGCGCCTACAAACGAAAGACGAAGCTGGATTAAAAAAAAAATTGAGACTCAACACTGAGCTGCGGGACGAGATAGACGCTTTGACGGAGGACTAGGCCTGGACAAGATTTGAACCAATTTTGAAGAGAGGAATTTGTTTTATTTTAATAAGTGCGAGTTAAACAGTGAACAGTAAAGAAATCTAAAGTCGGGAAGTTTATTTATTAAATAAGAAGAAACTACAAAAGTAATTAAAAACTATATCATTTCAGAGACACAGGACTTGGGTGAGGTTAAACCATTACCATAGTTTGAGAACATTGTTTTCAAAATTAACTAAATTTTATTAACTTTTATGAATATTAACTTTTCAAAAATTAAAACCAAATTTATTAAATCACCTTATATTTTTAAGCATTTATGAAAATATTACTAGCCAAAGGGTGAGAGGGGTCTAGTCAGCATGAGTGCCCCTAGCCAGAGATTAAGATTACTTGTAAACAGAGACAAAAGACAATACTTACATATTGATAATTGTTTGAATAAACATTAAGGATCTCGTGAAGTACATAAACTATTTAACCTAATTTATAATATAAATACCCGAGAATATATGAACGATAAAATCGAAACCAATATTTGGATGTGCCAAAGACTTTAAATGGGTGATTGTAGTGAACATTATTTTATTGTAATAGATTATTCCAATTAATAGAAAGTTTGGAATCATTGAACATTCTAAGATATTAATTAAATGAAATGAACAATTACATAGTTTGCAAATACTATTTATTATACTGAATTTCTGAAAATAAAGTTTGTTTAAATGTTTTATTAATTCTAAAGAAAGAGTACTTATTGCTAGCTGGCAATTTAATTAAATACTAATAATTAATAATACAGCCTTACTGTATTGGATATCAAGTAAGTTTAATAAAACAAATAAAATAAAAATAAACAAATATATTACAATTTGGCACTCCAACGTGAGGGCAAAGTTATCGTATCAAAATTTACTATATCTATTGTTAAGTATATTTACAATAGGATCAACCGTTTATTAATACATATAGGTTCAAATTTATAAATGTATTTATCAATACTCATAATACTTCTCTAAAAACGATGTTCCGTGTGATTATTTCACCATCAGCTGTAATTGACTGTCCTTCAATTGAATGAACAAAGATTTTCACTCCTGAAAACGAACGACATAGACTGAGAGCTACATAAAGCTGACCATGGGAGAAGACAGGGCATGGCAAAAATAGTGCAATGCGTGACTAAGATTGACCTTGTGATTTGTTGATGGTCAAGGAAAAAGCCAAAATCAGTGGAAACTGAGTACATGAGAAACTTATTGGGATAGAGGAGTATGAGGGAGAAAGTTTTCGTACTTGCCATTGCCATTGCCGAATTGTACGATCGAATGAATATAAGTAAGATAATTTTTATTATTGTGCAAAAGTATAACATCGTTACCTGCATTACAGTTAAATTTAAAAAAAAAGAAAGTTTAATCACCACAGACATACCCGCTTATCAGGTGGTGGCATCTGGTGCACAAACCCTGAAAGTTGCCTCGCCTGACGGAACCGTGGACTTGGGCCGGCCTTATCGGCAGATTATTTAGTCTAGTTATCATGCTTGAATAATTAAGTCGTCTTCTACGCACGTGATAATTTCCTTTTCTGTTCGTAAAAAACGTTGATCTAAAGTCTTACAATATGAGTCGAAATCTCTCTTACGCGTGCAAATAACTTGCTAAACCGAATACGTGTACGTGACTTGTTCAACGAACTGTCTACTCTTCACCATTCTATCACATCTTACCATCAAAAATCCATGTTTCATCATACCAGCAGAAAGCTGGTTCGAGCATGTGGTCACAAAGAACTAAGTTCCAGTACAATTTCAAGTTCAGGCAAAACTGAGGACTTCCTTTAAGTTATTAAAAAAAAATAATAAAAAAAAATAATAAAAATAAATAAATAATAATAATAATGAACTGTCTAAGTTAGAAATTAATCTAGTGACAAATAAACTTGAACTGTTTCTGTGAAATAAGATTAAATATTTGATGAACTAGACGTAATAATAATTCTTAAAAAAAAAAAAAAAAAAACGTACAAAATGCAAAGATAAAATAATAGGAAGGGATACGCATGCACTTTAGGCTTTACGACCCCAAAGGGGTTAAACTTTCAAAATTCAAAAAGATTGACGTCAATAATCCTTTTTTTTTAAAATAGATAATCATAAATAAATTTTCCTTCTACAGTTGGCCAACTTACTTTTCCACATGTAACTAATTAGCTTATGTCTTATGTATCTTATTTGTAATTAATATATTAAAATTTGTTAACCTTAAATTTTTTTTTTTTTAAACTAAATTTTGTAACATTTCATATTTGATAAATTGTGTTTTGTAAATATTTTTAAATTTACTTAGTAATTATTTGTATGGGGGGTCTGTTTTTTTTAAAATTTATCTCAATTTTCTTTGGGGGTGCGATATATATATATATATATATATATATATATATATATATATATATATAGTTTCAATTGTTAGCTTGTAAATTGTTCTATTTATCTATGTTACATGTCTTTTATGTGAATGGTTAACTTGATTTTTTTTGTCAAAGGATTGAATAAATTGTAGCACAATTGAAATTCTACTTTTCTCTTTCAAACATGTTGCCATATCTGGTTCCAGAGCTAATCTTTTAAGGACCTCTTCCTTAAATTATTTTCTTAAAATAAAAATGGTAACATGTTTTTGGTAGCAGAGCGTGGTTTGTAAAAAATTTTGGAACCGTAAAATATAAATTTAAATTAATTTTGTGCTACATAGACTTCATCTTTTCTTAATTTCAGTATATTTCGTAGACAGAACAACAGTTGTTAATGAAACATTTAAAAAAAAAATTTTAATGTATTTACATCTTAAACTAACTTACACATACACTTTCTCAAGAACATCTAGACAGATTTTGATAATTTTTGCTTTTTTTTTTTTATATTAGGGCCTATTTTTTTCTTCTCTTCTCTCTCCTGTAAATTTCTAAACTTAACTCAGACAAGCAAGGTGTTATTAAAATACAAAAAAAAATAAATAAAATAATAAAAATACAAAAAAAAATTTAAACTCATCTACACCTTGCTACATTTAAATTCCTAACATTTCACAAATATTTAAATCACGATGACGTCCGACTTGTCCATTATGTAGATTTCCTTAGGATTACCGAACTGGCTTTTGAGGTCGAGGTTAGGGGAGGCAAAAAAGATACTGTGGTTAACATGCGTTCTAATTTGAGAATGTTACTATCACAGGGACTCACCGATCCAGGGGTCGAGGGGTTCACCCGGGATGGGCTGTTTCGCCAGCTGGACTTGGCCAAAAATTCCTTGTTCGTTCTCCACGACGATCTGGAGAATTTGGAACCCAAAAGGGAACCAAGGGTCAACAAAGTTAAGGCGAGGCTGTCCCATTTTGGGAGGCGCCTCGATTTTCTGAATAGTGTGCGGACCGAACATCTTAAACTTGAAAACGACGACCTGACTGGATTAGCAGTCCCTTCAGGCTGATTTCGCAGTCGTAAAGGAGAAATTTAAAACTTTTGAGTCTTTGTTGCCACCGCTAAAGGTGCTCATTCCTCCAGCCTCTCCTGCTCCGATCTCGACGGTCAGTCTCGATCCAGTTACGCACACTTCTGCCAATGTGGATTTCGCAAACACACCCCAGTACACAGCAGTTCCACAGGTGGCTTTACCACCAAGGTTTCGTAATTGAATTTACAATAAGTTGAGTCACCCAGCCGAAAAAATGATTTCCTCTCTGCCTAGTGCTGACGGTTTCGATTTGGATAAGCTATTATCATTGTTTAGGATTTCTTTACGGATCATAAACATGTATCCGGACATTGCTCCCAGCATGAACATGGTCCTTATGACCTATGCTCAGGAGCCCATAAACTCGTGTCTTCGCAAGCATGGTAGTTTTAGTGAATTTCATATGGAAGCTTTAAGCTTGTTTGTGCCTCAGAAGAGATTAAATTCACTCGAACAAGACTTATTTTTCCGTCCTCAGGGACATAATGAACCAATACAATCTTTTGTCACAGACATCAGGGAGTCTGCCCAGGTTCTAAATTTACAAAAAACAGAAACTGAAATCACTACTGTCATACTAGAGGGGTTATCTCCACAAGTAAAAAATTGCTTAGTGTTTGCCAATCGTCCTCAAAATTTTCAGGAACTTGATCAGATGTGTGCACATGTTAATAATATATTGTATAGTGATCAACAGCGAGCCCCGCCTCAGCATCAGAACAATCATTCCAGCTTTAGGCCAGTTAGACCACCCATAACCTGTTATCGCTGTGGTCAACAAGGGCATAGAAGCCCTGACTGTAGAAACCGTGCACCCAATCAGACTCAACGTCCAAAAAAACGCGAACGGGTTTGGAACTTAGTCAGTGTTACCAAACCAAACCCACAAGACCTAAGCAAATCTGGCAAAAATCTATGTAAACCCAAGATCGAAAGATCAGTTTTCAAAAGCAGTGGAAACCTCTCTAGAGCAAAAACCACACCAAGGTGTGACCTGAGCAGACGGTCCGGTCATAATACCAGGGTAGGTAAAGTCTTCTTTGAAAAGAACGATTGTATGGGCGACCGCTCGACCAACGCTCGTCCAAGCTGCAGCTCAAAACTTAGGCCAAATTTTCGTAAGACTAAAGGTCTTACGAGTCGGTTTCTGCCTCTGATGGAGTTGTCCTTTAATGGTTTAAATATCAATGTCCTTCTGGACTCTGGTTCGGCAGGGTGTATCATGTCTGAAGAATTGTTTAACCGAATAAAAATTAAAAATTCCAAAGTAATTAGATCCATTACTCAGGTAGTTTCCGACTGTACGACCGCCTCTGGGGAAAAGTTGGCCATTTCATTTTCTTGTTCAGTTCATTTTAAAATAGAGCATTGTAGCTGGACCTTTAATTTTCTGGTGGCTCCTAGGTTATCATATCCTCTTATCTTAGGGTCTGATTTTATACGTAAAAGTGGACTGGTTCTTGACATCTCTGCAAAGCAATTCTATTTCAAATTTGATAAATTAAGTCTCTTCAATCTGTGCAAGACCAGAGATGGCACTTCTTCTAAGTCCATTTCTGCCACTGTAGCCCCGGTAGTTGAAGATCCACTGGGTCATCGAGCACTTAAGGAAAGGTTACAAATTCAGTGTATCATCAGGGACTTTCCCGACGTTTTCACGAAGCGATTGGGTCTCACAAACCTCATCAAGTATGATATCCAGCTTAAAGATGAAATTCCGGTCAAGAGTCACCCTTATCAATTGGCCCCTCCAAAAATGGAGTATTTAAGGGAACACGTTTCTGACTTACTTCGAACAGGTGTGGTGGAACCTAGTCGTTCGGCATATGCGTCGCCGGCATTTTTTGTTCAACATCCTGATAAAAAGGTCCGTATGGTGATTGATTATCGCAAACTCAATCAACATATAGTCATCGAGGCAGTTCCTTTGCCTAATTTGCACCAATCTTTTAACTGGTTTGTCGGAGCCTAGTATTTCACAGTTTTTTATCTGAATTCAGCATATCATCAGATCCCGCTAACCGAACGTTCAAAACACCTAACTAGCTTTTGTACACCCTGGATGCTTTACCAGTTTACGAGAGTCCCTTTTGGACTATGTACTGGTGCCCAAGTCTTAACTAGGCTTCTTGATCAGGTTTTCTCTGATATTAAATTTAAGTTCATCTTCAACTATCTTGATGACTTAGTAGTTTATTCCAAAACTTGGGAAGAGCACCAACAACATCTTCGCGAAGTACTTTCTCGTTTGTGACGAGCTGGCCTGACGGTTAACCCCGAAAAGGTTAGTTTTGCCGCGAGGGAGATTAGTTTTTTAGGACACCTTGGGAGTCTTCGAAGGCGACCAAAACTGTCGGCTCTGCGGGCAGGCCGTGGAGTCTGCAAGACACGTCATATTCGATTGCGGGATGCTGGAGCGCAGAAGGAGGGAGCTCTTTGGTATCCAGCAACCGGGAGATGAAGAGGATACGTATCTGGTGGAAAAAATCCTGAACCTCGTTCGAGGAACAGGGTTCTAACCTTCCAGGAACGGCACACAGGGGGTACAATAAGCCAATGGTTGACGTGCAGGGAATCCTTCTCAAATTAGGATTCCACCCCATTCCAAATCATAATCATAATCATAGGACACCTTGTTTCTTCAAGCGGCGTGCAGATAGATCCATCCCGCTCTAAAGCAATCAGAAATTTTCCGCAACCCAAAAACCCAAAGGCCTTTTCCCGATTTATTGGAATGGTCAATTTCTTTTCAAAATTTATTCCAAACTTTGCGGAGCACGCTGCACCCCTGAACCTGCTTCGAAGAAAAGGGTCAGACATTCTCTTGGGGAGCTGACCAAGAGAGAGCTTTTAACCATCTGCGCGAAGCAATCATCCAGCCTCCAGTCCTCCGGATGGCCGACTTCAATAAATCTTTAATCCTACAAACGGATGCAAGCTCAGTGGCCCTTGGAGCAGTTCTACTCCAAGAAGTTGATGCCATTCGGCAACCAATATCATACGCTTCTCGTACTTTAACCCCAGTGGAAAAAAAAGCCTCCTCCGCATATGAGTCCGAATGTCTCGCGGTCGTTTTTGGAGTGGAGAAATTTAGGCAGTATCTAGAACACCGAGAATTCCTTCTAGAAACCGACAACCAGGCCCTATCATGGCTTCTGGCACGTCCCCGTCAACTTGGCAAGCTAGGTCGGTGGATACCTAGGTTGACTTCTTTCAAATTTCAAGTGGTGCATATTAGGGGAACGCAAAATATCATAGCCGATTCTTTGTCAAGGATGTTTGAAACTGAAAAGTTGCCGCTAGCAGACGCAGAAACATCAAACAACATTTCACCCGAACCAGTGTGTGCCAGTCTACTCACCAGTTTTCCGCTCACTTATCAAGATATGAGCGAACATCAAAAGGCAGATTCTGACCTAGAAAATCAGCTCCCGTCTAGTCAGTTTTGTTTAAGTAATGGTGTCCTTTGCTTAAGGAACCATTTAGGAAAGGCCACCAGAATTTATCTGCCCCACACCCTAATTGACCTCGTCATCAGGTATTATCATGACTCAGAGGTAGGAGGTCATTTAGGAGTAAAAAGGACACAATTTAAAATTAGGGAGTTGTTCTTCTGGCCGGGGCTAAATGGGGATGTCGCGGCTAAAGTGAGGTCTTGTTCTACGTGTGCAGTTAGCAAACCAGCACTAAATACTAAGGTCGGGTATCTAGCGTCTACAGTCCCAAACCGTCCTTTCGAAAAGCTGCACATTGATTACATGGGACCTCTTCCCAGAACAAAAAAGGGCAACACCATGATTCTGGTCGCTGTTGACCAGTTTTCCAAATTCACCTGGTTTATCCCCGTCAAAGATGCTAATTCAAATAGTACAATTAGGGCCTTTAAGCCAAACTATTTTCCAAAATTTCGGTTTCCCTAAGATTATAATCTCTGACAACGCACGCGTTCCGCAATTTTTGTTTTTCAATTTTTTGCGTGTTTTACGGTATAAAACACGCAACCCTATCACCATATCACCCCCAACCTAACAATGCGGAACGTTTAAATCGCAATCTTAAAGCAGCCCTTATAGCCTTTCATTCCAACAACCAGACTTCATGGGACGAATCCCTTTAAGTTCGCACAACATGAGACTTTAAAAACTACCCCATTTAAAATCCTTTTTAACTTTTCACCAGATACACCGTTAAGTCTCAGTTGGAATATCAATGACCTTCTGTCAAAACCAAATAATAGTTCCCTCAACGTTTGGCGCCAGGCCAAACAGAATATTCTTCGTGCGCATCAGAGAGGAGAAAGAAGTTACAACAGAAATCAAAAGCAGCATTCATACAAGATCGGCGACCTAGTTTGGTGTAAGACACACCACCTTAGCTCCAAAGTAAACAAGAGGGCAGCCAAACTCATACCGAGGTGGGCTGGCCCTTTTAAAATTTTGGATTTTCTTACTCCAGTAACTGTTGCGCTATCTTTTCCCAAGGACAACCATTTTCTTAAGAAAGCACATGTGGAGCAGCTATAACCTCATTATTTGCCGCACAATCCATTTTCCTCGGAAAAGTTTAAAACTTCAGATCTTTCACGCCCTGCTTAGATTTTGTCTGATGAACTTATAGTTTTGTTTCTCTTGGACTGGCCAAGCTTTGAAATGTGGAGCCAAACCGCATTTCCTCTAAACCCGTAACCCTAGCCTCTTGTCCGAAAGCACTTGCCTACGGATAATTGGTTTTGGGAGGTTAAGAGTAATTTCTTCGTCTTTCATGATGTAGGAAACACTTCTCCCGGACTTGTCTCTAGGATCCCATAGGCTGATCACCTATGAGGAATCCATATACACTTTTGTCCTTGGACATTTCATTCATCGCACAACCGGCCGGTGTGTACGATGTGACGACAGAACAGAGAGTGTCATGAACTCTACTGCATCTTCGTCAAATTCATCTTCGGATGAGGACACAGCGAGTCCATACTCTAGGTTTAGGTATAGTTTCTCTTATATATATATATAAACATATGTTGTGTTGATCTTGGTGATGGTATTTTGACCGGTTCGTCAGAACCACATTATATATTATGTCTTTATCTCGTGTGTGTGTGTGTGTGTGTGTGTGTGTGTGTGTGTGTGTGTGTTGAGACGGAATGACAAGATCATTAGTCTCATGTTCAATTTAAAAACCATTTAAATTGCCGCGCTAAACAAGATAGAGTGGGAATGCGGTAATGCGGTAACATCACGCAAGGCAAGAGGGGTTTTTGCTTGCACAGACGTGAAAACCAAACTATCGTAGTTCTTATTTTATTTTTAAAAAACTAAAATATTATTTTAAATAATTATTCAGTAGAGTCAACCGACTAATAATATCAAGAAATAAATTTAAAAGCACCTAAAACAAAAAAGTTATTCAAGAAATTAGAAGGGCTCAAAAACCTAAAATTTGAAAAAAGGGAAAATTTAAAAATCAAAAATCATAGAGCCATAACCAATGGAGGAAGTAATAATAATCAGAAATAAAAAATAAATAAGAATAATAATAACCAGGGGAGAATAGACTTAGAAAGTCATTCTTGGAGAGTTTTTTAAGTTTTTAAGGGTGAAGGGGGATAAACTAAAAAATAATAATAATAACAATGAAGAGACAACCGTAGGGAACAATAATAAGCAATTAGAATCAGATTTCAAGTTAAAATGGGGGAGTTATAATAATAGCAAATAGTAAAACTTTCAAGCCCAAAAGCGGTCAAAATAGAGGTTAAAGGGGAAATAAAATGAAGTAATAATGGATATTAATTGTGTAAAAATGTAATACAACAGAGCAGAGATGAAAATTTATAATGGGGGGGTTTATAATCAAATAACACGACGATCGAAAACTCAAAACTTCGAGGACTAATAACTCAAAAGCCAAGCGAGCTACGATAAAAATCTAAGAAGATATTTCCGTCATAGGAGCAGAAGAAGAACTTGTATACGAAAGAATTGTGAAAAAGGACTTATATCGAAAGTTGAAAAGTGAAAAAACAGACATTCGGTAAAAGTGCGATAACTCGTAAACGAAACGTGCGAAAATGACCAATCGAGCTTTACAAGACCCTCAAGATCGGACAGAAGAGGAATCCGAAGAGAAATCGATGATCGAACCAGCCGTTCAGAAGTTACAGCAAGTTGTTCGTAAAAATGTTCAAAATCACAATTTGCAAAATTTAACAGGAAAAGTGGCGCGAGTGGATCTACGTCACAGTACAGTCATTGGACTTCGCATGACCAACCGTCATCACAGATAACGAAAAATAATACAACAATCAAAATATCTATTAAAAGGATTTTTAATAGTAAATAGTGAATAAAAACTATTCAATCGGTAAAAACTATACCTAGTACAGATTGTAGTATAAAAATTTCAGACCAAAACAGCCTGAAAATACGAAAAACAACGAAGAGACATTTCTTCATGAAAGGGAGAAAAAGTGGTTACCTTTTGAGGGAAGATTCCCACAGAAAGGGAGAACCAAAATTGTTCGTCGTAAGACGGATACTCTAGTACCAAACTCCGAGCAGGGAAGACATTGCTTTAGTCACGCTACTAAACTATTCTAAATTCAACTTAGTAAATTTTTAACTTAAATATTTCAATCAGTAATTAAAAGTTTTTTTTTTTGTGGAGGTGAAAATCTTCAAAAAGACACCATTGCACGCAATGGTAGTGTGGGATTTTTACCCACTAAAAACACCCCCGGTTATCATAACCAGTCCACCAGACCGACAAACGATTTTATTTTCTTGCAAAGAGTCGCTGTGTATGAGAGAATTAATAGCTAAATACTCTCCGCTACATTAAGCCATTAGATCATGAGGCTTCTTTCTGCTAAGGCGACGGATGTCACCGCCTACGTTTAGTACACTTAGCATGTCAGGATTTACATGCTTCCGCAATCACATGTCATGTCCACATGCATACCTCTTCATCTCCTCCGTTACCAGGCCAATTCGCAGGTCACGATGGAGATCTTTATTTCTTACGTACCATGGCGCATTGACCATTCCTCGCAGTACTTTGTTCTGAAATTTTTGAATCATCTGAGCATTTGTGTTCTTTGTACAGCCCCATAATTGAATGCCATACGTCCACACTGGCTTCAAAATTTGTTTATAAAGCAAGATTTTGTTTCCGATCGACAGTCCGGAGTTACGTCCGAGCAGCCAGTAAAGGTTTCGATACTTGATGTTCAGTTCCTCTTTTTTCTTTTTCACATGCTCCTTCCACTTGAGCTTTACATCCAGGGTCATACCCAAATATTTAGCAGTGTTAGCACAGGGTATGATTTTATTGTGAATGGTAATGTGGGCATTTACTATCTTCTTGTATGTGAAATTTATATGTGTGGATTTGTCTTCATTGAGTTTTATGCGCCATAATTCTGTCCAGTTTACTACTTTGTTAAGAGCTTTTTGCAGCTTATTCCTGGCACAATCAATGTTGGTATCGACCGCGAGGATTGCTGTGTCATCCGCAAATGTTGCCATCATAGTTTCGCCATCATGTACTATGTCTCTGGTGTACAAAAGATAGAGTACAGGGCCGAGGACACTTCCCTGGGGAACTCCTGCTGCTATATCTTTCAAGTCTGAAAACTCTGAGCCGTATCGAACTCTAAAGCATCTGTCTGCTAGGTATGATCTTAGAATTTCAAAATATTGTTTAGGTAGATCTCTATGCAATTTGTAAATGAGGCCTTCATGCCAAACCTTGTCAAAGGCTTGCGCAACGTCAAGGAACACTGCAGAACAAATTTTATTTTCCTCGAGTGCGTTTTCCACAATATTGGTTATGCGATGCACCTGGTCTATTGTCGAGTGCTTGCTTCTGAAGCCAAACTGATGGTTCGGTATCAGCTTTCTTTTCATTATGATACGCTCAAGTCTTTTCATGAGTAGTTTTTCAAAGATCTTTGACATTACAGGTAATAGAGAAATTGGTCTATACGATGTGACCTCTGTGGGTGGTTTTCCTTGCTTTGGTATGACAATAACCTCTGCAATTTTCCAGAGTCGAGGAACATGCTTGATATTTAAGCAGGCGTTAATTATGTATTGTAATTTAATGAGTGCTATCTCTGGCAGCTCCTTTATAATCCGTCCTGTAATAAGGTCGAAACCAGGTGCTTTCTTGTTGTTGAGGTGTCTACATATGTGTTTGAGTTCTTTAAGAGAAACGAGTGGTATTTCAACGTCGTCTACCTTATCTACAAGCACTGTGTTTTCTTTATCTGTGATTTGTTGGAAGGGTTTAAACACATTTGATAGGTGGTCTGCGAAAACATCAGCTTTTTTCTTTGAATTTTCTACCCAAGAACCATCTTGCATTTTTAAGGGTGGGTCCTGAAGTGGGGGCCTTTTAAATCGCCTCGCTGTTTTCCAGAGCGAGTAGTTTGTTTTATCATCGGCAGTCAGGTTACAAAGGAAATTTCCAAAAGACTCAATTTTAAAATTTTTTTATTGCAGTTTTTAGTCAATTACTAAGACAGTTTGCAATGATTTTGTCACCAGGAAACCTTGATCGTTGCCACTTTCTTCGAGCATTCCTTTTCTCCATGATTAGTTCTATGATATCAGCCGGATAGGTTGTTGCAACTTGATGGATTTTATTTACAGTTGGAGTACTATTTTTCGCTGCTTCCTGTACGTCAGCAACAAATTGTTCAGTTTCTTGATCTATTTGACTCGCACTCAGCAATGGCACTTCAATGTCAACAAAGTTCTCAATCTCAGTTCTGAATTTGTTCCAGTTAGTTTTATTATTTGTGAGTCTGGGAAGTTGTTTTTTCATAAGAACAGATTCACTGACTGACAGAATCACAGGGGTATGATCTGACAAGAGATCATCATTACCTTCAGCATACATATGATTGCTTGATAACCCTTTGGTGACAAAAAAGTCAATTAAGTCTGGTATTTTCACTGGATCAGTTGGCCAGTAAGTTGGTGATCGTGAAGAGATAAATACACAATTGTGCTTACACCCCGCCTGATAAAGCTCTTTACCTTTTGAGGTGATTAGTCTTGAGCCCCACTGTGTATGTTTGGCATTGAAATCCCCTCCAATGATGAAGTAGTTTCCAAGTGTCTTGAAGATATTGAAATAGTCATCTCTCTTGAGCGATGACCTAGGTGGGCAATAAATAGCCGCAACCTTGAAGTCTCTATTCTTCATTTGAATATTGATAGCAGTCAGTTGTAAAGTTTGCTTTATAGTCACCGGCTCTTCGTGATGCTGGATGTTGCTTTTTATTAGTACTGCAGTACCCCCTCCTGCTGAAGTAATTAAAAGTAACTTAGAAAAATTTCAACTAATTTCGAACTTCGATCTGCAAGAAGATTCATAAACATTGAAGGCGACTTAGCAGGGATTCGAGATTAATACCAGCATTCAACAACTTAGAAATATCCAGGACTTGGAGAGAAAACAACTCAGAGACATCTGAAACGATTTCAACAAATAACTTCAAATCTACGAGAGCTTCATGTTAAGTGTGAAGGTACACTAAGTCTAAGGAATAATTCGTAACTAGTAAATTCATTTTAATAATAAATTCATTGGGGAAATTTAGAAAAATTAACTTCAGTAAAATAAATTCACTCTGCTTTGGTGTAACAAATATTTCAAAATTAAATACGACTATTTCAGTGCAGGAAAAGCTATCTGTAGTCCTAGCTGAAATAGTCTAGCCTTTTTCAATTTGTGTTAGTATATAAGAGATTTCTATTAGATTATTTGTGTCATATTTTGTTGTTTGATGTGTTTTAAAATTTTAAAATTGTTTTATTCTGTGTTAAAGAGAAATAAGACATAAAATTTTATTCTCGAGTTTGATTCTTTTCATTAACCATTCTGTGTATTAACATTGCTTATTTTTGATATCTATTATAATTGTGCTCTGGTAAAATATAATATAAAATTTTTAAGAAATTAGTATCAGAATTCAGGAGCCGATTTCTTCCAAAATTCACTTCCCCAGAGAAAGAGAGTGTAAAAAGGAAAGTAGTAAATTCAGTGAGCGATAAAATAAAATTCAGGGAATTTTCGTAAATTAAAAGATTGTAAGTTAATGAGAACAAACTCATACTTACAAAAGCCAAGGTTTGCAATAGCTTTGATTATAAAAAGGGTAAAAGTGAGCATCTTGGTCTTGTCCGCGTTTGTATAGAGACAAGAACTCCTGACGGAGAACGTTGTAAAGCAAGGTTCGAGTCGCGTGAGTAAAGGGTTTGCATAAGTCATCAGGGTACGCGGCGAGTGACGATCCAAAGCGGGGACGATCCAAAGTCGGCGAGCGCATACGCGGCAAGTGCTGTACCAACGTGGGGCACGAAGACGCAAACAACGCCGAGTGCATACGCGGCAGTGTGTGTGTTGCCGCGTATGCGCTCTGCGTTGTTGCAAGTTCGTGCGTTACGTTGGACGCCACTTGCCTCGTATGCGCTTGTCTCCTTTTGCAAGTTTGTGCCCCACGTTGGTACGCCACTTGCCGTGTATGCGCTCGCCGACTTTGCATCGTTTGCATCGTTTGCACGTTGGAACGTCACTTGCCTCGTACCCTCTGACGACTTTTGCAAACCCTTTACTCTCACGACTCGAACCTCGTTTTACAACGTCCTTCGTCAGGAGTTCTTGTCTCTATACAAACGCGGACAAGACCAAGATGCTCACTTTTACCTTTTTACTAATCAAAGCTATTGCAAAACTTGGCTTTTGTAAGTATTTTTTTTTTTTTTTTTTTTTTTTATTTATTTATAACACTACAACTAGCTTTATCAGCTAACCAGCAGCTTATTTTCTAACAGCAATCGTGACAGTTTATTAGGTTATTTCCCAATGTCAATACCTATGTTCACAGCTCCACACCCACAACTGTGAACTTTAAACCAAGTCAAAAGGCTTCAGTCTTTTAAGGCGTCGCACTAACTCTGCGTTGTCAAGCAGCTGAAGTACTTCAACGTTTTGGTGGTTATGGAGTCGAGACTCATGCTTTTTAGCTTGCTTTTGTATTTCGGCCTCTACCGTTTCGATCTTCAAGTCCCTGTGAATAGTGTCATTGCTGACATACCAAGGAGCTTTCACTAAATTCCTTAATACTTTATTTTGAAAGGTCTGAATAATTTTGATATTAGACTTCTTAGTGCAGCCCCATAGCTGTATACCATATAACCATACCGGTTTTAGCACTTGCTTGTATAGCACTAGTTTGTTATGTACTGATAATTCTGACTTTCTTCCAATCAGCCAATGCATTTTCTTTAATTGAATACCCAGTTGTTCACGTTTCTTCTTAACATGTTCCTTCCAACGTAGCTTAGCATCAAGGGTCATACCAAGATATTTTGCACTGTTGGCATACGGTACTATATTTTGATCAATATATACTGGCTTATAAACACCTTTTCTATTTGTAAAGTTTACATGCACTGATTTTGTCTCATTAATCTTGATACGCCATTTTTTAGTCCAAGCAGTGACATGGTCAGTCGCATTTTGCAGTTTACTTGTTGCATCTCCTACATCTTTCCCTACAGCCAGGATAGCCGTATCATCAGCAAATGTGGCAATTAAGACGTCACCATCCTGAGGCAAATCATGAGTATAGATTAAGTACAGTATAGGTCCAAGTACGCTACCTTGAGGCACTCCAGCTTTGATGTTCCTTAGCTCTGAATATTCTGAATTCATCCGAACTCTAAAAAGTCTATCTGCTAAATACGAACTTAATAATTTACTCAGTTTTTGCGGAAGCATAGCTTTTAATTTGTTATTAATTCCAACATGCCAAACTTTATCAAAAGCTTGAGCAACGTCTAGAAATAAAGCCGAACATATATTTTTTTCTTCTAAGGCCTTTTCAACAGTGCTTGTTAATCTGTGCACCTGATCTATTGTCGAGTGCTTTTGGCGAAATCCAAACTGATGCAATGGTATAATCATTTTTTCTTGAATTACTGCCATAAGTCGTGTCAAAATAATTCCTTCAAATACCTTAGATAGGACAGGCAGCAACGATATTGGACGGTATGAGGTTTTTTCTGTGGTTGGCTTTCCAGGTTTCGGAATCATCACAATTTCCGCCACCTTCCACTGACGAGGAACATAAGTTAATCTTATTGCTGCATTAATAATGGATGTTAATTTTACAATAGCTTTCTTTGAAAGCTCTTTAACAACTTTACCAGTGATCAGGTCATAACCTGGAGCTTTTTTCTGTTTAACTTTCGTTTTGATTTCTCGAATCACCTCTTTCACTGTTGCAGGACTGATATTCGATTTATCTGGGTTGATCATTTTATCTAGGTTTTCCTTTGCTGTTTGCCTTGTAGGAGCACAGAAAGTATCTTCCAAGTAATCTGCAAATAATTCCACCTTTTCTTTGCTATCTCTAGCCCAAGTTCCATCTTCTTTCTTCAAAGGAGGAGACTGAGTAATAGGTCTCTTAAGAGATCTAGCTGCTTTCCACAAGGAATAGTCACTGGTTTTATCGTATGACAAATTACCCATGTAGTTACTAAAGGTTTCGTTCTTTATTTCAATAATCATATTTTTCAATTCCTTACCTAACCGGTTTAACACATTTTTGGACAGTGGTGTTCGTGATTCTTGCCACCTTCGTCTTGCTTTTCTTTTTTCTTTTATTTTTTCCCGAATTTCGATAGGATAGTTAATTCCTCTGGTTTTTCCTTCGACTTTTGGAGTATTTTCCCAAGCCGATAATTGGATGTTAGCAATTAGGTTTTGAAGCTCAGTCTCCAGTTGTTCTATTGTTTTAAGAGGCGATTTAAGGTTTATTCTGCGATCCAAATCATTTTTAAATCCATCCCAGTCGGTATGAACGTTTACCAGAGTGGAAGGTTTTTGTTTCCTTATAACTGTTTGGCTGACAGTAAGAATAATGGGCGTATGGTCAGATGAAAGCTCCTCAGTCGCCTCAATGTCTGTGTAGTTTTGTAAGTATGAGCTTGTTCTCATTAACTTACAATCTTTTAATTTACGCAAAATTCCCTGAATTTTATTTTAACGCTCACTGAATTTACTACTTTCCTTTTTTCACTCTCTTTCTCTGGGGAAGTGCCTTTTGGAAGAAATCGGCTCCTAAGTTCTGATAATAATTTCTTCAAATTTTTATATTATATTTTACCAGAGCACAATTATAATAATTATCATAAACAATGCAATGTTAATACACAGAATGGTTAATGAAAAGAATCAAACTCGAGAATAGAATTGTATGTATTATTTCTCTTTAAGACAAATCAAAACAATTTAAAATTTTTATGACACAACAAATAAACAAACAAAATATGACACAAATAATCAAATAGAAATCTCTTATATACTAACACAAATTGAAAAAGGCTAGACTATTTCAGCTAGGACTGCAGATAGCTTTTCCTGCACTGAAATAGTCGTATTTAATTTTGAAATATTTGTTACGCCAAAGCAGAGTGAATTTATTTTACTGAAGTTAATTTTTCTAAATTTCCCCAATGAATTTATTATTAAAATGCATTTACTAGTTACGAATTATTCCTTAGACTTAGTGTACCTTCACACTTAACATGAAGCTCTCGTAGATTTGAAGTTATTTGTTGAAATCGTTTCTGATGTCTCTGAGTTGTTTTCTCTCCAAGTCCTGGATATTTCTAAGTTGTTGAATGCTGGTATTAATCTCGAATCCCTGCTAAGTCGCCTTCAATGTTTATGAATCTTCTTGCAGATCGAAGTTCGAAATTAGTTGAAATTTTTCTAAGTTACTTTTAATTACTGATTGAAATATTTAAGTTAAAAATTTACTAAGTTGAATTTAGAATAGTTTAGTAGCGTGACTAAAGCAATGTCTTCCCTGCTCGGAGTTTGGTACTAGAGTATCCGTCTTACGACGAACAATTTTGGTTCTTCCTTTCTGTGGGAATCTTCCCTCAAAAGGTAACCACTTTTTCTCCCTTTCATGAAGAAATGTCTCTTCGTTGTTTTTCGTATTTTCAGGCTGTTTTGGTCTGAAATTTTTATACTACAATCTGTACTAGGTATAGGTTTTACCTATTGAATAGTTTTTATTCACTATTTACTATTAAAAATCCTTTTAATAGATATTTTGATTGTTGTATTATTTTTCGTTATCTGTGATGACGGTTGGTCATGCGAAGTCCAATCACTGTACTGTGACGTAGATCCACTCGCGCCACTTTTCCTGTTAAATTTTGCAAATTGTGATTTTGAACATTTTTACGAACAACTTGCTGTAACTTCTGAACGGCTGGTTCGATCATCGATTTCTCTTCGGATTCCTCTTCTGTCCGATCTTGAGGGTCTTGTAAAGCTCGATTGGTCATTTTCGCACGTTTCGTTTACGAGTTATCGCACTTTTACCGAATGTCTGTTTTTTCACTTTTCAACTTTCGATATAAGTCCTTTTTCACAATTCTTTCGTATACAAGTTCTTCTTCTGCTCCTATGACGGAAATATCTTCTTAGATTTTTATCGTAGCTCGCTTGGCTCTCGAGTTATTGGTCCTCGAAGTTCTGAGTTTTTGATCGTCGTGTTATTTGATTATAAACCCCCCCCCCCATTATCAATTTTCATCTCTGCTTTGTTGTATTACATTTTTACACAATTAATATACATTATTACATCCTTTTATTTCCCCTTTAACCTTTATTTTGATCGCTTTTGGGCTTTGTTTTACTTTTTGCTATTATTATAACTCCCCAATTTTAACTTTAAATTTGATTCCAATTGTTTATTATTGTTCCCTACGGTTGTCTCTTCAATTGTTATTATTATTATTTTTTAATTTATCCCCCCCTTCACCTTTAAAAACTTAAAAAACTCTCCAAGAATGAATTTCTAAGTCCATTCTCCCCTGGTTATTATTATTATTATTTATTTTTTATTTCTAATTATTATTACTTCCTCTCTTGGTTATGACTCTATGATTTTTGATTTTTTAATTTCCCCTTTTTTCAAATTTTAGGTTTTTGAGCCCTTCTACTTTCTTGAATAACTTTTTTGTATCAGGTGCTTTTAAATTTATTTCTTGATATTATTAGTCGATTGACTCTACTGAATAATTATTTAAAATAATATTTTAGTTTTTTAATAAAATAAGAACTACGATAGTTTGGTTTTCACGTCTATGCATGCAAAATATATTTATTGACAGATTTATATGAAATACAAAATATTTATATTTTTTAAGTTAAATATCATATTTACTCTATTTTTAAAGTGTCTCCCACAAAGGTATTTACATTTTTAAACATATGCACCAACCAAATTGTAAAATATTTTTCATACATATTGGAAACATATCCAAAAGTGTACCAACAACTTTTTACGCTGATACCTGGAATAGAAATAAAATGGCGGTTGTTGACAGAGATTTATGGTTTAAACGACAGCAAGCAATACAATTACTTTTTATTCTTTTATAGACTTTAATAACCTCAATATATCAAATTAAAAAAATTTCTTTTTATGATAAAACATATTACTTAACAAAACAATAAAATTGATGTGGGTTTACTAGGAGACTTTAGAATAGCAGCACACATATTTTCGGCCACTTCTAAGTCAGGTGGCTGCCAGCAATACTTTTTCTGTACACTACGAGTTTCAAGTAAGAGCTTTCTCCACTTTGCGATGGACATGACTGAGGGAGGTTCAATCATAGGATACGAAGTTTGAAATATTATGTGTGCTTCTTTGTCATTATTAAAAAAAATAGACCAAGCATAGCACAAAACCTTCTGCTCTATCGTAAACAACATGGCAAAAAGCTAGAACAACCTAGGCCTATGTTATATTTGTTGCCTAAGAGAACAGAATACAACAATGCTATCATCTGAAATAAAAGAAAGAGCTGTTTGTTTTAAAATAACCAGCTGTTTAAACATTTGGAGCTTTTATGTTATCTTGTTCTCTGGCAGCAGGTGCTATCGTTTAAACTGCATTTCTATCAAGAGCCGCCATTTTATTTCTTTTGCAAATATCAGCATAAAAATTTGTTGGTACACTTTTAGATATGTTTCCAATATGTATAAAAGTAATCTTACAATTTGGTAGACGCATATGTAGGCTACTTGGTGGTTGTTTTAAAAATTGTAAATATCTTCGTGAGACACACTGTATATATCTATATAACATATATTAAAAAATAGAGTAAATATATACATATATTAACATTATTCGTAATTGGACAGACATGTGCTACATTTATTTCAATTTTAAAACTAAATATTGCAATACTTGAATAATATCAGTTGGCATAGCCATTTAATTTCTAGCTGTGGTCAAGTAAGGTATATATATAATAACCTTCCTTGACCTTTAGTTCATTAACTAGGTCTAGTTAGGTAACTATATATGACATGATTGGTACTAAATGATACGTTGTTTGACAGTTCTTCATAGTGTGACAGTTCTTAAAACAGAACTATTTTCCGCGGAATAAAAAAAAACCAATAGATTTTACTTAAAAATGATGAAATATGTGTTGAAATAACCTTAAAATTCCATAAAACAGTCATTTTAAATCGCTGTTTTCGGACAGAAAATAGAATTGGGAAACATAAAAAGTGACTAGCTTTGTTAAAAATAATTGAATTTGAAGACGAAATACCGTACCGAGATTTTGCACTTACTTCAATCGGACAGCTCTCCTGCATATTTATCACCATATATACATATAGTCACCTAGCCACACCTAATAAAACATACTTTTTACCAGAACAAACATGTTTTAAAAATAAACTTCGAGCGATGACACTCCACGAACATAGGCCTAGTAATAAATATTAACATAGATTTCAAAATCACGGCTGGATTTATCCTAACAACAGCTAGATTCCCTTGTTTTCTGTGTTATTTGACAGTGAAGAAATGCATTTTGGGATTTGAAAACTTTCTTCCTGCAACAAATATGATCTGATTGTTTCGATACAAGGTAAATAGTTAACCATTTAATAATTTATAATAACAAAATCCAATTACCATGTACAATCCATATTTACCTTTGATTCTATTACATCAATTGGTCATTGGAGGATCTAATATATTAGATCTTGATATAGACCTAACTCATCAAAGTATTGGATGTCAATAATAACCCTACTCATCAAATTACTTTCTTACTTACCTTCACATTAGATGTTTCTTCTAACTCATTTACAATGCCAAAATTAGATTTAGAATCATCTTTGTTTCTTTCTGCAGCTACTGTTCTTATAATGTCATCCGCGAATTGCAAAGCAGTACGTAAACCAGGTTTTGTTAGGTCAGTATTTCGGTCTGCACATTTATCATGACACTGCACATGTTTATTTACATAGACTTTTAAAGATCGTTCATTGGATACACATTTAGGATGTTTTACAGATTTGATTGTTTTTTGTACACCTATATTAGGCTTGCTCACATCTACATTACGAACTATTTTTTTTATTACTGTAGGAAATTTTTTCTCAACTTTTGGATCCATAAGTAATTGACTTTTTGAAGAAGATTTGCTTGACTTGAAAGCCCTACTGCAGACTTTTTCCCTTTTCCTTCCCTTATAATTCAATATTCTATAACACAAATAACTTGCACTCAATTCTATTCAACATTTCTTTCTTTTTCCAAGTTAATATTAATAATAGTTTGAATTACAGCCATAAATAATAACAATTATGATTTTCTATAATTATAAGTAATAGAATGGTAATTCCACTAAATGAAATAGATGCACTATTAACACTCTTAACCTACAAATATAACTTTTAGTTGCTTTGCTGGATAGTTTATATCAAGTCTGTTTATTAAACTCTTTTATAGGTCAAATTTGATTGATCAGGTGAAATGAAAATAATTAACAAATCCATATCAAAATTAAAAAATATAATATAACATTTCAAAAGGTGCCAACAACAAAAACATCTTTTGAAATTTTGAAAACGACTGGAAAGAGTGGAAAGTGGAAACGAAACTACGAAACGATAAAGAAAAAGTACTGAGTTAAATGAATCTTGAAATGCTTGAACTGATAATAAAAATTGCAGATTAGGACCAGTTGATTAGTATAGTTCAAAAATGATATTTACAATACAGTGTACCGTACTTATAATTTACACAAACACCAACTAATTTAAACAAAACTACTTCTATGGACTCAGAGGGTGTTAGAATGGATAAATCATATTATAAGTTTTATATAATAAGTATGTGGTAAACATCGAATCTAAATTTTAACATTAGCTCAATACCTTCCATTTAACGGAAATATAAACTAATCAGATAATCTTTATAATCAAACGTAAGAGAATTTTATTTTTTAGCCTACGAAGGTCTTGTACGTGTAAACCAATATCAAATTCAAAGTTGGCAGTCCATGTCCATGATACGAAAATATTACAAGTGTAAAATAAGAAAGAACGCAATACACATTATATTAACATATATCTATCAATTGCTACATCTCTTTCGGTATAGTTAACGTTACAACAGAGACGGTTAGCAACGTGTAAATTATAGGGAGACGTATGTTAACACATTATGATGTTATAGAGATTAAATTTATACGTTTTACGACCACAAAACACATTTGCATTTGTACCCTCAAGTTTAAATCAACTTTATAAAATTTTGTTTTTGTCCACTTTTCATATTTTATCCCTAGGTGGGTGTAAATGTTTGCTACCTATATGCCAAAATTTAAATCGTAAAAACGCTTAGTTCGCCCAGGACCCAACTTTATATAAACATGTGAACTTTTATGACTAAAAAGCATGTCTTCAATATTATATCTAACTTACTTCAAGAAATATAGTTTTTGTTTATCCAATTTTCTAATTTTAAATCTAAGTAAGTATAAATTGTTGTTACCTATATCCTAAATTTTAAATAAAATTGTAAAAACACTTAGTTCACCGACAATACCTTTTTATTAATTCATATTCTTTTTCTATGTCAAATAATATTTCTCATTTATGCCCTCAAATGAAAATCTACTTTATAAAAATAGTTTTTTCCACTTTTCATTTTTACTGTAATGTAAATATTTGCTATGTATGCACCAAATTTTAAATTGTAAAAACGCACAAGCCTTTATATAATATACAAGTGGATTTTTACGACTGAAAATCATATTTATGTTTAATGCCCTCAAGTTTAAATCAATTTTACTAAAAATGTGTTTTTGTCAACTTTTAAAATTATAACCCGAGGTATGAATAAATGTTTGGTATCTACATGGCAAATTTTAAATTGTAAAAAAGCCTATTTCTCCACCAATACGGTGCCTCTTTTTATACACGTTTGTACTTGTGGGACTAAATATCACATTTTTGTCTAGTGCGGTTAAGTTTAAATCACTACAAAAAATAGTTTTTGTCCACTTCACAAATTTTAACCTGAGGTAGGTATAAATGTTTGCTTTGTACGAGCCAAATTATAAATTGTAAAATAGCTGTAAGCGCCATTTTATTCACGTACTTGGTACTTCTGTGACAAAATATTTTAACATATTTTTCCTTATGCTCTTAAGTTTAAATCTACTTCATTCCCTTTTAATAAATATGATGCCAATTAGTTATAAATATTTACTATTTCTATGCTAAATTTAAAATTGTAAAAATGATTAGCTTGCTCGTTTTTTAAAGATTAAATATCACATGTCTTAAATTTAAATCTCATTTATAAAAAGTATGTCATTTATACGTTCACTTTTTTAAATTTTACTCAGCGATAAATGAGCAAGGATCAAAAAGCTTCACTTTTGGTCCAAGAGATGAACTATATTTTTCGTTATACTGCAAACAATATAAAAAATAATAATTCAAAAAACTAAAATGTTATTACCTATTTACCTTCAAATCGATGGTAAGAGCTGTTTTATTGGTAATTTACAATTAAGAGTATCAGTTGTTTTTATCGATGCTTTACAATCGTTAATTTAATTCGTATAATTAAATTAAGTACCCTAACTGCTGATGATCTCTACTTCAGCAACTGTTTTTAGGTCCTAGGACTAAAAAGAACAACTTTAGCATCTCAATGCATATATTGAAAATAGCTGTTTTTGAAACAGTATGACGAAAACTATTATATTTATAATACTGTATATATATGTACAAATTAAGTACTACTCCCACTGGTCTATAGTATCTTGCACTGGTTTTACTAGACCCAAAATGGGATGATGTAAATGTAGACTAAACCGGATGTAAATATGTACCTATGTCGAGTGATGTTCATGTAAAGGATTGAAATTACTCGGATGGGCAATGTCGTTGTTTTCCGATAACAGTGTTATAACGTATAACAGCATCTCGATAACAGGTTGCAGAATCCTGTTATTTTAATAACAGTGTTATCGACTGGCACTGTCTGTTATCGTTGTGCAAGTGTTTTTTGAAGTATAGAGATACAATTAATAGACTTCGTTTTTCAATTTTTCTAGCTGCTTTTTACTTTACAGTTATTGTAATATCATAATTAACATTTAAAATTTATATCCGTTTCTGACAAAATGATTTAAATGTTCAGAAAGAAAACAACATTTTTTAAATCTTATTTTTAAACGGTATGAGATGATGAGAATAATTTATTTTATAAATTATAATTTATAAAAATTATAATTTATAAATTATAATTTATAAAAATTAGAATTTATAATATTATAATTTATTATAATAATTATTATTATTAGTACTACCAAATATAATAAAATAAATTTTTAAAACCTAAAAATTAGAAAATTATGTTAGTAATTTAATATTTTAGAAATAAATAGGAATCCCTTAAGCACAGCATGAATTGGGAATTCCTGCAAAAATAAACTAAAAGTAGAATGAAGATAAAAACTGTCTTGAACTAAAAATAAGTAACTTCTCTAAATCATTATACAAATATAAACATACATACACATATTTATATAAACCTGCATTCATAGTACATGCATACAACATTCACACAACAAACATAAATGATTACTCTATATTATAATATAAGAAAACTTATTAATTAAAAAATAGCTAACATTGATTATTTGATTTAAATTAAATATAAATTTCAATGTATAGTGAAAAGATTAACAAATACTATACAAACATATTAAATGAAAGGCATTCATAATAAAATAAAATAAATCTTACAAATATAATAGGTAAGGTTCAAATAATCACTAAAATTACATTCAGTCTTTAATCTTATCCCATCCCACCCTCCGACCTAAGCAAAGTAAACAAAAAAAAACATTCCTTGCACAATCATTCCTATTACGAATTCCCTATGATATATGACAAAGACAAACTGGCAACAGTCTGATAGCAACATTCGAAAGCAGTTTTGTCGATAACAGGATAGATTTTTTCGTAAGCATTTTTGTCGATAACAGGATAGCAATTTTCAAAAGCAGTATTTCGATAACAGGATAAGCAGTTTTCATTGCGTTGCAAGAAGCGTTGTGTTATAACATAGTCCGGAGTGCCTGTTGTTAAAATAACAGGGTGTTTCCGACAACAGTGTTGCGGCGAAAACTGTTATCGCGACATAACACTGTTATGTTAAATAACAACCCATCTCTAAATTACTCATTACAGTTATACAGTATGAAATTTGAGAATTCCAAAATCCAGATAATGAAGTAAATATGGCGGCTGGAATAGACGATCCCGATTCTCAAAAAGTGAGCTTTCTTTTTGAAATTAATTATTAAGTATAGAAATGCTTACGTTTTTAACAAGTTCGGGTTTTTATTGATGTGTCTTAATAAAGTTGTTCTTACCTAAATATTGTATATTATTTAATAAAGGATACGTTTTACCGGTAACCTCAACTATGTTAGTTGTCCTGCTAGGCATACCTTTGCTAATTACATCTAATCATATCTTGATTTTCAAAGTATTGACATATTTCATATATTACTTAATTAAATGGCTAAGAATCACTTGATTGTAGCTTAAAAGATGGGAAAGTTTTAACTAAACTTTTTGAACTGGTTGTAGGGTCTAATGCTTCTTTAGGCAATCTTGTTCCTTGCGTGACAGTTGTCAGTTTATAAGTGTCAACAGGTAGGACTATATTATTTGTAAATATGTTCGTGAATTTTGGTCACATGTTGAATTTTTTCAGGAGTTTTAATTTTATAGATTTTTTTTGTGGATTTTCATTAGGCTGTAAGCCTAATGCTTTTAGTTTTTCAACAAATTTGGAGAAATATGTTATCAACATTTTTATCCACCATGGAAACTAGTAGCGGTTAGTGATTAGAATTGACCAATATTTTTATGCATAGACTACATCATCTATAAGTTGTAATAGTGGTCTTCAACCTTTACAGAGTAAAGGGGCATATTATTGAACTTGATCTGAATTGTGGGCCACAGAGCAAAAGATTTTTCTGTGTATAACTATCATCTATAGGCTATATGGTAATAAACCACTATATGAGTGTGAGTGTGAGTATATGTTTTTTGTTTGATGAAGTGTGCAATTGGTTTGGCTTAGCCTAATATATGTTTGTTTTTACTTTTTCGGTAAATATGCAGCATACATACGTTGCCATTTAGTAGTGAAAGTTATGCAAATCATGTTGTACATATCTCCTATTGTGACCATTAGATCATACTTTCAATTTGTAAACCCGTTTGTATTAAAAAATCTATTATTTCTGTAAAAAATAAGTGGTTAAAAAGTGTGAATTCCTGTTTGTGTGAGGTCACATCGCTCGATGAGACCTACTATTTAAAGGAACTATAGGTCTGGGAAGGTAACGATAAGCGAAACAATTTTCATGTCTCATAATCCATTAAGGTACTTACGTATTAACGCCACCGCAGCAGAAGTTGCTAATGCGCATGCGCCAATATTTGCTTACTTTGCAATATAATTATATATCACGACAGGTTTGGCCATATATATATAATCACCGGGCCAAACCTTTCGTAAGTTTATTGAAGTTAATAATTTGAAATTAGATCATGGATAAACATGAGCTTTAAAAGTGAAGTGCCGCCAATCTACGCCTAAAATTTTTGCGACAAATCATAAAATAAAAGTATATGAATCTCAAAGCTGAAAAAAATGGAATTTTGCTTCCCTTAAACCAGTTTGCTCTTTATTGGCGCATGCGCATTAGCGCAACTTCTGCTGCGGTGGCGTTAATACGTAAGTACCTCCATTTATATTGAAGAATCTGACACTTTTTGATACAAGGAATTAAGGCTCCTTTGAATCAAGTTTGTGACTGCATTACGCATCTATGTTTACGAAGGTCTGGGAAGGTGATTATATGTAGGCCTTATAGTTACCTTCCCAGATTTTTGTCCTTTAATTTACATGCCATGATTTACACTAATGTAACTTACAGTGTATCACATACACATAGACTGGTAATGCAGTCACAAACTTAACTCACTTGTCATTTTACATGTTCATCATAACTCAAAAAAGGCTAAGTTCCTTGTGTCTAAAAATTAGGCTATGTTTCTTGAATATTTATGGATTTTGAGACTTGAAATTATTTAGCAATGTTAAAAATATCAGGTTAATGGCAAGGTAAATAGTCTAAGTTTGCATCATTTTTAGTGACTAAAAATGAGGGTGACCTTCAATGTTATATATAGCCACCTGACGACCTCCCCTATGTAATTATGTCCCATTTTAGTCGATTTCAATACTTTCAACATTCCTAATTTCTTATAAATTAGTGCATTTTCTGACTTTAAAAGTGTCTTACGAAATTAAAAATTATCTGATTGTTTTAAAATGAGGTAGTCGTAACACATACACTAACTTTACTAACATAGTCATTTATATTAACATTGGCTTTAGTTATTAGAATTTAATCGAACAGCTATAGTCCGTTGTTTTCTATGTGTTATTTAACATTGAAGAAATGCATTTTACGACTTGAAATGTTTATTGCGACAAATTATGTGATCTGATCCTTTGTAGAAATACTTTAAGTTTAAAAAAATCAAAGGCTATTATTACCATAATTAGGCCTATTATTTAAAGTATGAATCTAGTTATTATGTTTTCTTATTAACGGATCCAGTTAATATTATTTATGTTCTATTATTTGTTTTTGTGTCTCATAAATTGAATGTTTGTGTTTTATGTTTGGAATAAGGTAGTGGCTAATTGGATTGTTTAAAAAGTTTGTTTTTTGATATTTTTGAAAGTGCTATATTTAAAAAAGTTATTTAATGATTGTTTTATAGTTTACAGGTTTTGATGTTATGAACTAATTCATTAGTTTAAATGACAATTTCCATGTTTTTAGGTTAGGCTTACAATTTCTATACTTGTTATTCTGTTTGTTCTTTTATCGGTTATAGAGTGTACAGTCCGGTTGAATTTAATAATGAAAAATCATGAAATTGATTACTACCACCTACATTAGTATGAAAGAAATAGATCATTTTTGTTTTCGGAAGATACTTTTAACCCATTCAGGTAGTAGTTATTCTGGGCCATGCAGGACTAGCTGCAGCAATTAATTTTGTCGAAATTGCATGCGTTTCGTTTGAGCCTTATAAAAACACAATGGTTAAAGATAAATCAATGAAATTTTCACAGTTTTTTTACTAAATTAGTATTCTTTGAATGTATATAGAATACTTTCTTTTAAACAGTTACCATTTTACTTTAATTTGTTGTTAATTTAACATTTTTAGTTTTAAAAATTTGTAAAATTGAAAGTAATCGACTATAAATTATATTTAGTGTCATCTCACTTGACTTTTTTTCTTTTTTTTTTTAAGTTTAGAATATTTTTTACACAAATTAAAAAAAGTAGGATCATATCTTTACTTAACCAAGAGATATAGCAGATAATGTTAGTGACTTACCGATTCATTTTTTCAGCGTTTTTCCCAAATGACACAATCTTCTATTTCCATAGTAACAATTTAGTATATTTACATTATTATACTAAACACTAAACACTGAACACTAAACACTAAACATTTTTCACATTATTACACTATTTACAAAATGCACATTTCATTCTTAGTAATTTACTAAAGTGTGAAAAGACTTATAACAATTTTCAAGATGTAGTGGAACTGGGCACTTTTCACACATCCATCTAGTTTCAGACCGTTTTTTGTGTGCTGTACATACTTTACAAGCTCTTGTTAGTAATTGTTTGCATGTTGTTGGTGGTATTTGAATAGGAAAGTAAGCCCATTGCTTTCCTTGGAGCCTAAGGGGTGAAGGTGCAAGTGCAGCTCTACCTGGTGTTGTTCTTGTAGGTAGCACTACTTCTTCCAGAATAAGATCAACAAGATTTAGCCTAAAATCTGTATATTGCATATTTTTTGTTTATTTTACTTTTTTAAAAACAACAAATGAATTAAAAATAGTCATGTCCATCAAATAAAATTTTTTTTTCTTATATGCTTTGACTGTGCGCCTCATGATAGGGAATGATGACAAGACCTGATCTTGTCGGGCGACACCAAGCATACCCTTGTTGTAATCTATTACACACTGTGGTTTCTTTATTTCTTCTTCTTTATTCCCTTTCTTCACTGTTTTTGATACTTTCATGTCAATATCATTGTGCACAGTTGATAGCATATGCACATCTTTCCTATCGGACCATTTTATAGCAAGAATACCACGCCCAGATCTTTTTATGACTTCCCCTTTTTTTAATTTTGTCTCTTTAAAAACTTGTGGCATACACTTTCTGTTTTGTACAACAGTGCCTACTGCATGAACATTTTTTTCTAATAATTTAGTGTACAAAAGAGGTGAAGAATACCAATTATCGAGATAAACGGTAAAACCAGTTTCAAAAAAGGGTTGCATAAGGTCTAATACTACTGCCTCACTTGCCATCAACTCACTAGTTTTATCATCTCCAACAAAAATTTTAAAAACACTACAATACCCAGATGAAGACTCACATACTTTGTAAATTTTAACTCTAAATCTAGCCCTCTTCTTTGGATTATATTGTATTATTGAAAGCCGAGCCCTCATTTTCAAAAGCGTCTCATCCAAAGCAAAATCTTTTTCTGGTTCTAACATTTTCAAAAACTAACTTCTAAGTATCTGAGTACAGGCCTTATTTTTATCAATTTATCTACACCTTTAGCGATTTCTACGTCTTTGTCATAAAAATGTAAAAATCTAGAGATTGATGAAAACCTTTCGTAAGACATAGTGTCTGAATATATGGGTGTTTCAATTATTTTTCTCTTAGACCAATACATTTTAATATCAGGCTTCTTTACTTGTCCCATATTTATATATAATGCAAAATATGCTTTTAATTCATCAATGGTAATATCACACCATTTACTGTCAGTTTTTAATTTTTTTCTACCGGGAGTGTTTAGCTGTTTTTTAGCATAATCATTACTTTCTATGCAAATCATTTCCCAAAACTCATTGCCAATGAATTGATTGAAACAATCTAATTCATTTGGATTTTGTCCCAGACTACGCAAAGTATGTACATTTACACCAGAAACACCTTGAAAATTAATTTGTTTTGGATCATTTGGTTTATCTACCCATGGCCAATCATTGTCGCAAAACTTATTATTAGAGGATAATTTTCTTTTTTTACTTAGGCCTACAAAACTAGCATTTGCAGTATTCATTATTTTATTTCTAATTGGTAAAATAGGACTAACACTACTGGAATCTGAATCAATAGGTTCAACATTCTTGTCAACATTAGGCCTGAGCATAAAATCAATTTTTAGGTTATTTACAGGAGGGCTATCAACTAAATTTGACTCCTCATCTAATCTGGGCTCTAAAACTAAAGGTTTATCAAATTTACCTACTTCATTAGCTAGATTAGGAATATCGTTCAAACTATTTTCCGAACTATTTTCCGAAGAAAACATAAAAAAACCGCCTTCCTGTTCTTCAAGGTTCATTTCAGAGTTATTTACAATCAAGTTATTAAAATTTTTATGGGAATGGGGTATTATAATGTCTTCTACACTTTCATCACTATCACTTATATCTGAATCACTTTCACAGTCACTAAATAAATAGTTATCTAGGCCTACTTCTGAATCACGCAATAATTCACGCTCCATTTTCACTTGAAACAGAAACAAAACACTGTCGAAAGAAGGAATATTCGAGGTTAGTAGATGACACTCAACGTATGTTTTTGCTTTAAAATCAGGCTGGCAAACCACGAAAACTTAATATTTTGTTTCTAAAAGACTAGCTGAGGCAATACAAGCAATATCTATGGGATTTATACGGAACTACGACGACAGTAATACAATAAACATAGAACACGAGACTATCTCGTGGTTCAGCGTTTGGTCCAGCGTATGCGACCACGAGTGTAGCTCGTGAGTCTACCTCAATGGGTTAAAGTAGAGCGGGACTATGCGTCTAGGTTCCGTAAGTCAAACATAGCTAACTCAATAGCTTGGCGAAGATGTGTGCGCATTAACTGCCTTCGGGTAAATTGTTAACGTCACCACCAAGGGAACGATTCACCTGACTAGTTTCCCACAACTAACACGGCAAAACCTGCCAACAGACACATGCATCATGTCTCCAGCTATAAACGGCTCTACATCAGCCAATCTCACACTACAAACCTCGCACACGTAACTTGTCTCTGATTGGCCGACAGCTCATGTTGAGCGTCTAAAATTTCATGGCCACAACAATGGCAATCCGCAACAAAATTCCGGACCAATCTCACCCACCTTGCACATCGAGGTTGGTTTGCTTCTCAGGAATCTTAAACAATGGACAGCTCATTGTCTAGTAACAACCAATCCTAGACAAGCTAAGCTACAAGCTAGCATAGCCAAAGTTGTATAAGTGCCTGTTTCAAAGTGACAAAATCAACACATCTCCTGACGTGAGACTCACAGGGACCATCTCTCCCACGGTCTTCTTACGCAAGACCAAGAGACCCCTCACATCACACACCAAGTACACCACTCAAGCGACCAGTCACCTTCACTGGCCCACACGCTCTTCACATATTCAGCTCACACACACACTTTTGCTGCCACCTACCGCATTCCAACAACTGTTCAACCAATACACGTTTCGGATTATTTCTTCATCACCTGACTCCTGCTCTCACTCCACCGATCGACGCCTCTTCTAGACTCACCCCGTAGCCTCCCGTATGGGAAATTAAACGAAGAAATCCGGGCAATGGCAGCATCTTCTCCACCCTAGTCGCCTCCTGAAAAGGAAATTGTAGGTGCTTTGGGGCTGGCGATAGTGGGTGGAAACCAGGATCACACAGATGCCAAAAATGAATCGAGAGCGACGGATCAACCACCGGAAGGCCAGGAGCCAATCCCGGCTGACACTCAGTCGAGATCGCCTACTCTTTCCCTCGGCCTATATACCCCTTGATTCGACCCGTCCACCTCCTCAACCCTGCTCCTGGCGATCCTAGAGCTCCACTATACGTGGTACTCTAGGCTCCTTCGAGATCACAGCCTACCTCTCCTCATCTAACCTAAGACTGACTGGCCCTTTTCAGGTCTAGTAACACTTCTAGGTTCCTTTTGGCTAGGGCCCTTATCAGGGCTACCAAAAGTGCCGTATTTCTTATACCATTCCACGCACAAAGCCTCCGAAACCTTCCCGAGTTAGTTATCCAATCACTACCTTACTCTACAGTCGCCACCCGGCTCGACTAAACCAACTTCAGGGCCAACACCTCATCCCCTGCACCCTTCTTCCTTTCCCACTAACCTGACCCTACATCATTTGGTGCCCAATGTGGGGCAACAATCACCTTCACACAACCTGACCCTACATCATTTGGTGTCCAACGTGGGGCCAACATTCTTTGGAGGAAGAAAAGACCTTTTCCCCGACATCACAAACCTACACTTCTGGGAGCTTAAAACCCAGTGGCGCCCAAAACCGAAATAAAGACAACATGGCACCGTCTCTTAGGTTGCAAGGGCAGAACTTGCGCAAGAAAATTGCACCTCACTGTCGGAAATTACAGTGGCGTGTTTAGGCTGAAAGGAGGAGTCACATCGTGAGTGTATCGGGTGGCCAGATATCGAGTTCCCGAATATCTGAAATACATGCCCGACCTTCGACACACCTGCCCTAGTACCGCAACCACCCAGACCAACCTACTACTACAAGCACTGAAAAACTGAGCGCGGTACGTCCGACAGCTACACCGCCGATGCCATTACCGGAATTTAGGATCCGAAGTCATTCTTGACTAGCTGCGAGTCCGAACTGAGTACTCGTAAAACGCCAACGAGCCTCTTAACCCGGACCATCGCACCATGAAACTAAAAGGCAAAGCGGAGAAATAGTACTGTCGCTACGCGGACATGGACCTAGACAGGGAGGAGTTCCAGCAGCGACTGCTGGCTAACTATAACTCACCTACAGTGCTGGCAGAATTGCACTCTGAGCTCTACGGCAACCAACAACAACCAGAGGAGTAGTAGACGTCTTTCTGCTTAGGAAGACCAGGTTGATGAGAAGACTCCAACCCCAGGCAAGCGAGGTTCATCGCCAGAGCACCTACCTTGAGCTCTTATAGCCGGCGATTCAATCCAGGCTACGTGGCAACAGCTTCAAAGACACCACCGACCTCATGGATTGAGCCCGAGTAATTTAGATGGACCTAGAAGACCCAACGAGTGCCCTACGACTAACCAGGACTGAGGGAAGGCTAGTCTCCAGGCCTCCCTTCAACACACCACCAGCTACCAACCGACGGACACCGACCAGGGACCCCAAGTGTCACTACTGCCCTGACTACCATTTTCATGCGACTGTCTGGTCTTGAAGACTCGACAAGACACGCCGGTCCAACTGGAGACAGACAAGCACCAGAACCTCCTGACCTGTTCCCTCATTGACCTAGAACCCGACCTCGTCTCCCACTCTCCTCACCCTTCAACCTCCCTACCACTTCCTACACATGACATTCCCATATCATCCATCACTCCTAGCGACCTACCCCGCATACCGATTTCCATTGGCGACCGACCTGTCACCGCCTTCCTCGACACGGGAGCCAATGGAAATTTTCTACGGACAGACCAGGTGTCCCCAACAGACTTCGGACACTTCTGGAATGAGATGCAAACTGCTCGCATGGCTGACAGTGGTACCAGTCTCCAGATCCGAGGAAGCCTCAACCTCCCTATCAAGGTCATAGACCAACACCATGACGCAGAGTTCCTGGTTGCCGATTAGCTAGCGGAAGCCATCATCTTTGGCTCCCCCTGGGTGACCGACCAGCACGTCAGCGTCGACTTCGCTGAGAGCAGTCTTACCTTCGGAAAGAACAACGTCGGACCCTCACATGGACCGACCCGTCACCTGGACCTCCACCTCACCACCACGCCATCGCCGATCTGGCCAACCACCACCCTCACCTCAACACTGCACCAGGCACCTCCACCCAAGCCATCCTGGGCTGCAACATCTGCCGTTGAGGAAACCTCAAGGCTTTCTGAGACCCCTCTGCAGACCGACGCTACCGCCACCGAAACACCAACAGATGACATCATGCCCGCGCCATCGGAAAAACCCAGCTATAGCAAACCACCAGCCCTAGTGAAAGTGCTCCCCCTATCAGTATTCCCCATGACAATGCGACAAAAGTGACACTCAGTGCTCCCCACAAGTGACAAGTGAGTTCCTGAACGGGAATAGTGTTTTTACTCCCGTAAAACTGTGGTCCCCACTATTCTATGTCTAATTTTTTATTCTCTTCTTTTGTTAGTATGTAAGGTTGGGCTGCTTAGTATGTAAGATTTTATGAACAATTTTGTCCCCTGCTTTGAAAATTACATTTGTAATTTACCTGATTATATGTGTCGATTGGTTTTTGAAAAACCGTAATAGTGCTATGTATCATGTATTGTATCTGTAAAAGGAAAAATAAATAAAGTTGGTATGTGGTAGAAAGCTCCGGCTTTGGCAGTAATACACTTACACACACAAATCACACGCTCCCCACTCAAATCCCACTAGGGTGAACTTAGTTCCTCAAGTGAGGGGGAGTTGTTAACATCACCACCAAGGGAACTAGATCGCCCGACTAGTTTCCCACAACTAACACGGCAAAACCTGCCAATAGTCACATACATCAAGTCTCCGGCCCTAAACGACTCTACATCAGCCAATCTCACACTAAAAACCTCGCACACGTAACTTGGCTCTGATTGGTCGACATCTCACGTCGAGCGTCAAAAATTCCGCGGCCTCAACAATGGCAATCCGCGACAAAATTCCGGACCAATCTCACCCACCTTGCACAATGAGGTTGGTTCGCTTCTCAGGAAACTTAAACAATGGAGCTCATTGTCTAGGAGCAACCAATCCTAGGCAAGCTAAGCTACAAGCTAGCATAGCCAAAGTTGTATAAGTGCCTGTTTCAAAGTGACAAAATCAACACATCTCTTCCGGGAGACTCAGCACCAAGAACACATCTCCTTCGGGAGACCCAGCAGCAAGAACACATCTCCACCAGGAAACCAACGAGACATGACATCATCCACCAGGAGACCAACTGACAACACTACTCAACAAGACCAAGAACACATCATTTCTCGACACCTACCCAACACTTCTCCTGACGCGAGACTCACAGGGACCATCTCTCCCCACGGTCTTCTTACGCAAGACCAAGAGACCCCTCACATCACACATCAAGAACACGACTCAAGCGACCAGTCCCCTTCACTGGCCCACACGCTCTTTACATATTCAGCTCACACACACACTTTTGCTGCCACCTACCGCATTCCAACAACTGTTCAACCAATACACGTTTTGGATTATTTCTTCATCACCTGACTCCTGCTCTCACTCACCTGCCTCTTCAAGACTCACCCTGTAGCCTTCTGTATGGGAAATTAAACGGAGAAATCCGGGCTACGGCAGCATCTTCTCCACCCTAGTCGTCTCCTGAAAATGAAATTGTAGGTTCATCTCAGAAAATTTTCCTAGGGTTAGAAATAGGCTTAAGTTAAAGTTAAAATTGAAGTTACAATTATTTAATTGAACATTGGACTGCATGTGGCCCGTGGGGGTATGGGTTGAATATCACTGATCTATAGCATAAATCAAGGCCTCAACTAGCTGTTCAAAGATTTAATTACCGTAAATTGAATTTAGTCCTAAAATTATTAGCATTTTATTAATATTTCAACAAAGGCATCATATTCAGCTGTGTTTTGATGGGGAGAATTCTCCTTTAGTGTATTCAACCTTTAGAGAGAGTAAGCTCTTATCACTTGGGACATGCCGATTCTTTTATGAGTCTTTATTCCTTATTTGTCATCTGAAAAACAACAGTTTAAGAATAATACAAGTTATTCCTTTTTGTTACAATGTTTGAACTAAGTTATATTATACTGTGTGTGCGTTTTTATTGGATTTCATGAGTAGGCCTATATAAAATTTATCTTTGTTTATATTCACATGAAACATGTTGCCTAATACTTGCAATTGTACGAATTGATTTTTGTCCAAAAACAAAGAAGGAAAAACATTTTTGAATTGTATTAGCCTTTTTTTAATCTTGGGTTTGTTATTTGATTTTCGTTTGATGTAATAGTGACTTTTCTTGCTTGTATATTGGTTTCTTATACCATATCAAATAGTCTAGTTAACTAGCCATTTTGGATAGAGTTATATCTACTCCCTTTTAGTAAAATTTTTTTACTTTTGCACTATTTTTAATGTCTGTACCTGGTTTTTGAGATATTTGGTTGTAAATAATTTTCTTATGATATTTTAACATATTGAAATCGGACCAATATTTATGCTCTATAAGGCCCAATTTTTTAAAAATCTGGAATTAAGAAGCTTAATTTGGTTCATAACTTTATCTTTCATTTTATTTCTGGAACATTTTGTTTTAGCCCAGTTAATAGTTTAATAACTGCGACTGGTGAAGCATCTTTCTCTATAAAGGCAGCAACTACCAATACTATATATATATATATATATATATATATATATATATATATATATATATATATATATATATATATATCAACAGTCTCTGCTCCAAACCACATCATTCAGCTTACGGCATTGTGTTTAATAATCCTTAGGTTGAAGAATACGAATATTGTCAGAACCGTACTGACATTAGAATATTTGAATATTTTGCATTCAAACTCTTTGAATTCCCAACAACTTGGGGCTTGTACTTCCTCCAATGCTTTGTGTTTTATTCTTCCATGGCTTATCGAAATGCCAAATTTATATTTATTATTGTCCAGGTTCATAAAGCATAAGTAAACAAATGAATACCTATCTAGTGAAATTATTTTCACAGATGGTTCTAAACTGGCTGTAAAGTCAGTTTGCATACTACTAATTTGGTCGGACATATATTTTCTGTATTTTCTAGTGTTTTTAACGCCAAACTCTGAAATTTTGAAAAGTTTTAATACTGTTCCACCTAGTTTCTATCACTATTTTGTGTTCCAATTCCAAAAGTGCTTTACATATTATCCAGGTATTCTAAGAATACCTTGTTTGAGGACATTTTGTGTTTCAAATACAGTCTTCAAGAATTTTGCTGGGGACCTGGGTATTACCGAATAATTCAAGCAGCAAAGGAAGCTACAATTCAGATGTTAGTCACACAATATGTTATGGCATCTGACTTTGTGTTGGTAATTAAACATGTATTGTTTAGTCAATGAAAGGAAGAATGGACAACTATAGTGTCCAATAAACGGGGGGAAGTTAAAGATACTGTCTGTCTTTAGTAAAACTGAAAATATACACAGAAAGAAAAAATGATTCAAGGAAAAAATATATACAGACATTTTGCAGAGTCGGAAGCCCCTTTGCCACTGCCTCTTCTCATTTTGTACTTTTGAGCTCTTGAAAGATGCTTCTTATTGATGTTGAGATATTTGACCCCCATTTCTCACTTTTTCAATTGCAGGTGTGGTTTTTTCTCCAGAAGTCCTTCGGTTCTGTTACAAAGATGGGACCATGGGTTCCATGCCATTCAGTGAAATTCCATACCCCAGTTTCTTTCACCTGTATTTTTTTTTCACTCCTCGGGTTGGATTATGAAAGTTCCTCATGGTCAGATTTGTTTTCAACCGTTTAATGTTCGACGAGTAGCTTTTGAAATAAATAATCCACCCATACAACTTTACATGCATTGGTAAGACTAATTAAAATTGGAGGTCGCCTGGTAGCCAGAGTTCGCTTATTAAAGCTAAACTTCTTCTTAGCCACGTAGCTCTTGACCTATGCTGTTCCGCTTTGGGTTGGGATAAATAGCGTATTATACTTCCACTGCATATATGCCGGATCTCATAAAGTTAAACCACAACAATACGTTTCCCACCCTGCACTGCATGGATGTGCAGTACACTTCAAACTGCACATAGATCTCCCAAATCACCACACTCTCAATAGAATGGATGATACAAGGAACCAATGTACAATCTCTTCACAGAGCAAAGCGATTTTATTTAATCCAACAGTCTAGTCATGTGGAATGAAAATTCAACAGCAACATAACTACTGTAGTAGTTTACTACCAGGTCTACAAAATGGTATTTAGACATACTTCTAAAATAATTTAAAAATAATACAAAACTACCTACAGACTATACTGCAGTTAAAAGAGTCCTATATTGCAAGCTATAATGCGGATTGTTATTTTACAGTAGAACTCCGGTTAACTGAAATCGGGTTAACTGTAACCTGGGTCAACCGAAACGGTTCCGTACATAATTATATGTACGTAATATGTAAACAGCGAGGCGCTGCGCTGAGCCTCTTTCTCCAGAAAGAGTGCCTACATGACTTATCGGTGATGCGCAGCGATGCGAGGTATGTTTAACGTGTCCTTGAGATGATTCACCTCCCCCACCCCGTCCCCACTCACCCCTTCCGGTCACCGACCTGGAAATTTTCCCATTCCCTGCCCTCAGTCACTGTCACAGTAGAGCTGTTAACGTGTTACAGTAGTGTACCGTTTGTGATTAGCAAGTGTGTATGTTTTTGGGTGTTTTTATGTACAGTGTGTGCGATGGCATCGAAGCAAATGTGTGTGGTTATTTCTTTTGCGGATAAATTATCGGCTATCAAACAAGTTGAAGAAGGTTGTTTGCTAAAGACTGTTGCGGCTAATTACGGAGTTGGCATGTCTACTGTCTCGGAATGGGTAAAATCTAAACCTAAATTTTTAGAACAAGTCGTAAAAAATGGTAACAGAAAAACTTTGAAGACGTCAGATTTTGAGAAAGTTAACGAGGCCTTATTCATGTGGTTCACGCAACAAAGGGAAAAAGGCATGCCACTAACAGGTCCCTTACTACAAGAAAAGGCTAAAATGTTAGCAGAGTTGTTAGGTGATGAAGGGAAAAGTTTTTGTGCCAGCTCAGGTTGGTTAGATCGTTTTAAAAAGAGGTATGGGATCCATCAAATGAACTTGTGCGGTGAAATGTTATCTGATGATTCAGACGCAGTAGATGTTTTCAAAACAATGTTTGCAGACTACACTCAAGGCTACAGTAAGGACCAAGTTTACAATGCCGATGAAACGGGCGTTAATTTTAAGATGTTGCCTAAAAAATCTCTTGCTTCAGCAACTGAAACGTCTGCCCCCGGTCACAAAATGAAAAAGGAACGAATAACACTTCTCTTAGCTTCAAATTACTCTGGCACTCATAGTTTGCCACCAATGTGCATTGGCAAGTCAATGAAACCTCGAGCTCTGAAGGATATTGTGCCAGTGTTTTTTAAAAAAAAGGCGATATTGTTGTTCGCTTTCTTCCCCCAAATGTCACTTGCCTTATTCAGGATCAAGCAGTGATCAAAACATTCAAACGGCACTATCGAGGACTGTTGTTGAGAACTATCCTACAAGATTGCGAAACACAAAATAAACTGATTAATGACACGCTGAAGGCAGTTAACATGAAACACATGATTTATTGGTGTGCAGAGGCTTGGGCTAACATTATAGATGCAACACTTCAAAGGTGCTGGAGGAAGATTTATGACGGACTAGACAAAGAAGAAATTGAAAGTTTTGAAAATTTGACAGAGATGGTTCATAGGATTCCTGGATGTTAAGACATGAATGCAAGTGACGTGGACGAATGGGTCGTCGCCGATGATTCTGATGAACTTTCCGACCAAGATATTGGTAGAGGCTGTGTTGCAGCTAGCTGACAACGCAACAGAAAACAAAGCAGACGACATGGATGACTGAATCAGCAAAGTGACATCTGACGATGGATTTAATGCATTAGAGGTAAGTCAAACATTACTGTATGGCCCAGACACAGAGATTTTAATAGAGATTCGTTTTTAAACAAGTTAAATTAACACACTTTTATTATTTTAGGTTGCCCTAAAATTTGTGGAACAATGCAGCGAGTCCACGCCTACTGACGTCCTTCTAATTAAAAGATGTCGTTACATCGCCGCTCGAAAACGATGCGAAGGACTTACGGAAAAGCAAACAAAAATCACTGATTTCTGTAATAAGTAATGTACAATGCTGTAGTAACTTCAGTTGTTCAGTTTATAGTATTTTCTAACCCATTATAACATTTTTTGTACATGAAATAAAACACTGTATTATATAGACATTGTTTGTAAATTCATTTTCCCTTCACACCATGTTAATAGGCTATTTTTAGCATATGACGGTTTAACCGAAAAATTGGTTATCCGAAACAGCTCTCCCCCCTTTATTTCGGTTAACCAGGGTTCTACTGTACTTTTCAAATTATTTAAAATAATTTTTGTAAACCATATTAAACTCCAGACACCTCTTCGACAAATTAAAAATCTTATCTACAGACACAAATACATATAATATTTTGCTATTTAAGTTTTGATAATCATGTTTTTGAATAGATAATACATACTCTATTTATTGTGTAATGTTTAAAAAATATGAAGTGAAAACTAATGTTAATACTCTTTTATTATTTAGGAATTTCCAAACCCAAAATGCGAACCAATGGAGGATTTAATGGTGGTAATAGGTCTAGATGGAATTAAAAGAAAAACATATCCAGCAATTGTAAGTCAATAACAAAGACATCAGCTTTTTAGCCTTATTTAATGATAATTAGTATTACCATTGAGTAGTATGGCCTTTTCAGTCAACACGTTCACTGCTGAAAATTGGCCAATGGTGTACCCTAATTTTTTTTTGGATTCAAACTTACCTTATGTTTTGGTGTTCCCATGTGTCATTTTAATATTTCCAGCCAGATAGTGTTGATTTTCTTGTTTTCAAATTTGAGTTGTTCCGGAACAACCACCGCACACCTGCGCCACTCACTATTATAACCGGCATTCACTAAACAATTGTTTTCACATACTCGAGTATTGTTTTTAAGATTATATTATAGATTTAATATAAAAAAATACTTATTTACAACAAAGTTTACATCCCTACCAACCAATCATAAACTTTTGTTTTTTAGTATGATATTTGTGAAAGCATTTGTCTGCACATAGTCCTGGTTGTTCTAGACACGATAAACACTCATATATAGTATACTTTGTTTTCCTTTCAGATGAACATTGTTAGCACTTTTTGGGAGATTTTGTTACTGTTAGGTCTTTTTTTAACTATTTTAGTTATTTTGTGACCAGCAGGTCGCAGATGTGGACTTGGACTTGGTAAATTTGGAAAGTCAGGTATAAGAGAATCAACAATTGATTGGGCGTAATCATAGAGCGGCATTTTCCTTTCCTGATCAAACATATAAGCCTCGTTGAAGAGTTAGTGAAAATTTAGCATCTGGATCACATGTATAAACGTTTTTTTATACCACCTTACAGTTTTCCTTTCTAAAGAGTAGTAGGCCTGCATTTGGTCAGAGCGATCTACTCCTTTCATGAAAGCATTATATTTTACTATCGCTAAAGGTTTCTCTGCTTCCTCGTTTTTTTTTGTTATGACAAGTTACAATTACCTTTTTATGTTTAGTGGATAAATAGTGTACTACTCTCTGATCTTTCCATTTGCCAACAATAATTCCCTCAGCATACATTGCTTTTGTTTCTCCCACTTCCACAATTCCTTGTTTTATTTCGTTGGGTATATATTTAGGCTACGATCAATTCTCAAAGTCTCTGTACAGTAAGTATTATTGGCTAGGAGTTTTGTTGCCAGTGGTATACAATTTTAGTAGTTATCCATATACAGACTATGGCCACAATTTATATAATCCTTCATGAGGTTCAAAACAACATTTGTTGCATGTCCTTTTCTTCCTAAATTGTCCAAGACGCCACAGTAAATAAGGAATTTTACTATTAGATCGTGAGGGTCACATAATGTGTATAATTTGATTCCATACTTATGTCATTTACCTTTTATATATTGACGAAAGTATAACCTCCCTCGCCATAAGACCATACCTTCGTCAAGTGATGATTTTTTGGGGGTAATAAACGTCCCTCATTTTGTTGTTAAAATAATCTACTAAAAACCTGACTTTAGCAGGGCGGTCATTAGGATGAAACACGTTCAAAGTTCAAACGAAGAATCAATACAAATCTGTCCTTACTCATGTATTTCCCATACACTAGAATAAATGTTCTAGTTTTTTTCCAGTAGTCTTGGACTCTATGTTTTACATTCAAAACTGGTATCAATTAGGAATCTTAAAAATATTTAAAATTCATTTACAGTGAGATCTTTCTATTTTGTGATACACCATATAAAAAAAATGAGATGGATGAAATATATATATATATATATATATATATATATATATATATATATATATATATTTCATCCATCCTATATATATATATATATATATATATATATATATATATATATATATATATATTATGACAGTTATTTATTAATACAATAAAATTATTTTAGGGAAAAAACATACAACATTATTTGGGTTTGTCTCTTAATTTGGCACGGCTAGCCCTTTAAGTAGGAGCTTTTACAGTTGATTACAATACAAAGTTTATGTGTGTTTTTTTTTATAGTCTTTGGGATTTTAACAGATGTGACAATTTAAAAATGCGCCTTGTCGTACTTGAAGAGTACTTATTTTTTATTAATATTGAATTCAATTATTAATTTGCTCGACTTTAGGGCGCCAGGATGCCTTAGCATACCAATTTAGAAAAAAGAATGAATTTAATTATTTATAAAATCTCTGGGGTCGCAGGCTCTTTTTACAGTGTACTTACAGTGGATTTTGGTTTTAAATGAGAACACTTTGGCTGAAATGTTACAAAGAAAACATTTATTAAACATTCAAAGAAACATCCTACAAATATCATTAACAAAAAAATCATATTATAAATACTAATTATCTTTTTAGTTTTAATAACAAATTATGAATTTATTTTTCCTTTATTTCATTCTTTCAAATTAATTAATTTTATCTTCAACAATGCTTCTACAAATAAAATTGTTGCAACAGGAATTTAATCTATGAACTTTTTTTTAGTAACTTTGTAGCTCTAAAAGAAAAATGAAAAGATTCTATTTTCATTATTTAAAAATTTCATTTTACTAGTATCTCTTCTAGTAATAATCTACTAAATTTTCTTTAAATAGATAAACATTTACAAAAAATTAATTTAAAACATAATACAGGTTATTAATCAAACAGGTAATATATAGCGTCTATACCACAACGCCGATCTATATAAAAAACATTGTCTGTGTCCGAATGGAAGACTGATGTCCTACAAGTTGAAGTTCTACGGCTCGTAGTGGATTCTCCCTCGTTCAGAAATTGTTTTCTCCAGTTGTTGAGAATGTTCATAACTCGCGTATATAAACCATTGTCTTTTATGTTCCCGCGTTATTGTCATTGAAACACGCTAAATATGGATTTTTAAATACTTTCGAACACTATTTGAGATAAAAAAAATCAAATGTACATTGTTCTAACAGAACCTAGAAACTCTTTCTACGATCTTATCTCTCCAAACACTGGATTTTGACTTTTAAGAACACAACCTGTCCATTTTAAGCGGTAAACTCAACTCTTAAAAAATACAACTTGTCACTCCAAACGCTGGACTTAGACTTTACAAAACACATCTAGTCCCTCCAAGCTCTGGACTTCAACTAACTGTTGCCATGAGGCAAATTCTTACTTCCTTCCTTTTTAATTGGAAACCGGCTCTAGCCTCCTCCATAATTTGTTTCCGCTGTTCTACACAGTCCACACACCCCTTCTCTTTACACATTTTATTAATTATTAATGATAGAAGAAAACACTTGTACCCAATCACACAATACTAAAATTACACATCTATACATTTTAATTTATACCTACACTAAACATCGTAATTCATTATGTTGCCTTGAAAATCCATTTTACTTCCCTATCATAATTTGACGAAAGCTACGCTTTATTCATTAGCTTCTCCCACTCTCGGTATTTTTAATCTCGCGCGTTTAACATCTATTACAAACTTGATTTTTCACATTGTCACAAAAACCCCACAAATATTTGTATTTCAATACGTGTATTGCAATACAAAAATTTTTTTATATATAAATTTCAAATCGAGAAAGAAAAAAAAAATCTTAATGGATGTTCAAGACATTTCATTTCAGAAGCTAAGGACTTCATGAAAAATAAGCATCACTAGTATACTTAAATTTAAGAAAGATTCTCTTTTTTTTATGAAAATAAAATCTATTTACTAAAATCCTATTTCATTATTTTAATTTGTTAGCGTTATAATAACTCATTTGTAAAAAAAAATATAATATACGAATCAATTAGTGCTAAGTCTTATCTCTATTTATACAATAAAACCCATCATCAGTTTCCTTTCCAACCTCGTTGGCTGAAACTTTCCATCAACATTTTTTGTTGACAGGATCCCGTCACTCAAAGCTTATCTCCCAGACAGCCGTCTATATACTTTTTCTACATCTCATCCTCTTTGCCAAGATGACATTTCTACATCCTTTGAAAATCTACCTTTGACTCTAGATATTCATCTGAATAATTCCTTCAACTTAATACAATTAAAATTTAAAACTTCTCATTATCATTAACACCATTACAAAATTATTTACTTATTACTCAACATTACTTCAATTTACTTTAAAAACTTTTCAATTCAGACTTTACATTATTATTTATTTTAGTTTAAATCCAATAATTATTTATTCTTTATCAATTCTCAATTACTCTTTGTCTTGCTGGGATAACATGTTAACTACTGATTTTACAATTACCAAAAACTCCTCTCTTCAACTAAAATTCTCAAAAAAAATATAACATCATTATTACCAAAAAAAAATCACTTATAAACTCATCTTATCTATTTCAAAATTACCTCTTTACAATTGTATCATCTTTTAGTACCTTATCTTAAAATTATTTCCATCTTAAATCCTTCATGTTTTAATAATTAAAGTTGCATTAATCCCCAAACAAAATTCTTCATAATAAAAAAAAAACTCCTTATTATTTACCCATATATTATTTCATAAATAATCTCCTTATTTCAACGTAGCTTCCTTTAAAAATCATAATAATCGCCGTATTTCGTAGAATTCCTCAAATCTCCCTTTATTTCATTAAAATCGTCGCATATTTCCTTTATTTCATTAAAATCGTCGCATATTTCCTTTATTTCATCGTAGTATTCAAAAAACCTCTTAAAAACTAAAAAATTACCATTAATGCAACTTAACTACTCTTTTTATAAAAGTTTCTTAACAGAACAACTTCATTTTAAATACCACTTTACTCAACAATTCTGTAAAGTCATCATCTTCTTATAGAAACTCAAAAATTCTTTCATTTAAATTACTTCATTAAAATCTCCTTTGTCATCAATCACTTAAATACAAAAACTTCAAAAAATAATAAAATTTACATTGCTTTCCCAGCTAACACCGTATTTCATCAAAATTTTTAGACATCTTTATCAAATAAGTTCTCACAATCATCTATTGTTTTAAATTCAAACATTATTTATTAAAAATCGTTAATTATTTATTTCATTTATAAATTTCATCAAAATCTCTCTTATCCTTGTTAATTTATTACTCCTTTCTTTAAAAAGCAAAAACTTAATCTCCTTCATTCATTATTTAACATCACAAACTTAAAAAACTTTATTATTATCTGTCTTGGCAAAACTCACATAGATTCTCTTCATATTATATTATTTATTAATTATATCTCCTTCTTTAAAAAACAAAAACTTTAACATTTTTAACTCCATTATTCATTTTATTACCATTTCATTATTAAAAAACAAAAAACTTCAATATTATTATCATCTTAGCAATGCCTCTTGAAAACCACTCAATTCCTTTACAAGTCACCTTTCAAATCTCAAATTATTTAAATCTAACAATATTTTGCATATAATTACTTATTTTATTATTCTTAACTAATGTAAACAAATATCAAATACCTTTTTTTTTTTTTTTTTTTTTTTTTTATATAAGCCAAGCATTATTACTCTTAATCTATTATATACATTTTAAAAATTACTATCTTTCTTACTAAATTACTCCCTAATAATGTCACGTCCGGTTTTATTTTGTATATATACAGATTGATCAGTTCTGTATACACTACACTTTATCTTTCTTCTATCATCTGTCTAAAGTATCATTACATGGAAATTCTATGTAATATTATATCAAATTATTATTGTCTTAACCGTTGTTACAAAATCTCCATCATCTTATCAAAAAATACTTTCAATTTTACTTAAAACATTTTAATTTCAAAACTTTTACAAATTTTAACTCATCATTTTCCAAATTTTACTTTTTTATCCAAATTTTAATTATTTAGTAGTCTCTTGTATATTCTCCTATTATCTTCAATATCCGCGACACTTCTTGTCGATTTAATTACACTTTGTATCCTTCTGATTACAACTTTAGACACTTACATTGAAGTCTGCATTATGATCTTCAGATGTGAGAAGGTTGAAATGCAAAATTCCTACTCAGTTCAGAATAAAGCCCACCTCACAACCTTACAACCACAATACACCTTTAATGCTGTCTACATGCCTTATTTCTAAGAATAAGACATGTTTTCGACTACCGTTACCCTGCCTCCTCCCATTTTTTTATTAAATTACCTAAATGCATTTATACTAAGAAAATTTTAAAATTCATAAAAAATTTCATTCAAATCGTATCATCCGAAGTTGAAATAATGTTTATTCTTTACCAATCTTATTACTAGTATCGTCGATTTTCTGTTTATGCAATCCCTTCTAGATGTTATTATTCAAATTCAAAAAGAAAATCTTATTTTTAAAATCCATTCTAAGTTCTTTACTTAGAAATTTACTTTTAATTCTATTAAAGTTATTTAAGTAATCTACTTTTATTCTTATTCACTCCATTTAAAACCAATTATCCTTTATTTAAGTAATTTTTATTTGAACACGCAAGTTAATTTCCGATTATACGTCAAAAGTTTTTTCATTTTCATAACAGTATTTTGGTAACACCCTGTATTTCAGTCTCAATGCTATACGCAATAAAATCTTAGGCTTGATTTAGACATAAACAATTTCCCCTTTGTATATGGAGACGCAATTCTTTATCTGTTTACTGATAAGCAGTCAACTATGAAATCCTTTTAGTTCCAACTAGATTCAATCTCTCTCGTCATTATTGAATATTCAATATTGAATCCACCTACTTAATATTGAATCTTATTTCTTCAACACTACTCTGAATCTTTGCTTCTAACTAATCTGTTTTATCTTAACACGTAAAGTCAATATTTATCTTAGTATAAACAACACTCGGTTATTTACTAACAATCTTGCATCTCCAATGATCCTCTCTTCTAATCAATCTGTTATCGTCACGTTTTCTAAATATTATTTCTTCTATAAACATATGAAATTGTTTACTGCTATAATCCAGCGTCTTTACTTTAACAAATACTGAAACCTTTCTTAAACTAAACTCTTAATATTTTACGCTTGGCTTATAATTATTTTCTATATTTCTGTCTCAGCTTACAAAATTTATTAGTACACACAAATTATTAATATTCATAACGCTTAATTATTTATTATCAAACTTAAACTTATTTATTAACAAAATTCTTATTCTATTAATTATTTTTCAAAATCAAGTCCTTGTGTCATTATAAAAATGTCTTTACATTATTATTTATTCCTTCCAAAATTCAATTTATTATGACTCAATTATAAATTATACATTTTTTGCGATGGTTCCCAGATTGGTGAAACATTTTGTAAAATATAGACTGCTCTCTTAACATAATTGCAACGTTAAATACTTCTGTCCACATGGACAGTTTGTCTACCATAGTCATCACAACAGACCCTTTCCTAACAAAAGATTCCCCTTTGTTATTGTCTCGGAGTATTGACAAAATACTTTTCTCTTTCTCTCTTACGGACCTACCTACATCTCTCTTTCTCTCAAACATCTTAGAATCTAATGACCTAATTTCAACATCTGCTCGTTTAGGAATTCTAACCCCACCATTCTTATATACTAGTACAAAGCCTTCTTTTACTATTTCTACATTTTTACTTTCAAAATTATATTTAAAGTTACTTTTTTCACAAAAACTTTTAATTATCTGTTCTTGTATTCTAAAAACATTCCTAAATTCTAACATCGTGTATTTTTCAAAATCTACAGTCCTATGGTAAACTCGTTTTTTAAGATAAACAACTGATTCCTTTATTATTAGATTATTTATTCCTGCATTGTTTTTTGAATTAATTATACCTATTTCAACCCCACCACACTTGGTAACCCCATCATTTTTCTTAATTTCAACATTACCTGTTAACTGTTTTAAATCATTGTTTTCAAAAGATTCGTTTTGACTTACATTAGGCTTAACTATTGTCTCATTTTTTAATCTGTTCTTTTCCCATTCTATATTTTCTTGTTCCAATTTCTCAATAAATTGTGTTAATGACTGTTTTTCTTCATTACTTAAACTTAATTCCCATTGTTTTATTTCATCCGAAAATAATTCTGTTATTTGCTTAGCTCTCTCCTTATTATTTATTTGCTTATTATCCATAATATTACTCATTTTCAAATATTTATCACTCTCATCAATCTGACTATTGTTAATCCCATCATTACTTTTTTTATTTTCATTTATCAAATTACTATTTTTATTTATTGAATCATTTAAAACTTTATCTTTTCCATCAAAATCATTAACCCCACCATTTTTCTTAACTTTTAAATTTTCATTATTATCTACCTCATTATTTACTTTATTATTGTTTTTTATAACCTCATTAATCTTTGTATTATTACATCTATAATACCCATAACCTACTTTTTCTGTATTATTTCCTATAACAAATGCCGACACTACAGTAAAAGGGGGTGCTTCTTTTAACAATTTATCTTTTAATTTTCTATAAATTTCATTTCTCGCTATCATTCCAGCAGACATCATTTTTTTAATTTCTGCTTTCAATTCAACATCCCTATCTATTAAATTTACTCCTAACCTTACATGCCATTGTTTATCTAAACTTTCTCTGTCTAATTCGATGTGCCAATGTTCCACATCTCTTCTATCCATATCCAATACCTTTTCAAATTTATATTTTTTATTTACATTTGTAAAATGAAGCCTCGTTATAAAATCCGGGCTAAGTGCCAAAATCGAGAATTTTAGTTTCAATAGCAAAATCTGTTCTATGTGACAAGCATTGCTTAGTATAAACTGGGCTATGTTCCTTTCATTGTGGAAGTAGGTCAAACGACCGCTGTAAGATAGCGCGCTGGTCTAAGTGCCACCTGTTCTGTAACAAAATCCGGGCTATGTGCCAAAAGCAGTTTTGAGCTGTTACATGTGGTTTGTATGTTTCTTTGAGGTTATGTTGCAATCTTTTGAAAGCAGTGGTGTATTTTGTGCTGTGTAATATAACTTTCTGTAATGGATGTGGTAAAGAAACGCCGTAAAAGAGGTGAAGGAACCGTTTCTAATCTAAAGAAGAAACTTAGAGCTGAAGGAAAATCCTATGAGAATAATCGAGGCAGGATTGTACCTGAAAAACAACCTCCACCTGTTGAGGTTAGTAGGGGTGGGAATGAAATAGCCAGTTGCATTTTAAGAGGTGTCAAGAGCAAAATAACTTCCAAAAGGAAATTGATAATTTGGACAGATAACTGCTGCGGGCAGAACAAAAATAAGATGATTTTGTTCTTGTGGATCTACTTAGTCTGCAATGACTATTTCGATGAAATTAATCACAAGTATGTAGTCTCAGGTCATTCTTATTTAAGCTGCGATCGCGACTTTGGTATTATTGAAAAAAGAAAAAGGGTGGAAAGGTGTGAGGTCCCTTTGGACCTTGTAAGAGTTCTTTGTTCTGCTAACCGTAAAAGACCCTTCCTAACAACATTGATGGGGGAAGAAGATTTTTTTGACTTCGCGAAGGCAGCAAAAGACTACCTAAACACAACTAAATTAGAAATTTCAAAGGTTTCTTGGGTAAAAATCACAAAGGCCAAACCTGGGATAATTTTTACGAAAAAAACCTTCAGTGAATTTGAATCTTGGGAACAAACTACAGTGATTAAGAAAGGGATGACAACTGAAAGACTGAAAGGGTTGGAACTACCTCGGTTGGAAATGGAAGGAAGATTGAAAACTGAGAAAAAGGAAGATTTAAAAAAGTTCATTCCTTACCTTAAAGATGAAAATAAGTTTTTTTATGAACAGTTAGTTCAGTAATCCCATAAGACAACCCACACATAAATGTTTTTCTTCTATAAAAGCCTTTAAATTTTGCATCCCTTGTAAAACTTTTTTTTTACTTTTAAGGACTAAATTTTTAAACTTCTAAACTTTGTAGACTTTTTTGAAAGACTTTGTTCTTTCTAAATGATAGCTGTATTTTGAATTTAGATCTTGTGTTGTAATAAAAAATGAAAAAAGTTAGCATTCATTGTTTTTATTGCTCTTTTTACCTTAACCTGTTTTTCTGATTGCACTTTTAAACAATAACAACATACACTGATTGCACTTTCATTAAAACATGCACTAATACATGGGTACATCATGACTGAGAATGTCACTTAGCCCTCTTTTTACTTTCAATACTTTTGGACTTAGCTCGGTTTTAATAATACAGGCATGGGCACATAGCCCGGTTATATATTTGTTCTGTTGAAATCACAATTTATTCTATGATAAAATTGTATTATTTACTTATTCTAGTATATATGGTCAGAACAATATTACAAAGTCACTAAAATAAAAAACCTGGAAAAACTTAATTTTTTTTTAAATTTGGAAGGTTTTTTGCTTTTTTCTCAAAACATTCTTTTTGGCTCTTAGCCCGGATTTTATAACGATGCTTCAAATACTTTTCAAATTCTTGTTTCATAACTTTAAATTCCATCCTAAGCCTATCTAAATCAGTTATTAACTTATTATTATTATCTCCCTCCATTTTTAATTATTATTATTATTTAAACTTTAAGTTTAGAATTGGTTATTTTAAAATTACTTATCTACTTATTATTAAAAAAATTTTTAGAGAGAACATTCTTATTTTTATGTTGACTATGAATATTCTTACCTTTTTGATAAGAATTTCTAATCCACCAAGAAACCACTGTTTTTTCGACTTATATTCTTATATTTTTCAATATAAGAATACAGCCCCACGTTGGGCGCCATTTGTGACAATTTAAAAATGCGCCTTGTCGTACTTGAAGAGTACTTATTTTTTATTAATATTGAATTCAATTATTAATTTGCTCGACTTTAGGGCGCCAGGATGCCTTAGCATACCAATTTAGAAAAAAGAATGAATTTAATTATTTATAAAATCTCTGGGGTCGCAGGCTCTTTTTACAGTGTACTTACAGTGGATTTTGGTTTTAAATGAGAACACTTTGGCTGAAATGTTACAAAGAAAACATTTATTAAACATTCAAAGAAACATCCTACAAATATCATTAACAAAAAAATCATATTATAAATACTAATTATCTTTTTAGTTTTAATAACAAATTATGAATTTATTTTTCCTTTATTTCATTCTTTCAAATTAATTAATTTTATCTTCAACAATGCTTCTACAAATAAAATTGTTGCAACAGGAATTTAATCTATGAACTTTTTTTTAGTAACTTTGTAGCTCTAAAAGAAAAATGAAAAGATTCTATTTTCATTATTTAAAAATTTCATTTTACTAGTATCTCTTCTAGTAATAATCTACTAAATTTTCTTTAAATAGATAAACATTTACAAAAAATTAATTTAAAACATAATACAGGTTATTAATCAAACAGGTAATATATAGCGTCTATACCACAACGCCGATCTATATAAAAAACATTGTCTGTGTCCGAATGGAAGACTGATGTCCTACAAGTTGAAGTTCTACGGCTCGTAGTGGATTCTCCCTCGTTCAGAAATTGTTTTCTCCAGTTGTTGAGAATGTTCATAACTCGCGTATATAAACCATTGTCTTTTATGTTCCCGCGTTATTGTCATTGAAACACGCTAAATATGGATTTTTAAATACTTTCGAACACTATTTGAGATAAAAAAAATCAAATGTACATTGTTCTAACAGAACCTAGAAACTCTTTCTACGATCTTATCTCTCCAAACACTGGATTTTGACTTTTAAGAACACAACCTGTCCATTTTAAGCGGTAAACTCAACTCTTAAAAAATACAACTTGTCACTCCAAACGCTGGACTTAGACTTTACAAAACACATCTAGTCCCTCCAAGCTCTGGACTTCAACTAACTGTTGCCATGAGGCAAATTCTTACTTCCTTCCTTTTTAATTGGAAACCGGCTCTAGCCTCCTCCATAATTTGTTTCCGCTGTTCTACACAGTCCACACACCCCCTTCTCTTTACACATTTTATTAATTATTAATGATAGAAGAAAACACTTGTACCCAATCACACAATACTAAAATTACACATCTATACATTTTAATTTATACCTACACTAAACATCGTAATTCATTATGTTGCCTTGAAAATCCATTTTACTTCCCTATCATAATTTGACGAAAGCTACGCTTTATTCATTAGCTTCTCCCACTCTCGGTATTTTTAATCTCGCGCGTTTAACATCTATTACAAACTTGATTTTTCACATTGTCACACAGATAACAACACAATTGACAAAACCTTATACTATTCTCTTACAGAATTTAACAATCGAGATGATTAATCTATTTTGAAACCAATCACAATTACAAAATATATATTTTAAGTTATGAAAGTTCCTGTATTTATATTAACGTGCACTCAAGGATAACAAAATATCTAGAAATCTAGTTTTAACAAATTGTTATTTTAATTTCTTAATTTTATATTAATAGATTTTTTTTTTTTTGTTATTTTTCTTTATATCTAAACAAAAGTTTCCAGAAAAATCAAAATTTGTTGGCCAAGAGAAAATATTTTAATATTAATCTAGTTAAATCAAAATAATGCCATATGGGTGAATTCTAATTAGTTATATATTCTGTTACATTTTCAATTGTAATAAAGAAATTTTAATAAATCTGTGACAATTCGGCCTGTCCTTCTTTTTAAATTAACTAAATCTGTTAAGGTTATTAGCTGAATCTAATGAGTGCTGATGGCATTAGGAAGTGAAGTTAATAAGGCATAGTCAAGAAACTCTTGGGGTGTGCATTAGTGATTAGTGTATGATACATTTCTCAAACATTGCCAAGCTAGGTCGAACTCTTTTGTGAGTTCAAATAAGGACGCATTAGTGAGTCCAGCATATAAACAATAAGTCCAAAGCAAACCTTTTCTTTGAGTAAAGCAGGTTTTTTTTACCAGCACGAGGTTGGTATTTAAAAAATGCAGGAATCTCTCTCTCTCTCTCTCTCGCTCTCTCTCTCTCTCTCTCTCTCTCTCTCTCTCTCTCTCTCTCTCTCTCTCTCTCTCTCTCTCTCTCTCTCTCTCTCTCTCTCTCTCTCTCTCGCTGAAATATATTATTAATTTTATGCTTAAAATATGTAGGAAGCATGGAAGCTCTAAAACAGAAGTAATTCATATAAGTTAGTAGGAATAATTGTATAGTGTGCTAGAATTAATGATAAGTGGATAGTTAATAGTCATGTGAGCATATCAATTGTGTTAGGGAACACATGTCTTTGTTTTAGCCACAGTTAGACAAGGCTTCTCTGTATGAACAACATTGTAAATGAGTGTTTTATGAAAGTTGTTATAATTAAGTTTAAAAGTATATTAAATAAAGTTGTAACAAATTAAATTGTTCTTTTTTAGAAAGCAATTTCCTCGAACCAAAAACAGAACTTATTTGAATATCAATAAATAATATACTTTAATAATATACTCTAGAGCATTGTGCTTTAGTCATATTTCACATAACTTACACATGTAGTCAATTAGTTACTAACTGGTTTTGTTGTTTAGGATGCTGTTTGGGTAAAATATCGCCCTTTTATAAAATACATAAATCCACCTGAAAAAAATGTTATTGGCCAGTTCCTCCTAGGTGCTAAAGAGGATTGGATTGAGAGAGCTCAGTTCATTATAGACGATCTGGAGTGGCTTTTGAGCTTAAATGCTTTCAGGTTTGTATTAATATATTTTCTATACCAGTGTTACATCCTTAACTCATTGACAATCCATTTAGAACCATTCCTTAGTATCACTAATGTACCCAAACAATCCATAGTTCCAGTTTAGTATTTTTATAAATTTAAGTTAATTTAAAACTAAGTATACAAGATACTGCTAATATACAGTTTCTTTAATTATGCATGTCTCGTATTATTTTCAATATTTATTTGGTTAGTGTTGGTCGAACTGTTAGACATTTGTTTTATTTGTCTCAGTCTTGTGACAGATATTGCAACCATATTTTATACGATACTAAAATTGATCTTTTAATGGATGATGATGGCTCAACTTTTAGTGATAGTGATATTGATTTAGATGAAATATGATAGTAAAAGTAAATAGTGATGTAAACAAAGAAAGTTCAAAGATACTGAAGAAGAAATTCAAAGTCTTGATAGAAGTGATGATACTGGTAGGTCTAAGTTAAGAAATAACGAGTTTGGAATTTTATGATTGAAAAGATAAACCAAATTTTTCTAAAAAAATCTATTTACAACTAGTAAATAAATAATGGTATTTGTGAAGTGTAGATGAATAATTAATATAATTGGACAGTTTTCATTAGTTTTTAGGTGTATTTAGCGGATGCTATATACTATGTATGTTCAGAAAGTAAGTTCAATTTTGTAATAAAAACAAAACTAGTATAGATACAGAAAAAACTATTTTTTCCCCAAAAAAGTTTAAACTATTTTGTAGGCACTTGTAGCATGACACAAGTTTTTGTATGTCTTCTTCATAAAACATTACCGCCTTTGAGTTCGTCATCATGTTGACCACCAAGGGACGATTTTAGGTGCAAAAAGATGGAACTCTCTAAGGGGGCGGTCAGGGCTGTACCGAGGCTTGTTAAAGTGGTCCCAGCCAAAGCCCTGTAAGAGTTGTTGTTGTGCCACGTTTGCAATGTGAGGTCAGGCATTGTCATGAATCAAAAAAATACCATTTGTGAACATTCCTTGGTGCTTATTCTGCATTGATTGTTTCACCTCATGGTAAAAAATTCATCAGTAGAATGCTGTCTCTCCCAAAACACTACATGATTTTTCGAATTGTGAAGATTTGCTTGGGTTTAGTCTTTGCTGGTTGTGAAGTGTACCTCCATTGCATTGATTGTAGTTTTGATTCAGGGGTTTCATGAGCGACCCAATCCTCATTCCCGGTTAATTGTCTGGCTCAAAAAGTCATCACCGTCTTTGTTATAATGTGTCAAAAAGTAAAGTGTACTTCCCTGACATCTTTATACTGACTAAATTTTTTTCTTTTGTAAGATTACAAAATAAAACTATTTGAGGTAAGCCACATGGTGTTAAAACCGAGCCTCTACAAAATGAAAAAATGAGGGGTTGGTTCTATCAAACTCCTTTCAAAACCACTTTTATGGTAATTTATTGAAGTAATAATAATGCATTATTACTGAAACTAAATCTATTTTTTCGTTAAATGTGAAGAAAAATAAAATAATAGTAAGGAAATATGATAGAAAGTCTCATGATGAATATCAGAACAGTTTGTATCGTAGTATATTTTTATACTTTTACGTAGAGACTGCTCAGAAAGTCTGGAAAATGTAAACTATCAGGAGAACGAATGAAATGAGTAACATAAAGTAGTGAATATGCTGGATTCATAAAGACTAAGTTTTAATAATTACAAAATTTCTGTTCATAATTTTGAAAACATGATATAGAATTTATATTTTAAATGGAATCTTTGTTTTTTACTGTCTATATTCTTGAAAATAAATTTTAAAACAATTTTATTCTCGAAAATTTTCTTGACCCAAATGATTGTTAAGTTTAGGAGATGAAGGGAGCTTCACATTAAAACAAATTAAGTTTCTAGTTATAAATAGGAAAGTATTCAATCAGCCTAGAAATATTAGATTAAATAAAGTTGGTGTAGTTAGAAATTAGTAATGTAGTAATTGGATCTAGGAATTCCCAGCTGGCAGGTTGAATAATCATGTCGACCGAAAATATGACAGGATTGACCAATGCGATTGTGATTTTTAGGGGCAAGTCAAGAACAACACAGTTTAAAATTAAAATGACTTTTTATTCGATTTTTTATATCTTTACAATTATTTAATCATTAAGTGAAGAAAAGCCTTCAACCCTTCATTTGAAGTTAAAGATTATAAATTTTGAAAAGAAAAGAAAAGAAAATCATGGCTGTTGTGAACAATCAACCCATACCGGCACCAGGAAACTTGCCGACTGACGGTTAACTTGCTCTTGCATCTCTCTTCCTTTCTGACCTCCACGTGATTCGTGCTCCAAAACTGCAAATGAAGCTTTTAAGGAATTTATTCAAATGTTGCTAATTTATTAAATTATGTTATTTCCCTTTTCTACTATTTTGGTTTTTGTTTGAACCCTACTATGCTATATCACCCCCCCCTCCATACTGCTAGAGCCGTTCCATTCGGTTCGTACTATGCTGCATGGATGTAGTTTTTGACAATTAATTTTCTCCAACAAAAATTTTGAAGAGAGAAAAAAAAAAAAAAAACATTGGTCGCTTTCTATTAGCTATGTTACAAGTTAAATTGATTATGACAAGTACCCTTTAGCTGGATGCAAGTATAAAATATTGTCTTAGGTCTCCCTTGTTATTTTAATAATGTCTTCTTACCTAGCTTATTATGTAAGACAATGCTTAAGAATGTCTTTATATTAAATTTATTAACAGTGTTAACTTTCTAATTTCTTTATAGTATGTTTTTTATTTACTTTACAAAAAATACTTTCTACTTGTAAAATTGTTAAGAACAATAAAAAATTTAGCTGAACACAGTATTAACCCTACAAAGGGCATAGCACAACTTGTGCTAAGTGGACAACTTTCAGCTGCAGCGACAAGTAAAAAGTCTTACGTTTCATTTAAAGTTTCATCCACTAAAAACGTCTAATCAAAATAAATTTGGCATCAATGGAAAGCTGAAGATCTGAACTTGCATTTCCTTCTAACTAAAAATCTAAATTATGTAATATATGATTTAATTTGATGAATTTAACGTTACACGCTGGTGAACTAGATCAGTATTGGCGAGCTGTCATTTTGTCTCAAAGATACATCGCTTTTGCCTATTTTTTACAAGTTCATATTTTTATTTACTATACTAAATCTTGGTACTGTCTTATAGATAAGTTCTTCCTCTTTCGATCTGTGTTTAAAAAAATCTTTGTAGTATCTATGCATCGGAAGATATGGACCATTATCTGTGAAAACATAATTTCCAACGATTTTGCCGAAGTTTCATGATACTTCACGAATTGTCAAATATCGATTATTAGTTCTATGTTTTGTTGGAAGATTTTCATACAGTTATAAAGTAGAGAATCTCTTCTTTCTATCTTTATTTTATATGTCTATGTTTTTTGAACATAAAGCTAGTAAATTACCGTGTGAAAATAGGGTTCTTTCACAGTTATATCAATTATGTTTTCGAGAGAGTCAGTGTGCTTCTTTTATTTTCTAAATGTAATTATGTGAATACATTTAGTGAATTCATAAATTTTTGTGAAAATACGTAGTAAATTCAATTTATAATACATAGTTTATTGTTTCAAGTGAATATTATTTCTCAGTGAAGTTAGTTTTTGTGATTTTTTCTTAGTTTAGGCCTACTTCATTTTGATTCCTAGTCTAACAGGGACTTTTTTTATTCCTGACATACTAACTCCACATATATTAAAACACTTTTTTCATAGCATATTTGCATTCTAAATATTTTTTTTGAAAAATAGTATTTTATAAGATTGATTTGAATAATATTTATATTTTTTTGACAATTTTATAAAATAAGTTGATTTTTTAGCTATTTTGTAGTTTTTTCATAAAATTGATTTTTATCAATACCGGTAACAATTTGATAAATTGAAATTTTTTTTTACAGAATTTTATTGACAACTAAATGGTAAAACTTTTTAATATCTTGAGAAAAATTACAAAAATTTATTTGTACGAGAGGCTATAGCCTAATATGGCGTTTACGTAGAAATTTTACCTCGGCTAACAGCGACTATTTAGATTCCAGACATACTACTCCAAATATTTTACAACTATATATTTTTTTTTATTACATATATAAATTTTATAGACCTTTGTCTCAAATGTGGTGTTTTATAAGTTTGATTTGAATAATATTTATATTTTTTTGAATTTTTCAAAATAGGCCTACTTTTTTTTAGCTATTTTGTAGTTTTTTCATAAAACTGTTATAGTCTAATAACAATATAATACATGAAATTTTTAGGTTACAGAATCTTATATAAAACTCTAATGAAAAAAACTTTTTTACATTTATGTGAAAAATTAAAAAAATATATATGTGTATGATGTATATAGGCGTTTATGTAGAAATTTTAGCTTGCCTAACAGCAAATTTTTGATTCCTGATATAATGACTCCAAGAATTTTACAAAAAACTCATTTTTTTTATAACATATATACATTCTATACATGTTTCTGAAAAAATAGTGTTTTATAAGTTGAGTTTCGGATAAGATTACTATTTTTTGTGAATTTTTTAAGAAAGTGTTAAAAATGCACTAATCGTATGTCAGTAGCATTGGCCATTTAAGGATGTCACATTCGTTTTTATTTTGTCAATAATTTTGATTAGTACTTAGCCAAAGTTGGCTGCCACTATCTTTTGGCAAACTCCATCTTGTAGATAAATTCGCCCCCTTCCATCTTATTTTGGTTTTTCTTGTTGAACATTATGCTCTTGAAGTTTACCCCTTCTATTTTTAATCTTTTAACAATGTAAACATATATTGAAACAGTGGAAAATATAACAACAATTTTCCTTTTTATTTCCAAAAAATTTCCATTTGTTCCTTTTTCCTTATAGCGTTACTTATTCAAGGGGAGAAAATTATGTTTTACTTTTGGATATAATTTTAGTTTCTGTTTGAACCCTACTATACTACATTATGAACCCTCAAGAAACAAAGTCGTTTGCCAGTTTATATCCACAGTCACTAAATTTATATGAAAATTTAGGTTTGTTTTTTTCACTAGAATATTTTATTACATAGCTGCTTAATTTGCTCCACTCCGAACAGTGATACAAAATAATAGGAGAATACCTACAGTACTACAGTCTTCTAACAGTGACAAAATACTTCAAGATTAAAATGTTATAAAATATAATTTCCTTTGAATATGAGAGTTGTGTCTATTGATAATGAAATTAATACAATAATTTACTTTCATTTATATGTATCACAATTTAATGTATGTCTCCTTCAATATGGTCTCCATTCACACTTACAGCATTCGATGCAGTCCTGTTTTCTATTGATCAAAGTTATAGAACAGATCAGTTTCTGTCAGCTGTTTTAATACATCTGCTGTTTTCTTTTTTACTGCATCAATCGATTTAAGACATGTTCTTTTAAGTACAGATTTCACTTTAATAAAAAGTAAAAAGTCACATTGTACCAGAATCTGGTGAGTATGGAGGATGTTTCAGTAATCACCATCATCATAGTTCTTTAATAGTCTTTTCTGACATATGATGTTTATGCAAGACAAGTTAGAATAAACATTACGAGTCTTCTTTTTATACTTTCTACTGATTGAGAAAGTTAACAGTGTTTACGAAATATATCAGAACTTTAGTGCTTTTATGTGTGTTTTCTTACTTGTATACTATTAGGTAATAACAAGGACCACTTTCCATGGTAACCCTGTGTTTCATATCCATACAAAATCTAAACTAATAGTGCTTAGTACTCTATTACACTCTAACCTATACACGTACACACATAGCAATAAACACTTATTATTTATTTTTTTGATCAAAAACTATTTCACAGAAAGTGAGTTGTGAGCAAGTGTATGTCCTGACAAAAATGTATGTTTTTTCCTCAGCATAGTAAAACTTCCTTGTAATAATGCTTCATGTAGTGTCTTATGGAACCAATTCTTCTAAATTTGCCCTAGATATAAAAACACAATGAGTCCTTTGAATTTGGACTTGCTTTACCGAGCTTTTTTGATTCTTGGTGATGACAGTGTTTTTAGTAATTTAATCTCAGAATTAAATTGCAAAATCCAGGTTTCATCACAAGTGATTCTGTTGAAAACAATAATTGTGTTCGACATCAAGTACCTGTAGCATATCAGTGCAAATTTCCTTGTGACACTCTTTTTACTCTGGTCTGAGAACCTTAGGGACAATCAGGGTGCACATTTTTTTTCATGTTAGATCCTCATGCAAAATTTTCATTGTAAAATGTCTTTGTCAATGTTCATAGGTTCGGCTGTCATTCGGACTATCAGTCGGAAGTGTTTTAAACAATTTGGCAAATTTTCTCAGTTTTTAAAGTGGAAGGTCATCCAGAGTAATCACCGTCTTAGTATTTTACATTTTTTGAGCTTTACTGAATTTTTTATACTATTCAAAGACAGGTGTATGAAATATACTGTCTTCCCCTGTAGCCCTTTGAAAACATTCTATTGATGTTTTGTTCAATTTTACTAAGCATTTTTAATTGAACATTCCTCAACTCTTAAATCTATTACTATTTTGTCACACAACTGGACTAAACGATAACTCACATCAACTGAATGAATGAAAGTGTTGATATATGTCATGCATGTTCAGAGACGTCAAAGTTCTCTGCCAAAGAACTCACTGCTTTCTCTAAGGTGTAGAAAAACAGTCTCGTTATTTAACAAATCCATCTTGTGCATCTTGTATGTAAACAAAATAATAAAAAAGTGCCATTTAAGATCTTAAGTTATATATCATATAGCATATAGCATATTTTATTATATCCTGTTGAAATTCTGAGAAAAGAATGTTAAAAAGTAACTTTATGACCTTTTGCAAGTACACATTGTTTTTAATTTGTTAAATGTCAATCTTTTCCCTAATATTTTACTCTTTCCAGACTCTTAAACTTCCTGTATATATGTTTTTTAAGAAGAAAATGTTTAAAGTAATTTATTTTATTGAAATTATGTTAAAATCAAAGTTTTTTTTTTTTATTCACTTTGAAGTAATTACCTATTTTTTTTATATTTAGGTTCTGGTCTCAAGTAATATATGATGATAGTTCGCTGAATTCTGTAAAATCCTTTGTTCAACAAGCAACACCTTTCTATTTCAAAGGTACTTCACGTATTATTGAGGATGAAGACATTCATAGAATATTTATCAGAATAGAGTCCTTGGTATTTTACCTCTTTTTAAGATTAACTACGTGTAGGGCATCTGAGGTAAGTTTTATATTTATCAAGTTTAACTGCAAATATTTTATATTTATCAAGTATCTGAAAATGTCCTAATATTTTAAAATACAGACATTATTTTATTTTATGATTTGTTAGTCATAACTTCGTCTTATTTTCCACAGAGTGCCTTCCATATTAGGGATTTCACTGTTTACTTACATTTTTTTTTTTTTTTTTTTTTTTTTTTTTTTTTTTTTTTGTAAATAATAATAATAAAACAATCTTTATTTTTATTTCAATATAAATATAAGACTTGCCTTTATGGGAAAACACAAAAATTTGCTTTTTATAAAATAGCTTGTAACAATTTAAAACTTGAAGTCATATATAACCCCTTCGGCCCCAATTAATTTGGATAAATAGGTTCAACCTCGGGAGTCATTGGAAACTGTTCAAAATTGGGTCTTTCAGTTTTGATAAAAAAATTGCAAAGTGTAGTGGTTGATGTCTCAAACCTATAAAATATACAATTCAGCAGAAATATTTGAAAACAACTATGTTTAGATAATATATTTATACAAATATGTGAATGGACTCTGACTGCAATCAATGTATTTTTTATTTTAAAGAAAACAATTTTTATTTCATATGGAGATTTTAAAGTTTGTATACTTGAATGCTTAAAGTTTGCTTGTTGTAGGATATACATAATTGAAACACATGTACACAATTACTTGGTACATGAGCTGCTAATGCATGATATTCCATTTGTAACAAATAACAATATTTTTAATCTTCTGTTAGACAGAATGGATGAGAGAAGATACGCTGGGACAGATCTTGTACAATAATTTTATTATAACAGTTCCATTCTTGATGGATGTCTGTGTCTGTTTTGGTAGAGACAACCATACTGTTCTGTCCGAAGCGATTTGCAACATTTTCCAATATCAAACAAAGTATTTAGAGGATGTGAAAACAACTGTGGGTTTTTTAAGGAAGGTAAGTGTTTTATATTACATAGTAAATTATTAGCAGAATGAAGATGCAATTTATGATAATAGTATTTAATGGTTTAAGGTGTTAAAGCATATTGAAGACCAACTGAACTGTGGCAGAGTGGGAGGGGAAGAACCTGTTAAACTAAGTCAACGTCCAACAAGTCACAACACTTTAAATATACAGTCTTTATCAGCCCTAGTAATTTGTTTAGTGGATACAATTTATAGTTTTACATCTTTCATAGACATCTACAAAGGTGCAGCTACTATCTACCACCTGCAGCATTTTGAAATCATGTGAGTTATCAAAATTAATTTTAATATGATATGAAAAAATCATATGATTTGTATTATTATTGGTTTTTTTGTGTTATCTGTTGAAAAATTAAAAAGTGTTCAACAGTTCGAAAATACTCAATTTATACTTTATGAATTTCATCAAAATTGGATTATAATTAGAAATAACAAATTTTCCCAATAAAATAGAAACCCGGACCATTTAAAATTTGAATGTTTTAACCAATTTTGAGTATTGAAAATAGTAAGGTGACCATTCTACACAGTAATCTACTTTCATTTTTAATCATACAAAAATGTGATAATTTATAAAAAATTTCTAAAATATTAGAACCTGTACATTTTCAAGAATTGACATATTTTTTATCAGTTATGCAATTTGGATTACCAGATTTCATTTTACTTTGAATTTCACAAAAATTGGATAACAAGTACAAATTGAAGTTGTTGCAAGATAGAATGAATCCTTGGAACTCTCAAAAGTTTAATATTTTAACAGTTATGTAAGCTGAGTAACCAGAGGTCTTTTCAATTTGAATATAATAAAAATGAGATAAGGAAAACAAAGATTAAGATTGTTTCAAGATTAGAACGAAACCTTGAACCTCCTAAAAGTTGAACATTTTAACAGGTATGTAAGCTGGGTGACCAGACAACTTTTCAGTTTGAATTTCATAAAAATCTGATATATACAATTTAATTCTTTCATGATTAGAATTAAACCCTGGACCTTGTAAAAGTTAAATATTTTAACAGGTATGTAAGAGGGGTGACCATGCCTCTTTTCATTTTGAATTTCATAAAAATCAGATATCAATACAAATTCAAATTGTTTTGAACAAATAAGACTTCTCGATCTCTTGAAAAATAAGCATATCCAATGGAACCATTTGGATATGTGCCAATTTTCAGCTTTGTAGCCCTTATGTGTTATTTTGTTTTAGCATTGTTTAAAAAATTTAAAAAATTGTAAATCTTTATGGCCAGAGATAAAATTGTCAACCTGTGTTATTGTGATCTATTTGAGTAGTAACCTCTGTTTCTATTATTATAATAAATGTATAATGTATAATAAATGTTCCTAGCTATGGATTTTCATAGAATATTTGAAAATAAGTAAGTTCTGTATCTATAATGAAGGGAAATTACTAGTAAACACAAATGCTTATAAGAAAGGTTTAGCCTATTTTAAGATTAGTTTTTTTTCTTTCTTTTTTTCTTCTTTTTTTCTCCCTAAATTGTTACAAAATGTAATGTGGAGCATATTAAAATACAAAACACCAGGTAGTTCCCCATAATTAAATGTTGCCTTTTATTGCTTTGGATATACAGTAGACTCTCACTAATCCGGCAGATATGGGACCAGGGTCCTGCCGGATTAGGGAAAACGCCGGATTACTGGATGGTTAACAATAAAACCACTGTAAATACATAAAACACGTTTTTATTGGGGCCTGAACACTGTTATATTATTATTATACATGTATTATCATTATTACAATAGGTAGTGATTCGGAACGCCTTATTCCATTGGAGTAAAAAAACTGTCAATTTTCTTTTGTTTTTTAGCTTGAAAAGACACTTTTAACACTTTGTCTTGAAGTCTTTTTAAAACAAGAATTTCACTAGCAGACACATTATTTTCTTCCGCCCAGTTTACAGAAGTTGCAAATTCATCCATGGCAGCATCGTTGCTCACAGTAAGATGAAGGCTGGATGCTTCCTCTTTCTCGTCGCAGTCTTCTCCTGCATCTCCCCTGGTTATCTCTTCGACTATTTCTTCATCTGTTATAATCTGGCCGTTTTCTTCTTCTTCACCGATCAGCCACATGTTTACATCTTCTGCTGTCAGGCTTTAGTTTCCATCAACTAGTTTTTCAGAAATAGTATCTCGCAGCTCAATCAGCTCCCGATCAACATTTTCTTCATCCTCTACATTCTTATCAACAGCAAGCGGCATTTCAATGTCATCGTTTAGGTCATTGCCCATTTCGTTGCTTTTCTTTTTTTTGTACTGCTCCAAGAGAGCCAAATCAGGCCATAAGTTGCGCCATGAACAAACAATTGTTTTTTCAGGGAGATTTTCCCAAGCATTAGCAAGGTTAAAAACCACGTCTTTCAAGTTCGTTTCTTTCAATGACTGGATCACACTGCATTCTTTCGATAACACTTTGTAAAGCAAAGTTTTTTTATAGTGCATTTTTACAGTCTGAATCATATTCTGGTCCATGGGTTGTAGAAGAGGCGTAACATTAGGCGGCAAAAAAAGGACACAGAAGCCTTTACTTTTTAGTTCATCTTCTGGTGGGTGACCGGGGCAGTTGTCCAAAATAAGCAAGGCTTTTTGGGGCAATTTCTTTTTTTCCAGGAACTTTTTCACTGATGGCACAAATATTCCGTCGAACCATTCCTTAAACACTGTTTGTGTCATCCATCCTTTGCCTGCATTTATGTAATCAACAGGCAGGTTGACATTTTTAAATGCCCCGGGATTCTTTGCCGTGCCGATAACCAATAATTTTAATTTATGTTTGCCACTTGCATTGGCACACGGCATAAATGTTATTCTGTCCTTGGTCAGTTTTCGTCCCGGAGCACTTGCTTCAGCACGGTGGACAAATGTCTTTTTAGGCAAAAGCCGGTAAAACAAACCACTTTCATCGGCATTATAGATTTGGTCAGGAGTTAATTCTAGTTCATTAATGATTTCCTTAAACTTTTCTTTATAAGGGCCGACTGCAGCAACATCACACGATAGTTTTTTGCCTGTCATACTCAGCAAACGAATTCCAAAACGCTTTTTAAATTTTTCAAGCCATCCTTCACTAGCCTTGAAATCGTCATTCCCCATTATTCTTTCGTAAAATATCTTCGCTTTTTCCTTGAGAATTTCTCCTGTTATTGGCGTGTGCCTATTTCTTTCTTGAATAAACCAAGCATATAGGCTATCCTCAACCTGAGGGAACTCACCCTTTTTTAACGTTTTCCGGACACTTTTAACATTGTCATTGTTTTCACAAAAAGATTTTATTTTGTCTCGGTTCTTACGTATATCATGTATTGTAGCTCGGCCGACACCATATTCATTTGCTAGGTTGGTAAGATGATCACCTGTGTCAAGTCTCTTTAAAATCACATTTTTCTGAAACAGTGTTAAAGTATTATGTTTCCGTTTGCTCCGAGACATTTTCACACACTTTAATGTACTGCTGTACACCATACTACAAACTGTCACGCACTACACACCGTCACTGCTCTGTTACACACTGCTGCGGCGGGTAAATTACCGATCGCTAGTTGTTTGTTTGTTCCCCCACCACGACCGTCAAAAACGCCGGATTACTGGAGTGCCGGACTGGTACAATGCCGGATTATAGAGGGTTTACTGTATTTAACACATTAATCTGTGTTTATATTTGTTTTTCACCTTGGGAAACAATAAAGGAACTTTTTTTAAAGTTCTCTTAAACAAAATATTTCCTCTTGTTCCTAACACATGGAATTCAAGTAGTTCGATGTCATAGTTCTTCAAAATGTATCTAATTCCAAAAACAAATTAATTTCTGTAGACTACATTATGTGTATGCAAAACAGCTTATCAGCCGTTTAAAAAATATTATCCTACTTTGACAACTTTGTTGTAAATAAAGTCGATTCATTTACGAAAGACTTTTGAGACTAGAATATTAAAGAGGGAATATATTTGTATTGTACTTTTATCTTTCATTTGATGTATCATAATTAAACAACTATGTAATTTGGTGAATCATATTAAAAATGTAACCCAAAGTAAGCTACAATTAGTTTATTCCATAATATTTCTAGGAAAATAAATTTACCATTCAAAATTCAATTAATATTGAATTTAAAAAAAAGTTCCCCCTCTTATAAATAAATGCAGAATGACAAGAAAGTGTACCATCCTTTGTGTATAATTGAGTATAGTGGTGTGGAACAGTAAAAAAAAAAAAAAAAAAAACCATAAATTTTGCACATATCTTTTCTGCACATGTTAATAAATTTAAAATCCCCAACCATAGATTCTTGTACTACTTACTTGCATATTGAAAAAAAGTAGAAATAACAGTTATTTGTTTTATAACCAATAATTTTATACAAAATGAATTCAAGTAAGCTTTTTTATATTATCTAGATACTTTTAAATTTTCTTACATTATTGTTGATAGATAGAACAAATTGTTAGGCCACTAAATTTTATCAAAACTGTGCTCAATTACATTTGTTCTTCTTTTATAGTTCTATAAGTGATATAAATAAGTTACAGAATGAAACATTGAACACAATATTTAAATTTAATTTTGAAAACATTTTAAAATTCATTCACTGGTTCAATAGTTTTTCTGTATTGACTAATATGTAAAATAATTTTCTAATTGATGTGTTTTTGTAATTTTTAAATGAAAATTTTTTGTTTAAAATATATTTTATTCAATAAACACTGCCTATTTTTAACCAACAGTATTAGTAATAATAAAACATTGGATTTCTTGCTTCATTCTGCAATAAGACAACCATACAGAAGGCCCATACATGATGAATCAACATCTACAAGCCACCTTCACGTTACTCAAAGAAATATATATTCAAATGCAAAATTCTTGCTGGAGTGAATTTATTTGATGAATATGTCACGATTTCCTTTGAAATAACCAGACTATTTAATCTCTCATATACTCATACATAGGATAAGCAGGTTTCATCTTCCATAACTTGCACAGTATTGAATTATTAGAAGTTTCTAACTGGTGTTATACCTTTGATAAAGAAACCCTAATAATTAACTTTTTCAGGGTAGCAGATTTTTATGAAAATTCTGTTCCCGTGCTTTGCCGCCAAATAGAGCTCATGTGTAACCGTGAGGAGACATTTGAGATTTACTGTGATCTGAAATTTAAAATTGATTTGGCAAGGAGAGAACTCCTCAATGCTGTTCATCTGGTTCTCTCTTCATGTGTTAATACTATTCTACAACTCAAGTAAATACATCTTACAATATATAATTATTATATCTTTATAGGATAAATCTGAACTATTTTGCTAATACTAATATTCTTGATAATTGTACATATTAAGAAAATCAGATAAATTTAAATCATGTATTGAAGTTATTTAATTTAGTGTGTAACTGTAATAAGTTATTAATAGAAAAAGCAGGTGGGCATTAAATTGACAAAATCAAACTCTTTGATTGTCTTTTGTATAAATCCATGTTTTCTTTGAAACTAATATAAGGGCAACTAAACATTATCAATAGAGTGTGGTGTCATTTTGTTGTTTACACTTCAGAAAAATATTTGTTAAGTTCATAACAGTTGATAAAAACCTGTGAACATAAAAAATGCTTCTAAAACTTGTAAGATTTTACAAAGATTGTTTACTCACAGAAATAGTAGACAGCTGAATTATTCGTCAACTAAGGGTTGAAAACATGGTGATCCACCATATAGAAAAATGTGAACACAAGAAGGTCCATAAAATAATAATATCGCAAAAAATAATATAATAATAAGCATAGTTTCAAAATAAATCCTATTTGAAATTTGAATAATGAATTATTATTTTTCTTTTCAACTACATTTCATACACTTTTATATTAATCAAAACTAAAAATTTAGTAAAATATTTTATGTGCATTTCAATTTTAAACCCGAATATCACGTTTATTATTTGACCAAAAGTTGAACTACTTATGTTCGTCCGTCATTCACCAAAATTTGTTGAATATGTATTTCAGAATGCTGACACACGAATAACAAATTATAAAAAAAAAAAAAAAAATTAATGGTTAGAGTCCAAAGAGCTGTTATTCTGTCTGTTAGCCGCCAAATATATTTAACATGTGTTAAACATCAAATTGGTTTTATATTGTTTGCAATTTAATTTTAACCTTTTTTAGTGATTAAGTTAAAACATGTATTCTATCCTACCAGTCTTGCATCTTTATAATCTAAATTATATTATGTTATTAATCCTTAGCACAATAAATCAAAATGTACTGTCAGTTAAAAAGATGTAAAAAAAAACACAGATTTAAGATTTCTAAAAAAAAAACAGCCTTGCACTTTTAATATAAGTTATTACATTATGCAATTACTTTATAATATGGAAGTACAGTAGAGTCTCGGTTAACCAGTGTAGAAACTACAGTACGGTACATAATTTTAGAGTGATTTTTTATTTGTAAGTTTAGTTTTAGAGTGCTTAAATTCAGTGTGTCATGAGTGAAAAACGTAAACGCGTAGTGTTGGGTTTAGACAAGAAAATAGAAATTATATAACCGTTGCGCAAAGGGGAAAGTGCTGGTAGTATTACACCAATTTATGGTATTGGACGGACAACTGTTAATGATATTAAAAGAGATGCTGACAAAATTGAAAACCTTGTTTCGAAAATGGTAAATGCTGATGGTAACGTAAAAACCATAAAAACTATGAAACCAGCCAGACTTGATCATCTTGATACGGTAATGTACCAATGGTTTGTTCAAGCCTGTAGTCAGGGAATGCCTCTAACAGGACCTATAATACAAGCTAAAGCCATAGAAATAAATAAAAAACATGGTGGTGAATTCAGTTTCAAAGCCAGCATTGGTTGGTTAGACAAATTTAAGTCTTGTCATGGTATCCGTCAGTTAGACATTTCGGGTGTAAAACTAAGTGCCGACAGTACCGTTGTAGCAGATTATCGTACAAAAATTGAACAAATTATAAAGGAAAAAAAACTTGTGAAAGAGCAAGTATTTAACTGTGATGAAACTGGCCAAAATTGGAAAGCTCTTTCAAAGAAAACATTGGCATCATCTGAAAAATCCGCGCCGGGATTTAAACTGCAGAAGGACCGAATAACTGTTATGGTATGTGCGAATGCAAGTGGGACCTACAGACCTCCTTTGGTTATTATCGGAAAATCTAAAAAACCTTGTGCTTTCAAAAATTTAAACCTAAATATTTTGCCTGTACAATATTATGCTCAGAAAAATGCTTGGATGAGCCAAGACATTTTTGAGAACTAGTTTCACAAAGCAATGGATTACCTAGTTTCCTATGGATTACCACAGGAAGCAATGTTGCTCATGGACAATGCACTTACTCATCCTACAAATGAAATGAAGAGTGATGATGGCAACATAACTTGTCCTTTTTTACCAGCGAACACAACCTCATTGATTCAACCAATGGATCAGGGTATAATTGAGATGATGAAACGACGGTACCGAAAAGCTTTCTTACAACAAGTTGTTTCTAAAGATAATAAATTTAACATCAGAGCTTTTTGGAAATCATACACAATCAAAGATGCAATCTTCAATGTTGCTGAAGCTTGGCAAGATGTTTCGGAGAAAACACGGGAAAGGGGATGGAATAAATTATGGCCTGTGCAAGAAAATGACGTGAATAACTTGGAAGCAGAAAAGGAAAACGACGAAGAAAACATTTTCAAGCTTAGTAAATGTATTCCGGTGAAAGAAAATACTATTATTTTAAAGGAAGATGTCATTGAGTTGCTTGAAATGGACAAATTTGATGGGGGGTTTGAAATTCTGAACGACGAAGAATTGATAGATTTGATAATGTTTTTCGGGAGGATAATGATGTGATTGAAGAGGAAGAGTGTGAGTTTACAGATGAATCAGCAAAAACAGTTACTCATTCAGAAGCTGAAAATGTGTTAAGCCAATGTATCAACTGGTTCGAGCGACAGGAAGAGTAACACTCAGGTGTTACTGTTTCGTAGAATTCGGAGCATAGTGGCCAGGAAAGCTCGCGGAGTTTTAAAACAAAAGAAAATGACAGACTACATACTTTAAGAAGTAAGATTGGTAGTGTTAAAATTATAAAATATTGTGTCATTTTTCTACAGTAAAATAACTATGTTTAAAGTAAATATAACTTACATTTATATTACAATTAATGTTTCCGTAGTACAATATCCAGTAGTTGTTTTAAGTTACATTGTTAATAATATCTTTAACATAAAAGGACAGTGTATCATATAGTTTACTGTACAGTACAATACTGTATTTTGAAGACTACTAAATTACTTTGTTTAATAAATAGAGTTACTGTAAATAGAAAATTTAAAAGTTTTTCTAAATTTTCCCAAACCAATTTTTTTTTTAGTTAAAAAGAAATAACAGTACAGATATTCTGTGTTATAAACACTGTTCAAAACTTAATGTACTGTATTTTTATCGATCGCCGATGACTTCCAGAAGTCTGGGAAGTCTATTTCTGTTATCCATCTATTCTCTCATCCGTCACCCCACCTGTCCCGAGAATGACGGTTAATTGAGACTCTATTTTAATTATTATTTTTGGTATTACCTATCATTTGGGGGTACAGGTAGGCCTACTAGCCCAATTCAAGGTAGGGTTCATTTCACTTTCAACTAATTTGAAAATACCCCAAAAGCTTAAGAAATTATATATATATTTTGAAAGATTTTGAGCAAGAAGTAATAAAAAATGGTTATAATTTGTATATACTGTTTTCTTTATTATTAGGGGAAGCTATGTCTAAATATTTCTTATCCTTTTTCACAAATTGTTTCAATATATTTTAGTTGTAATTTTTGTACACGCTTTGGTAATTTTGTACATAAATTAATGGTAACAATAATATTGAGACTTTATAATTTTTAAGAATAATTTTTATGAGTGTAAGATGTGGATTGTACAAACAGATCATTCAGTAGATATTTAAAGTTAGTTATTATCTACCATTCTTGACACACATTTTATGTTAAAATAAATAAAATAATAAACTGGGCTTTTAAGAACGCAGAACTTGAGGAATTGAACCATTGGAGGAAATGTTTACATTGTTAGACCACATAAGATATCTACGATAATGCTTTGTGCAATTACTTGGCCGACATTTAAATTTCCTTGTTCCGTAAAGACAAAATAAATAAATGTCAGAGAACAAAAATTATTATTGTTTAAATTTGTATATTTTGTATGTCAAATTATTTAGTTGTGTTTAACTACAGAAGGTAGAGGTTGTGTTAAAATATAAAGGTGATGTATTTTGTCTGATGAAAGTAATATTAAAAAAACACTGGTTTTCTGATAAATAAAATACATACATACCAACATAAAGATTTTAGATGGAGGAATTATGGTTTTTTGAAGGATTAAGATGATTCTACTATAATAAACACTAATAAAAACGGTCTAGAATGATTTGTTCTGTGGACTAACTATGTAAAATTTAAAAAGTATATATATATATATATATATATATATATATATATATATTAGTTCAGGATCATAAATTATGTTAAGAGGTATAAAAGAATGATGTTTAACAAAAATTATGAAAAAAAAAAAAAATAAATAAATAAATAAAATAAAAGAACCAGTATTAGATTCAGATGATTATATGAAAATTAATTAATAAAGAATTTTTGTTTATTAAGAATTTATTTATGATAATAAATTCATTTATTTAAGGATAATAAGTCATTTTTCATACTCAAAAATTATTATAATAATACCAAATTAAGTTTTCGGCGTCTGCATGGTGAAGTCAAACATCAAGACAATGCTCATTTGTTTCATTGATTGCCGAGGTGTTGTGCATTCAGAATTCGTTCCTCTGGGCCAAACGGTTAATCGACATTTATACTTGGAGGTTTTGAAGAGACTGAGGGAGAGCATTCGAAGAAAAAGTGCGGGTTTGTGGCGTACAGGGGATTGGTTCTTCCATCATGACAACACACCTGCCCACACCACCCTGACTGTGAAGCAGTTTTTTGACGAAAAACGGTATGACACCGATTGCTCCCTCCCTCTTATTCACCAGATCCTGCCCCCTTCGACTTTTTTTTGTTCCCCCCGACTCAAAAGGGATATGAAAGGTTAATGTTTTGAGACTGTGGAAAAGGTGAAACAAAAATCACTGGATGGACTAATTCCATTAAGTGAATATCAACAATGTTTCAAACAATGGAAGAAAAGATTAGAGAATTGCATTTGCAGTCAATGGTAATTACTTTGAAGGTGACGAAAATTTGGTGTAAAAATATTGAAAAATAAAAGAGTTATGACCAAATTCCCGTTTTTTTTTGGGTCCCCCTCGTAAGTCTATCACAAATCCAGTAATATATTCTTAATTTCAATAATTTAAGAATATTATATCCTAAGATAATGTGTAGCCTAAGATTGTACATTTGTAATAACGATAATAATAATACAATTTATTAAAAAAAAAAAATGTTTACTTTATTTATTATCATGACGTTGAAAGGTCTGCTAGGGCTGAGCCACTAACATTAGCAAAATAAGTTAAGGCTATATTTAATAGGGATCTACGAAGGTCCGAATTTGTTCGATCTGATTGGATCTTAATAGATATCTGGCCTCAGTCCGGGTCACCAAATTATCTCACTTTTTTCTGATTTGATATTTCTCTTGGATTATAATGTTGTGTACAATTTTAAAACTGTTTAAAAAAAGGAAGGGGAGAAAACCTAAATAAGGAGATTACAAAAACCCAAGTCCAAATACAAGTATATCACAATTGCCTTAATCTTGGGAATTAAAAGTCCTGTTAGGGAGTTTATACTTACGCAGTTGTCTGTCAATAAGCACTTGTGGGGTCATCAAGATGCAGATTATTATTTTTTAATTAAAATATTACTAAATATTATATAAAATTATTTTGTTTTTAGTTTAGTTAATGCCAATTAGAAGTTTATTTATTATTTTAAAACCATAAAAATGACTTTCATAAGCCAACAAAACTTTGCATAGGTAAAAAAAAGGATAAATAATCTAATTCTAAAACTGATGTGATATTTATTATTAGAGTGAGGTTGATATAAAGAAGAAAGGATGTGTTTTCCTTTCGAATAAATTTTTATTTTATCAATTAAACGTTTAAAACAAAAATAAAATAATGTAATTAAAGTTGATGAATTAATTGTCAATTGTGTTACAATGTTCAAACAATACAGGCCTTGGAGGAACATACACATCTTTATTTTATTTTAAATCAAATATTAATGTGGTGCTAGATTGGCTAAATATGTAGTCACTATATAGTCCGGATTAATATATGAAGCTTATTGGGTCACGAGCCAAGAGCCCCTTATTAACTTGAAACATTAACTCTGATTATCTGTTGGAAAAATAATGATAGTATATTATATCTAATATCTACATTCTATCACTAATAATCTAGTATGTGTATTCTTCACAATTAGGCCACTCCTAATTAATTATTAAAAAAAAAAATTATCTTAACTAAGTTAAAAAGTATTAAATTATAGAAATTTTTCATATTTTTGTTATTCGTGTTTACAATAATGGGGTTTTTATTAAAAAAAAAAAATTAATAAACAAAAACCTTACTTGTATTGTCGAGGAATTACCTTACTTTACCTTACCTTACTTACATTAATCCAATTCTCAAGCAAATTCACTTTCTTCTCTATCTTTATAAAATTAATAATCATAAAAGGTTCTGTATTTTTTTTTTTGGGGGTATAATTACATTGTAGATATGCAATAGGTCTAATTTAAAAATTACTTTTTTTTTTTTTTTTATTAAATTACTCACCGTCCAGTAGTTTTTTGCGTTTTTTCTCAACGACGGCCGTTTCGGCTATTCAGCCATTTTCAAGTGTTCAGTTTCAGGACATTTACTATTCCTCGTTATAACATAAAAGTTCACAACACACAGTTATACACGCAATACACATACACATAGAAGACACAATAAAACACATCTTGTAGGTACACTATCTGTATCTGGACTAGTTCCTCAAGTGAATCTTGGAAGCTTATCAGTTGTGTCTTAACATTCTATTATTGTGTCAAATAATGAGTTTGCATCAAAGTTCAATTTCTCGTTAAGTAGTGTTCCAGGTTCTGTTTTGAATGCTTTGTATATTTCAAACTGTTCCAAAGCATTCATAAGTTTTCCTTTTTTGCATCTATGTAAAATGTCCATTGATTTATTTATATTACTGTACTTGTGATTCGTTTGAATTATATGTTCAGCAAACTTTGATTCTGTTTTTAGGGGGTGTGTATGACGTATAGCAGGTGGAATATGTTCCTTAAATCTTTTTTGAAATGTTCGGCCCGTTTGTCCAATGTATTTTTTAGGGCAGTCATCACATGATATTTGAGGAATTGATTAAATGATTAAACCGGTTGCTCCCATATTGAGATCATTACCAAAAATTCATAAAATTGGACACCCAATCAGACCATTAGTGAATTTTAGAAGTGCCCCTTCCTACAAATTATCCAAGACACTGGACAGAATAATTCGGAAAAATGTAACATTTGAGAAAACTTTTCATTTGAAAAACAGTTATGATCTCATAACGAAAACAAAAGATGTTCCTATAAAATCAGGTTCAACCTTAGCTTCATTTGATATAACCAATTTATACACCAATATCCCAGTTCAAGAAACAATTAACATATTGAACAACAATCTAACAGAAAATAAAAATATGAATCAACAAACTATAGCCGAACTAATTAATTTATTGGACACATGTTTATCTCAGAACTACTTTCAATTTAACAACGATTATTTCAGACAAAACAAAGGATTAGTAATGGGATGCCCATTATCTAGTGTGATGGCTGAAATATTTCTGAATCACATTGAATGCAATAATACAATGACAGATAAAAATAAACATTACAGAAATATAATTCATTACCACAGGTATGTCGATGACATATTGGTCTTATATCAGGGCACACCAAGACAAATCAAAAATTTTGCCATTTATTTAAACAATATCCACCCGTTCTTAGAATTTAAAACAGAAATAGAAGTGAATAACAGCATCAATTACCTTGACCTCACCATATCAAAAATAGCAGGAACACTTAAATTTAAAATATACAGAAAGCCCACCAACACAGACCACACCATCCATATAACTTCTAACCATCCCCATTCTCATAAGATGGCAGCATTTAACAGCTTTATCCACAGACTACGGACAGTACCGATGTCCCAAGACGACTTTGAAGAGGAATACAACACCATCAAATATATTGCAGTCCAAAATGGTTACAAACCAACAATAGTTGACAATTTGTTCAAAAAACAAGAGCAAAAGAATGAGAAAATGAATTTAACCAAGGACAATAAATACTTAACAATGCAGTACAATAAAGACCTGCAGCATATTATAAGAAACATCTTCAAGAAACAAGGGTACACGATCACATATAAAACAAATAATAATATATCAACCATAATAAACAGAAATACCATTACTATTGACAAATTTCAACAAACAGGAATTTACCAAATATCATGTGATGACTGCCCTAAAAAATACATTGGACAAACGGGCCGAACATTTCAAAAAAGATTTAAGGAACATATTCCACCTGCTATACGTCATACACACCCCCCTAAAAACAGAATCAAAGTTTGCTGAACATATAATTCAAACGAATCACAAGTACAGTAATATAAATAAATCAATGGACATTTTACATAGATGCAAAAAAGGAAAACTTATGAATGCTTTGGAACAGTTTGAAATATACAAAGCATTCAAAACAGAACCTGGAACACTACTTAACGAGAAATTGAACTTTGATGCAAACTCATTATTTGACACAATAATAGAATGTTAAGACACAACTGATAAGCTTCCAAGATTCACTTGAGGAACTAGTCCAGATACAGATAGTGTACCTACAAGATGTGTTTTATTGTGTCTTCTATGTGTATGTGTATTGCGTGTATAACTGTGTGTTGTGAACTTTTATGTTATAACGAGGAATAGTAAATGTCCTGAAACTGAACACTTGAAAATGGCTGAATAGCCGAAACGGCCGTCGTTGAGAAAAAACGCAAAAAACTACTGGACGGTGAGTAATTTAATAAAAATAATTAACAGTAGTCGGTATGGCAACAAACAATAATTAAAAATTACAATGCAAACAATTATTATTTAAAAAATTTGTTTTATAAATGAATATTATATGAATAAAAACCTTAATTTCTATAGTTTTCACATCAAACGTATTAAAACAGAGAGAAAAGTTATACGTAAGGTTATTAGGCAGGTAAGGTTATTTTATGAATCTGTAATTTTTTAAGTCTTAATTTTTTTTGCGGCGGATTCGATATAAATATGTACATTTTTTTTGTAAATTTGATAATGCTCACTTTGATAACAACACTAATTAGTCATTGCAAGTAATTGTATACTCTACGTAAATAAATTAGTTTTATTGTCTGTCATTCATAGCTGTTCCTCCCTCCCTACCACATTCTCCATAGTTCCAATTAAAACTCCCCAACTACTCTATAGACCTCTTCTTCTTATTTTCCAGGATCAATTCAATTGTTTTTCTTCTGTTAATCAGACCTTTCAACTGTTAGTAGAGGTTTCACTATATTATGTATTGATTGTATTGTATTTTGTATTAATTCATTGTGTTTTTTCTTTCTTTTTATATTACATAAAGATCAATGTTGAAAAAATCACAATGGCAAAATTGACAATAAGTAATACAAAGAATCCCCAAATCACAAAAACTGGAACAATAACTAAGGTTGTGAATAATCCAAACTGTTTTAATAAACTTAACTTACCATCACTCGGTTATCATTTCTTGTTTTTGTGGTTTGGGAATTCCTTGAATTCCTCATTAGCTGTAAAGTTTATTTCTACTGTTAATAAAATCCTGTTATTTCTCATTAAGTTTCATTTTCTTTGGTGTAATGTTAATATTATCATGAAATATTGATAGTTTTGTTACTCCTAACAAATGTCGTAATTTGTTTATCTCATAAAAAATAAAAAAAATCCTACTTTTATCATTACATTATTATTCTATATCCTTATATATTCATCATTTTAGATTTTTTTTATTGTTACATCAGTATTTGTTTTCGTACTTTAATTTGATTTAAAAAAATTTGGTGAATTATATTATTCTATAAGAAATATTGAACAAGTAGAAGATTGAACGATGCAAATAAATTAACCTATTTTATATTATTAGAAAACACCAGATAAACAATACTTGACAACTATAATAATAAATACAATTAATGAATTTTAACTAAATATTTAAAGGGTAAATTGTGTAATTGTTACTTGATTTCCTAGTAAAGGTTTACAATAACTGTGGTGAAAATAACACTTCATGACATCCGAGATAAACAAATTTCATCTGACTCAATGTCAGATGCTTAATGTCTATATTTAAATATAAAGAATTACGTGGAAATCAGTATTTATTTTTGAAAGATCCGAAAGTAGAGTTTTTGCAACACAGATTTACTATAAATGATTTCTGTCCTAATAGGCTATAGTAATGATAATATGCATTTGAGATTTTTTTTTTTGAAAATTGATCAATAGATCCAAACTAAATTAGCACTAGTTATTTTGATAAAATTGTTTGAATATTTAAGGCTAATGTATATTTAGAGAAAGTGAGATACTTAAATTATGAAAATATGATAATGTTGTTTTGTTAAATAAACTGAAAAGTAATGAATATATATTTATTGTAACAAGAGTGTGTCATAAAGAATGATTACTTTGTTATATTTAGAGAGGAGTTGGGTGAAGTAAACATTAAGAAACTAGCAGATGAATATACAACTGTATTGTCAGATTGTCTTGCAGACAGAATGTTTATGAGGGATTATCAATTGGCATACCCTGTAGAGCATGATCTGGATGTTTTAGCACAAGCATGTCCGGAAATGTATCCTTTAATGATTTTGGTTATTAAGAGAAATAATTTTTTTTTTTGTGAACATTAGAATATGTAATTAGTTAATATAACTATTTTATTCGAGACTATCTGATTTGTTGACGGATTAATTCTCAACTCTAACAATAGCAAAAAAATTGTTTCTGGGACTCTGACCATGAATAAAATTTTAAATTTCTAGAAAAACCCAAGTTTGTCTCGAAATGTTCCTCTAAATTATTTAAAAAATCTCATTGATATAACTTCACCTAATTCGTGCAAGGGAAGTGAGTAAAGGATTTTTAGGGGGGAGAACTCTCCAGCAAGTAAAGGAACTATATATAAAAAAAAAAAAATATTATGTGTCCATTTTAATAACATTACATACATAAACAAATTAAAATAAAACGTGAACATAATATAAATAAACGAGATGAATGTAATATAAATATGACAGTTATTAATAATATAATCAAATTATTTTATACTACAAACATTACATTATTTGTGGCCTCGGGTATTGTTTCTTAATTTGCCGCGGTTAGCCCTTTGACTAGTAGCTTTTACAGTTCACCACAATACAAAGTTTATGTGTTTATTATAGTCCTTGGGATTCTAACAAGACAATTGACAAAACCTTATACTATTTTCTTTCATCTAAAAATTGATACTTAATTTTAATAAATGGGTGTCTAGCTGGTGAATTTATGAAATGATTTTGGTGTGAAATACAAATTGGATATTGGGCAATTATTTTATTATTTGATTGATGTAAGTATTAAAAGTTTAAGAAATGTTCACTGTTATTTGATTTAAGAGTTTTTATATTTATAATTTTTGCAAGAGATCGATGAAGCAAAAGTTATTACGTTCATCACTCACCAAGATGATATGAAATTCTTTGAAATAGTTTTTGATTCTACCTCATTTAAAAAGTCTTCCTTCTTCCTTGGTCCAACCAACAGTCCTCTCATAATCCTCTTGCCTTCTTTTTCTTCCCTTTTTGTAGCAACCTCTTTTCTTATTTCTTCTTCTTCACTTGTTTATTATATTTTATATTTAGTACTACACTTTAATAAATAAATTATATTCACTGTTTATTTATAAGAAAATTATAGGGGTAACAATTTCATTTGGATATATATAAATACTTAGGTTTGATGGATGAAATGGGACTTGAATTGAAATGGGTTATGTGATGGGCAGTTGGGGGTGTGTTATTATTTTGGTAACGGTCAGGGTCTTGTGGTTGTTGTTATTGTACCTTGAGGTGATAGTTTGTTTATAACCTGAATTGAGTCACATTAAAATAATTTGTCACAAATAATATATTTATGAAGTCTTAATGTATTAATCTTATGTTTTCTATCATAAGCTTTTTCTAGACCATTTGAGTTCCATCATAAATAATTATGAAATAGTTTTAAAACACAATAGTGGTGATGATGAGGATAAAAGAATACAAACAATAATGTCAAATACAGAAGAATTACATAAATGGAAAATAGAGGTGTGCGAGCCCGAATTTTTATTTCAATTTGAGCCTTGAGTACATCGAATCGAGCTTTATTTGAGCTTGGGTTTTTATGAGCACAAGCTCTTATCAATCTCAATCCTTTAATGAGCTAGAAACTTTAACGAGTGAGCTTAAAAACCGATATCAAACTTTTAGCGAGTGTAAGCTTTTATCAAGCACGAGTTTTTTCAAGTTCTGCTAAATGTTTTGTTTTAAAATGGCCAATACATAAATGGCAGTGTGGAAGGAAGATCTTTCTTTGGAATAAAATTAGATTACAAACTCTCACATATTTTATTACAGACTAGTAATTATGAATTTGTAATAAAGATTTTTTTTAGTATATATATATAAATTGAGTGAAGTAAAAGGAAATAAATAATAGTAATAAAATTAATGAATATTGAAAAATCACTGAGTACCAATTTTTATATATACAAAATTTAAATATATCATATCAGAATTAACATAAATATTGCCTAATGTTAAAATTATCGATTGATAATAGAGTTTATATAAAATTACGAAGTATGTGTGTGTTTATATGTGTGTGCATTATCTAACAAAGGATAGACTGCACAAGGTGTTATCACCACAAGTCAATATAACATATTTCACAATTAGTAACCTTAAACCTAGTAGAAATGAGGTGGGAGAATTAGTTGGCCTGGAACGGGTGTTATTATTAATTTGTTATCAGGACTATGCACCAACAGCAAAAAACTTCTCTTATATTCATACTTTATTGTCTTCTATAATAGAAGAAAGTACGGTAATATAACTGTCTTTAATAATAGTATAATTAATTAATTCTGATTGTTGTTTGATCATGATTTGTAAAAAAACTTTATAACTGGAGAAAATTTTTTTAATCAGAATTGATGTAATTTTGTTTTGTTTTTGAAAATAAAAAATAATTGAAGATTTCAAACCGGAAACGTCTTGTCTATATTTTACTATTTGTAATTAGTTTTCTCTGATATTGTGTTATCGACAAACTATTATATAAGTTTTGATCATCAATTTTGTAGCACAATTTAATTTATTTACCGCTGTAATTTATAAAATCACTCAATTTGATTTAGTCATTTTGTAAGCAATAAATAAGTCATATATATCGGTTGAGTCCCATTAACTTAGAAAAATCAAAAATAAATGTTTGTTATATGTAATCATTTAACACGTTAGCTGCCGAGGCCTAATACAATACTCTTGCCTGGAATGCCACGATTACCAAATTATTTTTCCATTATTATTTTTGCATCTACCTATGTTAAATAATATAAGGCAATAGTATTTACTAATTTTATTTACATTTATGCATATATAGTTTCGAGACGGATTGGACCGAAATGCATTTTTTCGGCTTTAATTTTAATTGTAGTATAACGTTTAGGTCCGATCGGACCGAGGCAATTTTTGTGTAAAAAAAAAAAAATCTAAACGGGCTTTCATTTTTTTTTTTTTGTTGGCAACGCTCACTATTTTACTTGTCTAATATTTATTTTATAAATACATATATTCATTTTACAACTGTATTCTTTGTGAATTATTCATTACTAAACCAAAATGTTTTTGTAAAATTTTTAATCGGTCCGATCGTGCCGACAAAAAAGTGAAAATATCCACCGATTTATTATTATATTGAGTAACCATGGTAACAGTTATTAAAGCATACAATATACTACATTTAACACACGTCTTTACCCAATCCAGATACCAAAATTGGCCGATAGATTGCTACACTATCGAACTGTGAGCCACGAAACAAAAAATTACGTCAGTGACTTTATCGGTCCAATCGTGCCGAAACGCTGCATGTACATTCACCTTAGTTTCGGTCCACTCGGACCGATATGGCAGCTAACGTGTTAATGGACTGATTTCCATGCACAATGAAAATATAATGAGTACACACGTAGGCATGCATATATTTTCCAATAAAGGTATTTTGTTTGTGTACCTTCAAAAGGATAGAATTTCTAATATAACATTTCTAATAATTTTATGTTAATCGCACATACAATGAAAACTTAATGGGTAAAGATACGCATATTTTCCAATAAAGGTTTTTAGTTTGTATCTTCAAAAGGATAGAATTACTAATATAACATTTCTAATAATTTTATGTTAATCATTGTTTATGAAAATCATGCACTTTCTCACAAATATATATTTTATTAAAGAACAATAATAAGGAATTTGTAGATAAAGTAGTTCGGATCAAAAGGGGGGAGGGAATCGAGCCAAATAAAAGAAAAAATTCTGGTTTCGTAAATAAGAGTAATATAATTCACGAATATGTGAACTTACTGAGTGTGAATTTCAATTAACTATTTTATGCAAAATTAAAATATTTAATAACATAATTAACAAAGTGCTAACATAATGACTAGCATTGAGCTTAGTAGAAATAAGGTAGGAGAAATAGTTTGTTTTAAACAGGGGTTTGTATTAATTTATCAGGTCTATGAGCCTCAACAGACAAAACTTCCCTTTTACGCACGTTTTACAGTCTCCTGTAGTAGGAGAAAGTACGGTTCACATCTGTATTTAATAATTGTACAATTATTAATTCTGATATAATTGTTTGATCATTTATGTATACAAAAAAATTAGCCAAATTACTAAAAAACTAACTGAGAAAACTATTTTTTCAGAATTGGTGGAATTTTTCTGAAAACGAAATTAAAAATGTTTGAGAATTGTCAAACTGGGAACCAAACGTCTATCGATATTTTGCTTTAATATCTTACACTTTATAAAAATCTGTGCATATAGCTTAGGGCAATGTAACTGTGTCTTATGTTTTTAGAAAGGCTATAATTTCGCCAGTTAAAATATATATCTCCAAAAATTATAGGAAAATCAGACACAAAACTACCTGAGCTTTAGATTAAACTCTGCCTTATCTTACTAATAGTTTCCTTCTTTACAAGTTAAATAAACAATGCAGACCTTTAGAAGGAAAGAACTCAAAATCAGTACAGTAGTGTATTTCATCGTTTAATTCATTTTAATTTTACAGGACATTATATTATTACGATAATCGGAAAATTATTTGCTGCTGATTACAGGGAATCGATAATACGTCAAACGTAGATATTACTTGTCGTGAACTGCTGTGTTTGTGTGCATGTGGGAATGAATCAAACTTAGGCCTAGAATTGATTGGTGAGCTTGCTTAGTTTGAATTTTACAACTCGAGCAAGTTATCTAGACAAAAGACACGGTGTTTCTCTAGTTTCCGTGAACTCGAGATTAGCAGCGAATGTTTGGTTGAATAGCCAGACATTTTGTAAATGTAAATAATTATAATAGGAAACAATTGAACTAAGTTTAGTTTACTTAAATATTATAAATTTGTTATTGTATTTTCGTTATTTGGGATCTTATTTATAAAACTATTAAAACGGGAAAGTTTTCTGCTGGACAATATTTTTGAACGGTTGATCTGGGGTAACCATCGTTCAGATAAGGTTGAATCTGGTAAAAATATGATTGTTTAAAAACCGATGAATAAAGATTCACCATTTTTGACTCAGGGAGAGGGGGCTCTTTATCGTATTAAACATTAAAAATTTATAATTTCATAAATTTATTATTTTCCCCTTTCTTAATATGTGCAAGAAATTAAAATGTGTGAAAGTTGCAAGTTTAGGTGGCAATAAGATGTATAATATAGAAAATACAGCAAATATGTTACAGGTCAATTTTTCGCAACACTGTATTTTATTTTCACTTAGTTCAGTATATTATCAGTGTTGGTATTAGGCTAGATGTATTGGACCTTTGACGCTCTGTTTTAACCCTTGTTTGCGCTCTCTCTCTCTCTCTCTCTCTGTCACACACAAACACCCAACTTTGTGATTCTTTCATCTTTCTTTCGAATCAAAGTTATATTTAAATAAGGAAATGGAATAAGATTATAGTAAAACAAAGTTAACTTCGAGGAAGGTTGCGCAGGTTGGGAAATGAGGTGCATGTAGTGGAAGTAAACAGGCTGCTAGTAGATAAGCTAGTGTGTGAAGGAGAATTTGTCTTCCTTAACCTTTCCTTTTGAAACATTTTATATCAGGGTTCGTACGGCCCTTGAATGTTCTTGAATTTTATCATACTATCTTGAAGGCCTGGAAAAGTACTTTAATTTGATAATGTGAGAATAGATTCTTAAAAGTCCTGGAATTTTAGGAATTGAATTTTTTCTACATATCAGATGACGTTATTGTAACTGGTTGTATTCAACAGTCGTTATCACATGCAGCTGTTATCGTTTGACTATCGCTGCCGTAGAACAGTAACGTTACATTCTCCTCTCCATACCATTCATATTCTAGTAATGGGCTAAACGATTCAATTAATTTCTTTCAAACAATTAATTTATGTCATAACACAATATTCCGATTGGTTAACAATTCTTCCAACTCAACTGATTCAATGAGTCATATGGCTCGAGAAAGCTCAGTGTGCAGCGGCATGAAACAGCAATTCAATTCACAAAATGAATCAATTTATTGTAGCCGTGAGTCATGATTCATCATCTGACTCATTCAATTCAAACAATTCATTCGCAAATCACTGATCACTAGTGCATTCCACTCTCGCAGCTATTTTACTTTATTGTGCAATTATTTCATTGATTCAGTAAGGTTATCGGTTGTCTACAGTGTTATGTGAGGTTGTGATAGTGAAGGGAGTGTGAGTGTTCCATGCCTGGAAATTGTTTTAATCCACTTTATTAAAAATCAAGCCTTCTATGATTGGTTGGCAGAATTGCAAAATGACTAAACAAAAGCGAAATGTAGAGTTTGTGGTACGGTATTTGATGTAATAGAATTGGGTGTATCGGCCATAAACAGTCACACGGAGGTGAAAAAACACATAAGTTTAGTAGATTTAAAGAAAAAAATCTTAGGGTATTTGTTAGTAGGCCTAATGTTGTACATTTTAACCCAGTTTGTAAGCTTACCATAGATCTAGATGATATTAATAGGCCTGTACTTCCTCATCGCCAGTCTCTAGGTCTAAGTGTAATAGTTGTACAAGTTCCACAGTAATTAATATAAGCCACGTCTAAATAGGCCTACCCCTGATATGTGTACTTTTAGTGTTAAAAGTTTAGCCCAAAGTGATTTTGTTATTAAACATGAAACCTTAAAGGCCGAAATTTTAGGGACACTCAAAGTATGTACAAGTAATTATTGTTACAACTCATGTTCTAATGCAAGTGCTATTTTTAGACAGATGTTGCCTTACAGTAGTATAGCCCAAAATTTTGCTCTTAGTGAAACCAAATGTGCATATCTAATCTGTTTTGGAGTGGCACCTTATTTTCTATCTCTGTTGTTTCACAAACTCACAAATACATTGTTTGTCATAGTTTTTGATAAAACAACAAATTACAAAGTGCAAGAGTAACAGTTAGATTTCCAAGTGCGCTTCTGGGATAGAGAATCAAAGCTTGTTAAAACACACTATATTCATTCAGAATTTCTTGGCCATGCAACAAGTGATGCATTGGTAGAAAGTTCTAATAAATTACTGTCTGCAAATAATTTGGAAAAACTTAATTGGAAGTTTTAACACTGTTTGTGAGCAAATGAAGTTTGATACAAATAACTTCATTCTACACATGGGCAATTGTGGCCTTCATTTCATCTATGAAGCTTTCAAAAAAGGTGAAGCGGTATAAAAAGGGGTATTTGTGATATACTGTCTAGTCTATTCAAATTCTCACCAGCAAGGTGTGAAGACTTCACTAAAGTCACATCTTCGGCAAACTTTCCATTAAAATTCTGCAAGGTCCGTTGAATAGAAAATACTATTTTTGCTAATTGAGCTATTGATATTTGGCCTCATATTACAAATTATGTAAAAGCTGTAAACAATAACAAGCTTCCAAATCCTAAAATCCTTTAAAATTCAAAAACTTTTGAAATAATCAAGGAAGCAGTAAATGATACTGCAGTAGTTGTTAAATTCAATCATTGTTTCTATAGCGAAAACCTTATAGAACCATTCTTATCATTCTTATGTTTGCATCAGACTGATCACTCATGGCCTTTCTGTCACTCACACTTCCTTTTATGGTATATATATATATATATATATATATATATATATATATATATATATACATACATACATACATACATACCATGCATTCATGCATACATAAAACCTAACCTAAAATAACATAGTAATCTAAAGTTTATATGCATGAAATCTATCTCAACCTAATCTAACCTTTGTAAAAAGTAAGTAGATATAGTGAATTAACGGAAAAATCCAAAATTTGTATCTGGAAAAGTCCTTGAAGGTCCTGATTTTTTTTTTAGTTATTGCTGTAAGAACTCTGTGTTATATGTACTTGTGGAAAAACAGTAGCGGAAAATGGCCTGAGGAACAATGATATCAGATCAAGACTATTACAAGATCAAAGTAAACTCATATATAAAGAGACAGATACAGCTTCAGAAATAGAATTGACAAAATCAGAAAGTATTTGGGTCATCATTTTACCTCAATACCAGATGACTTAAAATCGAAGTTTAATGAGCGGAAACAAAAACTTCTTCATAGGAAGACTACCAATGGTAAGGTGGTATCTTTCAGAACACAATTTAAACAGAAATTTTTGATAAATTAAGAATGAATGCTATAGATGTGGATCAAACTATCATAGAGCTAACCATTGTAATTTTATAGACGTAATAAAATTGGAGACTTAATCAGTGTTTGTTTGCTGAATAAAAGTAGCTGGGAGGTAGGTCAATACCACCAAGCTGAAGCCGAAGAATATGAGAATGTAGAACATGAATATAAAATAAAATACGTTTTCAGATAAATGAAATGACAATTTTATAATTAATATTAACATTGAAGGTTTAGTAGTGCTGATGGAACTGAACACAGGTGCTGCCATGAGTACTATATCTTAAAAGTATTTTCAACAAATGAATATAAGAAAAAAATTTTCAACAAAAATTCAAATGCAGGCTTATATAGGTGAGTTGATTAAACCTAAAGCAGTAATTTTTGTACATTGTTCTTACAAATCACAATTTATAGCCAAAGATTTTATTATTAATCAATTGTATTTCTATGACAATCTTGCCATCTTCAGTGTCATTGACACGTGTATGAGTTAATAAAATATATTTATTTGTGAGAAATTGTGCTCCAAGTTTTATTTAAATTTTATATCAATATTTAGTTCAATATTTATTTTATATGAACAAAACAAAAACATAACCTGAATAAAATGACTAGATAACAATTAGACAAAATGAAACAAATCCTTATATTAAATTGTAGAATTAATAGCAACTCTCATTGGTGAAGTTAGGTTAGGTAAATTATTAAATAAATTACATCTAGAGATTCTTACATTCAATGGTGTTCAGAAGTATTACTGTAAATTATTACAAGGGAATTATATACACATAGATTTCATAAAAATAAATATTATACAATACAAAAATATAATATATTACTACAACAAATAAACTCCTATACACAATCATTTCACAAGAATATCTCGCATTGCTTAGTTTTAAAAATAAAAAACATTGTTAAGCATTATTTTCATTTACCTTAACCCATGTTTAACAGTGATGCTTGTGATTTTATTTTTGAATCTGTAATCTCATGTCTAAATGATCAAGGATTCAATGTGAAACAGAAGCAGTCGACAGTTCCAAACCACAGCCGAGACGCTAATTATCAAAGTACAAGTTATCAGGTAAATATACATTGAATGTTCAGTTTAATTATTTTTAATGTATCTTTAACAAAACATTTAAATTTAGTTATGACTTTTACTCACTTTATTTCTTAACCTTTTCATTCAGATTTTTTTGATGCCAAAAACATGTTGTACTCCATTAACTCATTACGGGCGGAATAAAACTGCCACGCGGCACCCAGCAGCCGGAATTATTTCGCCAGCCACTACGCGCATCTTTATGCGGGCGAAAGACGTTGCGTTCACGTCCTTTTCACATATTGGTATTCTAACAAAGCTATATCTTTTTTAATAAATTTAAACAACTATAATGAGTAAAACTAAACTTTAAAACATCATCTTGGTCTGAAGGTTCAACCACTTGTAGCTCGTTGAAAACTTCGCACAATACTGGATTACGCACGAGCAGATGGGGACAAAAACGAACTAATAATAACTCATTCCCATCCAAAAACGAAGGATCAGTATCACTATCACTGTCATTACCACTTTCTAATAATAACTTATCAAGTTCCGATGAACGTAAGTTGTCACCCATCTCGCCAACAAAACATAACAGACCGGCACACTCACTCACAAAACGGCGGCAAACTGACAGTAATAATAAAAAGAGGCATTTACAAAAAATATGTTGGATTTTTCTTGAAACACATCGTTAAGCATCCGCGCACAATCTATTGGAGATAATTAAAAATACAAAACACACAATCTAGCAGAGTTATCATGAATCACAACTGTTAGTTGAAAACGCAGAAAAATTTGTTGTGACAGACGTCTTTTGGAGTTTGCTCCACCTAACACGAGGACGTGAACCCGCAAATGGGTTAAGACTTATGTGCTGGTTTGTGTTACGAGTATCTCATAAATGTATGGAGATTATTAAATAGGATAATATTGTAGTGACTTTTGACTTCCACAAAAATCAATGTGTCTTTGTAAGTTATTATTAATTATTTGTAAGTAATTCAGTTATATCCTTAAGGTTAACCTGTGAAACCGTGGAATATATCTATCCGTTTCCAGTCATGAGTATTTGAACTGATTTGGCGTTTAATAAAAAGTGCAGCTTTAGAATAATTTCCTTCTAAACAATACCCTTGGAGTGCTGTTTGTGACTAACTTTTCTGTGACTGCCATTTTGGACTTAAGCTTCCATCCGCCTACTGTAAAGTTTTGCCATCTTTGGCCTTTTTTAATCATTAAAAAAAGTAGTAATTTTATTCAAAAATCAATTTATAAGATATCATTTTTTTCAGGAAAGTGCATAGAATTTTTCTGTGTAAAGAAAAAATGTTAGATGTTACGGTTTAGGATTAAGTATGTCAGAAATCAAAAAATATGAAAAAGTTAAGTGAAAATCCCACGGAAAAGCGTATATGTATCATACAACAATTTTTTTTGAATTTTTTCACGATATACAAAAGTTTTGTAATATAGTTTTGAATAAAAGTTGGTAAAAAAAAATCAATTTCTAAAATTTTCATTAGGAAAAAAATTTTTTACATAAAAAGTCTAAAATAGCTGAAAAGTTAGGCCTATTTTCTAAAAATTACTAAAAATAGTAACATTGTCCAAACACAACTACTGTCCCAGGAATCAATAAACTGTCCAATAACCGAAGCAAAAATTCCACAGAAAAGCTTATATTTACCGTATAAGAATTGAAAAAAAATTGTTCTTAACAAATACAAAGTTTTGTAATATAGTTGTGGATAAAATTTGTTAAAAAGAAAATCAATTTATACAATTATTATTATACAGAGTAGAAATTTCCGAAGAAAGTTAGGGCCAATTTCACATATTCTAGAACTTTGTACTAGGTGATTTCTGAAACAAAATCACTGAAAAACTTTAAATTCACTCAAATAAATAAACTCTAGAAAGAATCACAGATATATTAAACTTGTATAAACAAATTATAATAAGCAAATCACTCTACTTAAGAAATAAGTTTACAATAACAGAAATAAATTTATAGATGCTTGAAAGACTATGGACTGTAAATGCATACTATGGTGTTAGCCATTTGACACTTAAGTCTCAGACGCAAAACTCTCCAATGAAACGAGATTTCCAGTTCAGAATTTTGTCTAAAAATAGACCTATAACTATTGCAGCTGATAAAAATATGAACGTATGTCTTTGTTTTTCACAATTCGCTAAAGACAGAAAATTACAAACTGCTCCGGTTAATTTTGGTCATGACTTCGTAGAATGTATAGAATACATAGTTCAAAAGAGGATGAAAAATTCTGTGAAATATTGTCAACTTGTAGTATTTGGCTGAGTATTAACATTTACCAAAACTGAGTAGTTGACATTTTATATACATTCTTATATGACGACTTGCATTGACGTTCTTTCTTACGGGAAAATAGAGCTACTTCATAGAATTTTTATAATTTATCCTTTTGTTTTTGGCAAATTCTGTTGAATGAATATGAAAGCTTGAAAGATAAGCATTTCAACAGTATATTATTTATTACGATAGCTTGTGTTTTACTAGGCTAAAAATTTAATTTAAAAAAAGTTATATTTCAGATGAATAACACGTACAAAATTCTTGGTTGGGTTTTATTTTTATAGATCCAAAACTATAACAGTTAATTTGGAAAGTACAGATAGATACAACAAAACAAATTCTATAAAATAGTATTTCTCTAAAGTTGTGGGACAGTTATATGGTGTAATGTTTTAAATAAATAGAAATTAATAATTTAACAATTTTTTTATTATCAAAATATTATTTCATGTGACAAATTATTACAACTTAGTATTGTTTGACAAATTCTGAGCACTATAAATATTTATTTAAAATTTTATTATCTACGGGAACTTTTTCTCTCAGAGTCAAATTGTGAGTTTAAATTTTACAAAGTTTCTCTATCTTAATAAACTAAAACTATCAATTCTAATTTTGTATAAATTTATATATAATTATAATTTGTGTTCTTATCTTAAAAAAAGTGGCTTCATATAATAGTTATAAATGTATTTATTTATTTAAAAATATTTATAAAATTTTTATAAGTTCTTTTCTTAGTTTTTGTTAGGCTTTAACCATATTACTTCATCTTGAAAAATCAAATTTGGATGTGAATTATTTTCATACTATTATTTTCCTTGTTTGAATTTTATAAGCTTATTTATTCCTGCAATATTCTTAATTTCTCCTTTTTCGTAAATTGATTCCTTTTATATAATTTATTTGAATTTCTTGCAAAGGTTAAAAATTTAATAGTTCTCGACTTAGATACCAAAGACGAACTGAACTTATTGTTTCTCTTTACAACAAAGGCTCGGGATAGATTGATTTTTATACTTCTAAGTCTTAGAGCCATGTACACTCTTTTCATCCGTCTTATTTCTGTGTAATAATATATTCCCAATTCTTTTGTTTAATTTTATGTTTGTAATAATTAATAATAAATCTTTCTACAGGGTATATTTTCAACTGTCCATAATATATTCTGTCATATTTAAAATAAAATGCACTGTCTTTGTAGTCATAGATCACAGTTGTATATTGACTGACGTTTAGTCTGCCGTAGGCTCTTTAGTTAATTTTGTTTTATATGAAACACTTCACAACACTCACTTGGATTTCATTTGTCACTGTTTTAAGCCTTTACTATATAAATTATTTGCACTTATCAACTAGTACATATATATCTTATTTATATTTATATAAAACACTTTACATTTACTGTTCATTTCATTTATACATCGAACTTTCTCTAGCCTATCTCATTATTCATAAAGTAAGTATTATATTTAAGTAAGTTCATATATTATTATTTAAACATAATTTCATTTTATATAGCCTTATTACTTACATTACTATTTATTTTGTATCTATCTATCTTTCGTCATTTAATTTAATATGATGGCAATTGACTTATTTCTGTATCTAACCTCAAAGGTAAACTATAATTTAAACTCCTATAATACAACATTAATTTTACTTTAGTTGCCAAAATATATATAATAACATTAGTATAGTTCTTTTAAAACGGGTTTTATTACTTTTATTAACATTTGAATTGTATTAATAATATTCTAAGTGGTTAGGCCTAAAATTCAATCTGACAATATTGTTTATGCTATCCCTATTGATACCTATCCTTTAAATTAGTTATATTGGGCTTATGCAAATTAGACAAATGGATGACATAATTTGTGTTTTAGTTTGTAGCGAAACTTTAGTTTGTGCTAATTACACAAACTTTACCAATTTATTAAATATAATGGTTAACGTTTTATGTACTTTTTGTTGTATGTACATAGTATCTATGGAACAGCTTTAAAATAGTATAAAAATTATTATTGCACGATGATTTTTACTAGGGTAAAAATTGAATTGAAAAAAGTGATTGATTTACTGCAGTTTTTGTACTATCTTTAGGTTGAATAGCGTAATCATGCTGCCAACCTCAAGTTATTGGCTTTATCTTTCTTTTTATGGATTCAAATTCAAAATTGCATTCAAATCAAATGCAAAAAAGGAGCTTCTTGAGGTTATACATTAGGTTATGCGAATCTTGTGAAGTTATATATTTCAATAAGAATGATTGGAGAGTTTTGCATTGTGTCATGGTTTGTGAATGTCATTTAGAATGTGATAAATAAACTTTATCAACTAAAATTCAATATAATATGTAATTTTTATACTTTCTACTGATTGAGAAGGTGAACAGTGATTACAACATATTTCAGAACTTTAGTGTTGTATTGGGTGTTTTTTCTATTGTGTACTCCTAGGTAATATACCAAGGGCCATTTTATAAGGTAAGCCTGTGTCTCCTATCCATACAAAATCTAATATAATATGTAAGTACATGAGGATTAACAAATCCCTTAGTTCCAAGCTAAGTATAGTAATGACATATAATACATAAATACTAGACTCATTATTTTGGTTCTCTACATGCAAAGAGTCATTATTATAGACAATATGGGAAGTATATTGCAAATTTTATGAACATATTATGTTTTGAAACCGTAATTAATTACAAGTTGTACTTCAACACCAAAGAATAATCTTGGATTATTTTTTTAGTATGCACTTTTTAAAGATGCTGAGTGACAGTTTTTCCTGATCCTACTTACGAGGGGGGGACCCAAAAATAACGGGAATCAGGCTGGTGAGGAGAGGGGGTGGGTGTGGCCGGTCGGCTGGAAAGGGAGTCTCGAGTTATATTGCTACACGTAATCAGTGTGCGATGTTTGTTCGCTGTGAGTGGATCAGTTCGTCCATGAGAACTTTTTTTATGAAATACCTTTTTCCGTATCGGTGAAAATGTTGTAAGGGGAGTGAAGTTAATTCTTTCTACTTTTAATATTACTTTAAATAAAAATCAAACTATTTGTCTATTTGCAAGTCTGCGTTCTTACAAATTTATTGTTAAATTTACAATACTAGTTTACCTGAAGGGCAGGATCACACTCTCAATCGTACTTAGCAGTTATTCATACAAAATGGCACATGGTTCTCACAATGAAATTAGCCAGACATATTTAGTAAAACAGAAATCTCTCTTTTATTATATTCAAAAAACAACTTTATCATGTCTCTCCACAGGAGAATTAATAAAAAACTAAAATTTATCATTATGAAATAAGAGTGAAACATATATATAGTTAAAAAAATAGAGTTTTTCACCATTTCTTTTAATTCAGTTTATATCATGATCACTAAGTTTTAAATTGTTCCACTTTACTCACAAACTATTAGTCCAAATGTTTATATTTGGTTCAACATCCCAAACACTAGAATTCCGCCATTAGCATGTTGAATTTGAGTCTCCACAGTCGTCCCATAACGTGACTGCTCGATGCTGGCTCCTGACAAAGACTGGTGAAACATTTCTTTCTCTTGCTTGGCAAGACGCTCCCGCTGAGGCTTATGGGAAATTTCTCAAGGGTTCAATTTCCTGCTGGCAAGGACTTAGCAACGTCAGATGGTTTATCGGCGAGCACAGTTCAAAATTTAAACTTTATAATGTTCTACATTGTTTGTAATCATTAGGTTATTGTACTTTACAATTATTTATCATTATTATATAATGCTTATTATCTCTATTATTATTCTATATTTATTATTAATATTATCATTAACATTAATTGTTTTATTATACATATTTTATTGGTTGGAAGATGCCCCAAGCTTACAATGTAAAATGGCTGACTGCCGGGAGCAACGTGTGGCTGTGAAATTTTATTTCCAGTTAGGGAAAACGGCCGCGGAAACTCTTGTAATGTTTAAAACAGCTTATGGAGAAGCTACTTTAAGTAAAACAGTGTCTACGAGTGGTGTCAGAGTTTTAAAAATGGAGAAATGTCGACTGAAGACCAGCCTCGTTCTGGGCGCCCTTCAACGCCAAGAACTGATGACGACTTGAGAAAATCAACACTCTGGTTCGTGAAGACCGTCGTCGAAACATTGATAAATTAGTTGCGATGTCTGGGTTGACTTCTATCCAGAGGATTTTATCAATGGGATTTGTGTATGAGAAGAGTTGCATCCAAAATTGTTCCACGCCTTCTCACAGACGAGCAAAGGGAGCGCCGACTTTATGCCTGTTTCAAAGCCTGTCTGTAAAGCAGTTTTTGACGAAAAACGGTATGACACCGATTGCTCACCCCCCCCCCCCCTATATTCACTGGATCTTGCTCCCTGCGACTTTTTTTTGTTCCCCCGACTCAAAAGGGATATGAAAGATAAACGTTTTGACACTGTGGAAGAGGTGAAACAAAAATCACTGAATGGACTAAAGAACATTCCATTAAGTGAATATCAACAATGTTTTGAACAATTATGGAAGAGACGATTAGAGAAGTGCATTGCAGTCAATGGTAATTTGAAGGTGACCTAAATTTGGTGTAAAAATATTGAAAAATAAAGGAGGTATGACCAAATTCCCGTTTTTTGGGGTCCCCCCCCTCATATATACTTATATAGGGTATATTAAAATAATAAGAAAATATTGACATTTAAGAATTTTAAATTTGTTTTAAAAACATATAATATCTTCACTTTAGTTTAAGTTGTCTTTTCTGTAAAATTCACTCTGTAGAAAAATATTTTTGTATGTAAATACAATTTTATGTTTGTTGTTACATTTTAAAACATAATAGACATAATAATAATAATAGACATAATAATATTTAGGTTTATTCAAATTTTAAATTATTTATACATGCTTTTCTATTTTAAGCTTTGTTGTTGTCACTTATTTGTTAGTTATGTTTGTGAGTGTTGATTTATTTTTGGCCAGTAACCATGATTTTTTATATATTTTTTAATAACACTAATGTTTGTATTTATATGTTGACTTGTCTTATACAAATGAGTAATTTGTCATTAAAGGCTAATACAAATTTAACTTAATTAAATGTTCCCTTAACAGCTGGAGGCAATTATTTGGTTTATTTATACATGTATCAATACTTGTGTAACAAACTTATGTGAATTATTCTGTTTTAGAATGTCATAATATGTTTTAATAATTGATCTTTTGACTTATGTCTATAGAACCAAGCTTCCAGTTCTGTCATAACACCTGCAAAGAAGGTCACTGGAATAGAATTGGAATCTCTTATCACTGAAGTTAAAGACATTCTTCCACACCTAGGAGATGGCTTTGTCCAGGTTTGTATAGAGTCTTAAAATTTAGGAATTTGAACAGGTCAATAAGCTATCTCTTTCATTCCTCCTGTTAGCCGACTATATAGATCGACCATCTCACAATTTCTCTTCCATCTTTTTATATTGGATGTTATTATTTCTAACAATGCCAACCATCTTGCTACAAGGTTACATTAAAGGTAACCCTGGAACTGCTACAAGGGAATGCACGTTCCCTTATAGCAACTTTAGTCCTACTGGCAAGTAGCAGAGCACTAAAAGAGAATGTAAAAACACCTCATTTTCCATTCAACCTTTCACCCACAAAAAATCATCTAATCACAATAAATTTGACATCAGTAGAAAGCTAAAGATCTGAACTTGCATTTTGATACAACCAAAAGTCTAAAATATGTAATATGTCATATAATTAAGTTGGATGAAGTTAGTGTTACACACTGCTTCACTCGATCAGCATTGGCGAGTCGACATTTTGTCTCAAACATACGTCACATTTGTTGATTTTTTACAAGTTCTTATTTTAGTTTAGTCTACTAAACCGAGACAATATCTGATTGATAAATTCTTCCTCTTTTCATTTGTCTTTTAAAAATCTCGTATTATATATATGTAGAGGGGATAAAGACAGTTATAGACAGTTATAAATAGACTGAAAACACGTTTGCTGAATATTGCTGAGCTATAAGGACATGCATGAATTGTAGAATATCGATAGTAAAACTGAGAATTTTTGGAAGGCCTATTATCCAGTAATATAGTAGAGATTCTGCCTTTTTCAGTGGTATATTTTTGTAGCTTTTCCAGTTTTAATTGTAATAAATTCCCTCATAAATATCGACTTCTGACCGGTAATCCAGATCTTTGTTTGCATGTAGGGTGTGGCATTATACTTAGTATTTTGTATGTTTATTTTTGTTACTAATATTTAGTGAATACAAGTCAATATATAATTTTTGTGTGGAAATATAGTAAATTCAATTTATAATACATATTTAATTGTTTCAAGTGATTATAATTTTAGTGAAGTTATTTTGTTTTAGGCCTAGCCTATCTTTTTTTGAGAGATCAACATTATATTATTTTAGACTTTATTTATTTATTTATTTTAGACATAATACCATAAAAATATGTAAGTAGATTTTTTTTTTTGTTTTAGCATATATTTTGATTATATAGGCTACTCGTATAATATCTTTTACACTTGTTATATAATAAATATCTAACATAACCTAACCTATTATCTGTTTTGTACTTTCAGATAAAAACTGTTTTTTTTTCTAATAGCAATTTGATAAATTGCTTCTTTTTTTACAAAATCTTATTGACAACTAAATGGTAAAACTTTTTTATATCATGGGAAAATTATTTACAAAAATATATTTCTATGATACATAATATGTTGTATTTCATTGTGGTTCTGATAATATGTAATTAATAAAACAACTGTTGTATACTAAGTAAAAGTAAAATACTTTATTCATATAGAGAATAGAACACAATTATTAAATGTATGCCAGCTATCTTGTCTCTGTGGTTGCTACCCATAATGCACCAGGCCTAAACTGGACTATACAGTGCATTGCCAAAATGATATAATCATGTCTGATTATATCAAACATATAGGCGTGTATCTAGAAATTTTATCTCTGGCTAACGGCGACTTTTTTATTCCTGACATACTACTAACTCTAATTTTTTTTTGATTTATTTTTCATATATATGCTTTCTATACATCTTTCTGAAAAAAAAATGGTATATTATAAGTTTGATTTGAATATTATTTATATTTTTGGGAAATTTTTATAAATGAGTTTTATTTTGTAGTTTATTAAAAAAAACTGATATTTTTTAATAATAATTTATGTTTTTTTTGTACACAATGGTATTGACAACTAAATGATAAAACTTTTGTATATCTTGGAAAAGTTAGAAAATATTTTTTATATTTCATATTCAGATGTTTATTTACAGTATTAGCTTCGCTTACAGGAAAATTTTTGATTCCTGAGATACTAACTCCACTATATATATATATATATATATATATATATATATATATATATATATAATATATATATATGCATTCTATAGATCTTTATGAAAAAAAAAATGGTGTTTTATAAGTTTAGATAAGATTATTTTTTTGAATTAAAAATAAAGTATAAAAAATGCACTAAAACGGTCTGCCAGTATGTTTCTTTTACATTCAAATCTAAACTTCTTCTTCATATTCTTCTTTTTTTTTTTTTTTTTTAAAGGACTAATTTCCAACATATGACTTTCTTCATATTATTATCACACTTAATGAGCTCTGGTTCAGACTTTGAGTATATGTTTTTATCATACTCCAGCAGGGTTTTAATTATATTAATTAATCTGATTCATCTTATGTGTGTCCTTAAAGTGTTATTACACTTTGGGTTTTTGATTTTTCAATTTCTTTATTTTGAAAATTAGAAACTTACTTTTTTGTTTTGTTAATCATTTTTGTAATTAATGAAATAAAAATGTCAATTTAAGAAGTTTTAATTTGTTTGAAGTTGATATATATATATATATATATATATATATATATATATATATATTTGTATTGATTGTAATAAGATTTTTATAGTAGCTGTATGAAACAAATGATCTTGAAGTGTTAAATTATGAGTATTTCTAATGCCATTGTGTAACATATAAGGTGGAGCGGTGTAAGAGTATGTAGTTTGAATATCCAAAAATTGTTTAGTAGTGTTACATAATTAAAGTTCTTTGCAATAAAAACAAAAACAAAACAAAAGAATAGTAGAACAGGATTCACCATGCCTTACAGAAGCAAGGAAGATGGATGAACATTTAGAAAATATACAATATTATGAAGTCAAAGATCTGAGGAGACAGATTTCTGAGTGGAAATGAGTCAAGGAAGCAGAACAATATTCCTACAAACTATTTTGTAATACATGATTTCTGCAAGAAAGAAGTGAAAATATTGCCCATGTAGTGAAGAGTGGTGAACTTTGAAGTGTCAACTGCTATATTCGACAAATGTCATTATCTGTTTTCCAGACAGACAACAAGGCTTCGAAGATAATTGCCACATCATGAGATTCATCTACACAGAAAAGTTCCTTACTAAAGATGCTTACCAACTATTGACAAATTCCTGATAACAGAACGTTCATCAATAAGTCACTATATTATAGAGATGCTTTATTTTTTGGGATAACAACTGAGAAGACAAAATGTTTCACATACCTGTGAATAAAAATCTTCATGTGCAACAATTCTGATGCTGCTTCTAAAATGTTAATTAAATTAAGGTGTATGATTTATTTTTTAAATGGTTAAAACAAAATTAATTCTCAAAGGAGTTTTAAAATGTGTCTCAAATTATTTTGAGAAATAGTAATTATGAAGAATGTCCAAACAAATTTTATAGGTTTTGTGTGAATTCTTATTTTGTGTAAATAATATTATGTTTTGAAAATAAGGAATTAAAACTACTTTTACTGATAGTTAGTAGTTAAAGAAAGTTAATATAGTATATAATTTATTATAACATTTGTTAGTCGCCATTCCAAATATTGATGTATTAAGTAATAAATGTGAGACTTACCATCTACAATATTCTGATTTTGTCATTTATACGACGGCCGTTTCGGCTATTCTGCCATTTTCAAGTTATTTTATTCAGGTTTCCCTTCATCAAATATAAACACATAGTATGTACCTGGACATCAAAGAAGCGAGTCGACTCATGAGTTGTGTTTGTTTTAATAAATTTTAATATATATTAACTGGAAATCAGTGTATGTGTTTGTCTTTATATATAACTATGTGTAAGTGTTTATGTTTGACGAAGGGAAACCTGAATAAATTAACTTGAAAATGGTGGAATAGCCGAAACGGCCGTCGTATAAACGACAAAATCAGAATATTGTCGACGGTAAGTCTTACATTTATTATTTAATATAGTATGTTTTTCTTCATATATATATATATTTTCTTCATAAATAAAATTTGGAATGAATCTTCAAGTTTTAAATTTGCTCTATTTTAGAAATGTTTGGATTTTTTCAACTATGAGAGTGCAGCTGTGATAAATGCAGTGTTGGAAAATTCACTACCAGAAACTCTAATAGGTCTTGACCCTGAAATGCCGTATGTACCACCTCCAATAGAAGCTGAAAAGGTAATATTTTTATTGGCAAAATTTCTATAAGAAAATGTTTTATGGTTCCCTAAATGTTGACCTATTTTTTAAAAATTTATTTTATGTTCAGGGAATTTCAAAGGTAATCTCTGCCTTATGCATTTATGGATTTATATGATTTTATACAAGACATTTTCTTTAAGTAGGGTCAGATTTGAAATTAAAAAAAAAAAAAAAAAACTGGAAAATGTATTCAAACTTTATTACTATGAATAAAACTACATTTTTTATTTATCTGTTACATAGTTTCTTCAACTTAAAACATATTTTTGATAGGGTTTCACTAGCTTCCTCATTCCCTCTTCGAAAAACTGCCACCTGCAATTTAAACCAGTCCCTTACACTATTTTTTCATTCGTCATTATCGTCTAACCTCTTTGATGGAAGTCAGAGTTTAAGGTGAAGAAGAGAACATAATCACTAAGAGCTAGATCAAAGCTATATAGGATGGCTGATTAATGATTTCCCAATTCAATCGTTTCAATTCACTCACTGTGAGATTGGCTGTGTTTGGTCAGGCATTGTCATACAGAAACAAACTTTTGCGGGACAATATCCCACATCGTTTGTTATGTATAACTCTTCTAAGATTTCTTAAAGTTTCTCAATATGAATCGACTGTTACAGTAGTTCCACGTTAACAAAATTTGACAAGGAAGATACTCTTTTTGGCCCCCCCCCCAAAAAAAACAGTAATCATGAGCTTCTCTACCGAATGTTCTTGTTTGAACTTTTTTGGTCTCGGAGATGACAAATGCCGCCATTACATCGACTGCTGCTTCATCATGACATCCAAATATGAAATCCACATTTCATGTTCTGTAACTATGTGATCAAACAATTTATCATTCTTTTGGTAGCGTAAAAAAATTCACTCACTGCAACAAGATGTTTCTGTTTTTATGTGTCTGTTAACATCTTTTGGCATTCATATTGCACACAATTTACCAGTCAAAACATTAAACATCAAAGACAATTGTGACTCTGCGAATCTACAGTTTCAATGTTTTTTCTTTCTTTTTTTCCATCAACTTCTTCAATCAAATCATTTATTTATTTATTATTCTAATTGTGTAAAGCCATTTCAACACAACTATATACAAATCTTACAACAAAATCTTAAAAATTACTAAATTAAGTATAAATTTTACGTCATTTAAAAATGAGTAAAATGTATAACATATAATGACATTTCACAGCTGAGAGTAACTTATAAATAACAATTTCAATATACTAGGTATAGTTTTTGTGAACTTAAAAATAAATACCAATAGATAACAATGTAATCATATAATAAAAATATGTATAATATAATAACAAATATATAAGAGAATAAATAATAATTAGAATAGGATAAATACCAAAAACAAACTTAAGTACTGTTATTCTCATTAGTCCCAACAGAAAAAACATGAATGTCCGAAGTATAACATAGCAACCTTTTTAAAATTAGAGATAGTAAAATGAAAAAAGGCCACCTCCAAAGATGAAATAAGATTGTCTATTATTAAAATCCTAGGAATTGTACTATAATACTGCAGTACGAAAAGCAAAAATCCTGAGAGTGAGTGCCAAGTGGAACCCAAAAGTCCACCATATTTATCAGCTCAGGACAGTCAAAAGACCCATTTATAAGCCTGTGCAAAAATAGAACATCCAAGTACATTCTTTCTTGTAACAAGTGGCAACATATCAAGTGACAAGTGAATGTGCTCAATTGGAACTTCCATGTAGCTATATCCATATCTCACATGAACCAGTCAATTGAATTTCCTCTGGATCTTCTCAAGCATATCACAATGTCCAACCTTATGTGGTGACCTCACTCAGTGGCGTAAATAGTATTTTTATTTGGGGGGGGGATTAACCTGGAAGAAGACACTACCAGGGATCCCTCAACTCAAATCGGGGGGTAAGGGGTTTTACCCCGAAGAATTTTGAAAATTTATAATCTTAAAAGCGCGATTTTAGCGACTTTATTGTCTATTATTGTTTTATGTAGTAGCTTCCATTTTGCTATTTTGATTTAAAATTGTTACATTTTAGTTATTGTTTTTCTTAACTTATAAGCGCTTAACGGTATATGTTAAAACAGCAGTATTTTAAAACTCTTAGATTTTATTTTTGAATTTTTTATATTTTTTTCTAAATATTATTATTAGTCTTTGAAGGGTGATTGATCACCCGATCACCCCCCTTATTTACACCACTGACCTCACTACAGAGCAGTACTCAAATAGCGGGTGAACAAGTGTCAAATATAAAGTTCTCAGAGTTGACAGCAATTAAATCTTTAAAAGTAAGCCTAGTATTTGATTTACTTCTCCATGAGTGGTCCACTGGATTTAATTAAGGCAGTGTTGTGATGCCAAGATCTTTTCTTTTCAAAACTCGATTCAATGACACCCCACAAAAATTACAGTAAAAAACTGTGGCTTATAACTTCGATGAAAAGTATTACAACACCCTTTAAGTATTGAGTTCCATCAAGTTTAAGGGGCACCAGTAGACTAACTTGTCTAAGCTTAGCTGCAGTAGTCATTGATCATTCAAAGAAGATGTTTACAGATAGATTTTCATCATATTATCAGCAAATGACAGATAATCCACTAACAAGTACTCACCAGCATCATTCACTTAAATATTAAAGAAAAAGGGACCAAGGTGAGAACCCTGTGGAACTCCTGCAGAACCGAAAACCTAATAGAAATGGTACCAGCTATAGAAAGCTGCTAATCAAATGTAACAAGGGACCAGCCATACAAAACTAGTAAGTTTAGCCATAAGCTGTGAATGACTGACTTTATCGAATGCTTTAGGACATCCAAATTAACACTATTAACCTGATGGAATCTAGAGAAAGTTGACCGAATAAAGTATTTGTAAACTACAAGATTAGTGAGACTAGAATTGCAAGAAAGAAATTCATGCTGCTAAGAAATAGACACTTTACAAATCAAAGGAAAGTCTGTCTAGAGCAAGATACTCAATTATTTTTGCCTGAACAGACTGAATTACAGTTTTAACACCCATACAATCACCATATTTATGGAGATTAACCATGTAACTCAGTATCAGGTCCAGCCCTCTTTAAAACATCCAAACTTTTTAACCACTTCCTCACAAGTAAAGTCATAATTACAAAAAGAATGTGTAATTTTATTAAAATAAGCTGGTGGTAATGATGTAGGAAGTTTAAATAAAGAAGAAAAATATAATGCAATCATCTGTGACCAATGACACCCTACCGCTTTGTTCATCGTGAATATTTATTCATTTCTCGAAATAAACCGCACCATTGTCTTACGTTTGCATCATTCATAATCGGGCTGTAAACTTCACCAAATTTCTGATGACAAAATGTTTTTGCCATCAAAAATCTGATTACTGCTTGTACTTCACAGGGATTCATGCTGTAGCATTTATTATAAATGGATGAATATAAACAATTAACCAACCTCAAAATGACTAAACTATTGTTTCTAACAGAGACTATTGATTCATATAAACTTGAAACACTAGTGCTTTTTGTTTGGGTAGGGAATATAGGCGACAAATGAAACCGGACCTTAGTTAAAAAACATCCCTCATATAATGACTACTATATATAATTATTGTGTGTATGTAGTCATTTTAGTTGCAGATTCTGCTTTTCAATTACTTTTTATTAATTTCTTTTATTACTAAATTGTAAAGGCATCTTACCATAAGTATAAAACAAGTTAATTCAATAATCCGTTTGACTTTGATGAAATTTTTCTAAAAAGATAAATTGAATGAAAAGGACTCAACCAAAAGTTATTAATCATATCTCCTAAAATTTTTTATTAAATATAAATATTAAATTATTGGTAGTTTTTGTAAATTTCTTTATTAATGATTTAAGTTTTTCGAAGTTAATATAGGTTTAAAAATTTGAAAATAAGGGTTGAAAGTGAAATTTTTTTATGACCTTGTCATTTTAAAAGGTTGTGATTAAATAAAAATCTTCGTAAATGAGTATATTTGATCAAATTTGTATATTACATATTTGTGCACTGTTTATTACATTTATCGATTTTATTATGTTAATAATCTCTCAACTTGATTTTCAGTATTTGTTACTTCTTAAAAAAAAATTAAATATATTCAAACAAAATTTCTTTTAAAACTGATATCAAACTGAGATTTCTTTAACACAAAAATTTAATATCTAAGGTTTGATGATGTTTTTGTAAAAACTCAGATGTCAGAAAATAATCTTTATTTCTATGAGTGTTTATAAGTTTGTTTATTTCATAGGAAACAAATGGCCTTCCAGAAAGATTGAATGTGTTTGACTATGATGAATTTGATATAATGAACCGTGATGATGTGGACACTTCAAGTATGCACATTGGGAAGAGGTAATTAGTAATACTTTGTCTTTTTATTAAATTTTATGAAATCTAATCATATGTCACAACAAGATATGTATGGAAAAATAAATAAATGTAATATTTCTTGAGTTTTGTTCTCTAAAGTGAACAAAGTATTTAATTGATTTGGATTTTTATGTACGGTATATTTGTTATTTATTTGTGACTTATTGACAAAATCCATTAAAAAGTAATTCTCTGTTTTTTGTTCATCCATGAAAAATATATATTTTTTAATTGTCATGTTTGTTCACTGTGAATATCGTTGAGTTTGTTATTTTTGTGTGTCCTATTCGCAAAATTTATTGAAAATAATTTACTATCTTTCATTTATATATTTTCCATTTCTTCAACTGTAGGGGTATGGGGCTCGGTTAAATCTAGCCGAGTTTGAGCTTAAGCTTTAATCTAGCTACTAACGAGCTCAGACTGTTATCAAGCTTAAGGTTTTTTCGAGCTTCCGCTAAATTTAAGATTGAAATATATTCAGTATAACCTATATCTTTTGTTTTGAAGTGGGTAATATTGAAAAGCCAGTGTGGAAGGAAATAGACACAGTCGATCCATCAAAGTGCAAACTTCCTTTGTGATAAAATTAGGTTACAAACCAATATCATTCACATATTTTCTTAATAATTACATATTTTATTATAGACAAATAATTATGGATTTGTGGGTGAAGATTTTTCAGCTCAGTCCAAGTAAATAATAGGGATGTGACAATTTGCATACTGATAATCGTAATCGTGATTATTACGATATTTGGTGATTACGATTAATAGGCGATTCATACTTCGTTTACTAATTCAGGCTTAACAATTAAAGCTCACTTATTTGACAATTTTATTAAAAAAAAAATTAATATTGTCAAAGAGTAAAATTATTGATTGATAATAAAGTTTAATTACTGTATATAACATTATACTTTATGCAACATTTATTCGTGTGTATATTATCTAACAAAAAAAAACTTGTGCTATCACCTCAAGTCAATGTGAGACTATGACTAACATGAAGTCTAATAGAAATGAGGTGGGAGAACTAATAGCCATTCAACTAGTTCCATTTATTTTCACGTATGCGCTTAACCCTAAAACTGTTCATGTTAAGTTTCTTCGTTTGTTTAAAAATTAATAAAATATATTATTTGTATACAAAACCTAACTTATAGGATATAATTTTTCTCAGAAAGATGCGTAGAATTTATATATGTAATATATATATATATATATATACATATATTGCAACGGTAGCGAGAAATATTGGTATTGCCGGGGGTATGATTTGGGTGGTCCGTGGATCTACTTTGATAATGTATTACCGGGTCCCGATCGCGTGGTAACATCAATATATGCACACTGGGCGAATCTCAACTTAGGCTAGCCATTTTTGATGAGTATTATTACAGACTAATTAACTAAAAATAAGAGAATTACACGAATACCAATATTAATATCAACTACACTGTATTGCAACAACATGTCGATCTATAGCAGGGCCTAACGTAGCCGCGTATAGTTCGACTAATAGTTTTACGATAAGCCCAAAACGCGATGCGCCCAGATATAAACCCTAGGGCCGTACCGGCCCTATTCCTTTGGGTTTAGCAAGACATGATAGAAATTTACGGCACTATAATATAAATTTAACAAGAACACTGTGAGACGTCTTGAGTCACCGCTGTGTCGAGCACTACTCGGGCGGATACAGCCAGATTCATGAAGGGGAGGGGGAAGTGGTGAGCAATCACCACAATATATATTATATATATATATATGAAACGGTTTTGGAGTAAGTATGTTAGATGTCAAAAAATGAAGTTAACATATTTCAGAAAAACCTGTATCATCCAAAATCAATAGCTTACCACCTTTTTTCAAGATATATAAAAGTTTTGTGTAATATTTTTGAATATATTTAGGAAAAAAAAAATTGTTACATTTTCAAAAAAAAAGTTTTACGTAAAAAGGGGAAATGTTTTGCCTAATTTGAAAAAATCACCAAAAAACTTTAGCAATATTTTAAATATTATTTATAACATTTTGTGGTTTTTTTTGTTTTTTTTTGCATGATTATGCATCTACGGAACATTAGCTTTCCAGCACTATTTTTTTTATTGCGGTAGGATAAATGAGCGAAATGTTGAATTGCAAAAAACGTGATTTCTTGTCACATAATTGCTAAAGCCGGGCGACTTGAGCGACTTAACACTTGTAGGGTTAAGCACCTTCCATTTACACACAGTGTATAGTTTCCTGTAGTAGGAAACATTAGTACAGTTTATGACCTACTTTATTTCATTCTGATAGTTGTTTGACCTTGATTTGTAAAAAAAACCAACTGACTAAATAACTGGAAAAATCTATTTATTTATTTTATTTTCAAAATTGGTGTAATATTATTATTATTATATTTCCTTATAAATTTAAATAATTGAGGAGTGTTAGACTGGAAAACAAACGTCTTATTCCCCACTTTTCAATAGTTTACCAATTTTAATTGGTTTTTCAATATTTTTGTTTTATCGGCAAAATCTGGTTAATTTCTGCCATTTTTTGTAATAGTCAAATCAATTCTTCTAATCTAGATGTTCGTTTGGGTATTTATATTTTATCTGGATTAATATTTATTTGTAGTATAAATTACATTTGTTTTTTACACAGGCCAGCAAAACATAAGAACTTAATACAATTGTTGGATGATAAATCACATGTGAATCAAATGAGGGATATGTACACACGACTGAGCCTCGTTGAATCCAACGACAATCTGTATGATGATGAATATGATGACACATATGATGAAGCAGAAATGGCAGTTGGTGATGAAGGAGATACAGAAAGGTAAACATCTTATTTTATGTTTTTTAAATATGAACATGTACTAACTGACTGAGCCGTCACCAACATATAGCCAAAACTACCGAATTAATATAATTTAAATTTTCTGGGTTAGGTATCTTTTACTATGCAGAGATGCAATAAGAAACGGTTTTCAATAATTCTGATTCTTAACCCTCAATCTGGCGCATGTTAATTTGTCTTAAAAATTCTTCGTTCGTTTAAAAATTAATAAAATATATTATTTTTATACAAAACCTAACTTATAAGATATCATTTTTCTCAGAAAGATGCATTAGAATTCATCTATGTAATAAAAAATTTTTTTTTGAAACGGTTTTGGAGTAAGTATGTTAGATGTCAAAAATGATATTAACTTTTTTTCAGAAAAACCTGTATCACCCAAAATCAATAGCTTACTACCTTTTTCTAAGATATACACAATTTTTGTGTATTGTTTGTGAATATATTTAGGAAAAAATATATATAAATTTTTTACATTTTCAAAATGTAAAAAAATATTTTACGTAAAAACTGAATTTTCTCTTTATTTTTTAAAAAAACAAACATTAAAAATAGTAAAATATATTTTATACAGAACTTCTATATATCATTATGTCCAGAAAGGTGCATAGAATGTAGGTTTGTAGTGAAAAAAAAAGTTAGATTTATCAAATTTGGAGTTTTTTGGTCAAATACCAAAAAATCGAAGAGTAACGGAGCAGAAATTTCACAGAAATGGTAATGAATAACATACTAATAGATTTTTAGGATTTTTTTCAACCATTTCTTTTAGATTTGTAATATATTTGTGAATATATTCAGGGGCAAAAAATAATAATGTGTTACATTTTCAAAATAAACACAACGATTTTGACTAAAAAGTGATACTCTGACGGTTGAGGTTAGGTTGACACCTCAATCATTTAGGCGTAATTAGTAACTTTCTAAAGCTAGGCCTAAGACAAAATCATTAGATTTTACTAAGACAATATATACTTTACAAAGAATAACATACATATTCACTTGTATAATCATATAAAACACTAAATATAAGAAAATTTGCATATAGGCTAGACTTACAATATTGACCTAGGTTATCACAAATAAGAACTGTTCACAAACTAAACTATCACTCAAAAACATAAACTTTAGATATAAAAACACATATATTGTAACTTGTATACAAAATTTATATACAATTTGTATACACAAACCTTCAAAATAACAAAAATCTAATCCCAAAACCAATATGCGCCACGCCTAATATTACAGTTTTTACGTCACACAATTGCTACGTTTGGACTACTTTGGACATCAAAACAAAACCTTCTTAGTAAGTATTTGAATTATCAAGTGGTACCAACTTATAGAATGAAGTTTCCCCTTCAACATAGTGTAAAGAACAAGTCCTTTTTCTGACATGAAAAATGAATTTCGTCTTTTCGTAAAGTGCACCGAATGCCAAATGAATTTCGTGTCGTCAGGTTTGTTCTCTGGTCAAATAGATATATCTCTGGATCTATGAGACGCAGAAAAATTTGTAATCTACGGTTAGAAAGAGAAACATGTGATCTATAGAACAGTGTTTTAGTTGACTTAAATGACAGATAAATAGAGTTGTAATCATATCGGGGAAAATGGTGTCGCGTTTTACGAAAAGGCGCACGGTTCAAATCTTTGATGTTACGTATTAAAAATACGTGAACTTCAGCAATTTTTGGAATATTATTTATAACGTTTTGTGGTATTTTTTTTGCATGATTATGCATCTACGGAACATTACTTTTCCAACGGTATTTTATTTATTGTGATAGGACAATTCTAAGTGGGCGTAATGTTGAATTGCAAAATACGTGTTTTATAGTTGGGTGAAGTGAGCCATGACTAATGCCGCGACCACTTTTAAGGCAAAAAGTGGTCGAGCACCAGTTGGAGGATTAAAGGCCTATATTTGACCTAAGGGCTAAATCCTTTATCAGTTTAATCCTAGGGTAATAATTTCAGTCTAATATCTTCAGTGTTCACTATGAAAGGGTTTTCAAAAATTATGATTCTAAACAACCTAAATTTGGCCTAAGGCCTAAATCCATTTATCTGTTTATTCCCAGTTTTACTTGACGGAGAGCATTGAATGAAATTTCGCATAGCTGATTGTTTCATATCTTCATTATTCACTAGAATGGGTTTTCAAAAATTCTAATTCTAAAAGCACTAAAAGTTCAATCGTCTTGCTTTGTGATGCACTTTCATTAGTATAGACCCTGCGGTAATCAATTTAATAGTATTAATGAAACATACTCTGAATAAACTATGTGAATTTATAAAATTTCTCAATTTTCTTGAAATTTAACACAATTCAAATAGATTCTATTTTTCTTTGAGTTATAATTTTTAAATCATATTTTTTTTTGCTGTCGTTTAAATAAAACTATCGCATCGGACGAGAACATTTGGTTTTTATATGTCTTAAAAGGGAAGACGTCAATGAAAACCTTAGAAAAATCGATTTTTTAAAATTGCATTTTCTGATTCTTGACATTTTTCTAAACACGTTGATATTTTTATAATATATACATAAAATAATACTGAAAATAATTTATATAAATTGTTTTTGTGAGCATGCATGATAATTTCTGCTTCTAATCTAAATAAATCTGATGTTATACTCTCGAACTTTGGTCTGACACTTTATGTTATTTTATATACTGGATCATAGTTAAACTCCTGTACTGTCTAAGGTTATACAGTATAATCTTATTTTATTTCATTTAAAATGTTGACATTCCTATGCTGAAGATATTTCTATAGCAGATATCAGATAGCTGATGTTTGTTGTTTTCAGTGATTGTGATTTGAGTTTTTTGTTCTGAGTAAAAACAAGCTTCTGAAATGCCTAGATTGAAGAAAATGTGGGAAAAAAAATTCAGAAGGAATAAATATACAAATAATGTAAATTTATTTACACATCAGGTAAATAATGTTATAAATTCTACAACTCAAAATGAAGAAAGTTTACCTCTTGAGGATAGGACTAACCCTTCATCAAATTTGATAGGACTAACCAACCTAAGCCTACATCAAATTCTAAAAAGAAACTTTCCTATATTACCGATTTTGTTAACAATGTAAACTATGAGAACACTAATAAAAGTGTAGTTTTTGATTTAGACATAGTATCAAAGTTGATAAATAAATTTGTAATTTGTAAATATTGTGGGGAAGAAAATACTGTAAACCTTTCCGAAGATGTAGGTGCATGTAAGTAATTTCATGCACTAATTATGACTCAAAGAATACAGTTATGTCATCTAAAGTAATTAAATACCGTCTGTATGAGGTAAACATTCCTTTTTGCTTATGGCTTATGTAGTATAGGAAAGGGTGAAACTGCTGGTCGTACCTTATGCGCTGTTATGAATTTGCCTTCACCTAATACTCACTTTACTAAAAAAAATGAGTGCATAATGAAAGCTGTAATGTCAGTGGCAGAAACATCCATGAAAGAAACATGCTATGAAGATGTTATTGAAAATGATAATGACGAGGACATCACAGCTGCTTTTGATGGAACTTGGAAATTAAAAGGCCACTCATCTCTAAATGGTGTCATAACAACTATATCATTCGACATGGGTAAAGTGTTAGACATCGAATGTATCACCAAGTACTGTCATAAATGTGTCCAGAACAATAAAAATGTGTACAAGGTTGTGTAAAAAATTATTCTGGTTCTAGTAGAGGCATGGAAGTTGTTGGTTTTAACAAAATTTATTATTGTTCTGTTGAAACCTGTGGTGTGCGGTACGTCAAGTATCTAGGAGATGGTGACTCTAACAGTTTTGCCTCAATTTGTGCAAGAAAATCTTATGGTGATGTGGCTATACTGAAAGTAGAGTGTATTGGGCATGTACAAAAAAGACTAGGATCAAGATTGTGACGGTTAAAAAATAAAATGAAAGGAGTGAAGTTAGCTGATTGAAAGGTCTTGGGAGGGAAGGGTTGACTAACTGACATGGAAATATATAAACTTCAAAATAATTATGGTCTTGCCATTAGAAGGAATGTTGGAGATATTGAAAAATGTGTAAAGAAATTTGGTCAATCTACTTTCATAAGATATAAAGAAATGATGATCCTAATCATGGTTTGTGCCCTACCGGAGCAGACAGCTGGTGTAAGTTTAATAAGCAGGTGGCATTAGGTTCTTCTAAAGAACACTATGACCATAAAAATTCCCTGACAACTGTTGTCATGGAAACAATTAAACCCATATTCAAAAGTTTATCAGACACGAATTTGCTCTCTAAGTGTACTCATGGAAGAATTCAAAATCCCAACGAGAGTTTAAATACAGTAATTTAGTAATGAATTCTGTAATAATACTGTAATAAATTCTTGACTTCAACTATCTTTATAATTTTCCTATTCCCCCAATCCTAAGTGGGGGAATATGGCAATAGATGCATGGTAAGAGGGGAGTTTTATCTTAAATATGCAAACTCTGAATACCAGGCAACATCCAGTTTCAATTTGCCTTTCTGACATAAGAGGCGCTGCCTCACATCTTGTGGGAACTACTAGAATGAAAAAAATAATATAAAAATAAACAAAGGTAGAAACACAAACCGTAAAGGCTGATCAATCGCCTAGGGATTTCCTATGAAAGAAAATCCTATGGAAATAGATGAAGGCTTACAACAAAGTCCACCAATTCCAGAGGATGACATAACAGTAGAGGAACAAGCAGCCTAGAGCGACTACTATAAAAAAGCTGGCAGATTAAATGATGCAGGGAGAGGATGAAGTGGCTAATTTCACATGGCTACAGAGTAGAGTTATTACAAAAGCTACATCCTAAACAAAATGAAAAATGACTCCATCTGTTGAGACTACTCTAGAATCCAGATGGGCAAAAAGGTCTGGAGGGCGCTTTGAAGTCCAAGGTCCAAACTCAGAACCGGGTCCTAGATCAAGTGGACAAACAACAACTCCAATTTATGGCCAAGTGATGGCAGGGATAAGGGTAGGCTTCCTAGCTGAAGATTTCCCCGATATTATCCTCACAGTGAACCAAACAAAATTGGCGCAAAAGGAGGTTCTGGTAGAAGTATTGCAGCAAAGAGAGGGGGTCAAACCCAAGTTCCCAGTATAATGCCAAAGCCAAGATACTTTATCTTCCTTTGTTCAAATGAATATACAACAAATTGGCTCAAAAACATACCCAAAACTTTAAAACCATGTGAAAACGCTGATCTCAAGGCAGTGTTGGAGGAAGAGATTCCTCATGTACGGGTTGCAACGGCTATTTCCCCAATATAGAAGACGACTGTAATGAGACCATACTTCAATACTTGAGTGCCTAAGTGTTGATCATTGTAAAGTTCTTCGTAGAGAGCAATAAAGCTCTCTTATGTCACTTCTGGTCTTCTCTGTGGATGTATTGATAGTCACAAAAATAACAAGAGATGGACCTAAACTTAGTTACAGTTTTGAGAAATTCAACTTTGGGTAAAAGGGAAACATGATCTTCCTCCTAATATAACAATGGCTACTATGGTGAAGGCTTTGCTTGCTGGTAGATCTGCTCCTGGTTTGCTGGCAGAAGGCTCCTCGGAGCCTGTGGCAGTACCTGGAGGTGGATCTGCTGCCATGGGGGCTGAAACTTCTAGTCACCCTAGTTCTCATCCACAAAAATAATGATAGAACGGCTGTCGCTGCATCGCAGATCAAAGTTCCCTCCAAAGTATACTGGCAGGAGGCTTATCACAGCCTTGGCTGGTCTGCCCGAGGTGTGGGATGGTGGGGGTGCAGCATCTGGCAGTTTCTTCTACCTTATAAAAGAACAAAAACTTAAAAGGCCATCAACAGCCACAAAGAAAAATTCTGGCAGGAAGAACTCGTCAGAAGGAGGCCAAAGGAGTGGTCTTATACAGAATAAACTGAAGATGGATATTCCTAGATCAGAAATAAACCATTCCCTGATAAAAAAAAAAATTAAAATGCCTTCAACAAATCTGAACATCATTCAGATAAATCACAAACATACCATGACAACTTCGGCTGAATTTACTGAACGCACAGAAGATATAGCTCTAATCGATGAACCATGGATCAACGGAGGAAACATCAGAGGACTTCTAACTCAAAAATATAAGTTGATTTACTATAACATGGTAGAAAGACCGATGGCAGCTATATTGCTAAACAGTATTGTCAATTTTATTCCTAATCCAGAGTTTCTAATACAGGACTTGGTCACTGTGGTAGTCAAAATAACGATTGATGAAGGGGAGTAGGAGATCAATAGACTCAGCTTACTTTCTTGTTGAGTCCAATACATCTTCAACAGATATACAGCTAAGCTCATCAGCTACTGTAAATGAAGTGGGAAACGCTTCATCATTAGAAGTGACTCCATCCAAATAATTCGCACCACTTTATTTGGGGGAGTGTGAGAAATAACCAAAGAGATGAATACCTTCTAGATTATCTTTATGCTAATAATATAGAGATAAGTTCTAGGGGAGACAAACCTACTTTTAACAAAGCAGGACTTATAGTTGGATAGACCTGATTCTTTACAGTCCCAGTTTGCCTTATATCCTTAGCAATATTGGCGTGTATCAGACGAACCAACACTGATCACAAGTACATTAAATTCAAAATTAAATCAACTCAGCCCCTGATAGTAAAAAACCGAATCCCAAAGAACGTCGATTTGGATAAATGTAAAGCAATTCTGCAATAGAGATAGTAGATATTAAAAGCTCTCTAGAAACGGAAGTGGAGTTAAAGAAAGCTGGTGAAACACTACAAATAATGTCAATTCCTATGAAAGTAGTTGCCTGTTGGGGAAAGAAGAGTTAAGACACTGGTGCCTTGGTGGAACATAAAGCTGTTCAAGTTGAGAGATGTTGCATGTCCTCAGTAGGCCTTAGTTTGTCCTAAAAGCTAATGTTTGTGATAACTGTGTTGAAAAAGTTAAGTTTGTAAATGTTGAAGAAGATCACGGTGATGAGTAATGTGTGTTATTTACTTACAAATATACTAATTCAAAGAAAATATTTTTCCTTAATTTAAATTTATTTTTTTTAGGCTGTAATAACATTATTTTAGATTACTGTTATAATAAACTAATTATGTATATGATGTCTAATTTATTTACCTAAATACTGGTTATGTACTTAAAAATGTGTAACACACACAACACTAGTAGGAAAAAACTTGAAAATATTTCATCTGGTCTCACAGTCTGCGTGTGTTAAATGGTGCTTCAGTCGGCAGTTAGAGTGTACCAAAAGATAAGCAAGGCCTATAACACATGGTTAAGCTATATTAGGATCCCAGATCTTTGATGATGATGAGCCATCAGGCATAGGAATTATATGTAGAATCATTATGAAGTTTAAAACTCATTGTGTTTGTATCCAAGTCACTCTTTTTTATATAATAAAAGAACAATAATGTTCGTCTATGTGACTTTTTTAATAATAAAGTAGTTACTTACTTTATAATCATATGACGCGTTTCAGAACTCGTTCTATCTTCAGAATATCACTCTGCTGTGTTCATTAAAACATTAAAATAAATTATTACACAACATATCGCAACACATATACACATATACGTGCACATTAACACAGACAATATCAACACGTGTGCACACCATCGAATACGTTTAATATACTGATCCCTAACCTGCAGTACCGCTTAGTGTTTGTGTTTCTTATCTATTCCTCTAGCAAAGTCGTACATCAAGTTAGACTTAAAATTCAATTGGTCATTCAACATAAATATGTTTTTTTAACTGCGCTTTATATATTTCATATTCCTCTGGCGCGTCCATTTGTTTGTTTGCTCTTCTTGCATATGTGAATTGGATGGAAGTTGCTTTCAAAATTAGAATGCGAGTGGTTTTCTTCTATAATGTGGCGTGCGTAGTTAGATTTTGTATACGCCACTCTGTTACTTGGAAGATGTTCTTTAAATAGTTTGCTCTATATAGAAACACTCGCATTCATCACAATTGATTCTATATATTCCTGACTTTTGTTCCAATGGTGTTGTTTTCTTGGGCTTAATTATATTCTTAATGTTGTTAGAGGTGTGGAACGACATGGTTACATCTATCTTCCTCAGCGTGTTTGTCAAGATGCTAGGTAGGATAACCCCATATTCCGTGGATCTGAAGGTTTAGTTACTTTGTTCTTTCGGTGGTTTTTCCTTGTTCCTTGTTCCTTATGTACTTTATAAGGATTTCATCAACCATAGAACTCCTGTATCCGTTGGCCACGGCTATGTATTTTTAAAAGTTTCTTTCTAAACGAATTTGAAAATAAATACCTTTTATCCAAGGATAATAAATTTCATAATAACATAATAAGTTATTCCCGTTATGTCAATGATACCTTCATCATATTTAATGGAACGTTTAGACAGATCGAAAATCTGCAAATCTATATGAACCGCATCAACAACCAAATCCAGTTCACCCTTGAATTGGAATCGGAGAGGATGCTAAATTTACTAGACCTTACAGTAATAAGAGCCGACATACTTCAATTCAAGATTTTTAGAAAACCCACAACCACTGTTTCTACTATTCATGCGGAATCCCACCATCCAATTGCACAAAAAATGGCTGCGTACAATAGTTTTGTATACAGATTAACAACAATACCACTCGGTAAGGAAGATTTTAATATTGAATTGAACACCATAAAATACATAGTCGTGGCCAACGGATACAGGAGTTCTATGGTTGATGAAATCCTTACAAAGTACATAAGGAACAAGGAAAAACCACCGAAAGAACAAAGTAAAAAAACCTTCAGATCCACGGAATATGGGGTTATCCTACCTAGCATCTTGACAAACACGCCGAGGAAGATAGATGTAACGATGTCGTTTCACACCTCTAACAACATTAAGAATATAATTAAGCCCAAAAAACAACACCATTGGAACAAAAGTCAGGGATATATACAATCAATTCTGATGAATGAGAGTGTTTCTATATAGGGCAAACTGGGAGGCAATTTAAAGAACATCTTCCAAGTAACAGAGTGGCGTATACAAAATCTAACTACGCACACCACATTATAGAAGAAAACCACTAGTATTCTAATTTTGAAAGCAACTTCCATCCAATTCACATATGCAAGAAGAGCAAACAAATGGACGCGCTAGAGGAATATGAAATATAATTATAAAGCTCAGTTAAAAAGTTCAGAACATATGTTGAATGACCAATTGAATTTTAAGTCTAACTTGATGTACGACTTTGCTAGGGGAATAGATAAGAAACACAAACACTAAGCGGTACTGCAGGTTAGGGATCAGTATATTAAACGTATTCGATGGTATGCACACGCATTGATATTGTCTGTGTTAATGTGCGCGTATATGTGTATATGTATATATGTGTTGCGATATATTGTGTAATAATTTATTTTAATGTTTTAACGACCTCAGCAGAGCGATATTCTAAAGATGGAACGAGTTCCGAAACGCATCATATGATTATAAAGTAAGTAACTACTTTATTATTACAAAAGTGTCATAGACAGACATTATTGTTCTTTTATTATACATTATCAAGTGTTATTACCAAGAACTTTTGTTACTTGGTTGGAGATTTCAATATTAATATTTAACATTTGCTATCAATGTTACATTTGTAATTATTAGTTGAGGTTTTAATAATATTATAAAAATAATATGTATTTACTGTTAGCCTATAGTTTCAACTAATAACAAAATCGTTGTGTTTGTCTTAGTATTAAGTAGTGAGGGATTATTGATACCTTTATATATTATAAAATTATTTTTATTTACAGGAGACCTTTTACAGTACCTCGAATACTTCAAAGACGGGCGTCTTTGGCAGAAGAACCAGAGGAAGAAAATGTGTCTGAAGCGACCGAAGACAAAGATAAACCGAAATTTGAGTATTTTGTTGCTAATCCTGAAGAAGTTAGAGCTAAGTCTGAACAATGGAGAAGAGATCACTACAGAGGCAGAGGGAGAGGCCATCCAGGGAATCAACGAGATGTTGTTGGTAAGCAAAATATATCTATTATAATAAACAGCATAATGTTAATCATATTTTGAAGTTATACAAAGTGTGTGAAAAGTTTTGGTGTATAAGTGGTAATGTAGAAAATAACTAAACTTGATAACACATCTTAATAAACTTAATAAAAATAATTTGAAATACATTTTATTTTCCATCATAAGTAGTTTCTTTTTTAAATCTTTTTATTTTATGTCTTTTTTTCAATGTTATATTCCCCATATATATTAAAATCATTAGCCTATATATTGTGTGTGTGACAACTCTAGGACTTCAAATCACATGTAACTTACAAAAATAAAAACAAGTTGTGTTTTATTTAGCCTCATTCAAAAATAAAACAAATATACAATTTAAGAACTTGTGTATACTGGAAGAACTCATTTTTTATCAAAACAAACCTACATTTGGAACATCAGCAAAGAAATAAGTTGGTAATAAGCTTTTCATATTAAATTTTGTGTTATGAAGAATGTATTACATTTTAGGTTATTTATACTAATACTAAAGACCATTGGAATTCATTCATTGTCGTTTTCTTTAGTCTGTTTTAAATTGGATAAAAGAATACCATAATTGGTGAAACCTAGGTCGGGACAGCTCAAATAAATTTAGTTGAAAGTACATTATAGTTTTAAAAAAATTTGTAACATTTTTGATGTAATGTAAATATAGGAAGTGAAACTGAAATTATAAAACTGTTACAAGATATTAGTGTTTCATGGGTAATTAAAACCTAAAAGACTATATAGATACCATTCTTTATATGTCAATAACTGATGCACAAACCTTTACATCTTTGCGAAAACTTGATGAATCTGTTAAGAATCAAATAAATCAATGTATTAACAAAATAATTCCTTAGGGTTTCATTTCTGTTAGGAATAAAGGTTAGTTGAGTACTGAACCATTTGTTAGGATTAATTCTTTTAAATTGCCTGGGCTCTTTATTTTCAATATAATCAAATGGTTCAGTACTCAATTAACCTTATAACAAAACACAAATTTGGATAATATATGTTAATATTTGATTTATTATGAGAACTTTTAAGAGAAATACATAAATTATAATTAACAAAATTACATACAAAAGAAATTGGTAAAATATAATATTTTTTTTCGTATTTTATTTATGTAATTTAAAATTATATGATATTAGAAAACAAAATTCGGTTCAGGTAAAATTAACAAATCATTTAAATTTAATTTAAAAAAAATAAAGTTTGAAATCGATTTAAAAAACAAATGAAACAAAATAATAGTTATTTAAATTGTCACTTTCTTCAAATTAATAAATACTTGTTCATATGAATCTTTGCTCTCGGCTATTAAGATATAAGTCCGGTTATAATTCTATTTACCAAATCTTATCTCTGGGGGAGTGCCTGCTTTTTCCAAAATTTATCAAATTATTAAAATAAAGTAATTAATCATATAAATGTTCTATCAATTTAAATAATCAATATCAAACTTTAGTCAAATGTGATTCTGAAATCTGGATGATGGTTTTGGTTATGGGAATTATAGTTAGGTTAAAATTGTTTAATTCTGATCACAGTTTTTTTTTTTTTTGGTTAAAGGAAATGTCAACAGAATACTTATAGTAAAAGGTTTAAAAAGATGTGAGTATGATGATGAAAATATGGATGGATCTCATCAGTTTTGTCTGATCTGTTTTTAATTGTTTTTTCTTTATTCTTCGATATATTTGTAATAAAGGTAATTTCTATTTATAACTGCACTGTCTTTTCTTGTTGAAGACGATTTTGTTGAGGATATGTATGGATTTATTCTTCAAATTTCAACTCTTACATTCAGCAATTAGAAAAATATATCCATTCCAAATGAAGGGTTCATCAAACAATCCTTTTCTTTCTTTTTCTTTTTTAAATTTTCCGTACTAGGTTATCCAGTGCTTGAAACTTGAGCCCTCTGAATTAAATGTGATTGATTTATGATTTTTGTTTGTATGACGATTATTCTTCTATGGGTATGAATAGATGCATTAAATTTTGATATAGTATTTTAGAATAGGAAATTCATTTTTTTTTTTTTACTAATTATAATTACAATTATATAACTTTTCTTAATACTATAATTGATTATCTAATTTGTATATTTCTTTGAGCGTGTAAGCAGATGAACTAAAATTAATTGAAATGTACAAAATTGCAAGGGCCAATCGGAAGGCATGCTGATTGATAGGTGTGGTATTACATCAGTAATTAAATGTAATATCCAGTCATTTATTTATAAAACACAACAAATGCCGACTTTATACTGTATAATTAATTATACATATGTATTTTAAATTTTGTATGAAATAATTTGGATATAGAAATATATGGTTTGTTTAAGAATGTTATCCTTTTTCTCATTGTTCTGTAAATATTTTATAATGTTCTAAAATGTGGTGTAGGCCGAAGTTATTTTTTACAATGAGTAATTTTTATGTCGATTTTCAAATTGATATTCCCATGTAGTAAAATGGTTTTGTGAATTTTTATTACCTTTTCTAGATAGATGGATTTGCTTAAATATTTTGTGGTAGAAAACATAGTGCTATATATTGGGGAATGTGTTGATTTTGAGTTTTACTAAGATTTTGTCGGGAAATGAATTGAAATTAGGTGATTTGCTAGTATGGTACTTTTCTTGCCTACCGCTAGATGTCGTGGAGTTTGTTGTTTTTAACTTCAAGACTCTGTCAAAGAATGTTTGAATTTATTTTATTTATAACTCATTTCGAATTGTTACAACCTTTATTAACAATTATTAACAAGAACAACCATCTCCTATCTTATTACAATGGTATAATATTCGTATTATTACTATATTAATCCAGAATGATTGTAATTGCTGGGGTTCACAGATCTGATTCTACGTTATAGTTTAATTTCTGACAAGCTCCTAATACACAAAGTTTGCTAACCCTGCTTGCATTCTTGTGGATGCTCGTCCAAAGTCTCAAAACTCCAAGGAAGCTCTTACTCACCAAGTCCGTCTGATGTTCAAGAATTTCTCCAGCACCTCTGATCAATCTTGACTTACTGACCATTTCCTCCCACCCAAGGGTTTATATATCATTGTAGCATCAATGACGTCTGTCTTGCTTGCAAGGTAAGCAATTTTGTCAGTTTTCCAGGTTTGCCACAATAATTGTTGTCATCGAGCCTGGCTCAATTTTATGAACTTTGGATTGTTTTCTGAGTATAATCTAGCTTATACTAGCCTGGCTCAGTTTTCAAACAAAGCCTAAACTGAGAGAATAATACCGCAACGAGCGCTGGATATAACATTAACTGATGAAATGAGAAAAACAGTCATAATGATATTGATTATGAAACAAATAGATAAGATATTTATATTTAGTTGTCCTTTTCATGGTATAAAAACAAGTTTTTATTAACTTGTCTTGTGTAGATCAGAGGAAGTTACAAGAATTAAGTAAGTAAATTGCCTTAGTGGTCCTGCTTTAAATGTGATGACTTCATGTCAACATTCACTACTGAAGAAATATAGAAACCAAAATGTTCCCATTTTAATAGTTTTATTTAAACAGTGAAATATAAAAAAATCTGATTTCAAGATTATAACTCAAAGAAAAAAATAATTTAATTTATTTACATTGTGTTTATAGACAATTGAGAATTTTGTAATTTACGTATATTATTCAGTAATACGTGTCATTAATATTATCTAATTGATTACCGTGAGGCCTATACTAATGAAAGCATATCACAAAGCAACATTATTGTATTGTAGGACACAATAAAAAAGAAAAAGTGTGTATCATTCAGGAACTGAATAACCTAGGTAAAGCAACGTTCGTTGGGGAGAGGTAAGAACAGATTATCATTATAGGGGAGAAATAGACATTACTGATTCTACAGAAGGAATACAAACACCAAGCAGAAACTTCACTTAAAAATACAAATAAAAATAAAGGAAGAAACTTCAGAAAAAAAGATTGAATTGTTAAGTTACAGTTTTTTTATATTTAATTAGAAGCAAATCATTCGCAGTCTGCAAATGGAGATTTATCTGTTTCGGTTAAATAAAAGAAAATCAGTGCGGGTTTATTAAAAAAAGAAGAAAGAAAAAAAAGCAAAATAATACTCGTGACTAGGACATGTAAAAAAAAAAAATAATAATAATATTTTCGTAAAATGTAAATTACCAAGTATAAATTGTGGTACATTATTTTATACAAAATATAGGTAAATACATAGCATATCATATAATTAAAAATATTGTAAAATACTAAAATTATCTATTGAGAATATTGGGTCCTGACATACTGACACACTACTAAATGTGTGAACCTAGTGGTTTTGTTGTTGAAAAGCATCTATTTCTCTAGCTATCGCTTATAGACAAAACAATTGGTTTTAAATATTCATTTCTAGCAAATCATAACACATTGCTTCTCTAGCTTCATAGTCCTCCTCGTGAAGCATAGTACTGCATGGAATGCTAAGAAGTTCAATGCTAAGTCACCTGGTAGATGTGTCTGGGCTGCGAGTGACAGGGTCTTGAATTGTTCAGGTTGTTTCCGGTGCAACAGATGGCCTCCCAAATCGCTCTCCATCAACACCACTGCCAGTTCCCTTGAATTTGTAGACCAAGTTAATAAATGCTTGTCTTGGAGCTGGCTTTCTAAACTTCCCAGTAAAATCTTCCTGTGTCTGTTCATATGTCATACCACTCAAACGAGCAGTAACAACGGTTAATTTCTCTTCTATAGAGTACATTCCCTCCGACCACCTAAAAAAAGAAGATGTGTAGTTAAATTATAAAAATGTAAGTGACTTTATAGACACCCGGTATTTGATATTAATGATTTTATAATACTAAAAATATAAATAACTTTTTGAATGATTTTTAAATGCTATTGCCAATCTCAGAGCTTATAAAATGTGTGTATTTTATAATATTTAAATGTTTTATTATTATTATTATCAATATTTTAATTTTGAAAAGTTTGTACTCTTAAAATATATATATATATATATATATATATATATATATATATATTTGGATTTTGATAATGTTTTCATCATAAGGAGTGAAATTCTTTTAACATTTAGTGTATTCTGCTAAATCATTTTAATAAACTCTGAAATTTCATATTTACTTTCTATCACATGTAGTAAAATGGAAGTATTATGATAGGTTAAACAAAGTCTCCTCCCTGTTGTTTATCTGGTTGTTGTTCATTAAACTTCACCCACAGTTTAACTGATCTTGTTATAATTTGATGGTGGGCACATTTCAGTTTTAGTACCTCAAGTTTCTTCTTGACCTAAGATACTTGCTATAAAAGAAAAGAACGTGTTCTTGTTTCATGAAAATTGACTTCAACATTTTAAATTAAATTTATCCTAATTGTAGTTACAAAAGTTGTCAAACGAACCATAATGGGGTTACTATTTCCATTTAAATTTTGGGCCAGGAGTAGACCAACTTTTAATTTATATAGACCAAGCCATACTAATAAAGATTTGTATTTTCCATCCCTTAGCTATGTTGTCAAATACTCTTACATTCCTTAGCTATTGTCTAATGCTTAGTAAATTCCAATATTTAAGTTTCTCATTAATTATGGATATTATAATATAAGGAAAGTGTAACATTTTATTCCGTTGTCATTAGAAAACACACATACACATAAATTGAATAGTTTAAATAATTAAAAATATAATAGATAAAATCAACTGAAATATTTATAATAAAATACACACTGTTTTATTGAAGATGGTTTTATATTAAAAGAAAAGGTGTTACAAAGTGTATGATGATAATATGATAACTTTCACAGACATGTGAATAAGAATACTGTTGTAAAATAACATACTTTCCACTTATTTGTGTTTGCAGGTAAGCCTAAAGGCCAGGGTCAAGATAAACAAGTTACACAAAACAGGGAACACAAAAATGTGTATAAATCAAGGTCAGCCAATCATAACAGGAGGGCTATGGCATCTAGGAAAAGAAATCAAGGAATGGTTCCTTCTTAAGATTGTTTTACAAAAAACAAAAAAAAATGTTTAGTTTTTAAAACCTAATTTTTAAGGTTTTTTTTTCTTTTTTTTTCTAAACACAAAAATTTGATCATTTAAATTTTGTAATTAAATGTAAATAATATAATATTAATATTAATAATAATTATTGTATAATTAATTATATATTTTTGGGTATTTAGAAATAAATTTGTTTTCATTTATAAATTGTTGTGTAATTCTGAATACCTGGTGGAAGATAGTGATATTTAAAAAAAAAAAAAGTAAAATGTTACCATATAATAAAGTTGTTGAACTCAAACCATTGATTAGAAGGCCCCTTCTCTAACATAGTCTAGACTGCTATTGGTTTGAATATAATATAAACCATAATCCAAATGTGTCATTGGTTTTTGTGTAATTTAAATTCAGTTTTCAAAAACATTGTCGATTAACTTATGTTATTCAATTGTTTCATTATTTCTAAATCTGATTAGAAGTTTTATTTTCAAAATTAATTGTCCCACTTGATGGTTTTATATCCGTTTACTTGTTTTACTGCTTGGTCGTCTTATTATTATTATTTTTTACAGCTGTTTTGGGTTTAACATATAGTTATCAGGGGCTCACTACAGGTGTGACAATCCTGTTGTACTTAGCTGGATCTACACCTGTCTTTATCTAGACTTAGGTTAGATTCTTCTCTTTTCGTTCCTATGACCAATATTGTTTTTTCCTGACCATGATGCTATTAAAGTATTTAACACGTTCACTGCAGATGATGCACATGTACATCACTTGTGTCCAAAGCTATATGAGCATGATGCACTTGTGCGTTGTTATCAGTAAACTTGTTACAACTAAATACTGACCTTATCAGTTAACTAATGGTGTTCTTTCACTTTGTGTTTATCTAAATACTCTGTGTGTTACCTTCCTGTTTGTTTCGTTTTTAATTTCCTGTGTAGGAAATCAGGGTGTAGTAAACATGATTTATCCAACACCCTGACTTTCTTGTGATAATAAATTTTTGACAATAAGTGAAATAGATACTTTTAACCAATCTGACTAAGAATCTGAAGCTTATAGTAGTGGGGTCAGTTATAGATAAAGTGAATGTGATTTATCTAGTGATGCCAATATTGAAATCAAGAGTGATGAGGATTCATCTCTTCCAACTCAATATAACCGGTCTCCTCCTGTATGCGTTGATAATCCTGATTCGATGAAAACATATGTATTCTCAGCACTTCGTAGAATGGATGTTTCATTACCTGGTAATAATAAACCATATGATTATTTTCCATTATTAGAGTAGCCTCTGTTTTGCTTGAGTCTGTTGTTAGAGAAACAAATCGGTATGCCGAAGAATTGTTTTTATCAGCGGAAATCAAAGAGAAATCACGGATATGTCAGTGGTAAGATTTAACTATTACCTGTAAAGTTGTACATTTTAAATTTTGAAATTAGTACAAGGAACTGCATGCTGTTTGAAGCTTGCGTGCAATTGGTCAATGGAATAAGTAAAGAGGCATGCGTAAGAAAAATAGTCCGTCAAATTACCTTTAATAATTTAAAAAACAAACAAAATTTGAGAACAAGGTGAATGATAACAAATAATCAAAGAAATGTAATGTATGTATTAATATCATTAATATCATTTCTGATTTCTTGAAATATCCTATTGAAGTACACTGTTGAAAGAATTTGCGACCCCAGAGATTTCTAAATTAAATTTAAATTCAATTCATATAATAATTTGGTAATTATTGAGTTGCCATGGCTCCCAACATTAATAGCACTTAGCTATCTTTTTATAAATAATTAAATTCAAACCCTGTTAAACACTTTTATCAGACTTCTTCTCCATATGAACAATGTGTGTTAAAATCCATAGATTACAAGATTATTGGCATTAAAATAAGCTGTTGTAAACTGTTTTAGAGAATACATGTCTCATAACAGATTTTTACTAATCTTGGGTGTTTACATTTTTCAAAAAATATCCTAATAATACTAACAGATTGCTTAAAAATATGACCAATTATTGATTATTTGAATAATAAAATGTTATGTGTCTACAGCTCAAGTAAAGAATTATCTCTCAACGAAGCCATGGTAATGTGGAGGGGCCAGCTTGTATTTAGATAGTATATAAAAAACAAGCGTCATAAATACGGCATTAAACTTTACATTGTTGCCAAACTAAACGGTTTAATAATTAAATTTTGTGTTTATGCCATAGTTTTTGATGATTTATCAAATCAAGGTCATACTAAAAAAGTTTTACATTATTGGGAGAGATATTGGGTAAAGGGCATTCAATATACATGGACAACTTTTAGTGTGTTGGCCTGACAAAGCGCCTTCTTGGAGAAAAAAAGTTATGTAACAGACACACTTCGGACCAACAGAAAAGGAAATCCAAAAGCTATCACAGAAAAAAAAGCTCTTGAAAGAAGAATTCATTGCACAGTACAGTGAGAGAGTAATGGTTGGAAAATGGAGAGATAAGAAATATGTGTTGTATGTGTCAAGTCAATATGAAAATGAAATTTCAGTAGCTGTAAACAAGAGGGGTGTACAAAGAGCCTTTGCCGGTTATAAAATATAACGAATTTATGAAAGATGTTGATCGACAAGATCAATTATTACTTAGCTACTATCCATGTGAAAGGAAGACAATTCGTTGGTATACAAAATTGTTTATTCGTGTATTACAAATGTCTTTTCAGAATTATGTTTTTATACAATCAAAATACAGTCATCATAAGATGTCACTATTTGACTACCGTTTAATGATAATTCGTTGTCTCCTAACACAATTGAAGCAACAGAATGCACTATCCAGGGCTATACCAACAGAACACCTTCCCACTAAATTTCCTGTTAGCAGAAATAACAAAACACTAAGAAGACGATGCATCGTATGTTATCGCAATGGAAAACGCAAAGATACAATTTACTAATGTGAGGCTTGTAAAGACAAACCGGCATTGTGTTTTGGGAAATGTTTTGAGGCATTCCATATGTAAGAACCAACAAACCATAAAAAGTGTATATATTGCAAATAAAAATGTTTTGTTTACAATGTTTTAGTATCATTTCCAAAGTTATATCCTCCTTAAATCACACAGACGCATATGTGCATCATCCGCATATAACAGATTGGATCCGCATAACTGGATGCTATAAGTGAGAAATTCCGTTATGTTTTTGAAATATGTTAAAAAAATTAAATATTTTAGCTTTGTTTTATTATATTATAGTAGTTATGTACTAAATTCAACGAGTTTTTAATATTCATAAATCAGCACCTGTGAAAAAATCGTTTTTCCCATCAGCAGTAAATGTGTTAAGGGATCTTTATTTTACACTCTCCTTTTTTATTTTATAAGGTGATGATGGTTTTTCAAGAAAAATCAAAACAAACTTTTTGAAATAGTCACTTATAATAAATAATTATTTAGTATTGTCCTATACAGGGATGTTTGCCCAACTGGTCAAAGTTTATCAGAACAGCCAATCTTGTAAATATTCAGGTATTTTGTTTTATCATCATATAACAAATGTGACTGCTTTATTTTACATTTATTTGTAAGTTGTTTCAATTAAATAATTTATACTTAAAGTTTGTTCTAATTCCATATTGTCTTAAGTAATGATATATGTAAGAATGTTTTTTCTTCAATGATTATATTTATTGAGTTATACAATTTTACATAGGTATAGAATTTAGTATAAGGCATAATTCCTTAATTATAATTATATTGCGATTATTGTTAATGTAAAAAATATCACTGAAGATACATTTTGTTGTCATCACATTGTCGTTGGATAGTGTTAGATTCAATAAACATATTTTTAAGATATTGTATTCAGGTTTTATTTTAATTTAAAACATCTCACAAGTCAAGCTCAATACTTATATTTAGAAGTGAAGAGAGTTTAATTTAATAGTATACAGAACTGGCTAATCTCGGTTAGTGTAAAATATCTTTATTTATTATATTTACTTTAGAATTACATTTACTATTATTTTTCGAAAGCACGAAATCATTTCGTTAGCATTCTTTTGGATTACATTATTGTCTGTTTTTTATTGCATTTTCCCTTTAAATATGGATATTACAGAAAATGTTTTCATGAATCAAAAGCTTTATGTTGAGTTTTTTGATGTGCATCAGCTCAAAAAGGTACTTTTGTAGACGGCTGTGGACTATCCTCGAGGCATTGATTTTTTTAAAAAATATATAATTTATTATTAAGAGAAGATTTTACCCGAAAAAAATTAGTAAAATGAACTTAAAATGTATTAGTTAATTATTTTTACAATAATCTGTTGGCTACAAAATTGAATTACATTTTGTTGTTGTTCTTGTTGTTGTTTAATTCTCGACATTAAAAATATTAATAACATTAACAAGACTAAAACTAGTTAACAATTGTAAATAAACTACAAAGCTGTAACTGTAACACATGAAAGATGAAAGAGAGGTGAAACAACGAATACTACATTACAAAAGATGTAAAACTAGCCCGTACTCATTGATAATATGTCTCTGATCCTTAAATTCAATTAAAAACAAACTCTTTAAATTAAAAAATTGGAGGTGTTACAATATTAATAAAATTACGATTTTATCAAAATCAATTGTAATGATTTTAATTAAATTTTTCATAAAATACAGTAACTATGAACCCAAACATTGGTCGCGGTCTTTCCAAAAATGTAGGTTTGTGAGTTGTCGGTAAAAAAATGTAATTGAACATTATTCCGTTGTAAAAGCTCGAAATCTTAAAATTAGCAAAGGAGATTTTGGTGATATTGAAGATTTATGACCATATGCTAAACCGGAAATTAACTTTAGGTTTGTGATGAGAAGTATTTGTAAAATATCAAAATCAAATTTGACAGCTGTCGAGATCTTATTTTATTTATTTTGTTAACTTATGAAGCTTAGTGGTTAAGAGACAATATAATATGGAATATTAAGGGATAGGTTTATAAAGTGTAAAACAATTAGTTATTCTTTTGTTACAATTTGTTTAAAACAGTTGTTACAAAATTAGGTTATCTGTATGTAACGAAGAGGCCTCGTTGATGTATATACAGTAACAAATCTCTGGCCCCAATTTTGACATTTCCAATTCGATTGTTATGATTTTCATTAAGTTCTTTGTGAAGACACTTCAGCCCCTCCTTCCAAATTTCATGTTCCCATCTTAATTTTCTTAGCCGCTATCTTGCAAGACAATAACTGCAAAGCCAATGGACCGGCGGAATGCTGAATATCACTTTTAGTATTTCCTGAGGTCATGAAATGTGATGATCAGTCAAAAAATGAGGTCAAAATTGTGGACTATTACCAAAATTATACTATACTTCGTACTGGGTTAGGAAAAGTACAATAAATCAAATATAAAATGAATTAAATAATTAATAAACTGTGCAAAAACATTGCACAATCTATCTCATAGGATCATTCACAATCTATCTCATAAGATCATTCACAATCAAAACAATAACAAAACAAAACTATTCGTTGTCAAAACTTTCATTTCGGTAGTTGTTAGTAAAATGTTAAAATCAACCTTGAACGTTGTTATAGATTTTATTTATTGTATTATATATTTTTTAATATGGTCCAAGTTACTTCACTTTTGATCATAAATATTGTAAAATTAAATGAAATTCAAATTACAAACGGTCAAGGGACGTTTTCGTTATTCAGTAACGAGAGTTTTATATTAATTTTAATTTTTCATGCTGATTTGGGTGATTAAGCTTCATTCAAATTTGAACGAAATGGTTACAGTTCATTTTGAAAATTACATATAGTCTATTATAACTACAGATTTTATATGTAGATTATAATGGCAGATTTTTTATTTTAACTTAAAATTCATAAACAGTCCTTTTTGAGAAATGGAGCCCAGTACTACTTAAGGTTACACTTAAACAATATTTGTTCGAATTGTTAAAGCTGATTTTGAGTATATTTAAATTTTTTCTCTTGGCAACTACTTCCAAATTTTGAGTTATTGCAAAAATGGAAAAAGCCTTGACTAATTAAAATATATGACTGAAATATACGAAAATTAAAATCAGTTTACACATTTAGGCTGTAGAGTATTGCATAAATGACTGTCGACATCATTTTGAAAACCACTTTTTGGACTAGGATGACCTCAAAACGGACATTACCCAAAAATACTACCATTGATATATTTGACTCATCACCTAAAATTCTCTATACTAAAACAGTTTGCGCAATCTGATTATAGATTTAATAATTTCATTATATTTATAAACTTTATGTTTGACGGTTAGAATAAAGTTAGAAATATTACCTAATAAAGTGTAATAGAATCACTTTTCATACACAAATCAGAAATCCATAACTCAGGAATATGTTCGAAAGACGTGACGCCCCTGCTGATGTTGCAAAGAACGCCAGCTTGTATTGGGGCCATACTATACGGTCAGAAAAAACGCGACCGAAACATCAGGTTAATCCCCGCCGAATTGTCGTAGACTATACGAGCATAATATTTCGGCCTGAATTCTGCGCCGAATTTCGGGGTGCGTAACTATACGAGCGTTTTTTTGGACCGACGAAATGCTTGTTGTGACATTATAACCTATTTCTATAGTTTATTCCGTACCAAAATGGATGTGATAGATATCGCTTGTGTTGGTGCAGTACATTTATTGAGTTGTTTGCATGATGTTATGTTTACGGAGAAGGAAAGGCGATGGTCAACCCACCCACTTTTATCCCAATCCCCGTCCATTGCCTTGTAAACCTCAAGCCAACATTGTGATTTAATAATTTTATTACTATATTCCTTACAACTCACGTCGTAAAGGGCGGGTCGTTCTTCTACTTCTTCAATAAACCGTTCAGGGTCGAACATAATAAAAACAATAATAGTTGAATATAACATTACTTGTAAATACCTTAACATGGTTTGTTTTGATTCTAGGTTCTGCACAGAGCCACCTGGCGTGCTTTTGTTTTCGGTCGGGGTTCTGTCCGTATAGTTTGATAAGCGGAATTTCTGCTAGCCGAATTTGCGCGTCGCTTGGCGTAAAAATCGCCTCTCCGCTTGCTGACACGTCTGTCGGCGTGGTCAATTCGGTTCGTATAGTTTGGACCATAGGTTAACCAGGAATACAATGCCTACGCTTTTCTGCCGCCGACATTCGGTCGTGTTTTTCCGCCCGTATAGTATGGCTCTTAATTTGCATTTCCTTGTAAAGAAAATACTCTGTCCAAAATTTCTTTTTTTTTTTTTAATTTATTCAAAACAACATTTTATTGTCCAGGCACAATTCCAAGAAATATCCCTAATTATTGATATCATGATACAAAAGAAAGCAAATGAAAAATCATCCATTACTATTAATTACAACTAAAATATTTGAAAAGCTGCTACTCAAAAAGCTAAAACAAATTATTGAAGAAATAAATCTAGTTCTAACATATCAGTTTGGATTTAGAAACAACCACTCTACTACGGAATCTGTAATTAATTTCATAAATGTAAAGAGTCAGACTTTTTAATTTATAAGTAGTTATGTAAGGCTTAACTTAAAAAAAAGTATGAAATGTCGCCGGACGTAAGATACGCGAAACAGACAGGGCGGTAATATATTTTTTTAAATCGTATAAATTAGGTTAAAAAATAACCGATAATTAAGGTAAAATCTCAAAGATAATTGTTATTACGCTCATAGTTCTTGCTAACAATATCTAACGGAAAAGCGAGAAAAGTTATATTTAATGTAACTATTGGCAAAATAGGCAATCTAACAATATCACTCAAGTGATGTTAAAAGACTGACAGTATGTAAGTATTGTCAAATCCACCTTATTATTAATAAATTGAAAAATCCATTAAACGATAAAAAATATCTGCTTTGACATCTTTCTTGATGTTCACTTTTTTTTAAGAAAACCTTTCTTTAAATTACATCAGGACTTCTTTTGTCTTTGCTGTCAGGGGAACATTATAAACAAAAGTTAAAAAATTTATTTTGGTTGCTAGTCTAATAGTTTTGATTTTCTGTTTTTTGTAGAACTTTTCCAGATATTATTTTATAATCTAGATAAGAAGATCCATCATAAAATGTAATATTAGCAGATCCTTTAAATGTTACACGCAAAAGTTGATTTCTTAGACCTTATGGGAAATGTTAATTTCTGTTGGTAGATTAAGGGTTTTATTTTATAGGGTAAGTTTGTTAAAACAGTTGTTACCCAACAAACAAACAATGAAAAAGCAATTGGTTAAACTCAGAAATAAACATGTTATACTCTTAACGAGGGAATTTAGAACTTCATCCCCTTAAACTTCATCTAAATATAATTACAATATATATTGTTATGAAGCATTGAATGGACGATTTGATTTATGATGCCAGTAGTCATAATGATAATTCACACACCTAAATAAGAAATTACAATCATTGTGCAAAAAAGAATAAAGAAAAAAAGAAGACTGTGAAAAAGATAATTATTGTGATTAATTTTCTAAACACAATTTAGTACACAAATGGGGTAAAGAGAATTTTATTGAAAATGAATTAAATTTCTTGAGCAAAGGCCTAAAGTTTAACAATACAAATATTTTTTAAAAATCAAGAAATTTTACTAGTTGAAGTCAAAACTGCATTCACATTTGAAAAATTTGATGTTAAAAAGAGTGAGCGAAATGACATAAAGAAGAAATAAGAAACGAATTATAAAGCAAAACCAACGCTTAATAAAAATCATGGAACAAAGACCCAATTATAAAATTTACCAAGAACGCTAGTAAAATATTGAAAACTTCCTAAAGTTTAGTAAATTCATTATTTCAATAGAATTCATGGTTTTTTATCCGACCATGAAACATTTACGACCGATATTGAAAAAAAAAAAGAAGAATATAACCTTCCATTTTTATATGTAAATATTTAAGGAAAATAATAGTTTATCTTTTAGTGTTGGGATTTCTTGCTAGGATTACGAAATATGTTTATTTTTACAATATTTTTTGAAATATCTACTTTTATATATAATATTAATTATAACTTTACGCTTTCACTTTCTATTCCTTCGGATATTAAAGAATAGTTGATTTTTCAAACATTACATCAACCACCATTCTATGACAAACGAATTCGTTAAGTGTTGAACTACTTTGTTTCTTGTATTTACTTTCAAAACACTTAGTGTCTCTATGCAACAATTTTTTAAATTGTTTATCTTAAGTTTTGTATTTCAAACATATTAGCAGCTACTCTCAAATAATTAGCTATCGAAAACGTCTTCACATGTGGTTAAGTTTTGGCCACCATGGGTAATTTCATAAAAATATGTACATTCATTTAAATTATAAAGCACTGAGCAATAGATAGATGTTTTGACTTCAAACCCTCAGAGTTAATTCAAACAGGATGAGTCATCGAAATTAAGTTGATATTTATTTAAAAAATCAGTGAAATATTGTAACCACAATTTGGTATTCTCTATTTTCCAGGAAATTTTGATTTAGACATAAAAAAGGGGGGAACAATATAATGGACAATGTACATTTAAATAGTTTTTATATTCAATATAGAGTTTTTATTTTTTTAGAAAGAATTTTCTATTTTGGTCTTTATAGATAAATTTTAGGGAATGTTAGGCATTAGTGATTAGATCGTATATAATTTTTATTTTGTTTTGCAAGAAATAGGAATATGTAAACTAAATTTTGATCAACGTTTCAAAAATAATATAGAAAGTTTTTAAAAAACCGAATGTAATTTTTAAATTTATCCAGAGCATATAATATTGTTTTAGTAACTTAACGGAAGAAGAAAATTGGAGTATTAATAACTAGTGTACTGAATTAAAAAAAAAAGCGTTTTAAGCATCAGACGCCGTTCAAATAATATACCAAATTTATCACTGACAATATAATATATCATAATATAGTAATAAATATAAAATAATTTATATGTTGTGGTCGATCATTATACAAAAACACAACTATATTCTACATAATAGCCTATAAGTTACAAAATATAAAGAGCCTCCACTCGTTGCCTCCGTGTAGCCAACTACACTAAGTCGTATTTAAAAACTTCGATAATTTTTAAGACTTATCTTTTTATAAATTTAAAATTGTTTTCCTGAAATTATTGATTCCGTCTCAACTTTATAAATCACATTAAAACTTCTTCCTGCAAAACATCTTGCGGAAAAGTTTTCCATACGAAACATACGCATTCCTTCCTTTATACGCGACAGGGAAATTTACATCTGCAAGTTTTAACGACTAAAGAAGTATTCCACTTTTTTTAAGGTGACAACAGAAAATGTTTCTTTGAATCAATACTATTTCATACATTGATAATTTTAAAATTCAAAACTTGTTAAACAAAATATAATTTTCAATATACAGAATTTTCGGTGTCCGCGATTCATTTGTAAATGACGTGATTTATAACAAAGCGAACTTCTTGGTTTTAATGCCAACTGTTTATAAACACTGGACGTTTTGTTATTTTTATTACCTTGAATGCATTGAACTCATACGTAGAAGCTATTACGCAGAGCTTAGTTTGTCATTCATAGTCCACAGTAGAAGTCACATTAAATTATAGTGATTGCAACAGAAAGCTCAATATGTTTATGGTTTGCTGAATTTAAATCAGTATATACGATGCTACTTCATACGACATAATTTTGGATAAGATCCACCTATAGACTAGACCATTATTAGTTTAAGAAACTGAAAATGAGGACTTCATGAAATTCCCCGGCCAACCATGACATATCACGATAATGTGGAGCGATTGAGAGGTTGACGAGCTTCAAACTTAAAATTCCTAAAACAACGGATAATAATTCGTTCCATAAATGTTTGAGATTGCATGCTTAAATCTATATTGAATATGAAATTATGTAATAAGATCTCCCTTAATGGTTTAATTTGTTGTAACAACGGTGATGATGAAAGTTATCTCAACTGATTTTTTTTAGTGATGAAAAAATTTCCATAAATAGTCTGTGTTAACCGCTCCAATGGTATAATCTAGGTGGATTCACATCCAAATGAATTTTTCAGTATGTTTATGTTTCTTCTAAGATAAAAGTGTGCTATGGAATAATGCGTGTTTAAACGTGAGCTCGTTCATGTTTATTGTGATAAGGTTAGGATATGACTTACATGAACGTGCTCGAACTTTATGATTTTCCACAAATTGGTGATATATAAAGGTGTCATTTTTTCAGCGAAATAGAGCGCCACCCAATTACAGTCACAAATATACGACAAGCTTAAATGAACGAATTTCTGGCTGTTGGATTGAAAAGAATAGTCCAGTTTTGTTGCCCCAGTGAGAAGTCCCAATTCGACCCCTAAGAATTTTTATCTGTAATGCTATAAACATTATCTACTCCGAGAAAATTCCGGGATCCATCCATTTAATAAAGAAAATCACTGCCGAAATAGCGACTGTTACCCCTGGTATTGTTTAGAGTACCTGGGTGGAGATCGACTATCGCCTATATCTTTGCTAAGTAAAGGGATAGCTCTCAAACTTATAATGTAAAATTTGTATTTTTTTTTTTTTTTATTTATTTATTTTTTTTTTTTATGTAAAAATAAACAGTTTAAATGAAACACGAGCTTAGCAATTTCATCTCAAAATCATGGAAAACTTTAATGGCTTGTTTTAATAGCCATTTCAAAATTAATAGTCTGTACTAAAATGAACGAAGAAAATAAAAATAGCATGATATCTTAATGAACTAAATACGGGGATAAAGTAAAAAAAACTTAAGTAATTCAGTAACTTCAGTTTATAATAGCATACCTTTCAAGTTGTTAAATCTTGTTAAATTGAAATAACCAATTTAACTAAAGTTCATATGTGATTTCGATAAGGATTAATGTCGTCAATATTTTCACATACACGCCATGACGTTAAAAATAATTTCACTAAACAATAAACTTTATTTTTGACACTATGGTGCATATTAATCAAAACTATCTATTAAATATGATCAGTTCCTCTTATGTTAGAGGCTAAGTTCGGTTAGTTCAGGCAATGACTACATAAATACTGTATTTATGTAGTCATTGGTTCAGGGCAGATTTAATTGTACCACATACAATTTAGACCAACCCAAATGCATTAAACACTTCTACAAGGAAGCATGGAAAGACAGAAACACACACTCATATACTCGGTTTAGTTTAAGATACTTCAAATTCATTAACATTTACATTTTTTACAACTATAACTATATTAACTTATTGAAACTTATCTTCCATTATATGTGATTGATTTACACCATTTATTAAACTGATCGTTACATACAATTTTCTTGCTATATTTTCTCATTTTTCATCTTACAATTAAACAGAGACGAATAGAGTAAAATAAAACGTGGCTGTCGTCATGAGCTAGTTAATATGTAAGACTGCACGTCTGAGACCGAATGTTCTCTATTTAGCACATATCATAAATTTCTGTGAAGATTTTCATGGCAAAAAAACATAAAAATATAATTATGTTAAATGAAATTCCAACAAAAGTACATTCATAGTATTAATACAACTGAACGGTTTGTTTGTTATGATTCCATGTAGAAAAAATACATCTCTCTCTCTCTCTCTCTCTCTCTCTCTCTCTCTCTCTCTCTCTCTCTCTCTCTCTCTCTCTCTCTCTCTCTCTCTCTCTCTCTGCCGCAAGAAAAACATGGATTAAAAAAGAAAGGAAGAAACAGTTTAGAATTAGGATAATGTGAGTTGCCACCTTAAAGCTATTTATGATGGTAAATTTCAAACACATGGACTTTGTTTATTTTGTTTATGATGTTTTTGATTTTATTCGCACTAAAATTTATGAAACTTTTAACAGACAAATTACAAAACTATATAATTTAAAAGATAAAAACAATATTCATAATAAGCGTAAAGCCAATATGTCTTCTAAACACCAATTCTATAATAGAGCTATCAACTTATCTAATACTAGTTTTGATAATAAAGAAATGAACATTCTTGACAAAGGTCTTAAATATAACCCCAGATCTTCTCTAAAAAATAGTAATTTTGAAACTCTTTCTATAGATATTGAATCTATAAATAAATTAGATGTTAATATTAAATATTTATGTTCTAATATAATTGATGATACTGTTAAGAGTCTTCCTAATAAGTGGTATTTTAACAATGAAGTTACTATTATTAAGCAAATACAAAACAAAGTGAAAGACAACAACCTTGTAATTTCTAAAGTCGATAAAGGCAATTCAGTTGTTATTTAAGATAAAGTTGATGATATTCTGAATGATAATTCCTCTTTTAAAATACTAAAAAGTGATCCTACTTCTAATTATAGTAAACTACATTAAGAATTGTACTAATTTGTTCCCTAATAACGTTTGCAAATACCTGAGAGTTATGAATCCCCACCCTCCCTGATTATATGGCCTACCTAAGCTTCACAAACCAATATTCCTGTTCATCCTGTAGTATCATTTAACAATGCTCCTACTTATAAATTGGCCCAAAAAGTCAATACTGTATTTAAAAGTGCTACTAATTTTATATCTAAATATAGTTTTTAAGAATTCTTTAGATTTAATTAATAAAATTATAAATGTATACCTTCTAATGCTAAAATTGTATCTTTCGATGTTAAATTTCTTTTCACAAGTATACCCAACGAATGTAAAAACATCGTCAATGACATAATTAGCGATACCAATGGTGATACAGCACTTAGTAATGGATTAAAACAGCCATAGAAATTTGTATTGGTCAAAATTATTTCAAACTTAACGATAAATTTTATAAACAAATAGATAGGTTGGTAATGGATTCACTTTTGTCACCTCTTCTAGCAGAATTTTCGTAACTAATTTCGAAAATAACTTATTTGATAAAGGCAATCCTTTATTTAAGAATATAATTTATTGGTACCGTTATGTTGACGATGTTTTGTGTTTGTTTAGTGGCACTAATAGGCAGTTAGATTCTCTGTTAATAATAAGTGTGATGTTCGTTTAATATATAATATTTTAAGAAAGAAGTTAAAGGGAAGAGCTGAAAATTTAGTCTACTATTTCCATAATGATAGCATTGAAATAGTTAAATATTGTAAATTATCTTATATCAACAGAACTAGTAATAAAATCAGTAACCTTATTTCAACTAAATGTAATCGTAAAGTCGCCTTTTATTGTACAAAAAATCTAGGAAAAATGTTGGTTAATAATAAAGATAAAAAAGAAATGTTAGAAAATAGTGGAGTTTATAAAAATCTTGTCAAGATTGTGACTTTGAGTACATAGGTCAATCAGGTAGATCTATAAAAGTTCGGATTAAATAACATGTAAATAGCTGGAAACATGCCTATAGAAACTCTAATTTTGCTAACCACTTTTCGGACTCAGGTCATAATTTTGATCCGAAATTGAATGTTAAAATCTTAAACTCTTACATATAGAAAATAAAAGCAATAGATTAAATAATTTAGAATGTTTAGAAATATATAGATCTATCTCTCTTAGGCCTATTTCCAACTTAAATGACCAATTGTATTAAATTCTTCACCCCTTCTAAAACCCATCCTTAACATAGTTCATCGGCCTTCATCTACCTACTAGGTCATTCCCCCTACCCTTCCCGATTTCTCTATTGTATTTCAGTTTCCTGTTACTTGTGTATGTATAAATAGTTGTCAATACTTGTTGATTATCAGTTGACCGATTATGCCGCAAGACGATAAAATTGTAGCTCATTTATATTAATAAAATAATTTTGAAACTTTAGCTTTATTGATTTATTTAATCCTTGATGTCTATGTAATAAAATGTTCTGCCACACGTATGTAGCCTTTGGAAAATACTTCTTTAATACCTTTATTTACATACATAACTCTATTTTGTGTTGTTTTTCCAAGTTTTCATTACTTAACCAATTATTACTGTGGTATTAATATAATCACAATTTTACGAATTAAAACTAAACACATACTGTATAACTAAAAAATTGTTTTATTCAAAAATTTCTTTTCCATACATTTAAATTTGGATATATAAAATTATAAAAGTTCAAAACAGTCACATTGAAATCAGAGGGTAAATTAGAAATAAATATTTGTCTTCCACCAATTCTAATTTCTCAAAATATTTCCTTCAAATCAGAATATGGTTTTAGGCTTGAATTCCACATAATTCGTGATACTGTATCTCTAATCAAATTATTTGTTTTTGTAACAATTAAGGGAATGGATTAAACTTAAATGGTGGCTGATATAAAATTAACTCGTTGGCCCCTCTCATCTACAGACATTAAACCCAATTCTTTGACAATAAACACATTAGTAGCACTCACAACTACTTGTTCTTAAGAAATAATGGAAACTACATTACTTTGATAATGAAAATAGTTCTACTGGTATACTGCAACGTGGGTTATGTAGACGAGTAACTCGACTAATAGCACAACTTCAAAGAACCAAAGGCAACTCGACCGTCGAAGCAATGAAAATAAGGGATAACTTTTGCGAATTTTTCAACACCTCTGGGTCAGTTTCATGCCAAAACAATTGCCTGAATAATTAGTGTCAACAAAACCTATCAGTAGTTAAAGTAGTAGTTACCTCAGTAGTAGTTAATATAACCTATCATATTAGACTTATATGTACTTTGTTGTTGGAAAATAATTAACAAATATTGTATTCTGTTTTGTAACTGTGTACCTCTAGTGGAACGCAGTCTTTCAATATTAAAATAAACAAAATTCAGCAATAAAAACTTTCCCCTGTTTTCTTTATTTGGTTATGGTACAGTTATCTCAATTTTTTGTATAAAAATGTAATATTTTTGGTTTTCGTTAATTAATTATTATTGTTTTAGATATACTGTATATTTAAATTGTTTACACTTCATTCCTTTCTTCTTTGATAAACGAGAGATCTTTGGATGGATTTATATAAAAAAGGGTGGGTAACTTCAAAACAGGCCTCATAAGCTCTAAATGGAGCTTACATTTTTTGGTACAATTTTGATGTTCGTTTCTTTATTCATTTTAGTTATGTTTTAATAATTTCATGTTATTTATTTTAAGTTAGGATATAATGTTTAGGTTTTAGTTTCTTATTATATCTTTTGAAGTTCCATTATTTTCTGTTAATTAATTATATAACATTGTAATATCGTACAAAGAAAATAAATAATAATAAAAATGTGAAAAATTAGACAATTCATGATTATTCATTATAAAATTGAATTTAAAAAAATAAAACTAAAACAAATATTTTTCTTTAAAGTCGTTTCAATCTATCAACATAGGCTCTCTTAACATCCAGACATAATTACATCTT